>JAQPPZ010003204.1:2593750-3890625 GCA_028583015.1 Wollemia nobilis
TCAATTCCATCGATGATGGCTCTACATCCAACGACATATCCTCACCGTCGTTAAGATACTCCAACACATTGTAGTTGTTGCCCAACTAAACATTGGTCATATGAAGTCACTTCTTTGGAGCAACATCTTCTTCTGTAGATCCCCTTCTCAGGTTGTGAGAATGTCTAGCGTTAGCTAGGGGAAATGTACTGGAGGACTCTAAAGCAAGCACTACTGCAACCCTCTGTTGAGACTAACGAGCCTCATTTTTGGTGGTTTCAACTACAGGATCAACTTTTCCTTTTCATATCCTTTTTTACCGGCTGTGAGACTTGTGCAACCAAATGTGTATTTTTCCACCATCCCAAATTCGGCCAACCATCCTCCTAAGGTTGAGGAGTGGGTGCACTCAGTGTGGTGGGGCTTTGTTTGTCCTTATTATGCAACATCAAGGGACAGTATTTGATATTTTGTATTGAGGATTGGCATCGAAAAAAAGTGTTGGGCAAATTATTATAGAGGATCCACTTGGATAACATAGTGTCACCAACTTGTATGTCAAAAGATTCCTTGAGATCTCAAGAAACATCAATCTCAATGCAAACACGTGTTTTAAAACGTACATGGAAAAAAAATTCCAACTCCACCTGTACAAGGATTTTGTCTTCACTCAGATAACCTTTATAGAACAGGATTACAACCAGTAGCTTCAAGGTGTCACTTTTAGAAACTCCTTATGCAAAATGAGCAAGCAGTGAGCAACAAATAGCCCGCTCATATTTAATTAATTTAGCTCATGCACTATTTTTGATGGTCAAGACAAACATTAGCCAAATAAAACTTTAGAAGTATTGCACTGCTCCTCGACTGGTGAGACAATGCGCACCCTGGAACACTTTCTCCAATTAGAAATGATCTTCAAAGCAGTGATAAACTCCCCATGCTCAAAAAAAAATTGCCCATATTCACCACCACCAAAAACCAAGGGCTCGTTTTTGAAATTGGAACATCTGTAGTCAGTGGTCTTCTTGATTTTTGTGTGAGTATAAATTTTTCAACACACTCTTTGTCAACCACAGGGAGCATAATCACCTATAAAAATATATATTAGAAAAAATAACAGAGCTGCAGATCTGGTGTGCTCAATCGCAGGGAGCAATGATTTGAGTGTAGGGGTGGGGAAAGTAAAAACTGCAACTGCAACTGTTACAGTAACAACTACAGTTGTAGTTGTTACTTTGAGGGTGGGGGTGGGGAAAGTAACAATTACTACTTTCCCCAGCCCCACCCTTAAAATTGTAGTTGTTACTGTAACAACTGTAGTTGCAGTTGTTAGTTTCCCTACCCCCACCCTCATTTTGAGGGTGAGGGTGGGGGTGGGGAAACAACAATTGTTACTTTCCCCACCCCCACCCCCACCCTCATTTTAAAAACTATAGTTGCGATTAGTTACTTTCCCCACCCCCACCCTCATTTTTAGGGTGGGGTAACAACTGCAGTTGTAGTTGTTACTTTCCCCAGCCCCACCCACACACTCATTTTGAGGTTGGGGTGGGGAGTTGTTACTTTCCCCAAATGCAGTTGTTACTTTCCCCGCCCCCACTTTTGATACTTTCCCCAATTGTAGTTGTTACTTTCCCTACCCCCACCCTTGAGGGTGGGGGCGGGAAAGTAACAAGCGTAGTTGGGGAAGTAACAACTCCCCACCCCCACATCATTTTGAATGTGGGGGTGGGGAGTTGTTACTCTCCCCCCCCCCACTTTGGTGGGGGCGGGGAAGTAACAAGCTGTAGTTGGGGAAAGTAACAACTCCCCACCCCCACCCTCACATTTGTTACTTTCCCCACCCCCACCCTCGGTTGCAGTTGTTACTTTCCCCACCCCCACCCTCAACGAGTTGTTACTTTCCCCACCCCCACCCTCGATTGCAGTTGTTACTTTCCCCACCCTCACCCTCATAGTTGTTACTTTCCCCACCCCCAACAAGCTGCGAGTTGCAGTTGTTACTTTCCCCACCCTCACCCTCAGTTGTAGTTGTTACTTTTCCCACCCCCATTCTCATAGTTGTTACTTTCTCCACCCCCACCCTCAAAATATGAGGGTGGTAAGTAATAACTATAGTTGTAGTTGTTACTTTCCCCACCCCCACCCTCAAAATATGAGGGTGGTAAGTAAAAACTACAGTTGTAGTTGTTACTTTCCCCACCCCCACCCTCAAATGATCATATGAGGGTGCAGTTGTTACTTCCCCCCACCCTCATTTTGAGGGTGAGGGTGGGGGTGGGGAAAGTAATTAAAGTAACAACTACAGTAGGGTGAGGGTGGGGGTGGGAAAAGTAACAACTACAACTATAGTTGTTACTTTAATTACTTTCCCCACCCCCACCCTCATTTCCCTCATTTGAGGGTGGGGGAAAGTAATAATTGCAACTACGGTTGTTACTTTAATTACTTTCCCCACCCCCACCCTCATTTCCCTCACCTTAGCTGCGGTTGTTTACTTTAATTACTTTCCCCACCCCCACCCTCATGAGGGTGGGGGTGGGGAAAGTAATTAAAGTAACAACTGCGATTGCGGTGAGGGAAATGAGGGTGGGGGGTGGGGAAAGTAATTAAAGTAACAAGCTACGATTGAGGGTGGGGTGGGGAAAGTAACAATTGTTGCCTCATTGAGGGTGGGGGTGGGGAAAGTAATTAAAATAACAATTACGGTTGAGGGTGGGGGTGGGGAAAGTAACAACTGCTATAGTTATTACTTTCCCTCACTGTAGTTGCGGTTGTTACTTTAATTACTTTCCCCACCCCCACCCTTATTGAGAGTGGGGGTGGGGAAAGTAATTAAAGTAACAACTGCAGTTGAGGGTGGGGTGGGGAAAGTAACAATTGTTGCCTCATTGAGGGTGGGGGTGGGGAAAGTAATTAAAGTAACAAGCTGCATTTGATGGTGGGGGTGGGGAAAGTAACAAGCTGCTATAGTTATTACTTTCCCCACCCCCACCCTCAACTGCAGGTTGTTACTTTAATTACTTTCCCCACCCCCACCCTCAACTACGGTTGTTACTTTAATTACTTTCCCCACCCCCACCCTCATTTCCCTCATGTTAGTTGCGATTGTTATTTTAATTACTTTCCCCACCCCCACACTCATTGAGGGTGGGGAAAGTAATTAAAGTAACAACTACAGTTGTAGTTGTTACTTTTCCCACCCCCACCCTCAAAAGAGGGTGACTACAATTGTTAATTTAATTACTTTCCCCACTGAGGGTGGGGGTGGGGAAAGTAATTAAAGTAACAACTGCAGTTGCAGTTGTTACTTTCCCCGTTACTTTCCCCACCCCCACCCTCAAAAGAGGGAAATGAGGGTGGGGGTGGCGAAAATAATTAAAGTAACAACTGCGAGGGTGGGGGTGGAGAAAGTAATTAAAGTAACAACTGCAGTTGCAGTTGTTACTTTCCCCACCCATTTTGAGGGTGGGGGTGGGGAAAGTAATTAAAGTAACAACTGCAGTTGTTACTTTCCCATGGGGAAAGTAATTAAAGTAACAACAGTAGTTGCAGTTGTTACTTTCCCCACCCCTTTCAAGGGTGGGGGTGGGAAAAGTAATTAAAGTAACAACTGCAGTTGCAGTTCTTACTTTCCCTGTTACTTTCTCCACCCCCACCCTCAAAAGATGGAAATGAGGGTGGGGGTGGGGAAATTAATTAAAGTAACAACTACGAGGGTGGGGGTGGGAAAAGTAATTAAAGTAACAACTGCAGTTGCAGTGAGGTAAATGAGGGTGGGGGTGGGGAAAGTAATTAAAGTAACAATTGCATTTGAGGGTGGGGGTGGGGGAAGTAACAACTGCAACTACAATTGTTACTTTAATTATTTTCCCCACCCCCACCCTCAAATTGTTACTTTCCCCACCCCCACCCTCAAATGTTGAGGGTGGGGGTGGGGAAAGTAATTAAAGTAACAACTACAGTTGCAGTTTTTACTTTCCCCACGGCCACCCTCAAATGTTGAGTGTGGGGGTGGGGAAAGTAATTAAAGTAACAACTACAGTTGTAGTTGTTACTTTCCTCACCCCCACCCTAAAAATGTTGAGTTTGGGGGTGGGGAAAGTAATTAAAGTAACAACTATAGTTGCAGTTGTTACTTTCCCCACCCCCACCCTCAAATTTTGAGGGTGAGGGTGGGGAAAGTAATTAAAGTAACAACTGCGGGAAAGTAATTAAAGTAACAACTGCAGTTGCAGTTGTTACTTTCCCCACCCCCACCCTAAAATTAGGGTGGGTGTGGGGGTGGGAAAAGTAACTGCAGTTGTTACTTTCCCCACCCCCAGGGAAAGTAATTGTAGTTGTTACTTTCCCCACCCCACCCTCAAATGAGGGGGTGGGGGTGGGGAAAGTAACAACTGCAACAAGTAAAAATTTGAGGGTGGGGGTGGGGAAAGTAACAATTGTAACCCTCATTTTGAGGTTGAGGGTGGGTAAAGTAACAACTACAGCGGTTGTTACTTTCCCCACCCAATAAGGGTGGGGGTGGTGAAAGTAACAACTGTAGCAGTTGTTACTTTCCCCACCCACACCCTCAAATATGTGGTTGGGGGTGGGGAAAGTAACAAGCTGTTTGAGGGTGGGGGTGGGGGAAAGTCTTTGCAGCAGTTGTTACTTTCCCCACCCACACCCTCAAATTGTTACTTTCCCCACCCCCACCCTCAAAATGAGGGTTACAGTGTAACAACTATTTGAGGGTTGGGGTGGGGAAAGTAACAACCCTCAAATATGAGGGTGGGGGTAGGGAAAGTAACAATTGTTTGAGGGTTGGGGTAGGGAAATTGACAGACTTTCCCCACCCCCACCCTCAAACAGTTGTTACTTTCCCGACCCCCACCCTCATATTTGAGGGTTATTACTTTCCCCACCCCCACCCTCAAACGAGTTGTTACACTACAACCCTCATTTTGAGGGTGGGGGTGGGGAAAGTAAAAATTTGAGGGTGAGGGGGAAAGTAACAAGTTGAGGGTGGGGGGGGAAAGTAACAATTGTAGTAGTTGTTACTTTCCCCACCTGCACCCTCAAATTGTTACTTTCCCCACCCCCACCCTCAAAATGAGGGTTGTAGTGTAACAACTGTTTGAGGGTTGGGGTGGGGAAAGTAACAACCCTCAAATATGAGGGTGGGGGTAGGGAAAGTAACAATTGTTTGAGGGTTGGGGTAGGGAAAGTAACACCCGCACCCTCAAATTTTTACTTTCCCCACCCCCACCCTAAAAATGAGGGTTGCAGTGTAACAACTATTTGAGGGTGGGGGTGGGGAAAGTAACAACCCTCAAATATGAGGGCGGGGGTAGGGAAAGTAACAACTGTTTGAGGGTGGGGGTATGGAAAGTAACAGTAATTTCCCTACCCCCACCCTCAAACGATTGTTACTTTCCCTACGCCCACCCTCAAACAATTATTACTTTCCCTACCCCCACCCTCATATTTGAGGGTTGTTACTTTCCCCACCCCCACCCTCAAACATTTTTTACTTTCCCTACCCCCACCCCTCATATTTGAGGGTTGTTACTTTCCCCCACCCACATTACTTTCCCTACCCCACCCTCAAATAGTTGTTACTTTCCCTACCCCCCACCCTCATATTTGAGGGTTGTTACTTTCCCCACCCCCACCCTACTTTCCCTACCCCCACCCTACTTTCCCTACCCCCACCCTCAAATAGTTGTTACTTTCCATACCCCCACCCTTATATTTGAGGGTTGTTACTTTCCCCGACCCCCACTATTACTTTCCCTACCCCCACCCTCAAAAAATTGTTATTTTCCCTACCCCCACCCTCATATTTGAGGGTTGTTACTTTCCCCACCCCCACCCTACTTTCCCTACCCCCACCCTCAAACAGATTGTTACTTTCCCTACCCCCCACCCTCATATTTGAGGGTTGTTACTTTCCCCACCCCACCCTACTTTCCCTACCCCCACCCTCAAACAGCTTGTTACTTTCCCTACCCCCACCCTCATATATGAGGGTTGTTACTTTCCCCACCCCACCCTACTTTCCCTACCCCCACCCTCAAACAGTTGTTACTTTCCCTACCCCCACCCTCATATATGAGGGTTGTTACTTTCCCCACCCTAACCCTCAAACAGTTGTTACACTGCAACCCTCCTTTTGAGGGTGGGGGTGGGGAAAGTAACAATTTGAGGGTGTGAGTGGGGAAGTAACAACTGCAGGTGGAAAGTAATAACTATTTGAGGGTGGGGGTGGGGAAAGTAACAGAGGGTGGGGGTGAGGAAAGTAACAGCACTTTCCCCACCCCCACCCAATACTTTCCCAACCCCCCCCCATAAACGAGTTGTTACTTTCCCTACCCCCACCCTTATATTTGAGGGTTGTTACTTTTCCTACCCCCACCCTCAAACAGTTGTTACACTGCAACCCTCATTTTGAGGGTGGGGTGGGAAAAGTAACAATTTGAGGGTGCGAGTGGGGAAAGTAACAACTGCAGGGGGAAAGTAACAACTGTTTGAGGGTGGGGGTGGGGAAAGTAACAGAGGGTGGGGTTGGGGAAAGTAACAACACTTTCCCACCCCCACCCTCAAATAGTTTTTACTTTTCCCACCCCCACCCTCAAATAGTTTTTACTTTTCCCACCCCCACCCTCACCCTCACCCTCACCCTCAAATAGTTTTTACTTTTCCCACCCCCACCCTCACCCTCACCCTCACCCTCGCCCTCAAAATGAGGGTGGTAACAACTGTAGTTGCAATTGTTACTTCCCTACCCCCACCCTCATCTTCAAACTACAGATTTGGTGTAATTAATAGCAAGGAGCAACGATCTTCAGGCTACAGATCTGGTGTCGTCAACCGCAGGGAGCATCAATCATCACAAAAATTATTTTAATCGCAAAAAGAAATATATCAGAAAAAAAAATAGCAGTTGCTTAGGCACACTTCAGGCTACAAATCTAGTGTCATCAACCGTAGGGAGCATCGATCTTCAAGCTACAAATCTATCTTCAAAATACTTGGATGATCTTCGCTATGTGGTTCTGACTCAAGGCTCCACGAAAGACTACATCTCTTCTTTACAAATACAGCACATAAAAAAACTTGTTCATAGCTATGGATCAACGATCACTTGCCTTTGTTTCACGGGTGGACGATCCTGTAAATAAGGCATGAAAAAAATATATACAACATTCACGTTGTCAGTTTTCATGAACTTACATAGCTTCGTGGCACCTTCAATATTACACATGGCTTATGAAACTTCGAGGGCACCAAATTTGATAGCGAACATTTTTAGAGCTATTGGAAATTGTCTTCGTCAGTGACTGCGATGCAAAGGAACTGAAACAACATTATTCGATTGTGATTAGTATTATTCGACCTCCTTTCTTATTGCTATGAAGCTGAAACCACATTATTTAACATAGATTGGAGGTCATCTTCTGCGTTGTGATATTGTGATATTGTAACACTGCAAGGGTGCACTAGATAATACCAAAAGCTTCTCAGAGGATACGAATAGCTACACGCTTCTAGAGAAACGTGGGTCAACCACTTCCACAAAAAATAAAAATAAATAAATAAATGGTGGAGAAGCATCAGTCAAAATGAAATCTATTTTTAGCTCTAAAAACAGTGTTCCTCCCCGTCAAAGCGCTCTGCAAATTTAAGCACTTTGACGCTCACTCCATCGCCATAGCCCAGGTCATCTTCGCCTTCGAAAACAACCTAAAAAAAACCCCGTCTCTCTGGAAGAAGCATCGGTGGCGGAGTGCCAGAAACCAATGCAGCTTTTCACCAGAAGATAGCAGTAAGGATCCGTGAAGAGCGAAGGTCGTCTCGCCTTCGAAAAATAGCCAAAAAAAAACTTTTCTCTCCAAAAAGAAGCATCAACGACGGAGCACCAAAAACCAGCGTAGCTTTCCACCGAAAGATAGAGACAATGATCAGCGAAGAGCGAAGGTGATAAATGCTAGCTTCTATGTGGTGGGCACTCATGGACGAACACCAGCATATGAAGGAATATAACTCCCTCCTTACTTTCTCTGAAGACTCCTGAAATAGATGACATGAGTCACCAAAAAAGGGGAGAAAAAAATGGTTGCTCTATGACTGCCAAAAAGAGTTGTGTTTGGCAAAAAAAATCTGACTATCCATTTTTAAAAAATGGATAAATTTGAACCAGATCTAAAAAAAACTTTTAAAACTTCTTGAATGCTTGCAAGAATCTACCCTAGCGCTCTCATACTATGTTAAGAATATTGAGAAACAATATTCAAGCCCAAGGCGAATAGAAATGCAAAACATCAAGATATTGGAGAGAAGCTCAAGAACTGATTGATTATTCATGAGAGGAACTTTGCATAAATCCCAAAGGTGAACAATATGAGCCAATAGATCATAACAACGGAATAGATCTCATCCAATCATAACTAGGAGTTTACCAACCTCATGCAAGAGAGATAACTCCAAAAAGACAAAAGATGAATATCCTCAATGTCCTAGTAACAACTTAAGATATATTCTAACATATTCTTCAAGGAAAATACCTTATTTCTCCCTATTTATGAATGACAATCAATAATTTTGATAAAGGTTTTAATTCTTCAAATATCTAAGTTGAATTCCTTTTATCTCCCAAATTTCAAAAATATAATTTCTCAATTCTAAATTTCACAAACCTATGTTGGTGTTGTAACTCCCCAATTAGAAATTTAGAAATTCTATAAAAGATATTTGCAAGTATTCCTAATTTGATGTTGAAATCCTTATTTCTCCAAAATTATCAATTTGCAAATATTTCAATAAATCAATTACAAAACTTCAAATTAATATCTCAAATATTCAAATCAGCTTTTCAAATCTTTATAAAACTTTCCAACTAGCAATAATAAAATATCTAAGGTTTTGATTTTCCACTTATAAACCTTATACCTCCAATAGCAATAATTAATCAATGTGGAAATATATAAATCAATTTCAAACTTTCATAAATCAATAAAATATTCCTTATTTCTCCAATCTTTGAATAAATCAAATAACTTGAGAGTTTACCTCAATAATCTGGACATGCATGCTATTCTGGGCTAAGTAATTTGTCTTCATTGTTGAATAGTCAACAATCTTCTTGTTGCAAGGTGCTCTCTCCACTTCACTACCCAAACTTGATTCCAAAATCGATCTCTACTTTGCTAATTTTAGCCCATGCATTAAATGAAGATTTCAAAATGCTTTGACTCCCTTCAAAGATATTTGGCGCTCATTGTTTCAAGTGCCAAGTGGCACGTAAATGCTTTTCCTCTTCTATAATGTTCCTTTGGTACTCCAAGTTACTATCCTTCTCATAACACTTGGTTGAAAACATTTTCAAACTTTGGTTGGTTACATTCAATGATTCTATAATATCCTGGACGTTACATTTCTTGTAATACCAAGTGGTAAATGAACTCTACAACTCCTCAAATGAGCACTCTTCCTTTGATAACGCTCCACTTCCTCTTTGCAATATGTTTCCTCTTATTTTTAATGTATTCCAATGTACAATAGTGCTTGGCCTTCTACATTCTCTCTTCTCCTTTGATGTTTGGCTTTCTAAATTCTCCTTTGTGCAATGTGGTGGCTCTTCCAATGGCTTCTCCTCTCCAATGTACGTAGGCAATGCTTATGGTGGCTCCTTTGTTGCTCGTTTGGTGGTTGCACTTATCAATGTGGTGGCTCTTCCTCCTTTGCAAGGTAATCTGCTCTCAAGCTTGGTGGTTCTAGAATGATTTCCCCCTGTGCTATGGCTGCAACTTTGACTACCTTAATCTTACCCTTTTTCAGCTATTCTACTTGCACTAACTTGCTACAATTTCCTGCCACTTGATGCAGGTTTAATGGTGAAAAATGAAGCTCCAAAATTCAGCTTTAAACACTAGAATTTAGTGCCTTTATTCTTGTTGTTAAATTCACCCTCCTTTAGCTTCAATAGTGCTTACAAAACCAGCATATATATTATGCCTCTAAACCAATATTTTCTCTCCCTTATTACTCCACTTTTATGCAATTTCTAACTTCTCTATTTGTTGTTATGTTATGCAGATTTCAAGATGACAAAGATGTCTCCTTCTTCAACTTGGAGACACTAAACTTAAAGCTTTTATCCACTATTATAAACTCTTGAATATGGTGCCTTTTAAACTTGAAATAAATCCACTATTTCACATAAATGAAATACACTTTTAAGCACCTATTTTCCAAACCTTTTTGGTCTTCTTTTTGTAGCTTGCCTCCTTGCCTTTTTGCTACTCAAACTTGTTGTTCAAGTCTTTCAAATTTGTAGCTCCTTTGCTTCTTGAAATGCTACCCAAATATTCTAAAATTTGTAGCTCCTAAAGCTGCCCAAAAATTTGCTTTCTTAGTTTTAATTTGCTTCCTCAAAACTTCTCCTTTCTCCTTCCAAGATGCTGCCAAGAATATCTAAAATTTGCAGCTTCAATTGTTGCTAAGTCTTCCTTTGCTTTGCTTTCCAAAGCTCTCTCAAATCTACCAATGCCCCATAATTCTTCAAGTCGCATCTCTACTATCTCCTTTTAATGTTTCCCAATTTTGTAGCCCAAATTCTTAAATTGCTGCTCACAAAATATGATCTCTCCTCCTGTATCTTGTTGTCCAAAAACAATCTCTAACTCCTCCAATCCATTGCCTTAGTTTGTTGTTAAATTCTCCTTCACTTGCTGCTCAAGGGCACTACAAAATCTACCCAAATTTTCTCCAATTTGCAGCTCTATGTCACCTTCAATTTTCTATCCTATGACCCTTCAACTTCTATCACAAAAATCAGCAATCTTATCCTCCACAATCTAGGCTTCAAATTCTTAATTGTTGTCTTCAAATTTCTCAACTAGTGGCCTCTTCTTTCTTCTTTCTCCTCCTTAGCTCTTATTGAATTTTATCTTCAAATTTGACCTCTAATGGTCACTTCTTCAACTTCTTCAATAGGGATTATCTAGCCTTCTTATTTCTCCTTCCAAGTTTTCTTGAGACCTCTTCTCTTGGGTCTTCAAATTGGACTTTTTCTTAGTCCCCAATCTTCTTTCTCCTATCTCCATTCTCAAATCTACAATGGGGACCTCTTCTCTCAGGTCTCCTCTTTCTCAATATTCAATAGGGCTCCTCTAGCCTCTTCTTCTCTTCTTCCTTCAATATTCAATGGGGACCTCTTTCTTGGGTCTCCTCAACCTTCAATCTTCAATCTCCAATGGGACCCTTTTCTTGGACCTCCTTAATCTTCAATGTCTACTCTTTTGCTACAACTCAAAACTAATCCTTGCACGAGGAAAGCACATAGAATTTCAAGCAATCGAAGATAAAATTCTTCTCTATCCGTTGTAGGAAGCTTCTCAACTTCTGAGAACTAATTTTCTGCAACAAAAACTTAGACAACAACAATCAACCAAATCTCTAATATTCTAAAATCAATAAACTTCACTAATTATTCTCAAAACTAGTGGAAAGAAATCTATGTTGAGTCCTAGTCTTCACGAGTTTTTCTTCAACCCTGTGGAAAGACTCTAGCCAAATATCAATATGGAATCTTCTTCTATCTATCAAACTTTTCAATAGGACCTCCTTCTTGGGCCTCTTAATCTCATCAATGTCAAAGTCTATCTTCAAGACCTATAAATTTTTTTTTGTTTTGAATTTGCCTTGGAATAGATAAATCTCCAATATTCAGTGGTTTCCTTCAACATAGCGAAAATACTATCTTCCTTGGTTTTTTTTTTCCAAAGGTAATTTCTTCAACTTCATTGGTTTCTCCTTAACCAACGAAAATCTCCTTTGCAACTTTATAAAATATGTGCAAGATAAACCTTGTTGTAGATCTGATACCACTATTAGCTTTGATGCTAAATACTTAATGCAAAATAACCACAAGACCTAAAATAAAGTTTCAATATGAAATATAAGATAATGGCAATATTCTAAACATATAAAACTCATAAATAACTTCTGCAACAACTCATAAAACTACCATTAACAAATGCTCACAAAAATAGTATCTTGATAGAATAAAGATCTCCAATACACCATACTTCCACACACTCTCACTCTACATTGTGTCTCTCTCTCACACACACATAGACACATATAATAGAATGTGACTCTTCATATGGAGTACTCTTGGCCTTCACTCTTATTGAGACTCTTCACTTTCCTATTCTATGGACTCATGTGCACATGGACTATTATGTACATTTACATTATTAAATACTTTGCACACTCTAATAATACTTGTGCATTTATTACATTGCATAAAGTAAATACTCACACTCTAATTTAAGACACACTCCTAATTTAAAGATGTACCCAAGGTGTACATTAGCATGTACCAAATAATGTAATATATTTCAACACAAGATTCTCTCTCTTCAAGTGTTTTCAAATTTGACAACTATACATAATTTATGTTCAAAAACCACAAGGAAGACAGACCTATGATTTGTTGACCCATTGCTTGTTGATTCCCCATTATTGGTTTACCATTTATTTACTTGCCATTGACTAACCCATTTCAATTGTCTAATTAATAATTTATTGGCTAGTCATTGTCACCTATTGGGCTTGCCATTGTTGGTTATAACTTTCAAATTGGGCATGATTCATAATTGTGACAAATTCAATTGGGTTATGCTTGAAATTGCAAGTGAAACACCATTAAGGAATTTAATTCCAAACTCACATTTACCATAATGTTTTCTACCCTATTTATGACTTGTTGGGAAACTTGATCTTCGATCAAATATAGGGTTTTCCTCTATTGTCAGTCTCCCATTTGTATTTGACTAATTATCATTCTATTGTTCATATATATGACTAGAACACATATCATTCATTCCCTTCAACATCATATTTTTCACACTTCTAGTTTGTGATGTAGTATGAGGCTAATTTGCAGATGTGAGTAATGCTAGAGTTTGAATTGGATAAATGTCTAAAATATGTGTATGTTGACCAAGATATATGATAGTGTATGGCATGAATGACCATGGACATAATGGGGTATTAGCTAGCAATAGTGTGATTTGCAAAAGTGGAAGGGCATCTTGAGGTTATGGATAGGTTTGTATACTAGAATATGATACAATTGGAATTGACATCATTTGACATGGCAATAGATATTGTACTTGAGGAGGTGCATTTTGTATCAAGTGGGTTGTATAGGCCATGAGTGGTGGAAGAGCTAACTTCCTAACTTGGACAAGGACATCTTTGGTACAAACGGTTTCTTTAAATGTTGCAGGCAATGTAACATGATTTCCATTCCTTACCATCATTGCTAGATTAGGATGTAAAGCCCTCATGTGATACACCAAATTTTGTTCATAATATGGCTTAACATTAAAATGTATCAATTATACCATGCATATGGACCTTGTGTTGAAATCATATATATTCTCACTTGGGTGCCTTGTTATGTTGTTCAATTGGAAAAGCATTGAGCATCCATTTTGCAAACGACCAAAATGCCTTGTGAAGGATTCTCAAATTGAGGCCTAGTTTATTATTGATCTATTTGTTAGGCTTCTATACCAAGTGGCAACCTTGTCTCGAAGTGAGCTTACCAATAGCTTGACCATCACATCCTCTTCTTGGATTTGATGTATTGATTTTAATAGCAATGTTTCATTCAAGTGTTCAATTACAATCTAGTTGTCACTCTTTAAGAATGTGGGTAATGACTTGAGAATTATAATTGGAATGTGTGAGTACACTGATAAGTAGAGGGGACCCTAAAAGTTTCAATCTAGAAAATTGTTTTGGGGTCTAACTTACACCTATATTTTAGAAGGATTTTGTCCTTAACCATATGGCATAGGTTGTTCATAAGGTATCACTTGTCCATATTGAGTTTGTCCAGATAGTGTTTGATAGACTAGTTGCCCACATACATTTAATGTTAGAGATTTTGTCTTGGGGGACTTTGTTGATTAAGTTTTCGAAACATATTAGGATTTTGTTATGCTTGTAATTTTTGAACCACATTAGGGTTAGGGTTTTGAGAAAATTGTTGGGGTTGCCTCATTTGAATAGGTTGTTGTTGGGGACCTTATGGATTCTACACTAGTTGTGGGATTGCCCCATTTGCATCTGTTTATTTTAGAAAATGTTAGGATTTTGTATCATTTGTTGAGGTTGTTTGTTTGGCATTTGTTGTTGATATTATAGTTCGGGACTTTGAGAACTTTGGGTTTTTTGTTGAGGTTGCCCTAATGGTAGTTGCTTGATTTTGGACAACACTAGTGTGAAGGTTTGTGTTGGACATTTTGAGCTTATTTAGTTGTCATTGATGTCAATATGAAAAGTTGTCATTGATTTCAAGGTGAACACATGAAGCTATCATTAACACCATGGAGTACATCATTACTGTCACCAGTAACAATGCGAAGAGTTGAAGAAAATGTGTCAAAATATTGTTTATAAGGGTTTGTGTTAAAACCATGGTGGAAAATTAAATGGTTTTATTAAAATCATTATGAGTATATAAAGGCTTCCTTAAACATTGTGATGGCAGAATTAAGGATTTTATTAAAACCATGGTGGTAGAATAATTTACATCAAACCCATGGAGTACAAAGAAAGGTTTAAAGTTAATCTCAAGAAGACATTAATTTTTATTAAATTCAAAGGTTTATAAAATAATTTATAAAATTTAAGTTCTTTTAGAATTTAAATAATTTATAAATTATAAAGGCCTTAAGAAGGCATCGACGTCATCAATTTAATGGAGCACCGACGTCCATGAAAAAGCAATGCCAAAAGGGCATTAAACTTACCTTCATCGATTAAATTTCATGAGACCAAGTGAGAACAATTCGTGCAATCGTTGAGGAAGAAGACAAATTCGAGTTGTCTTTTAGCGCCAAGGAAAAGACGAAAAAGGCAAGTCTTAAGCCTCACACCCATTGGACGCGGTGGTCCATTGGTAGTGCACGTTTTGCGAGGATGTTGGGAGTGGAAGTATCCACGATAGATTTGCGTAGAGGTTGTTTGCGTGTTGGTCTTGAGCACTACGGAGGAAAACGTTTTGAATGTGCTCATTTTGAGCACCAAGGTTGGAAGAAAGAGCACGAGGTGTTCTTTGGGTTCCAAGTGTACGTCTAGCGCATGCGATGGTCTATCCCGCGGCTAAGGCGCACGAGAAGGCAAAGATTGGGGGTTTGAATCTCATAAGTGGCAAAGGTAATTTTTGTTAAATAAATTTTTATTTGCCTAAAGTCTTTCCTAAGGTAAAAGGGAGTTATAAGGGTAGAATGAAAATTTGTTTGTTTGGAAATTGATTTATGTTATAGGAGTTATAAGGAAAGTGGATTTGATTTTTGCCAAAGTTCTTCTTGCTATTAAAATTTAATTAAAGAGGTTTTTGAGTTAAATTTTGGTGGATGTTAAATTTATTTTAATTGGGAGATTATAAGGTGTTATTTGGAAAATATTTTATGTTTGTTGATGGTTGTTTTGAAAGGTGAAGTGATAAGGTGTAATTGAGTTTTTGCATTAAATTGTGAGAAAGATTTATCTTCTAACCTCTTTGAGTTTGGCAAAGAAGTTGTTTTGATTGTGGTAGATTTATGAGATCTCTTAATCATCAAGAAAAAGGTATGAGCACATTCTTCCATATTTAAGTTGATTGATTGGTTTTCTGGAAAATAAGTTTGGAGTGAAAAGGACTTGATTAGGTTTTCCTATTGAGTGTGTTGAGTTAATGCTTCAAGGTTTTCTAGAATAAAGAGTTGTTAAATTTTTTTTTTATAAGCATTGTTGTTGAAGTCATTGATTGAGTGAAGAACTTGAACTAGAGTTTGAGTATCAATGTGAGAGTTTTTTTATAAGCATTGTTGTTGAAGTGAGTTGTTGAGCAAAGAACTTGAACTAGAGTTTGAAAAGAACATGAGTATCATTTTTATATGATATTTGTTGTAGAGCACTGTTGGAAACATTTTGAGTGAGTGAACATATGCTTGGACTAGGGTTTGTGAGCAAGGATTATTTCATTGAGTGATTGGTTGAGTAGAGTTGGTTGAGCCTAGTCAAGTGGATGTGTGAAGTGATTGTTCAAGTTCCATAAAACAAACTATTCTATATTCTGAATTGATTTGAGAAAGTGATTGAGCATTGAGTTGAATTTGAAGCATATTGAGTCTCTAACAATTCTCCTTATGTTTCTAAGAGAGTGATTGAAAGTAATTGAGCAGATTTGAGGTAAGTCTTTGAGGAGACTTGTGGACTGATTTTTGTGTGAGCTTTTGTGGAAGCTTACAATACATATTGGACAAGTTCTATGTGGACTTGTTGAGCATATTGGACAAGTTCTGTGTGGACTTGTTGAGCATATTGGACAAGTTTTGTGTGGACTTGTTGAGCGGATTTGAGAAAGTTCTGTGTGGACTTGTTGAGCAAATTTGAGCAAGTTCTGTGTGGACTTGTTGAGCATATTTAAGCAAGTTCTGTGTGGACTTGTTGAGCAGATTTAAGGAAGTTTTGTGTGGACTTGTTGAGAAGATTTAAGAAAGTTTTGTGTGGACTTGTTGAGCAGATTTGAGGATAGAGTTTGGTGCAGATTTGAGGACAAATTTGTGCCAGACCAGAGATAGAGATTGAGTAGATTTGTGCTAGACCAAAGGACTATGTTTAGTGCATATTTGAGACAGAGCTTTGGAGGTGACAGAGCAGAGAGGACATTAGTCTCTAGTGGATAGAGATCCATTAGCCAAGGCAGTGAGGACAAGTCTTCTGAGTTGGGACAAGAGTCTTCAGTAGAGAGATATCCATAAGCTAGTGTAGTGGAGGTAGTAGTCTTCTAGAGGATCACCAGCTAGAGCAGAGGAGGAGTTCTCCTGTGGATAGATATCCACGAACTTGATTTAGGGGATTGGTGTCTCCTTTGGACAAAGGTCCATAAACATTGTAATAGGGAAAGGATTCCCAAGAGATTTATTGAGAAAATATTAGTAAAATATTTTCTCTGTGGAGTAGCCCACATTGGGTGAACCACGTTAAATTGGTGTCTCTATTATGTGTGATGATTTGTGCATTGCTTTGGTTAGTGCTATTGATATTGCCATTGATTAATATTGTCTAGGAAAGAATAGTAAAAAGTGATCTTATACTATTCACCCCCTCTCAATATAAGCTTGTGTTCTTCAATTTGGATTTGTTTATTGAAGTTAACCTATTTGTGGTTGTTGGTATTCTTCTAATTGAGGATTTTAAGGAGTTTGTACTACCTTTTGTACTTAATGTCACTACAACTAGGGGTTTTGAGAAGTTTATGGCTCATTATGTACAACTTATTGACTTTGAGTTGATGGTTGGGAGCTAAGCACAAGTTGTGACGATTGTACAATTTGTCGTCATTGGCCACTAGTTGTAGGCATTCCTAACAATCCCTATGGTAAATTTAAGGATGATTAAGGAAATCCATGCACTAGTTAAATTGTTGATAGGTTGGATGACATGTTTTGAGATCCATTATATGGTCCAATCTAAGGATAAGGTTGCACTTATCGTAAGATAGGTAGGGATCTAGTGGTGCACTATTGTAGGAGGATTCATTGCTTTTGCCAATTCTTTCAATTTGATGGTCTATAGATGGAATCTTTGGCTTATCTATATAAATGCTTGTGGTCTTCTTCTTCCCCTTGAAACCCTTCTTTTGATAGGTGAGCAATTTTATGGGCTCAATATTTTTCCCAATTATCCATGATTTAGACCTCATATTCATAAATGAAAATAAAAATTTCAAAAAATTAAAGTAAAAGAGAGATATTTGGGGATAAAACACTTCCTTTTAGAGTGGGGTGCACTGCCAATGGAGCAAGGTGCATTGTAGGGGAGAGATGCATTATCGCATTAGGAAGAAAGTTGTTTAATTTTGATGAGCAAGGCACACCTCTAGCACATGGGATGAATTTCTAGCATGAGGGGTGCACTCTACATGTATACCAAAAAATAGGGCACATTGGACACTGAGTTTAGTCGCGTTGATGTTGTAGTCTTGGTCATTCCCTAAAAATGAATTTTGAATAGCAAAAAGGATCTATCAAGCAACTTTTTCAATTTTGATAATGAATTCTTGGAGTTAGGCAAAATTCTAGGTTAGCTCAAAAAATGGAGTTGCCATTGCACGAACATTTATGAAATGTAAGCAATTTTAGTGAAGAAAGTGTCACAACTCACAAAATTTGATGCAAAGCAATCAAAAAGTGTCACAACTCACAAAATTTGATGCAAATCAATCAAATTTGAAGTTAAACATACAAATCTAATCAAGTATTTTCTAGGTTAGGTTTGTTTTGATGTTCTAAATGAATCCTTTAACATATCTGAGAAAATTTAAGGTGAATCTTTGTAGATTTAAGAAAATAGATGCCAACAAGGTAAGTTTGATTTCATGACGAAATCATACTTGTAAGTCCCAACAAGTGTGTCAAGAATTGTTAAATGCAAAAATTGTCCAATGAGATTTCCACCCACGATCATAATTCAACAAATGGATGGGAAGGAATTACTCTTCCCAACCCTTGGATTTAAGTTGGTTCCCCGAAATAGAGCAAATCTAAACTAAGTCAAACAAATTTAATGTGCTTTTGGAGGAAAAGGGATGCAAGAAAATAAGCAAATGCATAAAGTAAATACAATCGAAATTGTAGAAAGGTTACCCATTGGTCCAATGATAATTTCAAGCAAAGTCCAAATAATTTCAATGGATTCAGAATATGAATAGTACCTACAATCAATCAAGAGTGAAGACTAATTGTAAGATGAAATATCATAGCCACTAATACCAAAAATCCATGAATAAAGAGGTCATGCAATGCAATTGATCCACAAATGTCAAGCTTCCTTTCTTATTAATTGAAGATTTGAGTACAATTTACAAAGTAGCAACTGATTGCAAAGAATAGCTCTAGCTTTCTTGAAAATGCCAAAGGACCCTTACAATGAGTATGAAACTCTTAGTTATAGATAAAGTCTAACCTACTCTACTTCTAACTACAATGAAATTTATTTCTAAGTTTTAGAATGACTGGCACTAGATGTAAAAAAAATCATCACTTTTCCACGACAAAGTGGGGCACACTTCTAGCGTATGAGGTGCATTTTTGGTAAATGGGATGCACTACTAAGAAGGCACAAACTTAAGAGT
The DNA here is from genome assembly GCA_028583015.1 of Wollemia nobilis. Taxonomy (NCBI): domain Eukaryota; kingdom Viridiplantae; phylum Streptophyta; class Pinopsida; order Araucariales; family Araucariaceae; genus Wollemia; species Wollemia nobilis. The sequence goes on from JAQPPZ010003204.1 coordinate 2,612,919, forward strand.
CAGACACATTTGCCTATAAACAAGGCAAATTGCTATGAAGGCACAATTTTGGGAGTTAGGTGCATTTGCTTGGGAGCAACATGCATAAGCCTCAGAGCAAGGACACTGCTATGAAGGCATAATTCTAGAAGTCAAACGCATTTGCTTGGGACCCACGTGCACAAGCTTGGGATCAAGGCATACTACCACCTTCGATCCAAGTGTAAGAATGTTGCCCTTGGAGCTAGGCACACTTCTGCTAGAGTGGAGCGCAATGTCTTTAGTGGGGTGCATCAATGCCTTAGGGGCAAGCACACAAGTGTTCACTTGGAGCCCATTCACTTGTATCAATATGCGACACCTAGAATTCAAAGTGGGGTACATCTTTGTGTTGGATCTGGGAACACTAAGGGCAAGGTTAGGCGCACTAATGCTTTAGTCATTCAACTCTAACTCCTAATCTACTTTGCCTTTTGCCTTTGTTGGCACAATAAATTCTTATCCAAAGCATGATGGTAATAACAAGCTACTAAAAGAACCTTTCTTCCAAAAAAATATAATACTTTAGCTTTGGTACAATTAATCCAACGTTCCTTCAACTCTTTCAATGTTATTGGAGCTGCCTAATCTCATATTTTTGAAGCAATGACCCAAATAGTCTTAAGAAAAGGGACAATAAAGAAGTAATGAATTAATGTTTTTAGATCCTTCTTATATAAGGTACACCTAAGAAATTTGTGATATAAGGTAAACCTAAGAATCTTACTCTAGAGAGACTGAAGTGACCAAACATATTAGGGGAATCGTTGGGAGTAGGGAATAGGAAATTTTGATTGCTCTAAATTTTTATATCCCAACTTAATTGAGTATTCACCATCTTGATAGATTTCAAACCAATTCACCCTTTTATGTATAGTAGACAAATAGAACTCTTGAAGAATCGTTTGAAGCTCATCCACTATTTGTTGAAGTATTAACCATCCATCAACCTTCTCATAGCACAATAATATTGATTTAAACTCCATGACCTCATGGACTAAGGAATGACCCAAAAAAAAGTATTATCAACAAATTGATGGTGCAATTGGAAGAGAACATTTGTTGTATCTTGAATACCTCTACTTTTTGTTTCCCTTTTTGCCTTTAAAAAAAATCTCTAATGCCTCTACAAGAATTCTAAATAGATATAGAGGTAGTAGGCCGCCGTAGTAGAGTCCACAAGATAATTCAAAGTATCCAAGGGGGTTCCATTGATCATTTTGAAGTCCTAAAACATCTAATCCCTTCATACCAACCTTGATGAAAGCCATTTTTTTTTAGAATATCATGTAGAAAAATCCAACAAACCATATCTTATGCTTTGTTCATATCTAATTTACAAGTATACCTAGTTTTTCATAGAATGAGCATTGCCTCTCATGCAATTATTACACCTTCAAGAATTTGTTTGCCACAAACAAAATCACTTTGTTCTTCTAAGATAACACAATCTAAAATGTTTTTAAATCTATTTTGCCATTGTTTTTGAAGTTCTCTTATAAATCATATTAATAAGATTTGTTGAACAAAAATTATCTAAATATTGTCTTGCCTTTTTTGGAAACCAATATAATAAAAGTGATGTGATTGTGATCTCCTTTATTATAGTTTTCTTTTTCCTGAACTATTCAACTACAACCAATGTATCACTCTTTAACAAACCTCAAAGTTTTGAAATAAAATTACATGAAATCCATTACACCAGGTGCATTATTACAATGGAAAGCGAAAATTGCCTCTTGTAACTCCATGACGATCTCCCTTGTCAAGCTTTCATTTTGTCCTTGAGTGATAATTGATGAGATATTTTTTAAATGTTACCTTAAACCTCCTCCTTGATGTTTTCTTTAATATTATATGATTAAAGAATATTTTGAAAATCTTAGTTTAAAAATGCCTTACACAATTGTCTTTTCTTTTGAATTTCAACAGACTCTTAGAAGACTCGTTTGTCTTTGTTGAATGCACAAACCGTCATCCAATATAAGACGTCATGGTTACACTCCAACCTCACCACCATCTTGTGGCCTTACTATTAGCAATGTTTTTATTACCTTTTGAGTAGCTATGCATAATTTTTATCCGTAGCTGATTAGGCTGAGAGACACAATGTAATCCAACTAGCTCAACTCCTAATTCATACTGTGCTGACATTGTGTGATGCATCAATCTTTGTTACATAAACCCTTGAGTGTCTCTCTAATTTACCATTCTCTATAACACCAAATCATGAATTACATCTGAATATTAAATGATAAAAATTTTCATTAATAAAATTCTATCCAAGTGCTAAATAATACCTTCCTCCAAAATGAATGTATAATCATAATTTTATAAGGCTATTATAAACAATTAGTATTAAAAAATTACTTATTTGATCAGTAGACTGGTTGCATAACAAGTAGACGTCGCTTGCTCATGAAAGACACAGGTTTGAACCGGGTAGGCTTGACCCGATGATTATGCCAACTCGTAATTGCTAGCAATAATAGCAAAATGTAATATGGTTTGTCTGACAACCCAAAAGTCTTTCCTACTTACAAATGTGTGCACATAGATATAGACACAGGAATTACTTCAATCTAAATTATACTTCAAAAGCATTCCTATTGCCAATTATTCATAGGGATGCTCATTAGAAAGTTATTCTACACAAATTTGATATTCTTTTGCACAGTAACATATCTACTCATTTGCCGATGCAAAATTTACCAAATATGTTTGACAGAATTTCTTCAGAGATGTCTGCACCGCCAATCTGACCAAGGGCCAAAGCTGCCTCTCTCAAATCAATAGTCCAAAAATCTACTGGCAAGTCATCTTCAACAGAATATTTAAGCCGCTCCAAAGATTCCTTTGTCCGCACCAATTGCTCGGCTTGCCTCTACAAAAATAGATATTTTGCTTCAATCATTTATCTTTGCAAAATTAAAATTAGGAAAATCAATATGAGAGAGAGAGAGACACACACACAGAGCTTTCTGTATTAAAGGAAATAACCATGTTGTATATTCAACCACCTCAACTTGAATAAAATTCCATTTGTGGCATAGATAGGAAAATCATGTGGCTAAAGAAATGAGAGATGCCCTCAAAGTTCTTCACATTTCGAACATTATAGCATGCAATCATCCTAAAGTTAACAAATGAAGCCTCAATAGTTTTGAGAGTAAAGAAAACTACCTGATTTACAGCCCACTGGCGACCTCCTGTAGAAATGTTTTCAAGGCCAACCAATTCCAGTAAAGCTAGTTCTAGATCCTGGATCCCTATGCCCTTAAGTGCACAAGTTGATACTTTCTTATTGAATGAAACCTCAATGATAGGCGGCAATTGTAATGAACCTTTTGGATTGCAGTCAATTTTGTTAATAACAAGAATAGCTGGAGTTGGTGAAGCCCCTGTTGCTTTCTGAGTCACAAAAGGTGATTGTTAGCACTTCTTAAAAATCAGGAGTGCTTTAATCAAGAGATTTAAGCAATCAAGATTCAATTTTAATGGAATATCAGTCTTTGCAATCCAAGTCAAAAGACAAGGGGAAAAAAGTGTAGGTTCTCTACAGAAACTGTAATATCCCCCTGCCCTCCCCCGTTTCCCCCTCTACAGAAACTGTAAGGCCCCCGACCCCTGCCCCCCCAAGAGCATATCAGGTCTACAAAGATCCCATGGGTATATCACTAATAAAGTACCCATATCCCAGAAACCCAATATAATCGCTCCTTATTTTCCATAGTTGATTTTAATCATTTTCAATTTAATCCATTCCAACTTTTTTAACCACTGTTGTTTCTCTTTGTAATATGCTCTCTCTCTCTCTCTCTAGGTAGATAGATAGATATATATCAGACTCCTGCAAGTTCAATACTTGGAAATTATAATAATGGGATGATAGCTAAACACCTGAAGTCCTTTAATGCGCTCATAAATTCTATGGTCTTCAGGTGTCCATCCCTCCACAGCACTAATTGCCATGATGATCACATCAGCACCCAAAGCAGCTGCTTCAGACCTTTCAACTCCTGGAAAGCAAATTGAATTAGAATCTGATCTATTGTAAAAAAATCCAGAAATAAAGCCCTCTTTACCAGAAGCAAATTGGCTAAGACTAGACTGCAACTAAGAACACTAATAGATTATTTCATTGTAGAAAAGTATTTTATGACTTCAGATGTGGTTTATCCTACAGAAATATGGAAAAGGATATCATCAGCCATAGATGCCTCAAAATAACACAATAAAGTTGTCTGGTAAAGACAATACAGTTGTCTTGCTTTGCATTTGACGAGTACACTTCAAATTGTTATGAAAGATAACTTACCAATACTTTCCACAACATCATTTGTTTCCCGTATACCAGCAGTATCAAGAAGTCTAACAGGAATTCCTTGAACAATAATGCCCGCTTCAACTACATCCCTTGTAGTCCCAGCAATTTCAGTAACAATTGCCCTCTCGCTCTAAAAATCAAAAAACATTGCCAAAAATCTTAAGCTCATCTAGTTATACTTTCAAAAAGGAACTAAAACATTCAAATTTTTGCATTGCATCAAAGCTGTTTTACGCTACAAATAATGAAGACACCAGAACCCATTGCAATCTGCTCACCATGACCCAGATGACAATATTTACAATGTAAAATAGAAAGCACAACACACCATCACAAGGATTAATTGTGACCCCCCCAAAAAAATGATGGTCTCTTTAAGTTTTAAATTTCAGAGTAACTCAATGACTAAAAGAAAGAAATCCACAAACTATTTTTCTCACACATCCATGTTTTCATTGATAGTAAAGAATGTGTAAACAACATTAATGCTTACCTTATTATAGCATTACATAATACTTTTGTATTCTAGTACAATTTTATGTACTTATAGTATATCTTTACCTATCTTATTAATATAATATTATAAAAATATAATATACATACCTATGATATTAATAAATTAGTATAAAGTTATCTAATAAGGGCAGGGAAGACACATCATGACTCTGTAATTTATTCCCTTGGATTACATAGATACCCCTCTACCATTTGGTGGAGGGGGCATCCATCCATTCATCTCTCTTCTATATACCATATTGTATATTGAATCCTTTATAGATTCCTTGCAAAGGATGACTAATTCAAATCAATATTTAAGTATAACAAAAGGCCTTCAGCACTCTGCTTACAGCAGTACATATTATGTTTCTCTGCTGTAGTTACATGTAGCTCTGGTGTTTCAGAAATTTGAAAAGTTGAATTGCAACTAACTCACACTCACCAGCATATTTAGGTATGAAATTGAACAATGATTCACAGGCATCGCCCCTATATGACAGATAAATACAAGAAGATGCATAGAAATGTACAAAAATATGAGGTTATAAAAGTTGATGTGCTCACTTTGTTATGGTCTGAAAAAGATGAGAAGAAAGGAGATATGCCTTCGCTATTCAGAAATGACTTCTTCAAAATAAATTCAAAAGCTGCCATGTGTTTACAGGAAATTACTTCTCTTTTATGTCACAGACCAGAAAGTGAGATGTGAGTTGTCAATGTACTTTACATAGTCCTAGGCTCCTAGCCATTACAGCACCAAACTTTATAAAGGCCTTTGTTCACAAAATATGTAATACTCTTTGAATAGGTGAAACTGTTTCCAGCAAGTTGAACATCTAGAAACTGCCTGAAATGCCTGATAATTCTTGTAGATATGTGGAAACAGCAGGAAAATTCCCTCCAAATTAAAAACCTTCGAGTGTACAAGCAGCCATCTTTTGCATTATTTTCCATTTTTTTCTAAAAAACTAATTAATAAATTGTTGACCCTAACCTAACGTATTAGATACAGTTTGCTTTCATATGCCTTTATGAAATTTCTAATGTCATATCCTACCAGACCACAAACTTGTGGAATAAGGAAAACGGCAATGAAATTGTCTGAAAAGATAGAAAACTAAACAAATTTAAAAACAATAAGTTAAGGTCAACATCATATTAGTTTTTAGAAGACAAAAAAAATGAAACACGAGACTAGACTGAAACATCTTCATTATGAGACATTCCATTGGTTTCCAGGAAATATTGGCAATATCTAGAATAGAAAACTATTTTGAAACCGAGTAACTAAATATTCAACTTGCTAGAACATTGCTGTCAATTTTATAAAACCTATTATGCATTTTGTGAATGAGGTCTTTATGACAGTTTAATGCATCCTGGTTTGGCCCATCTTAGTAGCTCGACAACTTACTTATTATGCACATCAGTTGCATCAATTAAAAACCACACTCTAAGTATGCTTTTAGGACGAAAACACTATAAAACCCCTCATTCTCATAACGTTTTCTTAGAGTAAACATATTAGTCCCCATTACACAACTTCACCCACACACTTGGTTAGACATTTTGATAGCCTCAAGATCCCTCTCAATCAGCTCAGAGTCCAATCCATTCAGCTGCTACAGCACAGAGGTTTGGTATCCCGCACACAATTCAAATAATGTGAAATTGCAGATAAAGAAATACTTACAAATACATGCTAACATTTATCAGTCGCACAATCCATGGGTATGCACAAGAACGGAAAAAAACAATATGAACATTAGATTAACAAAGTAACATGCAGCAAAGCACGATAAATCCAATATCTGCAACAACTCTAACTACAACTGCTCAATCAAACAAAGAAAGCAACAGATGTATATATACAAGTCATTAGGGTGGACAGTCGATAACTGTCTAACTATTAACTACTTGTCAATATGTGTATACCCAAAAGTAAAAATTATTTCAGCTGCTACAGCACAGAGGTTTGGTATCCCGCACACAATTCAAATAATGTGAAATTGCAGATAAAGAAATACTTACAAATACATGCTAACATTTATCAGTCGCACAATCCATAGGTATGCACAAGAACGGAAAAAAACAATATGAACATTAGATTAACAAAGTAACATGCAGCAAAGCACGATAAATCCAATATCTGCAACAACTCTAACTACAACTGCTCAATCAAACAAAAAGCAACAGATGTATATATACAAGTCATTAGGGTGGATAGTCAATAACTGTCTAACTATTAACTACTTGTCAATATGTATACCCAAAAGTAAAAATTGATCACCTTACTTTATACAAAAAGGCACTGTGCACCCACATACGAAAACCTATATATAAAATCATATGTAAAAAATATAGACTATATACAGGTCAAGATGCTCATATGTATTATGGGCATGTACTCGACGACTCACAACTATGGTGGCACATAAGCTAGCATCATGTCTGATATGCCACCTATAGTTGCTAGTGGAAAGGGACCAACACATTCCTTGACTTGTCGCCTTTGCATTCTTTGGAGAGGAGACTAAAGAACACTTCATCTTCAAGTGTCCCATATATTACAAAATTCAAGGGAGGTACTATTGCTTGTATAGAGATGCAAGCAAATCGTTTGCTTGTCACATTTTTAGGTTATCCTGACCAATGCTTGGCTTTGTACTTTCAATAGGCTATCATACTTCAGCACTGACTACCACTCAGTTAATTACCTCATTGTTTCACCCCCATATCTGACACTGGAAACAATAAGGATTCATCTGAGCTTACAACTTTGTAGAATGATAATCTCATATTTATATTGGAGTTCATGCACAAGAGCTGCTACTAGACATTTGATGGCTGCTGCTGCTTTTGATGTGTGGCTGGACAAAACTGTGGCTCACTTACCTAGGAGGTGCAAACAAACAAGTTTCTAGTCTCTATCTATTGGTTCCTCAGCCATGGATCTTAGGAGAATTTTGACGGGTTGAAGTCTATGCCGTCCCAAGATTATCCAACCACTCCCCTTCAATCTTAACCATTGTCTTGGGTTATATAAAGAAAAAGGCTTTGAATTGAAATTCCAAAATAACAAAGGATTTATTTAAAAATACATATTATTAGAATCAAATGGAAAGAGCTCAACTGGTTAAATATGTCGACTTTCAAGGAGGAGACCAAGGTTCAAATCTTGCCAAGCGAAATATGCTTAATTGCCAAGATGTTGTGATACCATGTTAACATGCTCATGATGTAATAGAGGTGGGGCCCATTTCAAGGAGATAAAATGCATTTAAATTAATCACAATTCCAAGGATGAATAATAGTTAGCTTTAGGCAATCATGGAGGCCTTATAACAACTAAACACCTGTGAGAAAAGCATCTACACTGCCCACCAAACACTTAAACAAGAACTGCTAGAAGTCACAAATATCACTAGATAATGTTCATTTAGGCATAAACAAGATGCAAAATAAAATCATTAATGCAAAGGAAGTAATGGGTATAATGCACTTGGAAGAAATATCTAGGCAAAACAACAATCCCAAATTTCCCTGGCACTTCCAATTGCATCCAACAAACCTCAAGTATGTCCCTCAAAATTTAAATGCTTATACTCAACAGCAACCAAATGAAGGCCACCACACGCAGAATGGTTCATTCAAGTGACATACCAGAATCAACATTCCTAATTTCAATGGCAGAAATAGAAGCAAAGCTATTGATTGGAAAAATAGCATAAAGATTTATCATGAGCTATGCCCTGCAAATACAGAAAAGAATGCAATCAAGGAAGCGTGGCAACATCTGGAAGAGCAAACATGCACGTGGTACATATGGTGGGATAACAAAGTGCAAGGAATCAGGCAAAAGTGGATAGAATTTATAACAGAAATGAAATGAAATGAAATATTATTAATGTCCGCGGTGGGCCAAAATAAGACCCAAGGGACTATAAGAAGGACAATAATGACTGCCAGCTAGCAGGCTAAAAAGCCCAACAAAGAAAAGAACTAAGATAAATACAAGATGAAACCCGACAAACGGGCCAAAGAGAAAGGGAAAAGAAAAGAAAAGGGAGAGCAGAGGGGGGAGGGCTGCAGTCCAACAGAGAGGAGTGCACGCCAAGAAGAACGGAGAGAGAGGAGGGGGGAGGGAGCAGCCCAGGGGGGCAAGCTCCGAGAACCCTCCAGAAACTAATCTCTCCTAACAGTCGAGGCCGAAGTACCGGAGCTGAAGAAGTCCATGATATGTCTCTGCCCATTGCTAGTTCGGAACCCTGACAAACTGTTGGTGCGCTGTCTAGTGACCCTGCTTCTGTTCGAACTGGATGATGTGGGGCGTTTCCGATCGAAGTCACCTGGTCCGTCGGAGTTGGTGAAGTATGTTGTGATGAGCCGATGTTGAGGAGGGTGAGATCCATTTGGAGAACTTTTATGTCGTCGAAGCTGAGTTATCTCCCTAAGAAAGAGTGCGAGACAACGCTGGTCCGGGTATCTGAAGAAGGTAGAAACAGATCGAGAGTTGTCCCTGAAAAGGCAATGGAACCTACCTCGGATCTCATAATAAATGGGACAACAAAAAATAAAGTGATGAAGGGTTTCAACTTCACCCAAGGAGCAAAACAAGCAAATCCGCTCCTCCGTCGGAAGATGGTGATCTGACTCAATCCGGAGTTGGTGAGAACACACCCTGAGTTGCCCAATAGTGATTCGAAGACTATGCATTGTGTGTTGTTGAAGGTATTGTGGAGGAACTATTCTGCCCTCCTGTATCTGTAAGAAGTGCTCATGGTAGAAAGACAGCTTGGGGGAAAGAGGGGCAACAGGAGAGATCCATGTGCATCTGGTGTACTGGAGACTAACATCCTTCCGAATCTCGTGGAGCATCTTCTCCTTACTAAGCCGAGAGGGGGGAGAACCCCCAAAGAATAAGGGGGGAGCCTGTCTATCCGTATCTGAATGCTGGCCAGGAGAGCAGAAACCTGAAAATACCAGCTCCTCCGGCCTCCCCGAGAACTCGGAGAGAGTTCCATCGAGGAGCGAAGGGCGAGGTAAGGGTACCGCCTGCAACCCTCAGGGGTATCTCCGAAAGTACGGATCCTGTGAAGATAACCGATAATCAGGAAGATAATCTCAAGCTGGAGAGGAGAAGCCCCAAACTCTGCTAGAATAATAGAACGGGGGATTGTGCCCTTGCAACGAATGAATCGTCGAAGAAAGAGTGTCTGGACTCGTTCAACCCGTGACCACTCAGTCGGGCCAAGACTAGGGCCCCAAACCACTGACCCATAAGTAATAGTTGGCTTGACCAAGGCGTCAAAGATCCTCATCTTCACAGGTATATCCTGAAAATGTGCTTTGAAGCAATTCCTCTCTAGCAAAGACAGAGCTGCATACCCCTTACACACCCGGACCTGGGCGGCGGGTTTCATACCAAAAGTGGGACCAGTGAAAAGAACCCCCAAATACACATAAGAGGTGGTGATTTCGACCTCCTGACCCTGGAAAAGGAAGTGGAGATGGGATAGAGCCTCTTTGGTAGTATTGAATACCATAACCTTGGTCTTAGAAAGATTCACCGTCAACTGTCTCGAGTCACAAAAAGCGGCAAGAGTGTTCAGATGACGCTGAAGCCCCTCAGGGGATGAGGCCAAAAGAACAACATCATCAACAAAGAGGAGAATAGAAATCAGCACATGGTGAAGAAGGCAACCATCCTCTGGGTGAGCGTTCTCCCTAATAAAAGTCTCAAGCTCGTCGATAAAGATCCCAAAAAGTGTCGGGGAAAGGGGGCATCCCTGTTTCACTCCTATGGTGCTAAGAATATTGGCTGAAAGCCCTTGAGGGGAGCGAAACCGACCTTTCACAGTCTCATATAACCGTGTAACCGCTGTCAAAAGCTGCCCAGAGATGCCAACTGACCGAAGCCTCTCAAGAAGTAAATGCCGAGGCACCGTGTCGAAAGCTTTCCTGAAGTCTACAAAGCAACAATAAACCTTCGAGGACCTGGAACGCGCCTCCTCAATAATAGCTCTGAGGACTAGAATGTGATCTGTGGTCTGGTGATCTTGCCGAAAACCAGCTTGGCCAAGAGCCCTGAAACCCCCCTCCTCCAACCTTCGGGAGAGAAGCACATCCAATGTTGTGGCATAGAGCTTGGCAAAGATATGCCCAATCATGATAGTCCTGTAGTTATTGGGTTCATGGGGATCACCTGCCTTATGAATGGGGTGAATGATATGCTGAGTCCAGGAATCAGGAAACCCAGAACAAACAGAGAGATTGAAGAGATCAGTGAGGGGCCCAACAAGAGGGTCAATACCATGCTTCAAAAATTCCGCTTGTAACCCATCCAAATCTGCTGCTTTGCTCGTACAGAGTTTCCAGATAGCCTGCCTGACAAGACCAGTAGAAAAGAGGTGGCACGAAGAGGGGGGGGGAGGGAACAATAATAGGAGGCTGATTTGGGATGGTATAGAGGGAAGAGGCATGAATGGTCCAAGAGGAAAGATCGATCCCATGAGTAATCCGATCACGGGGGAGGATAAGGCGCCAGAAGGATTTAGGAGACTGTTGAAGGGAGTGGATAAGATCAAGTCGATGCCGAGAGAGGAAGAGACGCTTCTTCTTTCGAAGAAGCATCCTGTAGTCTTTGTGAGAAATGGCATAGGGCTGGGAAGGATTCCGAATGGCATATTTCAACCTTCGGTGGGCAAACTTACATTCCTCATCATACCAGATGTTCATGGGGCAATGACCAGGGGGACGAGGACGAGGGGGAGGACGAATAGTGTGGGGGTACGAGTCCAAAGCAGCCTTCCAAATAGTTTGGACCAAGCAAGCAGAACGATTGGAAACATCGGGAAGAGAAGACACCTTGGGGAGAACATGACGCAACCGGTCCATGTAGGTAAAGGAATAATAATAGTCAAAGTCTATAATGACTCGAGGGGCTGAAGGGGAGGGAGGAGGGGGAGGAGTAACAGGAAGGGAAACAGTGGATAACGTAAGAGAAAGAACTGAATGATCGGTAAGGGGGGGAGGGTGATCAGAGACGTTGAATCGGGAAATGAATGGAATGAGGGTGGTAGAGGAAATAGCATAGTCGACGACACTGGCTCCACCACTATGAGGAAAGCAAGTAAACCCACTAGAATCCGGAAAACAAGATATACCATTGAGAAGAACTAGCCTGTTGGATTCACCCAACTCAATAAGATGCTTACCGTAAGCAATCACCTGTGTGTCGTTGGAGGTTCGAGCAAAACCAAGGTCCTCAAGATCCAATTCTCGAGTCTGCATCTCATCGGTTGTGAGGTCATGAAGAGAAACCTGCATAGGTCCGGTCCAAGCATTGAAATCTCCCAGCAGAAGTATCTCCCTTGAAGCCGAGTATCTAGTAATGTCCTCATAGAGATCCTGGAAAGGGTCCCCGTCCGTGTGAATAGCAAAATTGGACGTGGTGGGGGAAAGTAATAGGTGGCAATGTAGATATCCCAAAGAGGTGGGTGACGATGGATTTTAATCCATAAAAACCTGGAGTGGGGGTCAATCGAAACCAGGGATACCGAACCCTGGAGCCTATCCCCGATAAGAGCAGCAACACCTCCTGATCCTCGAACCCCCCAGAGCGTCGAGTGAGTTTCCGACAACTGGACCACCAAAAGTAACCAGAGATAACTGGAAGGGCCCGCTCGGGACTCTCGTGTGTCTCACAGATAAGAATGATGTCATGTCTGCCAATCACATCAAGAAGGGACCCTGGGGCAGACCACATCATACCATTGCAGTTCCAACAAGCTATAGCTAGCTTATCTGCCACCCCCCTTCCATGCCGATGGAGTCATTTGTTAGGCAACGGTTTGGAACACCCAAGTGGGGGAGAGTCCCCAATCACTGCACGCAAATTACGAATAACTGCCCATTTGTTGGCTTTCCTGGTTGCGGCTACTTGTTCCCTGGCTTTCTTCAATTCTTTAGAAGTTTAAATCCCTAGAGACAGATTAGTTTAATAAATTGGTTTAGATACGACAAAAGAGGCCAGTAGATGAACCCACCTTGGAATTTGAATCACTATCCATGCTGGTAACAAATATGGCAGACAACCAGTTGTTCCAGTGTTATGTTGGTGAACTGAAATCTGAACATAAGACATGAACAATAGGTTAAAGACAATATGACCCTACCAACAGCTATCAGATTAGCTCAAAAATGAACACAAGCTCCCCCAAAAAAATGAAACATGTGGTTTCACGTTAACAATGACTCAAGGAACAAGAATATAGAATCAGCAAAGCATAGACCCCCGCATGAGTTGAAAATCTACCTATATAAATGTAATACAGAAAAGAGGAAGGAAGACCCTCCTAGCCATCACTCATCACACCCCCAAATTTCCAAAATCTAATGTAACTGTGAAATGAAGAATTTGAAAAGGGAGATTGGGATGTTAGTAGCAAGGATGTGTCTGAAGCAGAATCAGAACCAGCACCATAACAGAGTCAACAATATACAGAGCTGCAATAAAAAGAATTCAACATCCCTGTCCATCCTACAAAAAGGTTTGATGTGTCAAATCAAGGAGGTGATCATTTGGATTGTAAGGCCATGTGCTACAAAGTGGAACAGAGGATGAATAGTTATAAATTTAGAGTAGCTTTGATGCTATTCAATTAGGTGGATAAGATAATCAATGAAGCAAAATTGGTTAACTCCGAAAAGAGAATTTTCAAACTTAAGTGGAAAGGACAGAAGTATACCTTAAGGGGATTTAACCTTCCACTTCCGCTTCAACAGTTAATTTCATCACATAGGATGTAAAAGACAATCAAGAAAGGAACACTTGTAACTATAGCTCATCACAATGCAGTGGATGCTACATCAATGGAAGAGGATACAGTTAATCATGAAATGAAAAAAACCATAAGGTTAACCTCCGAAAATGAGAGACTGCATATCATAGGGGTTCAACCAAAGTCACTGCCAATTAATACCATGCCCAATTGTTACCTGCATCAAATAAGACTAAAACAGAACGATTGGTTGTTTCCAGAGTTCTTGAAATTACTTGCTATCACACCTAGCAAGATCCCTTAATCAAGACCAGTCATATTAGTCATGAAAAAGACAAGTCTTATCATCTATGTATCAATTTTGAGGGGATAAATAAATCATTATTATGAATAGATACCTTATTCAGTCTATTAACGAGATGCTAGATGAATTGTATGGCATAAAATGTTTTCCTAAACTGGACCTCAAATCTATCTATTACTATATTCAAATTAGAAAAGAAGACATTCCTAAAAGAGCATTCAAATTTATGAAGGTCACTATGAGTTCAAGGAGATATTTTTTGGTCTAACCAATCTCTCCACTACCTTTCAAGCTGTTATGCAAAAGATTACTCACCCTTATTTACAACAGTTCGTTCTTTTATTCTTTGAGGGCATCCTTATTTACAATCGCAACTGGAAGGATCACATCAAACATGTAGAAAAGATACTTTCAGTTCTACGAAAAGAAATCCAATACAGTTTTGGAAAACTAAGCTTGGATATTAAGGCTATATAATCTCAGCAGATAAAGTGTTGAGGTTGATCCCACAAAAATTCAACCATAGATATAATGCCCTAAATATATTGTCACAAATATGAGGATTCCATGGCTTATTTATAAAGTACTTTGTGCATATTTACAAATCCCTGGGCTCATATATTTAAAAAGGGATTCTTTTGAATAGACACCTAAAGTAGATCAAAGTTCCAAAAATTAAAGTCCTATCCTCAGCCCCCATGCTAGCACCTCCTTACTTTTCTAAACCATTCACTATTAAATGTGATGTTTTCACAGGAGGTATTGGGGTAGTGCTCATGCAAGATGGTCATCCAGTTACATACAAAAGTCAAAAGCACAAACCATAAGAGAAACATTTGTAGGAGCCAATTCTGACATGGCGCCATCTCAAGCACCACCTCTAGCATGAACTAGCGTGTCCGAAGATAAGTACGCAAAGCAGTTTTGATTGTATATATGTTTTTTGATTTTGTATAGTTGTATGCTAAGTGTTTGTCAAAACGTTGTCATGTTGTGTTAAATAGTGGACATTGTTCGTATGCAAATAAAATAATGTCATGCATTGTACATTGTCATGAAAGGGTATTTAAGGATAGGCACGAGGAAGTTGCAGAAGTTGGCAACTGCCTCCCCTGTCTAGGAGTAGTATATATAGGCCCCTTACATTTCCGAATACATCATTGTGTGATACATCTTGTAGTAGCATCTTGCATTGGAGAATCAAATCATCTGTTTGTGGAGAATATATGTTGTAATCTTGTGACATTGCTGTTGTACTTGATGTGTATAATTGTTGTTCATAATTGAATATAATGGCAATGTGCAGTTTTGCTCCATTGTGTCTCTGAATCTCTTTTCTCGTATTTATGGTGAATGCTGGTTCTGTTAATGTTTGTTGTCATTTACTCTTTCATGTTCTTTCAAATGTGGAAAACCATCACTATATTACAACATCTATCTACGATAAAGAAATGCTTTCAATCATTACAACAGTGGGTGGCTAAGATCCAATGTTTTCATTTTGAAATAATCTACAAGGATCAAAACAAGCAAGTTGCGGACACTTTATCTAGAAAAGGCAAAAAAGATGCAGCTTATGCTATATGGTAATTATTCTAGAGTGAATTAAGGACATACAAGTTGAATATGTCAAAGGTGACATTATTAACAACATTGAGGTGCATCCACAATTCACATGGCAAAATGATATTCTGTGGAGTAAAGATCGCATATATGTGCCTCAAAATTTTACCTTTATAGGAAAAGTCCTAGTAAGTAGCCATGATTAGAACATCTTGGAATCTCTAAAACTTACAATGGTGCTTGTCGGTCCTTTTGGAAAGGTATGAGTATGTGGCCGAGTGTGATACTTGTCAATGCCATAATAACAAACATGTGTCATATCCAAGGTTACTCCAACTACTGTAAGTTCCTCAATATAAATTAGAAGAGATTGCCATGGATTTTATCAATGGTTTAACTACCTCTAGTGGTCATGATTGAACTTTTGTGGTGGTGGGTCACCTTACTAAATTAGTAAATTCACTCATTTTATTCACCTAAAGGCAATGTCTTCTATGACACAACTAGTAGAAGAGTTTGTGAGAAATATTTATAAATTTCACACATTTCCTAAGGTGATGATTAGTGATTGTGACCTATTATTCACTAGCAATATCTGGGAAGAATTATGTAAACAAACTATCATTTCACAAATTACCATCCTCAAACTGATGGTCAAGTAAATATTTTGAACAAATGTCTAGAAGGTTACATTGTTTCTTATTGAACAGTCCTCAATAATGGTCTGATGGATCTTCTTGAATCTCAACAATGGTGGTATAATGCAAGTTACCATACATCTACTAAAATGAAACCCTTCACCACCTTATATGGTTGAGCCACTAAGACCCAAGGGACTTTGTATACAATCAGGTTACAGTACCTGCAGTCAATGACTACCTTGAAGAATCCCAAGGAATTATTAGCACTCTCGAGAATAACTTTGAAAATTTTCAAAGCCAAATGACACGACAAACTGAGAGTCAATTTTTTGGGCGACAAATTCAGGAGAATGATTGGGTTTACATTCCCCTTAAGCCATACATCACAAACCTCTCTCAAAAACAGTGGAAAAACTTGAAGTTATCCCCCGTATATTATGGTCCTTATAACATTTGCAAGCAAATCAGCCTGATTGCTTATGCCCTTGACCTTCCATATAAAATTTGCATCCATGACCTTTCTCATATTTCTTATTTGAAGCAAAAGTTGGGTTCCCTTACTCCTGTTCAGACCAAGCTAGCATTGTAACCTACACATATTTTGGAAACATGTACAACATCCCTTCACTCTATTCAAATTAAAAAGTATTTTATTAAAAATAAACGTATTTCAAAGGAGGAAGCTTCTTGGGAGCCCTAATCCTTCATTATAGCTTATCCCTCATTTCCTATGCTTTGAGGACAAATCATTTTTGGCAGGGAGGACTACTTGTGACTCATAGCTGGAAGTTATGTTTCACTATATCATGGATCATACCCCCTCATAGGTGTCCTTCCACTGGTGTTTTATGCCTATGCCTTGGATTGGCTGTCATCATCGCTACATTTTTCAATATATAAATATCAAACTATATTTATCTTTCTCATGTTTAAACCACATCACAAGATCATAGAAGGCATAAGCATGCTGCCATGACACTTCTTATGGCCATTTGCAATAGAATAAGAAGACCAAGTCATGTCAAAGCATGATCACATAATATACCATCACTAGAACAACATTGAGGCAGACTCAGTAACAAGGTTGAGGTGCATGCATTGTTAAACTGGCAATAGTCACCTCCAATTGTCAAATACGTTGGCAAGCCTCCATATAGTGCTCTTGGATATAATGGTGATTGCAAACCCATCACTTCTCAGCCTCTTCCATCTTCTCATTTGTCTCATCCAACTGCTGAGTAAGCTGCTACATCAAGTCCGTCACCTGCTTCTTCATCTCACCCAACTATTGCTCACTCTCCCAACTAGGACTCCATAGTGGCAACAGAAAAATTTGCATGGAAATGGATACAGTATCAGATACGAATAGAGCATACTTTCAAGACCCATTAATATGAAAACAAATGGTTACTTCATTTATAAAAGCATGTGTTTTAAGTGTATTCGAAACATAAAATATAAAAAAAACATTCCACATAAAAGGTGTAAATAAGAAATTTTCATTAATCATGCCAGTAGTTGTTACATACCAAAAACGTCTCCACTATATATTGAAAAAAGTATGGATAATAAATGCAAATACCATGATACAATCCCATGTCAAATATGTCGTCACTGTTGTCATCAAACTTGAGATCCACATCATCAAGATCCTCCAAGGGGACAAGAATATTGGATTGAGTATAACTGCCAACTACACCCCTAAATCTAGATGAAGAAGCACTAGTAGATCCTTCAGATGTGGAAGAATCCTCAACTGGAATATTCAGATGTCAATGCATTTAATGAAATATTTATATCACTCCTCTCAGGCTGCACATCCCAAAGCATCACGGGTCCTGTTTTGTAGTCTAACCTTGAACGAGATAGGTGGCAGAGACTGGAATGGGCATGCACAAGGTCCTTTGCCTTACTGGTTGACAATCTATTAAGCTTTCACTAAATGGATGAAGCTGTATGTGTTCCAATTCCTCTCAGTTGAGGAAGACCTAACAACCTAACATTTAAGAAATTTTCATGTTAACAAAATTTTGAAATTTAAACAAAGACCGCCAATAAGATAACTTTTAAATAACATGAAAGTATAGAACAAAATAATGTACAAAAGTCAACCTGCAAAAAAAGCTTGGCTGCTAGTGATTGCAGATGTTTAGTGCCAGCAACATCAAAGTTCCAACAATTCACAGGCTGTAGTGACATCTTATCCACCATGGCTCAAGTCTACATACA
Organism: Wollemia nobilis; assembly: GCA_028583015.1. Taxonomy (NCBI): domain Eukaryota; kingdom Viridiplantae; phylum Streptophyta; class Pinopsida; order Araucariales; family Araucariaceae; genus Wollemia; species Wollemia nobilis. The sequence goes on from JAQPPZ010003204.1 coordinate 2,631,282, forward strand.
TTCCCTCTAAGGATACAAATACTAAAAACTCTTTTTGCATAGTTGTTGCATCGCTAGAATCTATATATATTTTCTTGAAAGCCTTTTTATATCCATCAACTACCTCTGCATCTTTTTTTGGTGCACTTCTATCTAGCATAATGAGGATCTCGATATTGTAGTTCTTTGGATCCAAAGCATATGCCAAAAGTGCCAAAGGAGCTGTCATTTTTTCCACCCTTTTGTGACAATGTCCTTTATTTTCTTGTAGAATATCTTGGCAGGGTCTTAGCTCTTTTGCCATAATTATATCCCCATTTTTCTCAAATATTGTATCTATGCCATCATAATATCACCCAAGCATAAAATATCTTTGTCACAAAAGCCAATCATTGAATCTATTGGCTCGAGAAATGAATGCAAATACCCCACTTAAGTCCACCAATCATCATCAAGAACAATTCACTTGATATTATTTGCTATTTTTCTGGAATTGTCACTTGATATTATTTGCTCTTCAATTCTTTGCAGTCCACTTGGTTGCTCGTTAGGGGTTTGTGGCTCTGATGCAATTCTATTTACGACATCCCAAAGATCTTTTTCAATTAGAAGCAATTGAAGCTTGACTTGCCATGTATGGAAATCTCGTCCTTCGAACTTCTCAATCACCATTGTCTTGTCCATGAGTACTGAGAGAATATAGGATTATCCTCCCTGAATAAAAACAATCTATAAAGGTGTCAGGTACCATCGATAATGCACCTTTATAACTCTTCAAACTGACTTGACTTAATATGACCAAGACCATAAAAAAAAAACAATATAAAAATTAGGTAGTGTTGTCACATTTTGCACGGGGTGCAATGTCTTCAGTGTTGTAACAGTGCTGCTCTTCTTTTCCCTCTTCCTCCTTTTTCCTTCCTTCTTCTCTCCCTTTCCTTTTCTTTCCCGCATTCTCTTTCTTTCCCCCCTTTCTTGGAGTCCCCGAGTTAATTTTTCAACTTCCGACAAGTCACACGAAAAATGGCTAAGTCGGGTGCGAAGTTCGCACTTCGCCCGATTTTGGTGCGAAGTCGCACTTCGCCCGATTTTGGTGCGAGTTCGCACTTCGCCCCTCTTCTGGCGCACCTTGTAGCCGGCGGATGGCGGGTGACAAAGGAGAAATCAAGTCTTTGGAGCAAGTCCGTACGGCGGCAGACATCAGTTTTCGCTTGTGCGCATTCCGACTTCACACCGAAGTCGGAGTGCGCCCTGATGAGTGCTGCGATAGGGAACAAACCCGGAATTTGACCAAGGCATGAAGGCCTTCCCAACTGCACTACGTTCTGCCCGCGCATCCCGAGGTGCTCCGATCCCAAGCGAAGATGGACAGACTGTCCTCCAAGGCAGACACGTGTCAACAACATCATCCATCATACGACAAGTGTCCAGCTTCGGGATTAGAGCCGAAACGTGCCAAGCAAAAGGACAAGCATGGGCTGCACTGCCTGTGCCAGTAGCCTCATTCAAAGCTGATCTGAGGTTCTACCTGCTCCAGCTACCCGCATCACTGCCAGATTGAAGTTCTGCCCAGCGCACCGCCATGTAGCTGTCCAGCTTCCAGGAAGACCATGCTGCGGGTACAGTCCGGTCCGACAAAAGGTCAGCATTTGCAGCTCCTTCGCCGCTTTTGTCAGCTTATGTTTGACTGGGACCTTGTGCCCATTAATGTAACGGGAGGGACTCGGGCTATAAAAGCCCATCGTGAATTCGTTGTAAAGGGTGGAAAGGGGAATGTCTGTTAGGGAACTACTGTGCTTATTGTAACCGTGCTTCTGCTTATGAATATAATCTGTATGCCTGGTTACATTTCTCTGTCTTTATTCTTTTATCTTGTCTTTCATTATATGCCTTAGGCTAACTTTGTCACGGCTTGTTGATTCATTTCAGCATTTGGTGAGCGAGGTCCCTCTAGCATTGCTTGTTTAAAGCACCCTATGTATTTCATTGATTTAAAGCATATATAGAATAGATATGGTAGCGGTTCCATCGATTATGTGTTTTGTTGCTGAGTCCGTATCACGGTGACTGATGCGATCCCGTACTGTTAGTTCCTTGTAGGGAATGTCTGTTAGGGAGCCATTGGAGTTGTGCGGTTAAATTCTCTACATAAACACATATACACAGTTACGATATCTCTAAGTCTGCTTTCTACTCATGTTAAGTGTGCGTATCTGGTAAACCGGTGCATTGCCATCTTTGTTAGTTCCTTGTAGGGAATGTTTGCTAGGGGATCATTGGAGTTGTGCATACCTTTGCATGAGTATCGGAAGTACACATAGTTTTTGCAGTTCCTGTCATGCTCTATGTTTATAATGCAGTAAGTAGCGGTAATTGGTATGTTCCCGTACTGTTAGTTCCCCCCACCAACATCTGGACATATTTGTAATTTCTTTCTGTACATTTGTCCCTTTCTGTACATTTATCTCTTTCCTGTACTCTTAGCTTAAATCAGAAAACCCCCCCCAAGGAGCCGGCCTTCTCCGGAGATTGGCTCGGAAGGCATCTCTTCCTTCAGGCCTTTCATCTCTGGTGGGCGAATGCGGGCGCATTAACCCAAAATCCTTTCCTCATGGCAGATTCGTAACCAACAGTTTCTCTGGCACGCCCGGTGGGACACTTGTCCCACGTTTTAAAGAAAGGGTACCCGTTTGGTCTTCACCTGGCGCAACAGTTTTCCTGCTACGCTCGGCGGGACACGGGTCCCACATTTGACGAGAGATTTTCTGATCAGTCTCCACCTGGCGCTGACAGTTCCTGAGCTCTCGGTGAGACAAGGAAGTTTCTCACCCCAGACAGAATTGAAGCACCGGTGTTCGCTTCATTGCTGTTCCAAATCCGAACACCTGGCGACTCTGCACGAACAAATCCTCTGAGTCTAGAAGACCGGTCCCGTCACCTTCATGCACACGAGAAGGTGGCAAGCAAGAAATCCGAGAAGCCCGCCTGAGTTCTACGAACTGGACATCAACGCTCGAGGCGAGATCCCCAGGCTGGCTGATCCGCGAGCTCGTTTCGACGAAGCCGAGGCTGAGATCCAAGAAGAAGCCGAAGCTGAAGTCGGAGGAGCCGAGTACGAAATAGAAGAAGCCGAGGAAGAAGAAGATCCTGCATCCTCGGAAAGTTCCGACACTGAGTACACAACCGACGGCGGAGAAGAAGAAGAAGAAGAAGAAGAAATGGCTGCCCAACAGCCAAATGACGATGACCTCTTCCCGGCGGTGGACTCTACGGGGCCCTTGGCCCTGGTCGGACAACAAGCTGTTCCCCCTGCTGCTTTAAAGTCCATTCCCACATACGACGGCTACGGTAAGACGGCGTACGAGCACATCCAGGACATCCTTGCCCTGGCCGCACTGCATACTATTACCGATGAAAGTGTGAAGACCCGTCTGCTGGCCCTTTCCCTGAGGGGAAAGCTTCTCTCTTGGTGGAGATCGGCGCCGAGAGGGATCCATCACAGGGTGGCCCCGACTTGCCAGGAGACTCGTAAAAGGATGCAACGAGTCTGCTGACCCTACTTCTCTCTTGCATCGGTTCCAAGCTATCCAGAGACATCCTCAAGAGGAGGTGTCTGATTTTAACATTAGGTTTGCGAGATCCTGGAAACGGGTACCTCGCGAACTTCGGCCCTCGGCCGGCATGGCCGCTCACTACTATCCGAGGTCTTTCAACTCGGACATATGCATCTTCTGTGAAGATCGCCCGGATTGATGAGTTCCACTGCTGTTGTACTGAAGCGGCCCGACAAGCTGAAGGCGACATTATCTCCATCGGCGAGGCTTCAGTCCGAGTGCGGGAGCCCATCCATCCCGACTTCCCCGAGATCCCGGTATCCTTACGCCACGGTGGTTCGCCGTCCACATCAGGGCAGCAACCCCAGCAACAGTGGAATCCGGCGCCGGTCGTGACTCCTTACGGCCCGCCTCAGTTGCATTACCCTCATCCGCCACCTCCCGCTCCCCACTTTCCAGCACTTCCTGCTCCCCCACAATACGCGTCCTATTCTAATCCCCCTCCATTGGCCGCATTGCCTCCACCAGCGCAATTGCCGCCACCTGACAGCAGCATCCAAAACACGATTCTACAAGAAGTGCGGGCTTTGGCCTCCGGATACCATGCCATGTCCAATGACATGACCGCTATGAAGAAGAAGCAGGCCCAGATGGACCTTGCTCCTAGGAGGCCTTATGCGCCGCCCGCAGCGACAAAAGACAAAGCCCGGAACATCGGCCCGCGGAGGCGTCCGCCTCGAGAAATCCTTGCTATAGAAGATCCGCTGGTCCACCCGACCGGGTTAAGCCGAGTGCACTACGTGCAATGACCCGCATTCCGAGGAAGGCGCACTTTGCACCGGCACTACATCCAGGACATTGGCCGGCAGCGCTATAGAAGACGATGAGCTGTACATGATCTTGGACGGCGAGGCTAACTTTGCCCTCCCGGAAGAGAATCTAGTGCCGCCCGCCAAGGAAGAAAAGAAGAGGCTGCGGATGCGGCCAAGCCTTTGCAAGTTTACGCAAGAAGAGAAAAACCGCGGCCTAGCGGGCTGCCACCGTACAAGCGGCTGTGGCCTTTCACAGCCCAGGAAAAGGCGTCCAAAGATAAAGCTCCCGCCAAGCCTTCTCCGGCAAAGGCTGCCCCTGTTCCAGCCAAACCTCCAGCAAGGGCCCCAACTCCGGCTAAAGCTCCCGTACCTCAGCCTCCAGCTGAAACCAAAGAACAAGCCCAGGAGAAGCTGAAGTACCCGTCTCTGACTAAGAGACAGCGAGTTGAGGCCACCCGGCAGTACCGGACGAAGTATGAGCCGGCAAAACCAGCAGAAGGAGCTAGTACCTCGGGCTACAGCATTGTAGACGAGTTGAAGAGAACTCCCGCAAGAATCAGCATGTACGATGCTCTTCTGCTCCCAGGCCAGGTAGATCTGCTGCAAGAATCACTGAAGAATATGAAGAACGGCAGCCAGATGCAGCCTGCTGTCCTGGTTCAACCTTTGACAGTCTCAGCCACTGGGAAGAACAGGCCGCCACCCTTTTATCTGTCATTACGGATGCAAGGGCACATAGTTCACAACTGCATGGTGGATTCTGGTGCTTCCTCGACCGTGATGCCGAAGGCCGTCTGCGATGAGATCGGGATGGAATACACACGTAGCAGCCAAGGCGTGCTGCAATTAGACGGCACCCCTGTCAAGACAGTTGGTGTCATAAAGGACATCCCTATCCGGCTGCACAAGGCCCTCGACATCGTAGTCATCCAAGAGGTCGTGATTGTCGACCTGGAGCCTTACTTCGGCATGTGTCTCTCTCGGGAGTTCACTGCGAAGTTGGGCGGAGTACCTGTCTCTAGACTACTCACATATGGAAGTGCCCTTCAAAGGAAGGAGGCGAGAATTTTTAATGAGAAGCCTTCCCCCTTCCTAGTAGACAAGATACCCGGAGGAGAGATGGACTGCATGGTCCAATTGTCGGAAGGAAGAAGCGGTGACGGTGGAGCCCGGCCAGAGCAAGCCCTCGAAGTGCTTGCAACTCGAAGATGAGTTCTCGTTGCGGGACTTTAATGCCGTAATCGGGACGAGACGAGGCTGCTACTCCATTAAACGGCCGAGAAGCTTGACGTGTCAGTGGCAAAAGAAGTAGGACCTGCACCGGAGAGGCTGTGGAAGCTTTTCTTTGACGGCGCGCGATGCAAGAATGGCGCCGGTGCAGGGGTACTCCTGGTTTCTCCAACCGGAATCCAGAAGGACTATGCCTACAGGCTGGCACGGAGGCTGCACTAATAACTCGGCGAGAATACGAAGCCACTGTGCTTGGGTTTGCGAAAAGCGGAGAGGCTCGGAATCAAACATCTCCAAATTTTCGGAGATTCGGAGTGGTGTGTCACCAAGTGATGGACGAGTGCGCATCCGGACAGCACTATCTCGGAGCGTACCGCAATCGGGTATGGGACTGATGGAGTCGTTCGACTCATTGAGTATCAAAGCAATATCGCGTGAGAAAAACAAGCACGGCGATATTACGGCGTCTGTTGGAGCCGAGTGCGTTCGAGTGAAGACGTTGTCCAGAAACCGAAGCCGGTTAAGTCTTGTCTACGAGCCTTACGTGCACGATAAGGACACCTAGCGGCGGTGTTCGGTTGTGACGAGGAAATCGTCACATTCCTGGTTAACGAAGTGTGTGTAATCGGAGGTAGAGACCCTGATGACGAGCAATATGAGGGGTTGATACGATTCTACGGAATAATCACGTCCCAAAAGGACTGATTACATTAGAGAGTCTCTTTGATCGGAATGACGAGCAATATCCCACGGGATCAAAGTAGACCCGAGGCGGTATGCTGACACTGGAACTTGAACACGGTAAAACTATCAAGGTCGGAACAGGCTGCACGTCGGCGGAGCTGGAGCGGATCGGATCAACTGTGCCGGGAGTTCCCCGACATCGTGGCACTGGTGCTACGAGGATTTGAAGGGGTATGACGAGCTGTCATCCGGCATACTATTGAGCTAGAGGATGGCGCCAAGCCATTCAGACGAAGCAAAGGAGCCGTGAATCCCAAGATTGAGGCCATGATGAAGACCGAGCTCTTGAAGATCCTGGAGGCCAAGATCATCTACCCCATCAAACATTCATCCTGGGTCGCGAATTTGGTGCCGTGAGGAAAAAGAATGGCGACATTCGTCTACGTGTCGACTTCGAAACCTTAACCGGGCTTCCCTCTGGGACCACTATCCGCTTCCCCAAATCGACCAGATCCTACATATTGTTCTTTGGAGCCCGAGAGATTTTCACTTTTAGATGGATTTTCCGGCTACAACCAGATTTGGGTCAAAGACGAAGACCGGCATAAGACGGCGTTTACCACGAAGTGGGGGACGTTCGCCTATCAGCGCATGCCGTTTGGCTTATCCAATGCTGGTGCCACGTTCCAAAGGGCCATGGACTTGGCCTTGAGAAGCTGCTCAATAAAATCATTGTCATCTACCTTGATGACATGACTATTTTCTCTCACCAACGAGAAGATCATGTTTCGCACCTACGGCAGATATTTGAGAGTTGTCGAGAATTCGGCATTTCTATCAACCCGAAGAAGTCTGTCTTCGCGGTAAAGGAAGGAAAGGCTCGTTGGGACATGTTATCTCCGAGGAAGGCCTCGCCATTGACCCTGACAGAGCGGAAGCCCTCGTTCGCTTGCCGGCCCCATCGACAAAAAGGGCTGCGAGTCCTTCTTCGGTCGGATTAACTTTGTGCGGAAGTTCATCCCGGACTTCGCACGAGTGATCAAGCCCATGGCCGAACTGCTCAAGAAAGACACACCTTACGAATGGAGTGATGAGAGAGAGCAAGCCTTCGAGGAGATCAAGGCCCGAATTGCACAAGCTCCGGTGTTGACCAACCCGGACTACTCCAAGGACTTCATCCTGTATGCAGTGGGAGAACCCGAAAGTTACGCTGCAGTCCTGACTCAGAAGGGAGACGACGGTGAGGAGCGCCCCATAGCGTTCCTGAGCCAAGTCATCTTGCCGCATGAAGAAAAGTACAATTTTATAGAGCGGCAAGTTCATGCTGTCATGAAGTCCCTCCGAAAGTTCAGGCACTTTGTCTCCCAGAGCAAGACAACCGTCTTTGTGATTCACCCGGATGTTCGAAGTTTTATTTTGCAAGGAGAACCGGGTCACAAGAGAGCGGGATGGATTGCCAAGATCCAGGAGTTCGACATCGAAGTGCGGCCCACCAAGCTTATCAGAGGCCGAGCCTTGTGTCAGGAATTGGCCCGAAGCGCTGTAGCCGGCATCTCCGCTTTGTAAGTGGGAGGACACGGCGACACGCATCTACCTAGCCGACTCCTTATCGGAGGGGAGTGATTGGACGAGATGAGCTGGTGAGATTCTTACGCACCGGAAGATGTCCCGATCACTGAACGCCTCACAACGAAGGAGATTTCGGCTGGGTGCACTCAAGTACACTCTTCGCCCCGAGGGGCTTTACTTTAGAAACATTGACGGCATCCTGTTGCGGTGCGTCAGAAAATCCGACCAGCCTAGGGTCCTTGGAGAATTTCATTCCGGGATGCCTGGGGGTCACCATTCTTCAAGGCCAACGGCCTTAAAAATAATAAGGGCTGGGTACTATTGGCCCACTACGTTTGCGAGACGCGCATGCGGTCTGCTCTAAATGTGATCAATGCCAAAGGTTTGCTGGCCGAAACAGAAAAGCACCCCTGCCCCTTCAACCGATTCAGGCCGAGACTCCGTTCCAGCAATGGGGTCTAGACTTCATTGGGGTGATTTCTCCTAATTCCTCTGCCGGCCACAAGTTCATTCTTACGGCTACCGACTATTTCACGCGGTGGACAGAGGCGATCCCGACCAAAAACGCTGACCAAGAAACGGTCATCAGGTTCATTGAGAGCCTGATTACCCGCTTCGGGGTTCCAGAGTCAATTGTGACAGACAACGGTCCGGGATTTGTAGGCGCTGTACTCACGGAGTACACCGGCGGACTTGGCATCTATCACAAGATGTCTTCTAATTACTACCCGCGGGAGAACGGCCTTGCCGAGTCCACGAACAAGAACCTCCACGAAAATCCTCAGGAGGACCATTGGAAGAAACAAGCGGACTTGGCACTTGCTCCTGAACCAGGCGCTATGGGCGGACAGAGTTGCGTTCAAGAAATCCCTCAGAACGTCCCCCTATGCGCTCGTCTATGGCAAAGAAGCTGTCATGCCATCACACATCGAGATCCCCGCCACTGTGGATGATTGACGAAGACGGGAGCAGCGGAGACCCGGTGGACGACAGGCTGTGCCAACTCCTGCGGTTGGAAGAAGACGAGAGAAAGTGCATACCGGGCCTTCGCGGATCACATTGCGGCCACTCAAGGCTGGTTTGCCAAAGGCACCATTGCCGAGTTTTCGAAATCGGGGGACACAGTGCTGAAGTGGGACTCATACAAAGCAAAGCCGGGTAATCACGGGAAGTTTGATGCTCTGCGGGAGGGCCCTTATCGGATTGCCGGGTGAACCGGTTCAATGCCTACATCTCTGCGGGATATGGAGGGTCAGCTCCTGCCTATCCCTGTTAACGGGTTCCACTTGAAGCTTTACCGCTGCTGAAGGCGCCCGAGTGGCCCTTCCTTGTAAAAAATTTTCCTTATGCTTTTTATTTCCCAGCATGTACAGTTTCCAGTTTTCAGCTTTTAAATTGTTTTTATTCTTATTTGAGCTTAACTGTGGCATGGGAGAGAGAGAGACAGACTTCGCAGCGAAGTCTGTCGTCGCCCCTCAGGAAGGGCGAAGTTCGGCTGTGCAAAGGAAGAAAATAAGCAAAGAATGCGAGGAAAGAAAAGAAAAGAAAAAATTGACTAAGTGTTGGCCGAAGCCCGACTTCGCGGCGAAGTCGGACTTCGGCCCGACCAAATGCGAAGTCCGATCAAGGGAGAATGCTAAAGCACACAAAAGACAAGCTCCGCTCGGCCTTGAGCGAAGGCGGCTCGCGCGCGAAGTCCGACTTCGGCCGGCCTCCGTGCGAAGTACGCACTGCGCACTCTTTCCGTGCGAAGTACGCACTGCGCGCAACTTTTGCGCGAAGTGCGAACTTCGCGCGAAGTTCGCACTTCGCCCCAAATTCGGGCGAAGTCCGAACCCGCCTCAACGCACGCGCTGCGCAGCCAAATTCAGTCTAAAGAGCAGAAAAGAGTTTAAGTGCTGGCCAAGGTCCAAAGGTGGCAAGGAAACCAGAACGCGCTCACCCCTTGAGCACAGCGAAGAAAAGGAGGAACAATGCAGCGCGCGCTTCGCGCGAAGTTCGAACTTCGCCGAATTCGGGCGAAGTCCGACTTCGCCGGCGAAGTCGGGACGCGCCCAACTTTGGGCGAAGTCCGACCCCGCCTTGTAATCCGTGCCAGCTTGCGTGAAGTTTAAAAAACGAATAAAATATTCAAAAAGGTCCCAAGCTGGGCCCAAGGCGCGTTGCAACCATTCCAAAATAGGTTTCCGCACCAATGGTCCTTCCTTGAGCAGTGTGCCCGGTTGGTGGCAGCGACGTCAGCCATGGTGCAGCGCTCGAGACAGAATTAATGATTGCACGTTCCTCAACGAAGGTGCAACAAAAGAAGCTTGGCACGTCTGCCGGAGCGCACTTTTTCCAAACATTCTCCTGCGCAGCCATCTAAGAACCTTAACTCAGCCGACCTACCCCCTCTTGCGCGACATTTATGGCGCTGTCTTTATCTAGAAAAGGGGGTCAGATGTTTTTAAACATTCCAGACTATGCAGATTATTCCTCGGACAGTGCAAATTATTCGTGTGACAGCGAAATCTGCTGCAGACGTCTTGAACTTGCAATTATTGCTGATTCGGAGAGATGGACAAAGGAAAGATGCCAGTGTCAGCGCAGTCCAGCGAAAGTGGCGAACCAAAGGAGTTACCGCGGCCGGGCGTTTTCAGGAGTGAAACCCCGCCAGAAAAAAGGTCAAAGTCCCGGACGAAGAAAGTACAGCGTGGGCAAGCCCCACCACCTCCGGTGAATTATTTGTCGGGATACAAGGACGGCTCCTTTTCGATGAGCCTGGCGAAGCTGCGGGCAAATGTGGAGAGGCTGAGGCGGACAAAGTTTCGCCCTCCCACCATTTCGGAGCGGCGTACAAATCCAATCTGTTCAAATTCTTGTGCCCTCCGGTCCACCAATGCCCAGAGTGGTAGACCTAATTGTCGGACACTACGGACCGGCTACCGGCAAATTTGCAGCTCCAGCGGTAAACCCTTGTTCGCACTGCGCAGGGAGACTGTCCAGCCGGCTTTCGCCCCAGGGTTGGAGTATGACTCCAACGCCATTCTCAGAAAGATAAATTTGGGCGAGCAGGCGGGACGTTTCATGCCAACCAAACGGATGAGGGATTTCCTCAATTCAGAGCTGAACGCCCCGCTTGCGGCTGGACAATGTGCAGCGGCCCCATGCCCTTGACACGGTTTCGAGCAAGTACTTGTACACTATTTTGGCATTGATTCTTGGCTGCGATTACGATGAGTGAGTACGGCACGTACCGACTAGCGGCGCGAGAATGTCTCCTATGTGGAGAATCCTACGAGCGACGGCACGAGAGAAGTGGGAAGCGTCCCATCTCCTTCGGCTAGGCGGTAGGCTGGCATATGCCATTCATTCCAGCACTGTTCAAGATTCGGAAGAAGCGAGTCCACCGACTTTCGTTTCGGTTCCGTTCTAGCACTGGCTTTGTTTGTACCATCTGCATCCCCAAATGCCGATCCACGAACACGAAGAAGGTCAACGAGAGGGGAGAACCACGGCCCGTCTATAAGCTGGACGGATGACTTATACCGGAAAGGGTCCTACTACAAGTTCAACATCAACTTTATGGGATTCGTCATGTCAGTCTTCACCGAAAACGAGATCCCCCGTCCCCAGAGAGAAATGACGAGCGCTTTGATAAATCAGAAGCTCGGGGACGTTTTCAGACTGACGCAAGGGATTGTGGTCAGAATCTACGGATTCAAGGGCAAACCCCATTTGCTGCCCTATTGGTGCTCGGAGCACATGTTCGGGATGGAGGTTGCCCGACAAATGGACTATGTTGAAGAGGAGTTCGGCCTAGGAAAGAAGAGAGGACAGATTTTTCAATACCCTCTTTCCTGGGCAAATGTTGAGATTTTTGAGGTAGGACGGCATGTCTACCTAGAGCAAAAGCTTTCCCGATTTGGCCTGGTTTTGTTGCCACAGTGACTGGAAGTATGACCCGTATGGAATAAGGGGAAAGTTTGCGCATCTACGCCCCGGGCGAGATATAACCGAAGATAGGTGCGATGTGGTTCATGTGGATCTTGGTGGGAAATAGAATTGATGGAAGCTTCTCCTCCCTGGCGGGATTTTCTTTGCGAGGAGGTGACATATGACCCCAAGCGAAACCCGGACCACCATTTCTCATCTCCGGGATTCAAAAAATTTCTATCCAAGATAGCGAGGCCTTAAGCTGGTCTAAAGAAAAGATTACCGAATCTTTGGAAGATGAGATGCCGCACTGCGACACGACAAATCAACAAGGAGAAACCCGGCCGTAGATGACGACTTTTCGGTTCTCTATGACCGGCATCATGACGGTGGCGGCCGTTCGCATATCAAGGTTACGTTCCCAGAGGTCCCTTTGAAGATTATAAAGGAGGGTCTCCTCCCAAACAGTTGTACACTTCGGCAACTACCAGCGTGGGCCCAGCAGACTTCCGAGGCAAATCCAATGCGGCCCGTGGCTTCCAAGGCGGCGCCTCAGAAGGCGAAAGAGTTAGTCGAAGCGGCGCCTGAGGCAGTCCCTCAGGCACGAAAAGCGCCGGCGCCGCCACGAAGCGGACCGGTTGCGGCGGACCTTACGCAAGTCAAACCCCGGTCCAAGTTTACCGTGGGAGCCTCAGCGCCTTCTTGCACTGCTTCATCTCCTTCCCACAGATCCAACCGTTATTCCGAGAAGAAAGAAGCGGAGGAGAGTTGAGAAAATCGGGCGACCCTAGCACGATGGTGCGGCAACCGATTGCGGAGCCGCGGCCGCGTCCTGCCGCCGCGAGAGCGGTTCCTCCAGGCGGTCCCAAGCCGACCGCCGAGACCGGAAGCGAAGACATCCATCCGGCATCGGCTCGGGGCGGAGCCCGCGAGTACGTTTGCTGCCCCTGTCTCTTTAGTCTCACCAAGTCCTACTCCCACTCCGTCTCCCGCTCAATCCGAGCAAGTCATGGCCGCATCCCCCTCCCCGTCTCCGCGTCCTTCTAGCGGCCCCCATTCTTTCGATCAGTTTGCTCAGAACCCTAACGTCTCTCTTTCTCTGAGCACAACTCCAAACCCTTCGCCTGAAGTCAGTGCTGAGACCGTCCGTTCACCGTCACATCCACCTTCTCAGCCGCTTCAAACCCTTGCAATGTCAGCCATTCCCATCTCCATTTCCCGGTCGCCCCCACAAGCGGCCGATTCTTCCAAGGTCCGTCCGGTTCCTCCTGGTCCCATTCCCGCAGGAGAGACGTCTCAGCAGAACCCTAGGCTGGGGGAACCAGATTTCATGGACGACCTCCAGAATACAGACGACTTGCCTCTGGCAACGAGGGGCATGTAGAGTATTCTGTCTCTTTCCTCCGGGACACAGAAGCGGAGGAGACATGAAGAGATAGCCGCCCCGGCAAAACGCGCAAAGTATGATTTCGGGAGGAGAGTGATTACAACGAGAGAAAATAATCCCGAAAGTAAAGAAACCTCTCAGGGAAATGACCGGGGGCGGACTATGAGCTCCGGACAAAGGAGAAAAGCTTTGACGACATTAACAAACGATGCTCAGATTCGATCGATAATGCGCAAAGGCGACTGATCTCTTTGTCAAAAGTGCGGAGGAGCGAGGAAGAGCTTTTCGGGTTGCGGGGATAAAGTAAGGCAGCTTGAAGAGGACTGTCTAGGTCCACGAGCAGGCTGGAAGCGGCGCGGCAAGAAACGAGATGAACTCAAAGCCCGGCTGGCCGCTTCTCGGCAACAAGCCGCAACCGAAAAGCAAGCAACCTCGGAGCGGATTTCTCGGCTCCGGGGAGTCTTTGAAGCAAGCGCGATCGCAACTTGCGGAGAGAGCATCTCAAGCGACGGCCTTTTCAAAGACAAAGGTTAAGGAGATGCGGGCTGGTTTCTTTGCGGGAATGCAAGCCCCACACCTTCAAGGCGATGGCGGTTACGGATTTCGCATCCGAGAATTCAAGAAGTTTACGCCCGGGGAAAGCTTGTGGTAGAGGAGGCCGGCGCCGAGGCGAAGCAATGGCTGGACACGGCGGTAAATCTTCGGGAGCGCGGCGCAACGGCCTCCATTTTTCTCCCGTGTCCTCATTCGGCTGCGAGAATGGGCAGGTGCAAGGGTGACCTTGCACAAATATTTCAAAAAAGTTGAAGAGGTGAGAGTGGCCAGACGAATGCTAGACGCATTCACGCATGAAAGAGACATTTGTTTGGCCCCCTTTCACGCTCTTTCAGAACTTGGGTGCCCAGGTTTTGTTGAAAATGGCGAGCTTCTTACCCTAGATCGGGTAAAAAAAATTGGCGATCCTTCGAAGCGGATCCGGTGACATTGATAGGCTGGGTGAGCCAATTCAAGACGAGTCGAGTCACTCGGATGGTGGTCAAATATTCCAAGATCAGCTCCTACTTCCGGGAGCTAGAAAAAAGATACCTCACCATCGACACACTGCGCGGTCGCTGCTTTCCACGCAGCATTAGAAGATGCGGTGACCGCCGGCCGTTTGAAGCGAAGCTTGGCGCCCGGCCAAGGAGGCATACACTCGCATCTGCGAGGCGAAGCACGAGATGGAGAGTTTTCGGAAGGCGACTACGAGGAGGCAAGCGACAAAGATGAATACGAAGAACGGTTGCCGCAAGGAGAACGGCTAGAGCGGCAAAAGGCGGGGGAGGCAAGTTCCTCTGCACCCAAAGGATGAAGGCATGGATTCTTTGCGCCGAGGCGAGCTCGACACCCGCGAGCCGCCAGAAATGTTGTCACATTTTGCACGGGGTGCAATGTCTTCAGTGTTGTAACAGTGCTGCTCTTCTTTTCCCTCTTCCTCCATTTTCCTTCCTTCTTCTCTCCCTTTCCTTTTCTTTCCCGCATTCTCTTTCTTTCCCCCCTTTCTTGGAGTCCCCCAGTTAATTTTTCAACTTCCAGCAAGTCACATGAAAAATGGCTAAGTCTGGGTGCGAAGTTCGCACTTCGCCCGATTTTGGTGCGAAGTACGCACTTCGCCCAGTTTTGGTGCGAAGTTCGCACTTCGCCCCTCTTTACGGCGCACCTTGTAACTGGCGGTGGCGGGTGACAAAGAGAAATCAAGTCTTTGGAGCAAGTCCGTACGGCGGCGGACATCGATTTCGCTTGTGCGCATTCCGACTTCACACCGAAGTCGGGTGCGCCCTTGGCAGTGCGTGATAGGGAACAAACCCGGAATTTGACCAAGGCATGAAGGCCTTCCCGACTGCACTACGTTCTGCCCGCGCATCCCGAGGTGCTCCGATCCCAAGCGAAGATGGACAGACTGCCCTCCAAGGCAGACACGTGTCAAACAGCATCATCCATCATCTGACAAGTGTCCAGCTTCGGGATTAGAGCCGAAACGTGCCAAGCAAAAGGACAAGCATGGGCTGCCTTGCCTATGCCGGTAGCCTCATTCAAAGCTGATCCGAGGTTCTACCGCTCCGACTACCCGCATCCATTGCCAGATTGAAGTTACGCCGGCGCACCGCCATGTAGGCTGTCCGGCTTCCGGGAAGACCATGCTTGCGGGTACGGTCCGGTCCGACAAAAGGTCGGCATTTGCAGCTCTTTCGCCGCTTTTGTCAGCTTATGTTTGACTGGGACCTTGTGCCCATTAATGTAACGGGAGGGACTCGGGCTATAAAAGCCCATCGTGAATTCGTTGTAAAGGGTGGAAAGGGGAATGTCTGTTAGGGAACTACCGTGCTTATTGTAACCGTGCTTCTGTTTATGAATATAATCTGTATGCACGGTTGCATTACTGCTTGTCTTTATTCTTTTATCTTGTCTTTCATTATATGCCTTAGGCTAACTTTGTCACGGCTTGTTGATTCATTTCAGCATTTGGTGAGCGGGTCCCTCTAGCATTGCTTGTTTAAAGCACCCTATGTATTTCATTGATTTAAAGCATATATAGAATAGATATGGTAGCAGTTCCATCGATTATGTGTTTTGTTGCTTGGTCCGTATCACGGTGGTGATGCGATCCCGTCTTGTTAGTTCCTTGTAGGGAATGTACGTTAGGGAGCCATTGGGTCTGTGCGGTTAAATTCTCTACATAAACACATATACACGGTTACGATATCTCTAAGTCTGCTTTCTACTCATGTTAGTGTGCGTATCCGGTAAACCGGTGCATTGCCATCTTTGTTAGTTCCTTGTAGGGAATGTTTGCTAGGGGATCATTGGAGTTGTGCATACCTTTGCATGAGTATCGGAAGTACACATAGTTTTTGCGGTTCCTGTCATGCTCTATGTTTATAATGCGGTAAGTAGCGGTAATTGGTATGTTCCCGTCTTGTTAGTTCCCCCCACCAACATACTGGACATATTTGTAATTTCTTTCTGTACATTTGTCCCTTTCTGTACATTTATCCTGTACTCTTAGCTTAAATCAGAAAACCCCCCCCCCAAGGAGCCGGCCTTCTCCGGAGATTGGCTCGGAAGGCATCTCTTCCTTCCGGCCTTTCATGCTGGTGGGCGAATCTGGGCGCATTAACCCAAAATCCTTTCCTCATGGCAGATTCGTAACCAGCAGGTAGAAGGGATGTTGTTCCAACTTTTCATATCTAAACCAAGCATCTCTCATTTAGCACTTCACCAAAACTTTGGGGTGGTCCATAAAGATTCACCTTGATTGTCCCGTGACCACTCTTAATTACCTCTCCACAATAGAGCGCCTTCAAGTTCAAAATTAGGATCCCTAACCTATGAGTGTCTGACAACATGTATTCCAGCAGTAAGGCGTCAAATTGATTCTCACTACCTTTGCTTCACAAAAGTGCCGGATATTTGCCCAGCGTTATGTGACCGTTACTTGACAGTCCAAATGCTCGATCAAGCCTTTAAAAATAAAAAAGAAACCCTCGATGGCAATAGTGTCGCTAGACTGTTGATGGCTCCATTGCATCAAATCAAATAATCCAGCTTGATGTTTGTGCACAAGGAACCAATTGAAACCGTCCAAATGTAATTTAAGAAAATATTGGTCCTCTCATGCCACAAACAATGGTCCTCTATTGATGACAATCTCTACCCTAGATGTCCACATTATCTAGTTCAAAAACTTCTGCGCCATTCAGCGCTCTGTCATTATCAAAAGAGCAAGCGTGAAGTGCGGTGATTTGGACGAGTCAAAGCACTAGCTTGCATTCTCAAATATTGCCAAGGATTCGGGTTCACAATTGAGGGAAGTTTGCCTAAGTCCATAGCAAGTGGACTGCCAAATGAAGACATGAAAGGGAATTTGCCTTCAATTGAAGAAGTAATCTAAGATCTGCTTCCTCTGAGAAATGGGTTGATGCATGACCAGAGGAGGAAGTTCTACCAAATGAAGGTGTGATTGAGATTCTGCCTAAGGTAGGGAATGTGTTGATGCCTAAGAAAAAGGATGTCGTGGTTTAAACAACCAAGTTGGCATGATTTAACAGATAGAAGAAGCAAAAAAAAATCCACCAAGTCTATGGATAGAATTGAAGAATGAAGACCTGGATGAGATTAGGAAGAATGCACCATTGCAGTAGGCACTGCATGAAATATTCCATCAAGTATTGTATAAGCCCGTGGCATATGTGTTGCCAAATGAGGATGTGAACAAGAATCCGCCGCCAAGTGAAGTCATGACGTAGGGTCCATAGTTGAGCTTCTTGAACCACAACAACTCCATTTCAATATTTTCATCCTCCTAACCACTACCTCCATTGTGTGACAAAACAACATTGTTACATTTGGTGCTGCAACAATTTCAGCACAAGAAATTAATTTGTAGATTTCCATGTTCACAAAATTCTCCTTAATAGATAACGGAGTGCATTTGAGCTCTTCCGTGTCGAAGCAAGAGAAAGGCCTGTGCTCTTCCTAACAAAGGTATCAAGACCCAATGGATCTGTGATGTCCCAAATATTTTCCAGCATTGTATATATTTTATTTTTCATGTTTTAGAGTATTTTAGGGTGTTCTTTAGCAAGAATTGCTAAGTATGATGTAAATACTTGTCTTAGTATTGTTATTTTGGTGTTTAGTTATGTTTTGGGATAAAGACCAAGTGCATTTATTGCCTTGGCAAGTGTATATCCGAAAATTACAACTCCCAAGACTGTTTTGAGGATAAGGTGTGATGTGTGGATAAGACCAAGCATTATTTAATGCTATTTGGCAGTTGTAAGTCAAAGTCTTTGATCCTAGTCATATTTTGTGAGTTCCAAGACTAATTTGAAGATAAGGATGAGGTTCATATTGTGTGAGTTCCAAGACTAATTTGAAGATAAGGATGAGGTTTGGACTATTAAAGTAAGTTAGAGGCATTCTAAAAGGGCATGGCTGGACTTAGAAGAGATCCCAAGCCAACATTGGGCGTTGTGAGGCCATTTGGGACCATTTCAGCTAGAAGTTGGGTGGTTTGAGTGCCTATTTTGGCATTAAATACATTACACCCGAATTTCATTGTTTCCAAGATGAAATCCCCACCATTCATTATTTCATATTGGATCTAAGGGTCACGATTTAATCATCCATTGAGAAGGGAAGCCTATATAAGGATGAGACATCTCATTTGTGAAACAGACTTGATTATTATTCTCATTTTGATATTTCTGGACAATTTGTTGTGGCTAGCAATTTGTATTTGGCTCTTGAAGAGTGGACAAGCTTCGGGAGAAGGAACCCTAAGAGCACTCCAACCTCTTAGAGGCTTTGTGATCTCAATTCCATTGAAACCCCAAAGCTCACATATTGCTTAGGGCAAAGTCACACAGGCTTTGCATTGGTGCTTCATTGAACAAATCAATTGGAGAAACTAGATCTGCAATTCCTCACCCCAAGGTGAGAGGTTCTGCCCTAGAGGGGCCATTTCAGAGGTTTGAAGACTACATCAGGCTTTGGAGAGCTGTTTTTGCATCGGTATCAGAACTTGGCAATTCAAGCCAAGACCCTTGGTTCATTGAACCAGATCCGGTGTGTTTCCTGTTTAATTTTCTGAATTGCAGTCCATTACTCATTCTGGAGTAATTAGATCTGCTATGCATGTTTGGCTACAAATAAACATCAGTTTCGCTGAGTTTTCTGTGTGTGATCAGAACTGTGTGATTGCTGTAATTTTCTGTAAAACTGCAATTTTTTGTGTTATTTTTGGCTGGAATATTACAGTGGTATCAGAGCCAAATTCCTGCCATCCTGTGATCATTTTGGATGAGTGGTTCTCATCATTACGATACCAGAAGTAAGAAGAATAAGGGAAAGCAAAACCCTAAGCCAATGGAAGGTGGAGGACCACACTCTGGTTTAGATGGAAATGAAGAACAGCGTATAAGAATCCCTGAGCAACGGGTTGAACAACAACAAGAACCCTCTGAAGAGGAAAAGCTTGCCAAGGTTATGGAAGATTCTTTGGTTGTGGCATTGGAGAAAAGTCCTTTGTCAACTATTTTGGCAAGAATGGAGAGATCCCTTCATTCCATGAATGAGAGGCAAGAGAGGCTTGACAAGCAGCAACAAGAGCCCCATCACATAATTCAGCCCCAACAACAAAGTGCCAATACAGTTCCTAATCCTAATGTCTCTCAAGGAGAGAGTTCTTCACATGGAGGGAACAATTATGGAGGAAATTTCCATGGGAGTTTCATGGCTAGGGTTTCTAAGTTATGGAAACCCCCTAGATCCATGTTCATTCAGCCTCAAACTGAAGTTGTTGTACCTGAAGTGACAGATCAAGAAGTTGATGTTCTTTTTCAGCAATATGCAGCCAAATCCCAAGCATTCAAAGATGCAGTCTCATTTGATGGGTATTTGGAAATTAGGGGAAAGAAGCAAAATGGAGCTAGATCTCATGGTGGCAACCGTGGAGGTGACAACAAGAGAGATTTGCAACATAAATTGAGTAAGATGCAACTCCCTTACTTTGGTGGTGATGATAAAATTTCTGCTAGGGCATGGTTGCTTAAGGTACAAACATATCTTTGTCTTAGTCCTATGGTAGAAGAGGAAGCAGTTCAATTTGCATCTTTGCATTTAGATGGTGTAGCTTATGATTGGTGGCAGCATGGCCTTGTTACTCAAGGGCATAGCACCATTACTAAATTTGATGTGTTTGCACAAAGGCTTTTGGAGCGTTTTGATAGGAAAGGAGATAATGATTATTTTGGTGAGTTGGCTGCCCTTAAACAGAAAAATACTGTAGCAAATTACATTGATGAATTTCAGAAGCTTTCTATAATGGTTCCTGATATGGCTGAAGATAGGGTTGTTTATCTTTTTATAAATGGTTTGATGGATCCCTTGAGAGGGCATGTGAGGGCTTTCAAACCCCAAACCCTCAATGATGCTGTAGATAGGGCATTGGATCTAGAACCCACCTTGAACAGCAGCAGATCCAGATTTTCCACATGGGGACAGCCATCAAAATTTGGTGCACAAAATAGATCTTGGCCATCTAGAGCACACCAACCAAGTGGACAGTCATGGGGAAAGCCAAATCAGCCCCAAAATCAAAAGTTTCAGCCTCCAAATCAGCAAAATTACAGTCAAAATCAGAGATCTCAGCCTTGGAGAAATCAGAACCAGCAAAGACCAGTCTTGGATGAGGCCACAAAAAGAGATTTGATGAAAAGAGGACTGTGTTTGAAGTGTCAACAGCCTTGGAGTAGAACCCATGAGTGTGGACAGCATAAAAACCTTGAACAAGTTGATGATTTTGAGTTTGAAGAACAGTTTTATGATGAACCAGAAATTGATGAGGCTGATTTTGCTGAGTTTGAGATGGATCAACCACCACTACAGCCACCTCAAGAAGAAGAAAATGATGGTGAAGGAGGAGCTTTGGCTACCATGTCAGGAGAGTCCAAATTCATGACCATAAAGGTGCAAGGTAAAATTGGTAATGATAGTGTAGTTGTTTTGGTTGATGGAGGAGCTACACATAATTTCATAGATGTTGATTTTGTTAGTAGGAAAGGACTGAAAACAGAAACATTTTCTGGTTTTAGTGTGAAAAATGCTAATGGTGTAGTATCTATGTGTGACCAAGTGGTTAGAAAAGCAAAAATCAGTTTTGGACATTATGATGTGGTTGATGATTTTTATGTTTTTCCAATGGGAGGAATTCCCCAAGCTGTTTTGGGTGTACAATGGTTGCACTCTTTAGGGGAAATTTACTGCAACTATAAAACCTTGGAAATCAAGTTCAGATCCAATGGGAAGATGGTTGTTTTGAGAGGAATGAAGGAGTATTTCCCACAGCAGATTTCAGCCAATGGGATGGAAAGATTGTTCAAGAAGAAGGACATCAAATGGGGAGCCACATTCTTCATGCTAAAAGTTTTGATGCAGAAAGGACAGCCCATAGCATTTGAGAGTAGGAAACTCAGTCCTACTGAAAGGACATTCAGCATTTATGATAAGGAAATGTTGGCTGTAATGCATGCATTGTCTAAATTTAGACAATACTTAGTTTGCAGCAGGTTTGTAGTCAAAACTGATCATAACAGTCTTAAACATTTCCTTGGGCAGCGTGATCTCAATGATAGGCAACAAAAATGGGTTACAAAACTGCAAGCTTATGATTTTGAGATAGAATTTGTGAAAGGGAAGAAAAATACAGCAGCTGATACACTTTCTAGAAACCCTTCTTTTCATATTATTTCTGTTATTTCAGCTGATTGGAAAGCCCAAATCATGGCTGAGTATGTTAAGAATGTTTTTGCTGCTAACATACTTGATGGGCAACATGTGGATGACAGGTATAAAATCAGGGATGGACTGATTTTGTACAAAAACAGGGTTTTTCTTGTGCCAGAATAAAAAATGAAAGACAAATTGTTGGCAGCCTTGCATGATGCACCCATGGCAGGCCATCCGGGCTTTTACAAGACATACAGGCTGTTGAAAGAAAGGTTTACATGGAAAGGGCTGAAAGAAGACGTTTTGAGGCATGTGAGGGAGTGTACCATATGCCAACAAAACAAGGCTGAACATACTCTTCCTGCTGGTTTGTTACAACCATTGCCCATTCCTCATCAAAAATGGGAAAGTATCTCTATGGACTTTATCACAGGCTTGCCTAAAGTCCAAGGTAAGGACTGCATATATGTTGTAGTTGATAGACTGTCAAAATATGCTCATTTCTTTGCAATTTCAGTCACTACAACAGCCCCACAACTTGCTGATTTATTTTTCAAGGAGGTTTTTAGGCTCCATGGGTTGCCAAAAACCATTGTTAGTGACAGGGACAGCAAGTTTCTAAGTCTGTTTTGGCAGGAGTTGTTCAGGTTATGTGGTACTAACTTGACTCCAAGTACTAGTTACCACCCCCAAACTGATGGCCAAACTGAGATAGTAAATAAATGGGTGGAAAACTACTTGAGAAACTATGTTTTGGGACAGCAGCATACTTGGATAAAGTGGCTGTACTTAGGTGAGTTTTGTTACAATAATTCATACCATATGTCCATTAAAATGTCTCCATTCATGGCATTATATGGTTATGAACCACCACAGTTTGCAGATTTTCTGTTTGAGGACAGCAAGGTCCCTACTGCAACTGATTTTGTACAGCAACATCATGACATTCTGAAAGCATTGAAAGACAACATACAACAGGCCCAAAATCAGCAAAAGAAGTATGCTGATCAAAACAGAACAGAACGCAGTTTTGAGGTAAATGATTTGGTATATTTGCGCCTACAGCCCTATAGGCAGTCCACATTGAAAAGAAGTGGAGCTGAGAAGCTTCAGCCACGTTTTTATGGACCATATAAGGTGTTGAAGCGTATTGGGGAGGTTGCTTATGAGCTGGAACTGCCACCAAACAATAAGATTCACAATGTTTTTCATGTTTCCTGTTTGAAGAAAGCTTTGGGACAGCATATTGTACCATCTACAGATTTACCACCCCTTGATGAGGAAGGAAAACTTGTTTTAGTACCTGAAACCATTTTGGGCACAAGGGAGAAGAAGCTAAGGAACAAGGTCCTTAGTGAGTACTTGATTAAGTGGAAAGACTTGCCTATTGAGGATGCTACTTGGGAAGGACCTGCTATCCTTCAACACCCAACTTTCTTGGATTGCTTGAGGGCAAGCAATTCGGGAGGGGAGGACTTGTGATGTCCCAAATATTTTCCAGCATTGTATATATTTTATTTTTCATGTTTTAGAGTATTTTAGGGTGTTCTTTAGCAAGAATTGCTAAGTATGATGTAAATACTTGTCTTAGTATTGTTATTTTGGTGTTTAGTTATGTTTTGGGATAAAGACCAAGTGCATTTATTGCCTTGGCAAGTGTATATCCGAAAATTACAACTCCCAAGACTGTTTTGAGGATAAGGTGTGATGTGTGGATAAGACCAAGCATTATTTAATGCTATTTGGCAGTTGTAAGTCAAAGTCTTTGATCCTAGTCATATTTTGTGAGTTCCAAGACTAATTTGAAGATAAGGATGAGGTCATATTGTGTGAGTTCCAAGACTAATTTGAAGATAAGGATGAGGTTTGGACTATTAAAGTAAGTTAGAGGCATTCTAAAAGGGCATGGCTGGACTTAGAAGAGATCCCAAGCCAACATTGGGCGTTGTGAGGCCATTTGGGACCATTTCAGCTAGAAGTTGGGTGGTTTGAGTGCCTATTTTGGCATTAAATACATTACACCCGAATTTCATTGTTTCCAAGATGAAATCCCCACCATTCATTATTTCATATTGGATCTAAGGGTCACGATTTAATCATCCATTGAGAAGGGAAGCCTATATAAGGATGAGACATCTCATTTGTGAAACGGACTTGATTATTATTCTCATTTTGATATTTCTGGACAATTTGTTGTGGCTAGCAATTTGTATTTGGCTCTTGAAGAGTGGACAAGCTTCAGGAGAAGGAACCCTAAGAGCACTCCAACCTCTTAGAGGCTTTGTGATTTCAATTCCATTGAAACCCCAAAGCTCACATATTCCTTAGGGCAAAGTCACACGAGGCTTTGCATTGGTGCTTCATTGAACAAATCAATTGGAGAAACTAGATCTGCAATTCCTCACCCCAAGGTGAGAGGTTCTGCCCTAGAGGGGCCATTTCAGAGGTTTGAAGACTACATCAGGCTTTGGAGAGTTGTTTTTGCATCAGTATCAGAACTTGGCAATTCAAGCCAAGACCCTTGGTTCATTGAACCAGATCCGGTGTGTTTCCTGTTTAATTTTCTGAATTGCAGTCCATTACTCATTCTGGAGTAATTAGATCTGCTATGCATGTTTGGCTACAAATAAACATCAGTTTCGCTGAGTTTTCTGTGTGTGATCAGAACTGTGTGATTGTTGTAATTTTCTATAAAACTGCAATTTTTTGTGTTATTTTTGGCTGGAATATTACAGGATCAGAAGGAGAGATGTCTCTTCATTCGATTTGATGCTTTGCTACCACTGATCATAATGCTTTGATAATATTTGCATTAATCAAAGTTGTTTAAATACAAATAATGTTGCCTAATATAGAAATGAAATGAAATGAAATATTATTAATGTCCGCGGTGGGCCAAAATAAGACCCAAGGGAGTATAAGAAGGAGAATAATGATTGCCAGCTAGTAGGCTAAAAAGCCCTACAAAGAAAAGAATTAAGATAAATACAAGATGAAACCCGACAAACGGGCCAAAAAGAAAGGGAAATGAAAAGAAAAGGGAGAGCAGAGGGGGGAGGGTTGTAGTCCAACAGAGAGGAGTACACGCCAAGAAGAACGGAGAGAGAGGAGTGGGGAGGGAGCATCCCAAGAGGGGTAAGCTCTGAGAACCCCCCAGAAACTAATCTCTCCTAACAGTCGAGGCCGAAGTACCAGAGCTGAAGAAGTCCGTGATATGTCTCTGCCCATTGCTAGTTCGGAACCCTAACAAACTGTTGGTGCGCTGTCTAGTGACCCTGCTTCTGTCCGAACTGGATGATGTGGGGCGTTTCCAATTGAAGTCACCTGGTCCTTCGAATTTGGTGAAGTATGTTGTGATGAACCGATGTTGAGGAGAGTGAGATCCATTTGGAGAACTTTTATGTCGTTGAAGCTGAGTTATCTCCTTAAGAAAGAGTGCGAGACAACACTTGTCCTGGTATTTGAAGAAGGTAGAAACAGATCAAGAGTTGTCCCTGAAAAGGCAATGGAACCTACCTCGGATCTCATAATAAATGGGACAACAAAAAATAAAGTGATGAAGGGTTTCAACTTCACCCAAGGAGCAAAACAAGCAAATTCGCTCCTCCGTCAGAAGATGGTGATCTGACTCAATCCGGAGTTGGTGAGAACACACCCTAAGTTGCCCAATAGTGATCCGAAGACTATGCATTGTGTGCTACTAAAGGTATTGTGGAGGAACTATTCTGCCCTCTTGAATCTGTAAGAAGTGCTCATGGTAGAAAGACATCTTGGGGGAAAGAGGGGCAACAGGAGAGATCCATGTGCATCTGGTGTACTGGAGACTAACATCCTTCCGAATCTCGTGGAGCATCTTCTCCTTACTAAGCCGAGAGGGGGGGAGAACCCCCAAAGAATAAGGGGGGATCCTGTCTATCCGTATCTGAATGCTGGTTAGGAGAGCAGAAACCTGAAAAATACCAGACTCTTCGGCCTCCCCGAGAACTCGGAGAGAGTTCCATCGAGGAGCGAAGGGCGAGGTAAGGGTACCGCTTGCAACCCTCAGGAGTATCTCTGAAAGTACGGATCCTGTGAAGTAACTAATAATCAGGAAGATAATCTCAAGTTGGAGAGGAGAAGCCCCAAACTCTACCAGAATAAAAGAACGGGGGACTGTGCCCTTGCAATGAATGAATCGCCGAAGAAAGAGTGTCTGGACTCATTCAACTCGTGACCACTCAGTCGGGCCAAGACTAGGACCCCAAACCACTGACCCATAAGTAATAGTTGGCTTGACCAAGGCGTCAAAGATCCTCATCTTCACGGGTATATCCTGAAAATGTGCTTTGAAGCAATTCCTCTCTAGCAAAGACAGAGTTGCATACCCCTTACACACCAGGACCTGGGTGACGGGTTTCATACCAAAAGTGGGTCCAGTGAAAAGAAGCCCTAAATACACATAAGAGGTGGTGATTTCGACCTCCTGACCTTGGAAAAGGAAGTGGAGATGGGATAGAGCCTCTTTGGTAGTATTGAATACCATAACCTTGGTCTTAGAAAGATTCACCGTCAACTATCTCGAGTCACAAAAAGCGGCAAGAATGTTCAGATGACGCTGAAGCTCCTCAGGGGATGAGGCCAAAAGAACAACATCATCAGCAAAGAGGAGAATAGAAATCAGCACATGGTGAAGAAGGCAACCATCCTCTAGGTGAGCGTTCTCCCTAATAAAAGTCTCAAGCTCGTCGATAAAGATCCCAAAAAGTATCGGGGAAAGGGGGCATCCCTGTTTCACTCCTATGGTGCTAAGAATATTGTCTGAAAGCCCTTGAGGGGAGCGAAACCGACCTCTCACAGTCTCATATAACCGTGGAACCGCTGTCAAAAGTTGCCCAGAGATGCCAACTGACCGAAGCCTCTCAAGAAGTAAATGTCGAGGCACCGTGTCGAAAGCTAAACCTGGAGTCTACAAAGCAACAATAAACCTTCGAGGACCTGGAACGCTCCTCCTCAATAATAGCTCTGAGGACTAGGATGTGACCTGTGGTCTGGTGATCTTGCCGAAAACCAGCATGGCCAAGAGCCCTGAAACCCCCCTCCT
The DNA here is from genome assembly GCA_028583015.1 of Wollemia nobilis. Taxonomy (NCBI): domain Eukaryota; kingdom Viridiplantae; phylum Streptophyta; class Pinopsida; order Araucariales; family Araucariaceae; genus Wollemia; species Wollemia nobilis. The sequence continues at coordinate 2,657,763 of JAQPPZ010003204.1, forward strand.
CCAACCTTCCGGAGAGAAGCACATTTAATGTTGTGGCATAGAGCTTGGCAAAGATATGCCCAATCATGATAGTCCTATAGTTATTGGGTTCATGGGGATCACCTGCCTTATGAATGGGGTGAATGATATGCTAAGTCTAGGAATCAGGAAACCCAAAACAGACAAAAAGATTAAAGAGATCAGTGAGGGGCCCAACAAGAGGGTCAATACCATGCTTCAAAAATTTTGCTTGTAACCCATCCAAATCTGTTGCTTTGCTTGTATAGAGTTTCCAGATAGCCTGCCTAACAAGACCAGTAGAAAAGAGGTGGCACGAAGAGGTGGGGGGGAGGGAACAGTAATAGGATCCTGATTTGGGATGGTATAGAGGGAAAAGGCATGAATGGTCCAATAGGAAAGACCGGTCGCATGAGTAATCCGATCACGGGGGAGGACAAGGCAGGGGAGGACAAGGCGCCAGAAGGATTTAGGAGACTGCTAAGAGATCAATGAGGGGCCCATTAAGAGGATCAATGCCATGCTTCAAAAATTCCGCTTGTAACCCATCCAAATCTGCTGCTTTGCTCGTACAGAGTTTCCAGATAGCTTGCCTACCAAGACCAGTACAAAAGAAGTGGCACGAGGAGTGGGGGAGGGAACAGTAATAGGAGGCTGATTTGGGATGGTATAGAGGGAAGAGGCATGAATGGTCCAAGAGGAAAGATCGATCCCATGAGTAATCCGATCCCGGGGAAGGATAAGGCGCCAGAAGGATTTAGGATGAGGCACCAGATAGAGCAATTACATATAAAACGACACTAACAATGTGATTTCCATAATTGGTGGAAATCACAACTAACTAACAACACAAGACTCCTACATGAGTGGTTCTAACCACTCAACTAATTTTGACCTTATCACATCATATGATGTAATAAATCCCAACATTCCCCCCTTTTGTTACATCAACAATATAAATAACCATATGATGAACTAGGACACACTCAATAGTTCATCAAGTACACTTAGAGTATGAATAGGGACACACTCAACTATTCGCAACAAGCAATAGTGGGAATGGCCTCACTATGCTTCTTTAGTGGGAATGGCCTCACTTAAACTCTTAACCAAGGACAAGGACAAACTCATCTATCCATGGTCATACAACATAATTGGATAGGGACACACTCTATCCAACATCAAAGTTGTAAACAGGGACACACACTACTATTCACAACAATTATGATTAGGGACACAACCAATCACAAATAAGTGTGGCATGGGCCTCCACTTAATACATCTAACACAATTTCAATTGGAATTATGGCCACAGTGAACATCCTCTTGTGATCATTATGTAATAAGGGGGGAATGATGTAATTCCCCTCTTAATGGAAGTTGACGATGAGCCTGTTGTGGTGGATGTGCGACAAGTTGCTCAATCATCAACGTTTATGCAATTAGAGATGAAGGACAAGAACAAGACTGAAGCCAACATGTTTGAAGACGAACGTGAGGAAGTGTAGTCCAACTCCAGATGATGGAGGATACCATTTGGACATGCAAGGCTGTCAAACTGAGGATGTCAATCACGTGATTGAGGATGACAATCATTTGGATGATGAAGCATGTCATTGGGTGAGGTCGTAAGATGTTTGGATGATGATGAATATTTAGGTGAGGAAGATAGTCATTAAATGCGCAGTTCAAGCTATTCATCGAGGGTTTTAAGACATTTGGGACTAAGAGTTTACCATCTAGGATAAAGGACATTTCGTTTGAGAAATGGAAGTGATTATACAAACATAATCCTTTGTAGTCTATGAAAGAGAAATTCTTGTCATCTGAGGAGGAGAAACCCTTGACATTTGAGAGAAATGCTTGTCATCTAAATAACAACTGTCTGGGTCAACCAGCATATTGTCTAAGCCAAGGGACTTGTTGTCCATGCCCAAGAGGGGAGTTGTCTACGTCCCTCAAGATGCCATCAAGAGATACGAAGCCATCTAGAGACCAAGCGTGGTGGTCTAACCCAAGGTGGTTGTCGTCTAGGGCAAAGGAGAAGTCATCTAGCCACACAAACAAATGAATACCATTTGAACGCCACTAGGAGCACATTTACCATTACATTGTCATCAAAAAATGGGAAAGTGTCATCTGACAGATGGTCTGTTGGCAAACAAATTGACATGTCTACATTATTAATCAATACAGTTTGTCATTTTGTGGCATTGTGTAGTTCCTATGCAAAGTGTTTGACAAAATATGCATACCTATAATTCAATGTTCATGTAATTCGGATGTTCATGTAATTAGAATTTTCATGTAGTTTGGATGTACATGTAATTCAAATGTCATGTAATTATGATGTGAGGTAATTAGAAGTGTTATGTTGGGGCAATTAGGGTTAGGTACAAGGAAGTTGCAGAAGTCAACAACTACCTCCCCTTTCACAGGAAAAGTATAAGTAGACCCTTTACATTTCCCAAATAGAGTACTTATATCATCTATCATCCATCTATCTATTTGTATCCGAGGGAGTGTGTGTGTGTACATGTTGTTATCTGAAGCGTGTTGTTGATGGTTCATCAAAGTATGGTGTATTGTAGGTTGTTGTTGTGCAGGATACATGCTCTACACACAGTGTTTCCATTTGTAATTGTAATTTATTCCCATTGTATATTTTGTTTATCTAAGTGGTAATGGAATTGTATTGCAATGTGTTGTATTCCATTTCTACATTCTAGCATCATTGCCTATTCGAAGTTGGGTCGAGCTTGGTGACATGGAGTTGTGATGAGCAAATCACTCAGAAAGGTGTACAATGCAGCCAACAAACAATGGAGTTTCCCTCACAAGAAGGGAAGATTGCAGGTTGCAATAGATGAAGATGTAGACTTGTTTATTGACGTTGATGAAGGGCCCACACACAAAGCAAATGCGCAAGTAGGTGCTAAATGGACATGCATGGAGGAGATACAAAAGGTTTGCCAACAAAGAGTTGGGTGGGTACAGTACCTATATGTATTTATCTTTGTTAGCATGTGGATAGTTGGGTGGGTACAGTGGTTTCTCACTGCCACCACTTCCACACGCAACTGTGTGTACGCTGTCATCTGGTTTAAAGCATCAGCCAATCATTGATGTACACTTGACCGGGCCACTTCTTACATTGTATTGGAGATGTGTTGGGAATATTATTGATTCATACCTTGATCTATCATGACTACTTATTGCATAAATGGTTGTGTATGTGAGATCTTCTATTGTTGTCTCCATTTCTATTGCATTGTATTTCATTGTGTATTACTTTATTATATTATTGTATTTTGTGGTATGATGTTGTATTGCATGACTTGAATACTCTCCCATACTACAGGAGCAACCACCCAGCAATTGCTCACATTCCAAGGGTCATCGAAGTAGCCAATACCATGGGTGAAAGATGAACTAGGGCATTGGGATCGTCAAAATGACATCTTCCACATACCAAAGGACATCAAAAACATTATATGCATTCACTGCCTGCACGGCATCCAAACATTCCCCTACCCATTAAGATACATATGTAAACCAAGCTCCCTGCCCTTTAATAAAACTCCAAAAAAATATCTAGAAAATTTTGGAATACCCAAGCAGCTGCATTTGTTGAAAATTTTCACATTTTTCAGCAATATTGAAAATGATTTAACTTCTGGAGGATCCCTATTTGTTATATGGCATTAAATCAAAAATCCATGTCTTAACTTTTTACATCTCCTTTAAAAAATATTCAATATTAAAACAGGGTTCCCCATAGTGTTCTCTCCCAGCCCCTGATATTTGGCATGGTCTTCCCGTACATCCCTGATACCCATCCTTATCCCCTGACATTTCCACATACTAGAAATTGGTTTACAATTGGTAATCACCTCGAATACAGAAGTTATTACAATGCATAATAGCATTTATCCTGTACATAACACTTGACATTATAATTGAGATGTCATACATATAATATTAACACTTAACAATCATTGATTGATGCTTAAATACAAGATTAACAAACCTTAACGAATGTCATTTGAGATTACTAGAATCAATAGACAGGTCATCAAAATGACTTAACTACAATCATTGAATTTGTCATAGCTTTGCTTGTCATATAAAACCTTAGGAAAAGAAAGTGAACTAGAGTTGCTAATCTAACCTACTTTGCTCCATGCATTGAGAAGGCTGGATTTCCCTACATTTGGCCTTCCAACTATTGCAACCTGCAAAAAGTTAAATAGCCAAACTCTAAGAACATTGATACAAACAATTCAAAAAAACAATTTACATACAGATCCTGATAATAGTATGTCAGGTGCGTTTAAAGTAAAATATTCAAATATAAAGGCCTGCACACCTTCCTACCTATGGCAAAAAAAATATTAATGGAGGAAATCAAAGTATAACTTAAGCATTTGCAGGCAAATGTCTTTATGGAATGCTCAAATACAACAATATTATTTTATCCTAAAAAATGATGAGAAGACCTGAAAGAAGCAGAAATTTGTCAAAAAAAAACTTCATGTTTGTCTCTGTCATCCTATCACAGTAAGGCAAATGGATTTTGCAAAATTTTAATTTGAACAAGTAAAGAATGTTACATTTCCCAAAACAGAGATGTGATAAGGCTCATTAGTGCCATAAGACCAGTGAGATATGAGATATCACTGCAGACATATATAGCCACATGGAAAGAGTGTCTCAAGAATATCTTAAAAGTTGCTTATTTTACATATGCAATACCTGCATTCCAGTCTGGAGTAGGTGACCACGGTTTGCAGTTTCTAGGGCTTGCTGCACTTGCTGCCACATTTTATTGATTCTAGCACTCAACAAACTTGTGTCCAATGGTGGCATTTCATCATCAAAATCCAAGCGAGCTTCAATCTCTGCCAGCATTTCAATACATTGCATTCTCAAAGATTGCACCAAGGAAGACAACCCTCCCTGTAATGTCATATATAAACAATAAGATATACAATCTTCTCAATTAAGAGAAATTCCGCAAGTTACAATAAAATGAAGTAAAGACATTTACCAACATGCCATTTAGTCTTTTACGAAGCAGCAAAGACAGTTACCAGCATGCCATTAAGAGTATAATGTCAGGCATATTTATCTACTTTCAGCCAATCACATGTCGAAATAACTAGAAATACCTGTATTCCTGCCAAAGCAGTCTCTGCAGCAGACACTGATTTTGCTGAAATTAAGTGGGCCACATTTTCTGCTTGAGAAAGATCAAGGCGCCCATTTAGAAATGCCCGCAGTGTAAACTCTCCTGAAACAAATTGAACTCAAATCAGCAATATTCACTTATTCTCTAAAAATGAAAGATAATCCAGATTCTAGGCATAAAGTCTCCAAGCTATTCATGCCTCTTCCCCATTGCAAATGGACACTACCACACACAAAAAACCCTCCCCTAAATGCACAAATGGATTTTAAAATTGTGACTATATCAGCAAAGGAAAACCAGGTGCTCTAAATGGTAACGAAGTAAACCTCAATAATCTTCTGGCAAACTGCAAAGCCACCAGTATTTTAAGAAAAGAAAAGCAGAGCAGCACCTAGCCAATCAGGAAGTTAGGGGTGGGTCTGAAAATACTCCCAGTAGAGAAATGACAAATGGCAAATGCTCCTATGCAGGGTGGCAGTGAAGAATATATATCATTAGGCCACCACAGGAAGGCAGCCTCATCCACAGGATTCTGAGGTTATAGGGAGATGAGTTTATTGGTGTGCCTAGCAGTTGATTCAGCGTTCAGGAGTGACTTATTGCAGTTTTCGAAACACGTAGAAGACCTTTAGAGTATCCAAAATTGAAGTAAAGATAGGGTTTAATATGATACACTGTTGTAGGTATGACTTGCTGATAATGTCTTTCTATGATGCCCAAAACTTACGTTTTGAAGTTTCCATAGGTAAACACTCAGCAAGCAGACCCGCTAAGCTAAACTTGCTTGTTAATGTCTCCCACAATCTATATGGCATATTAAAGGCAGGCTCAGATCAGCACTTGATATACCTTATACATTTTATGAATGCTTGTGTTCAAACTTGGGAGTCCACCCAATAGTTTGGGGCCTTTTATGTCTAATAATATATATATATATATATATAAAAGAATATTGTTGTCAAAAATTAATAGGAAGTTCAATCCCCATGGTGGATGTGTATAAGATTCCTCAAAAAAAAGAAAAAAAAAAATTTAATTGGACCATATAATATATAAATGGGCTCTGATACCTGATATGCTGCTAATTACAGCTGTATAAGGTGCTAAACATTTATGAGGTGTATTGTTGGCATCCCTGCCACATTGTTTTCTTTTGTGAGAAATTTTGCTATGTAATAATCTCTTCTTCCCTGAAAAACTCTTCTTTTTCAGAATGTATTCCTTCTTTTCCATGTTTTGCTGTCGAGATTTGTTGGCTGCACTCAAGGAAGCATGCAGTCCTTTCTTTTCACTCATATCTCCGACCTATCTCCGACCTTATTTGGGCTGTACATTGACAAGTTAGAAGAATGGATAAACAAATTTGGGGGAGAGGGTGTGCATTTAGCCAAATATGTGGTAAAACTCCTCATGTATGCAGATGATGTAATTCTTGTGGCCAAAACAGCCAAAGATCTAGAAGATCACCTTCAAGCTCTAGAACTCTTTTGTAAAGAGGTTGGGATGCAGTGAACACGAGCAAAACAAAAATTATGATTTTTTCAGCAAAAAAGAAGAAGCAACAACTCAAATTTCAGTTTGCAGGAGAACCGCTTGATGTAGTAGTAGAATACAAATACTGGGCATAGACTTTCATGACAAACTTAATTGGAATACATGTAGGATGAAAAGAACTCAAAGTGGTTGGAGAGCACTATATGCACTTCAAAACAGGTGTAAGAATGCCGAGTTGTGGGACTGGAAGACCACCAAGGTCTCATTTGGCCTACTTGTTACACCGGTTCTGTTGTATGGCTGCGAGGTGTGGGCTAGTGGCACAACAAATGCAAAATGGAGGCAAATAGAAAGGATTCAAAAATATCTAATCACAAACTTTCTCAAAATTAAGGCCACAACCCCTTATGAAATTATTCTAGCTGAAATTGGAATGTTCCCTTTAGAAGCAATTGCTATGACCAAGCTGTTATGTTACTGTTGGTATTTTTGCCACATTAAATTTTTTGATAAACTTTGGCCTAAGTATGGAGCTTTAAAGCGACAAGGAGAATGTGGAGGTGTTCGGGTTTTCACGGGCCATAAACGAGGGCAATAAAATGGATGAAATGAGCTTTGGATATTTTATCATTGCAGATCTTCTCGATAGCTTTCCGACGATATATTATAATAGGTGATCGGGTCAGCGGATCAAAAGTTATGGCCCTAGGAAGCAGGACCAGGAAGCTCAATTTCGGGCCAGAAAATTGACTAAGTGTCGGGCCCCGCCCGACTGCGCTCATCCGCCCAACTGCGCTCATACAAAGGCCCAAAATTTTCTAAGTGTTAGTGTTGCTGCAACCCGACTTCGCAGCGAAGTCGGGTTGCACCCTTAATTTTGTGCACACTTGGGGAGCTGACGTGCAGAGAGCTGAGCCCAAAATTTGACTAAGTATTGAGCAAACCCCGACTTCGCAGCGAAGTCGGGTTGCGCTCTCTTTCCTGCACGCACCTGGGAAGCAGCGGATCCAGAAAATCAACTAAGTGCCAGAGCGCAGCCCGACTTCGCTGACTAAGTATTGAGCAAACCCCGACTTCGCAGTGAAGTCGGGTTACGCTCTCTTTCCTGCACACACTTGGGAAGCAGCGGATCCAGAAAATCAACTAAGTGCCAGAGCGCAACCCGACTTCGCAGCGAAGTCGGGCTGCGCCCTCATTCCTGTGCGCAGTCTGAACAGCAGCCAAAAATGACTAAGTGTTGGGTGCGCAACCCGACTTCGCTGCGCCCTCTAACTTGCGCGCACTTGGGCAGAATCTTTCAAACAGCCCAAAAACTGTCTAAGGCACGGAGGCCTCCCCAACTGCGTTGTTCCCCACTTGCGCTGTCCAATTGCGCTCTGATTCCAAGCAAAGTAGGACACAAAAAGAGACTGCCTTTCAAGGCAGATGCGTCTCTCATCAAAGTTTGACAAGTGTCCAACCTCGGGATCCGAGTCGAGATGTGATGGGAAAAAGGACAAGCATGGACCAAATTATCTGCCGCAGCTACCCTCATTTAAGCTGACGCAAAGTTCCATCTACCGCAGCTACCCGCATTCATGCTGACTCAAAGTTTCATCAACTGCACTACCACGTAGCTGCCCAGTTTTCAGGTGGACCTTGCTGCAAGTACTGAATGCAAGACACACACTTGGCTCTATTTGTTGTTATCATTCTTTATGCTGCCTTTACTTGACATTTCTGCCTCATGTTGCTTATTTCATTGCTTACTGTTATTCTGAATTATGGATTCCGGTATTTGATGATTAAGTATTCCTGGAATGCATAGATAGAGGATACATAGGATGTATGATAGTTATAGTTTCTGTAGTATGTTCTGTATTTAATTTATGTTAGTAGTGGTGATTGATCGTTGTCGTGCTGCTTATCTGCCCCACCCAACTCAAAACACATTTCAATCTCTTTTCTCATTTTAATCTCTTTCCTGCACTCTTAGCTTAAAACACTTGAGAAAACCCATAGGAAGCCGGCCTTCTCCGGAGATTGGCACGGAAGACATTCCTTCCTTCCGGCCTTTCAATTTGGTGGGCGAATCTGGGGCGCATTTTACCAAATCCTTTCCTAATAGCAGATTCGTAACCAACAGTTACTTGAAAAAAACAGAAAACATGACAAATGATAGATGGCCTAGGGCAGCTAGGGACGAAGAGTTGCATAGGCGAAAGAATACATGGATGAAACAAAATCAGAAATGGATGAAACGTTGGGAAATCAACATAAATGAATGCCCAAATGTCAACAAAGACATAAAAAATTATGTGAATGAAAAGTTCAGAAGTGGAATTTGGAAAAATGCAAGCAGGAAAAGACAATATTATATTGCAAATTTTAACCCAACATATGAGCACAAGGAAAAAGCGTATATAGGAGCTGAAATCAAGTGGAAGGAAAAAATATTCATTGCTCAGATAAGGACTAGCTCTCATAGGCTTAGATGTGAAACAGGGAGATGGACAACGCCCAAAGAACAATGGGAAGAAAGGATATGTACTCTATGCAGCACAGGGGCAGTAGAGACAGAGGAACACTTCATCTATAAATGCCCGAGTTTTTCATATATCCGTGACAAATACAAAGAAACACTTGGGAACGAGTTTATGGCAGATTTATTTGAAGACAAAAAATAAAAAAAGTTTGGGAATTGCTAACACAAATCAGCAGGAGAAGGAACAACCTTCTCAAAGATATTAAAGATCATATGATATGATTTGAGTAATTGTACTTCCATATTTGAGGTCCCATAGACCATATTTGGGTCTCGCGGACATAATTAAAATCTTTCATTTCATCATGCAGGGTCTTTCTCCCAGTTCTCATGGCGGGGTCCAAGTAAATACATGGTTTTGACAGGCGAGAGTTGTTTCGCGCCAGCACTTCTGTTGAAAACTCATTTCGGTCTCAAAGACGACAATAGAGACTGGTTAAGTAAGCCAGCGCAGCTCAGTTTCGAAGAAAATATGGAGCGCAAACCCATTTTGGGTTAGAAGATGACCGAAATGCAAAGTGGGGCCCAATTGCTTTTGCCCCAACTGGAGAGCGCAATCCCTTTTCGGGCCTTGTATGGGCGAAACTCAGTTTCGAGGAAAAAATGAAGCGAAAGCCCATTTCGGGCTAAAAGTCAACCAAATGCTAAGTGGGGCCCAATCCTTTTCGCCCCCACTTGGAGCGCAAGCCCATTTCGGGTTAGAGGTCGGCCGAAACTGAGTGGGGCCCAAGTGTTTTCGCCCCAACTCAAGAGCGCAACTCAGTTTCGGGGCTTGTAGGGGTGAAAGCGCCTTTTTGTCTTTTTCTAAAGCCAGCGCAACTCAATTTCGAAGAAAGTTGCAAGTGGGGCCCAAGCGCTTTCGCCCAACTTGAGAGCGCAAGCCCATTTCGGGCTAGAGGTCGGCCGAAATGCAAGTGGGGCCCAAGCCTTTTCGCCCCAACTTGAGGGCGCAAGCCCATTTCGGACCTTGTATGGGCGAAACGCCTTTGGCGTTTCCCAAGGCTGCGCGTTGGGTCCTGTTGGTTACGAATCCGCCACCTGGGAAGGACTTGGTGTGTCAATGCGCCCTAGACCCGTAGACCAACATTGAAAGGCCGGAAGGAAGGAATGCCTTCCATGCCAATCTCCGGAGAAGGCCGGCCTCCTGTGGGGTTTTGAGGAGATAAGAGTGCAGGGAAAGAGATAAAAATGCGGAAAGGGATTCCAAATTAGATTGGAGTTGGGTGGGGGGGAACTAACGATGACGGCAACGCATCAATCACCACTACTAACACCAATATAACCATAACACACCACTATGGATGTTGTCACTAACCAGTAGAACAGAGTCAGGTATATGTTTTGTATTAAGAGCCAGAAGCACAGCTACAATGGTTCCCTAACAGACATTCCCCTTCCACCACCTTACAATGAAAACGTGGTGGCTATTTATAGCCTGAGAACCCCCCGATTACATTTATGGGCACAAAGTCCCAGTCAAACATTAGCTGACAAAAGCAGCCGCGGAACTGCTGATGCTGACCTTTGTCGGGCTGGACTGTACCCGCAGCATGGTCTCCTTGAAGACTGTACAGATACGTGGCAGCGCGTTGGGTAGAACTTTACATCGGCAGGAAGGCGGGTAGCTGAAGCAGGTAGAACCTCCAATCAGCTTTAAAGGCGGTAGCTGGCATAAGTAGTGCATCCCATGCTTGTCCTTTCCTCGATCATGTCCCGGCTCAAATCCCGAAGTTGGACACTTGTCGGATGCTGATGCTTGACACGTGTCTGCCTTGAAAGGCAGTCTATCCAACCTCGCCCAAGATAGGAGCGCTAACGGGTTGCGCAGGTGAAAAACAGCACAGTCGGGTTGGACTATTTCCCTACTGCACACCGGTCAAAGGGCGCAGTCCGACTTCGCTGCGAAGTCGGGTTGCGCACCGGCACTTGCTGATTCTCACCGCTGTTCGGACTTCGCACGGACAAGGGAGCGCAGTCCGACTTCGCTGCGAAGTCGGGTTGCGCTCCAACACTTAGTCAATTTCTCTGCCAGACTGTTTCCAAGTGCGCTCAGGAAGAAGGGCGCAGTCGGACTTCGCACAAAAACTGGGCGCAGTTGGACTTCGCACAAAAGCGGCTTTCCCGGTTACGCTTCCCCGGGGCCATAACTTTTGATCCGCTAACCCGATCGCCTATTATAATATATCGTCGGAAAGCTGGCGAGAAGATCTACAATAATAAAATATCCAGAGCTCATTTTGTCCATTTTATCACCCTTGTTTATGGCCCGCGAAAACCCGAACACCTCAGCATGCTCTTTACCGCTTTAAAGCTCCATACTTAGGCCAAAATTTATGAAAAGATTTAATGTGGCAAAATTGCCAACATTCCTGGCGGCTCGCGGGGCATTGAGCTCGCCTCGATGTGAGGACCCAGGCCTTTATCCATTGGGCAACAGAGTCACCCTCGTCGTACTCTTGATACTCACTGCCAGCAGCAACCTCTTTCTGAAACCCTTGGCACCCACGACCCTCCTAGAACACTTGAAAAAAGAACCGCACAAACTAAAATAAGAAAAACAACTAAAACTTTGAATACTAGCCGGATTATTTATACAAAGCATGCCGCCAACACAAATCTTGCTTTGGTTGCCTATCCGGTGAACCTGCAGTGTTCGGACCAGATCTGATTGTACTTCAGATGATCTTTGAAGTCCGGCTGGCCTCCCAAAGTTTGCCAGGTTGCGAACATGGTGCAACGTGGCAGATTGTCACTCATGCCGATACCCGTACAATTGATGTACAATGTGGCAAGGAGATTTGTCAGGCGGGAGCCTTCTTCGGGTACCGGTTCCGGTGATGGTTGGAGCCAATACCACCACTCTAGAGAGTCCACCACCTGTGGACTTTTGAGCATGAGTTCCTCCGGCTCCTTGATGCGATAGGAGGAACTTTCCGGTGGTTTTGCTAGATGAAGGCAAGCCAAAGATTCACCAACTCGGGCTTCCTTAAAATATGGAGACTGTAGGTGAACATTCATTTCTCCGCTTGTGAGGTCAAGGCTGCTCACCAAACCTTGATTCCTCCGGGGTGTCTGCTATTAGCTTAAAAAAGGGCGTCCGCGATCAAGAAATCTGGATCTTCAGCTCAGTCAGAGTCGCCAGGTGATTTTGCCAGATGAAGGCAAGCCAAAGATTCACCAACCCGGGCTTCCTTAAAATATGGAGACTGATCGTCTCACCTCACGGATTCGTCTATGCGAGCTTGGTAATCAGCCAGCCTGACGCGCTCGCCTGGAACGTTAGTATCAATTTCGTAAAATCAGGCTAGTTTCCCAGGTTCCTTGCTTGCCACCTTCTCATTTGCATGAAGGCGTCAGGACCGGTCTGGATATTCAGGTACTTGCAGAGTCGCTAGGTGCTCTGATTTTGAACTGCAATAAAGCGAGCACCAGTGCTTCGATTCTGTTTGGGGGTGGGAAACTTCCTTGTCCCATCGGTTGTTCGGAAAGAACTGTTAGCCCGAGCGAGGACGAGCTTGAGGTCTTTTAAATGTGGGACAAAGAGTCCCACCGAGCGTGCCAAAAACTGTTGGTTACGAATCCGCCACCTGGGAAGGACTTGGTGTGTCAATGCGCCCTAGACCCGCAGACCAACATTGAAAGGCCGGAAGGAAGGAATGCCTTCCGTGCCAATCTCCGGAGAAGGCTGGCCTCCTGTGGGGTTTTGAGGTTCAAGATAAGAGTGCAGGGAAAGAGATAAAAATGCAGAAAGGGATTCCAAATTAGATTGGAGTTGGTTTGGGGGAACTAACAGTACGGCAACGCATCAATCACCACTACTAACACCAATATAACCATAACACACCACTATGGATGCTGTCACTAACCAGTAGAACAGAGTCAGGTATATGTTTTGTATTAAGAGCCAGAAGCACAGCTACAATGGTTCCCTAACAGACATTCCCTTCCACCACCTTACAATGAAAACGTGGTGGCTATTTATAGCCTGAGAACCCCCCGATTACATTTATGGGCACAAAGTCCCAGTCAAACATTAGCTGACAAAAGCAGCCGCGGAACTGTTGATGCTGACCTTTGTCGGGCAAGACTATACCTGCAGCATGGTCTCCCTGAAGACTGTACAGATACGTGGCAACGCGTTGGGTAGAACTTTACATCGGCAGGAAGGCGGGTAGCTGAGCAGGTAGAACCTCCAATCAGCTTTAAAGGCGGTAGCTGGCATAAGTAATGCATCCCATGCTTGTCCTTTCCTCGGTCATGTCCCGGCTCAAATCCCGAAGTTGGACACTTGTCGAATGCTGACGCTTGACACGTGTCTGCCTTGAAAGGCAGTCTATCCAACCTCGCCCAGGATAGGAGCGCTAACGGGTTGCACAGGTGAAAAACAACGCAGTCGGGTTGGACTATTTCCCTCATCGCGCACCGGTCAAAGGGCGCAGTCCGACTTCGCTGCGAAGTCGGGTTGCGCACCGGCACTTGCTGATTCTCACCGCTGTTCGGACTTCGCACGGACAAGGGAGCGCAACCCGACTTCACTACGAAGTCGGGTTGCGCTCCAACACTTAGTCAATTTCTCCGCCAGACTGTTTCCAAGTGCGCTCGGGAAGAAGGGCGCAGTCGGACTTCGCACAAAAACTGGGCGCAGTCGGACTTCGCACAAAAATTGGCTTTCCTGGTTCTGCTTCCCGGGGCCATAACTTTTGATCCGCTAACCCGATCGCCTATTATAATATATCGTCGGAAAGCTGGCGAGAAGATCTACAATAGTAAAATATCCAGAGCTCATTTCGTCCATTTTATTGCCCTTGTTTATGGCCCGCGAAAACCCGAACACCTCAGCATGCTCTTTACCGCTTTAAAGCTCCATACTTAGGCCAAAATTTATGAAAAGATCTAATGTGGCAAAATTGCCAACAGGTCCCACCTCTACAGCAAGGCGACAAAAACTCTCGGTATTTGCAAAGCGACTTCCAAGTGGCGTTCCATGACTAGCTGTCAATCCTGCTATGAGCAAAGAGCAGAGCGAAGGTCCTTTTCGGGTCAACACTCAAACAAAAACTGCATATTGGGGCCCACACCAACAAATTCCTGTTTCGCTCAAGAGAGGCATCGAAACTCCCTTTCGCGCCTCTTCTCAGCGAAACTCATTTTCTCCTCTGTTTCAAATGGCGGTCGCCCGAAGCAGCTTTCAGCATCGCGCTTTCGCCCATTAAATGGTGGTTGGTCAGAGAAGCATCTAAATCCAATCCCCCCGGATCTCAGAATCCGATTTTCACCATTGAGGCGGTTCCAAAAAGTAAGGAGATGGCGCTACAGGCGAATCACGTCGTCGCATTGAAGCCACGCAGCTACTTCTCAAGGATTCATCAAATTTGGGCCATGCTTCATTACTTTCTGATGAGTGCTGGAATCAAATCTTTGCTGCCACCGCGACGTTTTGTGGTTGGGCATTTATGTTTCAGAGGCATAATCCTCTATAAAAACTAGCAATTCTAATGTAAAATGATGGACGTTTTGCTAGAAAACTGGTGTACCTAAGCTCTGCTATGAATGCAAAGAATCCTTGGCTCTAATTCTGGATCTCTTTTATGTGTATGCCTTCTATTCTTTATTTCTATTAAATTTGCTTCTCTGTCTCATAGCTATAATTCTATGTCTGGATTTAGCTTCTGATAAAGAGTAAACGCTGGAATAATTTTGGAGGTTGCATATTGTGAGAGTATCTAGTTTTAATTTATGTTACATCCTTTGTGCTAATGGCTATTGGTTTAAGTATAACTAAGTGATCGTGTTGTTTGTTCATCACCCCCTATTAATCTAGCTCATAGCCACATTTCCCATCCCTTTCAATCATTTATCATTCCTTTCCTGTTTCCTATTGGCATTTTTGCCACATTAAAAAATTTTGACAAATTTTTGCCTAAGTGTGAAGCGCTCTTCGCCAGCGAAATCATTTGGAGCTTTAAATCAGCGAAACACATGCAGAAGTGTTGGCATTTTCGCAGGCCCTAAAAGAGGAGGATAAATTGGATGAAATGATCTTTAGATGTCCCATGGCTGTAGACCTTCTCTTAAGCTTTCCGCCGATATATTATAATGGGCGATCGGGTCAACGGATCAAAAGTTATGGCCCCGGGAAGCAGAACCAGCGAAAGCCCACTTCGGGCTTGAAAAATCGGCTAAGGCACAGACAGGGCTCAACTTCGCCCAGGAACCCAGCGAATCTCAACTTCGCCCTAGAAGGTAGCGAAGCTCAGCTTCGGGCCTTGCTAGGAGCGAAGTACAGTTTGGGCAATGAAAAAGTTTCTAAGGCAAATTCGTGCTCAACTTCGCCCAGGAAGCCAGCAAACCTCGGCTTTGGGGGATTTCTGGAGCGAACCTCAGCTTCAGGGATTTCTAGAGCGAAAATCCGCTTCGGGGATTTCTGGAGCGAACCTCAACTTTGGGGATTTCTGGAGCGAAAATCCGCTTCGCAGATTTCTGGAGCAAACCTCAACTTCGGGGGATTTCTGGAGCGAAAATCCCCCTTTCGCGGATTTCTAGAGCGAAAATCCCCCCGGTGTTAGGGTAAAATAGGCAGTATATTGCATTATACTACATAGATTATTACATTTACTTTGTACTATTACCATGTAGATATTTATTGTTTCAAATATCTAATGGTAAGTAGGTTAAATCCTAAATATCCTAGGTAGTCAATCCTAAACCTAACTCTATACCTAACCAGGCGCGTTTGTTAGCGTGGTTAAGGGAGAATTAGTTGGCATTGCTATTTTATGTATTATATAACATTAGTCCTAATGCTAATGTTAGTAATGAATAATTTTGATTAATCTCAATATTGTTTCACCTAATTTGCTACATTGGCATCAGAGCCAACTTTTTTGGCTCGCTCGAAGGACGAGCTGGTGACATTTGGATGCCACCAAACCCACCTCAACAGGCGAGCTCGATGGCGGAGCGAGGCCCATTTTTGGCCAGGTCAACTCGACCTGCCAGGGCCTAGGAAACCTTGGGGTCGATCGACCGCGACCCAAGGCAAGGAGCGCATCGAGAGCGGCGATCGACCGCCCTCACCGAGCCGACAAATCGATAGCATTTTGTTGTCGACCGGGCTCAGCGATCGACCGACCACCTCGACGCCCGTGGAGAGCAGGACCCCTGCCTCGGCTCCTGCTCACAAGGCCCGAGCCCCCACAAAGCCACCAGTGGGAGTGCATCGAGGGCAGGAGCGCCCTCACCCTCCCAGTTGGACACAGACCAGGCGCCACCCAGGATCTGAGAGGGCAGGAGGCCCTCCGATCCTCGGGATCCGAGCCCCACAATCGGGATCTGAGAGGGCAGGAGGCCCTCCGATCACCGACCACCTCGGGATCCGCGAGGGCAGGAGGCCCTCCGATCCCAGCAGACCGACACGTGGCGAGATCCGGAGATCTCTGGACTGCACGCACCCTGAGGTGCTGACCTGGACTGCTGACTTGGCGAGCTGACTAGGACTGCTGACTAGGCGACACGTGGCACACTAGCCACGCGCCACCTGGATGCTGATTGGACAGATGACCTGACTCAGACCTGACACGTGGCGGACAGCCACAGGATGACTCAGACTCGACGGACAACCCTTTGGCGCCACGTGGCGGCGTCCAAAAGGGTGGGGGGACCGACACTGATTGCCCGTAGGCAATCACTCCACAAGGGAGTGTTGAGGCTTTTCAAGCCTCTTGCATCCCCCTATGGGATGCATGTGGGATAAATCCCACAGATCCCTCGAAGAAGCCCGTCGGCTTCTTCAATACCAAGCGTCGGGGCTTCAGTTCCAAGCCAGTCGGCAGCTTGGTTGGCCAAGGCGGACGCCTTGGGCCAAGCGGGTCGCGTGTTCGAGCCCGCGCGCCACCATTTTGCAAGGTTTTTACCATAATTTGGTTTTTTTAATTAAATTTTTAATTTTTCTATAGTTTTTAAAGCTTTTTAATATTTTTTTGATATTTTTTTTATAATATAGTATAAATTGGTCAAAAATGTCAATTTTAAGCCTTTATAATTGATTTTTTTCCCAATTTTGCTTCATTATAAAGAATTTTAGTCTCTAAAGTATTTTATTAGTTTTTTTGAACTTAGAGATCTTTTAAATTAAACCAAATTATTTTTGCAAAATCTAAAGGATTTCTTCAACATTTTTTTTGCAATAAATCCTCAAAGTTCTATAGTTTTCTTCACACATTTTTGGAGATAAAAAGACATAGAAACTCAAACTTCTATTGCAAAACAAAGAGATTTAAAACATTGAGGAAGAACATAGGTCATTTTCTTTGCAACAAAATCAAAAATTTGCTTTTGTTTTCTCCTTCACAAAGGAGATATAAGACATAAAATTGCAACTTTTTTGTTGTAAACTTGAGAAATATTTTGAACCTATTTTTTGATCCTCATGCTTGAGTGTTGAAGACAAAAACCAAAGTCGTGTGTCGACTGGTTTGGAAGCCTTTCAAACGCGGGTCGTGTGTCGACTTGTCTTGAAAGGAGTGCTCGAATTTTTCAATTTTGTAAAAATTAAGGGGGGATAGAAGTCATATTTTGTGATTCTATTTTTTTGCAAAATTGTAAAGAGAAAGGGGGGATATTTCAAAGTAAGAAAGGTGCATTCTCGATTGTACTCGACACCTTTTCTTAAAAATTGACTATACTAGGTGCATTCTCGGTTGCATCCGACACCTATAGTGATAATAATTTGGGTTGCTCTCTTGTTTTGATTATTGCACTAACAATCATGTTTTTTGTGTGCAATTAAACAATCATAAGAACATTTGAAGAGCATTTCATAAACCCAAACTTCACTAAAATCGTGCTACACCTTGCACAGGTTAAACAAGTCAATTTTTACACCCCATCAAAAGGTCAAAATCCAAACACCTTGATTCACTCTCTTTGTTTGGCTTAATTTCCTCAAACTTTCCATCCTTCTTGAAGGGTGTTAAGGCAGGTGCCATTAAATATCCTAGAGAGCAAAATCAGAAGTCTTTCAAAACCTACCCCTTTAATTTGCTCTATTTGTTTGGCTTAATTTCCTCAAACTTTTCATCCCTTGTTAAGGGTGTTAAGGCAGGTGTCATTAAATATCTTAAAGAGCAAATTAAAATCTTCCATATACTCTTTTGAGGGTATACTTGCAAGATAAAGTCATCTTAGTCATATCAAATTTGAAACCTTCACCATGGCCATGATCAACAAGTATCTCACTGAGAGCCAACTGCTCAAAGGTTCAAATTATTCTGCCTGGAAAACTAAGATGAAAGCCATTTTAACTGTAGAGGATATGTGGGAAATAGTGGCTGGCAATGAGACTAGACCCACATCACCTGGAGCAGATCAAACAACCTATGATAAAAAGGATAAAAGACTTTCCTTATTGATCTTGCTAGCTATTACTGATGATATCCAACCTCATATCAGTGAAGCTAAAAATGGTAAGGAGGCATGGGATGCCTTAGCTACCATCTTTGAGGGAAAGAATCAATCAACGATTCTTAACCTTCAAACTCAACTTCATACTCTTCATATGAAATCTGGAGAAACAGTAGAGCTATTCCTCTGCAGAGTGGCAGAATTGAAAACAAAACTGCAATCTTTAGGAGAAAAAGTAGAAGACCAAGTCCTGACCTCTATCATTTTGAGGGCTCTTCCCGACTCCTATAGAATGTTGATCACTTCACTACAAGTCTCTGGAAGGACAAGTGACTTTTGTAGAGTTGGTAAATATGCTTCAAACTGAGGAAGCTAATCAACTCCAAAGAGATGAGGCATCCAACAATGCCCTTTTCTCAAACAGACAAGGTGGAAAGAAAAAGTGGAATCAACAGAAAGGATCTTCTTCTAACAAAGACAAGGGTAAAGGCAAAGAGATTCAGAAGAAGAAGCAGTATTGTAAAATTTGTGATAAGGACACTCATGAAACCAAAAGATGTTGGTTTAAGAACAAACCGCCCAATGAACAAGGACAAAAGAAGGGCAAAGGCAAACCAAAGAACAAGAACAAACAACAACAAGGACATGTTGTTGTCGCTGAAGATTCTAGTTCGGACTCTAAACGAGCACACAAAGTGCTCATGACACATACAGACTCCCCTCACAAGGATACTGTTTGGTACATAGATTCGGGCGCTAGTAAACATATGACTGGCGATAAGTCCTTGTTTGAGACATTTGAGGCTCGAGAAGGTAGACCGGTAACCATTGCTGATGATCGGACCTATCGAGTTCAGGGAGAAGGAAGTGTTTCTGTCTCCCTTCCAGATGGAGAATGTAAGATTCAAAAAGTTCTTTATGTACCAGGATTGAAAAATAATCTCTTGTCAGTTCCACAAATCCTGGACAATAACATGAATGTCAATTTCAAAGTGGACAAAGAAAAGAAACGTTGCTTTATCACTCAGAAAGGAAAACAGATAGCAACAGGTTCATACAAACATGGTTTGTTTACCTTAGATGCAATTACCTCACCACATACTGCAATGGCAGTAACCACAAAAGAGGCCACTTCTCTATGGCATAAGAGATTTGGGCATCTAAGCTCAGGGTATTTACTAGAACTCGGTAAATATCAAATGGTGAAAGGACTGCCTACTCTTTCATCTACTTTGCCAGTGTGCTCAGATTGCTTGTCAGGAAAGCAACATAGAGTACCTTTTGAACCTAGCTCTTTTCGAGCTAAGGTACCTTTGGAGTTAGTTCACACAGATTTGTGTGGTCCTATGTCTACTAGTTGTGGAGGAAAAAGGTATTTTCAATTGTTTGTAGATGATCACTCACGGAAAATGTGGGTCTTCTTCTTGCAGTTGAAGTCTGAAGCATTTGACTATTTTCAGCAGTTCAAGAAGCTTGTTGAGAAAGAATCGGGATGTTTCATAAAGACCCTCCGTTCAGATCGAGGGGGGAATACACATCAAAAGAATTTTCCTCATTTTTACAGAAACATGGGATAAAAAGACAGTTGACAACAGCCTATTCTCCTCAGTCAAATGGAGTTGTTGAGAGAAGAAATCGTTCCATTATGGAAATGGTTCGATGTATGCTTAAGGGAGCCAATCTTGAGCACGATTATTGGGTTGAAGCTGTAACAACTGCAGTATATCTTCTAAATAGGGCACCCACATGGGCTCTTGAAGGTATGACTCCTTAGGAAGCATGGAGTGGAAGGAAACCCTCCATATCTCATCTACGAGTATTTGGGTGTAAGGCTTTTATGCATATACCTAAGGAGAAAAGAAAGAAGTTAGATGAGAAGACCCTGCAGTGTGTTTTTCTTGGATATGATGAATTCTCAAAAGGCTATCGGTTGATAGATCCATTCACCAAGAAAATACATGTTAGTAGAGATGTAGTGTTTGATGAAGCTTTCACATCTAACACTACATCGGTATACCTGGAAGATGAGGAGCAACAACCACAGACTCCTCCACAACAGAAAAAGCCTCCAAAATGGTATACAAGTACTATGAGAGATTCCAAACTCACTTCACCACCAGATCTCACTCTCAATCGTCCAAAGACACGAAGCATGTCTCGACAGAAAAATGCAGAAGCATCTACTTCAGTTGATGATCTTTGTGAAGATTTTCAAGAGCTTTATGTTGATAGAGATTTAGAAAGTGGAGATGATATGGAAATTGATGAGGAGAGGGTTTACATGTCATCATATGATGAAAATGAACCTTCTACAGTTGATGAAGCACTTAGTCAGCCTCAGTGGAAGGCAGCTATGGATGCTGAACATAAATCCCTCATTAAAAACAAAACTTGGAAGTTGGTCGATTTGCCTAAAGGAAAGAAGCCCATAGGCTGCAAATGGGTTTACAAAGTCAAATATAAGGCAGATGGTACCATAGATAAGCATAAGGCCCATCTTGTGGCGAAGGGCTATGCTCAAAAGGAAGGCCTTGATTATGAGGAAACCTTTGCACCCACTGCAAGGATGACCACCATTCGAGTTCTTTGTGCTATGGCAGCACAGTTCGGATGGAAATTACATCGAGATGGATGTAAAAAGTGCCTTTCTAAATGGTGACTTAAAAGAAGAGGTATACATGACTCAACCTCCAGGATTTTTTGAGGAAGGCCATGAGCAACAGGTTTGCAAATTGGTCAAATCATTATACGGGCTAAAACAAGCCCCAAGAGCATGGTACATCAAAATGGATAGTCACCTCCTGCAGCATGGATTCAAGAGAAGTCCATCTGATGCAAATCTCTATATCAAGAACACAGGTTCTGAAATAGTGATTCTTGTATTATATGTAGATGATCTGATCATTACCGGCAATTCAGAGAAATTGATTAACGCCATGAAGGATGACTTGAAAGAGTCATTTGATATGACAGATCTTGGACTTCTCCACTATTGTCTTGGCCTTGAGATAGAACAGAAGAAGAATCATCTTAGGGTGACTCAGAAAAAGTATGCCAAGACTTTAGTAGAAAAATATCGTATGACTGATTGTAAGCCCAAAGCAACACCGATGGAATCAGGGCTTCAGTTATCACGATATGATGACTCACCACAGGTAGATGGCACGCTATATAGACAGATGATTGGAAGCCTCATCTATCTGACCAATACTAGACCAGACATTACTTATGTTGTAAACTATCTTTCTCGGTTCATGCGGGAACCAAAGGTCTCTCATTGGAAAGCAGCTAAGAGGGTTCTTCACTACATTCGGGGTAGTGTAGATTATGGTCTAGAGTATAAGAAGAATAACTCATTCTTCTTACAGAGTTACATTGACTCGACTACGCTGGATCCATAGATGACAGAAAATCAACATCAGGATATGTATTTCATCTTGGATCTGGTCCTGTCTCATGGCATAGTAAAAAGCAACAGGTGGTTGCTTTATCTTCAATAGAGGCAGAGTATCGCGTTGCACGTGGAGCTGTGTGTGAAGCGATATGGTTAAGTCGCATCTTGGCTACCATGGGCCTACCAAAGAAACTTCCTATTCACATGTTTTGTGACAACTCAGGTGTTTTGAACTTGGTCAAGAATCCAATACATCATGAACGTACAAAGCATATTGACACAGATTGTCATTTCATTCGTGATGAAGTTCCTAAACACAGAATCAAGCTCCAATACATTCCCACCGACGAACAGGTTGCTGACATCTTCACAAAGGCACTTGGACGTGTCAAATTTGAACTGTTTCAAAGTAAACTTTGTATATCAAAGTAATGTAATAAAGGGGGGATGTTAGGGTAAAATAGGTAGTATATTGCATTATACTACATAGATTATTACATTTACTTTGTACTACTTACCATGTAGATATTTATTGTTTCAAATATCTAATGGTAAGTAGGTTAAATCCTAAATATCCTAGGTAGTCAATCCTAAACCTAACTCTATACCTGACCAGGCGCGTTTGTTAGCGTGGTTAAGGGAGAATTAGTTGGCATTGCTATTTTATGTATTATATAACATTAGTCCTAATGCTAATGTTAGTAATGAATAATTTTGATTAATCTCAATATTGTTTCACCTAATTTGCTACACCGGCTCCAGCAAAGCTCCATTTCGGGCATCAACTCCGGCGAAGCTGCGTTTCGGGCCCAATCCGAGCGAACCCTCCTTGCCAGACCATGCCGAAAGCGAAGGACTGCACTTCGGGCCCGATTCCCAGCGAAGCTTCTCCAGAGCGTTTTTTAAGCGCCAAGGCTACATCCGGAGGGCACGCTTCCGAGAAAGAGAAGTTAGGTGGGTATTTAATGCGCCTCCATGGCGCACGAGTTTGGGTCTCCTGCCCATCCCGTCGAAGCGGCGCTGTCAGTTCCCGAAAAAGCCCTTGAGGGCAAACTTCACCAACCGTAGTAATGAGACATGTTGTCCCAGCTGTAAAGTTTGCCCGAAGCCGCTGCAAACACGAGTGAGCCGCATTCCATGGATACTCTGTCATCTGACAGGGGTCAAATCTCAGCTGCCCCAACGGTTTTAGGGTTTTGACATTAATGTTACAGAGGCAAAATCCTCTATAAATACTAGCTCAATGCAATGTAAAAGGAGGGGAAACGTTTTGCTAAAGAGCTGCTGTACTTAAAATTTTGCATCAATACTAAGACTCCTGGTTCTGATTCTGGACTCTTTTCCTGTGTATGATGCCTTCTATTATTTCTGTTAATTCTGTTTCTTTATATGCATGCTGTAATTCTGCGATTTGGATTTAAGTGTGTAATAAAGAACGAAGTCTAGAATTATTGAAGGATACATATCAGAGAACGTTTCAGTGTTAGTTTCTATTATATTCATGGTATTGATTGCTGCTGATTTAAGTAGAAGTTAGTAATTGTGCTGTTTGTTCTTCCCATTGGAACTATCCGGCCTGTGGCCATATTTCCCTATTTCTTTCAGTTATTTCCTTTCTTTCAGCAATTTCCCAATTTCTTTCCAGTTACTTAATCTGAAACCCAAGTGTAGTGTAGTAAAGGAGCCAGCCTTCTCTGGAGATTGGCACGGAAGGCATTCCTTCCTTCCGGCCTTTCAAGGTGTTGGGCGGGTCTAGGGCGCATAGATAAACCAAACCCTTTCCCTGTGGCAGATTCGTAACCAACAGTTCCTTAATCTCAAATCCCCAAGTTTAAAGTAGCAAGGGAACCAGCCCTCTCTGGAGATTGGCACGGAAGGCATTTCTTCCTTTCGGCCTTTCAATGTTGGTCGGGTCTAGGGCGCATGGATGAAACATTCCATACCTAAGGCAGATTCTTGACCAACATATATCTAGATGGCCCATGTCTCGTGATCACTTGTGACTTTCTTTTATCAGTAAACATAATAATATAGATTATAATAAATAGAAGGTACATCTTGTAGAAATCTACAGTGCCTGTATGAACCCACAGCTAAGAAAGAAAGCACATATTGGTGTTAAAAATAAATCAGATGACAGATTTGACATTGAAAACTCTGTTGTTGTCAACAAGAGTTGTTTGCCAGTCTATGAAATACAACTGTCATCCATGGAAGGATAAGAATTACTAGACTTGACAAAAACTGTAATATTGTGGCAAGAATATCTGAAATTATAACAGCTATTAGACATCAGATTCAAAATATATGCAGCTGATAGAATAGCACATACTTCCATTTTTCGCAAGTACCTACCATGGAGAGCAAGTAAATGCAAAAAGATCAAAAAAATTCAGGCATGACTGAGTAGCGAATTGTGGTAAATAAGCTGCACAATGGTTTAATATTATTACTATAATCCACGACAAAGTTCTGCAAAATCTTGGACTCAAAAGAGCCAGTTGATTAGTGATATCCATACCATGTTCAGATGATGAAGCTGGAAAGAGGGAATGCATGAAAATATGGATGGCATATATCTGCTTGCAAAAAGGCATAACTGGTGGCCAATAAAGTTTAAAATGAAATCCCTTCTCCCACCATCCCTCCCTTCCAATCCTCCCAACAAAACAAATGCAGAAGAAAATTAAGGCACGGCAAGGAATGTCAGGATTCCCAACATAGGGGAACCAACCCTGAACAAATACAAAAAATTAAAGCACAGGAAACTCAAAGATGCCCACTGTCCTAACTAAAAGTATTGTTCTAGCAAACAAACAAAGAAGGCACTTCCTAAAGGCCACCAAACAGATCACCTGAATCAGTCAAACATGGTGCCACTTTAGGTGCCACCTCAGTGAGTTAACATGTTCATTTTGTATTGTACACAAGTAATTTTGTCATGTGTGTTGATCAACAGTTGCTACGAATGTTGTTATCCATATTTATCGAGCAGTGTTATGAATTTTCATTCTGTACACATTATAGGTTGTGTTGGTCAAAAATCTCCCTTAGGTATGAAATGATCTATTCATGCGCCCTAGACCCGACCAACATTGAAAGGCCGAGAGGAAGAAATGCCTCCCGTGCCAATCTCCAGAGATGGGTTGGTTCCCTTGCTATTCTAACTAGGGGGATTTAGATTAGAGAACAGGAAAGAAATTAACAAATGACTGAAAGGGATGGGAAATATGGCCACAGGCCAGATAGAACAGGGGTGATGAACTAACAACACGATAACTTAACCATACGTCGAATCAATAGCACTCAATACAGAAAACTAACAGAAATTAAAACCAGGTATCTAACATGTGTAATCTCCAGGGCTATTCCAGCGTTCACCCTCTATCGGGAGTCAAATCCAGATATTAGAATAATAACTCACATACAGAGCGGAGAATTTAATAGAAAATAAGCAATAGAAGACATACACATGAATAGAAGTCCAGAGTTAGAGCCAAACATTATCTGTATTGATAGCAGAATTCAAGTTACAACAAGCTTTCTAGCAAACGTCCATCATTTTACAATAAAATAGCAGGCTTATATAGAGAATTTTGTCGCTTGAAACATTAAATGCACACCCACAAAACATCGTGGTGGCAAAGAAGATAAGATTTGCAAGGAGAAACAATTATGAAACATTAACCAGGCATGGGCTGAAACTGATGACTCCTCCAAAATGTAGCTGCACCCCTTCAATGCTCTGACAGGTCCAGCCGGTGGCGCCGTCTCCTTGCTCGTTGGAACCGCCCTGATGAAAGATAAGATTCTGCATCCCCGGAAAGTCAAGTCCGGAAGCTTCCTAGACCGACTGCGTTTAGATGGATAAGGATGCACCTGGTCCGGCTGATGAGAAGTGCCTCTGCGGAATTCGGGCTGAGGCAAGGGGGCTAGACAGGAAACAGGCGCTAGATGAAGTCCCAGCTGAGACGTTTTACCACTTCCTGGCCCGGAATGGGCTGGATGTTCAGAAAAGTGCAGCCTAACCACTTGCCGCCTTGAAACCAGTGCAGACGTTGAAAAGTCAAAGCGCGAAGCGTTGCTCCCTCAGGCCGAAATTGCTTTGCGCTCAAAATCTTGAGCGAAATGTCTTGTTGCATCGGACAGGGCGCCAGGTTTGAAAAGTCAAAGGTTGAAGCGCAGTTATCTTGCCTCAAATCCGCCCGACGCTTGAAAATGAAGCGCAAGCGCTTGGCATCTTGAAGACAGTGCTGGCATTGAAAAGTCAATGGCCAAAGTGCATTGGAGTGAAGCGCAAATGCCTTGCACCTGAAAAATAGAGTGCAACTGCCTAGGGCCTTGGGATGAGCACTGGCATTGAAAAGTCAACAACCAAAGTGCACCAACTTGTTTCGCATTTGCCTTGCACTCAAAAAATGGAGCGCAACACCTTGGTGCCTCGAAAGCAGTGTTGAGGTTTGACAAGTCAAATGGAATTGCGCTCTACTCAGGTGCGAAATTGCTCTGCGCTTGGAGAACTGAGCGCAACGTCCTTTACTAGGGAGATGTGCCAAGTTTGAATGGTCAAAGGACAAAGCGCAGTCTCCGGTGTGAAATGGCCTTGCGCCTGAAAAGTGGAGCGCAACAAGCCTAGCAACACTTAGCATATTTTTCATTTAAAACTAGCACTGCGCTTTGAAAAGTCAACGGACCTTGCGCTCCCTGTCAGCTGCGAATTTGCCTTGCGCTCAACCACAGGTGCGAAACAGACTGGGCCCCATACTTGTGCTAAAATTGACAGCTTTAGACAGTTTGGAAGCAACTTCGCCGAATTTAGGCCCTGGGATAGGATTGTGCCTTACAGACAGGGCGCAAACAACCGAGGCGCACCTACGTTTTCTCGCTCAAAGGTGGGTGTTGCTGACCAACCAAAACGGTTCTGCACTTTAACCTTGCTCAGAAACTGACCTACGCCTTCAAAAAGGCGAATACTCTGCATGATAGATGAACAGAAAAACTGCACTAGCCCTTGGGCGCAACTGACAAGATTTGATAGAGAAAGCAGGAAAGATAAAAATACATTTGTACAAGGAAGAGAGCTTCAAGGAAGGAGAAATTACAGATTAGCAAAATATACATAATGTTGCAGAAATGCCAACATCTCTGGCGGCTCGCGAGGGAATTGAGCTCGCCTCAATGTCGACATCCCAGGCCTTATCTGTTGGGCTCAGAGTCATCCTCGCTGTCCTCTTCAGAGTGCTCAGTGCTAGCAGTAGACTCTTCCTCCAACCCTTCTCTTTCTGCTTCCTCCTCTTCCTTTTGGGGCTCACGACCCTCTTCTTCTCCTTGGCCTCCTTCCTCTTCTTGGCCCTCATGCTGCTGGGGAGGCTGCGCCGGTTGGAGGCGCTCACGGATGGAGTCACAGGTGGCTTCGACATTGGCCCAGGCTTCTTCTTGGAATGGAGCATGGTCTTGGAGCTCCTTAACCAGGTACTCAAAGGTTTCAAGTTGATCTGCATCAACGAAGTTAGCCCTCTGGCTAAGGTCCACCAAATAGGACTCGATCCGCGCGAACCTTGCCGTCAACTGGAGTACCTGAGCTTGTGAAATAGGCTCGCTCCAACCATCAATCTCCGAAGTATCGCCCTCATAGGCATCCCACACTGGGCCAAGGTCTTCCTTTGTCAAAATGGTCTCATCTTCGCCAGTGAAGCTAGGGAAACCAAGCCCTGCGAGGGCATCAAAATACATCTGAGAGATGCGCCTTTCCTGCTCGAACGCATCCAACAACTTTCTTGCCTCTCGGGCTCTTTTCTGCTTTGTGAAGAAGGCCCGCAATGTCATTTTTGCAGTTGCCCAGGACCGAGCAAGCAGGCACATAGGAGCAAGCTGGAAGTCTGATTTTTCTAGAGCTTGGGCGCTCATTGCCAACTCCAGCCATTGCTCAATATGCCTCTCAACATCCTCCACAATAGGCCCGCCGCTAGAAACCTTCTGCTTGGCCTCCGAAACAAATATGAGGACTATTATCGCCTTGCGCGCCCTTACTCTGAAATTTGACAGGAAGTGGCGATGAATCTCTTTGATGCGGTCTTTTGTGAAGACCTCCGTTTGTGCTGCCCTTTCTGTCAATTGAGCCTGGAGCTGATCCTGCAACTAACCTTCCTTTTTTGTAAGAGCTTGGGAGCGTTGCTCAGATTCTTTTCTATAACTCTCCATTTCCTGCTCCAGGCTAGTTACACGTTGTTGCAACTGCTCGGACCTAGCTTGAGCCTCCTCTAATTGCGCTCTTGTGTGCGCCAAAGTCTCCTCCAGCTCTGCATTTTTAGACTCCACCTCGTAGAAGCGAGTCTTGTAGTGCTCACTGTGAAAATAGATGGTGCCCAATTCAACCCCAATGTTCCCGATCTTGTCGGCTACACTGATGGTTTTCATGTCTTCAACTGTACGCCGGAAGGTATAGTCCGCCGACGTCATTTCTTCCAGGGGCTTCTGCACCTTGGGCACCTTTTCTATCCTGTGGAGCCGCATATTTTCTGGATCAAATATGACCCTCTTTTCTATCTGGGCTGGAGCCTGCGCCTTTCTTCTTTTCTGACCCTTGAGCCAGCGTGAGGAGCTCTGTTGCGCTTGGCGCAGGCTTTCTGCCATAGGGTCCTCCTGAATAACCGCCAGCTCCATCTCCATGGGTTCCTCTACGCCAAAGAGAGGCGCGAAAGGGAACAAAGTTTGTTGCGGAGCAACTTCAGAAGGGGACTTAGGGATAGTCGGGGAGGCAACTGTGGCGACCTTGGGGGACGTCGAGGTTTGTACAGTGGGTACTGAAGTACTAGGGCCGAGACATCAAGAGGCACCGTTGCTGCTACTGAGGAGGTGCACGGGGGTGAGAATAGGCTAAGACTGACCTCGACAGTAGACACAACAACTAGGTGGACAGAATCTTCAGGGACGGGGGCGGAAGATACAGGAAATGCAAAGGCATTGGATACAGACGCAAAAGCGTCAAACGACTGAGAAACAGGGGGCAAAGATGAAGGGGCCAACGACTGAGACTCCAGGCAAGGAGCGACCGAGATAGGGACGCCGAATGAGACTTGGGTGAAGACTGGGGCTTCGGCATGGAAAGTTGCTAGAGGAACAGAAGAGAGAGGGAGAGAGAGAGAGCGCACCTGCGGGCTCGGCAAATGCCAGAGCCGAAGTGGTGAACTGCTGCGTGATTGGACTCATTCCTTTCTCTTCATCTGACGCCTCCGCCTCCAGGTCAATGAACGCGATCTCCTGTTGCGCTTGCACTTGCACAGGAACTTCTGTGGCGCTTTCTCCCATTGTTGTCGATGTTGCAGGGAGGTTCGCACCAAAGGGACGGGCGGTACCAGTCCACGGCTTCTTCGTGACGTTGGTGGGCAAAAGTGCTGCAACAACACTCCTCTTCTTTAGAGTGACTTCTTCTTCAAGGAGCGGTTGCTTGCCCCTTCCGACAAGTGGGTCCTGCACTGTATGCTGCTATTGTACTTCTGTCGCACCTTCCACCCTGCTAGGGCTTTGTGTACTCCTAGGCACGATGTTAGAAAATAGGGTAGGTTGCCAAGTGTTGCAATTTGCATCGTATGCCTGGGAGAAATTCTCATCCATGACAAGCCCTAAATCAGACGTCTCTTTCTTGTTATGAACCCTCATGACCCACCAGTTGGAAATTTTCTCTTCTGTCCAATCGGGCCGCTTGTCCTTCACCGCTTTGAACAGATCATCGTTAGGCTCATGCATTGGGTTGGATGAGGGGTCATACTCTGCTTCCATTGTATAGAAGTCGTGCCACGGGGGGAATGACATCATTCTCTCCACGTGCCACTCCAAATCGAGTCCTGAAGGATTGTTGCGTTGGGCCACAATATCGGGGTGCGGACAGCTGTGAAAGTTCTTCGCCCCAATCTTCTCCTTGAAAATGTCGCGCGGGTCATACTTCCAACGCTGGGGAAGCTCAACCAAGCGAAAATAGTACAACGTTGCAGCTAGAAAAGCATTCTGCCCGTTATCTGTGACCTTGATGTCACCAAGCTGCAGGGGCCAAGGGCAGGTGTGTGGCTTCTTCCTTCCATGCCCATACGTGTCATCAGTGAAGTCGCATTGTCGGGCGACTTCGAGGGCAAACAAGTATTCCGTTGTATAGTATGGCAGTAGGAAGGGTTTTCCAGTGAACCCGTAGATTCTGACAACGAGGCCCTGGGTGAGCTGGAAAACGTCGCCGAGGTCCGCCTGCACTACTTGATCCCTCATCTGTCTTGGCACTCGCTCGCAGGTGCCGTAAATAAGCTCCAGGGCCGGACCGAGGAACATCCTGTTGAAGTTATAATAGGACTCGCGTCTTGACAGACTCTGAGTCCATTGGTAAACAGGGAGCGCCTTGCCTTCTGCATTTGTGCGGGTAATGTCAATGAAAGCGAATTTACTGTGCATGTGGTAGAAGAAATACCATGCAAGAAAAGAGCAAGGCCGGAACGTCATGTCTCTTCCACTCTGTACATCAGTGAGCTGGAAGTGTATTAACCATGCCACCCATTCTGCCCAGTCGAAATATATGGGCTTGGTCCCCGACGGCATGGTGGCGGGTGCGTAGAACTCGCCATGCGAGATGCACTCGGCAAGTGAAGCCTGCCACTTATGCACCGTCGCATCTGTAGCCAACCCCATAACCCATGCCAGCATTGAGAATAAGCCAGGGTGCTTAAATGCCCTCAAGGGTGCAGGCAGGTCGGGCAATACTCCGGGAAACTTTGGCTTTTCTCTCAGTACTGATCCCATGAATTGGTGCATTTGCTCTGAGTTGGTGTACCTCTCAGTCTGCTCGGTACAGCTGATTCTTCTGACTATGAAGTCCTTAGGGGGATTTTCCCCATAGGCAAAAGCCTCCTGGATATCCTCAGTAGATATAGAGAACAACTTCTCCTTTGTAGCATTTCGGACCGTTCTAGTCATAGGGTCATAGAATTTGGCAATGGCGCAAATTAACTCCGGGCAGTGGTGCACAGGCGTGCACAGGTACCAGTATAAGTGGGAATAATAAGCGGTCGTTCGCTTATTTTCAGCAGATACCTTTGTGAGCATGAGCTCAACGTTCTCACGCAGCTTCTCAACGGTCGTTCTGGTGAGAACGCAGTCCCGGATTTTGCTCAATCTGTCCTCAGGTGGGGGCGGTGGTACTTTCTCCTTCTTCTCTTTTTTCTCGCCCTTCGCCACCTTCGGGGCCCTTTCTTTCTTTTGGGCCCTCTCTTTCTTTGGCTCGGCAATCTTCTTTCCCATTCTAACTCAGCACTTGTCCAAGCGCTTGACCTAAAAATGACAAACGCACCTCAACCTATCGCTTAACGTAGTTTTTTACCAACAATTTTCTCTCTAAACTATGGTAAATAATGTTGCAGCAAAACCTCCGGTAATTTCTTTGAGTTAAAGTAAAGCACAGTGTTGGCCCTCTTTTTTATAGCCCAACCATTTACCTACCATATTAATGGTGTTGAGGGCGAGTAAATGTTGGGGGCGATTGCGGCGTAGTGGAGGATCTCGGGCGCGCTACTCTAAGTACTGAGCGCACCTCCCAATGAAGAATTAGTGCACGGGGCCGAAATCTTCCTTGGAAAATGTGAAGCGCCGCCCTTTTTAAATCCCTATGCACAATTTTTGGGCTTAACGACTTTCCTTGGGGCGTGTGCTTGTTGGCGCTATCTTGGACTACGGGCCCGCGCTATTGGAGAAAGCGCAACTTACCCACGCTTTAAACATGTTTTAATTGTTGCCTAGGGGCTCAAGAATGGACTTCGCTCAGCAAGGAGAGCGCAAAGCCCATTCGCTCATAAAATCTCCAAAATCACCTTGCACTTAATAAACCAGAGTAAAATCCGCCTTGAGAGTGCAGGAGCAAGAAAAGTTAAAGGGTTTTCACCTTTACCTAACCTCGAAAGGACAAAGGGCAGGTATTGCAAAGCGAAACGCCATGGAGTCTTGAAGACAAAGCTGGCATTGAAAAGTCAACAGCCAAAGCGCAATTAACTTGGAGCGCAAATGCCTTGCGCCCGAAAATTGGAGCGCAATGTCCTGCAACCTTGGGAAGAGTGCATGAGTTGAATAGTCAAAGGGTATTGCGCTGCTTCCTTGAAGCGAAAGTACCTTGCGCCCTAAAACAGAGCAAAACCTGAGCCTTGCCGCATTGGGAGCTGCGCAATGGTGGAAAAGTCAACCAACGCTATTCTTGGTGCAAAATGCCTTCCTCCTAGGGGGAAAGCACCTTTGACTGGATTTGACCCTTTTACTCCAAAAGTGGCTTCACCTAGATAAGGCTTGAAATGGGCTTTCGCTGCTTTTCTGGAGTGCAAATGCCTGGCGCTTAACATATCCCCGAAATTAACTTTGACTTTGACTCTTTGGGGTTTGACCTTTGCTTCACCTTCTGTTTTTACTTCCGCTCCTTAGAGCGCTGAAACGCATTTCTGCTCCTATGAGAGAGATAAACTCTCTTTTGTCGGACGGTGAGGCACCTTCTCCTAATACTGAACTGCTCTCGCCAAGTGATGACAACTTTGCAAACCCGACACTCTTTTCAGCTGAATTTTTTGGCGCTTGCAACTGCTATTTCTCTCTTATTCTTGGCTCACACAAACTGAACTGAAATAAAACGACGCAGGCCCCTCGAAAACCCTCCCTGCCAGCTAGACCTCTGGCCCAAAAACTGCGCTATTTCATAGCGCGAGAGGGGGCGAAGAGACTTAAACTCTAGAAAACAAATATGTACAAGCAAACAAGGAAAATAAAAAATATATACAGCCTGATAAAAATTTTCATACTACCTCTCACTGGTAGTACGCCTTCAGATGAAGGCCATTAACTGATAACGGAAGAGTAAACCCGTTCAGATCTTGCAGGGTGAAGGAGTTAACCTGATGGACCTCGGAAATTCGAAATGGACCCTCCCAGAATGCGTCAAATTTATCATGATTTCCGGGCTTGGACTTTTTCTCATTCCATTTTAGCACTAAGTCGCCAACCTGGAAGGTCCGATCAGAGGTCCTTTTGCCAAACCAATTTTTCGTGGTGACGGCATGCTTCATGAAAGCCTCGTAGGCTTTTTCTCTTTCCTCCTCCAACTGCAACAGTTGGGCTATTCTGATGTTGATAGGGTCAAACCCTTCATCCTCACCGTCCAACGATCGGAGAGACTGCAACGCGGGCAATTCGATATGCGTGGGGAGCACTGCTTCTTTCCCGTACACCAGGGAATATGGGGACGTCTTGATGGATTTCTTAATAGAAATTTGGTCAGCCCATAACGCAAAGTCCAGAAGCAGATGCCAGCTCCGCTTATTGTCTTCCAATGTCCTCTTCAAGATCCTAAGTAAGTTTTTATTTGTAGACTCCGCCAAACCATTGCCCTGCGGGTAATAATTAGACGAAGTTTTCAGGTAAATACCATACTTACTTGCGAATGCGCACATTTTGGCACCGATGAAATGGGAGCCATTGTCAGTTACTATCGCATCCGGTATCCCAAAACGAGTTATCAGCCCTTCCAAAAAGGCGATGACCACGTCCTGGTTAGCCTGCTTGGTGGGCACTGCTTCTGCCCACCGGGTAAAGTAGTTTGTGGCCGTCAAGATATACTTATGCCCTGCGGAAGAATTGGGATCTATCATCCCGATGAAGTCTAAGCCCCACTGCTGAAATGGAGCCTCGACCTGAATCGGGTGCAAGGGCAGAGAAGCATTCCTAGTGCGGCCGACATACCTTTGACATTTGTCGCACTTCTGGCTAACACTGAAGGTATCAACAAAAATTGTAGGCCAATAATAGCCTACTTTTATTATTTTCAAGGCCATAGGCCTTCCCAAAAAATGGCCCCCGGACATTCCAGAATGGAACTCATCCAGGATTTTCTCTTTTTCTGTCCCCCTGACACATCTCAAGAGGACACCGTCAATATTCTTGTAGAACAACCCACTTGGTAGCAACACATATCTGCAGGCTGAAGCCTGAACCTCCTCCTCTACGAAGAGTTGAGGTTAGAAGGGCACCATCCCGTGCTGAAGTACTCCACCAGGTCTTCCATCCAATCTCTGTCGATGGCAGACCGATTTGCACAATTACTCTCTTGCGTTGGATCATCCCATTGGCAAGTCGTCACCTCGGATGCGGCACTCCGGGCAAGTTCTTGGCATAAGGCTCGACCACGGACCAGTTTAGTGGGTCGGACCTCTATATCAAACTCTTGGATCTTGGAGATCCAACCTGCCCTCTTATTGCCGAGTTCGCCTTGGATGATGAAGTTTCTAACGTCCGGGTGTACCACGTACACTATAGTCCTACTTTGGGAGACGAAATGATGAAACTTCTTCAGCGACCGCATCACCGCATGGACTTGTCTTTCAATGAAATTGTACTTTTCCTCATGCGGGTGGATAACTTGACTCAGGAATGCAATTGGCCGCTCGTCCCCATCCTCGTTTTTTTGGGTAAGGACAGTTGCGTAGCTCTCCGGTTCTTCGACAACGTAAAGGATAAAATCCTTGGAGTAGTCGGGGTTCACCAGAACGGGGGCCTGGGCGATTCTCTCTTTTATCTCTTTGAATGCCCGCCTTCTCTCCTCGGTCCATTGGAACTCGACATCCTTCTTGAGGAGCTCCATCATCGGCTTGACTACCTGGGCGAAGTCGGAAATGAATTTCCGAACAAAATTAATCTGCCCAAAGAAGGATTGGAGGCCCTTCTTGCTCGCTGGCAGAGGTAGCTTGAGGAGGGCTTCCGCCCTGGCAGGGTCTATAGCTAGTCCCTTCTCCGATATCACGTGGCCTAGGAGCTTGCCTTCTTTAACCGCGAAAATGGATTTTTTCGGGTTGATGGAGATTCCGAATTCCCGGCACTTCTCAAACACTTGGCGCAAATGTAGGCCGTGTTCCTCCCTTTTGTGGGAGAAAACAGTCATATCATCAAGATAAATCACAATGATGCGATTGAGTAACTCACCAAAGGCTAAGTCCATCGCTCTCTGGAAAGTTGCTCCGACATTTGAGAGGTCGAACGGCATGCGCTGGTAGGCGAAAGTGCCCCACTTGGTGGTGAAGGCTGTCTTGAACTGGTCTTCGTCCTTGACCCAGATCTGGTTGTACCCGGAGAAGCCATCTAGCAGAGAAAATATCTGCGCTCCCGCCACTACATGGAGAATCTGGTCGATTTGGGGCAGCGGGTAGTGGTCCTTCAGTGATGCCTGGTTGAGATTTCGGAAGTCGACACACAGGCGGATGTCCCCATTCTTCTTTCGGACTGGGACCAGGTTGGCCACCCAGGAAGAGTGCTTGATTGGGTATATGATTTTGGCCTCCAACATTTTCAAGAGTTCGGCCTTCATCAAGACTTCTATTTTTGGGTTGACAGGCCTTTGCTTTTGCGGAAAGGTTTGACCCCTTCTTGCAGTTCAATGGTGTGCTGGAAGACGGACTTGTCATACCCCTTTAAGTCCCGGTAGCTCCAGGCGACGATATCCGGATATTCTCTGCAGAGGGTTCTGATTTGCTCAATTTCCAATGGGGTGCAATCAGTTCCCACCTTGATGGTTTTCCCGGATTCCAGTTCCAGCTCCTCGTATTCTCTTGCATCCACCTTTATCTTGTGGGGGAGGGACCTGTCGTCCTGGTCAAACAAGCTTTCAAGGGTGATTAAACCCTTGGGGACGTGGTTGTTCTTCAACTGAATTAACCCCTCATATTCTTCATCATCGAGGGTTCGGTCTTCAATGTTGCCTGCTTCGTCTATCAAAAAATTGACGATCTGCTCGTCACTGTCAAAAACCTGCCAATGGATGTCTTTGTCAGGTACCGAAGGCCGGTAAATTACCCTCACTGCCTTCGGCTTTTGCATTACATTCTCGGTGGGGGAGCATCTGGCTCCAATGGACGCCAGGACATCTGCGTGCTTGTTCCGCTCCCACGAAATAGACTGGATGTTAAGAGCCGAGAAAGACTCTAGCAGGTCCCATACCTTATTACGGTATGCCTTCAGATAGTGTTGCTTCGCAACACACTTATTAGTCACCTGGTTACAGATCAGCTCTGAATCGTCGAAGATCTGCAACTGTTTTATTCCGAGTTTCTCCGCCTTTCGTAACCCCAAACACAGGGCTTCATACTCGGCGGCATTGTTTGTACAGCTCCATGCGAGCCTGTACGAGTAAGTCTTTTGATTTCCGGAAGGGGAGACGAGGACAACTCCTGCTCCAGCGCCATTCTTGCATCGGGCGCCATCGAAGAAGAGCTTCCATAGTTGATCGTCCATGGGGTCTTCGTCACTCGGTACCTTAGCCTTTTCGGGCTTGGTAATCGAGTAACACCCGATGTCAGATTCGATCATGGCATTAAAATCGCGCATAGAGAACTCATCCTCTATGCGGAGCTCGTCCAGAGCTTCCTCCATCAGCTCTACCTTTTCTTCTTACTTCCTCTACTTCGTCAACGATGTTGACTGAGTCCATTGGTTTTTCCGCATCCTGGATCCTTTCAATGTGAAAGGTGGAGGGCTTTTCATTAAAAATTTTGATCCTCCTTCCTCTGAAGGGGATCTCCAAGTGCGAATAATCGAGAGACAGATAGCCTCCAAGCTTGGCAGTGAATTCCCTTGATAAGCACATGCTAAAATAGGGCTCTAAGTCTACTACCACAACTTCTTGAATTACAGTGATCTGCGGCATCTTGTGCAACACGATCGGGATGTCCTTGATGACCCCCACTGTTTTGACTGGAGTTCCATCCAGTTGAAGCACTCCAGGACTGCTCCTGGTGTACTCCATGCCCATAATTTCGCAAACAGCCTTGGGCATTACAGTAGTGGCAGCGCCAGAATCGACCATGCAATTATGCATGACCCACCCCTCCATCCTGAGGGACAGATAAAATGGCGACGACCTATTCTTCCCGGTGGCGGAGGTAGTCAACGGTTGTGTCAAGACGGTCTGAGTTGGCCTCCCCTTGCCCTTGACGGACTTGAGGGATTCCTACAACAGGTCGACTTGACCAGGCAGTTGAAGCGCGTCGAAGAGGCTTACCTTAGCTGGAGTCTTCCTTAACTCTTCAACGATGTTGTACGCTCCGGCACCAGACTCGCCTCCCTCCTTAGCAGTTTCGTACCGGGTCCGGTACTGCTGCGTTGCTTCCACTCTCTAGCGCTTGGTCAACGAGGGGTATCTGAGTTTTTCTCTCGCCTGATCCCTCGCTTCGATTTGGGGTTGAGAGGGTGAAGCTTACGGTTGAGGGATTCTCGCTTTTGCTCTTGGAGGCAGGTAGTCTTTTAATCGGGCGGAATCTACCGGCTCTGATACTTGAACAGGCTCCTTTTCTGGTGGTGGGGTGCCTTCTCACTTGGCAGCTTGGGATTGGCAGGCACCTTCAATGGTTCCATCTGAACCGGATCGACCTCGATTGGCTTCTTGCCCATCCTCATCAGAACGAAGACCTGCTCGACAGGGGGAATCATGAAATTACGATCAGTTTCCCTTATCATATTTACCTATCCGCCAGGTGCGTTGTCTGCAAGTGTCTGTACATAGTTCAGATGAACCATGCAAGTCTCTTCGCCATGCGGGTCATTGCAGGTGGAGCACCAGTAAGCTCTGTCGGATGAACCAGCTTCTTCGCTTTCCAACATCGTCGAGTTCCTCTCAGGAGCCCTACCGGTGGGAGCAGCTTGCTCCCTAGTGATTGGGGGAGGAAATCTCCTTGGTTGATAGCTTTGATCATTTTGCCTCCTCATGACGGTCATCTCATTCGCAATCGTTTTCACATATGCACGCAAATCCTGCAACTCTTTGACCTGGTCCGCATTTAAGGCTGCCTGAGGCGCGGGTAATGGCAATGGTGCCAATGGTGCAGGCAATGCGGGAAATGGGATAGGAGCTGGGAGCTGAGGAACAGCGGGTGTTTGATACTACGGTGTAGATACCGCCTGATTTTGTGGATTGGGGTTCCACGGTTGATTGGGGTACATCGGAGATGTAGGTGGAGCAGATGCACTGGGATACATGTTCTGAGGGAAATCCGGGTAAATCGGCATGGTCATCTTTGGAGGTAACTTTCCGATAGCTACTAGGTCAGCCTCAGCCTTCTGCGCTTGCTCATACAAGGCAGGGAAAGTGTTGATGTTAGCATGTCGGATGCTCATGCTAATATCGGAATGGAAAGCTCTCAAGTAATAGAACGTCGCTTGCTCCGGAGTGGGTCGAAGGCCGGCAGTGACTCTCTGCCAGGTTCGAGCGAACCTGACGTTAAAGTCAACTATCTCCTCTTGAGGATGTCTCTGGATGGTGGTGAACTGATGCAACAGTGAGAATGGGTCTGCTACTTCATTGAACCCTTTAATCAGTTGCTCTGCTAACTGGTCCCAGGAAGTGATAGTGCCGGTCGACAGCGATCGGTACCAGTAGAGGAGCTTACCTCTAAGTGACAGAACTAGCAGTCTCACCATTATATCTTCCTTCGTGATGTGGTGGATGGTTGCCAGCACAGCGACGTCTTGGACGTGCTCGTAGGCGGTCTTTCCTGTGTCGTCGAATGTGGGTAGAGCTTTCAACGCTGCAGGCGGCACTTGGTTCTGAGCCGTCAGGGCAAGAGGTCCCGAATGATTCCATGCCGAAACTGCCTAGGTGGAGCTTGCGCCATTGGAACGTTAGGCTGAACGGTTGGCTGAACCGGAACGTTCGGTTGAACCAGCGGATTTGGTTGAACTGGTTGGACCGGAACACTCGAAACGCTTGGTTGAACCGGAGGATTCGGTTGAACCGGAGAATTTGGCGGATTCGGGGGCAAGCTAGTTGTTGTGCTAGGAGGACTTGGAGTCTGCTAAGCAACAACTACTTGCGAAGATGTCCCATCTAACGGGATATTCGGCTGGACCACTCTAGGATGTTCTCCCAAAGCGTCGATGTCAAGCTCGAAGAACTCGACTTCTTCTTCTGTATTTTTAGCTCTCCATCTCGTGTGCATGAAGGTGGGCTTTTAAACTGGTCTTCGAGATTCGGAGGTGTCTGAGTTCAGCTGAGTCGCCAGATGTTCGGATTTGACAGTAATAAGATGAACATCAACTTCTTAATACTGCTTTTGAAGTGGAACGTTTGGGTCCCACCGGGCGTGCCAGAAACTGTTGGTCAAAAATCTGCCTTAGGTATGAAATGATCTATTCATGCGCCCTAGACCCGGCCAACATTGAAAGGCCGAGAGGAAGAAATGCCTCCCGTGCCAATCTCCAGAGATGGGCTGGTTCCCTTGCTATTCTAATTGGGGGGATTTAGATTAGAGAACAGGAAAGAGATTAACAAATGACTGAAAGGGATGG
Organism: Wollemia nobilis; assembly: GCA_028583015.1. NCBI lineage: Eukaryota > Viridiplantae > Streptophyta > Pinopsida > Araucariales > Araucariaceae > Wollemia > Wollemia nobilis. The sequence goes on from JAQPPZ010003204.1 coordinate 2,697,105, forward strand.
GAAATATGGCCACAGGCCAGATAGAACAGGGGTGATGAACTAACAACACGATAACTTAACTATACGTCGAATCAATAGCACTCAATACAGAAAACTAACAGAAATTAAAACCAGGTATCTAACATGTGTAATCTCCAGGGCTATTCCAGCGTTCACCCTCTATCGGGAGTCAAATCCAGATATTAGAATAATAACTCACATACAGAGCGGAGAATTTAATAGAAAATAAGCAATAGAAGACATACACATGAATAGAAGTCCAGAGTTAGAGCCAAACATTATCTGTATTGATAGCAGAATTCAAGTTACAACAAGCTTTCTAGCAAACGTCCATCATTTTACAATAAAATAGCAGGCTTATATAGAGAATTCTGCCGCTTGAAATATTTAATGCACACCTACAAAACATGGTGGTGGCAAAGAAGATAAGATTTGCAAGGAAAAACACTTATGAAACAGTAACCAGGCATGGGCTGAAACTGATGACTCCTCGAAATGTAGTTGCACCCCTTCAATGCTCTGACAGGTTCAGCCGGTGGCGCCGTATCCTTGCTTGTTGGAACCGCCCTGGTGAAAGATAGGATTCTGCATCCCCAGAAAGTCAAGTCCGGAAGCTTCCTAGACCGATTGCGTTTAGATGGATAAGGATGCACTTGGTCCGGCTGATGAGAAGCGCCTCTGAGGAATTCTGGCTGAGGCAAGGGGGCTAGACAGGAAAAAGCGCTAGATGCAGCCCTAGCTGCTACGTTTTGCCGCTTCCTGGCCCGGAATGGGCTGGATGTTCAAAAAACTGCAGCAAAACAACTTGCCGCCTTGAAACCAGTGCAGACGTTGAAAAGTCAAGGCGCAAAGCGCTGCTCCCTTAGGCCGAAATTGCTCTGCGCTCAAAAGGCTGAGCGAAATGTCTTGCTGCATCGGATGGGGCGCCAGGTTTGAAAAGTCAAAGGATGAAGCGCAGTTATCTTGCCTCGAATCTGCCCGACGCTCGAAAATGGAGCGCAAGCGCTTGGCATCTTGAAGACAGCGCTGGCATTGAAAAGTCAATGGCCAAAGCGCATCGGAGTGGAGCGCAAATGCCTTGCACCTGAAAAATAGCGCACAGCTGCCTGGGGCCTTGGGATGAGCGCTGGCGTTGAAAAGTCAACAGCCAAAGCGCACCAACTTGTTTCGCATTTGCCTTGCGCTCAAAAAATGGAGCGCAACACCTTGGTGCCTCGGAAGCAGTGCTGAGGTTTGACAAGTCAAATGGAATTGCGCTCTACTCAGGTGCGAAATTGCTCTGCGCTTGGAGAACTGAGCGCAACGTCCTTTACTGGGGAGATGTGCCAAGTTTGAACGGTCAAAGGACAAAGCGCAGTCTCTCGGTGCGAAATGGCCTTGCGCCCAAAAAGTGAAGCGCAACAAGCCTAGCAAGACTTAGCATATTTTTCATTAAAACTAGCACTGCGCTTTGAAAAGTCAACGGGCCTTGCGCTCTCTATCAGCTGCGAATCTGCCTTGCGCTCATCCACCGGTGCGAAATAGGTTGATAGTTTTGGATAGTTTGGAAGCAACCTTGCCGAATTTAGGCCCCCGGGACAGGATTGCGCCTTACAGATAGGGCACAAACAACCGGGGCGCACCTACGTTTTCTCGCTCAAGGGTGGATGCTGCTGATCAACCAAAACCGTTCTGCACTTTAACCCTGCTTGGAAACTGACCTACGCCTTCAAAAAGGCGAATACTCTGCATGATAGATGAACAGAAAAACTGCGCCAGCCCTTGGGCGCAACTGACAAGATTTGACAGAGAAAGCAGGAAAGATAAAAAACATTTGTACAAGGAAGAGAGCTTCAGGGAAGGAGAAAATACAGCATAGCAGAATATACACAATGTTGCAGAAATGCCAACAAGTTGTCACATGTACACCCAAATGTAAAGACAATATGTTTTGTTGTAAATAGTTGTAATCAGTTGATAGTTTCGTAAAAGCAAGTGATGGTTGGGTTGTAAACATCCACCCCATTTTCATTTTTCTATATATTCCATGGGAGAGTAGTAGAATGGTACCATTAGATACCCATGAGATCATTATTGTGTTGGTGTTAAAGATGAGACACATCTCATAAGTGCCGAGATCACATTGTTGCAAGTGATGTACATATTAGATTGCACATAACGAAATGGTTCGATTCCTAAATTATTATTGTTGTCTATTCCTTGTTGCTTGTTCTATTTGATTTGTTCACTCTTATTGTTGGGAATCTATACTACATTTGGCATCGTTGCCATAACGGCCCTAGATTAAGGAGTAGGGTGTGTGGCGAGAACAAGAACAAATGCAACACAAGAAGGTGAATAAGTGAAGCACCAGGACATGTGCATGGACATAGAGGATGAGGAAACTGCACGCAACATGACAAGAACCAACACGGAGGTCTAAGTGTAATCCATATAGTGAAGATAAAATATGTGTAGACATGAGATATGAAGATGGAGAACATGACGAAGTGAGCACAAAGGTGCAAATTCGTCAAGAGCCTCTTTTTAAAGAGGATGTGCCGAAGTAAGTGTAGGAGGAAGATCTTCTACAGAGCCCATCCTTGGATGAAAACGTTTAGATATTCCCTAAGTGACTAAAGGAGTCGAAACCCCGAAGATTCAATGCGTGTGGCCCCCTTGGGGGGAGGGAAATGAGAATTTGTTCAAGGCATTGTTGTTGAAAGTTGGAGAAGACAAAAACGATGAAGGTTTTGTAGCAAAAGATCGTGCAACAGAAAGAGGTTGTGCAGATAGGGTGCTGACAACGAGAGTGTCAACGACAAGAGTGTTGAAGATGAAGGCTTTGACATCAAAGGTGGTGTTGTCAATGAAGGTGACAAAGGTGTTGATGATGAAGGTCACTTCAACAAGAGAGGTGCTAACGAAGCTCATGAAGACAAGGAAGCTCGTGAAGACAACGAAGAAGGAAGTCAACAAGAGACTTATACAAACACAAGAAGAGGGGGAGGAAGAGTCTGGACATGTATGGGATGAGAGTCCGATGCAAAGACTACCGTTGAGAAGTGTGTCTACAAAAGGGTGGACTTTTGAAAGTTGACCAAATCCTACACAAATCTATTCAAAAAGACAATCACAAACCAAAAGCACAAGTATTCCGACTAGGAGATAGTTGGACACTAAGTTCAAGAGAACAATCAAAGGTGAGGAAGCAGCAAAATAAAGCCTTCAACATCATCAAAAGAAGTGATTCAGCCGACAGCAAGCCACTCGAGGAGTTAATCAACAATTACACAACCAATAGTCGTGGTTGTTGTAGCGAGCAAGCAAAAGTGCCCAAATTTCTTGGAGAAGAGAAAGAAAATCTTGCTAGGCATATTGGCACTTGTGGGACAATATGGAAATTGAACAGGATAAAGGATGAGAACACATGGTTAGATTTGTTTCCACCAACATCACGAGGGATTGCCATTGATTGGCACTTGAAACAAGAGAACTTGTTCACAACAAGGGCAGATCTGAAGAATAGATTTGAGAAGGAATTCAAGTTGTTATGTTACAACACAAAGATCATTGGAGAGATCTACATCACTGAGCAAAAAAAAGGACAAAAACATTTAATCCTACAGCCACCATATGATAGAGCTCATTTACAAGATGGAGAATAAACCAAAGAGATGGACTCTAGAAGAGGTGGTTCATGGATGGACTCCTTCCAAAATATAAGAAGATGAAAATTGTATCAATGACGATATACCAGAAGCATTCGACAGAGTGTTGAATGTGTAAAGTGAGATGAAGACGACATCTATAGGTGGAAGAGTACGTCGGAATAGGGACAGTAATTCTAACAGTGAGCATGAAGACATGGGCGCAACAATACAAGCACTTAAGAAAGACTTAGAAAGGGAAATTCACAAAATGAACGCCAAGAAGAAGAGCAAAGAAAAGAAAGACATTTGGCATTTGGAGGGTCAAACAAAAGGCCATGCAAATACCAATTGTCCCAAAAAAACAATTCAATCAACCATACACCAAGAGTGAACCCATGACCAATAAATTAAAGGGGTCCCCACCATTGCAAAGTCACCAATACACAAAAACTACAAGACACTTGACCTTGGCCAAAGCCAAAGAGGAGCTTGTGCCTCCAGTTAATAGATAATTTATGCCTTTACAACAAAACAAAGAAGCATCTTCCAAAAATAGGAACGAAAATAAAATTTAAACTTTTCCCCATGTTCCATGGGGACTTGTCTTAGGATTTGGGGATCGTCTCGGAGATGCATCTCGACATCCCCAACACACATCCCACCATCCCAAGAGTCATCTTGTCGTCCATGTCCCTCGATTTTTTGCAATCTTCAGATCGATGTCCATGAAAACAAAGTTTTCTTCCTTTGCCCCGTATATCGCAACTGATTCATGAAGCTTTGGAATATAGTTTGACCTTGTGATCAAAAGAAGAGACAAAGTCTCTAAATAAATCCTATGCATGACAAAGTGATGCTACTCCATACCCACTCTAATTCCATGTTGGAATGAACAATGATTTGTTGGAATGAACAAAAATAACTATTACCCAAATCTTATAGCAAGGGATATAGAGAGCAAAAGGAAACAGCAATAACAGACAAGAGATGAGAGGATGCCCTTAGGCACCCACACAAAACTATCAAGGTAAATATCACACCAATACAATTGATAGGGTAGGAGAGGTAAAAATACCTCTTTAGTAAATAATTAATTACACAACCCTTAACCAACATACCATTATGGCAGGGTATAACAAAGTTAACTTTGCAAGGCAATGTGGAGACAATGGGCGAGAAGATATAGAACTGCAAATCAAAAGCCAAGTATTCTCATTCATTACTTTTCAATATAAATATTACATTTCATGAGAAGGCATGATGTTTCATATGCCTTTTCAATTAACTTTTCATAAAGTTATATTAATTATTAATTAATAATAACTAATTATTAATTAATAATAATTAACTATTAACTAATTATTAGTTAATAATAATTAACTACTAACTAATTATTAGTTAATAATAATTAACTATTAGTTAATTAATAGTTAGTTAATAATAGTTAACTATTAATTAATAATTAATTAATATTTTAATTTAATATTTAATGGAATGAGGAATTTTATTCCTCATCATTCCTCCCAACAATATGTGCATTGGACCCCAATGCATTCAAAAGAGGAGGAAGAAAGGATTTGGAGGATGAGGAGGCGGCCATGGGGGAGGCCAATGAAGTGGCACCGAGCGCACCAAGGGGGCATGTAGGAAGGTTCTTCGAAGCATATTAATGGTACTCTCTTCCCAAGAATCTAGATCCTTCACAACGATGGATTCAATTTTGGGAATAATAGAAGCAAGTGTGCCAACATTTAACTTCGGTTGGACAGGACTTCCATCCAAGAATATGTTCTTCAACTTTGTATATCGAGAACAAGCTTGCATAGAGTGATCATAGCCCACTCCTAATATAAGTGGTTGAGCGAAGAAATGAGTCTCATCCTCAACGAGATCACCTTCAAATGTATTTTCCAAAATGTTGTCAAGCTTTTGGTCCACTAAGCCACTAACAAAGGACACTTCTTGAAGTGAAACAAGACTAGAAACATCATCTTCTACAATGTACACTGGTGGAGGGAGGCAAAGGAGGAGCCTCGACTTCTGGAACTTTTGTAGCCACAACAATGAAATTTGTTGCAAGGATTTCCGCTTTTGCACATATTGAAACAAATTTGTGCCAACCTATAGGAAGAAGAGGAAATTGTAAAACACAAAACTGTCCGTTCATGCACATATCAACCCTTATTTGTAGGGTCTCCAAGTATTGGGCAAGAGTCTCAATCTTGTCCATCAAATCAGCTTTGGTCATACCGATGTTGCTATCCACAAAACTAAGGCTTGTGGCTAACGAAGCAGAGTGGGAATCATTTTTTATGTCCAACTTGAAGTCCTCAACACCGAGGAACTCGTTCCAAGTTGTGTCTTCCATATTTGACATATTCTTCATTATCTGAGCACACAACTCTTTGGTTGTCTGTGCTAGCTCTTGGATCTCTTGTAGATCCTAGAGATATTTTGGGCTAGGCAACATGGTGCTAGCTCCTAGATGTCCAAAAATGGTCCAAAAACTTTAGATGGCCATATTAAATGGACAAAAGGCTAAGGCCTCAAATTTTAAAACTCCTTAACGTTCGAATGGTCTGGAAATACAATCAGCCCTATTTAATGAATAACGGTTTGGAAATACAATCAGCCGTGTTGAATGGACATAAGGCAGAGGCCATGGAGTGACTTGATCCACAGGTGGATCGATATGCTCTAATACCACTGATGTGGAGACAATGGGCAAGAAGATATAAAATTGCAAATCAAAAGCCAAGTATTCTCATTCATTACTTTTCAATATAAATATTACATTTCATGAGAAGGCATGATGTTTCATATGCCTTTTCAATTAACTTTTCATAAAGTTATATTAATTATTAATTAATAATAACTAATTATTAGTTAATAATAATTAACTACTAACTAATTATTAGTTAATAATAATTAACTACTAGTTAATTAAAATTTTAAATTAATATTTAATGGAATGAGGAATTTTATTCCTTATTACAAGGTTAAACCATGGGCCCATAGGCTAATACGTAAATCTTCATTAAACATTATACAATACTAGCTCATAGGCATACACAAGTGATTATATCATACAATGTAGGCTTTGTCTAATAAGGTCAGATGACACATTTCAACATATATCCCATGCTAATAGAAAATCATTGCTATTCTTGAAGAAAATAAGCCCCTTCTTTGGTTCAATGTAATATGTGCCAACTGACGTATGTAAAAGGATATGTATGTATGCACAATCCTACTGATAGTTGTTATACTTGGTGTTCCACTTGCACCTCAAATCCCTTACCAAGTCCCTCTATCACAGTCCAACAAATATAATAATAAGAATATGACAATAGTCTTATTGTTGAAATTGGTGACAACATGTATTTCTTCAATTATAGAAACCTTGGCATTGAGTTCCAGCATACATCACATAAAATAATAGACTATTAAATATCAAAATAATATAACTTGCATAGTTATTGGTTCAGATGGCACTAATTGCAGCACCCATACCACCTCATGCTACTAGCATCATTGTCTAAATATGTGAGGTCTGTTGAGATTGTTAGGATTTATTTTGCTCACCAAACATCAGTACTGCTCTTGGAGATATTTCATCATATTCAATGTTGTATGTTGGCCAAGGTAACTTGTCTTAGCAAACGGAGGACAGCTTCCATTTACCCAAATCAAAGACAAAGGACTATATAGCCACCTTCCATCTTTATTTAATGTTTTTACAGTGTGCTAATAAAATAAATACCCATATATTAGGGGTTTCTTCTTCTAAAAATTTCATACATAAATATTTACTACTTAAAGAACGCAAAATTTCAACACAAAAAATAACCTACACAGCTCACAGCATACCAGGTTCTGCAAGCCTTGCCCCAGCCTCTAAACATACATGTAATACTCTTCGTAAACATACATCATTTCCATGGCATTGAAGTTCCACGACATCTTCTCTTGTGTACGACCTAGGTGCCAACATGGGTACAACTAGGACCTAAAACACAAAAGCATACATTTAGTCTACAATGAATTAAACAACAATGTAATAGAAATATACAAAATAAATTCATCTTATACATGATGAATAGATTTAGAAAGGTTTTTAATAGAGCTAACCAACATTCGATTATGCCTAAAAGTTGCATTTCAAAAAGGTAATGGCACAAAAGCATAGAAGCAAGGCTCTCCAAATACTCGTTAGTCAGACCCGCAGTTTGGAACAAGCAGTGTCAATTGGGGGCTCAGCTAGGCAACCAAACTCGTATGAATAAGAAAAAAAAAAAAAATTGTCAACACCATAAAACTCTCCAAAGAACTCAAAAGTCATTCAAAAACTTTGAGAGTTTTAAGAGTTTTGGTCTTTATATGCCTTAACAATAATATTTTTCTGGGCTCATTTGTCTAATATCATCTCTCTCTATTTAATTATCAAGTTTTTTGCAAGTACTCTTGAAACTCTTACTCTTCAGCCATACCAAGACGATGTGAAGTACAAGCCTTGAAACTATGCTAAAAAAATACAACTAATAATAACAGTCACAAAAGTAGCGCACAGAGCATCTCTCACCTGATGAAAGCAACAAAAGATGTTCTACAAAAGAAAATGTAAATCCTAGAAGAAAGTTAACTTTGGCACACGAAAACCACAGAAGGAAGCATAACAGAAAGAGAGAGAGTTGAGGACATGCATTCATTGTCACATGAACTTATTGTAGAACCTTATACACAACAAGAATGTACATGACTACAAGAATAAGATACAATGCAAATATGAGCAATGATAATGATACCAACTTACAAAGGTATCTAGTATATGTATAGGGCAAGCTATGTCCTGTTGATGGTTCATTGTAATTTTTGCAACATAGCTTTCCTCTTGATACTCACAATCGAGCACCTTGAGTACCCATTTGGAAGCCCCATTCATTAATACTTATTAGCACTAACCCAGGTCTCCTATCTTACACATCATTTAGGCAGGAATTTTTTAATTTTTATCCTTTATTAAGATATAATTATCATCAACTCCATAATTTTATTAAAGAGTTCATTTTGTTTCTTTTGAAAAATTGCATTTTAGAGTCATAATGACTGGGTGTTGCTTGGCCACCCTTAATCTTCTTTTTATTTGCGTCTCACCTGACCATGTTACCATGAAATTGTATTTCCATGCAAATCTTGTATTCTGAAAGCTGATGCAAAAAAAATTACTTAGGGCAATGACCCTAGAAGCCCTCTATAGCCTTAGCACTGTTGATGAAATGAAGATGCTGAACATCATGCCACTGTACAATAACCTGGATAGCAGAGGAGCAGACATAAATTTGAAAATATGTCCGAGTGTGTGTCCACACAAGTGTATGTGTGTGTTAGAGAGAATAATCAAATAGTGTGTCACAACCAAATAAGGAAAACTTTAAAAGTTATAATGCCACTTCTAGATTGTTTGCATGTTCTTCCTCATTTATGTTTAAAATTAATATATGATCCAAAAAATGCCACAATCCCCAGTATAGTTTGAAAATAGTATTAATCATTCTCATAAATGACATCAAAGCACTTGTCAATCCAAATACCATATCCCAAAACTCCAAATGTGATGAATTGGCAAATAATGATGTCTTCAACAAATCCTTTTTCGCAAATCCTACCAAAGGGTAACCATTTCTTAAAACTACTTTGTAAAAGCCAGCAACTTATCAATCTTTACACAAAATCATTCATTCAAGAAAACAGATATTTTATTAAGTAGTCAATTTATTTAATGCCTTGTAGTTCACCAAACTCGTAGGCAAAAACTTATCAAGTAGGACTGAGCTTGTCTCTTGTGAGAGAACTTCGTTACCCTATTCTTAGATCCATCATAGTTTCTAGGCTCCTGAATAACCCTTCTAAAACTTTGATTTCTTTATAAAAAGGTCACAATCATCAATGTTTATCAGATAAGGCCAATTACTTGTATTACTAGAAATGACCTGTGACTCGATACCAGCTTGACATGCAGAAATCAAGTCTGCAAGACATCCCAAATATTGATAAGCACACAAAAGAATTCACCCAGTAATTGAATCATATATTTTAATGTCCAGACAATGCAGTTTCAAGAAAATATACTGAAATCCGACAAAAGGTTCCTTAAGGCCACCTTCCTGACTTTCCAGTTTAACCCTCGTCAAAATAGATAAGCCCAGCTTTGACACATCACTCGCAATATCCTTTTTAGTCAAACTCTATAGATCACTTCTAGAAAGTCCTCTGTATTAAGCCTACCATATTTTGATGCAAGCAAAAAGGACGAGGAGAAGCACCATACCAATCATCTTGTAAAGTTAATAATATTATCATTAAAGTCAATTCATATAGGTGGGTCCCAGGATTATGCCACAATAGACTGTGTTGGCTTCTGTACATCACAATGAACCAACTACATGGAGGAACTCAGGGCTTGCACCTTGAATTCTGCTATCCGTTGACAAGGTGTTCATAGGTGATAAATCTCACAAAGCACTTAAGACTCTTAGCAGGGATCATTGTGGAATTGCTACTTGAGCAACCTCTACACTTCTAAGACAGATATACATTAACCTGGACAAGAATATGACACAATAGACTGTATTGGATTGTTTACATCACAGTGACCCAACTTCAAGGATGATAGAAAGGCTTAAGAGCTTATTTGCACCCACTAACCGCGACCTGATATTAACAGAAATGAAAACAAAACATATGCAGAACCAAGGGATTGCACCTCTCAATCTGTTTCTCCTTTGGCAAAGGGCTTAAAACTACTCAAAACTTGGGATCAAAGTGAGATTATAACTCATGCACATTCCACAAGGAGAGATAAACATGTATGATAAGATAAGATAATTATATCTATTAATGTCCACAGATGGCCAAAGTAGACCAATAGAACTTATTCAAAAGAGTCGTTACAAATTACAATGCACTGTAGTAACCAAAAATTACTATGAAAATAAGCTAAGCTAGAGTAAAGAATCTAGTGTAAACTACTCTCAAGTGGAACAACTGTATGGCATAAAATTACAGCCTTGAGGGTTACCCAAAATGGATAAACCCTAACATGCTAAAAGTAATGATTAAGAGAGCTAGAAGTCAAGGTACAATAGAGATAGAAAGGAGCTCCAGTGGACCCAAGCGCCAACATTTATCCATAGTGGGATGTAAAGTAGAAGCAGAGTCGTCATCGTCACCAACTACCCCAAAAGGGCCAACACAGGATCTAACGATGCTCCTAGGAGAATAGCCAGGACTAAGAGGGCCTGGTTGGATAATTCTAAGAGGACATGGAGTTCAAGCCCTCAAAAATTTTCTAGCATCTATGGTTGTGGAACCAATAGAAGAGGAAAAGAAACAGGTAAGTTGTGTCTGTCTACAACTTCTTGGTATGTGAGGGGTGACTGAAACCCGACACTGAAGAACTGCAGTCCTGTCCTGTTGCAAGAAAGAAGAAATAATTGAAGCCCTAGTAGCCATTATTGTATGCAGATAGGGGCACACAGAATTTTGGATAAGTTATAGAGTGAAAGAATGAGATGATTAGTTGAGTAGTAGTCTATCTCCCCTATAGTAACTGATGCTAAAGAGTGGTAGCTTCCCTGAGGTAAAGAACCAAGCATCTTTGATCAGGATAGCTGAAAAAAGGGGCAAACAATCCACCTGAGTCTCTATACAAGCAATAGTACCTCCATCAGTAGACTATAATGGCTCGTGTACATCACAATTACCCAACTATGAGGATAGATTGGCTTGCAAGCTTATTTGCATCCACCCATGATACTGTGGCTTGAGTGAGAAACCCACATATGTGGGACCAAGGGCTTGTAGCTCTCTATCTTCCACTCCATTGACAAATAATTTGGTAAGTGATGGGGATCATAAACCACTCAAGACATGAAGTTGGGATCAATTAGAAATTATTACTTATGCACACTCTGCACGACTAAGATAGAAATAAGATTAAGATAATTCTATTACTATCAACGAATGATCAAAGTAGGCCAATGTCACTCATCGAAAGAGTTGTTACAAATTACAATGCACTATAGTAGCCAAGAAAATACTACTAAAACAAACTAAACTACAATAAAGAAATTAGAGTAAACTTCACTAAAGTTAAACAAATGTATGACATCAGATTACGGCCTCAAGAGTTGGACCTAAAAACGAGTAAAACCTTCTCATGCTAAAAATAGTGATGAAGTGAGGACAGACATAGAAATCAAGATAAAAGAGAAATAGAAAAGAGCTCAAGTGGATCCAATCACTAGATCTAATCTATAGTGAAATGCAAAGTGAAAACAGAGTTGTCATCAATGATCATCACCAATTGTCTTGAAGGGGTGAACACAAGTTCTAATAATACTCCCAAGGGGCCTAGTTGGATAACACTAGGAGGGCATAGAATCCTACCCCTCAAGACTCTCCTCACATCCAAGGTCAAGGAACCAATAGGAGATAGGAAACCAATAACTTGTGCCAATTTGCAACTCATGGGTACATCAGGAGGGGAAGCAAACCCCAATTCCAAAGAGCTATAGTCCTGTCTTGCCCCATGCAAGAAGGAGGCATCGAAGGTCTAGTGGCCACTCTCATATGCCAACAAGGACAGACAGATTGGTCATTTATAAAAAGCCATAGCCTCAAATGTTACTCTTTGTGACAAAGACAAAGTGAAAGGAGGCGATTACACAAGTGATAGTTCGTCTCTCCAATAATACATGATGCCAAATAGTGATAGGTTCCCGAGGGTACAGAGCTAAGCATCTTTGGTTAGGATTGCATAAAAAAGTGGTGATTAATCAGCTTTTGTCTCTATACAAGCAATAATACTCCCACAAATATCCTAGAACAATACTCTTGGAGATGATATATTCTCCAACCTCCACCTCCCCAAAAAAGCAAAGGCAAGATACCCTATCAACTATCTTCTCAATCAATATGGCATTCTGACTCCACTCGCAACTAACATGCAAAACCTAAGCTAACCAAGAGGAATCCTAAGGCCATATGTCTAATGACATTGGATATGATTAGGATGAGTAACAATGCCATCCTCAAGCTTCATTAAAGTTGAATGTAGAGGGCAAACTTTTAGGAACCTTCAGATCAAAACAAGAAAAATCTACAATAACAATGCAGAAATTAATGGAAATGCAAAAATAAAATAACACAAGAACTATGAAACTACTGAAGGAGAATACAACAAACTTAAATTATTGCAAGCCTCTTTGAGTAAGCAACCTCCTTGGAATCAAAGCTTTGTTACAAATTGAAAATATGAGATGATACATTCCCCCTGCCTTTATAAAGACTCATATTTACAAATATGTAACTGTAACATCATTAAAATAACTCCTACTTACACAAAGTAATTGTTACATCATTACTAATTCCCGCAATAGTGGTTATGGGTACAACATTACATAATGACAGTTATGTTAGGATGGGATCCTAACATGCCCTCCCTCTTCAAGAAGCTTTGTCCTCAAATCTTGAGGTGAGGAAATCGTTTCTGAAGTTGATGGAGCAGCTCCCAGGTGGCATCTTCTGGCTGCAATCCCCGCCATTGTACTAAAACATCCATGGGAGTGCATTTGCACAGTGTGCGTGTCCATCAGTCCAGAATACATTTGGATTCCAAGATTACTAAACCTTCTTCATCCAATTGTGGTAGTGTTGATTGAATCCATTTATGGTTGCCAATGACCCACTTCAAGGAAGAGACATGAAAAATTGGATATATGGAGGAGGAGGCTAGCAATTTGATCTTGCAGGCTATGGGACCAATCCGCTGTAACACCTTCTATGGTCCACAAAATTTAGCTACAAGCTTTTGACGACCATCGAGTCTCAATGATGACTACTTGTATGGTTGTTAGTGTATGAACACCATGTCCCCAACATTAAAGCTGCGCTCCGAGCGGTGTTGATTAGCTTGCTAACACATATGATTCAATGCCATAGCCAGATTATCCTTGAGACCTTGGAGAAGTTATGCACATTTCCTTAGAGTGGAATCTACAACTTGAACCTTGGAGCTTCTTAGAATGTATGATGTCATTTTGAATAGAATGCTTCATATGGTGTCATTTTGGTGGCAGAATGGTATGGAGTATTATACCATCATTTGGCTAACGGAAGCCATTTGACCCACTGAGTTGGTTGCTCAAATGCAAAGCAACAAAGATATGTTTCTAAGCACTTGTTAACAATTTCCATTTGCCCATCCGTCTAAGGGTGGTATGTTGAGCTCATCTTGAGTTGTGTACCTTGCAGCTTGAACAATTCCTGCCAAAAATGACTAGTGAAAGTGGGATCAAGGTCAGAAATGATGGATTGTGGCATGCCATGAAGACAAAAAACAGTATCAAGGAATATCTAGGCAACTGTGGAAGCCTTGTAGGGGTAGGCTAGAGGACAAAACGAGCATACTAAGAGAGACGATCTACCACCACAAGTATGACTATTTTGCCTCTTGACTTGGGAAGCCCTTCAATAAAATCCCTGGAAATGTCTGTCCAAACCGTCTCCAAAATGGGAAGAGGCTGTAGTGTGCCCAGTGTGCATATAGTTTCCCCTTTCATATGTTGACAAGTATCACATTCTTCCACAAAAGTTTGAATATCCTTTTTCATCCCTGCCGATGAAAATGTGCGCTAAGCCCACTTATACATCTTTCGAAACCCGAAACATCCTACAGTTGGGGCAGCATGTAGTTCTTGTAGGATAGATTAGCAAATTGGCAAATTTACCGGAATAACAAGGCGGCCTCGATATCTTAGATGTTGCCCATCCCATGTATATCTTGGACAAGAGTTAGGATTATGTTGGAGTTGCTGAATTAAGGCTAGCAAGGTAGAGTCTTGGGTCACCTCGTCTTGTAGCTGATGGATCTATTGAGGAAGTGGAGTTAAGATCGCACACAACATACCCTGGTCTTCATGTTGGCATGATAATGCATCAACAACAACATTGTCCTTGCCCTTCTTATAAATTATTTCATAGTCATACCCAAGCAGTTTGGTGACCCATTTTTGTTGTTTTGGCATGGAGACATGCTGCTCAAGAAAGTATTTTAAACTATGGTGGTCTATCTTGATTGAAAAATGTCGCCCAATAAGGTAAGGCCTCCAATGGTTGACGACATGTAAGATTGCCATCATTTCCTTCTCATAGGTCAACTTGCCCAAGTTTTTGTCTGACAATGCCTTGCCAGAGAAAGCCAACAGCCATCCTTGTGTAAGCACAGCACCAATTCCACTTCTTGAAACATCACTTTCCACCATAGTCATGAAAATCGCCGATTAAATCGGCGATTCCCGATTTTTTGCAATTTCGCGAGATTTCCAAGTCAACTCAGCCCGAAATTGAGCATTGCCGATTTTTTGGCAATTTTCCAAAAAAATTGGGAATCAGGAAAAATCAGCCGCAGCCGCACACAGAGGAAAATGCGATCCAGGGTATTAATTTAGTTCAGATAGTGAAGGTATTAATGGTTTTGCCATTGAGGGTATGCACGAAGGGCGCTGCTCTTTGACCCCCAACACAGGTGACGACAGGCATTAGCAGTCAAGGCACAAGCACACCAACAAAGAGAGACTAGAGCTTCTACTAGGGCAAAGGGCAAAGGCATTCAAAGATCTTGAGACATTGTATTTGTCATGACTCATGACACATTTTGTAATTTGTACCTTTTTTATATTATAAGCAATACAAGAATATTTGAATTTTGGACGCATTAAAATTTCTTTATTTAAGATGTGTTTTGTCACTTTCATGTGTAGTTTAAGGCTTTAAGCTTTGTATCACTTGACACTTTCATGTGTAGTTTAAGCTTGTATCACTTACATAATTACTACTTGATTTGTATAATATTAATTCATTGTGATATGCATGAAAAGGCTTTTTTTAATGAAAATTTGCATCTCCTTTGAGTTTTTTTTTCTGATTTTTTCCCAATTCTTTTTCCAGCCCAATTTCGAGCCAATTCTGATTTTCTCTACTATGCTTTCCACCACAAAATTCTTAGAAAAATCGAGCATTGCTAACACGGGTCTCAATAGTATGGCTTGTTTGAGGAGCAAGAAGGCATGTTCGGCTGGTTCTGACCATATAAATGTGTTTTTCCTCAACATCGTTGTCAAGGGGGATGCAATCTTGCCATAATCCCGGACAAATTTCTTGTAGTATCCGGTGAGGCCTAGGAAACCTCGGAGACCCTTAAGAGTGTGCGGCTTGGGCCATTCTTGAATGGCCTCAATTTTCTTTGGATCCACCTTGACTCCATCCCCTAAAACTATGTGGCCAAGGTACTCCACTTCCTACATTCCAAAAGAACATTTGGACTATTTTGCACATAATTGATTATTGGCCAGGAGTTGCAAGGTCTGATCCAAATGTTGCAAATGTTCTTCCCATGTGCAATTGTAAATTAGGATATCATTGAAGAAGACCAAAATAAATTTGTGCAAGAAGGACCGAAAGATTACATTCATGAGACTCTAAAAAGTTGAAGGCGCGTTAGTAAGACCAAAGGGCATGACAAGGAATTCATAATGGCCTTCATGAGTCCTAAATGTTGTCTTGGAAATATCTTCTTCCCTTAATCTTATCTAATGATATCCTAAACGAAGATCCAACTTGGAGAAAAAATGAGCACCATGGAGCTCATCCAACAACTCATCAATGATTGGAATGGGAAATTTGTCCTTGACGGTAATTTTGTTGAGTTTGCAGAAATCCATGCATAACCGCCAAGACCCATCCTTCTTACATACCAACAGTACATGTGACGAATATGGGCTGACACTAGCCGTATGACCCCTACTACTAAAAATCCTTGCACCATATTTTGAATTTTCAATCTTCGTCTTTTGTACATATGTGTATCTGTAGGGGTAGATGTGTGGTACACTTCTTGGCACGAGCTGGATAGCATGATCATGGGTGTGCCGTGTTGGTAACTTGTGGGGTTCTACAAACACAAATGCTTGCTTATCCACAATTTCCTACAATTCTACCAACTAAATTGTTTCATTGTTAGTTGGGACTTGTATTGCAAATAGTTGCACCACCACTCCTTGAGATGATTTCTTCAAAAGTTTCCCCATGCAATGGGAACTGATAAGTTGGGTGGAACTTGCATCCATACCACGGAGAGTGTATTGCTTCCCCTGTTGAGTGAAGTGCATTCAAAGTTCAGAAAAGCTCTAGACTATTGGGCCCAATGTATGAAGCCACTGTGTTCCCAACACCATGTCAAATCCTCCCAAAGGAAGGGCAAACATGTCAGCCTTGAGGTTGTATTCACCCATCTGTACCTTGACATTTCTACATTTACCCTTGCATGGCAGGGTACCCACATTGGCTATCATGACTTCAAAATAATTGCATGAGTAAATGTAACAATCTACTCTTTTGGCCACCCAAGGATCAATAAAATTGTGTGTACTACCGAAATCGATGAGTATTATGAGTCGTAGACCCTTAAAGTGCCCCACAACTTTCATGGTTTGTCGAGTAGTAATTTCTGCTAGAGCATTTACTAAGATCTCCAATGGTTGATCCTCTGTTGATTAAGATTCTTCTGGTTGATGCTCTTCTCTAGGGTCCTCCTCTTCATCATGAGATTCCATAGTGGAGGGTTCACCCACATCAAGTAAATAGAGTTTTTGTTGCACGCACTTGTGGCCTAGGGAATATTTATCATCACAATTGTAACGTAGGCCTTGTGCCTATCGTGGATCCATTTCTTCTTGGATTAGGCGTTTAACCAGAGGTGGTTTATTGACCGAGTTTGATGGAGTCTAGGATGGAAGCAACGTTCAAGCTTGAGAAGGTTTGAAGGTATGCCTTTATGTCACGAATTTGTCTTCAACCAACCTGGCTAAACCTACTACTGCTATCATGCTAGTTGGCTTGAACATTTTGACTTCCGCACGGATGTCTTCCTTTAACCCACTAATAAAGCAACTTTGGAAAAATTCGGAGCTTAATCCCCTTGTGCAGTTTGCCAACTTTTCAAACTGAATTTGATATTCACAGACAGCGGTTGTCTGTTTTAATTTGGTGAGTGCTCCAATGAAGTCCTCATACTCACTGGGTCCAAATTTGATGAGTAATTCTATTTCAAATTCAGCCCAAGTAAGATGCAGGTGCATATTCTCCAACCATTGGTACCATTGAATTGCTTCATGCTCGAGGTTGAAGGATGCTATTGCAAGCCTTTGATTATGGGGAATGGCATGAAGAGCAAAATACTATTCAGCCCTATACAACCAACTGGTTGGGTCCTCGCCATCAAATTTGGGAAAATCTAGCTTTGGCATTCTATGATTTGTATTGTTGGGCAAGGTATTTTGCTCTGCCTTCAGAATTGCCTTCTTGATTTCTTGTTGATCTGTCCACTATGTTTGTGTATACAGTATTTAAGCCTTCTACTTTACTCTCAATGTCATCTATTCTATTCAACTTGTCTAGTTTGGATATTAGCATTTCGAATTCTTGTTGCTAGTCTTCCAAGTGTCTCACTTGTTCACCCAATCCTTTAATTTCTTGGGCAGCTCTAGTACCTTCAGCTATTTTTAAGCACTTTGGGGTAAAAGTGTATGGATGTTATATACCAAAACGATCAGCTTCAAGAGAGGATCAAAATGGACTATACCACAAAATGACAAATTTGGGGTCCCTGAAAAAGTGTATGGAAGTTATATACCGAAACGATCAGCTCAAAGAGAGTATCAAAATGGACTATACCACAAAAAGATAATTTTTGGCTGTTCCAAACCATTTTTTTTGTTTGGGGAGGGGGGACTACTACCAACCAACTCTGATTTTCAATCTAAGTGCTTTTTGCACTAACAATGACTACTCTAACAACTCATTGTTCCTACAACTGTCACTGACTGCTCTATTATATTCCTTGTGTTGTAAACTGTATATTCTCTATTCTAGCACACTTAGTGTTCAAGACCCATCAGTCTGTGATGCGAAGTCTTCTCTACAGTATGCTCAATTCTAGTTTTTGTTTTTGGTTTTGGCTAGGAATGACTGAAAACAATTCAATAGGAACATTCTAGGCCAAGGTGTGTCTAGTTTCGTGGGCTCTCTGATATGCAAACTTTGGTCATGATTAGTGGCCAGCTCAATATCTCAAAGCTCTAACTACGAAGGGTTCCACCATACCCGTAGCCGCACTTTTTGTTTCCAAGTGTATTATAAGAGTAAATTCCCCAGGCTAACCGCTAACTAGTACACCACAAAACTCAAACAGTCAATATCTTCCTTTTGATAAAGGCTTCTATTCCTAGGGGGGTCTCCCTATATACCCGAGGATATGTGGGAGCTCGCATCCATATACGGGTGCTATCTGAGGCCTAGGTATTGGAGTCGAATCACCCCTCACTTCACTAGACACTTTATGGGCAATCTAGCTTAGCCAAAAACAATAGCTCCTCCATGAATTTTAAAACCCCAGCACAAAATTTCTACCCTAACACACTACTAATAGGAAAAAAAATCCAGTTTTTTTATACCTTATTTTTAATGGAAAAAGAGTAGAATGGAAATTTATAGAATAGAAAAGATAGATGGAAGAATATGAATTGTTGCTACTGCTGCAGAACACGGCCCTAAAAAGAGCTCTGATACCACTTGTTACGAACCTTCAAATCAAAGTAGGTAAAATCCACAATAACAATGCAAAAATTAATGGAAATACAAAAATAAAATAACATGAGTGCTATGAAAATACTGAAGGAGAATAAAGCAAACTTATATTATTGCAAGCCTCTTCATAACATGAGTGCTATGAAAATACTGAAGGAGAATAAAGAAAACTTATATTATTGCAAGCCTCTTCAAGGGGGTAACCGCCTTGGAAGCAAAGCTTCGTTACAATTTGAAAATATGAGATGATACATTCCTTTTCCAAACCTGCCTTTATAAAGACTCATATTTACAAATAAGTAATTGTTACATCATTAAATTAACTCCTACTTATACCAAGTAACTGTTACATAATTATCCTACTTACATCATTACTAATTCCCGCAGTAGTGGTTACGAGTACAACATAACATAATGATAGTTATGTTAGGATGGGGTCCTAACACAAACATAGGAATAACTGGCTAAGATGGACTGATCCAAGTTACTTGGATTCTGTATACATTGCCAATAAACATCATTCTTGATTGCTTGATTAATCACCCTATAAGGAAAAAGGCAAGGAGGAGCATTTAAAAAGTATTTGAATGGCAGTAATCAATCTATGGAGATACCAACTAAAAAAGATAAATGGCTTCTAAATACCAGCCTCGACGACAACCAAAAGTGTTCTTGAAGGAAATCCATTTAGAGAAGGAGAATGTCAAATATGCGTATCTCTCTTGGCCATAGGTACAAGCACCCATCGAACTAAGGCAATGAAGTGAAAAAATAATTTTGAAGAAGCTCTCAACGCAAAGAAGGTCAGCACCAAAGTCAACCTGAATAACACATTGTGAAACTATTCTTTTACATGAGATAAATCGTTTAAGGAAAATAATTTGGACCCTCCCAATAGAAGCCCAATCAACACGTCGTAGACTCGGGTCCAAAATCTCAGATCCAAAAAGGATAGTGGATTTGATTATAAGAGCCATATCTTTGTAGGTATGTCTTGGAACAGATGCTAAAAACATTGGGATTTGAGGACCAAAAGGGTTGCACATCCCTTGCAAAGTTGTGGATGTATGGCTGGTCAAAGATTGAGGGAAGACCTGTAAACTAAACACCCAAATATGTCTAAGTAGTGGTGACGTCAATTGGCTTACCCTTGTAGGAGAACTAAAACTTAGAAGGGTACTCTTGATATGTTGAAGATCATCCCCTTAGTCTTACTAAGGTTGATTGCCAATTGTCTCAAGTCAGAAACAAACAAGGTCATCCAATTGTCTTTGCAAGCCTTCCAAAGTATGGGCAAGAAGAAACATATCATCTAGAAAAAGCAATATATGTTGGTGTATAGAATTATACACCTTAGTAATGTTTACCTAGTATAGTCTATTTTCCTAAGTTGCTTTATATACACAAATATTTCATGTTGTATTGTGGATAATTAATTTTCCACTTTATGTCATGAGTTGTCCTAGTTATTAGTTGCAATTCCCAATCACCCTTAGGAGCTATTAGTTGTGATTAATATGTAGGAGGCAGTTTCAACATGGTGGTGCCATAAGCACCACCTTAAGCTAAACCAAATGCATACGAGTGATAAGTACACACATATTTTGATTGTACATAGTTTTATTGGTGTTATGCGCACATGAACAGACTTATTATGTATGAGGTAGTTGTTGTTAGAGACAAGTACAAGGGCGGTTGTTTAGTTATGCAACTACCTCCCCTGTTCATTTTGTGAATGACAGATAATCCAATGCATGTACATGGTGAACATGGATGCAAGCGGACAACAGAGGAGTTAATACCCAAATCCTAGAGACTTGTACGACAACGCATGACGCACAAGCCAAATTGCAAAGACGTAGATGATGATAGAGAGGTCCAAGAGGACCTACACAACAATCGAAGAAATTGTCGAAGCAACGACCTGCATGATAACCAAAGCAATTGTCGAAGCGACAACCTGCGCAACAATAGCCAAGGTGTTGACTTGCATGATAACCAACATGACAAAGAGCAACAGACAGACAAAGGAGAAAATGCAAAAGTAACGCAGCTAGAAGTATGCACAAAAAAAGTACAACCACGGACGTAAGAGAGATGCAAAGACGACTATGAGTATGAGGGTTTCATCGCTAGAGTTACAGCATGTGTGGCTCCCTCAAGAGGAGGGAAGCCCTTAGATAGAAGAGGAAAAAAGAGAAATCAATTGGTGGGAGATGTTCCTGATGACACAAGAAGCAGATGACATGCAAGCAATTGTGCATGAAGACATACAAGCTTTTGCATGCGAAGAAGTTGTACGCGCTTGTGTGCATGAAGAAGACGTACAAGCATTTGTGCACAAAGGAGACACACGAGCATTTGCACGTGAAGGGGACATACTAGCATTTGAGCCTGAAGGGGACATTCAAGTTTTCACACAAATGTAATAAAATTTGACAAAAGACATTCACACAAGTAGTGTGAGAGGCGCAAACATGGAGCATGACAAGCAGGGTTGTGCAAAAGAATACGTGTTCGAGCAAGTGGTGACTCCAGCAATGACACAAATGAAGGGAGATTGTCCAAAGGTGTGGAGGACGAGAGTCAAGCACAAAAGCAACCATGAGGGAGTGTATCCAGGAGACCAAAGCCGACACTAGTATATATGCAACAAAAGTTGCGTACTAGTAGCCAACATTTTGGGACATCTAGTGTGCCAAGAAGGATTGAAGATAGATACCGACAAAATTTGAGATGTGATGTGAATGGAGGAGCCATACTATGTGAGTTTCTTGAAGCCATTCTTGGGGTATGTTGGCTACCACAAACATTTTACTAAGAACTTCAAGCATATATCACATTCACTAGATGTGTGGACATGCAAGGGTGTTCCCTTCAGGTGGACAGAAGAGCACTAGTAGGCCTTCAAGGAGTTGAAGGCAAAGTTGGTTTGTGCACCTATTCTGGTGTTTCTAGACTAGGATAAGTTCCATGTCCACATAGATACGTCAAACTTCCAATTGGGCACAGGTTAGCGTAGGAAAGACTTGATCAGCCCATATACTTTGCAAGTCGGTTATTGTCAAGAGCGGAGAACTACAACACAATAGAGTAAGAAGCATTGGAGATGGTGTATGCAAGGCCAAAATTTTGATATTCTCTACTCACAAATCTCTTTGCATTTTTTTGTTGATCATCAAGCATTGTTGTATCTCATCAACAAGTCGATGATACACAAGTAAGTATCATGCAATTCATCACATTACAGGAGTTCATGTTCCAACAAGTGGTGAGACCCAATACAAAACACATGATAACAGATCAATTGTTGAGGATTCACTTAGAAGAACCTACAAATAGAGGAGCGTCGTATGAGTTCCCCAATGCTCATCTATTTGCGGTCACTACATTGTCGTCTTGGTACAAGTGCATTGAGATGAACTTGTTGACAAGTGACCTACAAGGGAGATGTCGGCGTCGAGAGAAGGTAGTTGTAAAGTCAAAAACATTTCAATTGATTAGCAGATTGTTTTCCAAGATACAAGTTGATGGAATTTAGTGACGGTGCATGATGGATTAATGGCACATTGAAAGAAGCTCATGAAGGGTTGGCAAGAGGGCACATGGGACCAGATGTAATTGTGAGGAAGGTCCTTTTGCTAGGGCTATGGTGGCCCACCCTTTATCGCAACACAAAGGAGTTTGTCAAGGCATGCAATACATGCCAGAGAGTCAAGAAGTCGTTGCATTGAGACTTCATGCCGCCGCACCCGTCGTAGCCATAGGAGTTGTTCGAACAATGAGGTTTGGATTTCGTTGGACCCCTAAAGATCAGCCAAAGGAGAAAATGCAGGTACATTGCGGTAGCAAAGGAGTATCTGACAAAGTGGATCAAAGCAAGAGCATTGCCCAACAAGTATGCTAAAAGTACCACATTCTTTGTGTACGAACAAATCATCATGAGGTTCGCAGTGCCATTATAGTTGACAAGTGATCATGGAGGACACTTCGTGAACAAGATCATTCAGAAGTTTACCACAGAATTTAAAATATTCCACTCATTGTCAAGTTCATACTAAACAAGGGTGAATGGATAGGCAAAGGATTCCACTCATTGTCAAGTTCATACTAAACAAAGGTGAATGGACAAGCAAAGGCAACAAATTGAAATAAATAGTTGTTTTCGATCTTTTACAAGACCTATGGAGTTGAAGGTGTCGATTGGGAAGAGAAGTTGCCAACAATCCTACGAGCATACATGACAACCTACAAACTAATGACGAATCACACGCCCTTCCAACTCATGTAAGAATAGGAGGTGGTGGTGTTAGTTGAGTTTTTGATATCCAATCTAAGGGTGGTCATGCAAAACCATATCGGTGATCAAGAAATCCTACACAAGAGGTTGGTGGCACCAAGCTTGACAAGAAAATGGTGATGGCACAATTGGCCAAGTTGCCCACATGACAAGCACCTACGGAAGATGAATCTGAAGGTTGGAGACCTCGTGTTGAAGTTCAATGGCAAGCGAGAGATCAAGCTAAGGAAGTTCAAGACCTTGTGGCTTGAGTCATTCTAGGTTGATCAGGTCTTGGAGAATCGCATAGTGCAATTAAGGAGGGTGGGTGGGACACAATGTCTCGAGAGATTAAATGAAGACATACAAGATTCGTGCACAAGTAAACATTGTGAATCACGAACCATTTAGAGGATCAACTTCAGATGGATTGCCTGACATACACAATCAATCTTCTAGGTCCTTTGAACGGATCATGATCCATGAAGTTGGATAATGTAGTCATTCAAATGGGAATAGTGCAAGATACAATAGCGACTCTGAAGGCAGTGAGCTTGCAGAGTAGTTGGCATGGCTATATGAGCAAGAGGCTACAAGGTGCAACAAGAATAACATGCAATGATAAGGACCTATGATTAAATAAGAGGAATTGGAACCAGAATACCCTAGCCAACGAAAGTTGTACATGCATGTCAAGTTTCCTAACGAAGAAGAAGCTTGAAGCACACAAGATTGTGAGCATTGCAATGAAGGCATGCACTTGATGAGAGGGCAAGTTCGGTGAGAGACGCTGCCTAAAGAGAGAAAGTTGAGGCATGTGATGGATGAGCTACGTTGAGGGAATCGTGACGAACAAGAACCGAGTCTGTTGGCGGCCATCAAGCACACACAACAAAGGATGTTAAAAGAAATTTAACTACATAAGCGAAGTGAGGAGTTGAATACTCGAATTGAGAATTTCACAAGAAACATGTGTAAGGGTCGCAACAACAGCTCCAGTAGGCCATGTTGACGCGCACAAGTGCGTAGGAAGATACAAATACAAAAAGCACTATCAAAGGAGTATGATGAGGAAAATTTCGAGCATGTTTTCTATTGTGTAATGTCGGATGAACTTTTGGAAGAGTAGAGGTCATCACAACAAGTTGGCAAGTTTTGGCGCAAGTTTTGGCGCTTTTTGTGTGGCTTGTCACACAACTCCATGCACAACAATAGAAGTGCACGTGATTGTCATTCAGTCTCATGCGAAGGGTGACGGACAATAGCAGCATTAACTTAACCAGCTCGATCAGTGAAGAAGATGACTAGAGCAATGATAGCTCAAGCTCGAGGTTAAATAGGATTGCACTAGAGAGAAGGCCGAAGCTACCTTGACAATTACGATAATCGTCTAAGGTCGTTACTAGGCATGTATAACTTCTCTTAACATGAGGTGTCACAGATGGCAGTCTTGGCATATGATGATGTACCAAGAGTTCATTCGGCAGATAGGCATACTGTGCGCACGCAAACCGATAGGGTGGAACTTGGCTACAAAGTGCTAAAGGAACAGAGCACTCAATGCGTAGCCTGTTCAGAAAGAAGGCAAGAGTTACACGAACAATGGAGCAAACAAGCGCAATGGAGAAGAGTCAAGTTGAGTTGGATCCCCAACTGATGAAGAAGGGTGCAAGCATACCTATGGATATCCTAAAATTATTCCAAGTGCTTCAATGACGACGTCCCCCAAGGCTGTCTAAGTAGGCCATTAGATCACACAGGCCGTCTGAGGGGATCGTTAAGACATTTTGACCGACGAGGGGCACCGACCAGGCCCTAAGGTCATCTAGGAGGGTCATTAGATCCCCCAGGCCATCTTGGATAGTTGTCAAGCTCCCCCAATAGGAAAAGAGGCCTCTTTAGAAGTCTA
Organism: Wollemia nobilis; assembly: GCA_028583015.1. Classification (NCBI taxonomy): domain Eukaryota; kingdom Viridiplantae; phylum Streptophyta; class Pinopsida; order Araucariales; family Araucariaceae; genus Wollemia; species Wollemia nobilis. Next base: position 2,722,630 of record JAQPPZ010003204.1, read on the forward strand.
GGAGGGTCGTCAGGCCCCCAAGCTATCTAGGACAGCCACCTAGGAGGGCCCTCAGGGCCCCCAGGCCATTTGGGACAGCCATCAAACCAACAGTGCCAACAAGGAGGTTTGTATAGCCCCGTAGGCCATCTCAATTGGCCATATAGCCCCTCAAGCCATCTAGGGAGGCCAACTATCCCTCAGGCCATCTAGGAGGGTCATCCAACCCCTAGACCAACCATCAACCCCGAAGTCGTTGGCCTAGGATGTCTAGCCACTTGGTCAAGTCATCTAATTGACAAAACAAGTCGTCTGCCCACCAAGGGAGGTTGTCGACAAGCTCCTCCCCCTTCTAAATCATGAGAATCCCCATCCCATTTCTCTAATCGCCAGAAAAGATTGTCTTGGCCAAACATATGGCAAGCGGGCCCCTCTCACCAATTGCCCTCCTTCGATCAACCGTCTGGGTAGGTCGTTCGCCCTCCTTAGCAAAGCAATTGTAGTTGCAAAGGAAACAACCAGTTTTGGAAGCCACTAAGTGCATGCATGCCAAGTGTCCCCATTCTTTGGATAAGTTATAAAAAGAGCATTTGGGTTAAAATTCAATCAATTGCATGCGCAAGAAAAGTGAAACAAAGTCAACCCAACCAAAGAACCAGAATCAGTAATTAGAGAAAGCAAGCTATGGCATATGACCTAGGACACAATCCAATGTTTCATTCAAGCAAAGGGTTTTAGAATGAGGAGAAATAAAAAACAAAGCAAAATAAATTTTCACTGTGGGAATGAAGCCAAGGCACGAAGAAATGAAGAGAAAAGAGTTCTTAAAAAAAATACCTTGTCCAATGCAGTTAAATATTCAAAGCCCAATGAGAATTCAAATATTGGAGACAAGTTGTGAAAGCAGAATCAAAGAAAATCAAAACCCTAACCCTAGTCAAGTCAATAGAAGGATTCAACTAGGGTTTTCCATGCAAATGAAAAAAAACCACATTTTTCACCATATAAATGGAAAAAATTTGCAAGTGAATGGAAGAAATTAGTTCACCATTCAAATTTGCAAAACTATTGATTTTAAGGTCATCATGGCCATTTTGGCAAAAGAAAGCACAGACTAAGAAGTAGGGTAGGTCGTTCAGGGCTTGCCATTGCACATTGGATAAAAGGAAGCAATTCTTTACAACAAATACATGGTCATTATAGCATGAAGAGTGACCATACTAGCAAAGAAGAGTGTTCAGGAAGATTAGTGTCGGGCCAAAGGAAGACCACCAAAATGTAGACAAGGAGAAAAAAAACAATTTGAACAGCAAAGGTTTCAATGGTTCGACCATTGAGGGTATGCATGAGGGGTAATGCCCCTCAATCCCATAAGGGGGCTCCCGCCCCCTTGACCCTGACACAGGCAACAACAAGCATTGCCCATCATGTCAATGATACAATTGGTTGCATGAAATGGAGGAAGTAAAAGGCAAAGAATGTTTCGTTGGGAGCAATTTGCAATGAAGCAATTGCAGAAGACGTCTAGAATAGGAGAAAGCAAGAGCATGACAAGAGATTTCCATATGGTCTTTAGTGCTTCTATCCCCAATGTTCAGTTCATGTGTTGATGTGTGTAGACAGGCAAATTGATATGTCTGAATTTAGTAAACCAGTTTTGGTATTCTGTGTTATTTTGTAGTTGTATGCAAAGTGTTTGACAAAATGTGCGTACATATATTTAATAATGTTATAAAGTGGCAATGTAATATTGTACGTAATAATAATCAAGTGGCATTAGCTCAATCGGTTAAATTCCTCAACATTTCAAGGAGGAGACCCAAGTTCAAATCTTGCCAAACGATACATGGATAATATCCAAGCTTTGTTGTAATACCACTATGTGGTGATGATGTAATACGGGTGGGACCCATTTCAATCCCATATAACCCATTGAAAGAAATATAATAAAGTGATGTTAAGTCATTTATGTTGACAAAACCATAAGTCATGAGCTAGTTTGTCCTGTAGTGGGAAATGTCATGTAAATGCATATGAAATGTAATGTAAGAAATGATGAGGTGTCAGGTAGTTGGAGGGTAACTACTTTTTGGGTGTATAAATAAGCCCCTCCCCTCATTCATTCATTCAGTCATGAAGGCAGGGATTTGATTGAAGAGCATATTGATAGATTGTGGACAAGAGCATTGGTACGTGAGAATGTTGGTGCATATCTGCGTAGGGCATGATGCAGTCCAGTCTTGTATGCAGCCATGAAGAGTATTCTGCCTAGGGTTTGCAGACTGCAGATTGTAATGCTGAAACTGTATTGCTGTAACCATATATGCCATTGTTAATATAAATCTGCCCATTTATGTATCATCTGCTATTGTTGTTGTTGCTATTGCTGTTATTACTGTTTTGTGCATTGTTATTGCAAATGACTGCAGATCTGTAGAATTATTTAAGTAGAATGTTGGGTCCAATTTGGTGACATGGAGTTCTGAGAAGCAAAACCCTTGGGAAGATGTGCAACGAGAACAATGGAGTGCAACCAAATAAGTAGGTGAAGACGCACCAGATTTGTTTGTTGATGCAGACGAAGGGCCATCCAATGAAACATGCATAACAGATGTGCAGACAGGATGCAAAAATGCAGATGAAGACTCTGCAGATCGAGGATTTGCAGACACAAAAGCTTCAGTCACAGACGCAGAAATTTCAGTCATAGACGCGAAAATTTCAGTCACAGACGCAAGATTTGCAAACACAGGGATTGTCGCCATAGATGTTACTGACAGAGAACCTGCAGTCTGAGAAGTTGTCGTTAGCCATCAGACTGATGGCAAAGGTGCAATCAGCCGTCAGGTTGATGGCGGAAAAATGAGATTAGACAAAACCCGTCCTGAAGACGACTGCCCAGGTTTGATCCTTCCTACAAACGGCAGAATCAATTTGGAAGACGACTAACCAGGATTGATCTGTCCTGCAGACGACAAAATCTGTCTGGAATATGGCTGCCCAGGACTGATCTGTCCTACAGATGATAGAGCCTATCTTGATAACGACGAATCAGGCACAGTCTGGACGTCGGCAAGACTGATGGAATCAGTCTGGATGATGGCAGAAGCAACCGTCAGGATGACGGTAGAGGACGCTGCTATCAGTCAAACGGCAGGATGATTCATCGTCAACAGGATGACTTGACGTCAGGATGCTGTCACCAGGGTCATCAGACGATAAGGTGCTATCAGAGGAAGATTGTCCTATAAACCCAGACGAAATATTGTCCTATAAACCCAATGTGACAGTTGATGAAAGGTATCAATGAGAAGTTGTATGCTGACGCAAAATGTTTGGTGTTGAAGTAATTGTGAGTTGTGCTGCACGTTGGTCAGCAGGACGCAAGTCCAACATTGATGCAAAATATAGATAACATGTCATGTCCAACAGTGCGCGCAACGGGAATCCGGCACTAAGGAAACTGCAGGTTTGTGTGCTCAATGGGGAACGGGATGGGAGTCCAACATCGGAGCAACTGCAAGTTGGGATGTTTCATGGTAAGAATGCAAGTACGAGGGACGAGCAATTGCAGCTAAGGAAACTGCAGGTTCATGTGCTCGATGGGGAGCAGGACCCAATATGGCATTGGAGAATTTGTCGCATGATGTGGACAGCGATTGGACAAAATAATGAAGCAGATTGGAGGTGGTTTCCTGCGACATTTCATGGATTCACAATGGACTGGTACATGAAATTCCCTATGGACAAGTACCAGACATGGGAAGAGTTGCGGGATGCCTTTGTGCAAGAATTTCGGTTGTTTGACAATGATGATGCAGTCATTGCTGAAATCTATGGACTGAAACAAGGTGAGAACGAGTCTGTTCGTTCCTATAACAGGAAGTTGAGTGGGTTGTTTGACCATTTTGAGAAAGACCAATCAGACGCATTGAAGAGGAGATGGTTCATAGATGGACTTCTTCCTCCATATCGGAAGAAGATGAGCATGGTCCCTCCAACGTCATACCAAGAGGCTCTGAAATACGCCTTGATTTGGGAAAGTGATGCAAAAACATCGAAGTATTGGCCCCATGTTAATACCGATGAGAGTGATTCTGAGGATGAAAGCGATTCTGATATTGAGACTGATTCAGACATTGAGAGTGATGATTTTGGGGAGGAGAGTAGTTCATCGCTACAATACTGGGGTCGAGAAGTCAAGGAAGCGACTCCCAAGAGACGACTGATGACTCTGAGGACGAGTATGACTCAGAGTGCAAGATCATCACTACCGGTATATGCAACACCAAGGGATATGATACAACGAAGAGATACCACTCATGAACCAATCTATAACAATCGTCAGAGAACTCACAAACAAAGACTTCAATATGATAGTGAGGGAAGACCTATTGTGCAATGTTGGCAATGCCAATTGTGGGGGCACTTTGCACGAGATTGTCAAAGTACTGCAAAGCAAGATGAACCAGTGATTCATCGAGAGTTTGAAGATTCGGAGAAGAGTTACAGCCCTTGCCAAGAAGCAAAGGTGGTGAAGCCAATTGCATTGGAGGAAGTGAACCTGCTTGAGATGGTTAACTTGATGAGCTTGATTCAAATTGAGCAAGTGAATCTGATTTCAATTGATGACAAAGACTTTCTGCAAGAAGTTGAAACAATTCAGGAAGTTGTAGAGTGTCGTTAGGAGGGTGATAGGACGGCAGCGCGCAGTCAGATAGATCACTAGACGAAAGAATGCAATTAGTCAAGTCGCCAGACGAAAACCTACAGTCAGCAAGAAGGCGAGATGATAGAGTGCAGACAAGAAGGAAGCCAGACAAAAGAGCTTTGTCAAGAGGTTGGTCAACCAGATGAGGATAGGACGACTAGAGACTGCAGTCATCTGACGGAGGTGCAAGTGTCGTCTAAGGAGTTGTCGTCCAAGGGGTTGTCGTTTGAGAAACTATTGTCTGAGTAGTCGTCTAAGGAGAACCCGTATGAGGTGAAACCGTTTGAGAAGGAGTCGTCTGAGGAGAACCTGTCTAAGGCAAAGTCGTCTGAGAAGGAGCCATCTGAGGAGGATCCGCCTAAGGAGAAGCCGTTTGAGGCGAAGCCATTTGAGGAACCGTTTGAGACGAAGCCGTTTGAGAAGGAGTCGTCTGAGGAGGATCCACCTGAGGAGTCGTCTGAAGCTAATCCATTTGAGGAGGATCCGTCTGAGGAGGAGCCATCTAAGGAGAAGCTCCCTGAGGAGAACCCGTCTGAGAACACATTTGGAAGTTACCGGTCCAGAAGCTCCCCGTCTGAGGAGAACCCGTCTGGAAATTACCCGTCTGGAAGCTACCCGTCTAGAAGCTACCCGTCTGGAAGTTACCCGTCTAACAGCTACCCATATGACAGCTACCTGTTTGACAACTACCCGTCTGAAAAATATCCATCATTAGTCCAAACCTTCAGTCACCCATCCAGGCCTATCTGTCTGAGCCAAGTTGTTAAATCTTATCATTCATCAGTCCATTCGTCTGGGCTGATCAGTCATCAATCATCCGTCCCAGACTAATCCGTCATAGACTGACCCATCATAGTCTGATCCGTCATAGCTGGATCCGTCCTAGAGTGATGTGTTCTGGACTAATTCGTCAGGGATTGCCGTCAGAGAAAGTGTCGTCTGAGGCAGTGCAGTCAGATGAGTAGTTGTTAGAAACATAGTTGAGAAAATCTACAAAAAATCTGCATAATTCCGATTTTTTGCCGATTTTTAAAAATATCGATGCAATTGGCAAACTCTCGGCGATGCAAAGATTTTTTGAAGATTTTTTGCTGATTTTTCAAAAATTCTACAATGCCGATTTAGGGTTTTTTTATGCAAGCCCATTTTTCAGTTGTTAATGTTTGAACTTCAAAGTTTAAAGTTTAAACCCTAAACCCAAAACCCTAGTCTAGGGTTTCGGGTTTTTTTTTTCCTCCTCTTTTTAAGTAAATATTGTTGCCTGATAACTATGTATGTAAGCCCATTTTTCAGCTGTTAATGTTTGAAACTTTGAACTTTGAAGTTTAAACCCTAGGCCCTAGGGTTTTGGGTTTAGGGTTTTGTTTTTTTCCTCTTTTTAAGTAAATATTGCTGCCTGGTAACTATGTATGCAAGCCCATTTTTCAGCTGTTAATGTTTGAATTTGAAACTTTGAACTTTGAATTTGAAGTTTAAACCCTCGACCCTAGGGTTTTGGGTTTAGGTTTTGTTTTTTTCCTCCTCTTTTTAAGTAAATATTGCTGCCTGATAACTATGTATGCAAGCCCATTTTTCAGCTGTCAATGTTTCAATTTTAACCCCTAAACCCTCAGCTTTTGGTTTAAGGTTTAGGTTTTGTTTCCTTTTTTTCAAGTGATCGGAACTTTGTTGTTACTTGTTTCCATGTGTAGGCATATAAAAAATGAAACCTTTTTTTCCTTCTTGTTACTTGTAACTTTGTACCTTTTCATATTATAAGCAATACAAGATGTGTTTTGTCACTTTCATGTGTACTTAAAGCTTGAGCCTTGTATGATGTCTTGACATGAATTATTGTTTTTATTGCAATATTTGATTTGCATAATGTTAATTCATTGTAATATGCATGAAAAAAAAAATTCAATGAAAATTTTCATTTTCTTCGGTTTTTTTTTTTTTACAATTCTTTGTCGATTCTTTCCCCGATTTTTGCCGATTTTTAAAAATGTCGATTCTTTGCCGATTCCTATTTTCTCAACTATGGTTAGAAATACTATCCGACAAGGGAGATGTCTGTCAGAGGCTGACAAGTAATCAGTTGGATCAAGAAAATAGTGAATTAGAGCTAAGGGGAAGTTGTTTCGGTGGGTCAAGTGAAGGCTCCCCAAAGGTTGACAAGGAGCAAAAATTAGTTAAAGCAGTGATGGTTTCAGTGCTTTTGCCATTGAGTTTTTGGGGCTCTGCCCCTCGACCCTGCAAGGGAGGTTGTCCCTTGACCCTACAAGGGGGCTCCCGCCCCATTGACCCTCGACACAGGTGGCGATGAGCGTTGCCCATCACGTTCATGATGTTGATGGCATTGCTCACATTGATGATACGGCTAATTGCAAAAAGTGAAGTGCCTAATCAAAGCATAATGGTCATGTTGATCAAATTATTGTTACAACTGATTGTAGCAAGTGGAGTGCACAATCAGAGCCCAAGGTGTTGCGAGAAGCAGTCTGAAGTGCAATTTGTTGCCCAAGATGTATGGAACAGGAGAAAGCGAAAGGAGCATGACAATAGCTTCTGTTACATTGTCCAGTACTTCTATTCCCAGTATTTAGCTTGTGTCGTCGAGGACGCCGACCAGTTTTGGTATTCTGTGTTATTTTGTAGTTGTACGCAAAGTGTTTGACGAAATGTGTGTACATATATTTAATAGTGTTATAAAGTGGCAATGTAATATTGTACGTAATAATAAAGTGATGTTAAGTCATTTATGTCAACAAAATCATAAGTCATAAGCTAGTTTTTCCTGTAGTGGGAAATGTCATGTAAATGCAAGATTAAATGCATATGAAATGTAATGTAAGAAATGATGAGGTGTCAAGTAGTTGGAGGGTAACTACTTTTTGGGTGTATAAATAAGCCCATCCCCTCATTCATTCAGTCATGAAGAGAGGGATTTGATTGAAGAGCATATTGATAGATTGTGGATGAGAGCATTGGTACGTGAGAATGTTGGTGCATATCTGCATAGGGCATGATGCAGTCAAGTTATGGATGCAGCCATGAAGGGTATTCTGCATAGGGTTTGCAGACTACAGATTGTAATGCTGAAACTGTATTGCTGTAATTGTATATGCCATTGTTAATATAAAACTGCTTGTATTACTTACCATTGCTGTTGTGGTTGCTATTGTTGTTGCAGGTTCTGTGTATTGTTATTGCTCATGACTGCAGATTTTTAGAATTATTTAAGCATGTTAAATTTCATTTCTACAATGTGAACATTGATAAGTCTAAAGGAGGGTATACAATAGGCAAACAATTTGACTTGTTTGCATGAATGCATGTTTGGACGAGTGCATGATTGTATGAATGCACGCAAGTGTATAAAAGTGTAAATGCATGTGCAAAAATTGATAATATGGTAAATAAGTGTTGTAATAATGCGCAAGTGACAAATTATTTGTAATAATACACACATGGCAAAGTGTTTGTAATAATGTAATATAATAGGGTATTTTAAATATCTTATGTAAATGGGTAGTTCGGAGGTAGTGGGTAGTTGCCAACTCCATACCGATCCCATTATATCTACAAGCATCTAAGTGAGAGATCCGAGAGTGCATATTGTTATTGGCCACGGTTGCTTGTTGGTCGATTGCTCGTCAAAGTATGATGTATTATAGAGTTATTGTACAGGATACATGTACAGTGTATTCATTTGTATTTGCAAGTATTCCCATTGAGTACTTTTGTTTATATAAATGGTAATGGGATTATACTGCACTGTGTTGTATTCCATTTCTACACGTCTCACTTGTAGAAATGGAATGCAAAACAAAATAATATAATTCCATTATATAGAGATAATGAAGATACACAATGTAGAGATAAGATGCATTCATATAGTTATCACGGACCAACAGGTGGTTGGCAATTGCCCCCATAAACATAAAACAAATATACCCCATAAGATTATATTATATTTATTACAAACACACTTTGCCACATAGCATACGAGAATGCTAGGTAATAGTACTTCAATATGACAAATTCTATTTACAATATGACATGCAACAGGACTATGTTCAATAGTGCATGTGCTTGTCCACTCATCTAGATGTGACCACCATTCATGTGTCAAATTGTCTGCCTACATCATTGGCCAAAACAAGAACAAATCTAGTGCAAGGAAACAGAGAGATATTAACATGGATGAGATTCACATATAGGAGTATGCCACATAGATTGTATGGGATTGTGTAGATCACAATGACTCAAGAGTGAGGAGGATAGACTAACTTGACAGATTATTTGCATCAACGCATGGTATTGCGACCCAATGTTAACAGAAGTGAAAAATCTCATATATATGGGACCAAGGGCTTGCACCTCTAAGTCTTTTGCTCCATTTGCAAAGAATTTAGTAGGTGGCAGGATCAGTAAAACACTCAAGACCCCAAGCTGGGGTCAATGTGAAACTATTACTCATGCTCAATTTACATTACGACGAAAGAGGGATATTAACGTGTACAAGATTTACACAGAAGAACATGTCATGATAGAACGTGTTGACTTGTACACATCATAATGATCCAACTACAAGGAGGATAGACTGAATTAAGAGCTTATTTGCACCCATTCATGATACTCTAACCTGATGTAAATAGGCATGAGAGATCTCACATATGAAGCACTAAAGACTTGCACCTCTAAGTCTCCTACTCCATTTCTGAAGCATTTGGTAGGTGATGAGGGCTCCTAAACCACTCAAGAATCAAATTTGGTATCAACTTAGGATTATTAGGCATGCATGCTCTATATTACTAAGATAGAGAGATATAAATGAGGACAAGATTTGTACATAAAAATATGCCATGATAGATTGTATCAATTTGTGTACACCACAATGAGCCAACCGCAAGGAGGAGAGAATAACTTAACTTATTTGCACCCACTCAGGAAACCACAACGAAATATTTATTTAAGAGTGAGAATTCCCACATAAGCAGGCCTCAGAGCTTGCACATCTAAATCTATCATTCCATTTGAAAAGGATTTGGTAGGTGATGGGGTTCATAAACCAGTCAGCACCCTATAAGGAAGTTAGATGCAGAACAACTTCCTACTTAATCTTTAGAGGAAAGTAGTGCAAAAACAGGCCTAGACTTATAATTTAACAAGCAAAATCACATAAATCTCACACAGGAAGCAACATATACCTTGGGAAACCCTTTCAGGAAAAACCCAGCAATCAAGAAGCACTCAAAAATTGTATTATTCAGTAATCAGCACTCTGCTTCTTACAATACATTTCTCACACAAGCATCCACTTCTTCAGTCCTATTTATCAACAAAGCTACAAAAAAGACCTGCAATAACACAACTAGAAATAGACCTGCAGTCCTGGAGTGCACAGTGCTAGAAATAGACCCGCAGTCCTGCAGTGCAGAATGCTGGAAATAGACCTACAGTCCTGCAGTGCAGAGTGCTAGAAATAGACCTGCAGTCCTACAGTGCAGAGTGCTTGAAATAGACCTACAGTCCTACAGTGCACAATGCTGGAAATAGGCCTACAGTATTGCAGCTGTCCTGCAATGCAGAGTGCTGGAAATAGACCTGCAGTCCTACAGCTGTCCTGCAGTAAAACCATGGTCTAGTTCACCAGTTTTTCTTCCTTATATATACTCTTAACATAAGACATGAGACAGTTAATGTTGAAAGGTGTATGACACCTATTCCCAACACAGCCAAAGCTGGGATCAATGTGGGATTATTTCTCATGCACACTCTACATTACAAAGACAAAAAGATTAACATAGGCAAGATTCACACACTCATATGCCACAACAAACAGCATTGGCTTCAATATGTCATAGTGATTCAAATGCAATCAGGATAAACCCACTTGACTAAAAAATTCAAGTCCCACATAAACAGGACCAAGGGTTTGCACCTCTAAATTTGCAACTCCATTGGCAAAGGGTTTGGTAGATTGTGGGCCCCATAAACCACTCTCGAAGCTAGGATTGTTATACACACATAGACTATATTACTATGATAGAGATAAACTAACGTAAATGAGATTCACACGTAAGAATATGACAGCTGTATGCATTCCCCTAATGTCTGATTTCTACAGGCTACAACGTCTTCCTACAAGATCAGATAACATTGTCTCGTCAATAATACATTCAGTGTCCTATTTTCCACTATATTAATCTCGTTAAAGACAATTTAAAGAGATAGAAACAAGAACAGGCAATAAGATTGGTGAGGGAAATGTGTTTGATGCATTATTATTAATTAAATCATTGCATCTCATCTCCTACAGACTAGAATGTCCCTTGTAATAAAATATTTACTAAGGTTTAAGGCTCTCAAAAGGATTAAGTAAACTAAAAAGTTAAGATGTAATTTGGTTGGCATTTCAAAAATTCTCTCTTTAAAATACTAGGCTCACTTGATTCACTTGGCCTTGGAATGCAAATAAATCTAAAAGGCCATACATAATAAAACAGAATTAAACATCAAATGTCATGAATTCAACTGGTTAAATTCCTCAACATTGAAGGAGAAGACCCAGGTTCAAATCTTGCCAACCGATACATACATAATTGTCAAGCTGTTGTAATACTACTATGTGGTCATGATGCAATAGAGGTGGGGCCTGTTTCAATCTCATATGACCAAAAAGAAAAAGAAAAAACAGAATGAAACAATCCATAGCCACCATTCAATTTATTACCCTTGGATTAAAGGAAGACAATCTTGCTCTTAGAATGCAGGTGGCTCTCATACATAAAAATACCTTACCTCATCAACAAGGTTTTGATTTGTGTCAACAAGGGTGCCATATTCTACATAATGGCTTCTTGGCTGCCACAAAAAGGACTCTAAATTATTCTTTATTTTGGCTGGTCGAAATATTCTTCCAACAATAATAACTGCTGCTGGTCCTGACAACCTGACAATTCCAACAGCACTTGGTTGCCCACCCAAGGATGTCACAATAGCAGCTATTGTATCAGTGGCCTTAGCTGGCTGGTACAACTTCTGTGCATCTGCATCAATCATGCTTATCTCATCTCTGAGGTATCGAATGGTTTCAACTGAAAACAAACATCCAAAATGGAAGTCAGAGATCTACCTTAATGAAAAATTGGTGTTCACTTACATGAAGACCATATTTTGCCTAAAATCAAACACTGAGAATCAATAACTCTGAAGAAGGCTAAAATTAGATACAAAGCATTTATGTTATGAGACTTTATTCTCATTAATAGAAATCATTCACCATTATGTAAAGATATCAATTCATTCATCCACAAATCATATTCCACAAAGATAATCCATACAATGAGACACAGATATAAAAAATACCCTTAGGTTAGGGCAACACTAATAATACTACTTGAGTCCTTAAGGAATAACTTTACAAGATCTCCCAAGATGAGAGGCCACACCGCGGGCAAAGACGATTACAAGAGAATACTCAATATGAATAATGATCATTACAATGACAATATCCTTTCAATACATACCCATCTTCTAATGCTAGTTTGGGGAGCCGACTCCTAAACCCTTATCCCACTCATTATTATAATATAATCAAGCTTGGGTTATGTGTGGCCCATGCCAACTAGCCATAATACCCATATAAAATATAATATCATATCCCCATATACCTAACCCTTATCCCACTCATTATTATAATATAATCAAGCTTGGGTTATGTGTGGCCCACGCCAACTAGCCATAATACCCATATAAAATATAATATCATATCCCCATATACCTATCCCTACGTACCATAGCAATTTACTGGATCATAAAGTGAACTAGAACTTTTATCCATGAATTTGATAATAATCCATAACTATAAATGAATGCTCCAAACATGGGTCATCCATAATACAACAAACCAAAAAAAAAAAGTGTTCCATGATTAGTTCAGATATTATTCATCTGTAATGTAACAGATAATTTTGAAGGGCCATTTCTGAGAGTATAGAGTTAAGGCAACAAAAAAATCAGTAAATGAACAGATCTATAGGACCAAACACTAATCAAGCTTCAGTTTTCTTATCGATTTAGGTGCCTCCAAAAATGATAGCAAAGAAATCTTGTTCTAAAAGTTGTAATCGACGGCAACCACTAGAAATATAATTTGAAAATGTCAATGTATTTCAACTCATTAAATCAACACATAACCAAAACCAAGGTTAAGAAGCCTGCAAAAAATAATACTCAATCTCAAAGGTGAACTTTAAATACTTTGCATTTGAAAGACCTACGTTTATGCCACGATCCCATAACCCTAGTACTTGGGTAGGGTCATCCTCACACACACTTTTAATTGACATCCCAAGCTCTAATACAACATTGCAAGAACCTGCTAAAACCAACTATTTTCCAGGGTTACATGGGGTTGCATCCATAGTTGAGAAAATTTGCAAAAAATCTGTAGAATCCCGATTTTTTGCCGATTTTTTAAAATGCTGATGCAATCGGCAAACTCTCGGCGATGCAAAGATTTTTTGAAGATTTTTTGCCGATTTTTTGAAAAAATCTGCATCACTGTTTTTTTTCTTTATTTTTTTTAGGCTGTGGCTGATTTAGGGTTTTTTTATGCAAGCTCATTTTCAGCTGTTAATGTTTGAACTTCGAAGTTTAAAGTTTAATCCCTAAACCCAAAACCCTCTTTTTAAGTAATTATTGCTACCTGATAACTATGTATGTAAGCCCATTTTCAGTCGTTAATGTTTGAAACTTTGAACTTCGAAGTTTAAACCTAAGCCCTAGGGTTTTGGGTTTAGGGTTTTGTTTTGTTTTTCCTCCTCTTTTTAAGTAAATATTGTTGCCTGGTAACTATGTATGCAAGCCCATTTTTCAGCTGTTAATGTTTGAATTTGAAACTTTGAACTTGAAGTTTAAACCCTAAACCCTAGTCTAGGCCCTAGGGTTTTGGGTTTTGGGTTTTGGGTTTTTTTTCCTCCTCTTTTTAAGTAAATATTGCTGCCTGATAACTATGTATGCAAGCCCATTTTTCAGCTGTCAATGTTTCAATTTTAAACCCTAAACCATAGCCTTTTGGTTTAAGGTTTAGGTTTTTTTTCCTTTTTTTCAAGTGATTGTAACTCTGTTGTTACTTGTTTCCATGTGCAGGCATATAAAAAATGAAACCTTTTTTTCCTTCTTGTTACTTGTAACTTTATACCTCTTCATATGATAAGCAATACAAGATGTGTTTTGTCACTTTCATGTGTACTTAAAGCTTGAGCCTTGTATGATGTCTTGACATGAATTATTGCTTTTATTGCAATATTTGATTTGCATAATGTTAATTCATTGTAATATGCATGAAAAAAACTTTTTTCAATAAAAATTTTTGTTTTCTTTGGTTTTTTGTTTGCCGATTCTTTCCCGATTTTTTGTTGATTCCCGATTTTTGCCAATTTTTAAAAATGTCGATTCTTTGCCGATTCCGATTTTTTCAACTATGGTTGCATCCCAGGCTTGCCCCTCCCTCCCTCAACTGTTCCCCCTGTTTTCTTGCCATCCCCATACCAAAAACTTTCTGGAACATATATATTTTCCTTATTTTCCCATCGAACATATATAATTCCCTATTTTCAAAGCAGCCATCCCGTGTCATTCCGAAAGAAATGACCCAGCCATCCATTACTATACCTAAAACTCATCCCCCTCTTACCGCCATCCCAATACCAGAAACTTCATTGACCATAGCTAGTTTCTAGTAATGTCTACCTCCTTGTTGGAAGGTTTTAGAACCACCCTGTCAGGATTTCCAAAACATTTAATCCACTAGGATTTAGATACAGGACCATCAATAGTTCGAATTCACTAATAGATTTGCCAGCAAAATGACTGACTAATGCATAGTGTCTAGCTATAATCTAAAACGTCCATCCCAAATCTGCCTCCTATTACTGTTCCTTCCCCCTCCTCTTCGTGCCACCTCTTTTCTACCAGTATTTTCAGGAAGGCTATCAGGAAACTCTGTACGAGCAAAGCAGTAGATTTGGATGGGTTACAGGTGGAATTTTTTAAGCATGGTATTGACCCTCTTGTTGGGCCCCTCATTGATCTCTTTAATCTCTCTGTCTGTTTTGGGTTTCCTAAATCTTGGACTCGGCATATCATTCACCCCATTCATAAGGCAGGTGATCCCCATGAACCCAATAACTACAAGACTATCATAATTGGGCATATCTTTGCCAAGCTCTATGCCATAGCATTGGATGTGCTTCTCTCCCGAAGGTTGGAGGAGGGGGGTTTCAGAGCTCTTGGCCAAGCTGGTTTTTAGCAATTTAACCAGACCACAGATCACATTCTAGTCCTCAGAGCTATTATTGAGGAGGCGCGTTCCAGGTCCTCAAAGGTTTAATGTTGCTTTGTAGACTTCAGGAAAGCTTTTGACACGGTCCCTTGGCATTTACTTCTTAAGAGGCGTCGGTCAGTTGGCATCTTTGGGTAGCTTTTGACAGCGGTTACATAGTTATATGAGACTATGAAAGGTTGGTTTCGCTCCCCTCAAGGGCTTTCAGCTAGTATTCCTTGTTAGGTTAGGTGAGAACCATAGGCAAAAAAGCATTAGAAATATTATTAGATGATCAAGTGCTTAAATAGCACTTAATGAAACTAACAATAGACTTAGGAATATTAACTAAATAATATCCTAAGTTAACGCTAACAAAAACACGCTTCACAAATAAGCGCTAACTTACTAACAACTAACTACGTAGTCAAATTGACTACGATGACTAACCTACTAACCAATATAATATCCAGGTTAATAGTAAAAAGTAAATACTAGTGGTAAAAAGTAACAAACTACTTTTTACCATGCGGTAAATTAAATCTACCTAGGTGAATCTTACAAATTACCAAATGAGGTAATAATTTATAGTTATTGTAGCATAGTAACTCTAACATCCCCCCTTATTACATTATTTGGGTAATGTATATAATTGTCCCAATACAGTGAAAAAGATGTTGATCTGCTGGCTCTTGCTCTAGCTTGGGCTCTATCACAGCGCTCTGGCTGCTCCTAAGCAAAAAGTGGGTCATTCCTCACTTTGTCTTCACATCAACAAATGTCCTTATTGTAATCTTGTCATCCAACCGGATTGCATGGGTAACCAGCCGCTGCAACCGCTAGGTGTAGTAGAGTAGATCACTTCATACGAGGTTCATTCTATTACAATATGATTTTGCAAAAAGTGTTGATAAGGTAGCTAAGGTGTCGGTCGTTGCCGAAAATGCACCCTTATAAGTTTCCCCCTTTGTTGCAAAACATATTGTAATGTAATTTCTAAAAGAAGTGTGACTAAGGTGTCGGTCATTGCCGAAAATGCACCCTTACAAGTCTTCTTCCCTTTTTACAAAAATTTGTGTGAAGTAGGAAAAGAAATGTTTATCCCCCCTTAATTGCAAAAGATATTCAACTCATGAAGCTTGTTAAGGCTTTTACAAAGATTACCTCCTAGGCAAATTTTACACCAGAAAATCCCCCCTTTTATTACAAGTACTTCAAACAAAAAGAGTTTGCTATTTATGAAGCCTAAAAGAGGTACAATCACCCCTTTATTGCAAGTACTTCAAACAAAAACTTATGCTATTTATGAAGCCTAAAAAGAGAGTGTAAATGGTGCTTGCCTAGGGTGACAAATTTGTTTCCCTTTACAATGTTGTTTTAGCCATGAGCACTTTGTGTGCTCTTTCTGAACCAGAATTAGAATCGGAATCAGACACTTTACTAGCAACATTGATTTTTTGTGGTGTGCCTTTGTCATTTTTGTTTTGCTTGTTTTTAAACCAACACCGATTGGTGTCATGGTTGTCCTTTTTACAATTTGTGCAAAACTTCTTTTGAGGTTGCTTTCCCTTATCTTTTGAAGATGATCCTCCCTTTTGAAAGTTTCATTTCTTCTTTCCACCCTGTTTGTGTGAGTAAAGTGCATTGTTTGACACTTCATCACTTTGGAGTTGATTTGCTTCCTCTGTTTGAAGCAAATTGACTAACTCCACAAAGGTGACTATTCTTTGAGATACATTAAGGGATTTTATTAACATCTTATAGGATTCTGGAAGAGCCCTCAATATTATTGAATTCAAGATAGTATCTTCTACTTTTGCTCCTAAAGCATTCATCTTTGACTTCAGTTCTGCCACTCTGTAGAGGAATAGTTATACTGATTCTCCTGACTTCATATGGAGTGTATGAAGTTGTGTTTGAAGGTTTAGAATAGTCGATTGATTCTTTACCATTTTTAGCTTCACTTATGTGAGGCAAGATCTCATCAGTAGTAGCTAGGAGAATCAACATGAGAAGACGATTGTTCTTTTTGTCCCATGCTTTCTGATCTGCTCCTGTTGATGTGGGTCTTGTTTCAGTGCCATCTACTAAATCCCACATTTCCTCTACAGTCAAAATGGCTTTCATCTTAATTTCCATGTTGAATAGTTAGGACCTTTAAGCAATTGTGTATCATTTAGGTATTTGTTTATAGTTGCCATGATGAAGGTTTTAGAATTTGCACTAAGATGATCTTTCTTTCACTCTTAAGTGGTATTTAATGGCACATGCCTGAAAACTCTCTTTGAAGAAAGATGATCAGTTTGAGGATATTTAAGCCAAACAAATAAGAAGTGAAAGAGAATTCACTCAAAAAGATATTTAATGGCACCTGCCTGAAAATCCTCTTGAAGAGGAATAGTCAGTTTGAGGATATTGAGCCAAACAAATAAGAGTGAATTTTGGGGTTTGTAAGAAGAGAATATCAATTTTACAAATGGCTTATACTTGTGCAAATGAATTACACAATTTATTGTGAAATTTTGGGGTTTTGAGTGCTCTTGATTTTGATGACTTATAATTGCAAAGAACAAGAAATTAAATGCAATAATCAATCAAAGAGTGCCCACAAAATTATTATCACTTAGGTGTCGGATGCAACCGAAAATGCACCTAATTTGCCAATTTGTAATAAAGGTGTCGAGTAATATCGAAAATGCACCTTTATCACCAACTTTTGCAACAAAATTTTGATTTGTGTTGTGCAAAAATTTGATATTTTATGTCTCCTCTTGTTTTCCAATTTTGCAAAGAATGTGGCATAAAACAATTGCCTTTCCTTTTTGTTTTGCAAAATTAACAAAATAGCACTCCTTTCAAGTCAAGTCGACACACGACCCGCATTTGAAAGGCTTTCCAAAACTAGTCGACACATGACTTGGTTTTAATGGACCCAAGGTCTTCAATCTCACTATTTCTTGTCTTATATCCCCCCTTGGAGAAAACAAATGCACTATTTCCCTTTGAATTTTACAAAATTTTGTGTCTCCTTGTGTTACAATTTGGCAAAAAAGAATTCAAGTTTGATCCTTTATTGTTTGCAAAATTAACAAGGTTTTGAGAAGATTTTAGATTCCCTAATTTTGCAAGAAATATGTGCTCTTCTTTGTCTTATATCCCTTTTTTGTGGAAAAACAAAAGCACTCATGTGGTCGAATTTGCAAAAAAAATAGGGTTCCTTTCTTTGTTTTTCAATTTTATTGCATAAATTTAATTAATCTTAGCATAATTGAATCAATAATAAAAATTTGTTTGTAAAAATCACTTAATTTGTTAAAAAAAATGATTTTATACAAAAAGGTATTTAAATTATTAATAAAAACACTAAAAAAATAATTAAAAAATAATACGAAAAAATAAAAAAAAGTACCTTCTTAATGCTCCTTGGAGCAAAATTTAAGGTTCGGAGACCCCGACGGGAGTCAAACTCCCGACGAGGGGGACTCAGCCGTATCTCTAGCCCCTTCACCAGTCGGGCTAGGTTAGCCCGACGGTATAGAAGGGAATTGCCTTCTTATTGAAGGCGGAAAAAAAAAAACAAGCTTTCAAAAAGCTTGGGGACTAATTGTCCCACATGCGCCATGAAGGCGCATGTAAAGCCGTTTAAAAACGACTTGGCCCTCTTCTTTAAGTGATTGCCTTCGGGCAATCACGACCAGCCTTTTTCCCGACCTTGCCGCAAATAAAAACTCGACACGTCAGCTCCCCCAAGCTTATCACAACGCGCCACATGTCAGCTCCCCCAGGCTTATCACAACGCACCAATTCAACTTCGAACGGACCAATCACGCAGTTCCGCGTCAACAGGTACCTCAGAGTTCACGCCTGTCCCAACAGCCAATCGGATCACACCACGTCAACGCTAGCTCAGCGTCGTGTTAGATCCAACAGGTTGCCTTGGGAATTTTGCTCGCCTAGTCAACGGGAGAGCCACGTCAGATCTCGGGATCCGTACGCAATCAGCGTCAGGTCAGTGCCCAGTCAACGTCAGGTGTCTCGCCACTTGTCGCCTTGAGGTTCGTGCGAGTATCGAGATTCGAGCA
Source organism: Wollemia nobilis (assembly GCA_028583015.1). Taxonomy (NCBI): domain Eukaryota; kingdom Viridiplantae; phylum Streptophyta; class Pinopsida; order Araucariales; family Araucariaceae; genus Wollemia; species Wollemia nobilis. Next base: position 2,741,714 of record JAQPPZ010003204.1, read on the forward strand.
GGTCCAAATGACGTCAGCCGTCAAAGGTCGGGATTCGCGCCAGTGTTGTTTGCGTCAGAAGTTGACGTCAGTAGTGGGATCTGTGTTCCGTCAGGGCGGTGGTGTCAGTTGCGCAGGGCGTCAGGAGTCGGGTTTCGTGCCAGTCGGAGCCGACAGGTCTGCGGCGTCAAGAGTCGGGTTGTCGGAGCTAGGTAGTCGTCTTTCACCGGAGGGAGCCGCCAGCAGATGACAACCCGCCAGGTGGTCAGCGCCTTGAGTGGGGGGCAGGTTGTTGTGCTATCAGCTTTCAGTGCGGCCGATGTGATGCTCGGCTTGCGTCAGCGTACCCCCCGCACCGAAGGAGGGCAGCAGTTGTTAAAAGCGCCCCCCCCCCACCAAAGGAGGACTGCAGCTGTCAGATCTGATAGCATGTCAGCTGTTGTTAGATCTGACAGCGTGTCAGCTGTTGTCAGATCTGCAGCTTGCAGATTTCTGCAAGCAAATAAACACAAAATTCCATGACAATTCAAAACGAAATTAAATTAAATTCTGTGCAATGAGAAATTTTGCGCCACGAAATCCGTGTCATCCAGACAGAAATTTGCTTCGGGATGCGTGTCGACGAGATGCGTGGGTTTCCGTGCAGGCTCCATGGGGTCCCAATCTGGGATTTCGGCCCTATGTCCAAACAAGTCGCTTCTTCGGAATTTTTGCCCACTTGTTCTCGGCAAGCACCTTACCTTGCCCAAGTCAAAATGGCTCTGATGCCAATGTTAGATTAGGTGAGAACCATAAGCAAAAAAGCATTAGAAATATTATTGATGATCAAGTGCTTAAATAGCACTTTAGAAAACTAACAATAGACTTAGGAATATTAACTAAATAATATCCTAAGTTAACGCTAACAAAAAACGCGCTTCACAAATAAGCGCTAACTTACTAATAGCTAATTACGTAGTCAAATTGACTACGATGACTAACCTACTAACCAAGATAATATCCAGGTTAATAGTAAAAAGTAAATACTAGTGGTAAAAAGTAACAAACTACTTTTTACCATGCGGTAAATTAAATCTACCTAGGTGAATCTTACAAATTACCAAATGAGGTAATAATTTATAGTTACTATAGCATAGTAACTCTAACATTCTTAGCACCATAGGAGTGAAACAGGGATGCCCCCTTTCCCCGACACTTTTTAGGATCTTTATTGACAAGCTTGAGACTTTTATTAGGGAGAATGCTCAACCAGAGAATGGTTGCCTTCTTCACTATGTGCTGATTTCTATTCTCCTCTTTGCTGATGATGTTATTTTGGCCTCATCCCTTGAGGGGCTTTAGTGTCATCTGAACACTTCTGCCGCTTTTTGTGACTCGAGACAGTTGACGGTGAATCTTTCTAAGACCAAGGTTATGGTATTCAATACTACCAAAGAGGCTCTATCCCATCTCCACTTCCTTTTCCAGGATCAGGAGGTCAAGATCACCACCTCCTACGTGTACTTGGGGGTTCTTTTCACTAGTCCCACTTTTGGTATGAAACCTGCCACCCAGGCCCAAGTGTGTAAGGGGTATGCAGCTCTGTCTTTGCTAGAGAGGAATTGCTTCAAAGCACATTTTCAAGATATACCTATGAAGATGAGGATCTTTGACGTCTTGGTCAAGCCAAATATTACATACGGGTCTGCGGTTTGGGGTCCTAGTCTTGGCCCGATTGAGTGGTCACGGGTTGAACGAGTCCAGACACTCTTTCTTCAAAGATTCATTCATTGCAAGGGCACAATCCCCCACTCTATTATTCTAGCAGAGTTTGGGGCCTTTCCTCTCCAGCTTGAGATTATCTTCTTGATTATCGGTTATCTTCACAGGATCCGTACTTTAGGAGATACTCCTGCAGGTTGCAGGCTGCACCCTCACCTTGCCCTTCGCTCCTCAATGGAACTCTCTCCGAGTTCTTGGGGAGGCTGGAGGAGTTGGTATTTTCAGGTTTCTGCCTTCCTGGCCAGCATTTAGATACAAATAGACAGGCTCTCCCCTTATTCTTTCGGGGGTCTGCCCCCCTCTTGGCTTAGTGAGGAGAAGATGCTCCACGAGATCCGGAAGGATGTTAGTCTCCAGTACACCAGATGCACAAGGATCTCTCTTGTTGCCCCTCTTTCTCCCAAGCTGTCTTTCTACCATGAACACTTCTTACAGATTCAGGAGTGTAGAATAGTTCCTCTACAATACCTTCAGCAACACACAATGCATAGTCTTCGGATCACTAGTGGGCAACTCCAGGTGCGTTCTCACCAACTCCGGATTGAGTCAAATTACCATCTTCCGACGGAGGAGCGGATTTGCTTGTTATGCTCCTTGGGTGAAGTTGAAACCCTTCATCACTTTATTTTTTGGTGTCCCATTTATTATGAGATCCGGGGTAGAGTCCATTGCCTTTTTCAGGGACAACTCTTGATTTGTTTCTACCTTCTTCAGATACTCGGACCTGCAGTGTCTCACACTCTTACTTCGACAACATAAAAGTTCTCCAAATGGATCTCACCCTCCTCAACATTAGCTCATCACAACATACTTCACCAACTCCGATGGACCAGGTGACTCCAGTCGAAAACGCCCCACATCATCCAATTTGGACAGAAGCAGGGTCACTAGGCAACGCACCCAAAGTTTGTCGGGGTTCCGAACTAGCAATGGGCAGAGACATATCATGGACTTCTTCAGCTCCAATACTTCGGCCATGCTAGTTAGGAGAGATTAGTTTTTGGGGGGTTCTTGGAGCATGCCCCTCCTGGGCTACTCCCTCCCCCTTCCTTCTCTCTCTCTCCTTTCTTCTTGGCGTGCACTCCTCTGTTTTGGATTGCAGCCCTCCCCCCCTCCGCTCTCCCTTTTCTTTTCTCTTTCTCTTTGGCCCGATTGTCGGGTTTCATCTTGTATTTATCTTAGTTATTTTCTTTGTTGGGGTTTTTAGCCTGCTAGATAGCAGTCATTATTGTCCTTATAGTCCCTTGGGTCTTATTTTGGCCCACCACGGACATTACTAATATTTCATTTCATTTCTCTCAAAGAAAAAGATTAAAATACAAGCTCATTTCACAAGTTAGAACCACACAAAATGAAAACTCAAAATATCAAGGACATGACAAAATAATATCAAAGTCTTGCACCCAACATCTATCTACTTATTAAAACAAATGTACCAAATTGTCAAAGGGCTACTCTCCATCCAGCCATAGACAATACTGACAACAAAAATAATTCTGGTTCCAGGGAAAGAAAATGAGAAATAAAGGTGTCATGTGTCTAATAACTTGCTATCCGATCTAATTATGCTATGAAGGGATGCTCACCATCTAAGACGCCAACCTACAATTGCTTCAATGTCGCATTTCCATCCCTCAAATCATCCAATGCATAGCCCACTTCAATCGCTATCAGCCTTTCTTGCTGAACCAGGTTTTCTCTGTTGTCAAACTCTTCATTTAGCCCTTCATCATGCCTTGTGTCAACACGCATGCCTTTGTCGCACATTGCATCACCACACACACCTTCATTGTGCCTTGCATCATCACACTTCACGCCATAGCCCTCTATTGATGTCAACAAACAAGTCTAGATCACTTTCTATTGCATAGTCCAGTCTTCCCTCCTCCCTAGAGAACAAGAACACACTTGGACTATGTCATTCATCAACCACACTATAATTGTTCTTTCCCACTATTGTCCTTGTGTACTCTCTCAAACAAGATGCTTGTCACAACTCCATGTCAACAAATTCAACCCCCTTTCATATAAGCACCAGTGCCAAAATGTAGAAGTAGAATAAAAGACATTACAATATAATTCCATTATATATAAATAAACAAAGGTACACAACAGGAAGAGCTTATGGATACATGTGGATACATTACACACATAGCATGCATCCTTTGCAACCCAATTAGGTTTTACAAGACCAATACAATTACCTAACTACCACTAAACATTAAAATACCCCATAACATTACATTTATTACACACACAATAACACTAATTGACATTACATACAACTCTGTTTACACAATAATGACTCATAACCAACGGGGCACATGCATTCATATGCTCATGCAATTGTGATGTTCATTCATGTGTCAAAACATTTGCCTACAATACTCATCTCCCATTTTGATGGGCATAATTAGTGGGGATAAAGCAGATGCTTGGATTTGCAATCTAGAAGCATATTTCAAGACGCACTCAAAGCTCACCATCACAAAACTCATGGTTGTTGAGGTCAATATGGATGATCAAACCCTCACTTAGTAGCAGTCCCACATGAAGCTTCTACAAGCAACAAAGTAATCAGAAATTGATAAGTGAAAAGAGTTCAAAACAAGTTTTAAGGCGCTCTTTTACTCTTTATATGTAGAGGATATTTTGATTGTTTGGCTTCATCCTCATCAAAAAAATGGCCAATCAGTCACACAATGCATCGAGGAGTTCAATAGGCTCTCTATCAAGTTGGACATTGTCACATTGTTGAACTGACCATGTCCTTCACATCAAATTTGCCTCTAGATTGTTTTTCATCTCCAAGAGGGGAGAGACCTTATCACCATTACTTTCTTAGAGCATGCTTACCAACTTGTTCTAAAGGTGGAAACTAGGCAGCAAAAAGGAGAAGACCGATAATTCTATCGCATATTATAAAAAGAGCACTTCTATGCCATCCAGCTCATCATACCTTACCACCCTCTCTAAGAATGAGAATTCTTCTCAAGGTGGCTCCACCAAAGATTTTGACAATGGGAAGAAGAAATTTTGTGCTTATAATAAACACATGGAACATTCTACAAAAGAATGTCATGTCTTGAGATTGAAGCAGGCCACAACCCTTCTAGCTTAGCTGTAGTTGCAACATGGAGATTCAACGATCGAGATAACCAACCTCGACACTCATAATCCTCAACTTGTTCTCATGGTAAATTGTTATGATGCAAAAAATGAGGAAGCTTGGTTTACACAAAAATGCCAAATCAACGACAAATTGGTGGAGTTGTTCCTTGGCAATGGCAGTCAAAAGAACTTGATTTCACAATAATTGGTGGAAAATTTTCATTTACCAACTACAAAGCATTTATGCCAATACCTATTGGGATGGGTCAAGGCAACCTACAATTGTCATTCGCCAATGTTCTATAACATTTTCCGTTGAACCATTCCAAAACATTTTGGTATGCAATGTCACTCCATTGGATTGCTACAATTTGCTACTTGGAGCACAATATCAATATGACTGTAAGGTTGCTCTTGTTAGCTTTCACAAGGCCTATCAGTTGCAAAGGATGCTCAAGCATATAAATTCACTTCCTTTGTTAGTCCTTTGTTGTCTGGTATGCTTGCAATTTTTTTTTTGTTTTGGTAAAAAAGAAATTATATTATGGCATTCAAATAGAAGAGATACATCACCTGTCTTTCCACGTAGACAGGCTTTTGATCTAGGATTTAACATATGATGTAATGCTACATTGTCTTTCAACCGATCTACTATAGTAACCCATGTGTAATAGGAACAAACTAATACAGTGAATTATAGAACTAAATACATCTAATGCTACTACCATCAAGAGATAGGATAGAAAGAAGATCTTCCTTGGTCCATGTTGCCCACCATCTAGGGGGATAGCCGTAACAAGTGAGGTTGCCTTTGTCTAGATCCCAATTGGCCATCGCATCTGCAACTCTATTTTGTTCTCTAGGGATGTGATTGTATTCCACAGACAAAAAACTTGCCTATCCCATCTAAATATTCTCTATGATTCTCCTTAGTCTTTAGTCAAGCTTCCTATTTTCCCTTGGATTCTTCAGATGGTTGATCATGACTTGTGGGTTAGATTTTATCTGGACCTTCTTCTAGCCTACCTTAACTGCCTCTTGGAGCTCTCTAAGGATGCCACAATATTCTACTGGGTTGTTGGAAAGAATGCCAAGATTCTCTGCAAAGGTGAAAACCGAGGTCCCATTCGACTGTCTTCCTATCCCTCCTGCACTAGCTCTTCCAAGATTCCCCCGTGATGCTCTATTCATGTTAACTTTTCCCCAATCCTCTGGGGGATGCTGCCACTTTCCCTTTCTAACTACTTTCAAGTGCCTTACGGTTGCGATTTGTTGATTATCAACCGTAGTAATATTTTTAGTCTGCTCATGATTTGTTCCATTTGTTGGTGGGGTTCTTGGGGATAATTTAGGGTATGCTGGACTGTCTCTACTATGTTGGATATGGTCTTTTGCCAAATATAGTGGATGCCCATAGACTCTTGTTTGAAGATGTGATTGTTCCTTTCCTTCCATATGTTCCAAAGTAGGAGAGTAGTTCCTACCCATACTATCTGCCTAACATACTGGTCTACTCCATCCTGTGTAGTTCATTCCCTCCACATATGCTCTAGGGTGGTAAAGCTAGACCAGTTAATACCAAGTAAGATAGCCATCATCTTCCACAACTTTGAGGCTACAGGACACTCAATAAATAAGTGGCAGAGTGTTTCAAGGTTCTCCCCACACATCTCACACCTGAAAGGACCATGGTAGCCTCTTTTCATAAGTTGTTCCCCTGTTAGAACCCTTTTATGCAGAAGAAGCCAAATGAAGAATCTCACCTTAGGCCATAACTTTTGTGCCCATATTTGTTTGAATAAGTCTCGAAGCGGGTTAGTACTTTGGCATAGAACTGCATATCCACATGCTATTGTATACTCCCCCTAACTCGTGTTGCCCAATCCAAGGGAATCCTCTTCTTGAGACCAAGAAAGTGATCTCATTTGTAGAGTTCGTTGGATATCGATCTTCTGCCTCCCTGGGTTTTGAATTGGCTATTCAGCTATTGGGGACCCAGTTTCTCCCAACTTATGAATTTCCCATCTGGTACCTACAGTATTTTTCTACTTTTATCCAATTTGCTCTGTGTAGCTGCTTTGGAAATTGAGCCACCAAAGGTTGGTGCTCGTCCCAAGAGTTTGTCTAAAAGTTTGTGTGTTGACCATTGTGAATTATCTAGAAGAACTCCTTCTTTATCAGCTCCTCTCCTGTCCTCAAAACTGCTAAGATGGGGGATGTAAATTTTCCTAACCCTAGATAACTATTGTCCTATATTATTTTAAAATAAATCAGATCTGAAAATAATTTATTCAAACATGCAACAGTCACACAGATGGCTGGAAAAATAAACAGCGTGAACAGCGGAAGTTAAATATATTTCTGAACCTTAAATATTACAAAATAAAGGAGGCTGCAGCTACAGCAGGACACCCTGCTCTCTTGCTGCCTTTCTGGCCAGCAATTTCACTGTTCTCCTCCTAAGCTTGTAGTTTTTCCTTCAGCAATCTGTTCTCCTTCTCTTCTTTCTGTGTGTAAAACACTCTTGACCTTCTCCTTTTATCTTTGAAAAAGGTAACCCTAAGATTAGATCTCATCTCATCTTGAGATGTAAGGTTAAAAATAAAAAATCACTTAAGTGAATTTCAAAATAGAATCACTTAAGTGAATTACAAAATAGAATCACTTAAGTGAACTTAAAAATAGAAAATCACTAAAGTGAATTTCAAAATAGAATCGCTTAAGTGAATTGCAAAATAGAATCACTTAAGTGAACTTAAAAATAGAAAATCACTTAAGTGAATTTCAAAATAGAATCACTTAAGTGAATTGCAAAATAGAATCACTTAAGTGAACTTAAAAATAGAAAATCACTACCCACGTGTTGTAGGTGAGTTGGCGAGGGTAGGGCAATCCTCCAAGGGAGGTCCCTGGTTCAAATCTCCACCCTACCAAATGCACATCGGGTACCCAAAATCCAGTTGATAATGCTGGTGCGGTCAGGGCCGGGCGTGACTCCCGGGTGATTTTGACGGTGTAGAACCCCTGGTCGTGGTTTCTCAAACCAAGGTGGCCCCACAAGGGGTTTTTTGCTAAATTCAAAAAAAAATAGAAAATCACTTGAGTGAATTTCAAAATAGAATTAGAAATGTCTCGAACCACTTCTAGCACGTTCATACTGAAGCCTATGCAAGAAGTTCTTGTCCGAGCTATATTTCTCAACAGGAGATCCTTTGCTAGGGAGTTGTTGGTGGTGAATAATGTTTGCCAGAATTTTATTTTCTTCATATTTAGCTCTCATATTTTGGACCCATAGCGCATTGGGGTTGTTCAACATCCTCCAATACAGCTTAGCTGCTAGTGCCTTGTTCTTGACCATCGATTTGAATCCTAGTCCCCCTTCATGTTTGTGAAGGCATAAAGTTTCCCAACACACCAGTGCCCATTTCCTTTCCTCCTTAGTGCCCCTCCAAAGGAATTGATGATTTATTTGATCCAGCTCTCTCAACACTACCTTGGGAATGTCCAAAATTGTGGAGACATAAATAGGTATAGATCAAGGTTCCACGAGCCTGGGGGACGAGGGGACGGCGGGAGACAGTTGGTATAATAGTATGAAAATTTTTAGAAATTTTGAATAATCTACAGATTCTACACACAACAAAAATGAAAAATACTAAATACTAATAGTTTACAATAAAAATAGTCTAGACTCTACAACAAGTTACAAAAATATTTAGAACTTACAACTACAAGCCATTAGATTCTTAGAAGTTAGAATAATTTAAAAATTAAATTTTACAACAAATGTCAAAATGAAACAGAAAAATAGTTGCAAAAATACTAATAGTCTCAATGCTCATTTTACATTTACAAGTTACAACAAGAAGAGTGAAATACAAAGAGAACAAAAATACAACTCGGGCCCACTAAGGGAAATATTTTAATATTGTGATAAAGGTCCAACAAGTTCAAGAACAAAATGGAATGCAGAAGTACAAGTTCAGGGCAATGAGTTGTTCAAAGGAAAAAAAAGACTATAATGCCTATGTAGCACAGTAAAAATAAGAAAAGTGGAAAAGGAGGTCATCATGGCAAAGGAAGAGAAGGAAGAATTAAAACTCGAAAATGTCCATAACTTGTTATCTCTGTGATGCTATAGGGCATAAAACAGCAGATTGTCTGCAACGACCATGTAATGTGGATCAGAATTTAATAGGTGTAGGGTAAAAACTTAAAAAGTAATTGGAAGCTGAAAAATAGAACGTATAGTCATTTGTGATTATGGTAACAAAAATCAAGAAGCGAAGGTGTTGGATTGAAGAATGCTTATGCTCAAAACCAAATGCCAATGATGAGGTACAGTGTCTAATGTGCTTGTCAACAATGGCACTATGGATGACTCAATGCTAGAAAAACAGTGCAAAATTTTTAATTTTCATGGTCCCTGAGTCCTAGACCTTACAAACTTATTTACTTTCATGAGGATCATGATGTGCTGGTAAATAATTCAGATCTAGCAACTCTAAGGTACTTATGATGTTAAGGTATCATGTGATATTACATGCATGGATTGACAGCATTTGTTAAGTGGGTAATGGCAATTTCAGAGCAGCTTGCTCAAAATGAAGAGCCAAACAGCTGTGAATGACATATGAACAGTAATGAAGCTTTTAATACCTCATCAAAAATAAGGTTAAAAAATGAAATGAAGAAAGAAATTATATTAGTATCCATGAATGACCAAAGTGTTTACATGAAATGAAACTCTAAAGTAACACCAGTTAAAATAACAAAATCTCGACGGTGTTTTGGTACTAACGGCCAGAATGCAGAAAACATAGTTAAAAGGCAGAAAACCCGCAGAATTTTATTTTTTAAGTTATTTTTTTATGTTTTATGTTTGGCTGGGACACACAGCCATGGGGGACGACTGGGCGTCTTTGGAGACACTCGGGCCGTCCCTAGGGACGGCTAAGCATCGGCCCAAGCGTCCCCAAAGACGCCCAACCGTCCCCGAGGATGCCCCAAAAAAGGGGACATCTCGGGGATGGAAGGCCAGAGGCCTCTGGTGTCCCAGGGACGGCTCCCTACCGTCCCCCAAAAGGGGGATGGCAAGGAAACGTCTCCGATGCCGTCCCCCCGTGCTAGGGATGGAGGGGACAAGGGGACGCGTCCCCATGGAACCTTGGTATAGATTGAAGGACTGATTTAACCAAGGTTATTCTTCTCCCTGATGATAGCCATCGATTAGTCCATTTTTTTATTTTCCTTTTTACTCTGTCCACTAGCCAAGCCCAGTCCTCCTCCTTTTGTCTCCTTAGTTTAAGAGGAACGCCTAAGTAGGTGATGGGGAGGGAGGTCTTCTGGTATTGTAGTTTGTCAAGAACCATGAGTATGGATGAGTAGTGAAAGAAAATGACTTTGGACTTTTCCTCATTGATTTGTTGCCCCATGGCTCTTGAGAAACAACTTATAATATATTTGATTCTTGAGAAACTAGAGGTGAGTGATTGGTTTGGCTCCATTTGCAATAGTGATTCCTATTAATGTTTGGTTTTCCCTACATTTGGCCATTGTCATTCCTAGGCATCCAGCCAGAATGACCTGCCTAATATCTCTGGATGCAATGAACAACTATGAAGGCAACCGTTGATCAGAACTGAATAGGACACCGATGAAATACATCCCTTGATCCAATATATCCATTCCTATGAGAAGCCAAATTGACCCATTACTTTGAGGAGGAAAGGCTAGTCCACCCTATCATATGCTTTGGATAAGTCTAATCTAATGAACATGGATGGGGATTTATGTGCTTCCATGGAGTGAATAGCCTCTTGAGCCAAAACTATCTCATCCACTATCTGTCTACCTTCCACAAAACCACCTTGTTCTAGTGAGATAATCTTATGCAGAAGCGGTTTGAGCCTCTCCGCCATTACCTTGGTGATTATTTTGAGAAAGACATTACATAAAGCTATTGGTCTAAACCTGGTAATGTGCTCTGCATCTTGTGCCTTTGGGATCAATGTTATATATATTTTGTTGATTTCCTTCAGCACAACTTTAGCTTTCCTAGCTTCCTCGACCACATCCAAAAGGTCCTCATGCAGGATATCCCAAAATTCTTGGTATAATTCAATGGGGAATCCATCCGGCCCAAGAATCTTGCCTTTCTGCATTTTGAAAACCACCTGTTGTAACTCTTTGGTAGTTATCGGTGTAGTCAAAACTAAATTGTCCTCTGTTATTAGAGCAGGTATCTCCTGTAACACTTCCTGTTGGGCTTCTATATCTACAGGTTCTGGTATGAATAGACTCGCAAAATAGTTTACTACAATAGACCTTATACCTTCCCATGTGTGGATAGTATCTCCTACTTTTGTTCTCAAGGAGGGTATAAAGTTGTGCGATCTATGGGCTAGAAGAGATTTGTGGAAGAATCCTGTGTTTCGGTCCCCCACATGGAGCCATTGGATTCTGTATTTTTGCTTCCATAATAGCTCTTTCCTTTTTTCCCATTCCTCTAGCTGGGATGTAAGTCTGATCTCTGCCATACTCAGACCCTCTATGAGGCCATCCATGCAGATATGTTCATTCAAAAGTTTGAGTTGGGGCATCACTTCCAACTTTTTCTTCTTGACATCTCCAAACTCTTCCCAGTTCCAAGTCCTTAATTTGGATCTGATGTATTGAAGCCTCCTTACAAAGCAAAACATCTTGGTTCCATGCTAAGGTTTGCCTTCCTTCCACTATTGTTACACTCTAGGCCTAAAAGAGTTGTCTCTGAACTACATCAATTGGAATTTGAATGGCGAGTTTCTAGACTTGGATTTCCACTGTTTTGTCATGATCGACCACTGATCTGAGCTTGCATTCTTTAGGATATTCACCCTACGAATGTGTCCATGAATTAGAAAATTGTTTGATAGCAGGAATCTGTCTAATCTTTCTAGAATGAAGGCAATACCTTGTCTCCTATTAGACCAAGTCATCAGACCATTGTTTGGCCTGACGTCCACAAGATGGTGGTTTTTGATGTATTCCTTCATGAGGTCTGTGCTCCTGTCTAAGGTACAATTTCCCCCCAGCTTCTCTTCCAAGGATAGGATGGTATTGAAATCTCCTCCTATCAAGTCCCATGTTTGAGGTAATTGGGTAATATTGTATTTTATGTTCTTCCATTGTCCTTGTTTCTCCTCCAGTCTAGTAGGTACATAAACATTCATGCAGAGCATAACTTGGTTTGACTGCCTACTATGAGCTGCTACCGCCAAGAGATCCCAGCTACCCACCACTTGGTGGATAACTACCTCTTTAGAGTCCCAAAGGCATGCAATGCCTCCTGATTCCCCTTGGGAGTTGAGGGATTTCACTCTTCCACCAGGTCGTATTTTCTTTGCAATTGTCTCCTTCTCTTCCACCGACACCTCCGTCTCTTGAAGACAAGTTGTGGGCGATTTGTACGTATCATTCTTCTAATTTCATTCTGTTTTGAGGGACTCCACTTGAGTTCTCTAATATTCCAGGAAATGATCTTCATCAGTATTAGGGGCTAAATATGTGAGCAAGGGCATTGACCTTACCTTCTGCTATTAGCTTTTATCCTTCTTTTGCCACATGGTGTTGATTAGTTTTCCGTCCTACCTTTTGATTAGTGTCCATTTTCATCTTCTTACTTGTCTCTTGGCTCACCCCTCCTAATTCTGGAATAACATCCAACCCTGGTGTACGTGTCTAAAGCACCAAGGTATTGTTGGTAGATGTGGTGACGTCTTCCCTAGGATCTAGGTTTTTTGCGCTTCCTACCTTTAACAGAATTTTAGTCTTAATTTTATTTTCCCCTTGTTATTTCGTTGGTAGTCTGTTGTTGGTCGGTTTACTTCTTCCTATTTGTTGCTCTGTGCGGCTAGGGTGGTGTCAAGGGTGCTATTTACCTCTTCTAGCACAGATTCCTTCCTCCCACCATGGAACTGTGTCTCCAAGATTTTTGTCTCCATTGTATCCTCCTCATCATCCAAAAGGTTGTCAATGGGGAGATTGCCAAACATATTGTTTGACACCACTGTCGATTTCTTTTGGATATTCTTTTTATAGGCACTTGGAATCCTTCAAGATCTATTTCCTCTCTTCCTTGCTCTAGGATCTTATGTGTGCAGTCTCTTGCTAAATGGCCATATTCATGGCAAATTTTGCAGTGAAAAGGTATGTTCTCGTAATCCACCTCCTACTCCCATGTTTCCTACCCAAACTGAAGAGTGATATTTTTTGGGAAAGGTATGTCAAAATCTATTAGGACACATATCCAAGCATAAATAATTTGGGCAAATTTATATGGACTATCAGCAACCATCATGCCTGTTCCTAGCATATTCTCAATTGCCAAAAAAACTGTCGGATTCCAAAATTCTACTGGCAGGCCAAACAACCTCACCCAAACTGGTGTTGTGGATGGCATCTCTTCCTCCGCTTTGAATTTAGTATGCCAAGGTTTCATAAAGAGACCTGCCCTTCCAAAAAACCATGGTCCCCCTTGGAATATTTGTTCCCTATCTTAGAAGCAAAAATAACAAGGAAATAACCATTGGGGTAGGCAAAGATTTAGAACTCACCTTTTGTTCACCATTGTTTAGCAGCCCACAATTTAAATGCTGAAAGGATCGGTCTGAACCCCATAAATCGACATATCAGCCCTCTCCTCTCCATGTCTTCTATTCCGTTCTAAATGTCCTCCATATTCACCTTCACTATCGGGGAACCATCCGCCACCTTTAAACACCCCGTTGCAGTTTTCCAGGGATCTATCTTAGGCATCCTCATTGATCACATTTGGCTGGGGAAGTTCCCCACGAAGGGCATCCCTAAATTCATTTTTGTGGGTAGCTCCCCTGACTCCTTCCCCATATTGGGTATTGGTATAGTCGGTCCCTATTGGTAGTTTGCCCTCTGATCAGTCTTGCTCATGTTCTAGACCATATCAATTTTCCTTGCTTCAACTTCTCTGTTCTTCACTGATTTGGTTTGCGCCGTGAATTTTGTTTTTGGTTCTCTTCAACCCTTGTCCTCATTTTCATGGTAGACTGTGATCTCCCATCTCTTTTTGCACTATAAACTGAAAGTGCTTGTTGCTTTTTCCTTCACTCTATGTGGCTTGTAAAAATTGGTTGTCTACTGCATTTTGAATCCACCGCATTTCCTCAAACTGTGCCTTCTCCTTTAATCATCCTCATAGAAAAATTATTGTTGGCCACTAGGGCCTATAAGCCCTGTCCTCTATATTTTCTCTGCAATTTTGTCTAAAACACTTCAAAACCGTTGTCCCAGCTTTCTCGATTTTCTATCAACTACATTTTTTCAAATAGTGTTTGATACAAAGAAAGCCAGACCTAAGCCCTACATTCCACATCCATTCCACCTTACTAAGGCTTTACATGCAATGGTGGCAGTACTGTGTGCAAACCCTAGCCGTCTGGTATACTTGCAATGAAACAAGTCAATTTGCACAAAATTATTCCCTTTGTATCCTTCAAAAAGGATACAATGCTTGCCTCTCTTGACCTATAACAACCATTCAACCTTGAGAAAAACGCTTCTTCATATGCTATTGGGGTGATTCTTAAGCATGGGGGAAATTTAGTCTTTGATGGCTTTCAACCCTCGGCCCCTATTTCAGTAGCTCTTCCAACCCACATCCATTGCATGAACAAAAGAAGCAAGATAAAGCTATTTCTTTGTACACAATTTGGCAAAGTTTCATACCAAAGTTCGACATATTCTTCAACATCGCACATCACCTTCAAGGCATTTCATGACATACTTCAAGAACCTCCTTCTTCAATTTGGTGACCATGTTTGGCTTCACTTGACCACATTAAGGTTCCATGGCCATGTCACTTGGAGGAGGTTTTTGTCACTCATCTTGAAGATTTGATTCCAAATTTTTAACAACTTTGGTGGATGGCACTTTGCTCAATGTTCAAATTTGCACCAACTGCAAGAAGCAAACCACTGCTCAGTTGGTAGGCCACAAAGGCATTTTGCCACTGCAGCCACGTAGCTCTCCACGTCAGCTGTTGCAGAAAAGTTTCTTCTATTGTAGAAGTTGAGGACAGCTACCACTAAGCAGGAAGGAAATGATGAGATTTATAATGATCTTTATCTTACATACTTATAGTCATCTCAGTTAGTAACTAAAGAGTCCTAGTTTGAATGTCTAATTCATCTCAATTACCAGCTGGGGTTTTGTTTGCATGTCCAGTTCATCTCCGTTGGACTAAATGAGGTGTCCATGCAAATGTACAGATCACATACTGTACGTAAGTTAAATTAATAGAGGTATCTATGCGTGCCCAAGTCAAGGCCAGTTTGCAACCCTTCAACCTCATCTTTAAAAATCTATTTATACCTCACTAATGAAAAGTATACATCATCAGTTTTCGCAGCTATCTTCTCTCATTTGCTCTTCAATCTGTAATTTCTGCTATTTATATTCTAATTTGTGCATTCAGCTGGTATAATTTTACTGCATGCTCATAACAATAGGCAATTGGAAAGTTCAACAAGGTCAGGAAGGATAATGTCACCTTCATGAATGGCTGGTTGAGGACAATCAATGCTCTTTTCGCTATAGCAAAGTTAAAACAAAGTGTGCTAAGGTAAATTTCATCCTTAAACAGAAATATTTTTTTCAATATTTTAGAGAAAGCACCGGCTTAACATTTACCATGTGCTGACCTCCAAAATATGTCTTTTTTAAAAAAGCCTTCAAATAAAGAAGGATGAATCTAGATAGGTATACAATATGGATATATCACATAGGATTGAAAGGGTACCACCAGTATTATAACAAACTATTTAAGCATTATTACAACAAACACTAATGTCTCTGTATCCATGTATTATCCAAACACCTATGGAAGTTGAACCCAGTGGATTTATAGCGATCATATTCCCTGACTTCAACCCCATAGGCAATGTATTACATATTTTAAAATCTAATAAAAAATACTTTAATGACCTATTGAAAATATTATAAATATTTATCAAATGGCGTGAGCTTAAACAGTTAAATTCTTCAACTTTTCCTTGACTTTCAAAGAAAAGACCCAAGTTAAAATCTTGTCAAGCAATATATGAATAATTGTCAAGTTGTTATAATAATACTATATGGTGGTAATGTAGTGATGGTGATGTAGTAACGGTGAACTGTTTCAATCTCATGTAACCAATTTAATATATAATAAAAATATTTAATTCTGGTGCATCTATATTTTAAAAACTATAAAAAAATTTGAAAGGTTTCATTTAAATTTGACTGCTACATTTTCAAAATTTGAAAAGTTATTAACTCTTAAGCCTTCCAAAAATACAAGAATTTGTTCTCAAGTTCTACAAAAGACCCAATTTAGAATCTTGTTAAGCAATATATACATAATTGTCAAGCTAGTAACTATATGGTAGTGATGTAGTATCGGTGAGACTGTTTCAATCTAGTGTAACCAATTTAATATATAATAAAAATATTTAGTTCTGGTGCATCTATATTTTGAAGCTGTAAAGAATTTTGATAGGCTTCATTTAAAATTTTGACTTTTCAAAATTTGAAAAGTTATTAGGCCTTCAAAAAATACAATAATGTGATCTCAAGTTCTGCTCAATAGAAGCATAGTACATAACAACTAGGAATGCTTCAGTGTAACCCATCTCTTGAATTGCTGATCTGAGCTCAGAATTAAAGAAATGGGGATTCACAAAGAGGCTATGGTCTAAGCTTTTTTCACAAATTAGTCTTTGATTCTAAACCCTAGACCAAAGAGGAATCGCCTAGGCTTCCTCAAGCACTGCATAACTCCAATACCCAGCTCAAATAAATAAACAAGCACACAAAAAAAAATAATAATAATAATAACACTTCTAACGCAGACCATACGATTTCTTTTTTTCACGGTTAATCACGCTTGCAGAAAAACATTCGATGCCAATTAATCCAAAGCAAAGGCCAAACATTGCTGAACAGATGATGACCTTACCTTGGGCATTCTGAGAAGCCTTTGCTTTGTGTTTCTCCTCCTGAGAGCATTCTGTTGGGTAGCTCCTCTTTAAATGCTTGTTATTGCATTGGACGTATATGGGAAATCTAAGTCTTTTGTGGGCTTGTCTCACAAAAGTGCAGAAAGCAAAGTTGCAGCTGAATAACCGACTAGTCTCTAATATTTTCATCATTGTGACTCGATTGACAACAATAACAGTGATGACAGGCCTCTTCAGGGAATTCTACAATTTCTTTTAACTGCAAGGATTTTTAACTGATCAGTTCATAGTTTCAAAATCTGCTGTCACGGTTCAACATGGTCTGTAATGCATGTTTATCATGGAAGATTGTTGGGACTGAGCATTGGTGTCAGCTAAGAGATTTATCGTAAATACATACGGAGGAGAATGATAGAGAGAGTTGTAGATAAAAATGAAACTTTTGGTAAGTGTCGAATGTGATTAAAGCTTGCTGAAGAATGGCTGCTTAGCGCTTCCGTTAATTCAATGTGCACGAAATTAATAATTCTTTTTCAGTTAAATGGTTTCTAATTTTTCTGGGTTCGAGATCTCAGACATGTATACGAAGCTTTGGTAATAAGATTGAATTCCATTTCGCATTCATATTAAGAGTTCTAATATTTAATATCTATTAGTGGTATATTTTTTTTAAATGTGAAGTATAATGGGTAGTATAATTGGGCCATATTTTTCAAGGGTATAATTAGGTTATATTCTCAGGGACATAGTCACCAATATAAAACATCACCATACTGTTTGAGTGTCCCATAAGGACAGAAGTGGTATATACAATAGGGGTCTTTGGAACTCAGGTCACCAATATGAAAAGTCAATGACATATTGTTCGGGTGTCTGTCGTTGGGTGTCCTCGCAGGGACTGAAGGGACTGAAGTGGTATATTATATATGTAATTTTTTTTAAAGTAAGGCGAAGGTGGCACAACTCCCCAACGGCATAACAGAGGTCGTGATTTAAACTTAGGTAGCTTGAATATTCAGTCCAACGATATATATATATATATATATAGATTTAAACTTAGGTAGCTTGAATATTCAGTCCAACGATATACCATTTATATATATAACTTTATTAATTAAATGTAAATTACATTCTATTTTGGTTGGCATAATTTTTTTTTAATTGTAATTTTATATAAGTAAATATGAAATTATATTCTTCAAATGTTTTTTCAGTATTTTTTCAAAGTTTTAATAATAACTTAAAATTTAAGTTGTTTATATATCCTATCTATTAAGCTAAGATTAATTCTTAGACACCTTCCCGATTTGTCAATATCTTTTAAATTGCTAATTTATGAGTTTTTTTTTAAAGTTGCTTTTATTGTGCTTATTTTAATTGGAGCAATATTTTAATTGGAGTGAATTAATCTTTTTAGATAGAGATATGGACCAACTGTGATGTATTGCCCCTTATTGAATTCCTATACTGAGCATATACCTTGTGCTTATTTTAGAGATTTTTCTATGGACCAGTTGCAATGCATTGTCCCTCATTGAATCCCATAGTAAGCATATACTTGGTTCAATCTGAAGTGCCTCCTTTGAGAGTTCATCTACTTCCCTATTTAGTTCTTTATAAATATGCCAAAAAGTAAAAGATCACTTTGATCCACATCTTTTTTTATTTGGGAGGAGATGGGTTGTAAAATCACGTTTTTTATCCTAAAAACCAAGCATCTAGTTTATTACTACTTGAGTCTCCGTAAAATTGATTTTTTTTGTGTTCATTTTGATTCTGCCAACTGAACCAACAATTTGAAGGCTACAATTTAGCATAATAATAAGAACCTTCTCCCAATCCAGCCTTGAATTTAAAATAATGATAGAAATATATCCTCATGCTCCATAAAATTTAGGGAACCCTTATCTAGCACAATCAAAAAAAGCTCCAAGCCCTTGATTTATCTATATTTAGAGGGGTGATTTGTTTGTTTACCTTTGTTGTTACTGAAATCTTACAATTATTGAAACTTTCGATGATTTAGGAGGAGACCTAAGAAGTAGGCTTCTCCTGATCTTGAAAAATTCTTATGCTCCTAGATAACCATACTCCCTAAGACACAAACAACAGGAGAGCTATAAAACCTTTGTATGACATATTTTCAAACAAAGATTTTAAGCACTCTCCTAAAGAATCTTCTTGTCAAAGATTTAATTGTGTTATAACCTCCCTCCAAACCTGTCTAGTAAAGGAGCAAGCTACTAGTAAATGATCAATTGTTTCATTGTCTGACTTACATAAATGGCACCTTCGTAGACCATTCCAATTTTTCTTCTTTAATACCTCCCATGTCAGAACCTTATTTTTCATGGCAAGCCATAGGAACGGTCTTGTCTTCAACGAGGCTTTATGCTTCTATAGTATCTTCCACCACCATGTTGGATCATCATTGGTATCTTCCAACATAGTCTTACACCCCAGCTTTGGAGTGTACTCCCTCATAGCTCAATTCTTTGTCCAAAACAATTGATCAGTTTCTTCTCACAACTTGATATGTCCAAATTTAAGTCTTCCCACATATTCTTCCCACTGGTGTGCCTCCTGGCCTTAAAGCCCTAATATTGTTGCTTCCTTACATCCTTGACTCCAATTTGTAGAAGATTCTAGGTCAACTACTTGGGTGAGATTTCCAATCCCCTAAGCTCTTAGGGTCTGAATTACATTATTTGGTAATTTGTGCATATCACCACAATCAATCCAAGGGTCTAAGATTAGTCTTATCCATGAACCATCCCCTATTTTCTAGGCAAGCCAATCACCTAAAATATAAAAGGTCTAATCATTACCTTCCAACATATTGAAATATTATGGGTTTGCTTCATTGGAGCCCTTATCCACTCCTCAACTACGAGTGGCTCTAAATACTTTGTATTTATGATCTTATTCCATAAGCCTTCCTTTGATAATATCTTCCAAACACACTTTGTTGTTAGAGCCTTACTAAATAGGAAGATGTTCTTAAGTCCTCATGCTCCATTTTCCTTGGGCTTGGCTAAGGATTGACATTTAACCAAGGGAATATCTTCATTTTTCCTTTTTCCTATGCATTAAAACCTATAGCTTAACTATCTAATTTTGTCCAAAACTCATTTTGGTATATGAACCAAAGATTGCCAATATAATGGTATTGCCTCCAACACTAACTTGACCAAAATCAATCTCCCCCCAAAGAAATCCATTTGTTGCACCATATATTAATTTTTCCACCTCTGTTATCAACCAATTATAGTCTTGTTTAGTGTAGTCATTGGGTTTAAAAAAGAATCCTAGATATTTAAACCCCTCTTAAAGATCAAATTTGTTAAAGAAAAAATTTAACCTATTAATATGGTATGATCCCGATCCACACAACTTAAAGAGATGCTTGACTTATGTGCATTTATTTGCATACCTGTTTCCAGACCAAAAAGATCTAAAGATTGTTTTAACTTCTCTGCAACTCTTACTATTTTATCTATGAAAAGGAGAACACCATCTACAAAATTATTATATGAGTGACTTCCATTGTTCTACCTATTCTAATTCCATCTACTACTCCTTCCCTCTGGGCTTCTAAAATGCACCTACTTAATCCTTCAGTTACCAAAAGAAATAATAGTGGTAACAAGGGGTAACCTTGTCTTATCCCCTGAGAAACTTTAAGAACTAAGAGGTTGACCCATTAACCAAAACTGCAAAAGAAACAGAACAAAGACATCCCATAATCCAATTCACCATCTACACACAAAACCCAATCTAAGTAAGCATCATTTTTTAGATATAGATAGTTTACTATGTCGAATACCTTGGAGAGATTCAACTTCATCACCTTTGTTGGTAGTTTTTTTGATTTTATGGTATGATTACTTTCACGAGCAGCACCAATTGCTTCATGAATATGTCTACCATGTAGGAAACCGAATTGCTCAATAGATATAGAAGTAGAGAGGGACCTTTTAATTCTTGATGCAATTATTTTTGCTATGATTTTGAACACATAGTTACACAAAGAAATGGGCTTGAAATCATCAAAGGAAGAAAGATTGTTCTTTTTTGGAAAAAGAGCAATAAAGGTAGAGTTGAAGATTTCATTTACCCTTCATGTTTGCCTAGACCCCTCTACAACCTTGAGTAGGTCAGACTCCAAAAGGTCATAGAGCTCGAGAAAGAATTCCACGGTCCACCTATCAGAGCATAGACTCTTATATTTCTAGAAGGAGGTTAAAACAACTTTGAGCTCCTCCTTTAAGACTTCCTTAATCAAATCACCATTGGCTTCCTCATCTATAAATATGGGAAAGAGATAAGTTATTTTGACTATTTCAACTATATTAACTTGACCAGGATCCTCATATAGTTGACCAAAATGCCTTACTCCCATGTCTTTTATTCCTTTAAAGGAGGAGATTTTACTTGCATCTTGTCCTTGTAGCTCCCAAATTGTATTTTGTTGTTTTCTATGATTTGAAGCTATGAAAAAAATCAATGTTCCCATCCCTACTTGCAATCCATAGTGCTCTACTTTTGATCCTCCATCGTGCTTCTCTCTCTGCCAACAATCTTCTCTTCTCTTGTTCCAAAATTTTATACTTAAGCCTTATTTCCTCATCCAATTGTTATAATCTTATCTCAACATTTAACAATGTTTCTTTAAAAAATAAATTTGGTTTTTTATCTTTGAAATTCAAAACTTTGATAAACTACCATTAAAATTCATGATTTTAATTGGTTGCACGGATCGACTCATCAAATCTATATAAGTTTTGTTCATTTGTAATAAAGAAGCTAAGCAAAAGTGAGATTCCATTTTTTTCAAATTTTCTAACAATCTAAATTCATGGCACTTTGATAATTCAAAATAGGATTTCAATTTTTACTATTGTTGTGCTTTTTTTCACGGAAACACTTTCCTTGTCTTCCAATTCTCTGGGCCCTCTCATGAGACCCTTAGTGTTGTTCTTTAATAAAAAAACAATATGCAATACCATAATATGTATTAAATTTATATTTTTCATACCATATATAACTTACATAAATTAAAAATATATATATTATGCATGTTAGTTTTAGTTCTACTATTTAAAAAAGGAAAACTAAGTATATTATGCTTATCAATTTCTTTATAATTTCAACTTAAAGGAACAAATTAATTTGTAGTTCCCCCATGTTACCCTTGCGATTTTGCCCTCTTAGTGTCCCTTTAATCCAAGGCAAATCTTTAAGACTCCTTAGCCCTTAATAACCCAAGTGCAACAACAAAACCAATAACAAGAGAAGCAATAGTAGTAACAAGAGCAACCACATGTCACTTTAGTTCATGTCTAGACTATTCCCAACAATCGAACAACCAAACATGCTAATAATGCATTCATAAATGAACCATGCAATTTTTTTTTGTTTTTTACTTCATTAGTTGAGCTCAAATCTACTTAATGAGATAATCTATCACAATAATGATAAATTTATTGCTTCATATAATCAGAAGGAGGGATCCAACGATATCAATATTTTACTTGTCAAAAGTCCCAAGAAAAAATATAGGGCATAAAGATGCAGATGATGTCCTATGATTTTTGAAAGATTAACACACATCATGTGTCTTATAATAAGCCATACAATGTCTAAATATTGTTTGCCAATGGTGTGCCTAAAATCCTTCTTGTTGTAAGTTTTCTGGGTAAAAGTCCTTTGCACACACCATCATGGTATTCTATAACCAATTACATCCCTTGGTCTCATCCAAATGATCATCACTACCTTCCAACTAGTCTTACTTAGTAGAAAACACCCTAACATTGTGAATAGGGACAATTGACTTGAGCAACTATCTTATTCATATTTGGCATTGCACTATCTAGAAACTTGACTTCATTTAGGTACTACACGATGTCTACATACTCCTCAGAGATGACTTTTATTACTAGCAATGTTGCATTAGGAAACTCATAATCTTTACATTCACATCCAAATTCCTCATATTTTTTTGAAAGAGAATATGCATTAATATGTTTCTTTCCTAATTGATCCATAATATCAAAGTTATATTCTTACAAAAGTAGGATTCATCTAGAAATAATTATGATCCTAGTGTATTTAGATTTCACTAATACCTCGAGGTTTTGGTGTAACAGTTTGTTACATTTGGTATCAGAGCAACTACTCAGTTTTGAGTCACGAAGCAAGCATATATGTCAATATTGCAACATTAGCCCAGGGCTCGTACGGAGAGTGGTGGATCCTGTCATTTGAGCGCACAACCTCCTAGGATATGGGTTGTAGAGTGTGGTGGGATGTTATGATCCTGGTGTATTTGGATTTCACTAACACCTTAAGGTTTTGGTGTAACAGTTCGTTATAAAAAATCTTCCTAATATATTGGCCTTATCAACAATATACTTAAGGGTAGCATGGTTTATAACAATAGTGAAATTCTACCCTACAAGATAGTTCTTAAACTTTTTGATAGCAAATATGATGGCTAAGGCCTCCTTTACTATAACTATATAATTAATTGTGGCATTGGTCATTTTATTACTATTGATGTAGAGGGACAATCATACCCATTATTACCTTGTTAATTGGAGATGCTTTCAAGCATTACGTCAAATGCAATTCTATAGATGATGAATGGCTTACTGCAACTTGGATTCTTCAAAATTGATACAGTGATTAGGGCCTATTTTAGTTCTCCAGATACAACCTTAATTTATTTCCTTGGCTTATAAGGCATATCATTCTTAAAGAACTTTATTAATAGTTGCACAATCCTTGAAAAAATCTTGATGAATCTCCTATAATATCCCACATGGCCCAATAATAATCACAACTTGATCTTGTTGTTGCAAAATTATGTCTCCTTAATCTTTTCAACCTTATCAAAATCTATCACAATGTCTTGCTAAGAAACAACATGCCCCAACAAGACACCTTTGGAACACCCATAGATACACTTTGTAGGGTTGACTGAACTCCTTGCCTCATACAACCATTGAAATTCCTTCTTAAGATAATATAGGTGATCTACCTTTCTCTTTTTAATAAAAAAATCATCTAGAAAAACTCTAATAAAAAATTTAATATACGTAAAAATATCCTATTCATCAACCATTATAAAGTTGGGGGTTCATTGTACAACCCAAATGACATGTGTTTATAGGCAAAAGTATCCCATGGAGTGATGAAGGTTGTCTTTAACTAGCAATTTTTTCTAATGCAGACATAATTATAGCCACCATAGCCATTTAAAAAGCTATAAATATACTTGCCTAACAACTTCATCCAATATCTTATCTAAAAAAAGGAGCAAATAGTGATATTTATTTATAGCCTTATTCAACTTCTAATAATTAACACATACCCTCAACTTCCCATTTTTCTTTATTGTGATGACAATTGGGGATACCCACTATTAGTTATCTAAATAAAATGAAGCATGCATATAACAATTTTTCTATCTATTCTTTGAAAAACTTTGAAAAGTTTGGATTTTGTACAATATGGTATTTTCTTTATAGGTTTGGCATTATTGACCAACTCTATCTATGCTTCACCTAGTCAACTTGTTAAAACTCTTTGTGATCTAAGGTGAACAAATGGATATACTTATAAAAGAGTTGGAACTAGTTCTCTTTTTCCTACTCTTCTACCACATTCCCAAACTGTAGTGTAGTTGTTATAGTTTGTTCTCCACCTATTCTTCAATAAACTAAAGTGGGAGATTTACTATAGAATCAATTAAAATTTTAGCCAATGAGACATCCACCTCACCTCCTCCTCCTTCTATAGCTATCTTTCTCATACTGGTATAATATAAAGTTGTCCATTCACTTTCATCCTCTATTTTTATTATCCTCATGTATGAGATTGAGGTGTCATGTTTATCTTCACTCAATAAAGACCCTAATCAATGGTCATGTTATCCTTCATATCAATAATTACCAACATGGGATTTTCGTAATCATGACCTTATTAGCAACATTGGATAGTCCACTAAATCATCTTTCATGGCTTAAAATCTATAACATAGATGACTCCCATAACTACAATTGCTACATTATATGCTACTCGTACTAGCCTTACTTTTTATTTATTTAGAGATCTTGGTTTAAAGTTGAATTTGCGTTATCTCTAGCCCTAATATCTTTAATGTATATTATATCATGATACTAACAACTTCATCATCTACCATAACATCTAAAATATACATACCTTCATAGAGGACTTCAACTTATGGAGCATATGAGTTGATCTTTGTGTCAAACACAATGACATCAACCTATATTTCTTTATCTGCTATTCAACCCATTATACAAATCCCTCAACTTTTTTTAAATTATAATGACAATGATTCCCTATACATAATGTTGGCATTTTTCTTTTATAGATCCTCCATCATTGAATATGGTGTTTGGAGTGCTAAGATTGAAAAATCTTAAACACCTAATTTTCTTCTTCTCTAATTTTTGTGTTTTTTCTTCTATTTTTCTTCATTGGGATTCTTATCCCAAGCTCACTTGGTTTCCATGATATGAAATTTTTCTTCATTTTCTTGGTTAAGTTTGACAATGTAAATTGGAGCTTTGCCTTTCCCATTATTTTTTGTTTCTAAAGTAGAGGGCTTATTAGGGAATTTGTCTTGTAATGCTTTTTCTTTGAATTTATAGCATACTACTTCAGATAGCCTCCTAGTATTTTTATCCCTAGATTGGGATTTTTGAGTTCCTACTTCCTTTCTTTACAACATATTGGTTGCAAGTTCTCTCAATTTTTTAGTTAAGTCTTCTACTTCAACTATAGAATTAGATGAACTTCTTATTGTTGTTGATGCTACTAGTTATAGAAACTAGCCAAAAGATTTTCGAATAGCTAGTGCTAGTGGAATTAGTTCCTCATTTAGGTTTTCCTCTTGTTGCTCTAAAATATCATATACTTGTTGAATGCTTGGGGGTTGCTCATATTTTACCTTTGGCCTAATTTTTGGATTCACACCTACAATACAATGCTTGCAAATCATACTATCAACACCAAGTCTTAGTCCATTGGGTATTTTTTCCTTACATATATGTGCTTTATTTTTCCTTCATAGCTTCTAAGCTTGTGCATGATAATCTCACAACTCTCTTCAACTCCCTGAACCAACTTCATGATCTTGATTATCATGTTAAATTATTTCTAGCATAAAATTTACTCCTTGATGATGCACTCCCTTGTCTGATCCCATGAATGGTTAATCCCATCCTCTTGTGTTTGGTACCATCCTAAAGCAACATTGTTCAAAAATGATCGAAGAAACTTAGCCTATTGCTCCTCTTATGTCAAGTTATTTTACATGCATTGCTCTCTTATAGTCAAGAATGGAAGTCTTTAAATATTTTGAAGATTGAGCTAAAAGGACACAAGTTTCCCCATCTTTTCTATGGCCTTAAAATCCTAGGTATAACTTTTCCTAGTGAAATTGTCAAGTTCATGTTAACTCAAGGTTGAATCTACTTGTAGAGTACTATGAATACCAAAATTTTTATATTTTGGCACCCAAATATTTAATATTGTGCATAGAGTGTGGACACACAAATGAGGAAATGGTAAAACAACTACTAGACTATGACGAGGTAATCACAAACTATCCACAACATCATCAAGGGATTCAATTACGAACCATTCTTCACCATACATTTACACTACTAACCATAATAAATAGGATTCACTACACAATAAACTATAGAATTGTCATAGTAAAAGTGACTTGTCGTTGGTAAAGTTGGAATTACCATGATAGTGATAAAATTTTTCACTAGATGGTAAATTTAAAATTTATTGTAGAAGTAATTATGGGTAAAACCAAAATTACTAGGTGGGTAAAGATAGTTATTAGAGACCACTACCACTAAAGAGGTGTGATATTGACAATGGAACCAAAATAATTTATCTTTGACACAAATAAAATGTCTTCATGAGCCCTCCTCTCACTATGGTATTTGATGTTGATTCATAAACTTCCAATGTTAACGGTATGGTATAGTACAACTCTTATCCACTATGGAATAGACACAACAAGTCAATGGTAAATTGAGAGCATAATAGGAGTGATACATTCAAAACACAAATATTTTTATTACATGTATAAAATACAAGAGTAGATGAGTGTTCTACCAATTATTTTAGCAAGTGAATGTGGTCCTCCTATTGAGTTTCCACCTCTCACAGACTCACCCAATGACCATATTCCATACTCTCACTCACATAATTATTGGGCACACTCTATACAAGGAGACACTCTTCCTTGTATAGCTTTGCTTTTTCATCCTCACTCTCTCACTAGACTCTCTCTTACTTGCTTGAGTTCATAGTTTCTCAACTTGCCTCCTATAAGAGGCCTCTCCCCTATTTATGGGATCATAGGAGCTAGATACTATGTGGATGTAGAACTCTATATGGACACATAACACTTTCTAGAGATCTTTTTAGACTCTTCCCACAATATCAAGATATTCTAAATATCTCTCTCATCCTCTCTTGGACTCTTCTTATGATATTTACAATTACATGAGATAGTCAAAATATCACATGCTTCTAGATATTACCTTATTGGACTTTTTCTATGATATCTCAATAATTCTGTAGACACCAAAATCTAGCCACTTGTCATTCATCCATAGCTTTCTACCACATTTACCCAAGGAAAGGATGGACTAGCAAAAGTGAGAGTGGTATCCATGGTGGTTTTAGGGGAAGACTTATTTTTAGAAAAGGAGAAAATTTTGCTAAGTCAAAAGAAGGGGAGGGATTTGCTTGGTTAGGTGGAGTAAATCACTCAGTAGAGTCAAGTGAATTGCTAGATGGAAGAAACCTTGGAAATATTTTATGCGAGATAACTACTTAGCTTTTGATGATCAAATCACTCGAAAAATTTAGTGAATCACTAGATAAGGGGAAATTGAACAAATATTTTAAAACTAGTTTAGATTGGGCAAATCATCCAGCCTTAGAGGACCAATTTACTCCTCAAAGACTTAGGATCATTTTTTTTCTAGTTGAATGGAGGTATAATTTGCCTACTTGGAGAGAATAGCTACCTAAATGGTTACTTTACAAGAAACCACCTTTGTGATGACATATTTGGGAAAATAATGAGGGTAATGCATATTTTACTCTAGGTGCAAATAATTTTACAAAGGTATAATGGTTAATCAAAGGTTCAACTTGGTTGTGTTAAGCAAAATAGGTTTGTGTCAAAATGAGATTGTGAGGCTACCCTCGACCATGTAGAGATGAGTGGTACTAATCCCATAGCAAAGCCCACAAGCAAAGGTAGGGATGATAAATTCATAATAGGGTTATTACTAAGAGTAAAATTGAGTTGCTAAAATAAAATTAAGGGATTTAATCCCCTTTTGACCCATGTTAGGACCCTATCCTAACACAACTATTATTATGTACTTGTCTAATGTTAGTGTTATGTTTTCACCATGGTGCCTAGTGTGCAAGGACCCATTATGATGTAGCTTTTACTTTTACTGTAAGTAGGAGTTAGTGGCTTGAGTCCCCTCTTTCATATGGTCCAACCCTTGAGCATTAGGGTTAGGGTAAATAAGAGTCTATATAAGGATATGGATTTGGAGTAGAAGGCATCTCACATTTTCTCAAATTTATATTGGATCTCTATGTCTAAGGAGGTTTCCACCTTGAAGAATCCTATGATATCTATTTTACTTGATTAATATAAGTTTGTTGTTATTTCCATTTAATTATTTTTCATGTTCACTTCTATTACTTTCATTGCCATGATCATTTAGTTAATTGTAATTCGTGAGCATGTCCATTAATTCCTCCATTACTACTTTGGTTATGCTTGTTTTTATATGAAGGTTGCTAACAAGTGGTATCAAATATCTTTCTAGGGCTATGCTCCATAGCAAAAAATAGTAGTTTTTGTTCTTTTGTCCATTTTCTATTCTACAATTTATCATTCTAATCATTTTCCATTAAGCATATTTCCAAAAAAAAAAAAAAAAATTAAGTGGAGTAGAGTAGAAAATTTGTTCTAAGGGTTGTAAATCATGTAAATTTGTCATTTTTGGTTGAGCACACTTACCTATAAAGTGGTGTGTGAAGGAGGTATGGTAAAAGTACGCTAACATCAAAGCCTTAGATAAAATGTACCATGAATTCAGACTTTCACATATTATGAGCTATATTGCAAGATGATCTTAGGTGAAACTAAAATAAAATAGCCCTAGGAAGCCTTTGACCATCTAAAATTGTGGTGCACTACTAAGTAGTTAGCCTTGGGAAGTTACTCTCATAGTACCCTCATAAATGGATAATGTGGCTATAGGTGTGGTGGAGTCCTTCATAGTTACAAATCTAAAATACTCGGCCAACCACTAAACATAAATGAGATTGTATATTAGAGAGCCCATGAAATTAGACACACCTTGACTTAGATTGTCCCTATTGAAACATTGTTTTAGTCCTTTCTCGTTAAAAGATAAAACTAGATCTAAGCATACTATAGAAGAGGCTACTACAATCATATTCAATATTTGCTATAGAAGCACATTGAAATGCACAGGTATCTTGAACAAAGGAAGTTTGAACACTCCAAAGCTACACAATGATTATCTAGTTTGATATTATAGATAATATCTAGTCTAATAGTGCAGATATTATCTAGTCTAATAATGCAAAGAATATCTAGTATGATAGTGTGAGAATATCTGATCTAATAATTAGAGTAGTCAATTTCCAATAGTCTACCAGTGATCTAAGAAAACTAACACAAAAAAAAGAAAAATGAGAGTCAAAAAAAAAAAACCAAAAATTTCCATTATAAGAGATAGCCCATTATGATCTTCTTTTTTTAGTTAATGATTTTGAGACTTAACTCCGGTAACCCATTTCTAGAACCCTAACTTTTGAAAACCATAATACTATGGTATAGTCCATTCTGATCCTCTTTTCAAGTTGATCATTAAAAGAAGAACTTTGATAAACCTTTTTGGAGACCCTAAAGTGACTAAAATGGCTAGTGGTACTAGTGCTAAAGAGCTAGAGCAATTGGATGAACAAGTGAAACAAATTGAAGCTTCTCAATCAAAAATCCTCTTGATACTATCTAAATTAGAAAAAATGGATAAAACTGATGATATCAAAATTCATTTAACAAGAATTAAATAGCATTGGCTCAACTATTTAGATTTCTAAAATTTTAAGGAGATCAAGGTTTGAATCTTTCTAAGTGATACATGCATAATTGCCAAGCTTGTTGTAATACCACCATGTGGTCATGATGTAATATGTGTAGGGCCCATTTCAATCCTATATAATCAATTAATTTTTTTTTAATAGACCTAAATAAAAAATATATCACTTTGGAAGGATAATCATCAAGAGGTCAAGGTGCTAGTTCCAATGGAGAAGCATGAAACATCCCACCTCTAAAAACAAATAAAATGATACCCAATTTGGAGTTCCCAAAATTTAATGGTGATGTTCCATTTATTTGGTTGTATTATGCCAAACAATATTTTTATCTTCATGCCATTTCCCCCTAGAAGCTTGTAATTTCATATTTCAACCTAGAACAAGAAATATTCCAATGGTTAGAGAATTTAAATCCAAGGCTCACTTTGGTTGAATTTGAGCATGAATTACACACCCATATTGGAACTAATGAGTATGGAAATTTAATAAAAGCCCTACCAAGTTAAGATAGATAACATATGTTCGTGATTACCAGACATAATTTGAAAAGCTGGTGAATCACACTAAGGGATTAGGTGCAAATTTTTTCCAAAGTTGTTTTATTACTAGATTAAAGGAATATATTTGTGCAAAGGTGAAAATTCTAAAGCCAGACAACATTATGGATATTATAGGATTGGCTATTCTCACTAAGGATAAATTCATAGCACAAGCATACTTATAAATAACTACAGGCACAAACCTTACTTTTTTCTTGGACATCAACAAACTTAGGAAACAAACCACCCTAGATTAAACATCTCACCTATAAAGAAATGAAGGCACATCAGGTACAAAGTCTAAGTTACAATTATGATGACAAATATTCTCCAATCTATAAGTGTGTATAATAGAAAATATATTTATTGGATGTGGGAGAACCTTCCACCATGGAACCCCACAAAGAAGGGGAGGACAAAATAAATGTATATCAACCTAAAGATCATGAATTGACAAAGGACCCAAATCCCAAAATATTAGTACATACAATAACCAATATTTTTGTTCACTAGACCATGAAGATGGTGGGCTATTTCAAAGGCTAGTGAATTAAAATACTTATTGATTCTAATAATATCCATAATTTTATTGATCCTCAGGTAACTAAATAAGAAAATTATTACATCTATTTTTACAATTTATTTGAGGGTATGGTTGCTAATGGGGGTACTCTACCATACAATAAAAATACAAAAATGTAAAAATAGTTATGGTGGCTACAAATTTAGGGTAGACATGTTTTCCCTTCCTTTGGATTTGTGACATTGTGTTGGGAACTCAATGGCTTTGCACCTTAGGCTTGATACTATGGAAATTTTTAAGCTATGGATGCAATTTATAGAACATGGAAGGTAGTGCACTCACCAAGGCATGACCACAGGTCCTACCCAACTCATCAACTTGCATTGCATGGAAAAAATTATGAAGAAATCATCTTAGGGGATGATGACACAATTTTTTGTACTATAATCCTCAAATACCTGATACAATTTAGTTAGTTGGATTATAATAAATTATGAAAAACATACCCATGTATTTGTAGAACCATAAGGGTTACCACCATGTCACTTCTATGATCGTGCCATTAAGCTTGTTTTTGGAAGCTTAACACTAAATATTTATCCCTACTAGTACTTATATATGGAAAATATTAAAATTAAGATGATGGTATAGGAGTTATTAGTGGTAGGGGTCATTGAACCGAGTATCAATCCATATTCTTTCTTAGTACTCTTGATTCATAAGAAAGATAGGTCTTGGCAATTATATGAAGATTTTTGAGAACTCAGCAAAATTACCATCAAGGACAAATTTCCCACTCATGCCATTGATGAGTTATTGGATGAACTCCATGGTGCTTGCTTCTTAAAGCTAGATCTTTGTTCATATCATCATCATATCAAATTGCAAGAACAAGACATTTCAAAGACATCATTATGCACTCATGAAGGCCATTATGAATATTTTGTCATGCCATTCGGTCTTACCAATATGTTGTCACACTAGGTACACTCCAACCTCTTTCAATATTGGAGACCATTTGTATTGATATTTCTATGTATTTTATTGAAGGGATCCCAAAGTCTAGAGGAAAAATAGTCATTCTCATGGTGATGGATTGCCTCTGTAAGTATGCTCATTTATTCCCTCTAGCTTAGTCTTACAAGGCCTCAACTACTACCTAAATATTTCTTGATTCTATTTTTTGCCTTCATGGCATGCCCTAGTCCATCATATCCAATCATGACCTCATATTCACTAGTCATTTCTAGCAAGAACTATTCAATCTGTATGGAAAAAAACTCAAGATGAGCTCGACATACCATATATAGACCAATGAAAAAACTAAAATTTTTAATACATGCTTAGAGACTTATCAATATTGCTTTGCATTTGAGCAACTAGCTCATTGGGTCAACTGGTTTCCTTTGGCCTAGTTGTGGTATGCTACTTCCTATCACTCCACTAAGATGACATCATATGAAGCATTTTATGGATAACCACCATTGTCGCTCCTTCATACATTTTGGGTAGTTCCAAGTTTCAAGCAGTGGATTCCACTCTTACAAAGCATGCACAATTATAAAATCTCAAAGATAATTTGGTTATGAAACAAAACCGTATGTGACAACAAGTAGATCAAAATCGTTCCAAGTCTAGTTTTAATGTTAGAGATATGGTTTTCCTATGTCTATAGACAACAACACTAAGAAAAAGTGAAATTGTTTGTAAAAATATCTACATGTTTTACACCAAATTAAATGTAATGTGGTCAAATAAAATAATTGGAAAATTAATTGTAATGTAAATGTAGTCATCATTATAAACAATTAATATTTATGTTAATTAGAATTTTGATTAAGGTTGTTTAGAAAAGGCAGTTTTGGTAGTTTTGTCATGTTAGTTTTGATAACTACTAAGGCCAAAGTATAAATAGACCCTCTACAATTCAATTGGTATCCATTGCATTGAGAAGCAAGTCCATGTACGAGGGAGAGATGCTAGACTGTTACAACGTAAGGCTAGGCATAACATTGTTGCAATCATAGACTGAATTGTACATGATTTTAACGATAATGCAAAACCATTCAGTTGTGCCACTTGTGTCTCCATCGATGCTGGTGTAATGTTAGAATTTTATCTCTATCATAAGTGTTGTAGGTAGGATTGCTTATATGGAGACCAAATCCACACCACCTTTAGATGAGCGAGTCTAGTTGTAGGAGTCGATGTTGTAATAAACTGAGTATTGCTAACATACTTGATGTCATCTGATCCAAGCTATCAACATCAATAAGGTTGATCTACTAACTATTATCATAACCAATGTTCACATGAGTGAAGTCATAATGCCAACATATTGAATGTCATGAGGAGTAATGCTATCACATGGACAACCATCATATCAACTTGTTGATTATCATCATGAGCCATGTCATCATGAGTCATGCCATCGTACTGTCAACTATTTATCATCATGTTGAATGTCATATTGGAAGATGCTATTAAGACTAAAGTCGTCATAGGAATCTGGGCTGACATACCAATTATGTTAGTTCACTGTTGTCTAAGTTGCATTGCAGTCATTGAATTTATGTCATCATATATGTATTCCTCTAGGAATCATTACCCTTTCTCCTTCTACTAACTTCCATTCTCTCATCTCGAGAATCCTCATCGATGCCTACATTTGGTGCCATTACCTAGATAAAGTTTGGGTTGATAAGAAGAAATGAGCATGATAAACAAAGAGGTGAATGATAGATTTGAGGTTGCAAGGATGACAATGAAAAAATAAAACACAAACTATAGAGCAAATAGTGAGAAAAAGTGCCAAAATGGTGAATCAAGGAGTACAAAATAGAAATGAGTTTACACAACCAAAAGTAGAGTAGGTGTGGAATCCCTTGGGCGATGAGAGTTTAAGAGTCAAAAGAGAAAGGTGGTAAACATTGTTGTTGACAATGAAGAATGAGGTGTACGATATAATAGCTAAGGAGAATATTAGTATAGCAAGAGAAGCTAACATAGCAAGGGAAAAGTGGATGATAACATTTGAGTCAGTGGAGAGGAGTTTGCCGATGGATGCAAAATATGAGAGTTTGGCACCAGATCAACCATGCATCGATAATTGGGGAGGAAGACTAGAACCACATATCATTTACTCATGAAGGAGGTTGCAAAGCATTGACACATGAGAATTGGGATAGAGAATATTTGAAAGAGAGGCACCACAACAAGAACAAGAAGTCAAGCCACTAAAAATCGATAGAGAATGAGATAGAATTCCATAGGAGCCATTATTGAGTGACAAATAGGTCAAAAAGGACCTAATGGCACATGTCACAAATAGAGTGGGCAAGCAAAAATTCCCATCCTTTATTGAAGAGGGAAAAGAAGATCCAACAAGATACATTGGTTTTTGCACTACCATATGGAAAGCAAATGGAGTAACACAACTTGTTGAATGGTTGTAATTATTTCTTGCTATCCTGCAAGGAATGATAATTGACTGGTACTTGAAGAGGGAAAGTACACAATCCTTTGGACAATGGGATTCTATGCAATAGGAATATATAAATGAATTTTTATTGTTATGAGATGACACTAAAATCATAACAAAAATTTGTGCTACAAAAAAAATCCAGATGAAGATGTCAAAAACTATAATAGAAGATTGAAATAGTTAGTTGATAAAATGTAGATGTCACTAGCCAATGGATTATTGAAAATATGGTTTACCGATGGGATACTATCCAAATATAGGAGGAATATGAAGGTTGTACCCTCTTCCACATATACAAAAACCTTAGAGAAAGCAGAGAACTTTGAGAGTGAAGCAAAGAAAACAATGGATAGAATTGTGGGGCATCCTAGAAATAAAGAATTATACAATGATATTGATGATAAAGTGCAAAGTTTTATCTACTATTTCAAAAAATAGTTTGAAAAAATAGTGAAAGAAGTGAAAGAAGAAGTAAAAATATATAGAAATGACATCTGGTGCTTAGACTGTAAGTTGGAAGAACACATGAATGTTAATTTCTCAAAATATACATATTGTAATATATGTAATATAACAGGACATCCATTTTAATATTGTGCATTCAACTTGAAGGGAGCAAGACACCAAACCATGATGATGCAATAGGAAGAGCAAGTGAATGCTTCAAGAAATGGATAAGGCACATTGAGTGGTGAATATATAAATAACTATCGAGGAGGAAGTAAAGGAGGTCAAAGTTAACTTTAGTATGATTCAGATGGAAGACCAATCATATAATGCCAAAATTGTCAAGAATGGGGACATTTTGTAAAAATCTACCCCAAACCACAGATTGGAGGGAACTCAAATGGAAACAATACTACTTACATACGTAGATGGTGTGGACCAGGTAACCATAAGGAAGCAAATTAACCAAACAAAGCAAGTATTAGTGGAATACATACTATCAACTTAATTAACATTGGTGAAGTAAGTGATCATCAAGAAAATGAAAAACAAGTACTAATAGTGACAACAACTCATGCTCAAAATATGGAGCAATACTTGAACCCTACCAAATAAAAGGAGTGATGATAGGAAGCCCATGATATGGTGAAGGAGGAGCTTGAGAAGGACAAGCAAGAAAAATTGCTCCAGGAAAAAGCCTTGAAAAAGCCTAAGGTAATGCTAAGCAAACAATCATCAATGGAATGTTTGGCAACACAAGTACTAAGCACAACCATGGAAGTAAAAGTGTCCAATATGCTTGGTGCAATACCCAAATTATATGCCATAGTAGGTGAAATTATGAAGACAAAGAAAGCAAAGGAAGTATAGAAAGTTGCCAATGTCAAGCAAGAACAATTTATTGACCCCACAATATTGATGATTGAAGCTAGGAAGAAACCAGCTTTGGTCCACATGGAGATATTGGATCATAAGCTAACCCAAGTAATCGTATATGGGGGGTTGAGTGTCAATGTGATGCCCAAGAATAGATATACACCAACATTACGATCTCTAAATTTTAGGTTGTATGGAGTTGATCAACATGGAATAGAAACAAAAGGTGTATTGATAAATCAAAGGGTATGAATAGTGAAACAAGACTTCACCTTGGATTTTGTGATAATAACAATGCAAAAACCTACTTACGATGCATTGCTTGGATGTGGATGGCTACATATGGCGAAAGTAAATCATAATCGGGAGAAAGAACACCTTATATTCAAGAAAGGGAATCATAAGTACATAATATATATATATATATATATATATATATATATATATATCAATAATCAAACTATAAGTCAGGATATTGAAACCTCGGATGAATCAAGAAGTTCATCATTAGATGATGAAATAGGATATGAACCTGACGAATAAGGAGTATTATAGTTGGAGGATGCAAAAGATGAACGAGACAATGACAAGAGACTACTTCATTGGAAAATGGAAGAATATGAAGTATTCACACCACAATGCTTATGCATCCATGCAAAAGACAAAAACCAAGAGAAGAAGGAACCAAACGAAGGTCAGAGCAGTAAAAAAAGATCAACAATAAAGGACCAAGAGAATGAAAAGTGGATATTTTTGAAGAACTTCATAGAGTACACTATGGGTGATGTGGTGATTGAAGATAAACCAACCCATCCCATTGATGTACTCAAGGTAGTTGAAGAACCAAAATCAATGATATATGAAGGACCAAGGATGGTGCAGGTAAACCTTGGCAAGGAGGGTGAATAAAATATGATCAAGTGTGAAGATGATTGGGATATTGTACTAAAAGCAACATCTTTCAATTTTTTTTGAAGTACAATGATGTGTTTGCATGGACCTATAAGGACTTGAAGAGGATACCACCAAACCTATATATACACAATATTTTTTTGATCGAGGATGTGTAGCCAGTTAGGATATGCCCATGTAGGATGAACCTAAAGTATGCAACTTTGGTGAATTTTGAGATCAAGAAGCTATTGGAGGTTAGAATCATTTTCAAAGTTATGACAAGTGAATGGGTATCACCAATAGTGATCATGTTAAAGAGAGAAGCAAACAAAATCTAGATTTGTGTAGACTTCTGGAGCCTGAATGTTGTAACTATAAAACATCCCTTCATAATCCCATTCACAAAATCCATACTGGAAGAAGTGGTTGGGTACAAAATATTTTTTTTTCAGATAGATTTTTGGGTTATAACCATATTAGTATAGCAAAAGAAGATAACTTTAAGACTACCTTCATAGTAGAAAATGGCATATATGCATACAATCGAATGCTATTTGGATTATGTAATGCATGTACAACTTTCTAGAGGATCATATTATATATCTTTGATAATATGTCCATAGGGTTCAAAGCTTTTCTGTATGATTGATCCCTATATGGAAAAACAATAGAGCATTTAAAGGTGTTGGATGAATTTATGGGGTGGTGCCAAAAGCTCGAATATTAGTAAACTCAAGAAAATGCATATTGTTGGAACCTTATTGGAAATTACTAGGACATATTGTGTGTCAAGAAGACCTAAATCCTTATCCATATAAGATACGAGAAATATTACTGATGGAATAACCCCATGATGTAAGCTTTGTAAAAACCTTCTTAGGAACAATGGGTTACTATAGAAGGTTTATAATAAACTATGCATATATTTCCTACCCACTATGTGCTCTCACATGTAAGAGTGTTCCTTTCAAGTGGGTGAAGGAACACCAAGAGGCTTTTAAAGGACTCAAGGCTTAGTTAGTGAAGGCACCCATTTTGGTATATC
Organism: Wollemia nobilis; assembly: GCA_028583015.1. NCBI lineage: Eukaryota > Viridiplantae > Streptophyta > Pinopsida > Araucariales > Araucariaceae > Wollemia > Wollemia nobilis. The sequence continues at coordinate 2,779,609 of JAQPPZ010003204.1, forward strand.
CAAATTAGGAAAAATAATTTCATGTTCATATTTATGCATCAAACTTTGTGATTAGATGTACCTTAGCCCAGGAGGGACAATTTACACTAGATCAACCCATCTATTTTGCAAGTTGGTTGTTGTTTAGGGCAAAAAATAATTATAGCACTACAAAATGAGAAGCATTGGGAATGGTCTATGTACTACAAATTTTTTGATACTATCTGTTGGCTAGCCCATTTTATTTCTATGTAGATCACTAGGCCTTGCTATAATTAATCAAAAAACTATTAATATATGGATGAGTGAGCAGGTGGCTCGTTACATTTCAGGAATTCATGTTTCGAGTGGTAGTAAGACTAGGAAAGAAAGACGTAATAACATATCAAATTTTAAGGATTTTCTTAAAAGAGCCTACACAAAGAGACATACAAGATGAATTCCACGATACATAATTGTTCATGATAAGTATGATACCAACTTGGTATAAAAATATAATGGAATACCTATTGACATGAGAGCTGTGAAAGGAGACGATGACAAAAAAACAACTAAATTTTATTACAAAAGTGATATCATTTTTATTGATTATAGGATTGTTGTATAAGATGGGAGAAGACCACATTTTGATAAGGTGTGTCATGGAGGATGAAGTGTGGAAGACATTGAAAGAGACACATAAGGGATTAGCTGGAGGTCATATGAGGTCCAATGCAATAGTAAGAAAAGTACTATTAGTATGACTCTGGTGGTATACCCTCTATCACGATGCCAAAAAATATGTGAAGGCATATGATACATGTTAAAGAACGAGGAAGTTGTTAAATAGGGAATTCATGCTATTACACCCTTCCCATCCTCAAGAACTTTTTGAAATATGGGGACTGGATTTTGTGGGACCACTTCAAACAAGACGAAAGAGGAAATATTGATATATTGTAGTGGCTATGAAGTGCTAGAAAAAATGGGTAGAAGTAAGGGATCTATCAGATAACTCTGTAAGAAGCACTACTCACTTATTATATGAACAAGTTATCACAAGGTTTGGGATTCCCATGCAGTTAACAAGTGATAGGGGAGGTCATTTTGTCAATGAAATCATTCAAAAATTGACTATAAAATTCAGGATCTTTCATTCATTGTTCAATCTATACTATCCTAGGGCAAATGGTTAGGCAGATGCAACAAACAAGGTTATGATTTCCATAATGTATAAGACATGTGGTATGGATGGCATTGATTGGGAAGAATGACTTACCAACAGTCCTATGGGCATACATGACAACTTTCAAGCCAACAATGAACCATACACCCTTCTAGTTGATGTATGGGCAAGAGGTGGTCATGCTAGTTGAATTCTTGGTACTAGTCTATGAGTAGTAGTGGAAAACCACCAAAGAGATGACAAGATCATAGAAGAAAGGCTCACAATAGTAGTACAGTTGGGAGAAAAAAAAAGTGATGGCACAATGGGCAACGAAGATTACCTAGTGACAATAAAAATTTTGGTACGATAAGCACTTACAGAAGATGTACTTGAAGATTGGTGATTTAGTGTTTAATTTTAATGGGAAAATAGAAATAAAGCTAGGTAAATTGAAGATCTTGTGACTTGGACCCTTCTAAGTAGAGGAAGTATTGGATAATGGGGTTGTTCGACTCAAGAAATTGGATGGTACAATCTGCCTTGAAATAGTGAATGGTTCTAAGTTAAAGGTGTATAAGGTAAAGGTATAGGTAAATGTGATTAATTTAGAATCATTGCAAGGAGAAACTTCTAGGAGGACAATAAAAGTACCATAACCAAAAATGCAATTTTATGAAAGAGAAGAGCCCAATAGAATTGTTGATCATAATACTTAGGAAGATGAACGAATGAATCTGGAGTGGCTATTCAAAATAGAAAGAGAACCTATATTCAAACAAAAATGATCAGAACCTTAACCAATGGAATGTATAATATTACAAGTTCATATGAGATTTTTGAATAAAAAAGGTGAAGATAAAATTCAAACTCTCATTGATGTGGCATTGCAAGAAAGAGAATATGGTGCAAGAGAAATAATGAATGAAAATCCAAATGAAGAATCAAGGATTATACAAAAAATGAATAGGGAAACACATAGTTATAATAAGAGTATGAGATCCTGAGGATGTATAATATGCAACTAAGAGAGCAAGTGGTTCACGAGTTGGATGAAATAATACAACATGTAAATGAAAGAGAACTAAGACAAGCAGATCTTGATGAATTCATATAAGGGATAGAAATATAGACAAAAGAGTTAAGGGGAAGCACCAATTGAAATGAAGAAGCACCATAAAAAAGTAGCCTTTTCTCCTTAAGCTCTAGTAGTTTATCTTTAGAAATATTGAGAATTCAATTGAACATTAAAAGTACTACTAGTACTATTTCCCCATTGACGAGAAGGTCCAAAAGGCATAGAAACATGATGCCACCAAATCCTCCTAGATAGGGAAAATATGAGATATTTGAGCTACAAATAAGAAGTGAGGATAGACCACAACAAGGTCTTGTTGATTTTGCAAAACATCGAGTGAACAAAGAACAAACTATTGCAATTCTATGGAGAGATGTTAGGGAAGTGCCAAAGCAACCTAGGAATGGAGGATGGATTGAAGACTCAAGTAGTGATGAAAATATTCCTAGAGACCCTAATACTCCATATCCAAATCCCAATCATACAAGAATGCAAAGGTATGAAGCTCAAATTCAACAAGCAGGGATACGATTCCTTGAAATGGTTCAAGAAGTTGAAAATAATAAACCACTAACGCCCAAAGAGCAGGAGGATAAAAGAATAAAAAATAGCTCAAGTGGTGATAATGAGGTAATAATAGGACCACAAGGGAGGATAGAAGTACAAGAGTACCAACTTGTAGCTATAAAATTGAGAAGACAAAGAAGAAAAGTGAGAAGGTTGTAAAGATAGGTGCTGGAAACATCTAGATGGCCTAAGTATACAATAAGTAAAGGAAATGATTCTAGCACTAATTCTAACTTCTTAATCTAGTATCAAGGTGCACTAGTAAAATGTGAACCACAAAGATAATTTGAAGAGGCAATATGACATTGACAATTGCTATAGATAGATCAAAGATTGAGAAATCTAAGGAAATTGTCACTAGGAACTCAAAACTGTGAGGGGCAACCAACAAGAGAAATCCAAGGGGGTTAGCAAGTCTTATTGGTAACCCAAGTACACCTGACCAAGGGGGAAGTTCAATTAATCTCCTTCTCGATAGCTAGAGTTGGAGAAATTTCCTTCATGATATCCATATGTTGACTTAATTATAGAATAGATTGCAAGGACTATTTGCAGATATAATACAAAACAACCAACAACCATGAGTTCATGAGGATGGCCCATCAGGACCACCTTGCTAAGCCTAAGGAAACTGAATAAGTTATCTTGAACAACTAAGGAACAAGATGAATCTTAGATAACTAGGATTTTGATAGTCCCACATAAGGGATATTCAATAAAAGATAAGAGGACGTTTGGAAAGATTTTTGAGGAGAGAAGGATTTTTAAATAGATGCTAATTATTACCAAGGATCCTAGTTCCAAGTTGTAGACACTAAAATCTGGTCAATCCGATTATGCTACTAAAAGCAAGTGCTAAATTGACATACCTAAGCCCTTAGGGCAGCCCTTAGAGGTCATGCAGTGGTTCTAGCCACTCCCGACAAGGTTTTGGAAGGTTTCAGCCCATTTTTGGGACCTTTTGGCTCCTTGTTTCTATTCGTCCCACCCTAGGACGAATACAGATCCTATTCATCCCACCCTGAGATGAATAGCAACATTCGTCCTAGGGTGGGACGAATAGCAAGTTTGACCCTGAAAAAGTCAAATTTCGGATAAATGACATCCAAAAACTGCCATTTGCCCTACCTAGCCTAGCATGCGGGTTAGAGCATGTAACAACCTTATGACATGCTCCATGAAGGAGGTCAAATTAGGATATTATATTTCCCCTCCAATGCATGCCACCCTGGTGGCCAAGTGACACCTCTTGCCATGCATGCCCTTGCATGCCATTTTACACATGAACCCCCTGTGGCTATAAAGTGGATGTGATTTCCACACAAAAAATAAGGAGTTTTAGGACAAAGCAACAGAGTGCTTCTAAGATTTCCTTTCACCTTTTGTGCCCATTTTTACCTCAGAATCTCTACCTAGCGAAGGAGGTTTACGAGGGAACTAGTAGGCATAATTTGCCACATAACCAAACCATCTGAGTGAATTTCCTCACCAAATTTAATTATAATACCCCCCATAGTGTTTTTCATCAATACCAGTGGAATTGGTGGTAAAATTTAGGTAGAATCGATGGGCGTCCCACCCCCAGGTGCCCCCCAATTTGTAATAGTCTTATTCGTCCCACCTTGTGACGAATAGAAATCTATGAAAAATTTTATGACTATTTTTAATTGGTTATTTTATACATATTCATATTATGTTGCAGTTCAAATTTCATGTCATTCTGAGTTATATTTGCCGAGATATAGCAATGTTAGTGTTTTGTAGTGTCTCATGCAGGTCTATGGTGGTCATCTGGAGAAACACTTGAACTATCACTGATTTTGCAAATATGATCATACAAGTTTTCTTAAAATGTTATTTTATGCACTCTGTTAAATTTTTAGATGTTTTGGATATGTTTAGGCTGGGAAATTGTTTTCTTTGGGTTTTGTAGGCTACGAACGGTCATTGCAATTACGAGGCACCATCGGACTCAATTTGGGTACAATTTTTGGTGATATCTTCCCAAAACAACTTAATTTACATCCATGTATAATTTTGAGCCATTTGGAGTTTATTTGATACAATATCTATGCATACCCTCATTACTAATCTTATGATGCTTGTGGGGATTGCATGTTTTCCATCAGATGCACTTGCTACTTGACATTTATGGTTTCCTTGTGTGTAGGTGCAGGTTTTACAGTGCATTATGAAGGAGCACAAGACCTCAAGATACAAGACACAAGCGGTGGCAACATTGTCTTGCCCACCTCGATTGTGGGTACGAGGAAAGACATTGGATGTGCACCCAAGTTACTTGAAGGATTTTGATCATTGGGCACTCGATTTTTAAATAGTTGTATCAATAATTTGAGCCCTCAAAGGGGAAATTTTTAACCTGGATTCGATCTGCCTAATTAATAAGAAGTCGATTTACTTTGCTCCATTTCTTGTTATTTGCTATATTTTCCATCTTACTTGCATGCTTATGTTTGATGCTCTTAAGCAGTAGGACATATATACACATATTTTTTATCATAATTTGGTGCACCATTTTTCCCTACTTCACAAGTCTAACATGCCAAGGAGAATTGGAGATAATGAGGCATAGTGACAACTAGAGAATAAGAAGACAACCTACAAACAAGATGATAGTTTACTATTAGGATGACAACAAAGCAGTCATTTGTCAGGATGATGACAAAATATGTAGCTATTATAAATACGATAAAGTAGTCAACCGTTAAGATGATGACAAAAAAAGTAGCCATCAGGATGACGATAGGACATATGTCCAACATGAGGATGATAGGGAAGTAGTCTTCCATTATAACATTGGAAGGAATAGCCATTAAGATGACAACAAAAGGGAAGACCATTAGTCATTTAGCCATCTACAGAAAGAATTAGGATGTAGTCAGGAAGAGAGAAGAAACCCACATATCAAATAAATGGTATGCCATTAGCAAGAGGAATAAAGGATAGATTGACGTATTATTAGGAGAACTAGAAATAACCAATAGGTAAAACAACACCCAAAAACATTTCGAAGCTAAGGAAATCATTGAAATAGATAGTAGAAAAAATCGATGTATGATGACAATGATTTAGTGAGTGAGGGAAGCTATAGTCATAGATAGGAGGAGGCATTGTCTACAGAAACATTAGAAGTTTCCATTGGCATAGCCATGCGATTCACATGACATTGGTGGCACATGGCAAGGGCCCACATTGTAAATAGTGTAAATAAAGAAAAATATAAAAACAAAACAAAAAGATAAAAAACAAGACAAAAATAGGAAAAATCTAAAAAAAGGAAGAAAATGATAAAATAAAAGGATGACAAATACATGCAAGGTAGTGAAGTGGTGAACATGCGACCGTTTGAACACACATTGGTCGTTAACAAATGGTTTGCATGTGAAGCACTGGCAGCAAGCAAGTGTTATAAATAGGGATGACCAAAGAGAAGAACACACATTGCAAACATGAAAAGTTGAAGATTGAAGCAATCGTGCAATATCTAGAGCAAGAGCTTGAAGACTCAATTGGAAGAAATGCAAGTGCATCAAAAAATTACCACACCAAACATAAAGGTCTCATGAAGAATTACAATAATTATCTATGCAACAGAAGGGTAATTTTGCTAACACATTTGTAGTTAGACAAATCAGTTGACGGGTGCAACCAATACTAATAGAATCCAAAAGTGGGGGAGTGGATGATAGAGGATGGAGTATGGCTTGTACATGATTGAAGATGAGCTTGCAAAATTTTAATGACTATAAGAAGTCAAGAGCTGCCATCATCACCCTTTTCATAAATAGATTGTCATCATAGTGAAGAAATCATCATCTCAGGTCAATGGAAATAGACTGTCATCAAAGAAGTAGTGCCATCAGACAAACCTATTGAAAGGACTATTGTTAGGCAATGAATTATCATTAGGAAAATTAGTTGGAAGGATTGTTTCTAGGCAAGTATGCAGGAAGGATTATCGTCATAGGTTGAAAACAATAGTGTTATCAGGTAAGTTGGTAGTAGTAGTGTTGTTAGACAAGTCGACAGCACCATTAGGCAAATTAGGAGAAATAGAGAGCAATAATCACAATAGTCAAACAAAGCATTTTTGTATTAGACATAGGTGTTGTCATCATCACATTACAAAAGTAGAAAGTTCTCATCATTATTATTGGAGGAAGGTAAATTATCAAGTAGAACTAAGATGAGTAGAAGTCACCCAATTCATACCAAATTGACATATCCAGAACAATCCAAAAAAGAAAAATCACATGAAGAACAATGACAAGAAGTACCATCAGAGTCAGTGTTTAAAAAATGACTCTAACATCACCAAGAGCATTCTCATGCTGGTGGAGAGGCACACAAATAGGAATAAAATATTGAGTAGGAGCAAACTCAAGGGAAACAAATACGTTCCCAAATAGTTGTTCCAAAACCAAAAGAGAAGGAGATTCAATAGCCTGAACAAGAGCAAATACCTCTCAAAGATATCAATTGTATTCATGCTATTAGGTATTATTATAGGTAGTGGTGGGAGCAAATACCTCCAAAAAATATGCTTAGACAAAATATCAAAGATGTAGGTGTACACTTTATACTATAAATCCCTAACTTTGACAAGGAATTTTACAAGGAATATTTGTTACAAATGTTGCAAACATATGATCCTACAAAACATGCCAATACGTTGTAGGTGGGAGAAAGAAGCCTTAATATTGTATTTTTAGTTGAAATTTTTAGAAGGGCATTGGGGTTGCCAAAAGGACAATAGCCAGTAATAAAAGAAATTGATTCCAAGAGAAGTTGATTTCAAGAGAAGTCGATAATTTATTTAGAGTGTCACATAGTTGAAAAGAGAAGAAATTGAGGTATTGATGTCACATGAAAGTTGTGGGGTGAAGCCAAACCAACTGAAAGATAAGGGACTCCAATGTATCATCAATGTACTGATGGCAAGATTGTCTAAGGAGTAGCGAGCCTCAGAATTGTCTATCTGGATTATACCCTACTTACAAGGCATTGAGAAGGGTGTAGCTTATGATTGGGCAACTTATTTGGTAACAAATATTCATAATTTTTTGATGCATACCACCAAATATTTTTTATGGTGCAATTAGACTATTTTTTGATGCTGCATATAGAGAAGGCATGGAAATCCCCAGATTGGACCCTCCCAAAGCATTGCTAGAGCTAGGACCAATATTATTGAGGTGGATGGATGCCAAACCTCAGTCAAAGAAAAACAATATGAGTAAGAAGCAGGGTCAAACCATAGTTTAGTAAAGCTTCATTCTTAGAGGGTCAGTAGAGGAAACAAAAGGGGAGGAAGCTGCACCACCAGTGAAAAGAGGAGGAAGTTCATACCACCAGTATCATCACCATTACCATTGCCAAAATATGTTCAAAAGATAACAACAAAAAATATTGCAAAACGTTAGGTTGTGGTGCATGACATTGATTAGACATTGGAGCAAGCATAAAATATCCCATTGGAAACATAATTTAAAGGAATACAAGAAGAGGATATCAAAATTCCAGAACCTCTCAACATAGTTCCATAAGAAGAAATGAGTAGTGTTGTACACATTGGACCTATCAAATGTTTGGTTGAAGCATAGTATATTGATCCCTTGGCATCACCTATCATACCCCCAAAGTTCCAATATAAGAATACCTTAATTAGGAAAGTATTACAAGCTCGAATATTTGAGTGATAAACAATATAACCTAGCAAGGACAATGACGAAGAATAGAAGAAGAAGAGGGAAGAAACAACACCAATATAAATGGAAGCACTAGGTTAGTCATCAAGAGCTCGACTGAACCCCATCACAATAGAGGAAGGGCAAATTTGTGAGCAAAAATGAATTCCTAGCCAAGCAATAAGATGATTCATAATAGAAAATACCTCTTGGGAAGTCGATACTATCTATAGGAGAAAGCAACCACTCACATTTGTCATTGGAACAACAAATGATCACAAAAGGGAAAGCGACAAAGAACCAAATGGTCTTTTAGATAAATGGAAAGATACCATTTTAGAAGAAGAAGAAATTGAAGAAGAATATGTGGCCTGAATGAGCATGTAATGATTGAGATGACTAATTTTCAAGATCCACAAGAACTTGGGGCACACATCAATTAGCAAGTGGTTTCTTTTTTTACAAAGCTAACTCAAGTTGTGGATAGGATACGACTGGAGTTTGAAGTAGGTTGTGTTAGAAAATGGAAACAATGGTAATTGATGACCTAAGAACTTGATATATTGGTGTAGTGGGCTAAAAAAGTGAAATGATGGTCTGAAATTTCTAGCATTTATTAAGAACATCCATGGGAATTACCAATAAAAATAAAAAAATCCATGGAAGGAGTAGAGAAATTGCTACAAGGAGCACTGACACTTTACCTGGAGCTTGCTCAAGTTTACATGGTGGATCATGGAACTCATGCGTCTTTTGAAAGAATGGAGGGAAGAAGACCATAGGTAGAACTGGTACTAAAGTTACTCTTGATGTATGGCCATATAAATTTTGTGGCACATCTAATATACTAGCTAGCTGAAGGAATTAAGCAGCTACACAGGTAAAATAGAATCTTGTTCAAAAGTTGCAATAAATTGAAGGTAAATTTATGAATAAGAGGAAAAGCTACAAAAAAGTTGAAAAGTAGGTGAATGATGAAATTGCTCAATTGAATGAAACCATGAAGCAAAATATGACAACTAAAAAAGAACTACATAATATTAATGAGCAACTAAAGGACAAGGAGAAGGTCATTGTGGAAATGGAAGTTAAACTATTGCAACAAAAATCAACAAAAATACTATTGCTGCAACAACAAGCATATTTAGTCGCTTATACAAATTTAATGCAAAGGAGCCTTGTTGATGGAGCTTGAATAAACAAAGCAGAAGGAAATATTGCTTAGAGAATTGACTCAGACACAACAATGAGAAGTAGCATTGCAAAGTGAGTTGGAATAAAATAAACCAATGTTTCCAACTATGACACAATAGAGAATAAAAGAATATTTTATCAAATGAGAAGAGGAGATCTTGAAAAAAATTCAAGTAATGGAGGATAAAGCCAATGCCTACGGGGTGGAATGGGTCAAGTACTATAGCTATGCCAAGAAGCTATACAATAAATGAGAATCCTACAAGCTTTGTGTTCAAGAGTTAGAAAGTTTACAAGTGTCCAAACTGAAAGAGATTGAAACCCCAATAGAACAACGCAGGACGTTTTTGAGGACATCAAATAATATAAAGGGGGGATAGATGTAGACAACAACACTAAGAAAAAGTGAAATTATTTGTAAAAATATCTACATGTTTTGCACCAAATGAAATGTCATGTAATAGGGTCAAAATGAAATGTAATGTGGTCAAATGAAATAATTAGAAAATTAGACGTAATGTAAATATGGTAATCATTGTAAACAATTAACATTTATGTTAATCAAAATTTTTATTAAGGTTGTTTATAAAAGGTAATTCTGGTAGTTTTGTCATGTTAGTTTTGATAACTACTAGGGCCAAAGTATAAATAGACACCCTACAATTTAAATTGTATCCATTGCATTGAGAAGCAAGTCCATGTACAAGGGAGAGATGCTAGAATGTTATAGTATAAGGTTGGGCATAGCATTATTGTAATCATAGACTGAATTGTACATGATTCCAATGATAATGCACCACCATTGATGTTGATGTTATGTTAGATTTTTATCTCTATGTTGTAATTAGAATTGCTTAGCCGAAGACCAGATCTGCATCACCTTTATGCGAGTGATTCTTGTTGTAGGAGCTGACATTGTCATAGACTGGGTATTATTGACATACTTACCAATGCCATTTGATCTAAGCTATCGATATCAAGAAGTATGAAATGTTGATTGTCATCATGACCAATGCTGACATGGGTGAAGTTGTCATGCTAACATACCAAATGCTGTCAAGAGTAGTGTTATCACATGGAGAGCCATTATGTCATCATGTCGACTTGTTGAATCTCATCATGAGCCATGTTGTCATGCTGTAACTTATTTTTCATCGCGTTGAATTTCATCTTGGAAGATATCATTAATATTGAATCCATCATAAAAAGCTACAATCTAAAGTTGGGCCGACATACCAATTATTGTTAGTTCACCATCGTTTAAGCTGCACTACAATAATTGAATTCATACCATCAAAGATGTATTCCTTTGGGAATCATTACCATTTTTACTTCCACTAATTGGCATTCCCTCATCTCAAGAATCCTCTTCACTATCTATAATGCCTACATATATACAAGCAATATCACTGAAACTCTATGGTAGTCAAAATCTAGCACCAAAATTCTATAGATCATACAAAGTGCTCCAACAGGTTGGCCTCATGGCCTATAGGTTAGAATTATCTCCTTCTTCTATGATACATCCATTTTTTCATATCTCATATTAAAAGGTCCTTGGAAACCGTATGCAAGTCAAATCCACACTACCCTAATTGAATGAGGAAGGTTTTATCATATTAGAACCTAAGAAATTATGGACTGGCATATATGCACACTTCACAGTTGCACTCTCACCAATGTCCTAGTGTAGTGGCATGGACTACAGCTAGAAAATACTACTTGGGAGTTGCTCCATCACCTATAGTAGTAGTTTACTTACCTCAAGATTTGAGGACAAAGCTTATTTAAGGTAGAGGGTATGTTAGGACCCTATATTCACATAACTATTACTATGTACTTGTAGATCCTTGGAAGCTACCACATAGATAGTACCTAGCATTCTTCTCGACTATCAATTTTGTTGATACAAGGAAATTTTGATAACTGCCATACAATGATCAACCAGAGCATCAAAGGTATTATTCTAGGCCTAAAATCAATGAAGGCAAGAGGTCTCAACCACTCTGAAGGATAACCTAATAATTTTGAATATACAACCCATCAAAGTGTGTAGTGGCTTCGACCAGTGTTTTTCAAAGGCATGAGTGATCGGGTGAAGGGGTGAATAGGTGTTTTCTAGCAATTGGAGGATCTAAAGCCTTACGATAGTTTTGACCAGTTCCCTAACATCCTGATGACAAAGAATAATACCTACAAGATATAACAATAAAAGAAGAAGACCCCTCGACCATGTCCCTTTTAGAAAAACCATGTTTATCAAAAATAGAGAATAGTTGAACTTTTCTTAGCCATCCAAGGCTAGAAAATTATAGGAAAGTGATAGCCAACATATTGACACCTGCAACAACATAGACCACCACTAATCATGAGCAAAATGCCCTATAAATTCCATAAATTGGATCAACAACGAGGTATGAAGGGAGAGGCTAAGCATGTTTAGGTGGAATAGATATATCGAGGACATGTGATGACTACAAATGGTGAATGGTGTCAATAAACAATAGTAGGTTGAATTAGAGCAAAAAGTGACATCCACTCCTACCCAACATGCTAATAAAGTACAAGCTCCAAACTGGGCCAAACTATGCCCATATTGTAAGGCCTATGGTAGGCCTTCCTTGTAATCATTAGCTAAACTAGTATATAGATCTATATATAGCAAGATTTATCTCAATATGAGGATACAAAATTATTGTATATTATGTAATTTGGCTATAAAATTTTAATGAATCAACTTACCATTTGACCTTTGCTAGCATTGTGTTGTCGAATTTTATGTATTATGGATGTTATGGAAGCCTTAAATATTTATGTAAAATATTTTTGGGAGGTCTAGTAGACTATTTATTAGGCCCATGCTATTGGAATATTAGGGATGCTTAGTGTCCAATAATGAGGTTGCAATTTCTTCTATAAAATTTGCTTAGGGTGCTAAGAGCTATTGGAGTAGTGAAGGGCACAATATCAGGCTTAACTTATATTCAACAATACTTTACCTAGTAACTGGTATGTTGGCCTTGTATGCAATTTAGTTGCAGTGTGTGTAACATGGTATATGACAATGTTGTTAGCCAAATATAATTTAACTCTAATACATAATTTCCATTTCTACCCTCTATTCCTTATGAAGTATGGGAAAAATGGTGCACCTAAGAATGCTAAACAAGATGCATCTATATCTGGCATTAATCAAGCATTATAAAAAAACATATGCAAACAACCATGGAATACAACCAAGTGTAAGAAAATGGTGTTTCTCTTTATTTAATTTGATAAATCATAACATGGTTACATAGATGTCCCCTTGAAGGCTCTTAGTTTGATACACTTGTTTACAAAAATGGGTGCTCAAGGATCAAGTCCTTTCAAACAAGCTCATGTGCACTTCCAATGTTCTTCCTTGTACCCACAATTGAGGTGGGTGAACCTATGATGCCTCCACTTAATTATTAGATGTTAGGATCTTGTATTCCTTACTCATGGGCTGTAAAACCTGCACTTGCACACAAGGAAACCAAATTTGTTAAATAGCAAGTGCATAGAATGTGAAACATGTAAAAGCCATACATGCAACTATAAGCTAGAAAGTGTAAATATGCAATGTGCCTATCTAAAACAAATCCAAATAATATGAAATTGTATATATATGTATAATAGATGATTTTGGGAATATCTAATTGAAAATAAAGCATAAATTACCTCTGAATTGGTGTCGCATTCGCAGTGCACCTACGAAGCCTACAAAACCTAAAACAAGCAATTTCTGGATCAAAACACCTCCAAATCAAACTAAATTTGGAAAGTATACATAAAATGAGATTTTAAGAGGACAAATATGGTAATATTTTCAAAATAAGTTACAATTTCATGTGCATCTTCATATGGTCCTCGAAATCCTACAAAAACTTAAAAATGCAATATCTCACTCAATATAACTCCAAATTGCATGAAATTTGGACAACATACTCATAAACTAACCTAGAATATGCCTAATTAAAAAAAGTAGAAAAATAAGGCATATATATTTCACCATACCTTGCAGGGATGATGGTGACTGTCATAGAATGGGGACCATCCTGGGTGGGACGACCACTACTTCTGCTCCTAATTTACCACCAATTCCTCAAGGGATTGGTCAAAAACCTTCTTAATAGTGTTTTCATAAAATTTGGTGGTCAAATTCACTCAAATGATTTGGTTTTGCAAAAAAATTGTGCCTCTTGAATCACTTGCAAACCTCCTTCACTAGGTATATATTTTGATTGGAAAAATACACAAAAAGGGTGAGGGAAAATCTTGGCAGCACTTCGTTGCTATGTCTCAAAACTTCTTTCTATATCTTGTGTGGAAAATGGATCTACTTTATAGCCAAAGGGGGACTTTGGACAAATGGTCATGCGAGGGCATGCATGAAAAGAGGTGCCACTTATCTAAAACTAAGCATGCATTAGAAGGGGAAGATAATCTCCCATTTTGGCCTCCATTCTATAACATGTCATAAGAATTCTGCACCCTTAGGTCTTGCATGCTCAAATAGGCAGGATAAATGGTAGTTTTTAGGTGTCATTTATCCAAATATTGACTTTTAGGAATCAAATATTATGGCCATCCCACCCAATGATGGCTGATTTGCCATCGTCCCTGGGTGAGATGGCCATGAACTATGACCATCCCAGGGTGGGACAACCATGCCTATGTGGCCCAAAACCTCCTAAAAGTGGGATGGAGCCTTCCAAGAGTGTTTAGGACCACTGTGTAACCTCTGAGGGTTGCCCAAGGGAGCCATATGATATCAATTAGCCAATGCTTTCGATCGCCTAATCGGATTGACATGATTTTTGTGTCTACAAATGCCCCTTTTTGAGATGCATTATGGGCAACACATCACTGAGAAAAAATAGATGACTAAAATATTGAATGATTAGGGTATTCAGTAATCTAACTGACTTTAGATACCCTAATCATGGAAAGAGCATATGTTCTTGAATCCTTGCTTATGACTCAGTAAAGAAATTGGTCTTGGTTTCTCTTCAACTACCAGGTATGCTCGAGGGACTTATATCACTAGGTGTTAGGGAATACCAAGAATTTTGGTAACTTTTGAGCTATATCAATAGGCAGGTTCATCTACCCTGTTATGTGCTTAAAATTAAATTGTTGTTTGTTTGCTACCCCAAGCAGGGGCATGATTGTCTTTGTCAAATATTCGTTGGACAAACGTAATTTGCATGATTGAGTGTTTGATTGTTGATTTTGATTATGAATGTGTTAATTATGACTACCCCCTCAAGTGATGAGTTGATGAGGGAATGATGAGTGATAAAATCAATGAGTCACTTGACCCATATGACTTGGTTAAGGTTTCTTTCAGCTTTACCCATTTTAAAATGGAGCATTTTTGAGAGGATTTGTGATGCTTTTGTTGATGATTCATGGAAGAAAAGAGTTGAGAACCTCGTTCTTGTGGGGTGGTCCAACCACAATGGTATTCTTGGGGATTGAAGTAGTAAATTTTCCATTCAGAGCAATTTAGGTTCATCTTGATCCATAGTGAATTCCATCAGATTTGACTTGTTTTTGGTAGGTTTTGAACCATTTTTTTAATGTTTTTGATGTGGTGTTTTAATTATTTTTGAATTTTGAATTTTTGATTAATATATGTATATATATTTGAACAATGGGCTTGTTGGATGCCATTGGGGTATTTTGAATGACCAAAGGGTTTATGGATACCTTTGGGGTGTTTAGGATGACCAAAGAGTTTATGAATACCTTTGGGGCTTTTTGGGAGTTGACCAAAGGATTTAAGGGTACCTTTGGGGATTTTTGGTAATGGACCAAAGGGTTTATAGATACCTTTGGATCTTTTTGGGTTGACCAAAGGTTTATGGATACATTTGGGGCCTTTTGGGAGTTGACCAAAAGGTTTATGAATACCTTTGGGGCTTTTTGGGTTGACCAAAGAGTTTATGAATACCTTTGGGACATTTTGGGAGTTGACCAAAGGGTTTATGAATATATTTGGGGATTTTTGGATTGACCAAAGGGTTTATAGATACCTTTGGAGCTTTTTGGGTTGACCAAAGGGTTTATGGATACCTTTGGAGCCTTTTGGGAGTTGACCAAAGGGCTTATGAATACCTTTGGGGCCTTTTGGGTTGACCAAAGGGTTTATAGATACCTTTGGAGCTTTTTGGATTGACCAAAGGGTTTATGGATACCTTTGGGGCCTATTGGGAGTTGACCAAAGGGTTTATGAATACCTTTGGGGCCTTTTGGATTGACCAAAGAGTTTATAGGTACCTTTTGGGATTTTTTGTTTGATTGCTGATTAGGGGAGGTATGATACCAATAATGCCCTAGATGATGTTTTAAAAAAATTTTGTTCTATTTTCAATTTTGATAATTTGGAGTGTTAGATGCATTATGTGTTATGATTTATGGATGCATTGATAGATGCATGTGTTGTACTATAATGTTATTTGATGATATGCAATGTGTGTATGCATAATAAAATGGATTATCTATTGATATGTATTGGTGGAATATGTATACTATATGACATATTAAGTTAGCACCATAGAATGTATAGAATTCATATATTCATTTGTAATGTTGTCATGAGACTATGTCATGGATTTGTGAAAATGTAAACTGACATACCTGTGATAAAATGGAATAAATGAAATGAATATTATAGAATGTCTATGAGGTTTACATGAGACTCAAACACTCTAGTTGATTGATCAAAAGTTATATACTAACCATGCACGACTTTTTTACAAGGTATGAATCTACTACGATGACCAAGATACTCAATATCCCTATGTGTGCAAGTGAGTTCATTTTTGTAATATGCATAAGATTACCCTAGTACCAAACAAGATTGATGCAACCCATCTGTACTGAAGATCACCCTATGAGTATCACAATCCTCGGTTTTGTACGTAGTTGGATTATACTACTAGGTAGTATAGGCTACCAAAAGCTAGCTCATTCGCATGCAAACATTGGTCTGTACACACGTAAGATGCTAATATGATAGACATATCATCATGCATGAGGATACTGCCATTGCTAGGAAGGCTTGATGCCACCTAACCTGTAATAAGGATCACATCATGGTTTTTCAAATGCTAAGAATTCCAGGGATTGAAGTTCAATACTCCCTTCTTTTCTTTTATTTGATTTCAGGGATACTTGCTCATGCTTAGTGGTAAAAAACACTGATTATTTTATATTTTGTTTTCTTTGAGTAGGGGATTTGGGGAGTGGTGATAACCACTATTTATTTTTCTTTTGAATTTTTATTTTTGAGATTTTTCTTATTGATAGTGGTGAGAACCACTATTTATTTTTGAGAATTGAGTAAGGAGGAGCTTGTCCTTTTGTCAATTCTCAACATTCTTGAACCATTTACATAAAAGGATGAGCAAGATAAAATTTTCATTTAAGGTAACCTAGACCACTTTGTAGGTTTCATATTTCATTGTGCAAAACTTGGATTTAATGTTGAAAATATGTTAGGATTTTGATGTATACAAGGTACAATCAAAGCAAGACTCTACCTTATAAAAATCAGGATAACTTTCTAAAAAATCTGATGAGAAAACTAGAGATGGTTGAGTGACCAAAAACCCTAATTATATTCTAGAACAAATGACTAGGTGAAACAGACACTAATATGAAAAAGTGGGAAATATAGGTGGACATGATAGGTGTAATATAAAATGGTGTGAATAATGACTTGAACAACATTGATTTTGAATGATGATTAATGTACAGTCTCAGTGCTAGCCATGTATGAGCAACGCTAAAATACAAAGTGTAATGATGAATATACCTAATGCAAGTGATGATAAAATGCAATGGGATGCAATATGATGAAATGCAATGCTTTTGTAAATTTTGATGTTTTGATGATGTTTTTGGGTTTTGATTGATATATATGTAGATACAGGTTGACCAATGGGCTTACTAGGTACCATTGGGGTTTTTTGGGTGACCAAAGGGCTTATAGATACCTTTCAAGCATTTTGGGGTTGACCAAGTAGTATGTAGGTACCATTGGAGCATTTTGGGGTGACCTAGATGGTCATAGACCACCTAGGAGCATTTTAGGTTGACCAAGCGGTATGTAGGTACCCTTGGAGCATTTTGGGGTGACCTAGATGGTCATAGACCACCTAGGAGCATTATGGGTTGACCAAGCAGTGTCTAGAAATCCTTGGAGCATTTTGGGTAACCTAGATGATCATATACTGCCTAAGAGCATTTTGGGTTGACCAAGCTGTTTTTAGAAACCCTTGGAGCATTTTGGGTTGACCATGCGGTTTGTAAAAATCCTTGGAGTATTTTGGGGTGACCAAGATGGTCATAGACCACCTAGGAGTGTTTTGGGTTGACCAAGCGGTTTGTAGATACCCTTGGAGCATTTTGAGGTGACCTAGGTGGTCGTAGACCACCTAGGAGCATTTTGGGTTGACCAAGCGGTTTGTAGATACCCTTGGAGCATTTTGGGATGACCTAGATGGTCGTAGACCACCTAGGAGCATTTTGGGTTGACCAAGCAGTTTGGAGATACCCTTGGAGCATTTTGGGATGACCTAGATGGTCCTAGACCGCCTAGGAGCATTTTGGGTTGACCAAGCGGTTTGGATATACCCTTGGAGCCTTTTTTAATCGTGTTCTCATCTTTGAGATACTGCAGGTGTGCGATGGAAACTATAAAACCACGTATAGGTGGTCGGAAAAATGCATGGATGTGGTTTTGATTGTGAAAATACAGACGTGCAGTGTAGACTGAATGGCATACCACTTTAGAAATGGGTCTTTAGGCTCCAAATCTTGGTTCTCCTCAGGATGCGTGTAGAGCTCTACTCCTATTTTGGTAGCTTGATGGTACTAATGTTCAACCTCCCTTGGTGGATGGGGTGAAGGTGCCTTAAAAGGTCCCTTGGGATTTTTGAGGGAAATGTGAGGTGGCAAGCTAGGATTACCAAGTGGCAATCCTGGGCTACCAAATGGAGGGAGCATTGAGAGTGAGTCACCCAGGGTGTCTCACTTAACCAGGGTGAGGTGGATGCAAGTGGAGTGTTATGTGGAGGGTTACCCCATGTGAAGGGACAAAAGAGACAAGGGTGTATGATATATGGCAAGGGATGTTGGTGAGGTGGCTAGGACACATGTCTAGTGAGTAGGTAAGGTATCCTAGGCTGATTTTCCCGATTTAATAAATTTGGAAAATAGGATAATGTGTAGTATTTTATATACCTAAGTCTAAACTTAAGCATATAAATTATTATGTAGGATTTGATGTGGGTGGCAGATGTAATGTTGTGAATGACAAAATTTTGGTACCTACAATCTTATATTGATTTATTCTCTCTATATTTTACAATGATCTACCCCAAAATTATTGGGAACTTATTACACAGAATGATTTGCTTGCTCAATTTTTACAAATGGACACAAAAGGGAAGTACCCTTTGGTAAAAAATAATGAACTATGGTGTCATGGATCTTCTCTACTACAATCAAGAGGTTGAGTGGGCTTGTGTATCCTTTGAAGGGCCACTCCAGCTATAACATCTATCAAAGAAATTGTTGCTTGTACCTGCACAAAAGCAAACCATCAAAAATATATCAGTAGCACATGTGGGGCCTCCACAGTGTGAGGCCCTCTCTAATAAAATTGTAAATCTACTAACCTTAGGTGGAATACTTGAAAAATATGAAACAGAATACATAAACATAAATCAAATAAAACAACTATGCCTTGTCAATACCTGATCATAATCTACGCTCTTAAGGGCTTGAAATGATATCACACAGACATCCAAAAATATTTGAGGGCTCTAACTAGGGTTTGTAAGAAATGTCATATGAATGTGTGTGATCTCTCTTTGCAAATGCTTTTCAACCTCCAAAAATGTTCAACCTAATATGTTTCCACCTTCCCCTTATTCATAAAAAGTGAATAACATTTTATAATTGCCTTCATTCAGGTTAGGGTTTTGACGATGATAATGAATGACTAGGATTAAAGCATGATGAGCAACTGAGATTACAACTTGATAAGTGACACGAATTGTGATTAATGAGTGGCAAGGATTGCCACATGGCACACTAATATGGAGTTTTGATGGATGGCTTGGATTTATTCATATATATATATATATATATAACTTATGATGAATGGCTGTAATTTGATGATGATGAGTAGACAATGAATGGCTAGGATTTGGTGTCTACAACAGGATCAAATATATGATAATTACAATATAATAAGATCAAATATTATTTTAACCAGAATAATATGAGACAACTAATATGTAAATAAAGGTTAATAATATATTAACTAACATTCATTAATAAGCAACAATATGAATGTAATAACCTGAATCATACATGTACAAAGCATGTAGGTCAACTTACAATATTAGTTGCTTAAATATATGCAACATTTATTACTCCTATTTCTCTTACAAATGTATCATAAAAATCTCATACAATAACAATACTCACAATATAGATAATGTAGACTATGTAGGCTATGTTGGTGATGTAGATTAATATCTATGCCTCCCCATAGAGTAATATATAGCCATTGTAGGATGACTCTTGGGTTTCGTGAATCTTCCTTTCCTTATGCCAAGTTTCATGACTCTTGGCTTCTCTACTTGATACTTGCATACACATGACACTATCTTGTATGAAAACTTGGACATGACTCTTCACATAACACTTCCTAATCTAAGAAGACATGTGCATACTTACATATGAGACACTTGTGCACATTTACACACATTACACTTGCACACTCATTTACATGACACTTGTGTATTTCCTGCACATTATTACATTACATAAAATATTTACTCACACTCTAATCTAGGACACAACCTTAATCTAATATTTACAAGGTTGTACCAAGGAGGTACATTAGCATGTACCAAATAATGTAATATTATCTAACATCATAATCTTTGGTTTGATGAGACAATGCATATATACTTGAGGAATGCATCCTCATTTATTTCATAAATATATAATTCCTAATATTTACTAAGTGTAGTTACATCATTGATATAGGTTTCAAGCTTGAAAACTAAAGAGATCACCATTTTTCTAATATTAGCAAACAATTTCTAGTTTGTTGTGGAAATATTTCCTATTGAAGGGTCAAAGCACTAGGCACATTGCAATACTAACTATGGGAATGATATTATTATTTAAGAATGGACACAATCAAAATATTTGAGTTTTTTATCCTTTGTGCTTGTTTTTCTAGGTTTCATCTCTAGCCAATGTATCATAGTCATCCATGGCCATTACATTACTTTTTTATCTAAAAATTTTCTATGTATATTTTGGTTGTATCACATGATGTGTATTTGGATTTCATATATTCCCAGGGAATGATGTCAATGGTGATTTATATATGCTTATGTACACCCAAAGAAAATTTACAAGATAATGAAGGAGAAAAGACCCCCTTAATTGAATTTCTCAAGTACAATCAATTACATTTTTTTAATTGTGGAGTGGGAAATAATAGATGACAATTAGATAGTATGACTTTAGATCGAGGTTGCAATTAGATAGTGAAATTATAAATAAGGTTTCTAGTATAAATACTAAAGGGACACCATCATTGATACAATGGGAAAATTGGTAAATGAACTCCTTACTTATAAACCTCCTAAGGTTTATGCTTTATTTTTATAAAAGTAGTGAATTTTATACTAGTTGTCCGAGATTTGCTTTAGGGAACCCAAGGATGTAGCCTAACCCATTCCCTTATATAAAATATTTTTTAAAAACCTTATCAATATTAGAAAATTGAGAATTCTAAGTTCATAGAATCTATATTGCTTGAAAAAGAGGTTACACTTTATAGCTCTTGAAAGAACTAGATAATAGCAAAAATAGTTGAAGCTAACCTATTCGTAGAACACCATCCTAATTTAGGTAGATGACTAACCCATTTAAATAGCAAACTCAACTTAACCCTATATGCTCTCTAGTCTAACTTACCTCTAATTTAGCATAGCTAATACAAATCATTAGCTTTAACAAAAGACTTAATCAAATGCTAATTAAACTATTGCTAGTTACCTAGGGAAGACTTTAAAGTATGCTTCTAAAGTCCAACAAAAATTGCTTTTTGAATTTTAAATCCATGGTATTTTTGTTCCTTATCACTCATAGTGAAACCCTTTTTCATTTGTAGGGGATTTACAACTTAGGGCCCTCTATGTTTATATGTAGAATGAGGTTTGTAGGGACAACCAATCAAAGATCCATCATGAGGAAGAAATAAGAGAAAATATTATCATTTTAGGGTCCCTTGAGAAACCATTTTTAGTGATCAAAGATCATGATAATTTGTCATATTTACAAGTTGAAGTAATTAGAAAATGAATGGAGATACACTAGTTGGATGCCATATTGGTGTTTGAAAAGTTACATGCTGAGATTGTAGGACCTACCTATAAGGTATGTAAACAAAAATGGTCAAGTATCTCCAATGAGCTTAGGAGATGAGATCCTTATTTCCATCAAAATATTAACCTTACCTTAAAAAGAGTAGAATACTATCTTGACTTGGTAAAACAACCTTTTATTTCATTGATTGGACTATGTCTCCAATATCCTATTTTTGGTGGCCTCCTCATAAACCAAAACATAATGAAGTGCAAGATGCAATTAAAATGGATGAGATAGTAGAAAACAAAGGATACTATGATGAAGATGAAAATCTATCTACTTTCCTTGATAATTTTTATGATATGAAAAAGAAAATTGGGTTACATGAGAAAATAAAACATTTGTAGTTGGGAAAAATGATGGGCCTCTAGTTTAAGCCATTTTATATATCTTTTGACACTGAGTATGACTATTTTGTTGCATGCATTATAATACTAATACAATTACATATTTTAAACTAATCTAATGTATTAGCTTGTTTGATATTTTTTCTAGAATTTGATATGATTAGATGAGATATTTGGATAATTTATATGTTATTTGAAGTATTACACCAATGATGATGAGGAACTAACCTATGGGGAAATAAGCCTTTGTTGTGTTCATTTTTCAGGAATTTAGCAACATATTTTAGACCTATGTTTGTACTATATTAGCAACAATTCTTACAATAGTTGTAACAACATCAGTCTCCAATATAGAAATAATATTTAATCTAGCCACAATAGTTCTTACTATAGAAATAAAAATCAACTATATTTGTTACCATAATAGTAGTAATTATTACTACAATATAATAGTCTTTACTATAGTAAAAGAAAATTGCACACACCATATGTGAGATGATAACCACACATGTTCATGCTACTATAAATTAGTCTATTGAAGCAATGGGTTGTAGCAAGAAACCATCATAATTCCATGTGGCACCCTCTATATTCAATAATGTTGAAAGATAATGATACCTTATTTCCTTTGTGCATGTGGTAGTAAATTCAACTAGGGACTCGAATAAAAATGTATTTGTGTAACGAGAATAATAACCACTAACTAGGAGATGTTTTATCATTATACTACTTTGGAAATACATCAATAGTGATTGGGTGGATACTTGTAGAAGCAATTTGAACCCTCATGCACTATTGATATTGTAGATCAAATTAAATAATCATGCACTACTTTGGAAATACTGCATCAACAGTGATTGAGTGGATACTTGAAGAAGAAATTTGTACCCTCATTCACTACTGATATTATATATCAAATTAATTCATCATGGTAGGTAGATGAAGGGTGAATAAAAGTGCCCTAATTACTAGTTGGGTAAAAAACTAAAATGACCAGTATTAGTTTATACAAACTATTATAATTTTGAGTTTTTATTACCCTAGACTAGAATCCTTTGTGTTTGATGGCAACACTTGAAATGGATATTGAAGGCATGTATATGTATGTATCCCATGTAGATTTGGAAGAAATTAGAGTGATAAAAAAAGCAAAATGTGACTCTGGTAAATATTTTGAGTCACCCAACATTGTAGTAGCTACAAATTTTAATCAATACATAATATACATTTTTGCAATAAAGTAAGTATTCCAAATTAGGGGAATCAACTCTAGTTGCTACAATAGTTAAAAACTCCTCTTGGAGATACACAAATTTTTATAATTTATCCTTTGTAGGCTAGGGTTTTATGATTAATTTATTTCAAAATTGCTCTATTTTTAGGATTATAATTAGGAGTATAGTTGCTATAATTTATTAATGTGTTACTTTTTCTAGCATATAGTTTAAAAATGGTCAAGCTTATGATCTGAATAGGACTAGTCTACCATAATACAACATGTGAATTCATAAGTTAAGGTCTATGAGTGTTAAGTTTGTAAAGTTATTTTGGCTATTCCATTCATCATTGGAGATATAGGACTAAGATGGGAATCCATATTCTTGTATTCATGAAGAAAAATATAGGGATCATCCCTCATAGGAATTTCATATGTTCTTATCCCTAGTATTTCCCAAGATGGAGTGAATTATGATTTTAGTTAAAATTTTTAAGGAGTGATAGCTTAGAGTATATGTACCTTAGTTTCATCATAACCAACTAGTGCATATATTGTGTTGATACCTTCAAAGCCTAGAACCTCAAATTCAAAAATTAATTAAATGTCCATTAATTTCATGCAAGTCTTCCTATGTAGATAAATTCTTACTATAGCCATCCCATTTGACCATAATTTGATCTATAGTTATATTCATAAGTTGATTAGCTCTATTGTCTAGAATTTTGATAGGCCCAATGATGAGGTCCTCATCCTGTTCTACCTATAACTGAGTCTAACCAAGCACATGAGTTGTATATGACATATTTTTTGAGCATAAAGACATAAAATATATTATGAATGCAAGAAAAAATTGGCAATAGATCAAATCAATAAACTATTAGCCCTATTCTCAATAATTTCAAAAAGACCCATAAATTGGGGTGCAAGTTTTACCCCTTTTCAAAATATGATAAAGATTTTATGAGCTCATACTCCAAGAAAGATCTAGTCACCCACTTGAAAACTTCTCTACAATCTGTAGACACCTAAAACGTGTCATGTCGATGGCGACTACTCATATGGACATGCTACAAGACCATATGGAAGATCTTGGACAAACTCCAAGATAGAGCAATGGTTCTAACCACTCAAGTTGTGCTCCTTGGCCTATTCAGTCTGAACTACAGACCAAACCTATGGTCTATAGTCTGAACCGTGGCTAAGGCCTATGATTTACAGTCTAAACCGTAGCTGTAACCTGCGGTCTTAACTGGAGTTCAAATGGCCTTCATCTAAGCCAAATCGGTTTGAACGACCATTTGTTCTAGAAGAGGGTGGTTAGAGGATGGAAGCTTTCAATCCAACTCTCCTAACCACCCTTTCTTGATCTTGGCTTCTCCATGAAACCACCCATAGCCTTAGGACATCCTATAAATACCCCTTCAAATTAGGCCAAAGATATAGAGAAGAAATTGATCAAGAGAGTAGTGAAGCCCTATCGAATTGCATATTGAATTCATGCATTGATAAGGCTACTTTGCTATTCAACCAAAGATCAATTTGCCATGGATGCCCTAAAGACCTAGGAGAGACAATAAATTCTAATTCGAGAAAATGGAGGCCCCATTCAATGATTCAACTGCCAACTTGTCAGAGGACACCGAAGGTGACCCTTGAACATCAATTGGACAAGGAGATCAAGCCCACAACCCTTGAATTTGGAGGGCAAACCACTTGGTTGCTCACTATGGCTTTCAATCGGGCAGACTGCTCATCAAAGCTACAATTTGCAATAGGGGTAAAATCTCTTTACTGTTTTCATTACAATATGATTAGTTAAGTTAGAATTAATATTTTAGCTGATCAATTGTTTTTTTAGAGATCTCTGACCGATAGATTTAGTGTTTAGAGTAATTTTGTCATATTAGTGTAGAATATGCATTAATGACTTATTTTTATGCTTTCATGCTTCATTTCGCATAATTGATCCATTAGATTGATAGTTGTAGTTCTTGTTTACATCTTTCAAGTAATCTTGATGAATCTTGCATATGTCTAACACCTTTTATTAGATTTCTTTATTTTAGTTATAATGGCATATACATGTTTATTACCTTCAATGGGCCTCATCATGAGAGGTTGCCTATGTTTTTAACTATCTTCTATTGTTTCTTGATTGCAGGGGATCTATATTCAAAGGAGCTTACATTCAAATCCTTCCTCAATGCGAAGAAGAGGGTTTACTCCACCCCAGGGCAGTTTGTGACTATTTGAAAAAGCATTTATAGTGCGTCTACCCCATTGGGGGCTTTGGCAATTGTATTAAGAGTATCAACATTCTAGTGACCCTAAGAGGGGCAATATTGTAACCGTATTTCATTGACAATATTAATAAAAGAAACACACATTTTCATTATTACATGCAATCTTGTTATTTTATCATGCTTTTATGTTGATTTCATTAATGCAATAGCTAGGTGTACACTTTTTGGGATAGGTCAGAAGGCGATCTAACTGCTATCTAACTGCTATTTGTTGATTTTTGAAATTGTAGGTACAGACCACAACTATCAGCTACGAACCAACAATTGAACCATAGGTTCAACACACAGTTTATAGTCTGAACCGTAGACCAGACCTATGATTTACACTTGACAACACAGACAACAGAGTGCAGATCAACTCAGGACCTGAGGTAGGCCCTATTTTCCACTCTCTGTTATTTTTTTACTCTCTATGTTTTTACATAATGCATAAAAGTGAATGAAATTAGGAAAAACAAATTAAAAAAGGAAAATTAATCATGTCCTAGTTCATTTAGCATTTGCATATGTAGAAAGGCACTGCTGGGAACAACATACCTATGATTGCAGTTCGCTCTAGGCTACAACATGCTTGATAGAAGTGTCTATTTGGTTTGCATGTGTGAGGCCCAATTAGTGGCCATTGTCATCGTAATGTGCATTATCTCAAACAACATATAAATTAGTTTGAATTTTCTGAGTGTAAAACATTCTTTCATTTGCATAGCATATAGAAAATGAGCATGAGTGTTATATGATGCATTTCTTTTATGTACAATAAAATGAACCACACACACCACTTGGCACTTAAACGCTAGTGAGTTGGGCTTGACATCCAACCACTAGTAGGGTTCAATGACAATGGGTGTAATTTCCATCCGCTGGCCCAAATCCTACACACCCTTTGTTACTAGACCAATATCGGATCCAAGAATATTTTGTACCCTGGAAAATTTGCATGTATTCTCTTCGGAGGGTATAACATTGACTGGGGGAAAACGAGTGAGTATCTAGGAGGACCTGTGCTCCTTGACCGTGTGTGGGCTTCATTACCACACATTATAGGTCGAATTATGAAGCTTGGAAGTCACATCTAGGTTGTCGAGCTGCGAGCATACAGGTGAAAGCCAATTCAAACTGAGAATATCATTCAACGCTTTTCAAAAACACGATAAAGAGTTCTATACTGATACAACAAATTATTGAAAAAAAATAAAATAGTTTAGGGCTCACTTTTAAAAATGTAAAGGATATAATCACATTGTTTACTTTGTATGCTTATTTATTGGTTAATTCACCAAGATAAGGCCCTTCTTGAGGCCAAAATTATTAGTAAGAGAGGAAACCTCTCGAGTCTTGTTTAGTTGGTTCATCATGACAACTAGGCATGATAGAGCTCAATCACAAGCTAATGAGTCAAAGAGTTCATGGAGAGGCTCTGAATGCTTCTGATGTTCTCCTAAGGAGCTATCAAACCTTGCACACATTCTTGCTAGGTGTCGCACTCATCATGCATCGAAGGATCCAATCCTCCTAACGTGACACTCTGACAGTTGCCACAAGCTTCCTTTGTCACGTAGGGGGTTCACCCATATAGATCATGGGGTTTCCTCACACACAGTGAGAACCCACATCATTAGGTCTCCACCTAGTGAGATAGAGAGTTATGGATCATACTCCATGAGTCAGTCCTATAGGGAATTTGAGTCTCATGCAACCCATGAGAGGCGACTACTCCAAGACCAATTGGAGGAGGTACGCTGTGAGCGTAGGCATCTAGAGCGTGAGTGCGTAAAGAGAAAGAGAGTGCATCAACAAAGGTTGGATGAGCTCCAATGACGTGAAGAGAGGATTTACCAATAAAATACATGAGGAACAATCATGTGAGGTAACTCTCGAAAAGAAGCTCATACCTAGAGTGCTTAGGCAATAAGTCAACATGATGCATCCAGTGCATCATCAAGAGTTGTCACTTAAGCAAGTAGATAGCCATTCCTTTAGATAGATTGACATGCCTAGGGTTATCGAAGAACACTAGAAAATGATGTTTAAGGATCCCATGCGTAAGCATGAGGTCGAGAGTAGTTAAGTCTGACAGGTGAGCAGTGTCAACACTCGAAAGTCATCACAATCATTGGGGCATATACAGTCTATTCCACCATATAAGGAACCTGTGATTACTTTCCATAAATAGGAAGTCAAACTTGTCCTTATCAGGGAGTCTGATCCTCCATTGCATATCATAGCAAGGATAAAATAGATTGTGTATAAGCGAGTATTGGTGGATACATGATCATCGATTAATACCATCACCACCTTGGCATTCAAACATCTCAAAATTCCACTGTCCCACATCAAGGAAATAAATTTAATGCTGCAAGCATTTAACGATGTGGAATACCCTACAGTAGGCACCATAGTCCTTGCCATCGAGGTGGGACACAATATTATTCCTACATTGTGCTACATTTTAAAGGAATCAAGACAATATAATTTGTTGCTTGGAAGACTGTGGATAAGATCCATGGAGTGCGTGCCATCAATAGTGCATCAGTACATTAAGTACACCCATGGAGGTGAAGTCCATATAGTTGAGGTGGACCCAGATCCCTTCAAGTATTATAAACTTGAGGATCATCCACAGGAAACTGGTGAGGTGCCTATGCATCTGCAAGTTAAACTTGATGAGTCTATCCAAAGTGTGGATGCAACCTTGCAGATGGTGGTGGAGTTACCATCCCCACCGCTATCACCTGTGGAGTCACCTATAGCCCCTATAGTCTCGACACCGCTTAGCAGGGAAGGATTGATGAATGCCCTTACGAAGTTGCTCATAGCTGCTTTAGAAGTGTCACTAGAGGATCTTCATACTCCTATCAAGGAGGAAGAACCTAGCATGGTCATGGATTCACCTTAGTGTATCACACCCTCTTCATCCATCATAGCACTAGATAGTCCTCATGAGGACAATGGTGAATCTAAGGAGCTTATAGAGGTCAAAATTATGATGCTGCCCACCATATAATCCACTAAGGATCTAGGTCAAATTTTCATTGAGTCTCTGGAGATAACATATGAGTATAAGGAAGGTTCAGTTATCATGATTGAAATAAGATAGCCTCAGTATTTTGACAAATTACTTAAGATGCATGCAGTTGTGGAGTCTTCTCATGAGTTTGTAGGAATGGTCGATATTAGGCTAGAAGATCAAGTGATTCCTAATCACATAGAGTCAGAGATGGGGTAATCCAATGGTTTTTCTACATTTTTGGGGCCAAAACCTTTGAAATTAGTCACTCCTGACTCATTTCTCATGGTACCATCTCAAGAGCATAAAAAAGTAGGTTCCTCACATCATATTGGGGTACCGCAACTGACACAGTTCAAGACAATGAAGTGAAATAACAGCTTGAGTGGAGTCATAAGCATTAGCATGTGGATAACATTGATGAAATATGTCATCAAGAAGCTTCCACATCAACTCAAATGAAGGAAATAGGTGATTTGCAATTACCTAATGGATCCATAACATCCACTTTTATATTTCCTTCAAATGACAAGGGCATTTCGAATCAGTAATTGGAAATACATTTGAGCTCTTTGTCAGTCTTGCGATCCATTTTAAGTCGTATAGAATGTATGGAGCATTGAATGGATGAGCAAGATAAGGCATTGCATTTGATCAAGAACTGGCTTGAAAAATTGGAATTACAAAAGCAACCCTTTCCTGAGGCCGAATCGCTTCCTATGCAAGTACAAAAAAAGCCTCAATGAAAGCAAAAGCCCATGCGGCCAACCCAACCATTGGATTCTCAAAGCAAACCAATGTGGGTCAAGAGCCCAAAATAGTCGCATCATAGTGGGACTCCATTAAAAGAGTCTATGTATGACATATTTTAGAAGCTGCAAGAGGCTAAGGTCATCACCTTACTTGATATCATCCCTTTAAACCCCAGTAGAGTTAAACCTACGGGTTACATGGAGCATCACTATTGTATCTATCATCGAATAGAGGGCCATGGCATCTGAGATTGTCATGAATTTAAGAGTGTGGTGCAAAATATGATAGATAAGGGGGTTTACCATGTAGATGTTTCTCTCATAGTTCCCCAACATGCCGAAGTGGAGGTCATACTTCCTCAAGAGTGACCTCGAAGTCATCAAACGCCTCGTACGTCCAATAGGCTAGTGCAACAAGTAGTTTCATTTCAGATGACTACTCTAACTTTGTTCTAAAAGTTACACGAGGTAAAGATATTCATATTACCCGAAGTCAAGCATAGGGAATCCAAGACTGGGTCACCTGATGGGGGTCCCTTTTATGTGTATCATCGAGTGTATGGACATGATATTTGAAGTTGCCAGTCATTTAAGAGGGTCATCCAAGATCTAGTAGAACGGGATGAGATCCACGAGGATGGTTCTATCATTCATCCATGCTGAAGCATAGGTACTTCGATGAGGTCCATTCTTCACTTGGGGGAGTTGATGTCTATCACTCTTCCTAAACAAGTTGATTACTTTTTTGTGAATAGCATGCATGTTGGGGGTCTTCAAGGTAGTATACCTTTCCCTCTAGCCATGCCAAATTCGATAAGCAAAAATGAGGAATCTAGAGGTATTGCACCTCCCTCACCATCATCGGATGGCACACACACTAGGGGTATATAGGAAAGCATGCCCTTCCCAAAAAGCTCCAAGGGTTCCTGAAACCACTCAATCGTGTCAGTAAAAGGCTTCGAGGGTTTTCTTAAAACTGCTCGGTCATCCTAAAAGGCTCCAAGCTTGTCTGTGAGTAGTTTGGTCAATCAAAAGGAACCAAGAGTTTCTGAAAAATTTCTTGGTCAAACCAAAAGCTCCAAGGATTCTTAAAAGATCACTTGGTCATCCCAAAAAGTCCCAAAGGTGCTCATAAACCCTTTGGTCAAACCCAAAAGGCTTCGAGGATTTGCTTAAAACCGCTCGATCATCCTAAAAAGCTCCAAGAATTTTGTGGAAAGATCGCTTGGTCAATATAAAGGCTCCAACGACATTTTTGCACCGTTTGGTCATGCCTAAAGGCTCTAAAGGCATGTAATCATCGTTTGGTCAGATATGAGGCCCAAAACTCGTAAAAATTAAAAAATCAATAAAATCCAAAAAAATTAGTAAAGCATAAAATCCAAAAACATTTGCATTTGCATTTGAATTTTGCATTAACTCATGCATTCGCTGCATTATTGCATTGCATATAGGCATGCATCATCCGATTGCATTTCGTAATAGAAGGAATTATGTTTGTCATGATACCATGTTTGTGTCTAAATCATGCATCTCTGTATTTATCATGATCCATCATTCATGTGAGTAATTGTTTTTTTCAACACAACCTATTTAGTTTCTATGGAGATATACTAGGGTTTTCCAGTAATTCAACCATACCTAGAGGTCTTATCAAGAGTTTGTAGAAATCTTGCTTTGCTTTTGTAGCTGAGGTTCAGTTAGTATAGACCTTAGCATATCAGAATACTATCACTAATAAACAAATTAAACAATCCTAACAAGGACTAGGGAAAGATGAAAGTTGTGAAGCAGGACTGGGTATCCTGAGGTGAAAAGAGTTATTCTTGCTTATCCCTTTATGTGGATGGTATGGGAAATATTGGTAGTTGGCAAAAGGATAGGTTAGTTACCTATTTATAATCCCTTGCTTACGATAAAATAAGAAATATCCTAGAATGATATCCCACATCAATCCTTAAGATTGATACTCTAGATCAATATCATAGATCGACTTCCTAGATTGATATCCCATATTGATATCATAAGATCGATATCCTCAATTGATATACTAGAAACAGTTTTTCCAAGTAAATCCCCCAAAGGAAATTTTTTGAAGAATATTATCAAATGTAAATGCCAAAAAGTGAAGATCAAATGAAGATCATAAAACAAGCTCAAATCAAGTTCAAAGTAAATATCAAATGAAGATCATAAATCCAAGTTCGAGTGGAGATCAAATGAAGATCAGAAATCCAGTTTGAAGAGAGATCAAATGAAGATCCAGAGACAATTCAAAATGAATATGGAATCGACTCCCTTGCTTCACCACATATGAGCAAGTATCCCAAAAATTAAAGGATAGAAAGGAATGAGCCTGAATCCCTAGAATTATCGGCACTACTATACCTTACACATGATGATATGTTTGATACACTTGCATCTCGCTCGTGGGTAGACCAATGTTTGAATATGGAAGAGCTAGCTTCAGGTGTCCTGCATTACCTAGTAGCTTAGTCCAACTAAAATCTAAATTTGGAATTGGATAAGACATTTGTGGAACCCCTATCTTAGCAATGGGCTGAAAGAATCCCGCCTCACATTAGGGAACACTTTTGTCTTATCTTAAAATATTCATGTGCACACACAGGGATAATGAATAGTTAGGGCCTATCCTAGCAAAAGCCTTTTATCTCAGAAGTCTAGTGTGGTTAGTATACAAATTTTGATGAGTCTACTAGGGTGTTTGAGTCTCATGGAAAACCTCAAAAATATCTCTCATAGCAACAAAATATCAAATATCACAAACCATATAAAATCATCACATTGCAAAGTATCGAGTCCATGATACATCATTATATAGAGCATAATCAAGATATAGGATAAATATCGGATGGATATTAGAAATAATATTTAGACGACCACTGACTATATCGTGCATATTTTTCAAATTTGCAAAATAAAATAGAATGACACATTATATCATTCGCATCATGACATCGCATACCATTGTATTTCATATATGGGTGATTAATTGATTAAATTCTTATCTTGAGGATTTTTCAATTACATTCATGATTTTTATACATTTTGTGGTGTTGCCCATTACATTGATAAACATAATTGCATTCATTCCTTATATTTTAAGTGATTAAATTGTACAAATTCATTTACATTAGATTACCATCATGTAAATAATGCATTACATATATCGCACATATAAGCATCTAGATCACTGTATATCATCATCATCATAAATTAAATAGCTATCTAGTGCATGTCATCCATACATCACATCATATAGCATCAAATTAACATAAGCATTGCATCCATGTGCATCAAATAAAAAAAAAATTAAACATACACAAGTATACATAATGAGTCATAAATGATCAATCTCATATATATATATATATATATATATGTGTGTGTGTGTGTGTGTGTGTGTGTGTGTGTCCAGAGAATACATCAGGAGTACAAAATACTTGTAGACTTCAATCGTGTAGGTCCTAGACCTTACACCAAAAATATTATATATGCAAAAATGTAGCTTAGATCTAGTACAACCCTAGCTCTAGCTTGCTCCCCCTGAACTGGAGCTCTTGCCACCTCCCTCAACCCTATGCTCTGGAGCCTGCTCTGTAGTCAACTCTAGTGCCTACTGTGTGCCTTGCTGAGGGCCCTGTGTGCCACCTAACCCAAATAGGCCTAGCACATGGGATACTGGTATGTCTATGTGGCTAGACCTATGACTAGAAGTCGCAACCGTCTCCTTGTGACCCTTGTGAGAGCTAGCTTCATGTGTGCTAGAGGACCTATGTGTCCTCTTTGTCATATGAGTCTGTTGGCTGGAGCTCACTGTGGACTATCCTATAGTCTTGGACCTGGTCCTATGAGACCCCGTAGCATGTCTATCCTCTAGCACCTGCAAGCCCCATAATATGATAAATCCTTCTAGTCAAGAGATGTGAGTTGCCCTTGCATCGCAAAGGTCATTTCCCTCCTCTACGAGAGAAGTGAGCCACCTAATCTCTGTCGTGGGGTCACCACCTCCTGGCAGTATAGCTGATGGTGCTACTGGTGGTGCCATGATAGTCTGAGATGAGGAGGTGTCTCCTCTATGAGCCTAGGATTGATCCAAGTCCCTCTTTGCTATAATTATAGCTTGCTGTACCTCTGATACCTATAGGGAGTTAGTCAGCTCCTATATCTAACCCTCTACTGCTATGGCACAAGCTATGGTACCTATGATCTCCTCTTGGATCTGCTACCACTGTCTCTCGCTATGAGTTAGCTTCACCTCTAACATGGCGATGCTAGCATCCCTCTTGTATCGCTCCAAATTTTTCACACCCTTACCTTCAGGCTATAGGATCCATGCCCGAAAGGGGGATGTGAAAAGGATGGTGCGGTACCTCGGACTGAGAGGACTTGCGAAGGTCCCGCCTCTCGGGGGAGGTGTATTATGGTGATTTTTCGACGGATGGTGGGTTCACCAGGAAACATTTGAATGGCATTTTCTATGCCTAGGTTGGGAATGTGTTTTATGTGTTTAGTTTTATCCTTAAACATTCAAGTCCTAGGTTTGGCAAAATGAATCTAAATTGCTTTATATGAAGATGCAGATTAAATGAATACAGAAGAATAAATTAGGACAAAAAATAGAGAAAGTAATCAAGATTAAAAAGTCATACCTGATACTGATGTCTGATGAAGATTCTGATTCTTGAAGCAGTTAGGATCACCTCTGATTTGATAGGATCGTCTGCTATCAGACAAGATCATCTAAGATTTGAAGAATTCGTCAGAGACCTGCAATCAGAGAAGTAGACACAAAATGCAGAAAATGCAACTATTCTAACAGAGGGCAATGATGTAGAATAATAGGAATAACATTAAAATGATGATAATAAAAAGAGTGTACTACAATGACTTAATGACAATTGGTGACTTAATTATGCATTTAAAGCTACATGGGTGAACTCCAAAATGCAGAATAGCAAAAAATAATAAATAAACTAGCTAATTGCAGAATAAAACAACAGATTGAAAAGAGGAAAATGCAAACTCTAGGCACTGATTGCCCCCAATGATGATTGCAATCGAAATCGTCTCTGATTTGACAGGATCGCCTCCGATCTGAACAGGATCATCTACGACGATGTAAGCTTGCTCCGGCTGAAAAATGACAAGGTTCCTGCAAGAAAATTGGATGCAACAAATGTAGATGGTAATACAGATTATTCTAATGCGTGTGAAGGTTGATTTATAGGAAAATTCAGCTAGGGGGATGCTAAGGGGAGGGTCTAGGATTAAATAGGCTTAGGATGGAGGTTAGGAGGTTGGAGATCATCCCTATTTGGGAGATATCCAATGGGGAGGGTCTCTAACGGCGCAAACATGCTTTTGCCTAGATTAGAGATGCCGTTGGAACATAAGCTAATTGTGAAAAATCAATTTTGGGACAAAATCGTCTGGACGTCCTAGCCTAGACGAAATCGTTCGATCTGAGGTGATATCGTCTGATCGGTGACGATATCGTCAAATGGTCAAAACAAACTCTAAAAATGGTGTGGAAAATGAGGAAACGGATTAAGCAACGGTTTGGGAGCGATTTTGGAGGTTGAAATTTGAATTTGAATTATTTACTAGAGTAAGTGTAATTATTAAGGTTTTACTGCGCCAAATTTAGGGTGCTACATTTTGCCCCCTCTTTAGAAATATTTTTGAAGAAAATGCGTTAAATATGAGTTCTTCTCGATCTACGAGAAAGCAAAAATTATTCCCATTTTTAGGCAACGATTCTTGGTCGAATCGTACGACAGCTTACTATGGTGCCCCCTCCGTGTTTTTACTCAAATCGAACGTTTGAGGTAAAAACACGAAAAAGCAAAATTTTAAAATATTTTTAATTGTGTTTTGAATAAAATTAAGAAAAATAGGGTAAAACCCTAATTCATTTTTACTGTTCATTTTTCTGGTTTTGGAGCTCTACAAGCAAAAATGGTCAAGACAGCGCACAGATCAATAGAGGTCCAGCGCGGGCTACAGGTAAGAGTCTAAACTTAGCTTAAAATGGTTTAGGTTGAATTTACATGGTTTTTAGGTGAATTTTAAATAAATTTTGAGCATCGCGGCTGTTTTTGGGCCGTCGACGTCATCGGGATGAAATCTTCTTGATTTCAATGAAATCGTCTCAAGTTCACCGATTTCGTCTAAGGGCGAAATCGACGAAAGGGGGACGATTTCGTCAAATAAGGGACAATTTGGCTTGCAAAATCGAAGACGATTTTGCTCAAATTTGGGACGATATCATCCAATAGTGGACGATATCATCATTTGTATAAAATTGAACTGATTTTAATTGCATTATTAATCACTTGAGTTTTTATTAATGATTTTTATTGTGTTGTTTTTTATGTTGCAGAGAGGTTTGCTAAAGAGCAGAGAATGGAAATACGACAGGTTGAGAGATGACTTGGCCGCTCTATCACAGGTAGAACGGGATTAGCTGGCTCAGGCCGGCTTATAGCATGTGGCAGAAATGCCACAAGTTTCTACTGAGACATGGGGCTACTGACAGCCCTGATAGAGAGGTGGTATCCAGGTTCTTCCTGTTTTTGGTTACCCACAGGGGAGATGACTCCCACATTGGAGGATGTATGGAGGATTATGAGAATCCCCATACAAGGACGGTTGATCACTCCTACGACCAATCAGGGCCATTCTATGATGCGATTATGTGGCGATCCGAGCTTCGCCCTGGAGAAGGGCAGAGTGAACATCGAGACGTTGCATCAGATGCCTGGGGCATCCAGACTCACACAGGTTTTGGCTGGAGTGGTAGGTGGACTTCTGCTGTGCCACCAGAGCGGGTGCAGGGTACCATGGGTGCTATCAGATGTGATCTACGACATGTGTGACCATGGTTACAGGTTCTCTTGGGGCAGCTTTGTTCTATGCCAGCTGTACAGGATCCTACATGGGGTCATGTACAAGGGTGGATGATGTCTGGTTATGACATCACTTCTACAGGTTTGGTGCTGGGAGCACATTGCAATGCGAAGGCCGATGGGGCTTCCTTTGACAGGGATTGACGGGGAGAGGCCCCGAGTTTTCTACTGGTGGCTTCGGAGAGGGTCACAGCTGTGGATAGATCTACCGATGTCTTAGAGACTGCTGGATGACCTTGTACCGAACCAGATCACCTGGAGGCCTTGGAGGGATCATCCAGGGTGGGTCGAAGATGGACAGGAGCTAGCTCACATCAGGCGAACCTGCTGGCTGAGGATGGAGAGGGGAGAGGTGGAGCTCCACCACTATGATCGAGTTTTGTGATAGTTCGGTCTACAGTAGGGGATCCCATTTTTCAGGGATTACGAGTTTTCTTGAACTGTCTGGGATAACACTACAGTTAGCGAGGCTCCAGATATGCAGTGCTTCTAGAGTTAGGACGTAGATGATGCCCCCATTCAGCCAGTGGATGGGGACGACATTGGGGTAGCCGATGGCTATGATGCTTGGTACGCAGGCATCCGCCCTCCTCGGATGACGAGGGCTCAGGGTCCGATTCACATAGTTATGCATCGAATAGGGAGGCGGTGCCAGGTAGCCATTGAGGCAGCCCAGGGTCACGACGAGAGAGAGCAGAGGAGGCCATAGGCTCATTAGAGGCTATGATAGTGGGAGAGGAGGGAGGAGAGACCCCCTTCTCCACAAAGAGAGAGAGGCCACCATCTCCCGATAAGGGCAAGGGTGTTGACACTAGGGAGAGCAGCGAGATAGTGACTCTTCGAGCTAAGGTTGCCCGCCTGCGGGCTCAGGTGCAGACATTATAGGATGAGGCTACATGGCTTAGAGCTTAGGGCAGAGGAGCGAGCACTCAGGATTTAGCACGCGCTATTGCCCAGGTTACATTCTATCAGGATCTATACTACCAGGCGATGCTAGCAGAGTAGAGGGTGCCATTACCATCTCATATTGCAGAGCCTGTCATGATGGGGTCATCTAGGACATCATCACGATCGGCATCCAAGACTCATGGCACCACACGGACTGCGATGGGGCCACCTCCTCCACCTCAGGGCGGGGGAGGAGATGAGGCTGAGAGCTCAAGGGGTTCTTGAGACACTGCATAGAGGATATATGATTGAGAGGATTGAGTATGCCAAGATGTAGATTGTGGCATACCAATCTATTTTTGATATGATATACATATATTTGATATATATATAGATGAGATATTTTTTGATCATATGACTTGTCTTATGTATTTTTATGATGCTTTTAATGTTTTGATTGATTGATTTGATGATTCATGTAATTACGTCGTTGGAAATATTATGGTTGAAATGTCATGCTTGAAAAATTTAAATGAAATAATCTGATAGAACAAATTGGTTGTTTGTGATGTGATGATAAAAAATAAAAGGGGACTTTTAACAATAATTTCAAAGGACATTGGCGCTATTATAGACCATTTCATGGAGTCGTCGCTCACTCGGTCATCAAGCTAATCTTGGTATAGAACTATTGCTAAAAGTAAAAGAGTGCTTAAGAGACTGTCTTAAGACTTTGGTGCAATGGTGCAAATGATGATGATGATGGTTTGTTTTCAGATTTTCATAAAAATAGTATGCATGAAATAATGTTAAAATGATTTTTGCTAGGCATAAATTCTTAAGTGTGATAAATTTTTTGGATAATTATTTAGGAATTATACCATCATTGCAAAATTGAAGGTTGATATAATGACATGAAATAGTGATAATGTGCATGCTTTTTGTCAATAAACATAATTGTATAATAGAATGATTTAAGTCATATGGTTTTCATGATTTTCAAATAAATGGAGAATAAAAATTGATACAATGGTTTGCGCTAGGCATAGAATATGTAGGTATAGAATTATACCATCATCGCGAAATCCAAAAAAAAGAGATAGTTTGTATTGCATGGTTGTTTTTTAATAAATAAAAAATATGAAGATGAGGACTTGCGCTAGGCGTAAAATTCCAATTTTGGTTTTAGAACTATACCATCGTCGCAAAAGTCGACTATATATATATATATATGTGTGTGTGTGTGTGTGTGTGTTTTGATTGCATTGTTTTGAAAGAAATTTTGATTTTTTCTAATATGTATGTAGTTGTCTTTATACTAAACAACTGTACTTTAAAGAAGAAAATGAATTATTCTAGACAATTTGCAAAAAAATATTTCAAAGTATCTTAAAGACAAAAGTTAGATTTATAAGGAATCCCATGTGCATATGTGAGTTCATTTCCAATCTTGATTTATCATAATGATACACAAAATATCTCAAATACAAATGTGTGTGCAATTGCTATGTTCATTTACCAGTTTTGAGCAAGATAATTTGATACAAGTGATTTGAATGAACCAAATAAGTGTTCATTAACCATGTTGTAGATGCATATAACCATACCAGACTACTATGTAAGTTGGATTATCAAGAGCTAGCTAATCCATAAGCAGACATGGGTCTGTACAAAAGAAGGTCGCTAATGTGACAGACATATCGCCACGCTAGGAGTTACCCAAGGCCAAGCAAGTTGGGCACAAACCACCTGTTATGGGGCTTACCTCACAGTTTTCGAATAATTGAGAATTCCAGGGATTCAAGCTCATCAACCCTTCTTTTCTTTTCAAAGGGTAGGGAAAGGGATTTTATTGCTTTTTGCTTTTGCTTTCTTTTGTATTTTTGCTTGATAATGCTATAATGATATAAAATAACATTCTTCTTTTTCTCTTTTTCTTGAACTTTGCTTTTTTTTTTGTTCTATGCTAGGGATACTTGCTCGGATTAGCTGTAGAGCAAGGGATTTTTATTCTGGGTAGGGGTGAGCTTGTCCTTTTGCCAATTCTCAAATATTCTAGACCATGTGCATGATAGGATAGCAGGGAAACTTTTCGCTCAAGAAACCACTTCTACTATGTAGCAAAGCATGGAAATTACAAATATAATCATTTTATTGTGAAAGGATGTGCTTGGTTTAAGTAAATAACAAGATCAATTCTCTGTGCTCAAACTTTATTTAATTGAATTTTGTGAACTTTGATATAAGAGAGATTAGTAATCATGCCAGATAAAATCAAGATATTTATTTTTGTGTTTGTGAAAGTGAGGGATTCCAAATAAATGCTAATTTATCCAAAATAATTTAAAATATATAACTGCAACATTTGTAAGAAGAAATATATATATAATTTTTGAGAAGTTTTGAGAATGTTGACTCTCTCTCTTTCTTCTTTATGTTGTTTTGGTTTCGAAAGAGTCAAGAATATTGTTGTTTTTATTTTTATTATTATTTTTTTTGAAAGGATTAACAAGTGCCATAAATAAATACAAGTAGTTTTGAATATTTTGATGATTATGA
The DNA here is from genome assembly GCA_028583015.1 of Wollemia nobilis. Classification (NCBI taxonomy): domain Eukaryota; kingdom Viridiplantae; phylum Streptophyta; class Pinopsida; order Araucariales; family Araucariaceae; genus Wollemia; species Wollemia nobilis. The sequence continues at coordinate 2,819,781 of JAQPPZ010003204.1, forward strand.
ATGTTTTTGGTGTTTTTGAATTTATAAATTGAAAGAAATACAAGATAGTGATTTTGAAATATTTTAAATAAATATATACAAGGATGAAATGACCAAATTTATACATAGTAACATTTAAGATGCAAAATGTTCATGGGTTCTTTAAGTTCTTTACCATCTAAGGTAAATAATTTGTATGCTCCCGATTCAAATTTAGCAGTGATAATGTATGGTCCAAGCCGGTTGGGCTCAAATTTACCTTTAAGGTCCTTAGTTGCATTAGTATTTTTTTGATTTTCCTTTAAAACAAGGTCGTCGATCTCAAAGGATCGATGACGAACTTTTTTAGCATATGATCTTTTAAGCTTGTTTTGGTAGGCACGGAGATGCTCCAAAGCATTGATGCATTTTTCATTTAGGAGTTCCGGATGAGTCGAGTCTGCACATTTCGATATTCATCTCCTACTTCGGTATCTTGAAGTAGTAGAGCCAAATAAGGAACTTCTAATTCAAAGGAAAAAATGGATTCAGCACCATAAACCAAAACAAAAGGTGAAGTTCCAGTGGGGGTTCAAACACTAGTTCGATAGGCCCACAAGGCTGGATATAATTGAATGTGCCAGTCGCGGCCAATTTTATTGACCAATATTTTAAGGATTTTAATTAAGGTTTTGTTAGATGGTTCTGCTTGACCATTACCCTGAGGATAATAGGGAGTGGACCAGCGATGTTGAATCTTATATTTTTGGCATAATTTTTTAACATATTTATTTTTGAAACAAGTTCCATTATCAGAGATGAGATTTGCAGGAATTACGAACCTACAAATGATTTGATTAAAAATAAATTTAGAGACTTGTGTGCCAGTGCGGGAAGCTAAAGGCATAGCTTCAACCCACTTCGTGAAATACTCGGTGGCGGTTATGATGAATTTGTGTCCATCAGATGACACAAGATTAATTTTGCCAATAATATCTAAGCCCCATTTTGAAAAGGGCCAAGGAGATGAAATAGCCTGCAGCTCTTGTGCGGGGGCATGGACAAGGTCAGCATGTTTCTGGCACTTGTCGCAATGGTGCACATAATCATGTGCGTCATTCTCCATGGTAGGTCAAAAGTATCCTATCCTAAGGAGCTTTTTAGCAATGACACTACCATCGAAGTGTCCTCCACAAGATCCATCGTGGGCTTCATTCAAGGCTGATTTGGATTCTTCTAGATTCAAACATCTTAATAGGATACCTTCAAAAGATCTCCTATATAAAGTATTGCCGATTATTACAAATCGACTTGCTCGTGTACGTAATAACCGACGTTGGTTTCTATTAGAATTGGCAGGAAAAGTCCCATTTTGGAGAAAATCAAATATATCCGTATACCAAGGTTCAGGAGTAGTTTCATTGATTAGAAACACATCCAAAGGTTCTAAGCATGACTTATTTGAAGCTGGTTCTTGGAGTTGATGAATAATGATGGTGGCATATTCGTCATCTAACTCCAAGGGCAAGAGAGATGCAGCTACGGCCATAGCATCAGCTGCATGGTTGCTAGTTCGAGGAATAGCTTCCAAGGTAACTTGATCAAATAGAGACATTAATTGTAAAACATAGGCTTTATATGGGCGCAGTTTATCATCTCTGGTCTAATAAACTTCATTAATTTGGTTTATAACAAGTTGAGAATCACCAAAAACTAACAAATGTTTAATTTTTAGCACCAAGGTAGCTCGTAATCCAAGGATTAGAGCTTCATATTCAGCAGTATTGTTGGTGCAAGCAAATGTTAATTTGAAGGACAGAGGAATAAGATGTTTTTGCGAGGATATTAAAATAATACCCGCACCAGACCCCACTCATGCATTGGGCTCCATCAAAGTATAAGGACCATTGTTCAATATGGTCCGCCTCTAATTGAAGGCATTCATCAGGAAACTCAATGATGAGGGGATGGGTAGACTCTAAGGGTGCAACAACTAATTGATCTGCTATGATTTGACCCTTAACAGACTTTTGTACTATGAACATGAGGTCAAACTCTCTCAGAGCAAGAACCCACTTGGCTGTGCGACCCGATAAATAAGGTCGACTCATGAGATACCTTAAGGGATCATATTTAGCAATGACATAAGTTTTTTGACTAAGCATATAATGTCATAATTTTTGCATAGCAAACACGACTGCTAGACATAGTTTTTCTAATGTTGTGTAGCGGGTTTCATAACTGATGAAGGTTCGGCTAATATAATAATTAGCATGTTCTCTCTTTTCATCATCAAGTTGAGCTAACATAGCTCCTAAGGTAGAATCTGAAGCTGAAATATACAGGAGAAATGGGCGATCAGGTCTAGGCGGTGAAATCACAGGTGGGTTAAGGAGGTATTGTTTGAGAAGTTCAAAAGCTTATTTACATTCGTTGTCCTAATGAAAAGGGACATCCTTCTTAAGAAGTTTAAGAAAGGGACCAGTTTTGTCAGCCAGATTATCGATGAAGTGATGGATGGCTTGAAGCTTACCTTGTAAACTTCGTAACTCAGATATATTAGTAGGTGCGGGCATATCAGTGATAGATGCAATATTGAGAGGGTCGATTTCGATACATCGTAAAGAAACTAAAACCCCTAATAGTTTATCGGACTTAACTCCGAATATGCATTTGGCTAGATTTAATTGAATAAGATATTCTCGTAATCGATTAAAAACATTTCTCAAATCATCTAAATGATTATCTTCATTAATAGAGCGAGCTATAATATCATCTACATAATCATGTATGATATCATGCATCATATCATGAAAAATATAATTCATAGCTCGTTGATAGGTTGCACCTGTGTTCTTTAAGCCAAATGGCATCACTTTCCAACAAAAAGTACCCCAGGGGGTAATAAATGCTGTTTTAGCCTGATCTTCAGGAGCTATCTTGATCTGATTATAACCAGAGAATCCATACATTAAGGACATCATCCCACTTCCGACAGTAAAGTCAATGATTTGATCCATGTTTGGAAGAGGAAAATCATCTTTAGGGCATGCAACGTTAATATCTCTAAAATCTATGCAAACCCTAACTTTGGTGGCTTCTTTCTTGGTGACTGGAACTACATTTGAGATCCATTCAGCATAATCAATAGCTTGTATGAAAACAACATTCAGGAGTTTTTCTAACTCCCCTTTGACTAGCAAAGCCACTTTGGGATGCATTTTTCTAAGTTTTTGTTTAACAGGTTTAGCATCCGGATGGACCACTAGGTGATGCATGACTACGAAAGGGTCTAGACGTGGCATATCTTCGTATGTCCAAGCGAAGACATCTTCATACTCTTTAAGGAATGCAATGTATTGCTCTTGTTTTTCTTGACTTAATTCTGATCCAATATTGATTATGTGAGGATTATCCTCAGTTCCAATGTTAACTTTAATGACATTTTCTACTTCCATGTGTAGATCTCTTTCAAAATTAGGTGGGGTGGGTGAAACGCCCAATTCTTGTAATTATTGTAAGGTTAATTTGGATAATTCATCTTGAGGATTAGTGGTCTCAAGTTGGGCTATAGTTGGTATAGAACCATCAAAATAAAATCCATTGTGTAACATCTCTTCAACGGAGACATCGTGGAAGATATCTCCTTCCAACTCCTCATCGGAGTCAACAATCATTTCAGGGTAAGCTATGGATAGCATGTTACATGTAAATGGCTGATTTTTTAGAGGCAAATCATCATGCCTATCCAAATAATCTTGATAACATATGAGTTGATCATCATCTTCAAAGGAAAGGGTTGACCCTTACTAGGAAATAGGCCCACACCACAGCGGGCAAGCCACGGTTCTACCTTGAAATGTTCTTTCATACCATTTTGGAAAGGTCCCAAGCCTTTCCCTTTATATCCCATTTTAAGCATTATGGGTTTAGTTTTAATATATTCATTGGTAAAATAACATCTGGCATATCCATCATGATGAGTTTTGATATTCCGAGGTATTCTTCCCCAGTCATATCCTTTATAAATGAAGGCACAACTCCCGACTTGGTAAGTACTTCCCATAGGTTGTAGGAGGCCTAAAGTACGAGGAGATGGCGACAAGTTATTTAAAAGAATTGAATCTTGCATGAAAGCATTTGTTTTTTTCGATATTAAGATTGTGGATAAATCTGGTAAAAGTTCATCAAAAAGAGCATAAGATGTAGAAGGATCATTCCCTATATCTTTAGATGTGGAAGGTATGATAGATGTTGATAATGTGGAAGTGTTAAGAGATGGGTCTATAGGTTTTGAAATTATGGGGATGGAACATGAAGGATTGGTCGTGGATTGAAGATATTTTTGAGGTTCTAGAGTGGTTTTTTTAGAAGATTGTTGATCTATATATGAGGATGAAATGAATGGAGGGGAAATAGGTGAAGCTATGGGTGTGTGTTTCACAGTTTTGGATGAAAAATAAGAATTAGGATGTGTGGATGACAGAGCAGGGCAAAATTGCACTCCAACGAGGTTCTGCCAAAGCACACATATCAAAGGGTCTAGGGTCACCGTGGATAGTGACCAACTAATTTTTAAATTTGAATTTAACACATTGGTGTAAAGTTGATGGGACAACTCGCATTGCATTGATCCAAGGACAACCCAAGAGTATATTGTACGATGCGGGGCAATGTACAATAAACATGGTGGTATCTAGAGTTCGAGGACCAACTTGCAATGGGATGGTAATAACTCAACACGTTTCTTGTGTTTTGTCATTGAAAGCTTTGATAATCATGTAAGTTTTCTTCATTTCATCACTTCTAAAGCCAAATCGCTGGTAGAAGTCAAAAGTGCAAATGTTTAGAGATGAACCGTTATCAATCAGGACTCTTTTAAAAGCTAAATCTCCAATTAGAGCAGTAATATATAAGGGATTATCCTTATGTAATCTGTGTTGTGGGATATCTTTATCCCAGAAGTCAATACAATCGACTTCTCGAGTGATGATAGTATTGGCCATGGCTTCAGGTTGAATGTTTTGAGGTACCATCATTTGGCTTAATGTAAGCATCAACTCATCCCTATGGGTAGGAGAAGATCTTAATAAATCCAAAAGGGAAATTCTGGCTGTAGTATTGGATAATTGCTCATTAATATTGTAAGGGGGTTTAGGTTGGACATTGGAAGCATGATTCCCTTTATTGAAATTTTTCAAAACGAATGGAGCTGATCCATCATTCGGGTTTGGTTCTTGTTGAGAATTTTGAGCCTGTTGTCGGGTAACGACTCCAATGGTACCTACAATTTTATATTGAAGACGCTGAACTGGTCTCGGTTGAGCGTTTATGGCTTGTTCATTTGGGAGGAATTGATTAGATGAGGGTCGAGTAGTAACTCTTCTAGGAAATGGTTCTTCTGGAACCATAGCATTTGTGATGGGTTGAATAGGATTTGATTCATTTTCAAAACTATTCAATCGGTTTGAAGTGATGTCTATTTCACTTTCAGTATCTGATTCTACATCACTAGAATCTAGAGTTTGAAGGGGCCTGGTTGTGACCATGGATAAAGTTGTGTCAAATATTTGAGGATCATGATTAAGTAAATGTCCACTAATGGTCCCTACATATCGGGTAGGAGGAGGAACATTATGATGTTCGATTTGATTGGCTACCTCTTTACCATGTCTTGGTAAAGGGTGTTGAAATATGCCTAATGATTGATTAGCATTTTGATTTTGATTTTGAGGAATGGTCTTTTGAGGATTATTAGGAGCATTTTGTTTAGGTTGGAAGGCTTGCACCTCCATTTCATTATTATCAATCAGATCCTGTATTTTATGTTTCAACATTTTACAAGCATTGGTAGAATGTCCAGGCCCTCTATGGAAATCACAGGTGTAAGTCAGCTCCGTATCCGGGTATAGTTGGATCAGGTTCTCGGATAGCTGGTAATTGGATCAAACCTCTTTCAAGTAATTGAGGTAAAATAGTTGATAAGGGTTGATTCAATCTAGTAAATTCTCGAGGAGGCTTATCAGGCGGTTTCAATATAAAATTTTCTATTGTTTTCATTGCATTGATATTAGCAACATTTCTACTGTCAGTGACTCCGTCACCTACGACTTGTTTGTTTTTATATTGATTTATGGATGTTTTCTCATCATCCTTCTTTTTAAGTTGGCCTCTCCTAATGAGGGCATCTTCTACTCTTCGAGCTAAATCTATAGCTTGATCGAAGGTAGTTAAAGTAGCAGTTGATAGCTCATACGATATTTGTTCTTGTAAATTATTAATAAAAATGTCCAACATTTCCCTATAAGGTAGCACAAAGTGCAGTTTTCTTGTCAACTGCCTCCATCTAGCTAAGAAATCGGCAAAACATTCATCCTTGTCTTGTTTTAAGTTGTATAAATATTTAATGGTTACATGCCTCTCAATGTAGGCACTAAATTGATGGACAAAAGATTCAGCTGTTTCTTCAAATTTTCTCAAAGAATGAGTGGGCAATTGATAGTACCACTCTAATGCCATTCCACCTAAACTTTTCGGGAACATTTTTAGTAATAGCAAGTCATCATGTGATATATCATGACATGCTATCCTAAACATGTGAAGATGCTCTATGGGATCTTTGGTTCCTTTATATATAGGCAAGATGGGCATGGGAAAATGCTTAGGGTACGGTTGTGCTACAACTATGGGATCCAAAGGTTGACTACATATCTCTCGATAATTGTACGAGGGACGGTAGGGATCTATCTGGTCCATACGCAAAGCTAACTGTTTCACCATGGCTTCCAGATTACTAGTTTGCCAACCATATTGGTTCGGTAGGGCATTGATATGGGATTGGTGAGCATATGATGGAGGGACATGAAGATTAGATGCTATGTTGCTATTGTGTAAATTATTTGTAGGAAAGGTGTTATGAAGGAATTTTGAAGTTGTATTATGTTGTATTCCAGATTGTTGAAAATTGGTGTTTGGCTTTATTTTAGGTTTTTGTTTACTTGAAGCATATTGATTAATAGTTTGGCGAAGTAAAGCAGTGAAGGAAGTTTTCTTTTGTGTGGGAATGATTTTAGGCTCAATAACAGGTTCCTTAGGAGGTTGAGTAACCTGTTGTTTTGGCATGTTCTGAATCATAGTCACCATATCTCTATTGGATGGTCCAGCCTTATCACTTTCTTGATCAATGAAAGACAAGGGATTAGTGCGCACATCAAACATATGTTCCATGGCTGCTTGAGTGTCACTAATTTGCCCTTTATCAATACGAACTGCCATATTAAGAGTGCCAATGTTATTATTGAAAAATTTCTAGAAATGATCTAAGTTGTCAAAAACAATAGTTCCATCTGGAGCTACTCTAGGGGATGAGGATCCATCCTCTTTAACATTTTCTTCTTGTTCATTGTCTTCACCTAGGTCATATTCTGGTTGATCTAGAGTTTCTCCTTCCGAAATTGGATCTTCAGGAAGGACATTTGGGCTTCTAGTTTTATCTTCTAACCAATCTTCTTCTTCTCCTTCAGTTTGTTTACCATTCCTAAGTTTAGGCATTGTGCTTAATTTAGATTTCAGAAAATATATATATATGCAACAAGCTTAAGAGGTATATATTAATCATATACCTAGTACAAAATTTAAAATGAAATGCTTTGGTTTTTGTTATGTTTTTTTTAGTTTTTCTTATTTTTGTAATAATATTATAAAAATAACATAATAAATGCAAGAACTAATACTGAAATTAATGATCTAGTTTTCTATAAACAATTTATAAATATCATTAATGGGCTCGAGTTCTTCAGGAGTCATGAAGTATTCTTCTTCAAATTGAAAATTTTCTTTCAAAAATTTAATGAAAAGAGCTATAGTGATATTATCTGTCTCAGATTCTGGTTGATAGAAGTAAAGCTCGTGGCAATACTCTCGATATAACACAGCTCGAGGAACTCTATTCCATATTTCCCTATCCATAAGAACAACCTCTTGGTCTTCTACACGACCTAGGAACTGGTGTATAATGGCTACGTTCTCGAGGTATTCCTCGAAGGTGAACAATTTTGAAGACACAAGAGCTCTCCTATAAGCTAACCATCTATGGCAGGCTCTCTGAAGTTCATGATAAAAGATGAGTTGATAAGGATTCAGGATTCTATCTAGGACAAGCCTCTTGATTTGTTTAAGTTTTGTTGACCTAGATGAAATGACACTTAGTCTTCTATCAAGTTCGTCCCACAAAAGTTGATTTCTATCTGTTTCAGGCACACTAAGCACATAATTGATTTCTATGGCTGCTAATTTGTTTTCAACATTTATAGTAACTGCTAATATTTTCTTAGGAGCTACCATCTAAACATGATATACAACTTATTAGTTTTAAATGATTTGAAATGCATCTATGTTTTGGTTGTTTTTATTTTTTTTGTTTTTTTTATTTTCAAAAGGTTTTAAATGCATTCACGTCGGGTTCACCAAAATGTATCGCTCCAATTTTTTCACACCCTTACTTTCAGGCTATAGGATCCGTGCCTAGAAGGGGGATGTGAAAAGGATGTCATGGTACCTCGGACTGAGAGGCCTTGCGAAGGTCCGCCTCTCGGGGGAGGTGTATTATGGTGATTTTTTGACGGATGGTGGGTTCACCAGGAAATGTTTGAATGGTAGTTTCCACGCCTAGGTTGGGAATGTGTCATACCTGATCCGGATGTCTGATGAAGATTTTGATTCTTGAAGCAGTCAGGATCGCCTCTGATTTGACAGGATCGTTTGCTATCAGACAAGATTGTCTGAGATTTGATGAATTCGTCAAAGACTTGCAATCATAGAAGTAGACACAAAATGCAGAAAATGCAACTATTCTAACAGAGGGCAATGATGTAGAATAATAGGAATAACATTAAAATGATGATAATAAAAAAAATACGAGTGTACTACAATGACTTAATGACAATTTGTGACTTAATTATGCATTTAAAGCTACATGGGTGAACTCCAAAATGCAGAATAGCAAAAAATAATAAATAAACTAGCTAATTGCAGAATAAAACAACAGATTGAAAAGAGGAAAATGCAAACTCTGGGCACTGATTGCCCCCAATGATGATTGCAGTCGAAATCATCTTTTATTTGACAGGATCGCCTCCGATCTGAACAGGATCGTCTATGACGATGTAAGCTTGCTCCGACTGAAAAATGACAAGGTTCCTACAAGAAAATTGGATGCAACAAATGTAGATGGTAATACAGATTATTCTAATGCGTGTGAAGGTTGATTTACTGGAAAATTCAGCCAGGGGGATGCTAAGGGGAGGGTCTAGGATTAAATAGGCTTAGGAGGGAGGTTGGAGATCATCCCTATTTGGGAGATCTCCAACGGGGAGGGTCTCTGACGATGCAGACACGCTTCTGCCCGGATTAGAGACGCCGTTGGAACAAAAGCTAATTGTGAAAAATTAGTTTTGGGACAATATCGTCTGGACATCCTAGCCTAGACGAAATCATTTGATCCGAGGCGATATCGTCTGATCGACGATGATATCATCAAACGGTCAAAACAAACTCTAAAAATGGCATGAGAAATGAGGAAACAGATTAAGCGACGGTTTGGGAGCGGTTTTGGAGGTTGAAATTTGAATTTGAATTATTTACTAGAGTAAGTGTAATTATTAAGGTTTTACTGTGCCAATTTTAGGGTGCTACACCTCTACAACATCTAAGTGTGGAACCGCCAAACCTAGCTCTGTAGATCTACTACCTAGGCTAGCAACTAGCCTACCTCGTTGTTTAGAGCCACCTTACCCTCATCTAGTGCCTCCTCCTCGATCTCCATAGGGGGTAAATCTCCTACTACAGCCTCTGCCCCTAGTCGCCCTTAGTCCTTGGGTGCACATTGTGCCCCTATGGATCAGCCTCAGCCTTGTCATCAACTCGACCAAAGGGCCCAGATTCATGCCACTATAGTAGCGACCACTAAGTATCATATACAGGAGTATTCCTAGCCATAGAAACCCTTAACTCCTAGAAATCATCAGTCAATTCACCAAGTGTTGTCGGCTGTATCCACTATAAACTTGTCTCTAGAGCTAGCCACTTGTAGATGATCGACAACTCTGGTATATCTTGCACCAATCCAAACTCACGCAAGACACGAGAGTAAAAATGGTACTCCCTGATCTCATTATTATGGCCTAGGAGCCATCTATCCTGATGAGCCTGATGCAACCACTCGTCAGCCTATGGCCATGCAGGGCACCCCATGTATGGGCACCAATCTATATTGTCGGGCCTCAATTTTGCAAATTTGCTAAGGTAATGCCCGATGTCCCCTGCATGGGACCTGCTCTGAAATCCCTCCTCCTCACAAGGCCAACAAGTTGCGTAGCATTGATGCACATCATCAATGGTAGTGATGTCAAGTGGCAGATCTGCAAGATGCTCAATGCGAATATGCTGCCAAACCTATATATATAGTAGTAGGCTACAACTGATGCCTACCTGGCTCCTACAGGTCACTTGATACAGCTTTCGATAGAGCTAGCATAATAAAGTGCTCCCCAAGCTAGGAGTAGTGGCTGACAGATGGTGCTCTGAAAAACCCTCCTAACGCTAGCAAGAAGGTTCCAGGGTATCCTCATGCCTGAGGAGTCTGGAAGGACTATCTGCATGACCAGGTGCATGAAGACTGCCTCTTTGATAGAGAAGATGCGCTCTCCTTGCTAATAGCTGATGTGTACACCTTCGTGATCCATATGCCGTTGGGCCTCGTTGCTCTGATTACAGAAGGTAAAATCACAAAAAACCTTCTTCCTCTGAGAGGAAGATGATGTGATGGCCTCACCATCAATAGGTATCCTAAAGATATAGTAGACATCCTCCAGGGTGATGGTCATTTCACTTGTCGGCAAATGAAATATGTTGGTCCGGGTATTCTAGCTCTGGGTCAACGTAGTCATATAGGCTATATCTACCCTAATCATGGGTATATCCAAGATAGTCAAATTTGATGGCTTCGAACCACTCCCGCTCCCTTGTAGTAAGATGTCTATAGAGGGTGTGAAGTATATCTGGCTCTCGAGCCCTAGAAATCAATATCTGGAAATAAACAATGCATAAGAGAAAAATCTAACTAAAAACAAGCAAAAATAGATAAAAAATAACTTTAAAAACGTTAAAAACATCAAGAAAATTCAAAATGCATCTCAGACATGCAATAACTAGCATTAATTGCCAAAAAACCTTAGAAAAGTGAAAAAAATTGGAAAATTTTTCCAAAGTCATCAAACCGCGGGTCAACCTTGAGGTCTGACTACGATAAAATTTGATCGTTGGAAATTTAAATTCTAACCGTAGATGATATATGTGGTTCCAAAATTGACAATTGGGAGCCGCAGGTGCCAACTGCGACCTAGGAATGACACCCATTTCAGGTCCCTTCCTAGCCTAGCTAGCCAAATAAAATATATAAATCTAACATAGCCTAATCTACGGTGAGGTTCGTTGCCAAAAATTTAGTGAAGTTCATTAACCCTATTACTTAATACGGTTTATTTTTAGTTGGTAATGAGTATGAGGACTCGGTTTAGAGTTACCTTACCTGCATCACAACCTCTTCTAGTGGATGGCTGTCCCGGGTCTGCCATCAGGGTACGAGTGAAATTTGAGTTCAAGTTTGACAACGTTTCAGATCAAGGAATGTCTCTCACCTCTCAGAGCTCTCTGAAATGCAGTTATTCGAATGAGAATAATGAAATTTTCAAAGTGGGAAAACTATTTATAGTTTCCCTAATTTCGACGGACTGCAGCCCCGACTTACGGTTCTCAAATTGGAAATTTTCAATCATAGACCGTACCCGTGGTTTGCAACTAGCATTAAATGCACTCAAAGCCCACTGTGGGAAGGTCTAAAATGATAAATTAATGACTCCTAACAGATCAAATTTCAAAAATAGCAATAAATATTGCAAATTTGGTGATGTTCAAAGCACCAGGATTGATCAATAAATCAAAATTAACAAAAAAATCAAATAATTAAAAAACCAAATGCACCTCGTATTCAGTAATTTACCCTATACACTTGGCGATTGCAGCAACTTGCAATCCATGCAATTCGGCAAGATGAGTAAATTACCATAAGGACATTTGGGGTAAAATTTTCATTGTTGATCTGATATGCTTCTTTTCAATCCCTAAGAAGGCCTTCAAGACCGGACTGCTCCACAGGAATGAGGCGTTGCATGTCATTTATCCTATGACATATTTTCAACAAATATTTGATAAATTGATTCAACACAAATATAACTGGACTTGTATCAATTTTATTCCCTGAGATGGCTATTGCAACCCAATTGCTCCATGGGATAGAAATATGCAAATAATATTAACAGTTGGAATCAAAAGCTGAACTAGGCCTAGCCAAGGCATTAAAATGCTCAAATTTAAATTTTTTTAGATCATACATAGTGGTCAAGCGACCTCGTCGCTTCAATCATTGTCATTACCCTCATCGACTCATCACTTGAGGGGGTAGTCATGTTTTCAAATCATAATCAAAATTAGTAGAAGATCCTTGAGATCGTAGATCCCTTGATCTTGTCAAAATTACGTTCGTCCTTGCAAATCATTGTCAACAACTATCATAAGCTTATCCCTTTGTTTGGGGAAAATAGCAAATATGATAATTTATTTGTAACTCTCATCCTTTTGGTTATATAGGCCTAACTCATATTATAGCGCCAAAGCTACTCGGATGTTTGATGATGAGTGCAAAATCTTTCAAGTTTAAGCCTCCAAAGAGTTGGAAGCAATGATTCCAAGATGCATGTCCTTTTGCAGGACCTAGGGCATCTAATGTTGATCCGACTAATGATCATCATAGAACCTTCGGTATCATTTTAGGAGGTCTATTTTTGCTCAGCATTGTTCGATCTCACAATGCATCTCAAAAGGGGTATCTGTAGACACCTAAAATGTGTCATGTCGATCTCACAATGCATCTCAAAAGGGGTATTTGTAGACACCTAAAATGTGTCATGTCGATGGTGACTACTCATATGGACATGCTACAAGACCATATGGAAGATCTTGGATAGAATCCAAGATAGAGCAATGGTTCTAACCACTCAAGTTGGGCTCCTTGGCCTATTCAGTCTAAACCATAAACCAGACCTGCAGTCTACAGTCTGAACCACAACTAAGGCCTATGGTTTACAGTCTGAACTGTAGCTACAACCTGCAGTATTAACTGGAGTTCAGTTGGCCTTCATCTGAGCCAAATTAGTTTGAACGACCATTTGTTCTAGAAGAATGTGGTTAGAGGATGGAAGCTTCCAATCCAACTATCCTAACCACCCCTTATTAATATTAGCTTCTCCATGAAGCCACCCCTAGCCCTGGGACATCCTATAAGTACCCCTTCAAATTAGGGCAAAGATATAGAGAAGAAATTGATCAAGAGAGTAGTGAAGCCCTGTCAAATTGCATACTAAATTCATGCATTGAGAAGGCTACTTTGCTATTCAACCAAATATCAATTTGCCATGGATGCCCTAAAGACCTAGGAGAGCCAAGAAATGCTAATTTGGGAAAATGGAGGTCCCATTCAATGATTCAACCACCAAACTTGTCAGAGGACACCGAAGGTGACCCTTGAACATTAATTGGACAAGGAGATCAAGCCCACAACCCTTGAATTTTGAGGGTAAACCACTTGGTTTCTCATCACGATTTTCAACCATGGTTTATAGTGCAGACCGCTCATCAGAGCTGCGATTTGCAACAGGGATAAAATATCTTTACTATTTTCACTACAATATGATTAATTAAGTTAGAATTAGCATTTTAGCCAATCAATTATTGTTTTAGAGATCTTTGACTGATAGATTTAGTGTTTAGAGTAATTTTGTCATATTAGTGTAGAATATGCATTAATGGCTTCTTTTTATGCTTTCATGCTTCATTTTGCATAATTGATCCATTAGATTGATAGTTGTAGTTCTTGTTTACATATTTCAAGTAATCTTGATGAATCTTGCATATGTCTAACACCTTTTATTAGCTTTTTAAATTTTAGTTATAATGGCATATACATGTTTATTACCTTCAATGGGCCTCATCACGAGAGGCTGCCTATGTTTTTAACTATCTTTTGTTGTTTCTTGACCGTAGGGGGATCTATATTCAAAGGATATTACATTCAAATCCTTCCTCAACACGAAGAAGAGGGTTTACTCCACCCTAGGGCAGTTTGTGACTATTTGAAAAAACATTTATAGTGCGCCTACCCTATTGGGGGCTTTGGCAATTGTATTAAGAGTATCAACATTCTGGTGACCCTAAGAGGGGCAATATTGTAACCGTATTTCATTGAAAATATTAATAAAAGAATCATGCATTTTCATTTTTACTTGTAATCTTGTTATTTTGTCATGCTTTTATGTTGATTTCATTAATGCAATAGCTAGGTGTATGCTTTTTGGGATAGGTCACAATCTCTATGCAACAAAAAAGTTATGGATTATCTTGGGATTTTTTAATTCTTTGCTTGATTAAATATATTTGGTTCCCCATATCCTCCAATGTTTTTGGCCTAGCTATAACTCTATTCTCAAGTTGATCCCAACTTAGAGGTATTGTAGGATCAACCATATAATTATTCCTATGGTACCATCCAGTGGAACTATGGTAGCTATTGTTATAAGCAAATTCACCCAAACTTAGATACTTATCCCACCACTTAGGACAGTCCATTGCATAGATCAATATAAAATATTCTACCACACAATGAACTCTTTTTTATTTTTCCATCTGAGGATGATGTGTTGTACTAAATTCTAATTGAGTACCCAACATGTTTTGAAAATATTTTTAAAAGAGTAATATGAATAAGAAATCTTAGTTTAGTGTACTCTTTTTGGGTACTCCATGAAGTATAAGGATTTCTATAACATAAAGGTGAGCTACATCCTTAGCTTAAAATATATTTCTTATTGGAATAAAATGTGCAACCTTAGTTAACTTATCTACAACCATCAAAATAGAATCATGACTCTCTTGAGTTAATGATAGTCCTATAATAAAATCTATGGACACCACATTTATTTTCCATTCTAGGATTGCATGTGGATTTATCAATCCTACAAGATGTTGATGTTTGATATGTACATGCTATAAATCTAAGCATATTTCCATAAAATCTTCCATCTCACTTCTTATCTAGCCAAAAGAATAATTTTCTCATATAAACATATATCTTTTTCACCCCAAAATGGGTGACATATGACATATTATGGTCTTCAAACACATCTATTGATGTTACATATAAGGGATATTGAAGCCTAAAAAAATTGTTAATATCAAAGGAATATCCTACATACTTTGTGTTGCTTAGTTTATGAAAAGACTTAATGTTTCTAATTGCATTATACCAATGATCTCCCTAAAGATTTTGCTTAATTCAATTTTTAAGGTCTAGAGTTACTACCAATGATGCATAAATGTGTCTTATCCTAATCAAGGTATATGCAACTCATTCTTCTTTCCATTGATATAGGAGATATCAATATCATATTCACAAATGAATTTCATCCATCTTCATTGTTAGGTATTTGGATATGGTTGAGTGAAAATATACTTTAAACTTTGGTGATTCAACTTTAACTTGAACCTTTGACCCAATAAATAATACCTTTACATTGGTAAAGCATGGATAATTGTATCTAACATAGGGTCATGGATGGGATAATTCACTTTTTAATCCTTCATTTTCATGACTCATAAGCAAGTATGCTTCCATACTAAATTGAAACACCCCCATCCCTTCCTTGGAAGCATCAATTAATAGTACAAATTGTTTACTAGGATTTAGTATGACCAACATAGGTGCACTAGTCAACTATCAATTTAACTCTTGAAATATTACATCACACTTCTCTATCAAAAAACAATTCTTCTCCTTTCTCTATAAATGTGTGATATGATTAGATATTCTAGAAATTCCTAAATTAATATTTAGTAATATCCTATCAATCCCATAACATTAACAACTTTTGAAACATTGATAAAGGATGACTAGTTTCAAATGACCTTAGTATTTTATGGGTCAAATGGCATTCCTTCTAATATAATATGCCCCAAAACTTGTATCTCTATTTGAAAGAAGAAGCATTTTTTAAATTTTGCATATGATTTTATTTTTTAAGGCATTACAACACTAGTCTCAACTACTCTTCATGTTTGTGTTCATTTCTAGATTAGATCAATATGTCATAAAACAAAACAAAATTAAATTTCTCTAGATACTTCTTGAAAATATTGTTCATATAAATCATAAATATAGTTGGTACACTAGTTATTCCAAAAGGAAGAACAATGAAATCATAATTCCTATAATGATTTTTAAATATTATTTTATGTACTACAACATCCTTGATGTGTATTTGGTGATACCTCAACCTATAATCAATCCTTGAAAGGACCCTTGATCCTCATATTTGATTAAATATGTTATAAACATGGGGAAGGGGGAATCTATTCTCAATAGTGGATTATTTTAGCTTCTTATAATCAACACAAAGCCTCATTGACCCATCCTTTTAAAAAAAATTATAGGTGCCACTCATGTTTACACACTAGGGTGAATCAACCCTTTATACAAAAATTCTTCAATTTGTATCTTAAATTTATTTAACTTGGCATTTATATT
Organism: Wollemia nobilis; assembly: GCA_028583015.1. Taxonomy (NCBI): domain Eukaryota; kingdom Viridiplantae; phylum Streptophyta; class Pinopsida; order Araucariales; family Araucariaceae; genus Wollemia; species Wollemia nobilis. The sequence continues at coordinate 2,836,432 of JAQPPZ010003204.1, forward strand.
CATTAAGGTTCCTTGGATATTATTCTAATTCCATGCATGAGATCTATTGAGAAATTGAATTTCCTTGTAGAAGACCACCTTGGAAACTCAAGAACTAAATGGGAATCTATAATTATTTATGTCTTCTCACTCCAATTCTCTTGAATGATTATAGTAAATAGTTGGAATTCCTTCATAATATTTCTTTTGAGTTATACTATTGAAATCATCCTTTATGGCATCTGGTGTACTACTCTTTTTTTTGAAAAATTTGAAAAAACTTGTATTAAAACAAAGATCAATTACAATATGGGAAGAGACTCTTCCCAACCGAATTCAGAGAGAACACATGCTTACAATAGTAGAAGAAGATTTGCAAAGGAGCCAAATCTCCTGAACCATTAACTAGCTAGGAGGGGGGTCAGTATGGACAGATGATGCAGCTTGTCACGAAATCGCGACACTATTCTTCTCCTTAGGCCATGAACATGCAACATGTCACGATATCGCGACATCTTTCCCCTTTGGCCACGAAAAAGTAACATGTCACGATATCACGACATTTTCCTCCTTTTGCCGTGAAAATTCAACAAGTCGCGATATCACGACACTTTTCTCCTTTGGGCATGAAAGTGCAACATGTCGCGATATCACGACACTTTTTCTCTCTCGACCGCGATGAAGCAACATGTCACGATATCGCGACATCTTTTCTCTTTTGGCTGCAAAAAAACATGTTGCGATATCACGACACCATATCTCCTTTGGTCGCAAAAATGCAACATGTCGCGATATCGCGACACCTTATAGGTGTACTACTCTTTTTAACCCTATATTTTCTACCAAATCACAAACACATTCAATACTTTTAATATAAAATTCAAGTTTTTTCTGATGATTGCTCAACCAATCTATATTGATTACAACATCATACAAGACCAAGGGTGTCACAAATAGATCTAAAAATATGGTGTAATATTCAAAAATAAACTCACACTTTATTACTTTTTTAATGTCTTGGACAATACCTAAAGCCATATTTACTTGCTAGGGTTTGCCTAGATATTGCTCTACCAAATTAAACTTAACTACTATATTAAAGTTAGTAAAGGATGTAGAAGCTCTAGGGTTGTTCAAAATAGATAATTAGTGATTTGATATATTACCTAAAGTTTTAATTTTAGCAGTTTGGTTACTAGCTTGGCAATTTTCATAGTTGCATAAACTTGATATTGATTGTATGTATTACTCCCCATTTGAGTAGGCTATAATTGGTTTAAAATTCCTATTCCTTATCCATATTTATCTTGAGAATATTCTCTATAAATTGATGCTTCTCACATTTGGTAGTCCCACGCTTTGAAGCACTAGATGTGGGTCTTCTCTAGTTCTATTATGGAACTAGATATTGAAAAATATGGGTCTATTGAGGAGGTACATAAGGTCTTTGTGGTACATGTCTCCCTAAAAATACTCCTTTGAATTTCCTTAAAGGTCTTTAGTCCTTAAAATTCCATAACCTCTTTTGAAATTGAGAAGATTTAGACCTTTATTTTTATTTCCATAGTTGAGGGAAACTACATTTATAACTAGGAATATTTTGTGCTAACCCTTAAAACTTGCTATTCACCTAGTAACAATTTTGCTCTCTACCCTCCAATGGACCTTCAAAAATATTTTTAATAAGGCTTGTTGGTAATCCTCCTTAGAATTCATTAGATTGTTCCTCATGATTTAAGATATTGTTGGTCGTAACCCATTAGAAATTTATTTATTTGAATAACCTAACTTCTAACTATTAGCAAATGATCCCAAATATCACAAGTCTATAATTCCTAGGATCATATAATCTCACACCTATAATCTCATTCAATCATAATAATAACAATATTGCATAAAATGAAATATTTATTGATAAAAAATCATTCTTCATTATTACATAACATAGAGCTTTCTCTTAAATATATAGATACATGAGACTCTTCACACGTATCTAAATCTTGACCTTTGCTTTATTCAAACTCATGGGAGATGCTTAACTCTTCATATCCCTTTAATACATACTGATAAAGTCTCTCATGATTACACATAACTCCCTACTTCTAAATTTGATACATCACACTTATAACTCTCACTTACACATATGACACCTCATACTCATAACTCTTCACTTACACACATGACACATATCCATACTTCACAACTTGACACATACTAAATAATAAACACACTCCTTAATCCAAATATTTACAAAGGTACTCAAGGTACCAAATAATGCAATACCTCCAACATCCCTCTATATTATATTATTTGATATGAAGCTTTTTGCCTTCAATCTTTGAGTCTTGTCTTCATACTTCGGCTTTGGCTCTAGCACTATTTCAACCTTTGGTTTTGAATCTATCTCTTTATGTTATTCCCTGTACTTGTTAAACTATTTTTTTTGGTAAAAATATTTTAGTATATCTATGACTCTATTCCATTCTAATTTACTAATCCATCCATAATGTATTTTGATTTTATTTATCTGACATGTCTCTAGTTTGATCTTTTCACAGATCTTACAATTCTAAAGATTCTTTTATTTTGGATCATACCTTTTATTTTTTCTTTTATTCCCTTTTTAACAACTCTTGCTTTATTATCAAAAACATCAATGCCATTAGAAATTTCTGAATGATTTATATTATCATTTTTTTTTTTTTTGGTATTTACATGGTGGAATCGGTAGCCACCACGAATCCGGGCAGGTTATCCAACTTTTATGGCTGCCACAGTATTCTGTGCTGTCCGCCCCGGAAGCCGCCACACATATCTTCGTGCAGTCCGCCCCTATAACCACCATGCCACAATCATTTTAAACCTTTTATGCCGCTGAAAGCACCAGGAAAGGGACAAGCGTTCAGTCCGACGAGGCCCGAGATTTGAACCTTGGACCTCCGCCCCCATTATGGGCTTTGGATGAACCAATTGGTCTACACCTCGGACCTTATTTATATTATCATTATTTTCATATTGTTTCTTAGTTTGGCCCTTACCTTCACTATCCATAATTCTTCCCATAAGGGCTCTTATTTCATTTTTTTCCTCATTTTTTGTTTTTTGAAATTATTGAACCAAGTTTACTTTTTTATTTTCTTCTTTTGGTTGTTGTGGAATAGGTGGATATCGAGATTGATATTGTCTTGACTGAAATCTTTGAAAAAATATATTCATTTGATTCCTTTGGTTCAAAGAATTGTATCTAAAATAGCTTGTGGTATGAACTTTGTTATTGCATATATGATAATATCTTTTCCTCAATTTAGGCGGAGATTGAGATGATGCAACAATATTATTTGACACTTTTTTATTTGACATCAGAGCATTATTTGTCATTTCATCTTTGACTGGATTCTCTATTTTATATTCTTTTGACTAATTCATCAAAGGATATGGTTTTATTTAGCACTTGAAGAGAAGTGACTAAATTTTTGAATATTTCTAGGAGTTCTCTTAATGTAATTTATCTTCTAATTTTGCTGCACTTTGAAGAAAAATTTTATATTCTCTCCATAATGAAACTTTAAATAATATAATTATGATTGCAAGTGTAAAATGATTGCTTCATTCCTTCAAATATTTGCATAGTTTTTCCTAGGCAATTTATGAAGTTTCTTCTTCACTTATATGTGCCTAAATTTCATTTGATATACCTAATGTAATTAGAATAAGAAATTTTGCATCATCATCTTTAATTTTTGTATTCCAATTGTATCTTCAAGAATGGTTTTTGTTCCATTTACCATATCCCAAATCTTCTCAACAATGAGTATTGATCTCATTTTGTTTTTCCATGGAGCAAAATTTAACCCTTTTAGAAGTTGCGATTCAGAAAGAAAAACATTTTTATTTGTCATAATAGAACTAATTTTATTTTTCAATCTCCAATTTCTGCAAATTCAAAATTTTCTTTAACTTTTTTTATCAATAAATTTCAATTTCAAATTTAATTCATTTTTCCACTTCTTATAACTCCCTAATTTTCGATTTCAATTTCTTCCTCCAAATTTCAAATATTCCCTAATAAATTTTCAATTTTATAATGTAATAATCACTCCAATTCAAATTTTAAATAATTAATTTCTTTATATCTCCCATTCATTCATTCCTTAATTAAATAAACCACTACCTTATATCTCCTTAAAAAGAAACTAATCCAAACTAATGTGTGCTTGATTTTCCAATTGCATATGTGCAACTAATATTAAGGTTAATAATATACCTTTTCCTTATGGCACTTTTATCATCAACTAAATTCATCACATCAACATGCACATTTGGCACCTCAATCTCTATGTTACAACACCTTTTATTCTCCAAATTTTCATGTTGGTAAAAGTGTTATGAAATGCTTCAGTTGTAGATAGAATTAATGATTCTATAATCCTCCTCAAATTTTACTCTTTAATTCTATTCCTCTCAATATTCAACTCTGATGCTCTCAACTGTAGTATTCCAGGACTAGATGTAGCTTACTCTCATCCTTATGTTTCTCATCACTTATCCTCTACAAAAAAAAAATTTCTTTGACTCTTTTCTTCTATGAAATAGCAAAATTCTTGGGCTACGTCTATGTCTACGTTCCATCTCAATTTGATGCTTGTGCTACTCTTTCCTCTAGATGTAACATGGACCACTAGTCCTTTCACCTCTCATCCCTTCCAATGGATGTAGCTTGGACCACTAGTCATTCACCTCTCAAACCTTCCTCATAGCTTTAACTCTCAATTAAAACCACCAATCCTTCATATCTTAGATCTTCCTTTGAACATAGTCTTTACACTCAACCTAGACCACCAATCCTTTGTTTCTTGGATCTTTCATTGAGTGTATCCTTTAATTTCAACTTGGACTAGTCCTTTACTCTAAATATCCTTTGCATTTTTATATTTCTATGTTCATTCACTAATACTCAACCTTAAATCTTTGGTCATTCTTTTACACCTCTCTTCCTCCACCTTGGATAGAGTTTACTAAAGTGGCTTTGATCAATGAGGCTTTGATACTATTTCTAGAAAATAAGCCCAAATATCACAGGTCTATAATTCCAAGGATCATATAATCTCACACATATAATCTCAGTTTATCATAACAATATAAATATTACATAAAATGAAAGCTTTATTGATAAAACATCATTCTTCATTATTACATAGCACATAGATTTACCCTCAATATATAGATACATAAGACTATTTACATGTACCTAACTCTTGACCTTTACTCTCCTCAAACTCACGGGATATGTTTAAATATCCATATTCCTTTCTTACATAATGATAAAGTATCTCATAATTACATGTAAATACCTACTTCTAAACTTGGACAAATCACACTTATAACTATCACTTACACACATGACATCTCACACTCATAACTCTTCACTTACACACAACACCTATCCATACTTTACAACTTGACACATATTAAATAATAAACAACACCCTAATCTAAATATTTACAAAGGTAATCAAGGTACCAAATAACGTAATACTTCCAACACTAACTAGAGGTATATTAGCTAGGAGTTCCACAAGATTTTATTTATCTTCAATAACTATATTTTTCCATTGATAGAGGTTGTAGAACTCGTGGATATTTAACTATTTCTAGGTTATATAAATTTCACTGTAACCCATTATAAACTCTTCATTATAGAACCATGTGGTTGTGAATACCTCTAAATAAAAGTGAATATTTTAGCCTCCCATTGGCTAGTATAATTATTGACCTTAAAACAACATTGTATTTAATAAGCCAATATTGATCTAGTTTCCCATATGTCAACCCTAAATTTTGAGTGGCTCCTCTTTCTTTAGGTTTTTAAAGATATCATTATGAGTAGCTCCTTGACCAAGCTTATCATTTTGGCCTCACCCACATTAGGATTCGTTTTCTCCTCCTTGTTGTTGTCCCTCCATATTTTAGTTCTCAAGAATTCAATTCATGATAACAATAGTCATGTTCTGAATGGCCTCTAAAATTTTCTCCATTCAATTAGATTATTCACTTCCCAAAATTTCTTGATTATGATTTATTTTAGAGTCCCCTTGCTTGATTTTACATACCAAACCTAGCCGTCGGCTAGGTTCTCCATGTGCAAATATTTCATATTTATTAGAGTAGATATTTTATTGAAAATCACCTTATCGTTTTTATCTTCTTTCACTGCGTATTCGCACTGTGCCTTAAAGGCGGGATCTGCCCTCCTAGTGGCTATATTCTTTTACAGTAAAATCATTCATCGCTGAATTGTGTTTATATTTCCATTGTCTTCTATATTCGTTGTTATATTTACGTTCGGTGTGCTTAATCGTGTGTTGAGCGTGGGAAGGTAAGGAAGACCTTACCAAGTGGTATCAGTTTGCCTTCGATCCAAGCAAGGCCTCAGGCAATTTCGGACAATTTTGAGAGCGGCGGATCTTCCAATCGCAAGACACAGCAGGTGCCAAACACGTCTTCAGCAACTCGGATTATCGCAGGCTAGCCAGCCAAACCTTGGGAGAACGCAGGTTTCGGAATAGGTCTTTCAGTGGTTCGCTTAAACAACTTCTGCTGAGCATAACACAGTCGCAGTCGCCATTCACGTATCGAAAATTGCTTTTACCTGATCAATGTTCCATTAAATCGTGAGGGAAGCCGTCAACCAATCATAATTCATGAAAATATTCAATAATTCGGGCAAAGCTAAGGTCGTTCGTTTAATTTAAATTGCTGACATCAGATAAAAAAAATTTCCGTTGCGTTGGGTTTAAATATTTATCCCACATTTAGTGTATAAAGTTTGTATAGGGGTTTAAAAAGCATAAGTCACACCTTCTACGGTGTGACTTCGGTCACACGTTGGGAATTCCTTCGCGCGTAGTCTGGCGGGCTTCTCCGTTAGCCAATCCTCCGTGTCTTCTGTCCAGTGGTTTCGCGTCGGGTCGTGGTCTCCTGTCCAGTCTTCTGCGTCGATTTGCGGTCCAGCTGTCGTGTCTTGTCCGATCTGCTCGCGTCTCGGTCCTTCGTGTCCTATCGTGTCCGATCTACTCGCGTGTCCTGTCGTGTCCGATCTTCTCGTGTGTCTTGTCGTGTCCGGTCCTTCGTGTACTGTCGTGTCAGGGTCTCGCCGGTCGTGTCAATTTTGCGGTGTCGTTGGTCGGTCTAGTCTATCTTACGTCATGTCATATACGTGTCGCTCGTGTCTTGATCAGTCGTGACACATCGTCGGTCTTAGTCACTGTCGTGTATATCGCTCAAAGCTCAAGAACTTTTAAGCAGGCGATTCTGGAAGGTGCATGAGCAACAGGTGGACCAAAGGACCTGACGGTCGACTATCAAGCTCGAATACACCCAACAAAGACATAAGAAGACCTCATCGAAGCCAAGGTACAAAAAATTCTCCTTCTCCTTTCAAAATTGGCAGTTATAATCCGAGTCATCCACTGGTTGATCCCATGGCTGCTAACCCTTCCCCAACTCACGACAACGTCACACAAGGAGAATCAGGCAACTCTGCCATTACCACTGATGAAGCTCTTCGACACTTACTAGATGGTATGGTCCAACTTAATATCAACATATCTAAACTGTTGGACACACAAAATCGACCTAATCCCAACGCTAATTCCCATAATCACTATCACGAACAAAGGAATGAGGAAAATAATGACCAGGATGAAAATTGGGAGCAACAAAGAGGCAATCCGGATAATTACAGGAATCACTTTCATCAACAGAGATATAACCAAGATCAGGATAGGGATATGGGTTATCACCAACCGAGAGGTCCTAATAATTTTCCACGCATTGATATGCCCACTTTTGAAGGTCATGATCCTCGTGGTTGGATAGCAAAGATGGAAGGCATTCTGGACTTATACCAAATTAGGGATTCTGATAAAGTCCCTTTCACTGCATCAAAATTAGGCACTGAGGCCTACCAATGGTTCGTATGGCTTAAACGCGAGAAAGGAGCTACTATTTACTGGAATAATTTCACTACCTATTTTTTAGAAAGATTTGATGAAGGAGCTACATCATCATACACAGTAAGACTGTTATCTCTTAAACAAGAAGGATCGGTTAGTGAGTTCATCTCAGAATTCACCAGTTTACTACCGTATACATTACACCTCAGTCCAGACATTGTGGTAGGAGCTTTTCGCAATGGATTGAAAGAAAATATTAAGGTTGAGGTGGACATTCAAAATCCAACCTCGTTGAATGATTGCATAAGAATAGCCAAGTTGGCTGAGAAGAGAGTTCAAATGTTTACACGACGTGAAACTTATAGTCGTCCTTCGTATCGCAACAACTCCTTTCATAGAAATGATCAACCATCAAGATACTTTTGCTATAAATGTCGCAATCACCATCCCAGGGAACAAGCATGTGCACAGAAACAAAACTTTCATATTGAATGCGATCAATATGAAGGAGAAGAGGAAGAAGCATACCACCAGGAAGAACCTATGCAAGAAGAACTATCAAGTGTTCTAGAAGAGAAGGAGGAGGATACAATGGCTATTTTCGTGCATGCCCTCATGGGGTTAACAACCCACCATACAATCAAGGTACCGGGATTTCTCCGCCAAAAAAAGGTGAATGTGCTAATTGATTCAGGCAGTACCCACAATTTTATCGACATCAAAACAGCAAAAGCTTTGAACTTATTCATTAACTCTTCCAACAAAGACAAATTCCAGGTTCTAGTAGCCAACGGGGTGAATGCTCAATGTGTTGGGAGAACATCTCAAGTTTCCATTAAAATGGGAACTTATACATGGTATGGATCTCTCTTCGTAATGAATTTAGGGAACTTTGATGTCATTTTGGGAGTCGAATGGTTGGAAACACTAGACACGGTTAGCTTCAATTTCAAAAAATTATTTGTGGAATGGAAGGAAAACGGACGGGTCATTCGCTTACAAGGCATTACTACTCCTCCATCACAGATGGTGAGCTCTCATAGTATGGAGAAGATGTTAAAAAAGGGTGGATACGGATTCATAGCTCAAATTAATTGTTTGGAAAAGCAATCTCGAGCAACTTCGGATATTACTGCTCCAGATTTACGAGACATCGTAGCAAATTACGAAGAGGTCTTCCAAGAACCTAAAGGATTACCACCTAAACGATCTCATGACCATGCCATCCATTTGATTCCAGGGAGTGTTCCACCTAACAGTCGTCCTTATCGCTATCCTCAACCACAAAAGATAGAAATCGAGCAGATCATTCAGGATCTGCTAGACCATGGAGTCATTCGTCACAGCACTAGCCCTTATTCCTCACCTGTAGTTCTGGCCCGACGAAAAGACAACTCTTGGCGTATGTGTCCTGATTTTCGTTCCCTCAATAAACTCACTATCAAGGACAAATTTCCTATTCCTGTCATAGATGACCTACTAGACGAGTTGCATGGTGCAAAATTTTTCACAAAATTAGACCTTCGCTCGGGATTTCACCAAATCCGTGTCAGAGAAGAAGATATTCCCAAAACTGCTTTTCGTACTCATGAAGGTCATTACGAATTTTTGGTCATGCCTTTTGGTCTCACTAATGCACCATCCACATTCCAAAGTCTCATGAACCAAGTGTTTCGTCCACTCCTCCGTAAGTTTGTGTTAGTTTTTTTTTATGACATTCTCATATATAGCAAAACATGGAAGGATCATTTAAATCATGTGGATAAGGTCCTTCACATTTTACACAGAGAAAAGTTATTTGTCAAGCATTCCAAATGTTCATTTGGGGTCCAAGAAGTCGAGTATCTTGGTCATATAGTTTCCCATGAAGGCGTCAAAGTCGACCCCAATAAGATTAAGGCAATTCAAGAGTGGCCTTTACCTAAAACCATCAAGAAACTTCGTGGTTTTTTGGGTCTCACGGGCTACTATCGCAAGTTTGTACGGAATTATGGTAAGATTGCAGCACCTCTCACAACACTCACAAAGAAGGATGCTTTTCATTGGTCAGAAGAGGCCACTCAAGCCTTCAAAGCTCTTAAGGAGGCCATGTGTACAACTCCAGTTTTAGCAACTCCAAATTTTCACAAACCATTTATTATCGAATGTGATGCGTCAGGCACAGGAATTGGGGCTATATTAATGCAAGAAGGTCATCCGTTGGCATTTGAAAGTAAACAACTATCGGGAAAAAATTTGGGAAGATCAACATACGAAAAAGAAATGTTGGCCATTCTTCACGCAGTAGAAAAATGGAGACACTACCTAATCAGTAGCCGCTTCATTATAAAGACAGATCATAGTAGTCTCAAACATTTTCTTGAGCAAAGGTTTTCCTATCCAGAACAAAATAAGTGGTTAACCAAACTATTGGGTTATGATTTTGTTATCGAATATAAGAAAGGGAAGGAAAATGTAGCCGTCGATGCATTATCCAGGAAATATGAAGACGAAGTAGTCATTAACGCTATTTCGGGCCCTTGCTCCCAATGGGTGAATCAATTACAAAATGAATGGTTGTCCAATAGCGAAACTACTCAGATAATTCAAGAATTATCTATAGGGTCCTCTAAACACCCTTTATTCTCTTATGAAGATAAAATCCTACGGAAGAAAAACCGCATATACATTCCACACAATTCGGAACTCAAATCAAAGATTCTCGACGAATCCCATGCTTCTCCATCAGCGGGACATTCAGGATTTTTGAAAACATATTTAAGGGTCAAACAATCTTTTTGTTGGAAAGGATTAAAAGCAGAAGTCAAACAATGGGTAGCAGAGTGTGAAGTTTTCCAGCGCAATAAAGGAGAAACAATCAAATCACCAGGGTTGTTACAACCATTACCCATCCCTGAGCGTCAGTGGGAACATATATCCATGGATTTTATTGAAGGTCTTCCTAAATCAGAAGGCAGGATAGTAATCTTCGTAGTCGTCGATCGCTTATCCAAATATGCTCATTTTCAGGCTTTACAACATCCGTTTTCCGCAAGCAAGGTGGCAAAGGTATTTATGGATTCCATCTTCAAATTACATGGTATGCCAAAAAATATTGTAAGTGATAGAGATCCCATCTTCACTAGTAACTTTTGGCGGGAATTATTTCGACTTAGTGGTACCAAATTGAATATGTCTTCGGCTTACCACCCACAGACAGATGGTCAAATAGAAGTAGTTAACAAATGTTTGGGTACATACTTAAGATGTTTCGTTCAAGATAAACAATATCAATGGAGCCAATGGCTAGCATTGGCAGAATGGTGGTACAACACTTCTTACCATTACTCAATTAAGATGTCTCCCTTTGAAGCATTGTATGGAACCAAGCCTCCAATAGTAGCGGATTACGTACAAGGGTCATCCAAAGTAGCCAAAGTGGATGATTGGTTCCAACAAAGGCAGTCTACACTCACCATCCTCAAAGAGAATTTAGTCCAAGCACAAAATCGTATGAAACAACAACAAGACTTGCACCGATCAGAGAGAACTTTTAATGTAGGTGACAGGGTTTTCCTAAGGTTGCAACCCTACAAACAATCATCGTTAAGGATAAAGTCCAGTCAAAAGTTGGCTCCACGATTCTATGGTCCTTACAAAATTGTGCGCCGCATTGGAGAAGTAGCCTATCAGTTAGAGCTACCCTCATCATCAAGAATACACCCGGTATTTCATGTTTCGTGTCTCAAAAAAGTAATTGGTCAGAAAGTGCAAGGTCAATCAGAATTACCAGTGCTCGATGAGGAAGGACGCATATATCTCCAACCTGAAGAAATCTTACAACACAGAATACGGAGACTACGGTCACGCCAGATTCAAGAATTTCTCATCAAATGGCAAGACCTACCAGAGGAGGATGCCACATGGGAACCTGACAGTATTTTCCAGACATTTCCAGCTTTGAGGACAAAGCTTTCCGAGGAGGGGAGTCATGTTACATACCAAACCTAGCCGTCGGCTAGGTTCTCCATGTGCAAATATTTCATATTTATTAGAGTAGATATTTTATTGAAAATCACCTTATCGTTTTTATCTTCTTTCACTGCGTATTCGCACTGTGCCTTAAAGGCGGGATCTGCCCTCCTAGTGGCTATATTCTTTTACAGTAAAATCATTCATCGTTGAATTGTGTTTATATTTCCATTGTCTTCTATATTCGTTGTTATATTTACGTTCGGTGTGCTTAATCGTGTGTTGAGCGTGGGAAGGTAAGGAAGACCTTACCACTTGACTTCCTTCTACTCCATCGATTGACTACGATTTTTCATTTGAAGTATTTCTCTTATAATATTTTTTCAATTAAGGTGAATCTATTGAGTCTAAGGCCTGTTGGAGGAAATTATTGCACCCTTAATATATTTGTCATGCTGCAAGACTTCCTTGATCCAATCATCACTGTGGACTCTGGTGGATCCACCTATTTTACATAGGAAAATACCATCCTAAGACTCTAGATAGACTAAGTAGGGTAAGGAAACCTTGGAGGTGAGCCTATAATATTTCTCATATGCTCATGCTCATCCATATTTGCAAAAATAAAATAAAACTACAACATAAAAGTTGACCAAGCTTTAAAATAACTTCTAGCTAGTGCTTCAATCAGTAGACCAATGCCTTATCCATTGGGCAATTGTATTCAGACTTAAAATATGATGAAGAGAGAGAAGGAGGAGAAGATAAAATTGAGCCAAGCACATTCATTCAAATAATGCAACAAAGGTGATTAAACATGCAAGTGAAAGAAGATGTCTATTACATATTTAAATTATGTAACATGTAAATATGACAACACACAAAACTTCATAAAGAATTTTTGAAAGGATGAAGCAGGATTGTATTAATCAATAGATCATTACAATGGGAGTCTGATCAAGATAACCAAATATCACTAAGTAAATACAAATGAGTTCTCCATTCAAAAGATGCAACATAGAACTATAACTGTTCATTCAAATGATGCAACAAAGAACCTCTTGGATTTCAACCTCAACCACTAGAAATTATCTCAGTAAACTGGGTATTTCCTCAGTAAAAACATGAACAATAATGGGGAATAAAAGGGTGACCAGACAAGAAATATAAAGGAAAGTACAACTGACAAAGGAAGGATACTCTAGTATACCTCGTGAAAAATTTGACTATTCAAAAACTTGATGTATTTTCGTACTACAACTTTCTTAAATAGCTTGATCATTTGATTCATAATTGTGAAAACTGCAACTGCCTCAATGATGGCCCATAACTCCAACTATCATTTATTAAAACCAAATTATGGCCTATAAAAAACTGCAACTACCTCTACGAACATAGTTGCCCAAAGTGAGTAATATCTACACCTAGACTAACTTTCATCCTATTAGTCTATGTAACATCTTTTATAGGATCCCCACGAATGTTTTTTCCAATAGACTCAAGTGTATCCTCCCCCATATCATTGATTCTAACCAGGGTAATTCTATCTAGGGAAGGCTTATCACTGACAACATCATTATAATCCATAAAATTATTCATTTTGTTTCCAATAGTGGTAAGGCTAGCCTCCTTCTCAAGTTAGACATGAATAAGGCATTTGATAAAGTGTCTTGGAGTTTTCTTTTTTTTGTCCTTTCTAGGTTTGGGTTCCATCCTGACTAGATAGATCTCATAAAAGAATGTATCTCCACTGCTAACTTATCTATCCTTGTCAATGGTTCTCCTATTGGTTACTTCTAGAACTTTAAAGGGCTAAGATAGGGTGCTCCTTTATCTCCATTTATTTTCATCATCGTTGCTAAAGATTTAGGCAGAACTTTGAGGTCATCTTGTTCCAAAGGTGATATTTTTGGCATCAAACCCACCTCTTCCCTTTACCCATATCTCACCAAAAGTTTGTCAATGACACCATCCTTGCCATTCTCACTTCTATTCCCCAAGCCAAGACCATCAAATCCATACTACTTTCTTTTGAGTCTTCTATTGGGAAAAAAATTAATTTTTTCTAAGAGTAAAATTTACTTCATCAACACTCTTACCAGACATCAAGTCCATATTGTTTCTATCATAGGATGCACCATTGCTAAGATCCCAATAACCTATCTCAAATTTACTCTTTTTGAAGGTCCCACTAAAAGGTCCCTTTAGAATTCTATCATTGAAATAATTCAAAAAATTAGCTAGATGGAAAGGGGGGCTCATCAATCGAGTGGGCAAGGCCACCCTAATTAAAGCAATTATTTAAAGTATTTCTATATTTTTCCTCTCCATTTTCCAGATCCCTGTTGACGTTTACAACAAATTAAGGAAATCTAGAGAAACTTACTTTGATTTGGATCTGAACAGAAGTAACATTTCTATTTGGTTGCTTGTGATCAGGTCTATTCCAAAAAATAATATGGTGGCATTGGGCTCAGGAAGGTCCGAAATATGAATATGAATATAGAAGGATTGCGAGTGCTTTAGAATAAGAATTATCTATGGGTATCTATCATGAAAGTAAAATATCTCTGGTATCACAATAATTTTCTAGATGATCCTTCTCCTATCCTAGGCTCAGTAGTGTGGAATTCCATCTTAAAGTCAAAAGAGATCATCAGGAAGGGTATTCATTGGAAACTAGGAAATAGTGAGAAGATCAACTTTTGGGAGGATCTCTAGCTTGGTGACAGTCCTATTTAGACTTGAGCAGACCTCATATGAAACCCATCACTAATTCCCTTATTTGAGTCAAAGGTTTTTTATTTTTTCCATTCCAATAGAAAATCCTAGAAATCTCTTCTTGACGTTGGTCTATCTAGCGAATAAAGGTAAGCTAATTTTGTGCTTTCCAATTTATTTCACCTTTGTGTTATTCCTAGTTGACCCTCTAAAGATAAAATCCTCTGGACCCCTACTACCAATGGTCTTTTCACTATCAAAGCCACTTACCACCTCACTAAAAGTCCTCTCTCCTTGGTTCCCTTCAAAAATTATCTAGAAAAAACACCTTACTCCTACAATCATTTTTTCTTCTGGTTTGTTTTCCAGGATAAAATCCTCAGCATACCCAACCTTCAATGTTATGACATTCCTTTTCCCAACTATTACAACCTATGTAACCAACATTACGAGTCTATCCGACACATTTTTTATCCTACTATTTTTCCCACCATCTTGTCTTCCCTCTTCTCTGCCATTGGTATTGCCTAGGCTCCTCTATCTCTTTTGAGTGACCTATGTTTCCAATGGCCCAATCATTTTAAAGGTTTCCACTTAAAGAAATTTTTGTCCTTTTGCCTTCCCCACTTTCTCTAGGAGATTTGGCGTGAACGAAATTCTTGTGCTTTCAATGATTCTATCCATGATGTCTAGTTTATAGTCTTCAAAATTATTTAGGTGGTTTCTGAGAATATTTTTGTCATCCAGGGAGATGGAGAGCATGAAACCCCCATTGAAACTATTTTGACCTCCTCTCTGAATATTTCCCTCTGTAACCTCTCTCATCCTTCTCTGAATCCTAATTGGTCATTGGTCAAGTGGTCTCCTCCTCCTCTAGGCTATCTGAAACTTAGTTTTTATGGAGCAATGAAAGGAAATCCAGGGCCAAATGGTGCTAGGGTAATTTCAAATATCACATAGAGGATATTCTCTTGACTTTCACAAAGAATCTAGGGTTCCAATCTAGTCATTTTATTAAATCTTGAGCACTCTTCCAAGGTATCGTGTAGTCACATAGTCTGTAGTATTCTAACTTAAATATTGAGTGGCACTCCAAGAACATCATCCAAAGTATTATAGGGACCCAAGCTATTTCTTGGAACATTTCCAATCTGATTATCAAAGCCAATAGCTTGCTAAGATCTTCCACCAATGTTACCTTCCAACACGTCTTCTATTAAGGGAACCATGCAATTGATTTCCTCATGAACATGGGTGTTTTCGAGCCCAATCTCACCATTTGGAGTGATCATTTCCCTCCCTCCCTTATCAATGATAATACTCTACCTATTTATTTCATGTAATGTCATTGTATTTTGCTAGGATTTTTGGGGGGGTAATATTGTTGTTTTTTTCCCATGGAATTTGACCATTATCATCATCCGTTGGATTCACCACTCCCCTAATCTTGTGGTTTCTTTGTAGCCCATATGAGGTGAGCCTAAAGTCCTTTCTACTATCTACAACTATGAGGAGGTCATGTGTGGGGGACACATCATCACAAGAATCTTACAAGTGGAGTTTAATCATCATCTCAATAGGTATATCATTGGTGGAATTTTTCAAATGATAGTTGATGTCATGAGTGGTGGGTCCCACTCCCTCAATATTGTGGTTTCTTCATATCCCAAATGGGTGAGCTCCAAGTCCTTTCTACTACCTGTAGTTGTGAAGAGGTCATGTGTAGGGGAAACATCATCACAAGAATGTTACAGGTGGAGTTTAATCATCATCTCAATAGGCATGTCATTGGTGGATTTTTGCAAATGATAGCTGATGTCACAAGTGGTGGGTCTCCTCCAACTCAATTCATGAAGAGACCATACCCATTGGCATATACAAGCTTTGTTCCTGGGTTAAATTTTATTCATGATGTTGTTGGCACTAATCAAATCATCATCAATTTTGGTCATTCTGGTATTTCCTTTTCGGGGAACCCACGTCTTCTATGTAATTCTCCTAGTCACACTTGGTAATTGCATTCCCAGTGGAAGACTTGGCAACCTAATCCTCCAACTTGGCATCCCACCTTATACCACCAGTCTTACATGGAGCTACAAGCAGTTATCCTCATGACGGTTAATCATCTACTTGCATGGATGGTAATTTATATTTCCCATGATGGCAATCCTTCCAACATATTCATCTTTAGGGATATTGCTAATCATGCCAAATTTTTTGAGAATCATCCCCATCAAACCTTGGGTGGCCATGCGCTAGATCTTCATGAATCCCATTGGGACCTTTTCCTATAGTTGATGGCAAGTTTTACTTTCGAATCGAATGCCCTACCCTCGATTGCTTAAATTCCCTTGGCATGCATCCCATGAAATCAAGTCATGTTTTCTCATTGGAAGAATTTCATGCCCAAGTCTTTCCTCTCATGCCGAGTGACACATTTTTGAGTGAAATCATGCCCCATATTTTTTTGGTGTGGGTTTATGTGTTCTATGCCACTACAATTTGAGATGATTTTTAGAATGCCCCTATGCCTTTATATCCATCGACTTTTCACCCTATGCTTCGCGCTCCATCCCCTCTCCTTCTTTAGAAATGTTGCATTCCTCTTAGGTAAGAACGTGATTAGTTAGGATGGGAGCGGGGGGAATGGGTGGTGCCCTCCACTCTTTTTATTTATTTTTTGGATTAACGTGGGAAAAGGGGGCAAGCGATAGGTTAGGATATATGGGAAAATACAAAGGTAATAGGGTAGTGGGGGATGATGGGGGGCTTAGGATATAGGGAAAGAATAAAATTTAATTGAATATTAAATTAAATATTAAATTAAATATTAAATTAAATATTTAAATAAATTTAATTAAATATTTAATTAAATATATAATCAAACCATATACATATAAAAAATAAAAAAATTAATTAAATATTTAAGACCCTTGGAGGTCAAAAATAATTAAGTAAATGTTATCTAGGCTGAAAAATAAACTTAAGACCTTAGGAAAACCAAAATAAGCCCCGATATTGGAGACACAAATTTAAAAAAATGCTCTTAAAGGGTGAGGCATGACTCAAAAATATCCAAAAAATTACAATAATTGGAAAGGATCCCAAAATTTATTAAAAGGAGACTGACTAGGGGATTATTGCAAATTTTGAAAAGACTCAAAACAAAGACTCACAAGACACCAAAAATTCAAAAATTAGGGGTAAACATAAGTTGAATTTTGAGGATCCAAAATAGGCTTAGACTAGGACAGGTGATGAAAAGACACTTGGACAATGAATCACCTGAGAACTCCAGAATCTCCAGTAGACCACGTGGACTCAAAAACTTGCCTAATCACATAAAATAATACCTTAATCACCTAGAAATAACACCTTAATAACCTAGCAAGAACACCTTAATCACCTAAAAAGAACAACACTAAAACACACTGAGGAATGATTTTTTTTGAGGTATCTCAAGCCCTCAACGATGAATGATACAATTTCAAATGTTGGCCATTATTAGAAATTGAAAATTTTGTACCATCTAGAGTTTGAAATTTGTAAGTATGTTGGCCTACATTCTAAAGGATTTGATAGGGGCCAAGCCATTAGGAGTCCCACTTCCCTTTCTCACCATGCTTTTCATTTTTGGTATCCCAATACAACACTATATATCCTCCCTAAAAATGTTTACCTCTAGCTTTCTTATTGAACAATTGTGCTATTTTGTGAGCCTACTCAGTTATCTTCATTAATGAATCCTTTCTATCTTCCTACAACTTCACAATTTGATCAAGTCTTCTTTGCAAGACATTTGGATTTTCATGGTCCTGAAGAAGCAAAGATAAAACATGAATTTCCACTTGAGGGGGTAACAGAGCATTCTCACCATATACTAGTTCATAAGGAGATTTTCTTGTGCTTCTTTTGATAAATATTCTATCAGAACACAAAATTTAGCTCATTGTACCAAATACTTTTGTTTTTGCATAATGCTCTTCTAATTCTTATGATCAAATTTTTATTTGAGGATTTTGCTAAACCATTCCCTTGAGGATAGTAATTTGTAGAATGAGAAAGCTCTATGTTGTAGCTAGCATAAAATTTAAACATCTCAAAAGAAGTGAAATAGTTACCATTGTCTATGACTATCTTCCTGGGAACCCCAAATCTTGTCATATTTGTAAAAACTTGATGACCACTCTTGTAGTGTATTTCTTGAGAAGTGTTGCTTCTACCCACTTGATAAAATAGCATGTTGCTGTAATTATCCACCTGTAACCTCCAAAATAATTGGGGTTAATAACACATGATATCTATTCCCCATTGAGTAAAAGGAGCTTCCATAATTACTGGCCTGCGAGGTATGGTTGGCAAATTCTTTTTCCCTACAAAAATCTAATAGTTATGACAAATTCTACCAAACTGATAGACATCCTTAAATAGGAAGGGCCAATAATAACTAGTTCTCATGATTTTGTGAGTAGTAGTCTTTGGAGCAAAGTGATCCCTACAAAAACCATAATGATATTCATTTAGTAATTGAGGGACCTATTTTTCAAACAAGCAGAGGAGCAACATACCATTTAGATGCCTCCAATATAGTCTACCTTATTTAATGTAGTATTTTTGGGTCAATTGATTGATAGACCTTCTTTTATTGTTCGGCATATCTTTTGGAAATGATAAATTCTAAAGGTAAAACATAATGCCATAATACCATTGGAAAAAAATTATCAACTACTCTATCTTCTTACTACTCATCTACAATGATAGTGTTATTCATAGCTTCCTCTTCTTTGTTAGCTATATACTTTACCAATTTATGTCCTTTAACAATCTGCACTGCTTTGAATTCTACATCATACTATAATAACTTAGTCATATATATTGCAATACTACCTAAAGGTTCAAGCTGAGTAAAAACATCTTCAACAACATTGTAGGGGATACAAGCTATCACCTTGTTGGATATAAAGATACATTTGAAATGATCTGATGCTCTAATTAATGCATAAGCCTATTTTTCTAGCATTAAGTATTTGAGTTTAGCACCCTTCAATCATGTACTTGTAAAGGCTGCTATAGACCTTTTATTTTTCTCTTCATCCTTCTAAGGTAAAACTACAACGATAGTGTGTTCTAAGGAATATGAGTAGATTTTGAAATCTCTGGAGTAATCAGGGTAATTAAATCTCGAGCTTGAGTAATTGCATATTTGATCTTCTTAAAAGCTACAATATTTTCCTCTGTCCACATTATTTCCCCAATTTTCTTGATCATGTCATTTATTGACTTGGCAATATGATTAAAATCAAGGACAAACCTCCTAATAAAATTAATCTTCCCAAAGAATAATCTAACTCCCTTAATATTTTTAGGAGGGAAAATTTTAGCATTTGCTTCAATTCTTTGTAGATAAATGCTTGTCCCATCCTTTGAAACAATATGCTTGAGCAATTTACCTTGCGTGGCCCTAAACACACATTTTCTAGGATTCAAGGATATGCCAAACTCTTTGCACCTATCAAACACTTGAGTTAGATGTGCAAAATGATCTTCAGGATTTTTGGAAAAAACTATAGTGTCATCAAGATATACTACCACTATCTTGAACATCAACCCCTTAAATGCAACATTCATTTCTCTTTGAAACGTTGCCCCTGCATTAATTAATCCCAAGGGTATCCTAATATATTCAAATATTTTCCATGGTATGGTGAAAGTTGTTTTGTGTCTATATTTTGGATTTGCTACAATTTGATTGTAACCTGAAAAGCCATCTAATAAAGACATTCTTGATGATCCAACCACTACTTGATGCAACTACTCCACATTTGGAAGTGGGTAGTTATCTTTAAGAGAGCTCTTGTTTAGGTTTCTAAAATCTAGACAAAGCTTGATCTCACCATTCCTTTTTCTAACTGTAACCAGGTTTTCTAACCAAGAAGGAAATCTCACCTTCCTAATTATACTAGTATCTAGTAACTTTTGCACTTCTTTCTGCATAATTGGATGCAAAGTGGTATCAAAATTTAAAGGCTTGGTATCCTTCTGAAAGGGTATTATGTGAGTCATCACCTTTATGTTGAAGGTCTTTAGATCCTCATAACTCTAGGTAAAAGTATCAATTTTATTTTTTAAGAATTTTATATACTATTGCTTCTCTTTTCTTGATAGAGCTTTATTAATCCTAACAATATTGGGCTCTTCCTTTGTTCCAATATTAACTTCATCTACCTTAGACTCCTGAACCAGATATTTATATGCTCTATGAAAGTAATAAAAAAAGCTCTCTAAAAGTACCAACCCTCTGGGGATCCTGTTGGTCTTCAATTGTACGACTTATGCAGGTTCTCCAATAACATGTTTCAATTTTTCTTCATCACTTTCATCACAAATAACATCAAAAAATTCATTTTGCATAGTCATAAAATCATTAATGTATATATCATCATGAAAAACTTGTAAAAATACCACATTATCAAGGATAAATGGCTTATAAACATATATGGTTAGAATCTATCCTTAAACCAAGTGTCTATCTAAGGGTAATCTACTCCAGAAGCATTAATTGCCAAAAAATTTACATTGTGATAATGTGCTCTAGGAACGTATTGCAAATCAAAAGCTAAGAATATATCTATTTTATCCAACACCGATTACTTATATTGCTTTAATATAGGGTGATTTGTTTGATAATTTCCTTTGATATGTTGAATTGTTAGCTCATCATCCCCAGTAACTTTGATATAATTAATATCCAATTCCTTGGCTTTCCTTAGCCTTAAAAATAAAGCTTCATACTCTGCAATATTATTTGTTTAAGATAATTCTAATCTATAAGGTATGCCAAGATAGCTTCCATTGATGTTTATCAATATTACTCCAACTCCTGCTCCTCGAGATTTTTCCCCATCAAAGGTCATAGTACATAACTCTGAAGTCAGAATTCTATCAGTTTCTACATCAACTTCAGCATTTAGTTTTGGATCCATATTCTCAACATCAAGCACTTCTAACAAGAAAGGGGAATGGCAAATAGAGTAAACCTACATGTCTTTTTCCTCAACAGAATTCATGACACTAACCATATTATCATTAGGATATCTAAATTCAACTAAATATCTATTGAAGTATTCCCTTTTCAAGATGAATTTTTCCTTACCCTGTATTAGGATAGTGGCATATGACCAATCCAACTGAATAGTGCCACCTAGCTACTCTACCAAATGCCTAGAGAGTAATATGGGAAAGAAAGGGTCTACATCTACAACTGCAACATCCATTACCACATATTTCTTAGGATATTATTCAATATGGACAAGAAGCCTAATGATAATACCTATACAAGGTACTCTCCTATTATCCATCACAGAAATAGGAGGTGCTCCTTTTGACAAATCAAGCCTAATTTATCAACTATCTATTTTGACATCACATTCATGGAAGAACCACTATCAAGCATGAAGTTATGAATAACAGATTGGTCTCCAAAGCCTGATGTATACCTTAGTGAGATGTAAAATGACTTAACTAAATATGGGGCTCTGATTGCATTATTTTCAAGGCCTATAGGGGTTTTCGGTTGTCCTCTTGACTAATTAGTAAGTTTAAAGGCTCTACATACCTAATATTGGTACTTTGGAATAGTCATTAACTCCCTAAAAGTGATGCTAACATTTTGTTTGGCAACATCTATACCCAAGTCAAACTAGTCTCTCTTATCATCAAATGTTTTTATAGATTTTTGATTAGCCAATTCATTTTTTTACTTTTGGATAATTTCCTCTACACACTACACCAAAAAAGGGCTTCAACGATGGATAAAGTAAGACGGTTTTTTACGGTGGTAAAAAACTGCCATAATAGATCCTAAGAGGGCGGTTAAAAACCACCCTCTTAGGATAATCACCCTCTTAGGGTCACCCTAATAGGACGGTTTTAAACCACCCTCTTAGGTCTAAGAGGGTGGTTTTAAACCACCCTTTTAGGTCTAAGAGGGTGGCTTAGGCAACCCTAAGAGGGTGGTTTATAACTGCCCTCTTAGGGTCTCAAAGATTTTATTTTATTTTATAAAGACCATGGGGAAAG
This sequence comes from Wollemia nobilis, assembly GCA_028583015.1. Taxonomy (NCBI): domain Eukaryota; kingdom Viridiplantae; phylum Streptophyta; class Pinopsida; order Araucariales; family Araucariaceae; genus Wollemia; species Wollemia nobilis. Next base: position 2,859,117 of record JAQPPZ010003204.1, read on the forward strand.
CCTAAATCGCATTTCAGAACTCTAAGTATTTTGCAACATGCGATGGAGGGGGGACCGTGGGACCAGAGAAGACTACTAGTTTCTTCCTAATAGTTATTGCCTGGTTTCTTCGATCAACTCCCCTACCCATTCAGCCACTTTATCATCTCTTTACCATACCAACTGAATACCCTCTCTATTTTAAGGGCCTGGTCAAAATATTCTCAGTTCCCTCCCAAACCCTATCTCTACCCAAGGAAGTGGAGAGTTGCTCTAGGGCTTAAATAAGGATAGAGAGGTTCATCTTCGAGACTCCATATTAAGGGCTTGAGTTGTAGAATATGCCAAATCCTAGACCGACCCACCTCTCTATTTTAAAATAGTAGAGCTAGGGCTTTGAGCATTTTGGTAGTATGTGATGGAGGTAGAGCTAGGGATTTGAGCATTTTAGCAGCACGTGACAGAGGTAGATCTAGAGCTTTAAGCATTTTTGCAACACACGATGAAGGTAGAGCTAGGAATTTGAGCTTTGAATATAAACTTGTATATTTTGGTATGCAAAGTTTAAACTTGAATATAAGAATTGAGCTTATACCATTTGATTTGAAAAAACACTTGTTGTGACAAGTAGATATTTGAGTATATTTTTGTTATTACTATGTATATGTATTTGGGTGTTCTCTCTATTTTCATTTAGAGCTTCGTTGGGTCTTCTCTCAATTTTCAATTTTATTAATACCAATATGAAAACCCTAACCATATTTCGTATTTGGGTGTTCTTTCTATTTTCATTTAGAGCTTCATTGGGTCTTCTCTCGATTTTTAGTTTTATTAATACCAATATGAAAACCCTAACCAAATTTCGTATTTGGATGTTCTTTCTATTTTCATTTAGAGCTTCGTTTGGTCTTCCTTTGATTTTTAGTTTTATTAATACCAATATGAAAACCCACAGTGGCTTCCTTTTATTTTCATTTTAGAGCTTCGTTTGGTCTTCCTTTGATTTTCAATTTTATTAATACCAATATGAAAACCCACAATGGCTTCCTTCTGTTTTCATTTTAGATATTCATTTGGTGTTCTTTATTCCACATTTGACATTGAGTGGAAACCCACATAAACAAATATTTCCTAAGAAATAATAAACTTTGAATTTTTTGAGTTCCTGGAATTTTTTTTACTTCAAAAAGAAAAAAAGAAATATTGGCAAGGTTTTGAGTTCCAAAAAAACACCTACGTTGAGTTATACATCTCTCTATGTACATTGCATGAGTGGAGAATACACTTGTTAAGAAATGGTCCAACCATATTTTATATATAATGTTGACACCTTTGAAAATATCTATTTAGAAAGCCATCTATCATGATTTGATTATGCTAAAATAAAATATATAATATGACAATGTGATAAACATGTTGCTCATAAATTTTGATGAGCTAAAATGACGTTATATGATCTTGGCACATGTGCTACCATAGGTATTTTAACTATTGTATCTTCTCCCCTACTTGTTTAGATGATCTCTCTTATCATTCCAGTTCTAAAATAAAATTTCCAAGCTTTGTTTTATTGTGTTGATTATTTTATTCAAGGTTTCATATAATAGTATGTAACTACAAATATCTATTTATTTGTTGGTTATATCATCATATAACTTGCAAATGGAAACAAATTTTGTTTCATTCTCTACTTATTTTTTTTTTAATTCTATTTCCCAAGGTTTTTTGGGTGGACCTGTCTAGGGGTTTCACCATGTAATTCATGCGAGTTAGTTTTTGGTTTTGCAAATATGGTTTTCCTCTTGAGAGGTTTTGCCTTATGAAGGTAGGTTAAATGCTCTAGTTTAGGTTTGTTTATATTCTTATAATACCAAATATTTGGTTATTATTATTATTTTCCTTTCAATTACTACTATTGATTTTACTTTTGCTTTGATGATTCTTATAACACCAGATATTCTACTTGCATCTATATTATTGTTTTAAAGGCGATATTGGTTAATTTTGATGGTTTGCTTTCATGTTTAAAAAAATATTTTAGTGTTAGATCTCTAGAGATGATACAATACTTATCTTTTCCCCTACTTGTTTAGATGATGTCTCCTATCATTTTAGTTCTAAAATAAAATTTCCAAGCTTTGTTTGATTGTGTTGATTATTTTATTCAAGGTTTTCTACAATAGTATTTAATTGCAAATATCTATTTATTTTTTAGTTATATCATCATATAACTTGCAAGTGAAAATAAATTTTGTTTCATTATCTACTTAATACTTTTGCAAATTCTATTTCCCAAGGTTTTTATGAGTGGATCTGGCTAGGGGTTTCACCATGTAGTTCATGCAAGTTAGTTCTTGGTTTTACAAATATGGTTTTGTTCTTGACGGATTTTGCCTTATAAAGGTAGGTTAAATGCTCTAGTTTGAGACCCCCTAGAGGGATACACCTACCCTACCCCACAAGATTCAAACAAGTGACCAAGCTTGAATTTAACCAGGCCTAACCATTGCATTTTAGAATCTAGGAGTGTTTTGTTTTTGCATGTATTGAATAAAATGCAGAGTAAGTGCAAATAACATAATCAAGTAAGAATGAGTATAGCAACCCAATCATATTAATGATTATATTTAATTTGTGATAATATTTTCTTGATAAACATATGTTATTATTATATCTTCTCCATATCTTGTATTCCCATTCTTCTTATCACTTGTGAAACTTAATGAAAATAAAGATCATTTATTTTTCTTACTTCATGAATAGATCTTTTGCTCATACAACAAGTGTAATACAACTTGAATCCTCCATAGATATTCTAGGGTATCCTCATACACAAAAATACTTGATCATGAGGTTTTAAAATAAGCTAGTATATACCTTTGTGGTGCTCTAAAACTTTTTGTAGTTGAAAGCATTGATGTAACAACAACTAATGCTAATGGAGATAGATTTAACCATGGATATTTATTTTGTTTTAAAACTAGTTCTTTTATTTCAACTGAATCTTCTAGTTTTTGTTTAGCTAAGGGTTCTTTCTTTTGTTTTGTAGCAACTTTTGTTTTTTATCTTAGAAGAGTTAGTTGAAATAAAAAAATTAGTTTTATAATAAACATAGTCAATATGAACAAAAAATACCAAGAAAGACACCATGGGTAGTTAAGACTATCACAATAAATGAGGAGTCGGTGACAGATACCTTGCATGCTAGTAAGTACTTAAAATTTGATAGTGTTGTTCAATAGTAGTTGACCTAGGCATATTAGAATTGATCATGGTTTTTAATCAACTATGGTGTATTGTAGAAACTAGTGGAAGATACTAGCTATGGAGTTCCATTAACGAGGAAGATAAGGAGGCGACCCATAACATAAATGAATTCAATGGTGAGAATACTTGAAATGAGACTAGCAATGCTTTGGCTAATGAAGAAGGTATGTAGACCCTACAAGAAATTTGCTCGTGATGTTGAGTTACTCATTCTTGTCATCATAGTAAAAATAGAGTTTGAGATATGTTTCAGCTTTGTTGGCAAAATCATAGGCCTCTTGCAGAGTAGTAGGTTCCCTCATATTTACTTCTTTCCCTATTTTAGGATTTGCTCCTAAAAAAAATTTGAATCTTATTTTCTCATTATAAGCAATACATATTTTAGCAACTTGAAAAATCTTTGATAGTACTTCTCCACTATTCTAGTTCCATGTCAAAGCTTAGTGAACTCCTCAAATTTTTGGGAATAGAAGTGTAACGTGAGAAATATATCCTTGAAGGCATTTACTATTGGATTTGGCAATTGTAAAATGAGGCACATATTTTATTATATTCATAATGAGTATATATACAATGCATGTGGGTAGTCCGAAGGGACACACCCTTATAATAATGCATTTACATTAATTAAACTAATGTATTATTTCTAACATTCCCCCCCATAATACATTAGGTGGGATAATGTATTATGTTCTTGCTTTGTTGAGTTGCTCTGGCTCTTGGCTCTGGCTACTCTTGCTTAGGTGAGTACCTCTAGGTCCACCTCTGGGTATATCGTTGGGTATTTTACCTCTGGGTCTACCTATGGATCATTTTGCCTCGGGGTCTACCTCTCGGTCATTTATCTCTAGATCTTCTTGATCGTTTATCTCTAGGTCACCCTTTAGGTCTAAGCAAAATAAGGTATGTTCCCCCTAAAGAGAAAACATAGTGGATAGTTTCTCTTGATGAACAAGAGCAAAATCCTCAGGTTTCTCCTCATCATCAGGCTTGGTGATAATTTTAGTCATTCTATGGCTATCTATCTCTTGTACGAAGTCAAACCGATGTTCATGAATGACTATCCTCTTATTTGTGGTGACTGGAACTACTACTTACTGAATCTATCTAATGTGATGAAGATCACGATTCTACCTTGGAAATGCAATCAAAATATGAGGCGGTTCAAAAATCTTACTTTGACCATGTGATTCAGTGATTGGTTTCTACGAGAACTGTGTTATGGGGTGATTCAAAATTAGGCTTATGTCTTTTTGATGGTCAAATTGAATAATTTCCTTCCACTCATTAATATCAGATGATGGATTATCCTACTTTTGAATGTTTCTTGAGTGTGTTTAAGAACAAGTGATTGCCTTTACTGCTCGATATTCTGATCTTTCTTAACGACGTCTGTTGTGTTTTCCAATCCAATGAGACTTGTTAACAATGTTTCCTAGTGCTGGAGGCATGAACAAAGATTTGTTTAATTTTTTTCTTTGCTCTTAAAAGTGTATGCAAATAGCTATTGATGATCTCATGTGTTGTATCCTTTCACACGATCTATGATGAATCTCCTAATTTTTGCTTCACATTTTGTAGTACATGTTCCACGAACTTGCTTCTGATGCACTAGTTAAAAAACAACTCGTCGTCTCCTACTGTGACACTTGGAACCCATAAGCTATTTGCCTCTATATTTTATGTGTTATGCTAATCAAACTAACATCAACTTCCTATGAATATGTTCTCAGAACCTGACATTGCTACGCTCCCTCACCGAAGTGGTGTTCGTTGTTAGTCGTATCTATTAACATAGGTCCTCTAATTTAACTCTTTTGTTTTCTAGAGTGAATAAAGAAAAAACTATTATATAGATGTCCCTCTATCGTAATGTTTTCGCTGTGTTAACTACTAAGCTTAAATCTGGCTGGGCATTAGATGCTCCAGTCCTTCATAGGTCTAATGGAAAACTTGGGTGCTCTGATACCATATTAGATTTGCAAATTATAAAATTAGGCACATGTTTTATTATATTCATAATGACTGGGTAGTCTGAAGGGATACACCCTTATAATAATAACATTTACATTAATTAAACTAATGTATTATTTCTAACATTTACAAAATCATCGTATTTTAGATCGACTATTGCTGCTAGTTTTCGATCTACACTAAAAGTTTCCCACCAATCCAAACCATCTCCTTGAAAATGCAATGTGGTATAAGATGTTCGAGTACCCAAAGAAAAATTCTTCATATTGCAATAGGTTTCTATTTCCTTCAATCATAGCTCGATCTTATATCCATCTTCCTCTTCATTAAACTTGGAAGATTTCAAATGTTTCATCTCTTTGCCCAACTCGGCCTCAAGTCAAACCCTAACCAATTGTACCTTAGTAAGGGGTTCATATTCCTATCTCCTATTAGAGTCCTTAGCCTATGTTTCCTTATTCAACACAGAATCCAACAACTATTTTTGTGTTTCTACCTATTTTCGAAGTAGAGCCACTATCTCAATGAGATTCTTGTTACTAGAAATATCCCTTTCAATTCTAGGGTTCTCTGAACCTACATATGGATTCCTATACTCCACATTAGTCTATCATGTTTGTCTTGTCGATGGGATAACACTTCCTCTTATTCTATTTTATGGTACTGTCCCTGGCCACACACAAAAGAGACAGTAGGAATTTTCATTAGTAATTATTCCTTCAAATTGCTCCTCCTACTGTAACTATCTACTCGGTCAACTCAAGTAACTAGGAAAGTTTACTTCCTCTGGTTTCTCTATTTGATAAGATTAAATATTTTTTTATCACACATTACAACTAGTCCTGCACAGTGAACCTATTCCACTACGAACCATGCTCTGATACCAAAATGTCGACACCCAAATTCTAAACACCAAACCCCTTTTTTAAATATATATACATATTTGAATACTACTTCTCAAGAAAGGGATCTAAAACCTTGGTTGACTTAATATTCATTACACCAATCTCCACTACTCACATAATTCCATCTATGTGAGAGTACTAGGTGTTACACCCTCTTAAACTATTCATCTCATTGGCCACATGAGATAGCTTAATTATATTTCAATCAATTGAAAGGAGCGCAACTAATCCATGCTCCTCACACAAGTCCTTTAGTGTGAGTGCATTTAGTGCAATGGGTGTTTTACTAACTCTCACATCAATTGGGAGCTAGTCTATCCATTCTTGAGCTTATTTTCAACTCATAGTGAATATTAGTCTCTTGTATCTATTCTATTAGATTTATTCTAGAAAGCCATGCACCTTAATTGATTCTATCCTTATGAACCACTTAATTGACCTTTCAAATATAAAATAGAATTATATTATTATAATGATGTTGAATCTCAAGGCGAATTATTTATTACATAAAAGATAAATTTACTAGAGATAATTCCTTCTATGCACTCGTGTGAAAATCCAACACTCTTAGAATCTTAATTAACACCTAAAGAGTCCACATTGGTCCAATTATATTAATAAACATATACAAACAACCATTCTATTTTTCTTTGAAAGTCGAACCCATTGACTTTCCCATGGCATAAGAGTCTTATCACAAAGCTCACACTCATAATACCTTTTAATTTAGATGCACCTAATATTACAGATAACGGGTTCTTCCATGTCATCGCAAAGTAATTAGAATGTATAAAATGATTTCTAAAAGATAGATTATTTATCACCATCTTAACATTATGATATTGTCTCAAACTGAGCCGAATCAACACCTACGAGAACACTCAAAACACAGGTTACATTATGATTGTCCTCCAACAATGGTGTTTATCCTAATTCCCTTTCCAAGGGTAATATTACATATCCATATACATGTAAAGACCCGCCCATCAGGTCTTTAATTAATGAAATGAGACATGCTTTAAGCTCACAGCCTCTACATGAATAGGAGCATTCTTGTTGAAGATCTTTCCATCATCTTGGCCAATCAAAAGATATCATTTTATCCACATGAGCATATTCACTACCAAATGGATTAAAAGAATAATTTTTTGCACGTCTTCATAGCTCAAAATGGATGACATCCTCTCTAGTGCTTCCTTTAACTACCGAGAAAGATTACTTTTACAAGGGGATCAGAGACAACTCCCTTTCATTAAGTAAGGCATTTCATTCTACCGATAGTGCGTATCCAACTACCATATAATAGGTAGTCAACTCCCAATGAATTCTTTCAACATGAGTGCATTATTCTTTAACATCATTCTATTTCTAGCGATAAAACAAAGACATAGGAAACATTCTTATTTAAGATTATAAAATGTATATCATAACTCATTTTAAAACACAACACTGAGTTGTTTGACCACAAACATACCCAACAATATTTCCAAAATACATATCTATCATAACACATTTTAAAACACAACAAATCTGAGTTGTTTTACCACAAATGTATCTAGTAATTTTTCCAAAACACATATCTATCATAACTCATTTTAAAATACAACAACACTGAGTTATTTTACCACAAACATACCCAAAAATATTTCCAAAGCACAATAATGATCCTTCATTCATTTTCTAAACAAACTCAACCATTCTTTTATAAATACAAACAAGCACATATACGATAACAATTTACTTAAACTCTACTATCCTAAAAGCAATCCATTTTATGGCAAACACAAATGGAATACAATAAGTATGTAAGGTTTGCTTCTTTCATTCTAGAGATACATTCTCTATATACTCATGGGTTCAATGAGATATACTATTTTTAAATAGAAAAAGATGTACTTACACATTCAGATATGAGCCACTAGTCTCAAACACTCAAATGATCCATACCCATATAGCAAAACTCACAGTCTTATTTTCTTTTGCAAGTTTTAAAGAGAGCACTCAACTCAATCTAAGTCATTCCAACTAAGCCAATTCCCACTAGCTAAAGGTTAAGCTTTTGCTTTAATATAAAAAACACAACACTATTTTCATCTGTAACTAGTTGAAATATAGCTAACATTTAAATCGAAGCATTATATCAACCAAGTATTCAAAAACATAAAAAACAAACAAAGGAATTCAAAAACAACTTGGTTCCTTCTTACAACCTTTTGTGGTAGCTCCTTCCAAAATTTTTCTACCTTGATCTCCCTTCCTTTTTCTTCTTCCTCCCTTTTTTATTTTTCTTTTTTTTCTCATTCTAGTCTAAATACAGTTTTACCTCTCTTTCATCATCTGCCTTCGTTACTCCTTGTTCTCTGGATCTCAATATATTTTTAACAAACTCCATTTAATCTCCACTTGTTTTAACCATCAATGCAAAGTATCTTGGCCAACCTCAATATCATGATCGAATGAAATCACTTTCGAACCCAATTCGAATTTAAAAACAATAGTTTTCTTCTCATTCAAGGGTTCTCAACTATGACTCTAAAGTATGAGTCAAAACTTGGTTTCATTGGATTCCTTCAATATAATATTAAATTATACAAGGTACAATATATTATTTTCTATGAAAATAATAAGATAATTCATTTTTTTTTAATAAACTATAATATTTTTCATTATAATTTATCTACAAGTGTGAATTCCTTATATGCTATTTCAAAATAAAATACATAAAGAAACTAGCATTCCTTTATTTTGCAACCAAAGTCTAAATCAATTAAAACTCTTTTGTAAAGAAAAACTATTATGCAAGAGGAATTCAAACTTAAACTTGATACATCTATTCTTATGTGGTTTATGATATGCATCGTCATAAAAAGGCATCCATTGATGTTGTCCTTTTTAAATAATCTTTCAAATAACCCATCACATCATTTTCCCAAGGTAATCTTTTCTCGGTGGTTAATTCTTTCTACCACCATGAAGAGACATATTCTTTCAAAAGTGCACTTTCATTAGCAACATCATATTCATATATAAAATGTAGGTCTTCACAAAACCAAACATGGAATTATCCTACATCCCACATTAATATTCACATCTTACTTTTTCAATAAGGAACAAGTATTTACATACTAAAACTGAAATAGTCAATCATTTCATCCATAAGCCATACAACAAACATAAATCCATAAAAATGAAATTTTTTGCTAAGGGTGGGTCATGACACCTCTCCTGGACCCTTAACTTAAACTTAGATTATGGGAGGTACTAAAGTATTTGTACTATGATCTTATCAAGTCAAGGCCAAAAGTGTTAAAAAGTGTTTATGGGCACTAATATTATATCTTATAGGCAAGTTTTTATGTAATCTTATGGATGTTCTTCATATAAGTCTATAGAAATCACTTATATAAGCATTCAAGCATCATTTATGTAATCCTATGACTATTCTTGATGTATATATTTAATCTTAAGGCCAAGTTTGATGTATTCATCCTTAGAAATATTGGTTAATCCACCTATGTTATAAATCTTGGTTCAAGGGTTTAGTACATTAATTATATTATAATTAAATATTTTAAGCTATGTTATGTTGTCTTGTGTTTAATTTCTAATTTGAAGTTTGGTATCACTATAAATACCACAATAACTGATCAATTGTTTCAACATGTAATATGTAAAATATTATGGGGTGCCTATAGGAATCCACCCCTTATCCCTTCTTTCAAATTTTGTTATTTATCTCTCTCAATTTTATTTATCATGCCATATTTAACTAGCTCTAATATCTTTGCTACACATGATCATGATGAATGTATGTTTCAAAATATTTTTAAAAAGTAATGTAAATCTAAATATAAACTACATCCTCTTTTCTTTTTTATTAAAATAAAAAACTAAAAAGTAGATCTATATCCTCTTTGTACATTTTCTAATAAAAAACTAAACAACATATCTGTCTATTTTCATATTCATAATAGGAAATACAACAAATCTATGCGTCTAACATAAATTTGGAGTAATGTTAAATCTCACAGCTACCCTACTATTATCAAAAATCAAGAAAGCACATCAATACAAGTTTAATTAATACCTTTTAAAACACCATATTGCTAGCTGTACAAGTTTCCCATTTGGATTAGATGAGGTCACAACCTCAACTATGGATTAACTGAATTTGGCTTTTTGCAGGTAATAATTATCACGAGTGTCATAGGTTTAAAAGATTTATCAAAAGAATCCAATCGACTATACTCCTGACGCTGCTAATGAACCATTCAAACATTTTGATTGCTTTTCTAGCTTCAACGAATGGAATTAGGTTACCACTTATTTAGATAAAGGACAGCTAACTTACGCACATTAATCTAGAGGTTAACTCAGCCTTAACACGTTTTTTTAGTAATATTTTTTGTATACATATATCACGAGATTGAATCGAAATCATGTCATCAATAATGTAAATGACGTCCTTACAAATAAACTACACTCACACTCTTCAATTTACCATCATAACAAAATAAAATTTCAATACAAACTAATGAAGTTTAACCTTGGTCTGGAAAAAGCGAAGGTATAATCTAATACTCAGCATTTTCTACCCGATTGGGCTTTAACTCGGGTGCTACTTAGAGTTTCTGCTAAAGGTAATTCAGGTTTCTTAATAACCACAAGCATCTTCTACACTTTAAACCAATCAAGAAAGAAGCGAAGGATTTGGCTTATTCATAAAAGAATGCACTCCAAACTTACTATCTTCACTGAAGTCCCAATTATTCAACGAGTTTGCTTTCTTAGCATAGTATGTATTGTTTGATTCCTAACCAATCATGTAAACACAACATCTATTTTTTTAAATTTAGTGAAAGAATTTTTGCAAGGTCACCTTGGTTTAAGAAATCATAACTAGTGGGTTCTAGACCGACCATCAAAATTACCCGGAAGTTACGCATCAGCGTTATCAACTAGATTTTGGATACCCAATATGCATTTAGTAGGGTGGAGATTCCAATGAAGAACCTCCCTTGGAAGACTGTCCTACCCTCTCCAACTCACCTACAATAAGTGGATAACACAACATCTAATTAACTATATATATATTATCAATACGTTGGAAATTATCAATGGATGAGCACCCATTATCCGCTCTCAAATCAATAATTCACCGAATAATTATCTCATATATTTTTTTAATACAGCAAACATATCATTACCAGATCGCGTATAACTAGTTTCTAAAAGAAAAATTCATAACATTTTCAATTCGATTACAAGGTGTTAACTACTATAACAAATTCGAAGTTTCCAATTGCTTATTCTAAGACCATGACATCCAAGGTCCAAGGTATATACTGTGTCTCTGATGCCCTAGCTCTTAATGGGGTGAATTAAAACAACAAAATGATTGATAATTTCCAAATTCTGATAATTATACTGGCTGAGAGAGCCATACAGTTAGCGTTTGGCTTTTTATAAGAATGCAATCTATATGAAAAACAAATGCATATAGGGCAAACCATGAACAAATAACCCAAACCAGATGAAAGTATATTATACACTAACACTATACTTATTATATTATTTGTTTTGAAATCACAGAATTTTATCTGCTATTCCACTCATTTTCTCCCATCTCTTGGAGAGAAATGTTTCCACTTGAAATTTACAGTCCAAACACTATGGCTTCCAACATAAACTGATCACATAGCGACATATTTTAATATCGTTTATTTACTCAAACAACATAAACAATTTGCTAAATCACAATCACAAGCAATACTCATTCAATCCATTTCAAACAATTAAACAATAAACATCTGTCATTTCTTGCTCTTTCAGCAAGAATCTGATTCAGGTAATCATGGTGGCAGTGGTTGACTTTTTTTTCAAAACCAAGCTGACGCTCGAAGACAACACAACAATATTTTGTTTAACAAATACCCTACACAAAAGGTATACCATCAACCATTTATATATAATAATTTAAACTTAAGTAACTGATGCCACATAGGGCAATTTTACATGCTTAGCCATTGAGAACGGCTGTCGGGTGGCTCTTTCATTTGGATTGCCACATAGAAAAGTATTTACTATTATTTATTATTTTATTTTATTGTTTTTATTATATATTTTTTTAATTTTATTTTTTATTTAAACTTACTTATAAATAACATTTTTATTTATGAATATAAATTTTTATATAAAAATAATTATATAAATTATTAAATAATATTTTAAATTCATTTGACAGATATTCAAGTATATTAAAATTTATGTTTCAATTGCATCATCAAGAATGAGTGAGTTGAGGTTTAGCGAGTACGACGGGAGAAAGGGTTTGAATTTTTTAGGTAGGAATATCAGCCAAGGTGGCAGAGGTAGAGCAGGTATGGAAGGGGTGGGTGGGAACCTCGAGCATGGATCAAGCGAGGATCCAGAGGAATGCGGTCAGGTTGTGGCAGATTTGGAGGCGAGCATCACGCGGGGGCCCGACCCTTCTCAAAAAGACCTCGATAAAAAAGATATGAAGGACAATGCGGGGCCCAAGAAGTGGCTATCTTTTGCTGAGACTCTTAGAGGAAAAAGAAAGGAGGTTCTCTCTCTTCCGCCCCTAGTTCTAGTAAATAATAAAATTTCGGCCCCGACAAGTTCCATGAGCCCTTTTCTTCCAATGGAAGAATTCTCCCTGGTAGGCAAGTTTTTGGGAGGTAGGTCGGACATGGAGACTATCAGGGCTTGGGCGATGGGTAAATGGTGATCGGTAGGCGGCTTGGAGTTGGTAGCTCTAACTCGAGGGTTCTTCATTATCCATTTTAACAATATGGAGGATGCTAACCACATTTTAACAGGAGGTCCTTGGTTTTTGGGCAAAAGGAGCCTTTTTCTCAGACGATGGGGTGAAGATTTCGACCTTGAAAAACAAAATATTAACATTGCCTCTATTTGGGTTCATCTCTCGAGTCTACCTGCCCAGTTCTTTAATGAATATTGGCTGCAGGGCATAGCCAGAACTATAGGGGACCTGATATCCATTGACCATGGGACCTTGGCCAGGACAAGGATGACTCATGCATGAATATGCATAAATGCTAATTTGGATAATGAATTGCCAAGGTTTGTGGAGCTAGAGTATGGATAATACTATCGAAAACAACCGGTAGAATACGAGAAAAAACCGGTATTCTGTGCAGAATATAAAAATCAAGGACATCTATGCAATCAGTGCCCTAACCTGGCAATGAATAGAGAAAAGCAGAAGCAAGGAATGCTAGACAAAGGAAATTTGAGGATTTTCCCTGGCAGAGGCGATTTCAATCAGGCAAACTATGTCTACAAAAAAAGAAAAGAGAGGGTGCAGGGTCCTAAAAATACAAAATAAAACAACAAAGTTGTTGGCAACCAAAATACTCAAGTAACTTCCAATCCTCTAGTTTCAAATAAATTTTCAATTCTATCCAATATGGGAGTAGGAGGATTATCGGAAGACATGGAAGCCCAGAACCTTCAGGCTAACCTTTTTGACTCTCTAGAATCCCCATCCAAGTTAGGATCCTCAAACCCTAATGCTAAAATTACTGTAAGCCCTATGGGCATCACAAAGCCAAACCCTAATGCTCGATATCTAGAATCCCCATCCAAGTTGGGATCCTTAAACCCCAATGCTGAAAATACTTCAAGCCTAGTGGGCATCCCAAAGCCAAACCCTAATGCTGAAGAACTTAGGAAGAAAGTTGAGGCATTGGAAAATAAAAATCTCATCTCTTTAACATCATCACTAGGAGCTAGGTGAATCCTACTAAGGGGCCGTCATGCAGACCAGGGGAATACAGGAAAATAGGAGAAGATTTGGATGTAGGGGTGGAGATATGTGAAACTCTTCAGACTGAGGAATATGGCAGTCCGATTCTGCAACAAATTGCCTCCCCCGCTTTAGTCCTAAACAAACCAAAAGCACTGTGAAGTCTCCTATATATTTTGGCAGTGAAAAAGAAGAGGGAGAATATCAAATGCTGGGCATCAAAAAATTAAAACTGATAATGATATTGCCAATGGAAAATAGAGAACCTTATTTCAACAGCTTATTCCGGGTTTTGAAGACAACAAATTAGGAAAACCCCCTCAAGGGAGGGGGAGAGGAAGAAATCCCAAACAATCTAAATGAAGTTCCTCTCATGGAACGTGAGAGGCCTCAATGGCTTGCCCAAACACAGGGAAGTCAGTGCAATAAAAAATCAAGTGAATCCAACTATTATCATGTTGCAAGAAACAAAAACTAATGAGATTCAGTCAAAAAAATAGCAAAAAAATATGGAATCAAGGGGATATGGTTTGCAAATCAGTCAGAGGAGCGTCTGGAGGCCTTATGACTTTGTGGGATCACCGGTTAGTAGAAGACACCATTATTCAGAAAGATGACAAGGTTCTTAGCGTTTTATTTAAGGAAATAAACAACAACAAGTCGTGGATGCTTTCAAATATTTATGCCTCGAATTCAATTCATGGGAGAGCTCTACTATGGGAGTACTTAGGCAATCTGAGTGAAATCTTCCATAATGTCCCTTGGATTTTGGCTGGGGATTTTAACACTCCTCTTTACCCTTTAGACAAAATGGGTGGAAATGGACCACCTATCAGGAGCATGGATGAGTTCAATGACTTTGTGAACTCCAACAAGTTTATGGATGTAAAACTTAGAGGAGCAAATTATACTTGGAGCAGTCGGCGGATAGGGTGTCATCTCATTCAATAAAGGCTTGACAGGTGTTTTCTATCAAAGGAGGCTACAACTCTGTTCGGTGATTCTACCCTACAAGCCCTTCCTAAAATTTCCTCTGATCATAATCCTATTTTTTTAGAGATCCCTAACTCTCTATCCTTCAAGAAACCTTTCAAATTTCAATCTATGTGGATCAAACATTCCAGTTTCAAAGATAACTTAATTCAGTGGTGGCAGTAGCCTATTAGGGGTAGTGCAACTTTTAAACTTGCTGGCAAATTAAAGTTTGTTAAGGAAAAGCTTCGAACTTGGAACAAAGAGGTCTTTGGTAACCTCTTTGAAAATAAAAAATAGGTTGTTGAAAGTTTGAAGATAATTGATTAGAGGATTCAACATGGTGATGCTGATGAAACTACTAAGCAGGAGGAACAGACAAAACTAGCAGAGTTTCATAACATTTTGGCCTGTGAGGAAATCTATTGGAGGCAAAAATCAAGGGCTCTTTGGTTGAAATATGGAGATTCAAATTATAAGTTTTTTCACGTCACCACACTTAGAAACAAAAGCAATAACAAGATAATTTTTTTAAAAAAAGCAGATGGTTTTATTACTTAGGACTTAACAGAAATACGAAAGGAGACAGTAACTTATTTCAATTCTATCCTTGGTCAGGAATCACAGTGCAATGAGGAGGTCAAATATATTCTCTTGCAATCCATTCCTAGCATAATAAATGAGGATATAAACCTTAAGATTCTAGTTCCCTTTTATTATGAGGAAATTAAGGAAGCCTTGTTTAGCATGGAGCCAGACAAAGCCCCGA
Organism: Wollemia nobilis; assembly: GCA_028583015.1. Classification (NCBI taxonomy): domain Eukaryota; kingdom Viridiplantae; phylum Streptophyta; class Pinopsida; order Araucariales; family Araucariaceae; genus Wollemia; species Wollemia nobilis. The sequence goes on from JAQPPZ010003204.1 coordinate 2,874,775, forward strand.
GACCCGATGGCTTTCCCCCTCGTTTCTATCAAGATTTTTGGGACATCGTAAGTGAGGATGTAATTTCTACTATCAGAGAATTCTAAGCAATCAATCATATCCCAAAAGGTATCAACTCCACTTTTATTTCTCTAATTCCTAAGAAGCAAACCCCTAAATCTATGGCTGACTTCAGGCCAATAAGTCTATGCAATGTTTCTTACAAGATCCTAACTAAAGCCATTGCAAATAGAATGAGAGATGTTTTTCCCCGCATCATAGATCCGTACCAAGGAAGCTCTGTCAAGGGCAAGTCAATCTTGGATGGAGTTATCACAGTTCATGAAGCTCTACACTCTGCTCATAATACTAATAGATCTATTTTTGCCCTCAAGCGTGATATGAACAAATAATTTGATAAGCTAAATTGGGAATTTATGATTGCTGTCCTCCTTAAGTTTGGTTTTCACCACCAATGGGTTAATTTGATCAAAGAATGCATTTCTAAAGCATGGTTATCGATTCTGGTTAATGGAACAACTGTTGGTTACTTTCAAAGTCGCAGAGGAATTTGGTAGGGGGACCCTATCAGCCCCATGTTATTCATCATTATGGCAAAATCTTTAGGCAAAACCATAAAAAATACTTGCAATTTAAGGCTAATATCGGGAATCAAGGCAACATCTCTCACTAGGGCTGTTTCTCACCAATAATTCGTCGATGATTACCTTATATTGACTAAGGCGTCGGTGGTTGAGGCCAAAAGAATTAAATACATCCTGCAACTCTACGAGGACATTGCTGGTCAGAAAGTTAATTTCAATAAAAGCAAGTTATATTTCTTGAACACCCCCATTTAGAGGTAAGGAAGGATTGTAGAAATTTTAGGGTGTGACCTCCCCACTTCGTATCTTGGTCTCCTTCTTTTCATTGGTTCTCCGAGAGAGTCAATGTGGGACAAGGTTATTGAAAGAATTAAAAAAAAAACTTGTTGGATGGAAAGGTCATCTTCTATCTCAAGCAAGAAAGTTGACCCTCACTAAGGCCTCTCTTCAGAGCATTCCAGTCTATTTCCTCTCCATTTTCAAAGCCCTTGTGAAGGTTTTCTAGAAAATTGAGAAACTCTAAAAAGAATTTTTATGGACTGGATCAAAGGAGAAAAAAAGGATACACCTTGTAGGATGGACCAAAGTGTGCAGACCCAGGGAAAATGGGGGCTTAGGTCTGAGGAGAATTGCTCATATAAATTTAGCTTTACTAGCTAAGTAGGCATGGCGCCTCATTTCTGGTGAATAAAATTAATGGAAAACTATCATCAAACGAAAGTATCTTCAAAATATAGAATTTCTAAGTGACTCAGTTCCAATCAGAGGTTCTGCTTTTTGGAAAACAATTCTCAATTGTAAAGAAATCATCAAAAAAGGTTTAATATGGATTTTAGGCAATGGTGAGAGGATAAATTGCTGGAATGACAGGTGGGCTAAGGACGAACCACTGACGCAATATCCTAACTTAGCATGAATAAGAGATATCACGAAAGAACTCATTGGCAAAAAAGTCTTCGATTTTATGGTTGAGGACAGAGGCAGAATGAAATAGAAACAAATAAGGATTCAGGGATTTCAAGCGAAATCAAATGATCTTTGTAAAATTCTTGGGAAACAGTTTATCCCCATGAGACCCAAGGAAGATCAAGTGACCTGGGCTCCTACAAAAAATGGGCAGTTCATTGTTAAATCAACTTACAAGCTTCTGCTTGATGACGAGGATTTTGTCCTCCAAAAGGACTTAGTTTGGATAAAAAATTTAATTCCAAAAATTGCAATATTTTCATGGCTGGTTATCCAAGGAATAATTCTAACCATTGATAATATGATGCGTAAAGGTATTTGTATCACTAATCGCTGTTATCTGTGCAGGGCTAATTGGGAGACCATTTATCACATTTTCCTTGAGTGCCCTTTTTCCTTGACTATCCTAAGTGGGGTTTTTCAGGACTTCAATATTTCCTGGGCTAAACCAGCCATCGTACTTGATTTTTTCATCCAGTGGCCTTGCCCCTTTTCAAGCCAAAGACTTAGATACATGTGGAAAATTTATCTCAATCACTATCTTTGGCAGGTGTGGTTAGAAATGAACCATAGAGTCTTTAATGAGTCTATCCATGTTCATCAAAATATCATTGCTAGGATCCTTTCCTTTGCCAATGAGAATGTGAACCTTATCCCTTTTGATAACTGTAAACCTCATCTGTAGGAGACCACGATTGCTCAATATTTAAGCTTAACCTTGTTAGATGAGTCTGTGCCTAGGGTAGTCAACCCCAGAGCCAATGTTAAGTGGTCCCCACCTCCTACGGGTTGGTTTAAGCTTAATTTTGATGGAGCAACTAAGGACAATCCTAGAAGAGCAGGCACTGGCTGCATTGTGCGATATCATAATGGGAATATGATGCTTGTATTTTTTGAATATTTGGGAACAAGGATGAACAACGAAGCTGAAGCTAGAGCTATGTGGAGAGGCCTTCAAATGACTCAAGACTTAGAAGGCAATTTGATCATAGAAGGAGACTCTATGCATGTTATAAATCTCCTCAATAATTGGAAAAAACCTCCTTGGAGGATTAAAACAATTATTGAAGAGGCTAGGATCCTTTTCTAGGGAAGATAAGACAGAAAAGCCCAACATGTCTTTCGGGAAGCTAACAAAGTTGATGATAAGATAGCCAATTTGGGTGTCGATGGTGATGGACTTTTCAAATGGGAACACGATATCCCGAGCGAAGTAGAGGAGCTTATTCAACAAGAATTCCAAGAATGATAGTCGAATTTACCAATAGGGAAGGCATTGTAAGTTCGAAGGCTATGAGTATTCCCGTATATTTTTTGAAATGGACTCACAATAAAAATTATTCGAGCTATCAGTCTTGGTGGATGCTGCTTGGAAATACCACAAAGACTAATGGGGACAATCACATGTCAGATAACATGGCTCCTAGTTGTCTTAGTAATTTGAGGTTGGTTGATAATCATAGGGCAAGAAAGAAACGACAATATAAGACTTCGAACCAGAGCCATGTGGACCACCAGATACCCACCGCCATAAATCTAGCCAACAGGTTCACTTCTCCAAGGTTGATTGTCCAAGACGGGATGTGGTCCCAAAGCATGTCATATAAAAAAAAAACAATTACCAAAAAATTATTAAGAGTAACTGTCAATACAGAGCTTGTGGGAGTTTTTTTCAGTACTCTGCTATGTGTGTCTGCAGCTTTTTGATTCTCCACTATTTCAAGGAAAGGCTATGTGTCTGTTTATTTTTTTGTAATTATGATGCAGGTGTGTTTTCTCGAGGTATACCCAAAATTTTGTATGGGAAATTTCTTTTTGATAACAGACTATGTGCCTTACAAGATGTAATGGTTTTCTCAGCATGTAGATTTTACATATATAGATCCTTAGTAAGGACATGTTCATCAATAACCCTGGGCTGATTTTTGTGAAAGGTTTTGGGTCAACCTGTAAAACCCGGTATTAATGCTATAGTATCTTATCTACCAAAAAAAATAAAGTAAAATCCTCAATCAAATGCATTCAGTTCCAATCAAGCACCCATAAATACTATGTAATAAGCAAGTAGTAGGATCCTATATGAATTTTTTTAGTGAGATTCCATGTACTCATAGGCCATTGTATGCATTATATCCCACCTTACCTTATGCAGATAACCTCTCTCTTTTTTTCCTGAAGGAGGGCACCATGTACATCTGATCTACTTGCTTGGAGGTGAACACATGTTCCTGCATCCACATAATTATTAGTAGTATCTCATTATAATAATACCGAGAAAAATAATAACAAAATAGGAGATATGTTACAACCACTTACAAAATAATGAAAAATCATAATCATTCTAGCCAATGAATGGAAAAGAGAAAATCATGCCAATACAATTTTTGGTACCAAGTCTAAGGGTAACAGTGTAGAACAATCTTGGCGACTAGGAGATCTTGGAGGATAGGTCAATGATACTCATCAAACTAGATGAGAAGACGATGATGGTATAGTGGGCCATAAAGATTTCCTAACATCCTTAGCAGTTATGGCATGACAAGCATATAAAGAAGATGAAGTTGAAGGTAAGTGACTCATTGTTGAAGTTTAATAGCAAGTGAGAAATCAAGCCAAAGAAGTTGAAGATCCTATGGCTTGGACCCTTTCAAGTAGACAAAGTGAGAAAATGGAACAGTAAGGTTGAGGAGACTTGATGAAATACAATGTCTTGAGATAGTTAATTGTTCAAAGTTAAAGTTGTATAAAGTAAGGGCATAGGTAAAATTTATAAACTTTAAACCAAGGGATGAATGCATAAGTATGGGTGGAATGATGGTTGCACCAATTCAGTATTTGGAATCCTTTAAAGAAGTTTTAATATGAGAAGTTAGTGAGTCAATTTGTACAAAGAAGATTATAGTGTTGAAGACATAAGTGACTCAAATGAAAGCAAACATGCAAAATAGCTAGCATGGTTGTACAAAGAAAAAATATAAGTAGAGAGGCAATGGACACTCAACCGATAGTGGAGCAAGAATAATTATAGCCTAGACCCACTGAATGAAGAAGGGTATGTGTGCATTTTAGATTTTTAAACATTGAGGAGGAACAAATATTAAGGTCACTTTATGCTTAAAGCAAGTAACATATGGTGGTAATGCATGTTAGACAAGAGGAACCTCCATAACATGAACCTTGAGCTAATGAAAGTGAGTATGAGGGAATAATTCATGCTAAAACATATCAATTATGTGAAATAAGTGAAGACTTAAAAATATAATTGATTGAATTATAGAGATTATGTGCATAGGAGTTGTTAAGGTTGCAACAATATATTCAAGTGAATGGCATAAGGAGCTATTCTAGAGGGGGTATAAGTCCAAAAGAGACTCCTGATAGTACATGGTATATAAGATGGTATTGGGAACTACTAATTACTATATAAAGGAAGTTGAGATTTTAGATGATTACTATCAATTTAGAAAGCAAAACCTTGCTATAAGAAGTTGAGTGATGTTATCTTTTGAAGCTATAAACTTAAAGGAAATGCAATCACAAGTATGGAAATAAGAATACAATGTTATAAATATGATAATGGCTAACTAATATACATGAAAATATGATAGAAAACTTGATACAATACTCAAGAGATGCTCATATGTGAAAGCTCACAGAAGTATACAATGCTATTCAATGGAGGTCACAACCTCTCCATATTTACAAAAATAGATCTACATTGTATAAACCTATGCACTCAAAATTCTCTCAATCTTCTACTCTATGACGACCTATTTATAATGAGATGCAACTCTTTACCTTCAATATTCCTATGACAACTCACTATTATATTCTAGTGACTTATGTACATGTGGACTACATGCACATTTACATCATTGTACATTATAACACGTGCATTTATTACATTGCTTTAATAAAGTACTTAAGTCATAATAAGCTCCTAATCTAAATATGTACTCATGATGGTACATTAGGAAGAACCAAATAATGTAATATATTCTAACAAGTAACAAGATATTCATGAAGTACCTCAGAAGAAATTTTTGAGTGAGGATATAGGTGTTGTTAACTTCAACAAAGAATCTAGTAGTGTGTTCATGATGAGTTTGGGTAGTGAGGAGGAAGAATGGAGTAGTGCCAGATCAAGCTTGAAATTTAGAATAGGTAGATGAAGAGCACCAAGGAAACAACAAGTTATCCATCCAATAGTAATATTTATCTATTTTTTAATATTATTTTGTAAAAATTACCTTGATAATAAGTTTAGAACACTTTTAAAGATGAAGTATGTAAGCGGATGGTTAGGAGAAAATAAAATCCACCAAGAAACTTAAACAGTTGCTTGGGAAATTTGAGTGGTCTACAAGGGCCACCTAATGACTAAAGGTGCACATTGGAACATGATTACTTAGGTAGTCTTGGTGGGCTATTAAGATCCACATGATTTCTAGATCAATCTATCCAAGGGGAAGGCCTTATGGCTTCTTTCTTGACCATCTAGGAGGAGCAATCTACCCTAGACAACCCATAGGTTATCTAGACAGTAGGGTAGGCCATTTAGATCACCCCTAGTTATTTGATAGGGATAGTAGGTCCTTGGTTGGTACTTAGATCATCAAGACCAAGGGTTCAATCATCTGGAGTTTCTAGAGGCCATCTAAGGATATTGCCTAGAGTATAGACTACCCTTGGGTCATCCCAATATTTGGTCTGACTTGTAGTAAGACAATGGTTATCTAATAGGTACGTGCACTTGGAAGAAGGTGATGTTAGTCCATCTAAAAAATAGAGGATGATTTTTCAAAATACAGAGTGGTTTACGGAAATGAAGTTAAACCCAAGTGGTGGTCAAAAAAGGTAGATGTTAGAGAAGATAGTTAGGATAAAGGAGTGGACTATCTAACCACTTGGGTTATAGAGTAATACTAAATTTTTAGCATGAAAAATGAGGTAGACAAATAGAATAAGTGGCATGAATCTATTTAGGAGGTCGTTTAAGTCCATGGGTTGCCTAGGTCATTTGGGCCAAAAAGGAAAAAGGTGCAAATGTTGTAACCCACTATTTTGTAATGGGCCTTCCATGCATAATATGGAAGAAGTCAAGTAGACAAGAAAAGAAAAAAAGAAAATGCAAAATAATTAGTCATATGTAAATTAGTTAAGTAGGGTGAAACATTAATTAAGCATGGTAGTTGTTGCATGTAGTCCAATTATCCCCCTACCTATTTCATCTTATAAAAAGGTACAAATAATTATCATTCAACCATTCAAACACTTAGAGTTGAGCAAGAGCAAGAAGGAACATGAGGGAAACACCTTGGATACCAAAATTTGAAGTAAGGGCATGGCATTGAAGATATTTTGTAGTGAAGATAAGCATCATCCCATCATGTAGAATAATTAGAAGAAGAATAGGAAGGACCATCATGCCACAAATGAAGAAGTTTAATTGGAGAAGGAAAATATGTTTTGGAAAGGGTTTTGCTAAAAATCCCTCCCTATTACCTAAAATTTTTGTTTTTCTTATGTAGGTAGAAAACATTCAACAATAAGATGGGGTTCAAGGTAGAAAAATGAAGAAAAAGTTAGACAAAATTGTGTAGAATAGAGACCCAAATAATGAGGGTAACAACCTATTTCTAATATGAAGAAATATTTTACCAACCATACAAGTCATATAGATTGTATAATAAGAGGTTTAAGCAAGCAAAAAACTAGTGTGTGGAGGCATATAGATAGTTTAAGGTAAGTCTCTATGGACATGAATACAAATTATGGTCATCCAAATATAGGCTATCTAGTAAATAAATTACACAAGGGACATCATCCAAAGTCAGATCCATGAGGAGTGAATACATGAAAGAGAGCATAAAGTGTATCAAATAGATACTAAATAGAGGAGAACATGACAACATGGATAAGACTAGTCTAGATCAAGGTTTAGAATAAAAACTATAGAAGATAGATGAGTAAAGGATAAGGAGACAACAATAGCTTCATCATAGTGGAAAAGTAAATGAAATGAGTTATGAAAATTCCCTTGGAATAAATTACATAGACAATGTCTACATGTGAGTTTTATAGGTCATGATCATTGGAGAACCCATAGGATGACCAATTAAAGTCAATATTTTAGAGCATAGGAGTTTAGTTTATTTTGCATATCCCTACATTTTAAAAATATTTTATCAAGCGATAGCTATTAGAAATGTTGTAAATGTACAATGCAAATAAGAAGCAAAGTAGTGTGATGTTGAGTAATAAGGCAGTGTAGGTATCTTCCTCCCTGAATAGTTTTTAAAAAGTGTTTGAATTACCTGCTAGAACCAAATTGGTAAAAAATAAAGGAGTGAAGCCCTAGTGGTTGAAGAACTTTGCTGATAATGTCACCAACCTTAGTCTTGCAAAAGTCATAAAGTTGATCAAGCATGGGAGTCAAGGATTAAAAATATAACACCTAAAATTAAATAAATTATGATGTACAATGAATGTGATTATGTCTGGGCTATTTGGCAAACAAAGAGCCTCAAATATTCCTACTTGGATCATACCATACATCGAAGGAGTAATAGCCAGAGAAAATACAATTGAACAACTTTCTTGTGAAATAGTATATATAATTTTCTGTTGTGGTATACAAAGAATTTTCCAATTGCATTCCATACCCTTGTAATACTTTTGGATGATACTGTGTATGAAAATATTCAATTTCTAGGACTAAATCTTTCAAAGACAATATCAGAAGGAGCATGTATTATTTTCCATTGGTTATATGTATCCTCACTGACAAAGATTAGACCAACAAGAAAAGTAGCAGTGGCCAAGAAGAAGGTGCCATCATCAAATAAGAGAAATATAATAAGTCTTATCATCAGGGTTATCAAAATAAGAAGATAAAGAGGAGATATTTATGCATCAATGTAGGATAGTATAGATTCTAATGGAGTGGAGGAATAGTTTCCAAGTGTTGAGGATCCAATACAAGAGAAGAAGTGACAAAATAAACCAGAGCAACAATGGGAGTAGATGTGAGGGTAGTCATAACAACAACAATAGTCCCAACAATAAAATCAATAATCATAATATTAGCTAGTGAGTCATAATATCAAGGTATTTCATATTCGATACCTCCATAAGATTCCACCATAGTAGGGATAATTGGCAAAAATATATAAAGAATTATGGAAGATCAATACTATAAATTATGTGGGATGACTTATGTTACAGTTCCATTAGGTAATACTACATTATAAAGAGGTAAAAATATGTGAGGAGGAACTATATGTGCCATTGCAAGCACTAAATACATGGATCTAATAGAGGCTACCAAGGTAAGACAACAACTAAAGCAAACAAGAGCAGTTTCTTAAGTGTAGTGTATAAGAGAAGATACATAGTGGCCATAGGAAAGAGAACTATGCAAGAAGCACAAACAACACCTATAGTCATATATGAATACGAGGACATGCAAATCATAGTTGATGTAATGGAAGCATCACCATCAATGGAGGAAACACCTATAATACATAGGATATAATATGTAGGTGACATAACAATGGCGATGAATGTGGACACACTAATTTTCTAGTAGGAAAGTTATGCCATGACACCACTATGATAGTTTACAAATGTTGAGAGGTGTGATTCACCTCCTTTGGATGAGGTACTAGTGGAAATCGCATATATGATGACATAGAATATGTCACCAATTTCATTAGTGCTAGAAGGAAGCAAAGTAAAAAAGTACAAACAACCTACATCATAACATATATGGTGGATGAATGATAAAGTAGTCAACTACCAATATAGGAACCAAAAAATGGCAAGGAAACTATGGATACATTTGATAAGTAAGATAATACAAACGGTAAGAAGGAAATCAAATTTAGGAAGGTAAAGTAGCCAAGGTGAAAATCAACCTAAAATTCCAAGGTGGGGAGGAAGTTGAAGAGACCACCACTAGAGATGATATGGATGAAAAACTAGAGTATGGGGAAATATTTGAGCATTTTTGGTTGAAGTGCCTAAGTTGAGACAACCTCCGATTCATGGTGAATGGATTAATGAATAGGTTGATACATTCTTCAAGAAGATGATTGGATTTTTTGATAGGATGAGAAGTGAGTTCTTATTTAGATATGCTGGTGAAATACAATTTTGGCAATTGTGCATAGAGATAGAATTGGGCAAGTTGACTAGTTGGACCCAAGATGGACAAAAAATAAGAAAATTACAAAGATCCATCAAGTGCAACCATGGGATATTGAAGCTAGTAGTAGCAATATTTAGTCAATTTTAGGAGTGTCCAAGCTACCAAAAGGATTTCCAACCTTGTATTGACACCCACCATGAGTGTACATTAGCAAAGGGAAAATGGATGAGTTTCCTAAATTATGGAGTGTTAAATGAATCATATTGGTTCCTAAGTTGGAGAGATCTTCCAAAATAAACTTCTTGGAATATTTTATTTAGTTCTTAGTAGCAGGATTAAAGATATTTCAAGAGATGGTTCATAGCCTAAAGTTTAAGTAGGAGAAGCCATCCAACTAGTTGTAGCAAGTAGAAGGATAACTTTGGAAAGTGTAGCAGGAAGAAAAGCATAACTAGAAAAAATGAGGTAGGAAATGGATAGAGCGAGGCATTCAAGAGGAGCAAGATCAATTAATTGGTAAATTGAAGTCAAAGTATGTAGTGATGGAATAACAACTCAAAGTAAAGATACATGAGATTAGTCACCAGGACTAGCTAATTATAGATCAAGATGAGTAGCTTGTAGAAGCCACAAAGGAGGAGGTTGAAGCATCAAAGCGGGAAGTTGAGTTGAAGAATAGATTGGTAGAAATTAAGCAGAAGTCATCACACTATGGCTTCTAGTTGGATTGATACCAAACCTATGTAAAGAGATTAAAGGGAGAATATAAATCATTGAAGTTGTAGATTTAACAGTGGGGTGGGTTAACTGTGTTGATACCTTAAGCACAATAAAGTTAAAGCCCTCAAAAATAGCAACACTTATTGATAAGGATGTTGACCAATATAGAGGTAAGGGTAGATGTAGGCACTAGTTCAAATATGGTGCCATCCCAAGTACCATCTCAAACATAATGTAGTGCATTGGAAGTCAAGTATACACACATAAAATTTTCTAATATAGTAGTTTGGTGATTTTGTGTTGTTTTTTTGTATGTATGAGAAAGTGTTTGATGAAATATACATATAATTAATAAGTCATGTAATGAAATGAAATATCATTCAAATGCATTACAAATGAAATGCAAGAAAATTATGAAGTGTTAGGAAGGTAGTTGTATGAGGTTGAGGGAGTAACTACCTTCCAAGTTATACAAATAAGATCCCTCATTCATTCAAGTAGGAGGGCATGATATGTATGAATCATATAGTTGTATGCTTGGGTACATCAGGAGATAATTGCATTGTATATCAAACATGTATTCTTGTAGATAATAGAATACTTCCATTCAGTTATTATTGTACAAACTTTTGCATTATGGATTTTATTGTGAATGATTGTCATTGTTGTAGAGAGACCATATAGACTATTTCTATCTTTATATGTTTGTTTTAGATGTACAAGTAGGGTCTTTTAACTATGAGACTAGGCAGTATACATTGTTGGTGAAGACTATATAATATTGAACAAGGTCATTTGAACTATTGACTAAGTCATTTAACCTATTGTATCATGCAAGGCCAATGAACATAAGTTGATTGTGTTGTGCAGGCCATCTAGAATAAAGTACAAGATCATTTGAGTGTCATCTTCACCAATGTTGATGATTTGTGTTGTTGATTTGTTCTATAATTTATTGTTTGTTACTTCAATTGTAGAAAACCACTATTATGCTACAACTAAATTTAAAAAAAAATTATGAGGAAATGACTGGTAGCAATGAAAGTTATATTAAAAATTCCTAACTAGAGTAAGGATGCCCTAGTTGGAGACAAAAGAGAGAGTGAACCTATAGTAATTCCTATCCTAGAAATAGATGTTTCACCAAAAGTGAATATCAAGGATGATATTATCAAGCATGATATAAAGGTTTTTAAAAGTAGAGGGTTAATATATAAGTTCCATGGATACCCACTAGGTCTCTTAAAGATTTGAAAGTGGATAAAATTCAAAATTGGTATTGAATTCAAATTATTCCATGATTTATTTTTTTAAAAAGATTTATCCTCATCATATTCTCTATATGAAAATAAAAGATAAAATAATTGGTGATAGTCTATGATTTAGGGTGATATGGCATATTATTTTAGATCCTATAGTGAGAACTTTTATATGTACACTTAAAAGGATTTCAATGTGGGTTGAGATTTTTGGACTTGTATATTAGCTTATCAATAAGGAGGTTTTGAAGAATTATGGTAATACTCTAGGGGAGTTCATCTAGAAGTTACCAACTATAAAGGAGAGAAAGCATGTTATGTATAACCATATATGTGATTCCATGGATATTTCAAAATATTTTCTAAAATACATAGTGACTAGATATGAATTTGAGAATGGGACTAGAAAGTGTATTATGAAAATATTGTATTGTGTATTGTAAGTATTATGACTAGACACATAGAAAGAGATTACAAAGTGAAAATGGCCAAGAAAGAGATGGAAAGTTTTGGTTATGGAAGAAAATTTAAGATGAAACAAGGAGTTATATTGTAGTTGAAGCTTATCTTAGATCAAGAATATTTCACTCTCAAATTTTTTTCAAAGAAAGTCCCTCTAACTCATCAAATGGTGAAGGCCTTCATTATTTTGTCGAAACAACCATTAGAATAAATTGGAAGCATAGAAGGGATTAGAAATTACAATGTGCAAGTTTAAATTCAAAATAAATTTAAGATGCAAAGGAAGATGTGGAGGATAATTTGAAAATAAAAAATGTGGAAGAGATCAAATATAGTCCAAGTAAATCATCTCTATGATTCTCTAGTAGTATAAAATTATCTCCTTACAATAAGAGTGAAAGTACTATAGAGTTTATTTCTTACACTTTAGGATTTCAATAGAAATATAATAGATAAATAAGGATGATATCCATTGTAACTTAGGTATTTTAGGACAATATAAGAAAGTAAGTAGGATAAAGGGTGTCCCTTACACTTTAGGGTTTCCAATGAAGCATAAAGAAGAAATTATTTTCAAGGCAATTCCTTGTGTTCAGGTTCTCCTAGAAAACATAAACCTATAGATGATAAGTCATATTATAAATGGCCTAAAAAATGGAAGATATTGATGAGGATGAAAATATTAATGAATGGAAAAATGAGAGGAAAATCCTCAAATAAAGAACAAATAGATAAGTAAACTCAAAAAGATATCAATTTGGGAAACCATAAACAAATCAAGTGTTAACAAGAAGTGGCCTAAGCCCATAAGTAGGAATAAAAAGTGATGATGAAGATGGCATATTGAAATATTAGGGATATGAATAAGACCTCTAAAAAGGATTTATTAAGGAATTAATAGGTTGATAAAGTATTGAGTTTATTTTAATACAAGAAACAAAAATAAGTAGTGAAGAATATAAAGATGTATTCAAAAGGATTTTGAAGATGGATGGTTGTGTAGTAGTGTTTGATATAGGAGATTTAGAACATATTGCAACAATATCAAAAAAATACAAATAGAATGGACAATTGCTAGAAGAAAAAGATAATTTGATTTATTATCTTTTTGGTAGTGAAGAGAAAGATATTAAATTTGAAGTCATAAATGTATATACTTAAAGTACAACTGCTCTAAATTTTGGAAGGATCTTAGTTTATTTATGTTAAACTTGATGATTCATAATAAAACTAATGTCAAAGATGCTATCAACGACGAATATGTAATGGAGATTGCTAAGGAGGCATGCACTGCTGTTCCCAAGAATAACACTAACAAGATTTCTAAAACAAATACGAAAGTTGCTAGTCTGGAAGGTGCTGCTTCGTCCCTCATGCAGTTGGATATTCCCCTTGACGGTTGATGGTTCTTCCTTTGTTTTTATAGGTCCTATGTGGCAGTGGATCATGTCTTTTTGGTCGAGGACCGCTCCTTTTTGAGCTCTAGCATTTCTCTCAGTGCCTGTTTGTCTAAGGTTGTTGGCTCCTTTTAGTCAGAGGATGTATTTTTGCGGTTGTATTTCTATTTTAGCTTGTAGGTCAAATTGTATTTCTTATATTCCTTTTTGATCCTCTGTTGTACAAGGTGTTAGGGCACCTTTCAAATGCCCTGGTTTTAATAAATTTATTAATCTACCAAAAAAAAAATTGTGATCTACAGATTCTTGAGGAAACTTCAACACAATTACATCTTTAAAAAAGTAGGATGGCACTCTTGGTGTTCTAAATAAATGGATGATTTTACTTCCTTTGTATAATCAAATTGTGTTTGGGATGTTATTCCTTTAATATTTTTATATACATGGGTTAATTGACATAATAGGTAAACTCATGTAGCAAAAATATTGGATAGCTTTTTATTATCTAATACATGGTTACAAATAGAGTATACAATCTCTTCAAATATTTTAATAATGAGTAGGATAAAATCACAATTCCATTGTATTGATACATGGCCTATTCAGTAATGGTCATCCAAAGCGTTTTATTCTATTGCCTCCAAGACCTTGATTTTTTTGGATGGTTATGGTATGACATGAAGATGCAAAATTTGCAAGATCATGTGCACATAGGTTCATTTAAAAGATGAAAAATATGAAGTTATAAATAAATATTTGGAATGTCGAATCTATTTGTAGAATATTCAAATAAAATAGGAAAGTAAATCAAAAATAAAAAATTTATAAGAGATAGTAGAAACTAATAGAATGAACCAAAATAGTTATGTCTAAGGAAAAAAAAATTACATTTATATTATCATAATGTGTATTATAGCAAGAGTCATATGGGGCCCAAAAATATAGGGAGAGATGAATAAAGAAAGGGGATAGAGATTTCAAATATTTTTATGCTACTGCTAAGATAAAGTTATCTTTTTGTTGAATAAAAAATATTTCAACACCAAATGGAAGCAATATTTAAAATGAAAAAGATACAAGAATAGAATAAATTAGTTAGTTCAAAGATATTTTATTAAAAGTTGGGTAAGATAAGGAATATCAAGGTAAGATTTTGAAAAATATTTAATAAATTTTTATGCAAGGACATAAAGGAATATTGATAATGATTATCTCTACGGAGGAGCTATAGGAGGAAATTTTCTCTTTCCACCCTAACAAGGAACCTAGTCCTAATGGATTTCTTATAATGTTTATTTTTAAAAATTGGGATTTTATTTAAGCATTTTATGGTGGCTACAATTGAAGAGGATAGGAAAAAATGCTATAATAAGTGAGATCAATGCCACATATATTGAATTTATTCCAAAGAAATCATATTTTTTAACTAGTTATATGTGATTGAAATGGATCCCACCCCTATTACATCATGATGATAGAGTGATATTGTTAGCTTTTGAGGTATATTGCAATGGGATATGGCAATCACAGGATGCAAAAATATAAGAGAAAGTAAATTTATGAGATTGTAAAAATATGCTATAAATAGAAATAATAGAAATGAATACAATATTGCTATGGAGGAAATGGACACTCCATGCAAGATGCTACAAGACTACATTGTACTCCATCACTAATGGAGTCACATAGTAATACTACTACTACCTACTCACTTGACAATATCTTATAATGAGACCCTTTTATAATGGATGATAGATTCCTTGGCTAACATTCTACCTAGCTATGCAAGGGAAACCTTGCACATTTACAACTTGCACATTGACACTTGTGCATTTATTACATTGCATAAAGTAACTAGATAAATTCCCCCTAAAGTAATCTAATCTCCTAAGTATGTACCTAGGAAGTCACATTTACATGATCCAAATGATGTAATAGACTCCAACTCTTACACCCCCCTGTATTACATTATTTGGGTACTGAAGACTTTTAGTCTTCAATATGGATCTTCTTCTTCATCTTGAAATTTGTATTCTTTCTCTGGATTCTTTGTAACCTATTCAAGAAAATGGTTAGTGTCTCTGTAAAGTGTTACATTTATTGATAGAGCTTTCTCCTCGTAATTTTTTGAGTGTTCATCTAGTTCTTAAATTTCTTCTATCCTCGGAACCATGTGTCCTTTCTGATTTTCATTTTGGTACTCCAATTGAGGATAATTGGTTGGTTACTGAAATTGATGTTTATGATAATTACTTTGATATTGTCTTGGTTGAAATTGGTTCCCATTGTTTATGTGATTTCCTTGATTCTAGTTTCTAGGATTGTACCTACAATAACTGGTACTATGACCTTTATTTCTGTATATCTGAAAATACCATGTTCTTTGTCCTTTTGCTGATGAAGAAATATTTCCTTGTGGATTATATTTTGATGTCAATGTAGTGTTAGTCATCTCATATTTCACAATGTGTCCCACTTAATATTCCTGAAGGATATTGACTAATTCATCAAAAGAAGTATCTTTACTTAGGATTTGTAAATATGTGACCAAATGCTTATAGTTGTTTGGAAGTGCTCTCATGGTTACTTGTAAGAAATTCATCTTTAGGCTCGTATCCAAGAGTTAAAATTTTTTCTTTAGTATCTACTACCTTCCTTAGAAAAGTTCTATGCTTTCCCCACTGCTCATTTTCAAGGAATGTAGTTGAGTTTGTAGATGAAGAATGATGGATTTATTCTTCCCTTAAAATATTTTTTCTCAGCTTGTCCAAGCTTCAAAATATGTTTTTACTGAGCTGATATAAGGTTGTATTTCATCGGTGATAGCAAATGTTATGATCATTAAGGCTTTTTAATAATTTTCCTCAAATTTTAGAATCTTAGTATCACCTATGGTAGGTTTCTTTGTTTTTCCTTGGACAATATCCCAAAGTTTTTCATATACCAAGATTGCTTTTACTTTATTCTTCCAAGAGAAATAATTTGGGCCTTTGAGTAGTTGGGATTCATCTAGGAATTTTTTTGAATGTCATTGTATTCCCTTTATCAACTCTTTAAATTTTTTTAACTTCATTATGTTTCCCTAATGATGAGAGTTTGAAAACCTAATAAGATTTTAGGTTTTGTAGGAAGCTCACATCTATCCAATGAATTTAGAACTAGATATTTTTTATGGATGCTAATATTACCAAGTTTTGTAGAATATCTTATAACTCCCTAGGATGTTTTGGATAGGATACATGATCAATATAGTGCTTTTGTAAATTGTAGTTCAATTTTAAGTTGATTTTGTAAAATTTTGTAAACACAAAAAATAACTTTTCTATCTCATTATTAATCATATTGAACTAAGCACTATTTTCAATTCTTTGAAGAGGTTTTGAAGTTGGATTTATTTTTATTCCTTTAAGTGTTTTGATACAACACTATTATAAAAATTCCAACATTTGAAAACTTTTAATAAAACTCTTTAAATATCCCTTTATGGTTGATTTTAATATTTTCTAATTTCCAATTCCTAAATTTGATGTTGTATTCCTTATAACTCCTAAATTTGGAAAAAAATAGAAAATAATATTTGCAAGTAATTTAAATTTCAATAATAACCCTTATTTCTCCTTGATAACATTTTGCAAATATTAAGAAACCTAAAATATGCTTGCTTAATAAATATCTAATGTTGAATATTGTAATAGATAAAATGTTCCTTTATAACTCCAAAAATCTTATTTTAAAAATAAGCTAAAATCAACCTTTACCTCAATCATCCTTTAATATTGTGCATCGACATATTCATAGCTATGTGCTGTGTAGCACTTATGGGCAGTCAGACCCCTCTTTGACTGGTGCTGACTCATTCCTTGATTGGTGATCCTTCTCTTCTACAACTGGAATCGAAAGACACATTGGGATGTCTTGTAGGGCTTCTCCAAATGCAAGTGTTGTTTGTTGGTTTTATGATAACATTTAAAATGTTTTCCTTACACCGTTGAATGGTGTATGGCTGTAAATAATCATTTTCTCCTCAATGCTTTAAATCCATTTGACTACTCCCTTGATTTGCTTTGTTGCATTCTACTTCACACTGTTGTATTCTTCATTCTTCAAGATCAACGTCTTAAGTAAGATGGGCTTCATGACAAGTGTCACACAAATCATTACAAGGTAGAAATTTTTAACGTTCCTTCAATAATGATGAGGTTGGTGGTAACCTCCAAAGATTCTTAGCTCCCTCCAAAATTCCTTTAGGTGAGCGCTTGGGTCTTCATGAATGTTGGGAAGCATAGAGAATTTGTGCCAAATGGCTTGTGCATGCAAGCCTTCTTTCTAACTCTCTAAAGATGAGCTTGAAACCCTAATTATTCCTTTATCTTTGCACCCTACGTGAACTTGCTATGTTTCTTGATATGTAAGATTTCTTTTGCACGTTGGCTTGGTGAGGATGACAAACAACTACAGCTGGATTGCTTCATGGTCTTATGACACACTTTTGAGCTCTTCTTTTGGTGGACATTCACTTCAATGGATGCCTTAGGTATAAATATTATCTCTATACTTATTTGTAGGTTTTGTAGCTCATTTTAATGCCAATTTTTACCTTTCTTCAGTGTTGGTTATAACAACCAATGAGTACCCCTTTTTCTTTATCTTTTATGTAGATATTTTTTCACTAAATGTTGCTCTTTTTTCTTCGTAAGCATGAGTGATAATGGCTCCATTATTGTAGGTGATGCACTATTGTAGGGATGGATTTAATGGAGGAAAAATGGTGTTTTTAAATACCTCAAATCTTGGATGTGTGAGCTCTTCGATGGATCTTCCTTTGGCTACAAATCTATTTTTTGTATGAGCTTTTGATACCTCCTTCCTTTGGTCGTAAGTCTACTGGTTGTATGAGCTTTTGATAGCTCCTTCCTTTAGCCACAAGTTTGCTAGATAAAGATATCCTTTTTCCCCCTTGTAAATATTAATGCTTTTGTTCTTTCGAGGAACAAAAGAGGTGCCTTTTGTAATATTTAAATTTTGCACTGAAATGAAGAACTTTTATAATTCTTCTTACTTCTACTTTGGATGATAATCAATCCAAGCTAATGAAATGACGATTCTTGCACTTTGTACTGAAAAATAAACCCTTATATTTTCCTTGAATCTTGAGACTTTCAAGGTCTCGATTTGAGGCTTCCTTCAAGGAATTCAATGGTGGTTTTCTACTCCACATTTTTTCTTGTAATGGTGGCTTCTTTTGGCCATGAAAGTGCTGCAGATTTTTTATTTTTGTGCTTCTTAACAACACAAACTAATTGAAAGCAACTAGTTAAAAAATAAACTAGAATAGTGTTTAATAGATGCACTTTAAATGGTAATAATAAAATCACCTTATTTCTCCACTAATTTCTCAAAAATTCTCTTAACAAATCCACTACAACCTTTTAAACATAATCTGGAATAGATTCTTACGAATTTCACTACAAACATAGTTGTAGGATCTAGTCTTATTTTTTCAAGATATAAGATAGGAAGTTGACTGTAACTTCTGAAATCAACTCCTAATTGTGCAAATGAACCTTAAAAAAGAATTTTTCTCTTTTGCACTTTTGAAGACTGTAATTCAATTTTTTATTCTTTACAACTTTGGATCTAACATAAGGTGCTTTAACAATCTACCGAGTAATCAGATTAATGAATTTACTTGCACCAATAGTTGCTTACCTTTTTGATAGATTTTGTAGAGAATGCAGATTAAGCTTGTTGCTTTAGATTTCTACAACTTTTGTTAGCTTTTCCAAATAGCTCCTCCACAAAAAAAAGGTCTCAAAATTTCTTTCACGAGCCTGGGGTTTGGTGGTTTGTACTTCTCTAGTAATATTCTCCTTTTTGTTGTGGCTTTACATGAATATTTATGCCTTATTAAAGGGTAATATTCAAATATCTTGGCTTTGACAAACTTATTTTATCTTCAAGTCTTCTTGTCAAATTTTTTATTTGAAGCAGGATCTTCTTCTCAAGACTTTGAATGTCTTGAGATCTTCTATATCTTCTTTGGTACTCCTTACCAATTCTTCTTCTCTTTATTGGGCTTGTTATAGATGGCGATAATTGTCCTAAATATTTCCCTTATTAGAAAGTTTCTCCTTTATGGAGAATTTCCCTAACGAGTTCTTCTAGGAACTCTTATGATGATATTGCTTCAAAAACAAGGCTCTCCAAGCCTTTTTCCTTGAGACCTCTCCTAGGTATTCAATTTTGTAGCTATTTTTGTCTTGAGACCTTCAACTTATGAAATTGAGATATCCTTCCTAGATATCTTGATTTTATTACTGGATTTGAACAGGGCTCTCCTAGTCCTTCTCGTCCTTCGAGGAATGGAAGTTTCTTCAATGAGATCTTCACCTGATATCTTCACCTTAAAGTTTGCTTCAGGTTTTGGATTGATTTTGAAGAAAATACTCTTTCAAAATTTATTATAATAAGTTTTCCAACTCACTGAATATCCTTTCCCTACAACAAATGATTAGTACTAAAATTTGAACCTGGTTCTGAATTAGGTACTCTCTTCTAGAGTCTTCTTCAGGATCAAGGTTTCTATGGCCTTTTTGTTGTACTTAGTATGGCACTGAGAGGGGGGGTGAATCAGTGTAGCATTCCAAAACATGAATAAACAACTCTAAAAAATTGTAGCAGATAAAACTTATAAACAGATATAATAAGTACCGCAAGAGAACATCACACAACACAGATTTTTAACGAGGTTCACCAAAATGGCTACTCCTCAAAAAGAATGGCTTCTTGGACTCCCATCCAAATCCAGCCTCTTGCAAAGCACCAACTTTACAATTTGTTTACCAACACCAACTGGAAGGAGCACCCACCCCTTATTTTTTTGCATCAACAGAAAGGAGCACCAACCCCTAATTTGCCAGCACCAACTGGACTTCAATTTTGAATAAAAATGTTTGACATATACCTTTGTTATTGCAAGACTCTAACTGGTCTACATCACCTTTGCAATCTCTGCGCACTCTGCTCTCTCTTGCGCAATCACTTCACACAGTCTGCTGCACTGCTATAGCCAGACTTTGTAATCAACTTTGCCCTTCGCGCTTCTCTGCACACTCTGTGTCATTTCACATTCTGCTCTCTGCTCAACACGAACTTCACTTTCACAAACACTATGCTCGCATTTGCACTTTATCTTAACACCCCATTTTTAAACTCGAAGTACCCTTGCTTTTATAGAAGAAATTTTTAGAAACAAACCCTAGAAGAACGTCGGCTGAGAAACCCTAGAATTTGTCAGCTGCCAAACCCTAAAATTCGTCGGCTATAACCCTAAGAATGTCGGCTGCAAAACCCTAGAAATTGTCGGCTACCAAACCCTAAAATCTGTCGGCCCAGATTTAACTTTGTCGGCCTCAAACTCTTCTACCACCTTCGTCACTTTCTTGTAGCTTATTTCCGCGAAATAGTAACACGTCGGCCCTTTTAATTTAATTTAATATTTTAATTTAAATTTTAAATAAAATAAAATTTAAAGTAAATATTTAAAATTAAATATCTTCATCACCGGGGCATATTTTTCAACGAAACGAAGAGCCAACTTGGGTTTTAAGAAAAACCCATTTCAAATCTGTTATCCATGGTTTTAAATAAAACTTTTTATTTTGAATGCCTTGGTTTTCACAAAAAAACCTTTTCGCTTCTTGACATCTCAGGTTCTGAAGACTTCTTCTCATTCTGAATTATGTTTTCTGTTTCTGTGCATCTATCATTTAAGGACTCATGATCTGACTAACTTTTGAACTTTATCCTCGACATCCGAGTGACTTCTAAACTGCTCGTCCATTGCATCATTAGATCTAACCGATTGTATTGACAACAATGACAATCCTCCTGCAACACCTTACTCAACACCTGAACTACTATCCATTGTACTTTGGCTGCACCTTGTCGTTCAATAAACTCTTGTCCATTGCATCAATAAATCTGTCTGACTGTGTTGACAACAATGACAATACTGTTTGCTGCACCTTGCTCAACACTTTTTCATATCAAGGTTTCTATGACATTTTTAGAATCAAGTCTTCTATGGCATTTTCTTAGATCAAGGTTTTTGTGGCATTTTCTACTGTGAAGTTGACTTTATCAATAAAGATCTTCAATCTCTAGACTTCACTACGATTATTTCTCCTAGAGTCTCTTCTGTAGTATTATTATTTTACAACAATTAATCTCTACACTATGAAGGCACTCTGACCTTTGGGTAATGAAGTTGAAATATCCTAGATTTCTATTGTAGGAGGTGCCCCAATCATCTGAGAGTTAGTTCCCTACAATAAGAAACTTTAAGCAATAGTAAACTTTTCAGATCTCTTGGATGAGCTTCACTAGTTGATTCATTAAAATAATGGATCAAATGTTAAGTCCTTATCTTCACAAGTTTTTCTTATAACTCTGTGGGAATACTTTGAGCCAAATGAATTTCATAATTTCTCTTTTTACTTTATTATATCAGACAATATTAAGGTAATGAAATTCACATGCAATGGGTTCAATGGAACATCTATTTTGCAAAAAATGAAGCTATGGTGACTGGTCCTATTTTAACAATAATACTTTCTCAAATATCTCCTTACCACCTTGATTCTTCTGAAGATTTTTGCAAGACCCTATGTACTATGGAAAATCGAGTTCATAAAAATTTAGGCTCAATCATAATGGTGGTTCTCCTCTTAATATGTAGTAGCTAGTTCTATTGTGGACCTATTATGGCTCTGATACCACTGTTAGCTTTTAAGGTAGATTACAATGGAAGATGGAAATCACAGGATGCATAAATATAAGAGAAATTAAATTTATAATATTGTAGAAATATGCTATAAATAAAAATTATGGAAATGAAAATAATATATCTATGGAGGAAATGGACACTCCATGCAAGATGCTACAAGATTACATTGTACTCCATCACTAATGGAGTCATACAATAATACTACTACTACCTACTCACTTGACGATCTCTTACAATGGGGCCCTTTTATAATGGAAGATAGATTCCTTGGCCAACACTCTACCTAGCTATACAAGGGATACCTTACACATTGACACTTGTGCATTTATTACATTGCATAAAGTAACTAGATAAATTCCCCCTAAAGTAATATAATGTCCTAAATATACCTAGGAAGGTATATTTATATTATCCAAATGATGTAATAGACTCTAACTCTAACAGGTATCACAACTACTTGTAATTATGCATGTATCACTTGACAAGATTCAAACCTGACTCTCTTCCTTGAAAGTTGACCAAAGAGAATTGAGATGAAATAATTTGATAATTTTTGTCTAGTAAGACTTTGTAATATGATTTATAATACAATTTTAAAAATTATAGCAAATAAATTGAAAACCATTCTAGATTATGTTATCTTATAGGAAAAAAGTGGGTTTGTTCTATTGGAGGTAATACATTATTTGGTACCTTGCAATATTAATGCAAAAATTGTGTAAATAATTTAGACTAGGGTGTGTTTAATATTTGAGTCTATAGTAGGTGTCATGTTATTAAGTATGAGTTATGTGTCATGTAAATAAGTGTGGAGTTATGTAAGTGAGGTTTCATGTTAGTAAGTGTGAGTTATGTGAGTGAAGTGTCATGTTTATAAGTGAGGAGTTATGAGTTATGTGCAATCATGAAAGTCTTTGTATTTATATAAATATATGAGAAATTTGAAGAGTTAGATCTCCCATGAGTATGAGGATATGAGAAGTTTATGTAAGTGTAAAGGTCAAGAGTCATGTGAATATGAAGAGTCTCATGTATATATATTTAAGATAAATATTTGTAATATGGAGTCAACAAATAAGCATTGCATTTATGATTTGCTTATAGTAGATATATTTTCAATAATATTCAGTGATTTTAATTTTCATTGTTGTGGATTGATTAATGTACGTTCTTGAGATATTTTTTGATTTTGGAAGAGTGATAAACCTATGATAATAGTAGTGATTTGCTAACAATAATTTCATAGCAATGGTGAAGCAAATAAAGAGCTACATTTGTGCTTGAAGGAAGAAATACAGTGAGGAATGATATCAAGTTTAAAAAGATATATAGAAGAAAGAGCATTTGTAAGTAGCTGAGGTGATAGAGAAATATTGGTAGCAAACTTGTATCAAGAAAGAAATATCCGAAGTTTAACTACCCAAGACAAATTTTCCAAGAGCATCCATGAGAGGTCATCCAAACCTGTAGAGCACCCAAGGGAGAACATGTCTAGAGGATAATGTGAGAGAAGCCAAATGTTGGAGCTAAGAATGAGAGATACATAGGTATGAGAGGAAAAGTGTAGCATCGATCTAGAGAGCACATATGTTGGTCTGCAAAGAATGTCCATAGAAGAGTGCATGCATTCAAGAACATTCAAAGAGTGCGGAGTGACACAGTTGGTCTTGAGAGAAATTTATATTCATGAAAAGCGTAAAAGGGAACACTAGTCTAAGAGTGCCTAAGAAGAAAATATTTGGAATAAGAAATATAGGTGATGTAGTTAAGACAAAACATACACAAAAGAAATGAGTAACATTTAGAACAAACAATGCCAAAAACGAGAATATTGCAAAGTTTCCAATGTATTAAATATTATTCCCATTATCTGTATTCACATGCAAATATTAAAGTTTGAAAGGTTATAAGGTTTTATAGAGTTAATTTCAGGAAATATAGAGAATTAAATTGGAGAATTAAAAAAATAAAGATTGATATATGAATGAAAGCTTTTAATTGAAGAAAAATATTGAAGGAAATTAATTTGGGAGTTATAAGAAGAATTTAAGAAGATTAAAGAAGAAAATTGATTATTGAAAAGTGAAGTATAAAATATTAAAAATTGAAGAAGAATGATTGAAGGGAGTTATAAGAAGATAATTAATTAAAGAAGAAGAAGATTATTGATTGAAGAAAGAGAAGTAAAAATTATTTGAAGGAAATTTTTGAAATTGAAGAAAGATATTAATTGAAAGAAGAAAGAAGAAGAAAATCAAATATTGAAGAAGAATAAACAATTTTGAAGAAGATTAATAGAATGAAAGATTGAAGATTGAAAATTGAATTGAAGAAGAAAAATTTTGAATTTAATATTGAAGAATAATTGAAGAAGAAGAAAATTATTAAATTTGGAGATAAAAGGATTTCAACAACAAAGAAACTACTTAAAGAAAATTAAGATTGAATAAAAATATTTGAAATTGAAGAAAGGAAAGAGAAGAGAATTGTTGAAGAAATAAGAAATTTTATTGTTAAATTTGGGAGTAATGAGGAATTTTACAACAAAGGAAATTAATTGAAATTGAAGAAGAAATTTGAAGAAAAATTTGTGTGAACATAAGGATTGCAAAATAGTTTGATTAAAAAACTTAAAGATTGATCAAAGACAAATTACTTGAAGGGAAAAATTACAAAAAGATAAATAGAAACTCAATATGAATCACTAGAAGAAAGTAAGGAAATATTGAAATATTTAAAACTTCACACATGATACATGATAGAGAATGTTGAAGAATAAAAATATATATCAATAAAACTAAAGGACTTACAATCAATTTTCAAAGAAGCCAAAGATAAATATTTTGCAATGTTTGGTAATTATCTAAGTTTAGAACTTATTGAAGCAAATTAAGAATCTAAAGGTGCTATTATATTACCTATTGATATAGGTAAGATAATGTGTATGGTGTTACTTACTCTTGAAGTTATTAAAGACGAGAACAAAAGGTAAGAAGAAATAATTAAAAATTTGAAACCTATGATGAAATATGTCAATAGCACAAATAACTTAAGGCATGTGATAGGATATAACCTTCTTAAAGAAATATACTTGGATATAGACAAAGAATGTACAAAAGGCATATGTGTTGATACAAACAATGTTGATTTAAAAGTCTCAAATGTTAAACATGATGATGAGTTGTTATATTCTACATGTCATATCATCAACAACAAGGCTGATATAAATGAGTTATGGGATTAAGATGATAACAAGGGTATCAAGGACAATATTCATATTAGTAATTGAATATATTATTGTAATGAATTACTCATAAGAATGATAGGTATAAATATTATCCCAAAAAATTCAATACTCAAACTTGAAGGAGTATTAAATTTAGTTCAAAAAGATCAAAGATCAAAACAAAATACTGAAAGCACATGAAGTCAAAATGTCTTCAATCAATGCCAGAATGATAGATCTTCCAGATAATATCATAACCTCCATTAAACAACAACCCCCACCTCATGATTGAATTAAATTTAATTTTGACAGAGCATAAAAGGAAATTCGAGGGCTGCTGGGGTAGGTGAACTCTTTAGAGATCACAATGGGGACATTCTCCTTGCCTTTGTAGAAAACTTGGGGCCTCAAAATTGTCATTTTATGGAAGTAAGGGCATTGTATCAAGGCACTGCACTAATGGAATCTTTGAATTGTAAAAAAATCATTATTAAAGAGGACTCCTTAAATATGGTTAAGGCCTTTTTCGGTGATCAAAATCCTAGTTGGAACATATTCAACCTAATTAAGGAAGCTAAGAGATTTTGTCATAATTTGTAGGGAATTCAAGCCAGGCACATATTTAGAGAAGGTAACAAGAGTGCTAACTTATTAGCTAATTTAGGGCTAAGCCAAGATAATCTCTCTATTTGAAGGGAGAATTTTCCCATAGAAGTTGAACAGTTTATTTGATGTTTCTCACTAATATTTGTGAGCCTTTTTTATTAGGGGTCTGCACATTCTTATGGCTAGATTCATGATTTGTTTTTGGGTTGTTCTTGTTATGCCCTAGTGGGTTGGCTAGCCTTAAGTCCCTGTGTGGACTGCTTTCTTTTTTTTACCCCTTTTGACAATATTGTAGGCTTGGCTCTGTTCTCATTGTAAAAGGTTCAGGGACCTTTCAAAACCCCTTCTATAATTATAAAAAAAAAGGCCTTCATAACAAATAATGTAATACAATGGGTGTCGGAGGTATTACATTATTTGGTACCTTGAAATATTAATGCAAATACCATATAAATAATTTATATCAGGGTGTGTTTAATATTTGAGTATATAGTAGGTATCATGTTATTAAGTATGAGTTATGTGTCATGTAAATAAGTGTTGAGTTATGTAAGTGAGGTGTCATGTTAGGAAGTGTGAGCTATGTGAGTGAAGTATCATGTTTATAAGTGAGAAGTTATGAGTTATGTGCAATCATGAAAGTCTTTGTATTTATGTAAATATGTGAGAAATATGAAGAGTTAGATCTCCCGTGAGTATGAGGAGATGAAAAGTTTATGTAAGTGTAAAGGTCAAGAATCATGTGAATATGAAGAGTCTCATGTATTTATATATTGAATACAAAGATTTGTAATATGGAATTCAAGAATAAGAATTGTGTTTATGCTTTGCTTATAGTAGATATATTTTCAATAATATTCAATTACTTTTATGTTTTTTGTTGTGGAACGGTTCATGTATGTTATTGAGATATTGTTTGATTATGGAAGAGTGATAAAACTATTATAATAGTAATGATGTTCATGGTGTAACAATTGTACAGGAGGTCATACATCATCTTCATTATTAGAAACAACTAAGTATGACTGCAAAATTAGATATAATAGGTTTGTTAGAGTTTTCTCCATGATATTCTTAAGAAATTTAGTTTTAATCAAAGTTGGTGCAAATGAATTAGATGTTATTATAGCATTGTAGTAGCCCTATTACTACCTTGGGATCCACCCACATTTTAAAGACTTGCAAAATCTATAAAAAAATCAATTAGAGCCTCTAAAAACTCTATTTTGCAAAGTTTTGGTGAGAGATGTGATTTACTAAAAGTAGTAAATTGGTTCCTATGAAGATAAGTGCTCCCATATACAAGTAATTTACTCCCCTTATGGAGTTATTAACTCATTGATAAGTAAAGTTAGATATATAATGCATGGGTCCCAAGAAATATCTTTGAAAAACAACATTTTGGCATGTAATTACACCATCAAGCATTTTAGAAGGCTTCTAAGAAATTTGGATATGTATTTAGCGATATGTAGTATTTAAAGGTGCATAATTTTGTTAAATATGCCCCTCAATTGTTACTTTTACTAGGAAGTAGTAAGTTCTTATGAAAATTAACTCAAGGGTAAATTCTATAAATAGAACCCATGGGCTTAATTGTAAACATTTTTTGCCCTTGAGATAATCAAAGTTATAATTTGTGAGTCCTACATTGTAATTGATCTTGTTTATTTTGTAACAATAAGAAATTTATGAGATTTTTTCTTTTGAATAGTGGAACTACCCTCTTGGATTGTGAAATGCATGATTATTGTGGCACTGCTCTTTTGTTATCTTGTCATTCGTTGTTATGTTATGAACATTATGTTATCATGATGCATTCACATAAACAATTGTAAGGGTTATGGGTAGTTAAAAACTTTTGTTGTAACTCGTTTCCTCTCAATTCTTGATCATGCTTATATAAATTGATCTATCACACCAATGTAAAAGTTGATCACAACCAATTTTGTATTTCTAACATTTGGTATTAGAGCTCCAACATTGTAAATGTGGCCCAATGTTGTAGGTCAAAGACACTTCTCAAAGTTTGTTCAGGTTATCTTGGCTAATGCAAAATCTATAGGTACAATCATTTGCTAAGTTCATGCAAGGAGAAGACCTTGTTGGATCTATTGGAGAAAAAAACAATGTTCATAGTTTCTATTTATTATATTATAGGGATTTGAAGTTCCAAAAAATTTTCTAGTTGCATTCATGTGGCGGATATTCTTGTTGTTCCCGATGGAGAATTTGTTGTTGCATAATTCATGAGGGTCATCTAATTTTGTGTGCTAAGACATTATATATTATTTTGTACATGGTAAGATGTTTGATGAAAGACTTGAGTTAAATATGTGTGAATAAATTTTTAATATTTTAACATGCATGATTGTAGCAAGCATTGTCATATAACATGTTTTCCATTGCCTGAGGTATATTGGAGTTACACTAAAGTAACGAAGGAAGCATTCATGTCATCTTTCAATCTTGACTAGAGTTGTGTAGAGTTTGATAGCCATGTAATGGTTATTTGATGATTATAAAACCATCATATAATGATGAAAGATCATTTATTTTTGGTCATCTAATATGATTTATTGCTTAATAAAATTAGATTTTTGTATAATTAGGAATTATTATTTGATTACATGTGTATAACTAGGTCAATTGGAAGGTGTTCGAGTTGACCAGACCATATACCATTGATTAGGTCATATCATGAAGAGGGTGTCATGTTAAATGAATGGTCATCTAAAGCAAAGAAAATATGTCTCGTGAAGTGTTATCTTGTACCTCATGTAAAGAGGGCCATCTAACAAAAGTTTGGAACCCATTGTTGCACTAAGAAAGCTATGTAACAACTAAGGAATGAACATCTAGTTATTTCCACTAACCGTGATATGAAAGTATCCATCTTGAGATATTTGTTGGGTGATATGTTGCATTTGAGATAGGTTTAAGCTATATTAAATTAAAGATATTTATTGTTGAAGCATTGTTTGGAGATATCCTGGATATCATGACAAAGAAGATCTACTACTAAATATTGGAAATGTGCATAAGTTTTTTATTCATTAAAAAAACATTACCAATTATTACTATTTATGAAGCATTATAGAACATTAAATATTGCAACAAATAATATCAAGATATTCTAGTTAGAACACCACAACAAATTTAACCATAATCTCATGGTTTTATCTGAAAACAAGAAGATGGAGTTATTG
Organism: Wollemia nobilis; assembly: GCA_028583015.1. NCBI lineage: Eukaryota > Viridiplantae > Streptophyta > Pinopsida > Araucariales > Araucariaceae > Wollemia > Wollemia nobilis. The sequence goes on from JAQPPZ010003204.1 coordinate 2,904,144, forward strand.
TGAAGTGGTACCTTGCATCACCAAAGGAAGTGCATTTGGCCAACAACATTAAATGGTTTATGTTTGAAGTAGTAAACCTTAAGAATTACACCATTTGATTGAAAATACAACAAAGGAGATCATGTGATTGGTTAATTTGCATAGGGTTGACATCATTGTCTTGACTATGACACATATTTTCTTTAGAAGTAAAGGAATTATTAGTCCCACATGCATGGTGGGAAGTCATTTTATTCCTTTAACACTCTTCTATCTCAAATAAATTGGTGGAGCAACATAAGGTTGAGTGCTCCTTCCATCTGCATGTATAAAATTTTGAAGGATAAGTTGATTTGACCATTAACTAATTTGACCAAGACATTGAATTTTATCACCCAGTATTTAAATATTGGATTATTGACTGGAATATTCCCAAAATATTCCTTGGAAATGTTGTTTGGAGGGAAATTGACACAAATACTCCACATCTTATTTTTTATCCGACAAGACCCTACTATTTTATATTGATTTGATGGATCTATATTTTTGTGAGTGTGGGGATATATAATCATTGGAAAAATATTTTCAATATTTTCCCATTAGATATGAAGATTTTAAAAATATTTTCCACTAGTATTAATACCCCAAAAATATTGTTGCTTGATTCTCAATTGCTAAAAGGTGAAAATTATTCTGCACATAAGACAAAGTTGAAGATTTACCTTAAATTTAAATATTTGTGGAAAATGGTATCTAGCACTATGCGAAGACATACCACTAAGCCCAAAAACAAATTTGATAGTTGAATTTATTAAAAATAGTGTAAAGAAATTTGGTATAATTCAAGAGCAATACAATGGTTCAAATTTCATCACTCATGTTACTACAATAGGTAAGATATTTTAGGTTGATGTTGTAATGAAAGATAACTAAAATTTGGCAATCAAGGTAGGTGAAGCTACCACACTTTGACATAGGTAATTTAACATCTTAATTTTAACCACCTAAATTCTCTCCTCAATTATGAAATAGTACATAGAATGCCATCATTGATAAAGCCTTATTACATTTATATAAGTTGTTTGGCTCAAAAGCATCATTGAGCCCTATTTCATTCAAACAGTTATAGAGTGGTCGATCCATTAGACCTTGTGTAGACCAATTTATGCAGACACATGGGTTTGGGTTTCTATGATTGTAAATATTTTTAATTATTAATTGATGATCATACATGATGAATGTGGGTGTATTGTCTGAATACAATATGGAGCATTCCACTATTTCTAGGAGTTTAAAGCTCGTATGAAAATATTATCAGTTGCCTAATTCTATCCCTTTGCTTAGATAAAAGAGGAAGTGCCTTAGTAATGAGTTTTCTACTTTATCAAAGCATCATAGTATTAATGATAGTTAATAAGTGCCTACTTGCCTCAACAAAAAAGAGTTGTAGATAGAAAAATTATAATGTTAAAGATATGGTGTATGTATGTTGAGTGATGCTAATTTAGAGCTAGCATTTTGGGTATAAGTTGTTTGTTTTGTAGTCAATGTTTTGAAGCATCCACCCAACTTCAATTGAATGGTTTCACACCTAAAGATGCATGAACACGTATAAAACCTATAGTGTCACATATCTACATGATTGGATGTACTACATTAATGTAGATTCTAAAGCATAATATAAATGAAGCTAGACAAGAAATCTAAGTGATGTAAATTTATTGGATATAGCATTGAGTAGAAGGGAAATTATCTCATGGATCTTGGAATCAAGAAGTTGTATATCATTCTAGATGTTATATTTGATTAGACGAATGAGTGCACCTCTTCTTCTACGCCACATATTGTTGACAAAGCACCTATTATTTTATGTTTGATGATGATGATAAAGCCTCTAAAAGAGAGGGTTTTGTTTTAAGTGAATATGATTGGGATGATCCTAATTAAGCTAATGACCTAGGACCATAGAATTTGAGTACCAATCACATACCCAATTGATATCTCAACATAGTTCATGATGAAAAATTAGATCATATTCTAGACACATCTAGTTTGGGACCAAGAAATTAGAGTAGAGATAAAAATGAGGTAAACCTAGCCCTAATGAACACAATGGTTAAAACTATAAACCTTCAATGGTTCATGAAGTTATTCTATTAAAGGAGTAGAATAATACCATGAACATCGAATATTAAGCATTGATTAATAAAAAGACTTGGAAACTTATAGGTATTCCACTTAGAAATAAAACTATTAGTTGCAAGTGGGTATTCAAGACTAAATACAAAGCTAATGCAAATTCAAAGCAAGGCATGTTGTAAAATACTATACACATAAGGAAGGAATTGATTATGATGAAGCTTTTCATTAACAAAAATCAAAACCATTCAAATTATTTCTATATTGGTTATGTAATTTGGTTATAAGTTGCATTAAATGGATGTGAAGAGTGCATTTCTCAATGGTCACATCAATGAAGAAATTTACATGATATAACTAGAGGGATTCATCATAGCTAGTATTTAGAAGAAGATATGTAGACTCATCAAATTTATCTATGGGATTAAGTAGACTCCCAAAGCCTTATATGTGAAGATTATTGAGAATATTTTGTGATATGGATTATGTTGCAATCATTATGATCAAAAAATTTATTTCAAAATGAAAGGAAGAGAGTTTGTGGTCATGATCATTTATGTTGATGAATTGGTCATTACTAGAAGTTTAGTGAAGTTGATTAAAGAGACTAGAAAAGTATTAAAGTGATCATTCAACATGACTGGTATCAAGCTAATGCATTATTATCCTGAGTTGGAGGTGTGGAAAACTCATAATCATAAGTTCATTTTATAATTTAAGTATACCAAGACATTGCTTGAGAATTTTTAAGTGATAAATTGCAATCCCATGGCAAATCCAATGGAGACAAGGTTATAACTATCCAAAAATAATCCATTTTCATAGATGAATTGAACTCTCTAACATCAGTTGATTGAGAGTCTCATTTATCTAACAAACACTAGACCAAATATCAGCTATATTAGCTATTTTTCATGGTTCATGGAAGAACCAAATGTGTATCATTGAAAAGTAGTAGACCCGATACTCAAGTATATCCATGGTATGACTGAGTATGGTTTAGAGTATAAGAAGAATATTCAATTATTATTGACAAATTTTATAGTTGGAAATTATGCAGGATTCATTGATGATAGGAGATTAACTTCTACATATGTATTCTTTCTAGGATTTGGTCTATTTTTTAAGGAAAGCAAGAAGAAGGATGTTATTGCTTGATCTTATATTGAGGTTGAATATCACATTGTAAGAGGAGCTATTTGTGAGGTAATATGTTTATATAACATCTTGTCAAGAATAGGTATTCCACAAAAGCAACTAGCAATCCTAAGCTATGACAACCAAGGATTTCTAAATATTATTCATGATATAGTTTTTTAGTATCATTTCATTGATGAACATGTTCAAGAACCCAATGTATAACTTCAATTTTTTCCAACAAAGGAGCAATGTGCAAACATTTTGACAAAGTCTCTTATACGCGTTACATTTAAAAAATTTAAAAAATTTCTTGCATATAGTTTCATTGAATTTACATAATAAGGGGAAATGTTATGAATATTACATCTTGATGAAATATTCATGTAAACGATTTCAAGGATAATGGATAGTCATAAAATTCTATTGTAACTCTTGTCCTCTCTATTCTTATCATTCTTGTATAAATTTGTCTACCATATCAATGCAAATATTGATTATAGCCACTCTACATTTCTAATATTTAATTTAATTTCATATGCATGGGATGCACTATTGTTATTCAATTTTTTCATGTGTTAATTGATCACACACCCTCCTTGATATGGTTATGACCATATTTTATTTTCAACCTCTCACACCCTAAACTTCCAAATTTACTTTCGTGCATTTTAATTTCTACATTTACTTTTTCTATTTAGCTTATATTAAATTAGAATTAGTAAGAATAGTGTGGAGCTACTCCTAAATCTAGAGGTTGAGAGGGGCACACTCCCTTTTCTTCCAATTTGTTGAAATGAATTTGTGAGTGCGTAATAAGTTAGACCTTTCTACAATTCAACATATTTTTGGCACACTTGGTGGGACCAAAGGCTTTATTTCCAAGTTGAGATCCAACCTAGTCCTATTTTGAACTCTAATTTCACATATTTTAATGTTTGTTTGTAGGTGTTTTTATGAATAGTGACTCTATGATGAACCTCAAGTTTCTAAAAAAATTATGAAGCATAAACAAAGGCTCTCAAAAATCAATGAAATTCTTTGATTTTGGCATAAAAATTTCATTTTCCATAGGCAAAAAGTATTTTATAATGTTTGAAGAAATTATACAAAGTTTTCACTTAGGGAGTGACTTTCTCCAAATTGGAGTGATTTATCCCATTTAAGATCAATTTCCAAGAAAATTAATAATCCTACTAAGTTCAAATCAAGGAGCGATTTGCTTATCCAAAAAGAAATTTGCTCAAAGATTGAAAAATAAATTGCTTGGAAAGAAAAAATTCTAGGTTTGAATCTAGTAACTGATTTACCTAAAGATCCCAAAGCAATTTTACTAGACCATCACTTGTTAGTTTTTCTTCAAATCATATTTTTGGAGTGATTCGCTTCACCTAACAAAATGATTCACTCCCTTGTTAAAATTTTTATAATTTTTAATTTTAATCTCAAAATTCTATTTATATAGGTGCATACACGGTGAAACCTAAGATTATGAATACACATTCAATATGTAGTAATCAAGTATAGAAATTTGACTAGTTGAGTTGATATCCTACCAACAAGAAACATAAAGAGAAAAATGAATTAATAAGTCACCACATGAGTACACTAAGACAATGAGCTTGAAGTTGATATAATTATTAACCCTACTCCAACAGGAGGGAAAAATCCAATGGTTGATGAAACAAGTCAATCTCTAAACACTACATCTCATGAATAATTTTTTCCTAATTATCCACTAGCTTACGATCATCCCTTTGCATTTCCAAATCATTTAAACCAATCGTGAGCCACTATAGAACCAATTGTGACTCATACCAATCCTTTATATGGAGTGCCTCAGGTATCACAAAAGTCTTCCACTTTCTAAATTAGATAGGTTATTCAACCATTGTGACTAATAAACCTAATAACCAAATCATGGGATTTTATAATATCTAGACCTAAGTAAGTCAATATCCAATTTCCAACATCCAAAATAACCATTTGACTAGTACCATCCTAACTCAAAATCCACCCAAGTCTAGTTTATAAACTAATACTTCCAAGATAACAACCTCAACCTCAAGTTGATCCATCTCATTAATTGACAACATTGGTATTACTTTAGGATAAATTCATGTCCTGGTATAAATTCAAGGTATAACTCATAATTTGCAAGTTCCAACAGGCCAAATAGGGATACAAAGAGTTTAAAGAGAATCCCAAACAAAATTCCATCTCCAACTAGTCAACTACCACAAAATTGTTAGTAATACTTACCTCCTTCCAATCAACAAGTCCCTTGATAAGGCTTTCAAAATCCTCCCCCAATTCAAAATTTATGAGTTCTTTCTAATCAAAACTTAGCATGCCCCAATCCACCACCTATATAAAACCTAAATCCTTAATTTTATCATAGTATTACACTACATAACCTACCTATAAGGTTTTCCCAAAATAAAATCTCCCTTAAATGCCTCTATACCAAGTGTATGCAGCTCCACCTCAAGGTTATGTAGTATATCCTTATCCTATGCAATATGGTTAGCCACCTTGATATAATTAAACACCTCCATTACCTAGGCCTCAAAATAAACTACCATATTGGATGTACCAAGTATCTTTGAACCTAAGAATATATTTTACCATTCCTACTATTACCATGAAATAGTTAATGACTTTTGATGGAAATGGGATCAAATTAGCAACGAACCATATAAATGAGCACTCTAATTTGATCTTGATCCACCACATCCAATAATAATATATTATGGTACATTTACTTATCAATTTATTAAGGGATAAGGCTACTTTATGGTATAGGGATTACCTAATAATTATGTTACTAATTAGGTGTCAATATTAGAACCTTTTTATATGAAGATTTGGTAATATTGGAATGGGTATTCTATTTTTTTACAATTAAATGATATTAAAATACATCCTCAAGAAAATATCTATGATTATAAAAATAGATTCACGAGGACTTTGTATTTAATTCCACCAAATGTATGACCCAAAAAGAACAAGTGTTGCCATATTATATTAAGGGTTTGTAATATGATTTTGCACTAATTTTTTTAATGCTAACCATGTCACACCATGTCACGTTAGCTATAGATTTTGAAGAGGTGAATTATGTTGAATATGTCTTACTTAGAGTAGGTAAATTACCACCTACCCCACCTATGACATATACAACTCATATTACAAAAATTCCTCAAATTCCAAGATTCACTATTTCAATTTCTCCCTTCCAAATGCCTAATCATCTACCAATACCACTCCTTTATCATCCATCCTAATATTACTAGGTTAAAATAAGCCTTCAAGTCTTTCCTTTTAGTGTTAATTGGTTGCCTTACCCAATCCTCCATGGAGTAGTAGAAATATTGTTACCCAAAGAGTTGTTGAAGGTAAACTCACTATGAAAGAAATGGTGGATATAATAAAGACAAAGGTGAATAATTATAGTATGAAAAGGAGGAAATGAAAACCAAATCATGGATGGTAACAATAGATTTAGAAATAGAGGAAAATCCCTTAACTTATGAAATATCAAGTCACATAGGAAAATGTTGGACAAAATAACAAGTGTCAAATAACATGGTGAACATAAATTTTAAAATCAACACTTTGTAGTGATTCCCATGCAATGTTGAATATGATCCTATGGATTGAATAATGGCTATCAAGAATTCCCAAACTCATTAATTTGACTAGCAATATTAGGCTTAATAGGTAATTTTTATGGAACAAATGGTAGCTATAATGAATCAAACCTTTATAGTGAACAAATCAAACTATTAACCACTCCCAATGATTTAGCCAGTTTATGAGGCTCCATATCCAATGCAACAAATTTTTCTAGCCCTACCTGACCTAACCACGAAGCGTGCACCTAGCTACTGTATTGATCTATACTATCATAAAAGCATAAAGATTCACAAAAGTACATAAATTGGACAAAAACAACGTATGTAAGACTTCTTGTATTAATATTTGAATGAGCTTTGATTACAAAAATGCCCTCTTAGGGTCACTTGAAATATGATACTGATATTACAATTGCCAATGCCCTCAATAGGGTAGGCACACTTGTAGTGCTCTATTGATTAGTCACAAACTACCTTGGGGTGGAGCTAACCCCCTTCTTCGCGATGTGGAAGGATTATGACATAAGCTCCTCTTGTACCTGTCTCCCTACGAACAAGAAACAACAACACATGATTAAAAATATTGATAGCCTCTCGTGATGAGGCCCTTTAAGGGAATATGTATGCAAATACCATTAAACTAGTAAAACAAGGAAGCATAAAGAAAAACTTTAAACTATTCTAATTAAATCAAGAATTATACTACAACATGAAGGACATGAATAAGAAAATGATGGATGGATCAAATATCAAGTTAGGAACAATAAAGTGCATAAAAGATCCAATGTACTCCTACTTAATACAATGCATGAAACAACTAATTCCTACAGTCAGAGTCTCTCTAAAATACAATTAAACCTTATGAAAAGACTAATATGACTAATCTATGCGGTCAAAAGCAAAGCAAGTAAGGTGATCAGTAACCTATTACAAACCATAGCTATGGTGGGTGGTCTACACTGTGAACCACGGTTGACAGCTACGGTTTGAACTTTGATAGGTTTGCCCTCAAAATTAGGGGCGATGGGCTTGACCTCCTTATCTAAATTGATGTTCAAGGGTCGCCTTTGTTGTCCTCTGATAGATTTGTTGGTCAAATCATTGTGAAGAGCCTTCGTTTGCTCGAATTTGTGTTTCTTGAATCTCTTAGGCACATAGGGCATCCATGGTTAATTTATCTTTAGGTGAATAGCAAAGGGGCTCTCAAATGCACTAATTTAGTATGTAATTTGATAGGGCTTCACTGCTCTCTTGATCAATTAACTCTTTCTTAATAATTTGCCAACACTTCGCTATAAAAATAATCTATATGTTCTCCCCATTTGGAGGGGGTATTTATAGCATTCCCCCTAGGGCTAGGGGTGGATTCATGGAGAAGCCAAGACCAAGAAGGGTGGTTAGGATAGTTAGGATGGAAGCCTCTAGAATATTTCATCCTTCAACTGCCTCCTTATAGATCTCTTGGCCGTTCCAACATATTTGGCTCGGATGGAAGGCCTAACTGAACTTCAGTTAAGACTGTAGGTCATAGTTGTAGTTTAGACTAGATACCATAGGTTTGTGCTGTGATTCAGACTGCTTAGGCCAAAAGGCCTAAATTGAGTGGTTAGAACCACTGCTCTATCTTGGAGTCTATCCAAGATCCTCCATATGGTTTTGTAGCATGTCCATATGAGTAGTCACCCTCGACATGATGCGTTTTAGGTGTCTACAAATGCCCCTTTTGAGATGCATTGTGAGATCAAAAAACACTAAGCAAAAATAGACCTAAAATGATACCGAAGGTTCTATGATGATCTTTAGTTTGATCAACATTAGATGCCCCAGGTCTAGCAAAAGGATGTGCATCCTGGAGTCATTGATTCCAACTTGGAAAGGCTTACATTTTTAAAGTTTGCACTCACCATCAGATGTTCGGGTAGCTTTGGTGCTACAATAGGAGTTAGGCCTATATAACCAAAGGATGAGAGATACAAAAAAAATTTCATATTTGCTATTTACCCCAAGCAAAGGGGGAATCTTATGATAGCTATTAGCAATGATTTGCAAGATGAACACAATTTTGACAAGATCAAGGGATCTACGATCTCCGAGATCTTCTATTGATTTTGATTATGACATGAAATTATGACTACCCCCTCAAGGGACGAGTCAATGAGGGTAATGACAATGTATGAAGTGACAAAATTGCTTGACCATAATGAATGATCTTGAACAACTTTATATTTGAGCCTTTTAATGCCTTGGCTAGGCCTGGTTCAACTTATGATTGCAACTCTTAGTAGTATTTGCACATCTCTATCCCATGGAGTAGTCAAGCTACGATAGCCGTCTTAGGAAATCAAAATAATACAAATGCAATTAGACTTATGTTGAATCATATTTTTGATGATTTTCTGAAAGATGTCATAAAATAAATGATAATTTTACCCCAAATGTCCTTATGGTGATTTACTCATCTTGTCGGATTGCATGGATCGCAAGTCGCTGCAACAACCAATTTTATAGGATAAATCACTGAATATGAGGTGCATTTAGTTTTTAATTATTTGATTTTTTGTTGTTGAATTTTGCATTTATTTGATTGATCCTGGTGCTTTTAACATCACCAAATTTGCAATTTTGATCATTGATTTTGAATTTTTATCCAATGGGAGTCATTAATTTATCTTTTTAGACCTTCCCACGATGGGTTTTGAGTGCATTTATTGCTAGCTATGGACTGCGGGTATGGTCTATGGTTTAAATTTCCAAATTTTAGGGACCACAGGTCAGACCTACGAGTGGAAAACCCTAGTTCTAGAACCACAAGTGTCATCTGCGGTCCGCAGAGACTAGGAGAACCTATAAATTGAAATCCCATTTGAATTTTTTCATTATTTTCTTGCAACTACTAGCAATTTGAGAGCTCTAAGAGAGAGAGAACATTATTTGATACGAAACACTGCCAAACTCTACCGCAATTACACTCATCTATCCTGATGGCGGATCCTGATCAGCCATCGACTAGCCAGGGGTAGGGTGCGGGTAAGGTAACTCAAAACTAAGACCACGCACTCAATACTAGTAAAATGAACCACACTAAGAAATGTGGAAAATTAACCTCACTAAACTGCTAGTAATGAACCCCACTAGTCTAGGTTAGCTTAGTGTTTAATTTTATGCTTTAGTGGTCTAGGAGGGTACCCAAAATGGGTGCCGCTACTAAACTGTAGATGGTACCTACTGATGCGTAGTCGTTATACACATCATTAATTCTAAATGAATTTGTCAATCCAGGGTAGTGTACAAGGCTATCTGCGAAATAAGGGGTGAACAGGGTTATAACTTAGGTCAATCTAGAGCAATAGGTCTTATTGGTGAAATCGATTGTGTGGGGGATTTAGGACATTCCTATCTCTAAATTGCATAAATTAAACCTTAATATAATTGCAAAAATGAAAACTAATCATTAACTGCAGAAATGAAATCCTAATTACAATTGCAGAATGAGACCTAATTATGTTGCAAAAATAACAGTTGCAAAATTAGAAGTCTAATTATAATTATAGAAAGAAAATCTATTTAATTTTTCAACAATGGAAACCTAATTATAGCATGGAAATGAAACCCTATCAAGACTCTGTAATAGAAGGTTTTCAATATTCTGTGCAGGGGTTGACAACAAAACACAAAATGCAAGAAATTACAGAAAACAACAAATTTTGGAAATGACAGTCTGCAATAAATTGAAAGCTTTGCTGACAGTGGAGATTACAACCAAACCATTAATCACAATATCATACCAATCATAAAATAAGCTAATATTGCAAATGCTATTAGTTTTTTACAAAAAAATGAAATGACAAGTTCTACAACTCATTGTGTTGTAGCAAAATTATAATAAAAACCTGTTGTTAGTCCTCCTCCTAGGTCTGGAAGTGGCCAACCTCCTTGTACAGAAGAAGGTATGTGTCTCTCTCTCTCTAGATCTTACTCACACTCATTTACAACAATATGAATAGAAATAGTGCACTTTATTGATTCAAGAATATGATTACAATAATTTTGTTAAAAACCTGTTACAGGATTGTAACAATTACTTTTATGATTATTGCCTATTTTCTCCTATACTTACTTCTCTACTCTCCACTTTTCTACCTACCTTGATCAACCTGAATGGGAGCCATATTTATAGATGTCCTAAAGATCTACTTACAAACTGAGAATATCTCAAAAGATCTAATCCTATTATGCTGCAACAATTCCTGGGTTTATCCTAGAAGAGGATCAAACTTGATATTTCCATAAATGGTGGCTTTGGTCGGCAAGGATGGCAAAGTCAGATGGGAGATATTTTCCCTTACCCTTTTCAATCTTTATTTCCCTTTGTCCAGCATCATAAATCAGTTAACAAGTCAAAAAGCACATTCTGTTTTCATTTCAAAGATAAGTGGCTCATTTCGAAGAGACTGCAATTCTCATTCCGAAGATCCGCTCATTTCAAAGATACTGTGTTTTCTCATTCCAAAGATATCTGTTCATTACAAAGAGACTTCAGAATGAACAAATGTGTGCTATTTAAATGATTTCCTCTACATTTCTTAGGTGGGTTATCTCTCAAGATCAAATTTCAATGGTCTTCATCTCTTTCCATATGTGAATTCCATGCCTTGCCATTCATTGGCAGTTGGCTAGAATTTACATGGGAAAAACCAGTTTTTGCTGTACAGTAACAGTTTGCTTGCACTGTTGCCAAATTTAGGTAAAATAAATGCTTGAGACATATCAAAACATGATTAGTGAAATGCTACTATCAACTTAAGCATATCTCATTTAACAAGTCATAACAAAATAACATAAAACTTATGCAAAAAGCTGTAAAAATTAGAATATAATATTTCAGATGCATTTATCATGCAAATAGTTAATACACAACATATTGAATAAACTTAACTAGCATATCAGATTAAACATAAGAGTTTGTAGGCAATTTCAGTGTTCAAAACATGTTATGATTGAGGCATTTCCAGGCCTCATCATTTTCCCCCCAACTTATATTAATGCATGTCCTCATGCATTCTGTTGGGCTATGGAATCACATATGTCCATGTTCAAATTCAATGACCTGTAGAACAATTTATTACCTATATAATATCCCCTGTTCTCCTAAAGGTTTCTAAGCCATTATTCAAACTTTTTATCAGGTTGGGCATCTTCTTCAAAGTAGAATGAAATTGAAGTAATGATTATTGGAGGCCTAAATCTGAGACCTATCCAATGATGTTGCATGATTTCAAACAACCGTATCACTCCTTCTGCCCTTCTTCTGGACCATTCTAAGTTGATGGGAGAGATGAGTTTTCTTTTCTGTAAAGACATGGAAAGTTCAGCCCATCTGTTTCTACAGATTGATAATGCTGGAACAAAATTGTCATTACAAAATTTTTGAAGTCTAGTCACACAGTACCTTAAATTGTTCAAGTACATCCTCTTTACATCATCCTTGTTCATCATAGTGAAGTGTTGTCTGGTGATAATTGGGTGATTTGGCTGAATTACTTTGACTAACAATTCAACTCTTGATTCAATTTATTTATTCTGCCTTTTATCCTGGTCCCAATAAAACTGATTCCGCAAAGTGGACATGAATGCCCTCAATTGAACATCTCCAATGTAAATTTGAGGGTGAAATTCTACTTCTTCTGGAATAAAGAAGTGTAAAAATAGTTCACATAGAAGATTTTTTTGCTCTATAGGGCTGTCAAAATATGCTTCCAGGAAATCTGTAGTTGTGTCCAATTTATATGGGAGACCTGAGCTAATCCTCATGACCTGCCATCTAAGGTATTTATCCTTCAAAATAAGACTGTAAAATCTGGCTGACGGTCTAAATTGGACCAAAAAATTAGTGATCTGACATAAATTAGTCACTTTTTATTTTAATGCCTGGATCTCTGTTTCCTTTGCCTCTATCTGTTTTCCTTCCAATTTGAAATTTTCAATCCTAGTGGCAAGCTTCTCATATCTGATCACCCAACTGGCTATGTCTGCATTATATTATTCTAGGGATACAGTATTAGGTGGTCTAACTACAGGTGGAACTCTAGGTAGCAGATCTACCTGAACCCCTTTTTTTTCCACTTCTACTAGTTGATCATTTATCAACAATTCTACCTGTACCCCCTTTTTTACTATTTCTACTGGTTTGTCATCAGATAGTAATTCCACTTGCACCCCCTTGCTATTTCTACTGAATATGTAACAGCTTGAAATATAGAGACCTCAATAGAAGGAGTATTTACTTGAACAATTTCATGTTGCTGCTTGGACTGTTCCTGTGTTGGTGACTCATCTCTAGTATCTTCTGCTATGCTCTTTGCCAATTCTGAAGCATCTTCAGAATGAGAAGGTAATGCTTCAGAATGAAAGGGTGCTACTTCATAATGAGCACCCATGTCTGCCTCAACAGGGTCATCTACCCTAGATAAATCCACAAGTAATTGAGCCAAATCATCCTCATCAATGGAATGGATACAGTTGGCTATTTTTTAGACTGTGACAACCTTTTTCTCAATTTTGCCACTTCCTGCTGTAACTCTGCAATCTTCTTTTCTTGCATCTCAATGATGTTTTCTTTCTCTTTCAATCCAGCTGGTTTGTGTTTTGACAACACTTCTTTCTCTATTGTTGGTTTAACTCTAACTGGTTCCAAAGATTCTTCCCCTTCATTTTCCTTAATTTTAATTGAAACAGGTTCAGGTACAACTTTTCCTAAACGAAGTTGGATGTTACTACAATCAAGAACATTTATTTCAACATTTTATTCAGCTTCAACCACATAGACAGGGGATGCCTATCTCATTTTATTTGGATTAGTGATTGATTGAGCTAGAAGTTGAGGTTGTTTCACCTATTGTGTTTGTTGTGGTTGGTTCTATTTTTTTTGAAAATTTTGATTAGGTGCAGGCAACAAATGCTGAGATTGACCTTGATTTCTTTTCTGCCTTGGATAGGACTGGTATTGCTAACTCCACTATGGTTGATTTTACATCCAATGTGGATTATTCTGATTATGATTCTAGGGTGGGTTGTTTTGATTCCATTATGGATTATTCTGATTCTGATTCTGATTCCAGGTTGGATTACTCCAACTTGTTTGTGGCCATTCTTGGGAATTTGTCCATTGAGAATAATTCCAAGGACGTTGGGGTGGTTCTGATTGTCCCCAAGGCATAGTCCAGGGATTATGCCCCCAATTTATAGGAAAATGAGGGGGATTTTGGTATTGAGAGAAATTTCCCCCTTGTTTTGGTCCAACATAGTTGAGTTCCTCAGTCTGATTTTCTAACATAGTTTTGAGTTGTGGTAGCAGGTGGCATTTATCAATTGAATGCTTCTTTGAACATATACTACAAATGGCTGAGATAGATGTTTTATTCAAAGGACACTCCTGCAAAGCATGTTTATTTCTACATCTTGGGCAATAAATTGCCAAAGGTTATGTGGTTTTTTCTTTTGCAAAAATTTCCCCCAATGTTGTGTTCAATTGCACTAGAATATCAGTTTTAAAATTTGCAAGTTCCTCTATTAGGTCCTTCACATTAGTGCCATTTGCACTCTTTTTTCTTCTTCCCTGCTTAGTGCAAGAGTAATTCCTGCAGATATCCACAATTTCATCATTACTAAGATTATTTACATCCCCTTTTCCCATCAAATCCAATACTTCTCTGGATTCATCTTGTAATCCTCTCAAAAATATGGTTTTGCATAACTCTGGTTCTACAAGTCCACATCTCCTTTGAACAAAGGAGAACCTATCAAGATAGTCTTCTAATGTTTCATCATATTTTTGTTTAATCCTGAATAACTCATCTTTCCTGTTCCTTACACGACAATACTCCTGTTATTTGTCTAAAAACATAGTTTCTATTTGATCCCAAGTTCGGATGGAATTTGGCTCTAAGCTCATGAACCAACATAATGCTGAGTCCTTGAGTGTTGAGGGAAAGATCATAAGTTTCTGATTGTCATTTACATAATCATGGGCTTGACACACTACCTTGAATTCAAATAAAAATTGATCAGGATCTTCAGATACAACACCTCGAAAGGTTGGAAGTATTGAAGGTGAAATGGTTTTCATGGAAGAGTTTTGTGTTGGATTCAAATGGATAGGATATTCAAATATTCTAGAAGGTTGGGGCATATCTTGATCATCTCCTTCATTATGGACATAGCCATGTTGGCCATCCCTATCTAGATTACCTCCCTCTGCCATAGTTTCCTATTCCTTAGGAATAGTTAAACCTATCCAAATTTCACTCTCAAGAGGTCCAAGATCCTCTGTTGATGATGAGTCTGATGATTTTTCTTTCTTAGGATGTTATGATGATGATGAAGCTGGTGATTTATCAGAATGTTCTAATGATGGTGAGACTGGTGATTTTTCTTTCAATCTTTCTAGTAGTTCAAACATAGGCGATTCACTCCTTAGGTGTGAAGATCTTCTTAATGGAACAATCCAGGGATCCTTTTGGATAATTCTACATTTTTCATCCCTAGACTTACTCATTCATGTTTAATCTTAAATGACATAAATTATAGGTCAATAGTTGTTACTTTAACCAGCTATTCTATTCAGATTTTATCTTGAATCTTCACAGCTTAGTCTAATTAATAGCTATTGGACTGTTGTCACCTTCTAGCAACACAATTCCCTAGAAATTGTGCCAAAATAATGCGTAGTCATTTTACACATCATTAATTCTCAATGAATTTGTCAATCTAGGGTAGTGTACAAGGCTATCTGTGGAAGAAGGGGTGAACAGGGTTATAACTTAGGTCAATCTGGAGCAACAGGTCTTATTGGTGAAACTGATTGTGTGGGGTATTTCATAAATGAAAACTAATCATTAACTGCAAAAATGAAATCCTAATTACAATTGCAGAATGAGACCTAATTATGTTGCAGAAATAACAGTTGCAAAATTAGAAGTCTGATTATAATTGCAGAAAGGAAATATATTTAATTTTACAACAATGGAAACCTAATTATAGCATGGAAATGAAACCCTTTCAAGACTCTATAATAGAAGGTTGTCAATCTTCTATGCAGGGGTTGACAACAAAACACAAAATGCAAGAAATTACAGAAAACAACAAATTCTAGAAATGATAGTCTGCAATAAATTGAAAGCTTTGCTGAAAGTGGAGATTACAACCAAACCATTAATCACAATATCATCCCAATCATAAAATAAGCTAATATTGCAAATGCTATTAGTTGTTTACAAAGAAATGAAATGTCAAGTTCTACAACTCATTGTGCTGTAGCAAAATTATAATAAAAATTTGTTGTTAGTCCTCCTCCTAGGTCTGGAAGTGGCCAGCCTCCTTTTCCAAAAGAAGGTATGAGTATCTCTCTCTCTCTAGATCTTACTCACACTCATTTACAACAATATGAATAGAAATAGTGCACTTTATTGATTCAAGAACATGATTACAATAATTCTTCTGAAAACCTGTTACAGGACTGTAACAGTTACTTTTCTGATTATTGCCTATTTTCTCCTATACTTACCTCTCTACTCTCCACTTTTCTACCTACATTGTTCAACTTGAACGGGAGCCATATTTATATATGTCCTAAAGATATACTTACAAACTGAGAATATCTCAAAAGATCTAATCCTATTATGCTGCAACAATTCCTGGGTTTATCTTAGAAGAGGATCAAACTTGATATTTCCATAAATGGTGGCTTTGGTTGGCAAGGACAACAAAGTCAGATGGGAGATATTTTTCCTTACCCTTTTCAATATTTATTTCCATTTTTTTAGCGTTATAAATCGATCAACAAGTCAAAAAGCACATTTCAAAGATAAGTGGCTCATTCCGAAGAGACTACAATTCTCATTTCGAAGATCCGCTCATTTCGAAGATACTGTGTTTTCTCATTTTGAAGATATCTATTCATTTCGAAGAGACTTTAGAATGAACAAATGTGTGCTCTTTAAATTATTTCCTCTACATTTCTCAGGTGGGTTATCTCTCAGGATCAGATTTCAATGGTCTTCATCTCTTTCCATATGTGAATTTAATGCCTTGCTATTCATTGGCAATTGGCTAGAATTTACATGGAAAAAACTAGTTTTTACTGCACAGTAATAGTCTGCTTGCACTGTTGCCAGATTTAGGTAAAATAAGTGCTTGAGATATATCAAAACATGATTATTGAAATGCTGCTATAAACCTAAGCATATATCATTGAGCAAGTCATAACAAAATAACATAAAACTTATGCAGAAAGCTGTAAAAATCAAAATATAGTATTTTAGATATATTTATCATGCAAATAGTTAATACACAACATATTGAATCAACTTAACTAGAATATAAAATTAAACATAAGAGTTTGTAGGCAATTTTAGTGTTCAAAACATGTTATGATTGAGGCATTTCCAGGCCTCATCACCTGCGGTTCCTAGTTGGCAAATTGGGGACCGCAGGTTTCAGATGTGGTTCCCAATATGCAAATTGGGGACCGCAAGTTTCAGCTACGGTTCCCAATTTGCAAATTGGGGACCGCAGGTTTCAGTTGTGGTTTGCTATTGCTATTTTTTTTACTCTAGGTTGTCTAATTAAAATTTTTAATTTTCTTTAGCTCTGCTTAGCTAGATTTAGCTTACATTATGCTTTTTGCTTTTTAAAAGTTAACTTCTAGAGCGTGGGAGCCTGACCTTATGAAGACTCTCCATGAGGCCTTATCGGATGACGACCGAGCATGGTTCCGAGCCATCGGGTTTGGTTACATCATGGATCTACCCACCATTAGGGTAGATCAAGCCTATCTTACTGCATTGGCCCGGCGTTGGAATGCGTGGACCAACACATTCCACCTTCCTCCCGGTGAGATGACTATCACTCTGGAGGATGTCTACAGGATCTTCAGGATCCCCATCGATGGCGAGGCTATCATCTCCTCTGCCTCCATGACAAAGGATGTTGTCTTCATGCTATCTTTGGTGACCAGAGCATCGATGCACAGGATGATGCTGACCACAGAGGGGTGCACATCGGTGACTGGTACCACGATGATGTCTTTTCTATACGAGAGGCCCTCTTCATGCATCTCATTGTGCAGATTGTCCTTCTAGACTCCTTGGGCGTGAGGATTCCCTGGAACATGTTAGCCACTACTTGGAGGGTGCTTCAGAGCTCTATAGAGGAGCCACTATGATTAGCTTGGGGGAGCACCCTATTATGCCAGCTCTATAGGGAGCTATACCAGATCATAGAGCGTAGCCATAAGGGCATCAGTTGTAGTCTATTGTTATAGATCTGGGGGTGGCAGCACATCCGGATCGAGCATCCTATGGAGCTACCACTATGCATCACCACCATAGATGTCGACCATCAGTGTTACGCCGCATGTTGGCCTCATGCTGAGGAGGGTATCCATAGTAGGGCTCATGCTAGGAACACTGAGCACTACATCATTAGGTTTGCATCACTTGGGCTAGGGGACATTGTCTGGTGCCCCTACATGGATTGCCCTGCATGGCCTGAGGCGGACGAGTGGCTACGATGGGCCCATCGAGATAGATGGCTTATCTAGCATAAGCCAAAGGTCAGAGAGTATCAGTTCTTCTCTCATGTCCTACGATAGTTCGGCATGGTGCAGGACATACCAGAGATGCCACTGAGGTACAAACGCCTGGCTCTAGAGAGGGACCTCCCATTGATAGTTCCTCCACCACTAGGAGATGCACTCGATGACTTCCAAGAGTCGAGGGTTGAGACAACTGGGACCATGCCAGACTATGATGGGTGGTGGTCCTTATTCAGATGGCATGGGATAGGGCCTCTAGGCCGAGAGCCGACTCAAGTAGAGGTAGAGGCAGATCCTGATGGGCGTAGGGTGCGCCAATGTATAGAGGGTGGTTGGGGTGCAGAGGCCACCATTGAGGATATTCCAAAGATTGACCCTAAGGAGGATACTCCAGAGGAGGGTGAGGTCCCTCCTGATAGTGCAGAGGGATGACTATTGGCTCAGGTGGCTGACTTGTAGAGTCAGCTCGAGCGGTTTCACACACAACAGCTCGAGAGAGACACTACCATCACCACTCTAGAGGCGAAGGTGGCTGACAGGGAGTGATGCCTGACTGAGGCGTAGGACCAAGTATAGGAGCTCACGACTCGAGCCACAGATGTAGAGGCCTAGGTGTAGAGACTACAGACTACCTTAGAGTTAGCACAGGCACAATGAACTATAGTAGAGGCAGAGCAGGATCTTGCTCGAGCATCGAGAGGGGCTATGCCACCTCCTCAGGCTACTATGGGGCCTCCTACAACACCAATAGTAGGTACAATAACTGCATAAGATCCGACGACTGAGGTAGAGTGACTACGTGGTATGGTCATGAGGACCAATGAGATGCACGTAGCCTAACTTGCTCACGTTGATCAGCTAGTCGGTTACATAGAGATGCATGGGCTACAGGTTCCTAAGGATCCTTTCTCATCAGAGTCGTAGCATACCAGGTCTAGGACCTCAAGGCAGTCTACAATGAGCTCGAGTCATAGGACTCACAAGACTGAGAGGATGCACAAGTCCTCTAGCACACACACAACGAGATCGTAGGCCAGGACTAGAGATCCAGGGTAGACATCAGGGGCCTCCAGTCAGAGGACTAGCCTACTATAGTTACCAATTTCCTATGTGTTGGGTGCTTTAGGCTTTGGAGGTAGGCAGGATCCACCATAGGTGCCAGGTCAGCCAGGAGAGCAGGCTCCAGAGCACAGTGTGGAGGGAGGCGATGAGAGCTCCAGTACAGGGGAGCAGCCTAGATCTGAGTTATAGTAGCTGTCGACTACATTTTTGATATATCATTTTATGTGTAAGGTCGAGGACCTACATAGTTGTAGCCTACGGGCATTTTGTACTCCCTATGTACTCTTTTGGACACATATATATATATGATATGATCTTTTATGGCTCATTATGTGTACATGTTTATTTATTTGTTTTTGATTTTATGTTTATTTGATGCACATGGATGCAAGGCTTATGTAAATGCTATGTTTATATGATGCGATGTATGGATGACATGCACTAGATAGCTATTTTACTTTATGATGATGATATGCAGTGATCTAGATGATTAGATGTGCGAGATATGATATATGCATATGGATGCGATGTTTATTTTTAAACGCATATTTATTTTTGCTTTGTGGGCATGCATTTATTTTATGCAGTTTATGGTATGCTATGCAATGTATGGTAATGCATTATGTACATAATCATAATCTAATGGAAATGAACCTGTATGCTTTAATCACTTAAAACATAAGGAATGAATGTAAACTGTGTATATCAATTTTTAAAATATGACACCATAGAATGTATAACAATCATGCAAAATAATTGATAATTCTCATTACAAGAACTTAATCAATTAATCACCCATATATGAAATGCAGTGAAATGGATTGGTATAATGCTAATGAATGAATATGTCATTTTGTATATTTCTTCTTTTTCTGCACTAAATAGTCAGTGGTCGTCTAAACATCATTTCTGATATTCATGCGGTATCTATCCTATATGTTTGATTGTGCTTTGTAAAATGCATTCTGATGAATGAATGACTCATATTTCTGAAGTCTAATGATATTTGGTATCTTGTTGCTATTGGAGAACTTTTTGGGGTTTTCCTTGAGACTCAAACACCCTAGTAGACTTCTCCAAAAATCACATACTAACTGTACAAGGCTTATATTGGACAAGGCTTTTGCCGTGACAGACCCAACTATTCATTATCCCTGTGTGTGCATGTGAGTATTTTTAGATAGATCATAAGCATACCCCGTATGTCAGTCGGGACTCTTTCAACCCATATGTGAGATAGGGTTCCTCATACGATCGTACCATCCTTGTTTCAGCTTTGATTAGACTTATACAACTAGACAATCCTAGGTACCTAGAGCTAGCTCATCTTGCAAATTGATCAGGGCTACCCCTCCAAATGCAAAGTGGGACTCTTTCAACCCATTGCTACGTTTGGGGATCACCCAATAGAACTACCCCTCCGATTGCAGGTGGGACTCTTCCAACCCATTGCTATGATCGGGGATCACTCTATGGCTTTCAAAAGGTGGACAATCCAGGGATTCAAGTTCTCACCCTTCTTACTTGCTCATATGTAGTGATAAAAATCACTGTTAGTCCACGTGTTACCATTTTCTTTGAGCAAGGGATTTTTATAGTGCTTTTGATTCACTATGTCACTTTACATTTTGAACTTGAAATTTGTACTTTTGCACTTTGTAACTTGGGATTTAAACTTTGTGACTTTGGGATTTATAGGGGAAATTCTTGTCCTTTTGCCAAAGTACACCTTTCTAGACCGACTATTTGCAAGATAAGCAGGTCGTGAAACCCATCTCTCTAGATACCTAAGACTGCTTTCGCAGCTTTCATCCTCTCTTGTCTTAGCAGGATTTTATATTGTTTTGCTTAGTGATGGGATTCTGATATGTTGAAGCACTATCCCAACTAATGACCTTGTCTATAACAGCAAAGCAAGCTTTCTACAATACCTGAAGAACCCACTAGGTATGGCTGAGTGACTGGAAAACTTAATATACATACATATTTCTCCACAACAAGTATCGTGTATGAATGCAATGAATTATGATAAATGCAAGGGTGCATGATTGAAACACAAACGTGTGATCATTTGTAAAATTTTGATATACACATTACACTCTACTATGGAATGCAATGGATGACAAATGCCTAAATGCAATATGATGATGTGAATGCATATATGAAAATGCAAACTGCAAAAGCAAATGTTTTTGGATTTTATGCTTTACCAATTTTTTTTTGGAATTTTATATATTTTCAAATTTTTATACATTTTTGAGCTTTCATATTTGACCAAATGATGAGTACATGTCCTTGGAGCTTTTAAGGATGACCAAATGGCGAGGAACTGCCTTTGGAGCTTTTACTTGACCAAGCTACTCAACAGAGAGCTTGGGGCATTTTGGGATGACCGAGTGGTTGAGACAAAACCCTCAGAGCTTTTGGGTTGACCAAAGGGCTTACAGATGCCTTTGGTGCATTTACTTGACCAAGCTTCTCAATTCAAGAACTTAGAGCCTTTTGAGATGACCGAGCGGTTGTGGACAAACCCTCAGAGCTTTTGGGTTGACCAAAGGGCTTACAGATGCCTTTGGTGCCTTTACTACACTCTCAAGCATAGAACACCTTAATATGGATGATATTGAGAGGCTCAAGCTCTTCCACACCCTCTAGCGATGTTAGGTGATAGGTACCTAGACCAATATTTTTAGATATGATGTAAGGCCCTAGCCAATTAGTCATGAATTTGTCTCGCATATCAGGTGACAAATTCGAGTTCTATTGGTTCTCTTTCAGCACAAGATCCCCAACTTCAAAGTCTCTCTGGTGGACTTTGACATTGTAAGCTCATTTTAATCACTCCTGATAAACGTGGAGATGCTCGAGGGCATTCACGCGATGTTCATCGAGCAACGTCAATTGATCGAGGTGAGCTTGTCGTGCGGTGTCATCATCGATGAACTCTTTCAATGTGATGCACAACATTGGAATTTCCAACTCTAAGGGCATAATGGCCTCAGTGCCATATACTAGTGAAAATGGCGTTGCCCCAATGGGCATCCGAATGCTAGTCCTGTAAGCCCATAATGCAAGGGGCAACTGTATATGCCAATCCTTGTGGTGTTCTTGCACTATCTTTTTCAAGATGGCTACCACAGTCTTGTTTGAGGCCTCAACTTGCCCGTTTGCTTGCGGATAGTATGGAGTTGCAAAACTATGTTTAATGCGGTATTTAGACGTTAAAGCCCACATAATTTTGTTCTTAAAAGAAGTTCCATTATCCAAAATTATTTTGGATGGTATCCCAAAATGACATATGATATGCTCGAGAATAAATTCTATGATGCGAGCTCTAGTGGTCATTGTAAGGGGAATGGCTTCCACCCACTTTGTAAAATACTCAGTAGCCATGATAATGAATGTATGTCGGCCTGACGATGGAGGAGAAATCTTGCCAATAAGATCTAGTCCCCATTGAGCAAATGGCCAAGCCGCCTGAATGGGTTGTAAGGCCTATGATGGCAAGTGCGTAAGATTAGCATGATGCTGACATTTAACGCATTTCTTGACATACACATTGCAATCCTTCTCCATAGTGGGCCAATAATAACCCATGCGAAGGATGCATTTGATGATAGCCATGCCACTGAAATGGCCATCGCACGTACCATCGTGAGCTTCTAAAATTGCCCAAGATGACTCTTGGGGCTCAAGACATCGAAGGAGAACTCCTTCATAGCTGCGTCGGTACAAAATGTCTCCTATCAAGACATACTTAGTCACTTTCTATTTGAATGTGCATCTTGCGGCATGCGATAATCCCTCTGGGATCATACCAAGTTTTAGGAAGTCTTGGATTTGCAACATCCAGCTTTGACAAGCCTCAGCTTCGATCGCCAAGATGACTTGCTCCCCCTACGTATTTAACTTTGTAAATGCAGACTGGGAAACAACCTTATGGTGAATGGTAGTACCACTCCCCGTAGGACTCTGAGAAGTCAATGACTCCCAGGGTGCCTGCTTAAGAAAGTCTTCCGCTCTACGAAACCAATCAGCTGTTGGTTCCACGACAATCATGTTGACTGACTCTTTGTTATCAAAGGCTGCACGCTCCACTGCTGGGTGTGAGAGCATTCTAACATGGATGGTAGTAAAATCGGTAGATGGATTCTGAGGGATCAAGGACCCCAAAGATGCCATGGTGTCTACGAACCTATTTGATGAACGAGGGATTGCCTCGATGTCATACCATTCAAATTTAGCTAGATAAGTGGCAACAAGATCTTTGTAGGCTTTCAGTACGGGACATCGACACTGAAAGAGCCCCTTAACTTGGTTAACTATGAGCAGAGAATCACCAAAAATGTTCAATATTTTAATACCCATGGCGATGGCTGCATGGAGGCCCAAAAGTAGGGCTTCGTACTCAACATTATTGTTGGTGCACGAAAAGTCTAACTTGAATGACAAGGGCATTGGAGCTCCTTGTGGCATGAAAAACACTATTCCTGCACCACCCCCTTGCTCACACTTTGAACCATCGAAGAACAATGTCATATCAACATTATTCTCTGGTTCTTCGGGTTTGGGAGCTTCAGATATTATGAAGACCGCATCATCTGGAAGCTCAATGGTTAGAGGCCTACTATTGGACAGTGGTGCCTCAACCAGTTGATCAGCTATGACTTGTCCCTTGATGGAATTTTGGCTGATGAATTGCAAATCAAATTCTATCAATAGCATGATCCACTTTGCAGTACGTGTGTTATGATATGTCTTGCTCATCATATACTGCAAAGGATTCTATTTTGATATAACATATGTTGTATGACTTAGCATGTAATGCCACAATTTCTTGGTAGTGAACACCACTGCTAAACAAAGCTTCTCAACATATGCATATCCTGACTCATAACTCACCAAGGTGCGACTGATGTAATATACGGCTTGCTCTTTGCCTTGCACATTCTTTTGGGCTAACATGGTCCCTAATGCAAAGTTGGTTGCCGATATATATAGCAAAAAGGCACATCTAGCCTTGGTGGAGCTAGTATTGGTGACATTGCTAGGTATTGCTTAATCTTAGCAAAGGCTACTTGGTAGTCCTCATCCCAATCAAATGGGACCCCCTTGTGTAGCAATCGATTCATGGGTCGACATTTATCTGATAATTGAGTGATGAATCACTTTATGGATGCTACTTTGCCCTGAAGGCTTCTTAGTTCTTTGATATTAGTGGGAGGACGCATCTCTAGAATAGCCTTGACCTTTGTTGGGTCTACTTCGATGCCTCATTTAGAAATGATGAATCCCAAGAGTTTACCTGAAGTTATGCCAAATACGCACTTCTTAGGATTCAACCTGACATTATGCTCTATCAGGTGATCGAAGACCTTCCTTAAGACCTTCGCATGCTCTGCTCACAACAACGACTTAGCTAGTAAGTCATCGATATAATCTTCTAAGATTTTATGCATGTAGTCATGAAAGATATATGTCATTGCCCGTTGATATGTGGCACCAACATTTTTAAGACCGAATGGCATAACTTTGTAGCAAAATGTCCCCCATGGCATTATAAACATGGTTTTATGCTGATCTTCAGGTTTAATCTGAATCTGATTGTATCCAGAAAAATCATCCATAAGGGAGAGCATTTCATGACCTATAGTAGCATCTACCAGAGCATCGATATTTGGCAATGGAAATGAATCTTTGGGTGTTGCCTTATTGAGATCTCTAAAATCCATACAAATACGGACCCTTCCATCTGGCTTTCCTACGGGCACCATATTGGACACCCATTCTGGATAGTCGATGGAGATGACGAACTCTACGTCCAACAGCTTTTGCAACTCGTCTTTCACCATTAAGGCTACTGTTGGATGCATTTTTCTGAGTTTTTGCTTGACTGGCTTCTTCGAAAGATCTAGCGAAAGGTTATGAGTAACCAATTTTGGATCTAGACCCGACATGTCTTTGTAAGTCCAAGCAAAGAGATCAGGTCTCTCTTTCAGTAGAGGGATGATGCTATCACGCTCATCCAGAGTGAGACTCTCTCCAAATCTAACCTTCTTTGGATTGGTGGGATCTTTACTGATATCCACATCGAAGGTTTTCTCTATTGACATATGTGATCCCTCCTCAAGCTGGTGAGGCATAGGAATCAGATGGATGTCATCATCCGGGTTCACATGTTCCTCATGGGAAGCACCCTCAGCATGATAAACATCATAAGCATAACCTGGCACAAAATGAAATGGTTGCAACATTTCTTCATTAGGGAAGAAATCTTCAGGCTGGACCGATGAGTCAGCGCGATCCCAATCGATAGCATCCATGTTCAGATGCAGCGGTTTGGATGGATCTACTGGATTGTGGAGTGGAGTGGTCAAATCAATGGAGACCATACTGATGGAATGGAATTGATCTCCTAAACCACATGGACAAAACTCTATATCTGAAGCGTAGCTTCTATACCCAAGATCTAGCTCGGATGGTATGGGCACAAATGGATCCTCTCTATGGGATGCCCATATAACTGGATCCTCCCGATGCACTAGCTACAAAATGGGATCTCTCGGCTCAAGGAGCTCCACGTACGTAGGCGGATGGGGAAAGAGTTCCTGATACCTCTCTTCGAGCTCTCTTCTTTCCCTCAGGCTACGATGGAGATTAATCTCCCGATGCAAACCTATAGCTATAATAGGTGGGGGACCTCGAGGTGGAGGCCTATTACGTAGGTGATGAGGTCCCAAATAGGCCATCTCCAATGAATCCTCATCATCACTATACAAATACAATCCATCACTTCCCCCCTCTTCTAAGGGGCGATCTGCTAGATGTGGCCCCATGTATCTGATTCTACGATCACTATCATCACTATCCAGATAAATCTGATAGAATGATCGTATATATGATACTACCATATAAACTGGCACTACTTCTTCCTCAGAGCACTCAGTGTTGGGAGGGACTTCCTCCATAACATGCTTCGATTCCCTAGGCAATAGATATTGTGGATACACGAGCCTAGAATCGGTCCTCTCATCTACATCACTATGGTCACTACCATGGATGGACCACTCTATTGTGTCTATGCACAGTGGGAGATTAGTTGGGTGAGGCCTTAAATAGGCCTCCTCTATTTCATCTTTATAATCACTATCGACTATGAAGCGCTCATTCGTCTCTTCCACTTGTTCCATAGGTAGCAGATGGCGTATAAACATCGGACCTGGAAAGGTCGGCTCGATTTCCTCCTCAGATTGATCATCATTTGAGGACTCATCATCTGCATCATAACTAGGTCCACTCATTTCGGAGGTGGACTCCTCTCCATCATCATCACAAAGATCTCCTAACTCGAGATCGCCTATAGTAGTGGGGTTATGCCCCTGCATACCAGTGTCATCGGTAGCATTACGGATTTGGTTACCCAGGTTGTCTCTGGGGTTGTCCTCTAAGGGCCCATCATGATATGAATCGGGTGGCCCTATGGTAACAAATGATACCATCTAGTGAGTCCTCCAATAGCTAGAAGGATTAGGGTGATATGGATTAAAATCCACATCATCCCCTAGACTCAGGTACATGTGATCTAAGGATGCGATAAGCAAATCATCATGATCCTGTACCTGTAACCCTAACCCGAACCTATCAGTAGCTAACTGATAATGAGGTTCGAGCGGAGTCCTACGTCCTTGTTCAAAAAGACCAAGGCCATGTCCATGCCAATGATACGACTCAAAAATGTGCATGGCATATTTTGGGTTGGATAGATAGCGCACATTCATAGTGAATGGCTCATCATCATCCTCATCTATGGACATTCTGGTGGGTGCTTGATCTAGCCCTACGTAGACGAAGTTTGTTTGGTTGGGTGGCTCACCCAACGACACTACAGATCCAATCAAAAATTGATGGGCGTGTGGTCGGCCCATCTCTTGTGCAGTCTTTAGGATAGGTCCGAAAGTAACATTTTGCACAAGATACTCACCCAACCCTATGCTAGCCAGATGAATGGTCACCTATGGTGCAGATGACCCTGCTGAAGATGCAGGTGAAGCAGGCTGAGGTGCCTCCTCGGCTTTGTCTTGAGGTTCTTCCACATCCATGGGAGTGGGAGTCTCATTGGCGACTGGTCTAGGCATATGATATTCTACTTTCTCACCCAATTTCACCTTTAGCTTCTCGTCTTGCCGATGCATTGTCGATGTAGTCAATTTTAGAGAAGTTGTAGTCGTATGCTCAGATCTATGTGACACAGATGTCGATGGTTGAGCATGGGCTATTGGTTTACCTCTTGGAATCTTAACCGGTGAAGCAGGCTGGATATCCAAGTGCATCGATGGGAGTACAAAACCCCCATGCAAATCTGCTAGGTTCATGAACTTGAATGGTTCTTCATCCAAGGACACTACGTGAACCTGTCCCTCATGAATGTACTTCATGCATTGATGCAAGATAGAGGGGATGCAATGCATTTCATGAATCCAAGGCCTTTCGAGTAGAATGTTGTACTGCATGGCACCCTCTATCATGTGACACATCACAGAGATGGTCTTGAGTCCCACCTGAATAGGTAGAACAATTGTACCAACCATCGAGCATAGTGCATCGTTAAACGCTCTCAACGTAAAGGTGGTAGGCACAATGTGTGATTTGGGTAACTTGAGATGGCTCAATGCCTTGGTCATAATTATATTGATCGAGGACCCAGTGTCGATCAAGACCCTTTTGAAAGGCATGTGGTTAACACACGTGATAATATGCAATGGTGGGTCAGCCATAATAGTAGGAACCATCCTCACTTCATGATCATAAAATTGTATCGTGGGTTCCTGACACTATTGTACATGTCCCACAAAATTTGTAAATGCATGCGCATCTTGGGACTGTACCTCAATGGACCTCAGAATGTCCATAAGAGTCTCCCTGTGTCTAGGGGACTACTGAATAAGCTCATATATTGACAACTTCATAGGAGTTATCTGCAGGTTCTGAACTAACCTGCTCCTTATGGTCACCACCGGTCTAGTTGGTGGGCCTAGAATGTTCTGAGTTGGTCGTTGATCCGATGTAGCTTGTATTCTAATGGGAGCATGAGGTTGATTCAGTTGATCATACCTCCCATGTCTAGTAACAACATTGACCATGCCTACGAACCCCTGGGTAGGTGGTTCGATTCTCACTTGATTGACCTAGCTGACATTGTTACGAGGTGCCTCATGATTAGGTAGTGGATTCTTGAAAATCCCCATGTTTCTATTGTCGGGCGCCTATGGATTGCCTGGTACTACAAGCTCTCCTTTTTCTATCATGTTCTACACAATGTGTTTGAAGGACCAACATGTCTCGATGTCATGGCCTTTCGCTCTATGGAATATGTAGAATAGATCATCTTGATGCCACTTCGACTTTGGCACATTCGGATCTATTAATTTGACCTCGAGCAATCGTATGGCCTTGGCCTCGCATAGTTGATGGAAAATCAAAGTCATCGATTCCGTCAGAGGTGT
Source organism: Wollemia nobilis (assembly GCA_028583015.1). Lineage (NCBI taxonomy): Eukaryota > Viridiplantae > Streptophyta > Pinopsida > Araucariales > Araucariaceae > Wollemia > Wollemia nobilis. The sequence continues at coordinate 2,933,195 of JAQPPZ010003204.1, forward strand.
GAACTGGCGAGGTGGGCGCTCTTCTCTATTTTTGCCCTTATAGTTGTTTTTGCGTGTCTCATAACGCGCAGGAGGAGGTTGGGCCTGATAATTAGGCTTTTGTTGTCCCTTGTCCTCTCCTCCAAGATTTAGTACTACTTGATTCACGTGGGCCTGCTTGCCCTGTTGCTTCGTAGTACTCTTTTTAAACCCTTCTTTCCTGGTCTTGAGCTTCAAGTTGCCTTCTTGCAACTTGATGTCCTCGATCACCTTGGCTTGCGCCACAACTTCCTCGAATGTAGCATACTACTATAGCTGCAATAGTAGCGAGATGTGCTTGGCACAACTCTTTGTAAACATTCAGGTCAATTCGACTATAGGAATAGGGAATGGTAGCTTTGCCATTATTCTATGCCATCTCTTTCTGTATTGCTCGATGGGCTCATCATCGTGCTGAGCTAGCATAGCCAAATCGGAAAGGTTGGCCTATTTCTTGATGCCAAATGAATAGCATTCAAGAAATGCATCAACTAACTGCTCGAAACTAGTAATACTATGTTTCTTCAGCTGGTTGAACCACTCTCGAGCTAGGTCGAAGAGTGTCATAATGAAGGTGCGCAACAACAAGGCATCATGACTCTTTATCTAGAAACAAGCATCCAAAAAACTCGTAACATGCTCTTGGGCATCCTCATCACCCTTGAATTTTTCTAACCTGGGCATATCAAAATGCTCAGGATATGGAGGCGTAGGCACCGAGGGGTCTAGAGGTTCATTGTGTATCTTCCTCAGTGTCGGCTTTTGCATAGCCATGCCTTGCCTCTCTATTGCTTTGACCTTATCGGCCAAAACCTTGTACGCCTCAGAAGACAAAAAGTCCTCCTCCCTAAGCTAACATGGAGGCGGTCTAGGAGGTAATGTCTTCTTCGAGGGAGGTGGAGGACGTGGCTCTTCCTCCTCCTCAACTCGATAACTCTCAGGATACTCCTGATCGTATCCATCTACATCTACATGTTCATGCTACCTCTATCTAAGATCATTGAGTGATGATAGTCGCTCCCTCTATTGGGCACTGACATGAGTACGAGCGTCTCTGTGCTCCTCGTGCATATCGGCTAGGGACACAACCCTCCTATGCACATGCTCTCTATGCTCCTTGAGAGGGTATAGGCCAGCCCTGGCTAGCCGATCCTCCTACTCTATGCGCTCCTTCTGAGCTAGAATACGCTCCTCGTGCATGCGTTGCTCATATAATCTCTATCATAGGAGCCTTTGCGCTTGAATATTTTCATCTTCAATATGTTGCCTCTCTAGGTGAGCATCCTCCAATTGATCTTGGAGGAGTTGACATCTTTGCTCAGACACCAGTCTATGTGATCTATCGATCTGGTCGGCCATGGGAGGCCTCTGGTGTGTATGCTCTATGTGAGCTACCTTATGGGTTCTGTACCCATCGAACAAATGTGTTGATGGTGGACGTGTGACATGAGGGTGCTTAGAAGCCTCTCCATGCTCTCTAGTGATCTTGATACAACTATCGCTATGCTCACTCGGAGCATGAGTGGGTGGAGCTATAGGCTTGCAGCCTAGCTGCTCAAGAACACTACCTAGACCATCTAACTATCTAGACCTCCACCGCTCATGCGGTGGTGTTCCATTAGCTCCCACCTTTGATATATCAATGGTGATCTTGCATGGTGGGCCACGCATGGGAGTATGGGTGGACCTATGCTCGAAAGTGAGCCTATCCTCTTGCCCCTGAATGGGTGGATCTTTGGTCCATCTATACTCTGACTATGGAGGGTTAGAACCTCCTATGGACCTAGTACGTATGGGAACCAACTTGGTCCCCTGCACAACATATTCCTCGATCGATCCCATGGATGCACGTGTAGTGCGGTCTCGATAATGGCTTTGGAGTAGAGCATCCTCATGCTGAGAAGCTCCATGCTTAGTCCTATGCCTAGAGGAGTGTAATGAAGCTCCTCTATTGGGGGTCCGCTCAACGGGATCTCCCCGTGTCGAGTTGTCACCTCTAATGCTCGTCGAACGTCATTCGGTTCGCTCATGTGTATGAGGACTCGACACATGCTATTGTGAACCAGTTGGGGGTTGATCATGGGCATCGGTCCTAGACCTTTGTCGATCACCCCGTGTGTTCACCATTTGTGTACCTAACATCTAGATGTGTTTTATTATGCAAACAAGGTATACAAATGATGATTATCTCCTTTTAAATTTTTATTGTGAGCCCTAAACTATTTGATGTTGTTTTCAGATGTGTTGTATCGGTGTTAGAAACTCTCACATGTTTTGAAAGATTGTTGGATTTTATACTCAGTTAAATTGGCTTTCACCTGTATACCCATAGCTCGACAACTTGGCGATGAAATCCAAGTCACGTAAACCAACCTATAATGTGTGGAAGTGAAGCCCACACATGGTCAAGGGGCACAGGTCCTCCCAGTTCCTCACCCATTTTCCCCCAATCAGCGTCATACCCTCCGAAGAGGAGTATATGCAAATTTTTTAGGGTACGAAAGGATCTTGGACCCGGTATGGTCTAGTAACACAAGGTACATGGGATTTGGGCCAACGGATGGAAATTACGCCCACCATCATTGAACCCTACTAGTGGTTGGAGATGAAGCCCAACTCACTAGCGTTTAAGTGCCAGGTGGTGTGTGTGGTTCCTTTTACTTTGCAAAAATGACAAATGCATAAAAGAGCATAATGATCATTCCTACATGATATGCATGAAAAGAAAGGAACATTTCAAATTCAGAAAGAATGCATGCTAATGTCCTATATGATATTTTGATGATGCAATTACAATGACATGGCCACTAATTGGGCCTCAAGCATGCAAACGACACACAATCTCTATCAAGGTCATTGTATTTAGGGGCGGACTGCACTCAGAGGTCCGTTGTTCCCAACAACGCCTTTCTAATGAAAGGAAAATGGAAACAAACTAAGACTTGTTCATTGAATTTTTTATTTAAGTTCCTAGTTTGCAATAGTTCAATGCTTTCTGGAAAAACACAGAGCAAAAAATTCAAAATAGATAGTGAAATTGGGGCCTACCTTAGCTCCTGCTCTGCTGCCCACTGAGTTTCCTGCTGTCTGCCTTTTCCTCTATTAACCGTAGGTCCGATCTATGGGCTGCAGTAGTGACCGCAGGTTACAGCCATGGGCCAAAAAATAACCGTAGCTGAAAGCTACGGTTAGCACCTGAGATAAGAAAAAGCCAAGAAAAGTCAGAACTCAGGGCTAAAATTATGGGGTTCCACCGTGATCGCCATCTGACCTAACCATGGAGCGTGCACCTAGCTACTGTATTGATCTATACCATCATGAAAGCATAAATATTCACACAAGTACATAAATTGAACAAAAACAACGTAAGTAAGGTTTCTTGTATTAATATTTGAATGAGCTTTGATTACAAAAATGCCCTCTTAGGGTCACTTGAAAGATGATACTGATATTACAATTGCCAATGCCCTCAATAGGGTAGGCGCACTTATAGTGCTCTATTGATTAGTCACAAACTGCCTTGGGGTGGAGCTGACCCCCTTCTTCGTGATGTGGAAGGATTATGACATAAGCTCCTCTTGCACCTGTCTCCCTACGAACAAGAAACAACAACACATGATTAAAAATATTGATAGCCTCTCGTGATGAGGCCCTTTAAGGAAATATGTATGTAAATGCCATTAAACTAGTAAAACAAGAAAACATAAAGAAAGACTTTAAACTATTCTAATTTGATCAAGAATTATACTACAACATGAAGGACATGAATAAGCAAATGATGCATGGATCAAATATCAAGTTAGGAGCAATAAAGTGCATAAAAGATCCAATATAATCCTACTTAATACAATGCATGAAATGACTAATTCCTACGGTCAGAGTTTCTCTAAAATGCAATTAAACCTATGAAAAGACTAATATAACTAATCTATGTGGTCAAAAGCAAAGCAAGTAAGGTGATCAGTCACCTGTTGCAAACCATAGCTATGGTGGGCGGTCTGCACTATGAACCATGGTTGACAACCATGGTTTGACCTCTGATAGGTTTACCCTCAGAATTAGGGGCAGTGGGCTTGACCTCCTTATCCAAATTGATGTTCAAGGGTCGCCTTTGTTGTCCTCTAACAGATTTGGTGGTCAAATCACTGTGAAGGGCCTTCGTTTGCCCGGATTTGTGTTTCTTGAATCTCCTAGGCACCTAGGGCATCCATGGCTAATTGGTCTTTAGGTGAATAGCAAAGGGGCTCTCAAATGCATAGATTCAGTATGCAATTTGATAGGGCTTCACTGCTCTCTTGATCAATTAACTCTTCTCTTTCTCCCCATTTGGAGGGGGTATTTATAGCATGCCCCTAGGGCTAGGGGTGGCTTCATGGAGAAGCCAAGACCAAGAAGGGTGGTTAGGACAGTTGGGATGGAAGCCTCTGGAATATTTCATCCTTCAACTGCCTCCTTCTAGATCTTTTGGCCGTTCCAACCGATTTGGCTCGGATGGAAGGCCTAACTGAACTTCAGTTAAGACCGTAGGTCACAGTTGTGGTCCAGACTACAGACCGTAGGTGTCAACCATGGTTTAGACTGGAGACCGTAGGTCTGGGCTGCGGTTCAGACTGCTTAGGCCAAAATGCCTAAATTGAGTGGTTAGAACCACTGCTCTATCTTGGAGTCTATCCAAGATCCTCCATATGGTTTTGTAGCATGTCCATATGAGTAGTCGCCCTCGACATGACGCGTTTTAGGTGTCTACACTACCAAATCTACACAATATCAGATTTGTTAATTTTGTCATTGTCAAAGAGGGAGAAGATTCTTTATTTGAGGATAATGATGTATGTCCTAATTATCAAGGGGTTGTAACCAAAAGCAAAAGGCAAAATAGGAGCAAGAACCAACCCAAAAATAAATCGAGGGCAATGCATGCACCACAAAATTAAGAAGAGGAATACCAATATTACACATTAATGAAAAATTCCAATAGTAGTTATGCAAGAAAAGTAGGGAGAAAGCATTGAAAAAAATCCAACTACTATCCCATAAACTAGTGTTCAGGCTAAGAAAAGAAAATATACTGATAATGGAAAATAACCCAAAAAGAGAAAGGGGTATAGGAAATGATAGGTAAGACAAGGAATAAATAGAACAAGAAATATAATCTACAGAAGAAGACAAAGAATTGCTTGAAATTTTCTTCTCTTACTAGTGAGGAATGCACCATGACCATAAGATAGTATAGGAAGTTCATATCATGCAATGAAAGCAATACTATTGAAATCAAGTTCAATATAGTAGAGAATATGAAGAAGATCCCAACAAAATTAAGCATGTTGGAAGCCCTATCCCTACTAAGACAAAAGAGTTTATTGTAAAAGTATATTAGGGAGTAAGAAAGGAGTTATGCTAAGAATGAATAACCAAAACAAGCACAATAGATCTAGTAAAGCAACAAAACTTGATGATAAGTAATCCTTTGAACATCCAAGTCAATGTGAAAGATATTCTAAATACTATGAATCCAAAAATCCTAAAGTTGCCATTATTTCATGCAGCACTAAAATTTGAGAATTATCTACTAAGCAATTGCATAATGGATTCAAGTGTCATTTAAAATTGATGGCTAATGTTATTTATGAATATATGGCCTTATCATATGCTAAAATTTCTAGGAAACCAATTCAAATGCATAGTGATAAAGTAAAAATTATAGGGTTTTAAAGGATCTAATCATGACCATGGAAAATTATCCCAAGTTAATAGTTATCCAAGATGTTATAGTTTTTTATCTCCCTTTATATTTTGGGATGTTACTCTCCAAGGAGTAAATACAAAAATTATCTATATATGGATAATTGACAATGGACTACACCCGTATGAAGGTACTACAGGATGGGAAGATGATCAAAATAGAAAATGGACCTCCATGTAATTGCATGTTACATAAGCTTGATGATGATGTCCTAGTAAATTAGAATAAGTTGCTTGAGTTTGTAGATGAAAAATTTATAGAAGGAATCCATATATCCAAAATCAATAAGATCATTAGTATGCTCCAATATTATGAGGAGTCAAAGGTGAATATTTAGGAGACTCATCTTAGTAATTACATACTATATAAATAATTTATAAGCATTCTATCCCTCACTAGCCAACAAGCACCAGGATATAATGGGACATGAATCATGTATTTTGATAACACTAGAACCAAGAATGGATTTGGTGTTGGTATCTAGTTTGTTGACCCACAAAGCACCCAAGTGGACCATATTTGTAGGTTTCTATTCAATTGCACTAATCTTGTTGCCAAATATGAAGCACTATGCATGGGTTTAAGGAAATATAAAAATATGGGGATCAAGAACCTCAATAAATATGGTTATTTTGAAATAGTAATAAATCAAGCCACTTAGCAATGGGCAATAAAAAAGAAACACCTAAAACCATATAAGCATAGGTTTTGGGACCTACTAGAGAGTTTAAATAAGTATGAAATCAAGATGATCCCTCCAGATTTGAATGTCAAAGTAGATGAATTGGCTTCTATGGGAAGAAGATTTAATATTGCTTCAAATATGTGGAATAAACCAAAGGAGTTGGAGGTAGCCTTTAGGTCAACTATTGTTGATAATTTTGATCACTGACAAGTTTTCAAAAATGATAGAAAATCATAGAATTCCTCATAAAATAAGCTCAACACACTAAAAATAAGAATGAATATGTGTATGACATGAAATATGAGGTTTTTCAATTAAATACTAACTAACAGCTAAAAAGACTAGTAATATTTGAAAGTTTATTCAATGCTGATGACAGTGCCAAGAAATCAAGTAATAAAGTGAATGTATCCTCTTACCATCTAGTCAAGATTATAGAAGGGAAAAACTACTATTATGCAAAGAATACACCAAATAAGGGGTTGGACTTTTCAATGATATTTTTAGGAGGTATGATGATGTCATTGCTTAGTCCTATAAATATTTGAAGGTGTATGATAAAGTATAATTGAGAACACTATAAAATTGAAACTTGGTACAAAGCCCTTATAGAAAAAACAAAGGCTTGTTAAACCCAAAATCAAAGAAGTTATAAAAAAGTATCATACGAATATTTTAAAGGACCAAATTATCTTTTCAATTAAGCATTCTACTTGGGTGGCCAATCTAGTTCTAGTCTAAAAGAAAAGTGGTGATATCAGGTTCTATGTTGATTTAGAAACCTAAATAGGGCATCACTAAAATACCATTTCCTATTGCTTTCTATAGATAAGATAATATAGAAAGTGGTTAGATCATAGATGTTATCACTAAACAACTTCTTAGGGTACTATTAGAGAATATTAATTATTTAATATATTGAGATGTGCAATATATGTACATGTATAATACTAGAAGACTAGGAGCCTTGTAGGCAAGTGGCAAGACAAGAATCCAAAGGTCATTTAGAAAGCAATAGTAAATAATTTTAAGAGTTATCATGTATAATTGTATTATGGATACAAAGCTCCATAATTATGTGTGTAGCAAATATCTCAAGATCATATTCCAGTTTTATGAATAATATTGTAAGTATTTTTTCAATATTGTTGATAAATATGAGATTTGTATATGTTGATAGTTAAATCTTCATTATTATTTTTGACCTTTAATATTGTAGCTATTTTATATTGGGACCTATGATATTTTGTGGTAGTAAGGCTTAAAAATCCAACGGGTACAACCAAATTTAGGTTAAATACAATGACCAACATAAGATATTCTTCATGACCAAATGAGGAACCTTACATACCAACAAATGCCTTTCAGATTTTCTAATGTTGGGACCACCTTCTAGCGGTTCATGGATATTGCCTTTGTTGGTTTGGTGGAAAAAATCATACTCACATACCTATATGGTATAAATTATTTTCTTTAAATAAATAATTAGGCACATTGAACATCTAGATTGTATCTTTAATAGATATAGATTATGGCATTTCATTAAATCTAAAAAGTCCTTCTTATGGTATAGGAAGGGAAGATTTTAGGGCATGTGATTTCAAATGATGACCTAGAAATAGATTCTAAAAGGATAAAAGCAATTCAAGAATATACATTGCCCACATCCATCAAAAAAATCAATTCCTTGTGTCAAATCCAGGTTGTAACTAACTTCATAACCAATTTGCATAATTAGTTAAGCCAATAACCAAAATGTTAAAAAAATGCCACCCTTGGATGGAATGAAGAAGTTAAAAAGGATTTTTAGGATATTAAAAATTAATTATAAAGGCACCAATTCTCATTAACCTAGATTTTTTTTTTAAATTTTAGACTGTGTTTCATTTAGATGAAAGTAATGTTGCTATCTTGGCTCAAAAATATAATAAACACGAAGAACATTCAATCTTCTTTATGAGTTAGGTACTCCATAATTATGATGGAATTTATACATTCATTTAGATTTTTACAATGATGAAGTCCTAAGAAAATTTAGTTATTACTTATCTCAAAGTAAGGCTATTATTGGTCTACTACCATTTGTAAATTTGGTTGCTTTGGTTTTGAATACTAATATTACCACTAATTAGGTGACTGCTCTCCTTTTTTGTTGGCTTCATCATCTACAGATGTAATGGTTGTTACAAATAGTGGAACACATGGCACAAAAGAAAGCTCAAAAGTTTGTTTCAAAAGTGATGGACGAGGTAATGATTCTTCTCCATATGTTGTGCTCTATCTTGATGTTATTGCTCTAGTTGTAAAATGGTATGAGAACCATTGTCTTATAGCTTATTTTGTTGGTCAATTTATGCCACAATAATATCTTCAAAATTGGCTAAAATTTCACTGGGAAGCTTATGGCATTACGGTTGTAGGTATTCACAATCTTACTAAAGGTTTTTTTGTTCTCCTTTAAAGAACCCTTGCAAGTGCAAACTATGGTTGCTAAGTATGGTTGTTGGTTTATTCATAATGCTTTGATGTTCCTTTCTCCTTGGACACCTCCTTTATGAGTTTCAGAGCAAGTTGCCTTGAAAGTGCTAGTTTGGATTGAACTCTGTGGTCTTCCATTTTACTTATGGACGTTTATTGCTGATATTGTTAAACCCATTGGTCGAGTGATCTATCAAGAAGAAGAGTGGTTCTTCTCAGCACAACCTAATAAAAGAGTTTGTGTTGAGGTTGACCTTGCATAGGATCTTAGAGAATTTATGGACATTCAAGTTGGTACAAAGCATTTTATGCAAAAATTTATTTACTTTAGTTTACCTAATACTTATTTTTTATGCCAATCCACCATGCGTCATATCAAGGATTGTTTTCTAGTTTCTCAAAAACCTTTGGTGGTTGCCCTTGCTTCTCATACCATACCTGCACCTCCAAAAACCTCTATTAAGGGTGATTAGATCATGATTTATAATAAGAAGGGTATTACCAACCCTAAGTCAATGCTTTCTAATGGATATAGGTTTATAAATCCATGATCTCAACTTGTTGAGAATACGTCTTAGCATAAATCAGTCTCAAAAGAAGAGAATTCAATGCCAATATCTCCACCCTCTAGGCATTCACATACTCCATCTCAGGATAGCTCACCATCATAAAGGGGAATCTAGGAGGCTAAGAATCATCCTTTGACTGTTAATGACTTATTTAAACCTTATAAAACCTCTTTATTTAATAGATTTTTGGTGTTGACAAAAAAATGTGGGTAGTCCCTCTATTGTTGGTGAATTTTTTCAATCTTCTCAAACCTCTACATTTAATAGTTCTTTGATGCTAGTTGACAATGGGGGCAGACCTGTGGGAGATGGCTCTATGGATATTCGTTCTCCATGAATTTCCTTTTGTGGAATATTCAAGGACTTACAGAGTGCTCAAGAAAATTTTCTATTATATTCGCTTTGCAAAGTATTGACCATGTTGATGTTATTTGTTTACAAGAAGTTAAGATCTATGGTTTTATGTTAGATGTTTCTCTTAGCTGTATTGTAGGTTCTTTTATGCATTTCATTGCCCACCATGAAGATGGTCAGGGTGGTGCTTATATTTCTATATCCTCCAAACTTGAGAATTTTCTACTTGGGTCTGGCAAGAATCCTTCTCATCATGTGGTTAAGATTTTATTGAATATTAATAGGAAAACCCTGGTAATTATCAAAATTTATGCACCTAATAATGGGTCTAGCCACTTTGCCCTTTTGTGGTACCTAGTTGATCACTTACCGATGACGTATTGGCTTTTTTTGTGGTGATTTTAATATGGTTGAGCATGCTGAAGATAAAGTTATCAAAATTTCGATGCACTGGTGTGTTAGAGAGTGTGAGGCCTAGTTTTTTCTTAAACATAGATGGGGTATTTTTGATCCCATTTGTTTCTAGTGTAATTGCACACCTCCACCCTAGTTCACACGGTCTGATTTTTGTGTGAGTAATGATAGAGTTTGCAGGCACCTTGATCGAGTTATGATATCAAAGCAAAATATTTTATTCTCCATAAATAATAAAATTGTGATGGTCTGGGATCAATTTTTGCTATTATATCATTTCCTAATTTCCTTTCAAATTGAGTGGAGTGGTCACCAATTTAATTTTTTGTGCAATCAATTTTATTTAAATACTTCTTTATTACAACACCTTGGAATAATTGTTGTGATTGAGAGAAACTATAATTTATTAGCTCGACCTCACCAATATGTAAGTTGGATTTATTGGTGGAATGAGGTGATTGTCCGTACTACCTATTTCATGTGGTATTTTGGAAAACAAGTGGCACATATTAGAAAGCGTGCTCATTTGGTTGTTATGAAGGAGTATCAATGAAATTTACTATTGTTGAAACCGATTCATATGATCTATAATTGTAAACTAGGGTTATTGGTATTTTCCACTAGCTTATAGTCCATGAATGACATGAAGCCAAGGGGGATTACATTCAAACTCATCTACATTGGTTGAGGGTTGGTGATCTCCCATCCAAAGCCTTTTTCAAATATTTTCATTCCTAGCAGGATAGGATATATATCAAGGCTATTCAAGTATCTCATGATAGGCTGACTTCTCTTCTTGATATTGTATCGACATTTTTAGATCATTATAAGCTTATATTTTAATCACAACAAGATTCTTTGGAATGTTAGACGACACTCCAATAGTGTCTTGATGTTTTTCTTGCTAAGTTGTCTGCTTATGAAAGACTTCTTTTTGAGGATCCTATTTCACTTGATGAGCTTCATAATGCTATTATGACTATATTGGATGATAATTACCTTGGTCTTGATGGATTTACCTACAAATTTTATAAATCCACTTGGAATTTTATTGGACCTGATCTGCTCAATATCTACAATGAAGTGTTAGCCAACAATTCTTTAGGTAATATTATCAATCATAAAAACATTAAATTTATTCCTAAAGTGGGAAATCCTAAGATTATCACCATATGGAGACCTATTTCTTTGCTTAATATCTCTTACAATATTTTGGCTAAAGCTTTAGCTCTACGTATTCACAACATTCTCCCTATGATTATCAGACTAGAGCCGACGCGTTTACTTAAAGGGTGTTACATCTTGGATAATCTTATTATTTTTTGGCAAGGTTTAGAATAGGCTCTTCTCTTTGGTCAAAATCCCATTTTATTTAAACTAGAATTTGAGAAATCTTATGATCAAATTGAGTGGCCTTTCATTCTCTCCATGCTCCAATATCTTGGCTTTGGCCTCCTTTTTATCAGGGTTGTCAGTATGTTGTTTACTAATGCTTCAACTTGTATTACTATTAATGGAAATAGGTTAGAGGATTTCAGTTTATTTTGTTCTATTTTCTAAGGTTGTCCTTTGACCCCCTTACTTCACATCCTTGTTGCTAAATATTTTGATTATCTTCTTGTCAATCAAGCACCTAAGCGGTTGATCAAAGGTATTATTTATCCTGACATATCCATCCAACTTATTAATGGGAAATTTGTAGATGATTATTTTCTCACTATAAATGAGGACAATATTTCATTTTGGTTTGTTTGGACATTTTTTTTAAGGCCTCAAGATCCAACATCTAATGGTCTAAGTCTCTTTGTTTTCACCTTGCTTATTCTTCTATGCCTGATTATCTTATACATTTTTCATGACATTGGCTTCAAAGGGGTGAGTGTTTTAAGTTCTTAGGAATACTCTTTGCTTTTGATAACTCACCCTTTGAAATATGGTAGTATGCCATTGATATTATTGAAAATAAGATTTCTTTTTGGGCCTCATGTCCCCTTTCTCTTGCAGACAAGTTTTAGGTCTGCACTAAGATTCTTTTTGCCTCCCATGTTTATTACTACTCCTATTGGTACCTTTATAATAATTCTTATAATAAGTTGGCTATACTCCTTAGGGATTTTATTTTTTCCAAGGGGAAGAATTCATGTGGTTTTCATCGAGTTTCTTGGAATATTTGTTATACACCTATTGATAAGGGTGAGATGGGAATCATTGACATTTACATGTATAGCATTTCTTTGTATGCTAAGTGGGTGGTTAAAGCTATTGAAGGCCCTGAAGCCTAGAAGGTTTTGATTCACCATTGTATTTATTTAGGGATTCCTTATGTATGCAAATCTTAGGCTAATATTGGCCTCCATACTCTCATCATTACTTTTGCTCCAGTTAAGATTCAAGGTTCCTTTGTTGTTAAAAGTATTTGGTAGGTTTTTGAGGTGGTGAAACCTCATATTCATTGGATTGTTGATGGTTTTCGTAATGGTATTTTGTTAAATTATCAAAATATCTTGTCATCTTCTATTCTATCTAACTCTTCAATTCTTCTTGTTGATATGCTAGGGCTTAAAGCTTTGAGGCTATTTCACAAGAGAATCTACTTTATTGAATATTTAGTGTACTCTCAAAAATGGATTCCTTGGCTTGATATCAAATGTAAATTTAATATTTAGAATTAATATCTTCCTTTTATTCTTAAGATTCAAGATCTTATGCTTGATGTCATGCTTCATAATCTCAGCCTTCAACACCTGAGTGTCTAGTGGATATTGACATTGGAATGTAGATACTCATTTTAAGAACTAATCTTCTTCCTTGCTTTATCAACTTCTTAGTCCTATTTTCCTTGGTTTTGATAAGCTTAATGAGATATGACAAACTCACTCTACCTACTATACCTGGATTGCTTGTTTAAACCATATCTAGTAGTTTAACCTTGAACCCAATATTACCTTTTTTCTTTGGTCTCTTATTTATCAAGGGCTTCCTATAGGAGATACTTAGTAGGATTGGTATTACTAATCCTCAGTGTATGGATTGTGGTTGTTTTGAGACTTTTAAACATTTTTTTTGGTTCTTCTCTTGTGCTCAGTCTACCTGGTCTTGGATTCACTCATTGTTCAAGATATTTCATCCTAAATTCTTCAAATGGTAGATGATCTTATTTGGATATAATAGTTGTTGGCCTGCTTATATTGTTGCTCTATGGAATATTTTTGTGCTATTATTTTATTTTAATTTTAGAAATCTAGGAATGTTGTCTATTTTGGAGATTCAATTTCCAATCAATTTTTTATGCATGAAAATATTACAATATTTTTTGTTGTTACTATTCAGATTCGTTCATAAGTCCAAGTTGACTCATGAGTTGGCACATCTCATAAATCTTATCAAGTACTGGCATGTGGCTACATGCACTATTAGTAGGGTTTAGTGAAGAAAACAATCTTATACTGAGAGGAGGGGTGAACAATATAAAACCACTTTTTACTTTTCTATCCCAATAAATATTATGCAATGTATGGATAGAAATATCAATAGTAGTAATCAAAGCAATTCACAAATCACCATACACAATAGAGACACCAATTTAACGTGGTTCACCCAATGTGGGCTACTCCACGAAGAAAATATTTCACTAAAATTTTCTCAATCAATCTCTTGGGAATAATTTCTCTATTATAATGTTTATGGATCTCTATCCAAAGGAGACACCAATCCCCTAATCAAGTTCATGGATCTCTATACACAGGAGAACTCTTTCTCCTTAGCTCTGACTGGTGATATTCTAGACGAACTACTACCCCAAATACTCTAGTTAATGGATCTCTATCCACTAAAGACACCTGTCCTCACTACCATGGCTAATGGATCTCTATCCACTATAAACTATCATCCTATATAATCTATCACCTTCAAAGCTTTGTCTCAAATCTACACTAAACATAGTTCTTTGGTCTAGCATAAATCTGCACAATATCTGTCTCTAGTTTGGCACAAAATTGTCATCAAATTTGCATCAAAATCTGTCCTCAAATATGTACTAAAAATAGTCCTTCAATCTAGGACAAATCTATCCTCAATCTCTGTCCTCAAGCCTTAACACAAATCTTGACTTAATCTCAAATCAACTCTGCTAGATCTGCCCCAAACCTTAACCCAAGGTCTGAACAAATCAATCAATCAACTATGCTCTCAAGTATTCTCAAAGACTTGTCTCAAATCTGCCTTGTAAGCTTCCACAAAAGCTCACACTAATCTATCTACAAGTCCTCTCTAGAACTTGTCCAAATCTGCTCTACAAGTCCTCACTAGAACTTGTCCAAATCTACTCTCAATATTTTTTCTCAAACTGTATTGTAAGCTTCCACAAAATCTCACACAAATATGTCCACAAGTCTTTGCTAAGACTTACCTCAAATCTACTCAACAAGTCCACAGTAGAACTTGTCCAATATCATAGAAATATAAATATAATTGTTAGAGAATAAATATGCTTCACACTTATAAACTCTCAATCAATTTCAATCACTCTTTTTACCACATAAACATATAGAGAATAATAAGAGACTCAATATGCTTCACACTCACAAACTCTCAATCACTTTCAATATTTATTTTATCACATAAACATATAGATAATTGTTAGAGACTCAATATGTTTCACATTCATCAATAATAAATATCTTTCTCAACTCAATTTACAATATAGAACAATTTGTTTCACAAAAATTGAACTATCACTTCAACACATCCACTTGACTAGGTTCAACCAAATCTACTCAACCAATCACTCAATGAATTAATCCTTGCTTACAAACCCTAGTCCAATCATAGAACACTCATTCAAATGTTTCCAACAATTCTTATCAATCAATCTCACATAACAATGATACTCATGATTTTTTAAACCCTAGTTCAAGTTATTCACTTAACTAATCACTTCAACAAAAATGCTTATCAAACAAGGTTTTATCAACAACTCTTTATTCCAAAAAACCTTGAAGCATTAATTCAAAATACACTCAACAATACTTACCAAAAAATTATTTTCACTCTAACTTTGCTTTTACAACATTCAACAATCACTCACTAGGAAGATGTGCCCATACTTTTTGTTTGATGTAGAAGTGGCCTAAGAAAACCTGTCTTAATCACAATTTCCTTCTTTCCAATTTTAATGGTTATATGAAAAAATATCACTCTTAAAACTTTCTCAAATATTCCTTAGAGACAAAAATAAAAATCTCAAATACACCTTATTGCTCCTTCTTGGAATTAACATTCATCAAATCATACATAAAAAATAATTATTTAGATACACCTTATAATATCCGACTTAAAATAATATCCAACACCACAAAAACTCAAACAATATTCCTAAAAAACCTTATTACTCTTTTCAAACACTAAAGAAAATAACACCAAAAATTTATTTTGCATCAACCTTATAACTCCCCTTAAAACCTTACAAACCAAATAAATTATGCAAAAATTAATTTTTAATAGCTCAACTAATTTCTTTGAAAATTTTGGTGCTCAACTAATGCATACCTTTGACTTCTCCCCAAAAAGGTTTTGGCGTGATTCAATCCACCATCTCCCCAAGTGCCAAGTGCCTTAGTGCTTTGGTGTCCATCGCGTGGGCTATAGACACCCACGTTAAGGAAGAAAGACTTCCTTCCTTTTCAACCTTTGTTTGTCATCGATTTCAATAGAAAACAAAAATAAACCTCTTGCGGATTCGAACCTACACCAATCACTGCCCTCACATCTTGCTCACACTACGGTTGCCAATTGTGCTACTAGTGCTTGGTGACCAAGGCTCCTAGAAAGCACTGATATTTACCTTTTTCCTCTTTCCTCCTCATCTGATACTTTTGATTTATTTGATTGTTCTTGTTCCTGTTCATGCTTGATTCTAGAATGTCTGCTCTACACCACTTTGTTATATGTCCATAATTATTGCACTTATAACACTTAATGTTATTATTTCTTGGAGGTGCAAATGTCTTGGGATTTCTCTTGGTGAAGCCATATTTGTTCCTGTCATGAACCCTCCAATTCATTGCCTTGTGACCAAAATGATTACATGAGTAGAAATTCCCATGGAAAAGTTTCTTATTTTTGAAGTTCCCATACTCCTGTATTTCATGTGTCCTGCACTGTGAAGCCATGTGCCCAAATTTGTGACATGATAAACATCATCCATTAAAATTTCCTTTCCTTGACCTCATTGGTTTCTTAGTTTATTTTTCTTTGTACTAGTTCATGTTCCATCTGTTTATTCTTTATGCATTGTTCCTTTCCTTGTTGAACTTTCTATTATCCAAATCTTATTTAGAAGTCTCACTTTCTCTCACACTATCTTCTTTTGAAGTTTATTCTTCTTCAGAACTTGAGGTTGAGTCCGCTTCTTGTTTCTTTTGAGTCTGTTCAAAACCAAGATCTGAATTGCTTGATATAGGATTTTGTGCCTAGATGATCTTATCCAAATTATTTGAGCTTCTTCTAAACTTATGTAGCTTATCCTTAGAATTCTCTACTTCTTCCCTTAGTAGGGCTACTTATTGTTCTAAATTTTCACATTCTAAGACCTTTGCTTCTAACTTATCCTTGAACTTCTTTGTCTTAGCTATTGACTTGTTTAGATCCTCTATGAGCTTTCTATCTTCATCACGTTCTTGAAACTGAAACTCAAGTTGGGAGTTTTGATTTCTTACCTTCTTTAAAGTTTTAAGAGCATAAATAATCTCTCCCTCAAGATCAAATCCTCCTTTTTTTTATTCTTCCTCTATTTTTTTGTCTTTGAGAACATCTTCATTCTTTTATGACTTGTATTATGTAGGATCACCTCCTTATTCTTCTAGTATAATTAGAATATTCTCTTCTAGTCCTTCAAGTGTATCTTCATATTCATCATCACTGAAACTAAAACCATTCCTTGTACAACTATCTTCAAGATGTCAAAAATTACCACATCTAAAACACTTGAGAATTATTGGTGACCTTTTCTTAACTTCTTTTTCTTCAATCAAAAATAGGACTTCATATTTATCATTGTTTGAGAAACTATTATCACTATCACTTGAGTACTTAATTGCCTTGTCTGCATAGTAGCTCCTCTTTTATCTTTGAAAAAAAGTATTTCCTTGTTTGCCTTGTCCATCCTTACCTTTATTTTGGTACCTATTTCTTTCTGATTCCCTATTCCTGTGATCATGTTTTTCTTCATCATTTTTATTTTTAGCTTCTTGAAAATCAGTTTGCATAGTGAACATACTTTCCATAATTGAAACATATAACAAAATTTGCATCTTTAAATCTTTTTGAATTCTTACTCCTTCTGCCATAATTAGATTTTTCATCACTGGATGAATCATTGCTTGAATCTGACTTCTTGCCCTTTGTCTTCTTAGTAGCTTTGAAGGTTGCTTCCTTTAGGATATTAGGTTCCTCTTTTGTTTTTAACTCAAAATTTATATGAATACCAAGTACCATATCTCTTGTCAAAATATCACCATATTTTGATTCCTCTATAGCAGATATCTTTTCACTAAACCTTTTTGGAAAAGATCTTAAGATCATATCATAAACATCAGATTCTTCGATCTCAAGTTCAAGTCCTTGCATGGTGTTAAAAACCTCATCTACTCTAAGTAGATAAGTACTAATATTTTCCTCATATTTCATTTTTAAATATTCAAATTATCCCTTGAGATTTTGTATCTTTGCCTTTTTTGCACTTTTATCTCCTTCATATGTTCTTTGTACTTATCCTAAATTGCCTTTGCTGATTTGCAATGCATAACCTTTATGAAATCTGTTCTATGCAAACCTCTCAAAATTGCATTTATTGATTTTGAATTGTAATTATGTAGAAGCTTACCATATTTATCTATAGGTGGAGTAGCTGGTGGTGTGTATACATTTTCAACTACTTCCCAAATTTCATTACCAAGTGCCATCAAGGTGAATCTTCATTCTCATACTCCAAAATATATAATCGCTTCTATCAAATACTGGAATTGAATTATATAAGGACCTATTCTTAGAATCCATTATGTTATTGTAAGCTTTTTCTTTAATTTGTTAAAATATTTCTAAGGAACCCGCTCTGATACCAATTGAAGAACACAAGCTTATACTGAGAGGGGGGTGAACAATATAAGACCACTTTTTAATTTTTTTCCCAATAAATATTATGCAATGTATAGATAGAAATATAAATAGTAGTAATCAAATCAATGCATAAATAACCACATACAATAGAGAAACTGATTTAACATGGTTCACCCATGTGGGCTACTCCATGAAGAAAATATTTCACTAAAATATTCTCAATAAATCTCTTGGGAATACTTTCCCTATTACAATATTTATGGACCTCTATCCAAAGGAGACACCAATCCCCTAATCAAGTTCATGGATATCTATCCACAGGAGAACTCTTTCTCCTTAGCTTTGATTGGTGATCTTCTAGAAGAACTACTACCCCCACTACTCTAGCTAATGGATCTCTATCCACTGAAGACACCTATCCTCACTGCCTTGGCTAATGGATCTCTATCCACTGGAGACTATCATCATCTATACTCTATCACATTCAAATATCTATCTCAAATCTGCACTAAACATGGTCCTTTGATCTAGCACAAATATACACTAAACATAGTCCTTTGATCTAGCACAAATTTGCTCAATATTTGTCTCTAGTTTGGCACAAACTTGTCCTCAAATATGCACCAAAATCTATCCTCAAATATGTACTAAACATAGTCCTTAGGTCTAGCACAAATCTATCCTCAATATCTATCCTCAAGCCTTAACACAAAGCTTGACTTAATCTCAAATCAACTCTGCTAGATCTGCCCCAAACATTAACCTAAGGTCTGAACAAATCAATCAATCAACTCTGCTCTCAAGTCTTCTCAAAGACTTATCTCAAATCTACCTTGTAAGCTTCCAAAAAATCTCACACTAATCTATCTACAAGTCCTCTCTAGAACTTGTCCAAATTTTCTCAACAAGTCCTCACTAGAACTTGTCCAAATCTGCTCTCAATCTTTGTTCTCAAACTGTATTGTAAGCTTCCACAAAATCTCACACAAATATGTCCACAAGTCTTCTCTAAAACTTACCTCAAATCTACTCAACAAGTCCACACTAGAACTTGTTCAATATCATAGAAACATAAAGAGAATTGTTAGAGACTCAATATGCTTCACACTCACACAACTCTCAATCACTTTCAATCACTATTTTTACCACAAAAACATATAGATAATTGTTAGAGACTCAATATGCTTCACACTCACAAACTCTCAATCACTTTCAATATTTATTTTATCACATAAAAATATAGAGAATTGTTAGAGACTCAATATGTTTCACATTCATCAACACTCAATCTCTTTCTCAACTCAATTCTAGAACAATTTGTTTCACAGAACTTGAACTATCACTTCAACACATCCACTTGACTAGGCTCAACCAAATCTACTCAACCAATCACTCAATGAATTAATACTTGCTTACAAACCCTAGTCCAAGCATAAGAACACTCATTCAAATGTTTCCAACAATGCTTATCAATCAATCTCACATAACAATGATACTCCTAATTTTGCAAATCCTAGTTCAAGTTCTTTACTTAACTAATCATTTCAACAACAATGCTTATCAAATAAGGTTTTATCAACAACTCTTTATTATAGAAAACCTTGAAGCATTAATTCAAAACACACTCAACAATGCTTACCAAACAATCCTTTTCACTCCAACTTTGCATTCACAACATTCAAAAATCACTCACTAGGAAGATGTGCCCATACCTTTTTGTTTGATGTAGAAGTGGCCTTAGAAAACCTGTCTCAATCATAATTTCCTTCTTTCCAATTTCAATGGTTAGATGACAAAATATCACTCTTAACACTTTCTCAAATATTCCTTAGACACAAAAATAATCAAAGCTCAAATACACCTTATTGCTCCTTCTTGGAATTAACATTCATCAAATCAATACATGAAAAATAATTATTTGGATACACCTTATAATCTCCAACTTAAAATAATATCCAACACCACAAAAACTCAAACAATATTCCTAAAACACCTTATTGCTCTTTTCAAACACTAAAGCAAATAACACCAAAAATTTATTTTGCATCAACCTTATAACTCCCCTTAAAACCTTACAAGCCAAATAAATTATGCAAAAATTAATTTTTAATAGCTCAACTAATTCCTCCAAAAATTTCAGTGCTCAACTAATGCATACCTTTGACTTCTCCCCAAAAGGGTTTCGGCATAATTTGAACCACTGTCTCCCCAAGCACAAAGGCCTTAGTGCTTTGGTACCCACCACATGGGCTATAGATACCCACGTGAAGGAATAAATAATTACTTCCTTTTCAACCTTTGTTCGTCATCAATTTCAACACAAAACAAAAATAAACCTCCCACGGATTTGAACCTGCACAAATCGTTGTCCTCATGTCTTGCTCACATTGCGGTTGCCAAATGCGCTACCAGTGCTTGGTGACCAAGGCTCCCTCCTTGGTGGGTGAAATACTTCTACCTCCTCTAAGCACTTTAATAAAAATGAAATCCTCTTATTGCACAACATGATTCACACAAGCTCACATAACATTAAATTAAATTCAAAGGCATAAGAGACTTTGGCTAAGGTGGGGTAGTCCCCCTTTTATACACACTTGGTTAATTTGCTCCCCATGTCGACGCTCGATGTCGAATTCGAATTTTAAAATTTTGACTTAATAACCCACCTTAGGGTTATTAAAATTAACATAAATTAAATTATAATTAATATTAAAATTAATTAATAATTAATTTAAATAACTTATAAGTTAAGTAAATTAATTAATAATTTTTTTTTTTGGTAAGTTAATTATATTAATTCAAAAAGGGCATTTGAAAGGTGCCCTATCATATTTTACAAAAAGAAACTCAAAGGAACAAGAGGAGGAAAAGAGAAACATGAAGAACAGAGCAAAGCTCATCAAAACTGAAAGGCTTGAAGCCATTACACTCAAAAAACAACCTGAAGGATTACCATCGATCCTTTAGCACAAAGGAACAAAAAGGAACAACACCAAAGGGGAAGAAAGGAGAAGACAAGTAGTAACAGACCCAACAGCATGCCACGAAACTAGAGGAAATGGAGAATAACCCAAAATAGTGATCGAGACCAGCAAAAAATGCCATCAAGGAAGAGCGTCGGGCTGTAGAAAAGTGTGGACATCAATATTTAAAACATTATACTTCGTTGCATCCTTATCTGCATCCTTCGAGGTCTCTTTCACCTTTGGAATCTCCTTCAAACCATCAAGGCATGTATCTTTTGCAATTTATACAACCTCGTCTTCAGTAGCCCCTCCTTTAACATCAGAGGAGGGTTCAACAACAGAACCATTGAAATTATTGAAGAACATGAACTTATACTAAGAGGGGGGGTGAACAGTATAAGACTAAACCATTTAATAATTTTAATTTCAGATAGCAGTGGCATCAACATAACATTAAACAAGAAATAAAGCATTACACATAAAAGACCCATTTTAACGTGGTTCACCCAAGGTGGGTTACTCCACGGATAAAACTTTCCTCTAAAAATTATATCAAAACCTCTGGGAATCCTTCTCGATTACAAATTTTATGAGCCTCAACTCAAAGGAGACACCTTCCCCTAATTCTACTTTGCTAGTGATCCTCTAGAAGACCTCTACCTCCTCTGCCCTTAGCAAGTGGAATTCTGTCCACGGAAGACACCTGTCTTCCTTGCTCGGTCGGAGATCTCTCGTCCTCAACTCTGTTACTGCAAAGCTGGTCCTCTTTTCTGTACCAAACAATTGTCCTCTTCCTCTGTTCCTTTTTGCACTTGATTGAAAACAACTTTTCACTACCTACGCAACTACAGCAGCACAGTCTTCTCAAATTACAGTAGCACTATCTTCTCAAATTACAACAACACTTGATCACCGTTTGTCCTTCACAACCGTTCATAATTACAGCAGCATCTACTTCACGCACTTTGATTTCTTTTACATAGACTGTGTGAACACAGTCGCAATCACAGCTATCCTTAGATCAATTTCCACCCTTTACATAATCTTTGCAAACACTGCAGCATTCAAACACACAACAACTTATGCACCTATGTGCAACCACAACATCATACTTTTTGCACAGTCTTCTCATGAACAACAACACATTATTTGATACTTAGAAGATTTCAAAGAAATCCACTCTAATGCTGTAGTCGAACTTCACTCTCTGCTTTTTTGATGATCGAACCTCACTAGTCGCACTAACTTTGCAAACACCTCACTTCGAATGCACACTTCGATCGATGCCTAAAATTGCTCAAATAGTATTCCTTTAATACTCACAATCTCAAGATGAAATCTTGTTCTTTAGTCGGCTGTTCAATCTTCAAACACGTCAGCTGTAAAACCTTACACTTCTTCAACAAAGGTTAACTTCGTCAGCTTTAACTGCCTCTATTGTTCTATAGCTATTCTCGCACGAAACTCAAACATGTCATGATATCGCTATGCCTTTGACTGTCGTACACCTTCTTTGGTTTGTTGTCATGAAATCATGACACTACAGCCTTTGCTGACGTCATCATAAATCTTGTCGTGAAATCATGACGCTCTGGACTTCAAAGCCTTCTTCTCCGCTACTATCGTGAAATTGCGACACCTTTGCCTCTTGCTGACATCATCATGATTCTTGTCATGAAATCACGACACTCTGGACTTCAAAGTCTTCTTCTCCGCTATTGTCACGAAATCATGACACCTTTGCCTCTTGCTGACGTCATCATGATTCTTGTCGTGAAGTCACGATGCTCTGGACTTCAAAGTCTTCTTCTCTGCTACTGTCGTGAAATCATGACACCTTTGCCTTTTGGTGATGTCATCAACAACTCTATCATGAAATCGTGACACCTCTTGCTTCTTCATCCTTTTCTTGGTTTGCACTAGCGAAAATGAAACATGTCGCGAAATCGTGACGCTTTTGCTACCTTAAGCTCTTTCTTGCCAACTGCTCGTGAAACTGGAACATGTCGCAAAATCGCGATGCTTTTGCCAACTGCAAGCTGCCAACTCAACCTATCATGAAATTGTGACACTTTCTACATCCGTACAACTTCTTTGAAACTTGTCGTGAAATCGTGACACTTCTTGCAACTCAACACTGCCAACTCAACTTGTCGCAAAATCGTGACAGTTTTTGCATTCGTACAACTTCTTCGAAACTTGTCGCAAAATCATGACAATTTTGCCCGTTCTGCCTCTGCCTTCCTACATGTCACGAAATCGTGACACTTTGAAAGATTTTAAACTAGACAGGGCCAAAAACATTCTGATTTCTTCAAGACGTGCAACAGGCACAAACGTCTCTTCGAAATCAACACCTTCGACTTGAGCATATCATTTACAGACTAACCTGGCTTTGTTCCTGATAATCTTTCCATCCTCATTAAGTTTATTTCTGAAAACCCATTTTGTGCCAATGACATTCTTGTTCTTAGGTCTTGGAACCAAATCCCAGGTTTCACTTTTTTCTATTTGATTTAGCTCTTCATCCATTGCTTTTACCCAAAAATCATCTGTACATGCTTCACTAATTTTTTTTGGCTCAATCTGAGATAACAATGAAACATTAGCAGATTCATGTGAAGGAATGACTCTTCTTCTTGTTTGCTTGCTATTTGGATCACCAATGATCAAGTATTTGGGATGATGTTTCTGAACATACCGTGAAGAAGTTTTGGGAAGCAGCTGTTGTCTTCCTCTTCTTCATCTGACACTTCTCTGAATTCTTCTTGACAGATTTCATCACTGAGTTCCTTGACTGGTTGTCTTATCCCTGTCTTTTCATCTATTGTTACATTTATGCTTTCTATAACGGTATGAGTTCTTTTGTTGAAGCATCTGTAGGCCTTACTTTTGCTAGAATATCCAAGAAAAATTCCCTCATCACATCTAGGATCAAACTTACCCAGATTTTGATCTTCCCTTCTGATGAAACACTTACTCCCAAACACTTTGAAGTGTTTAACTGTAGCTGGTCTTCCTTTCCACAACTTATAGGGAGTTTTATGATGATTGACTCTGAGTTGAGCCCTGGTAATGATGTGAACTGCTATATTTACTGCTTCTCTCCAAAAACCATCTGAAAGATTTGACTCATTTAACATTGCTCTAGCCATATTTTCAACAGTTCTATTTTTTCTTTCAACTACTCCATTTTGTTGAGGAGTTCTTGCTGCTGAATATTCTCTTTTAATTTTGTGTTGTTCACAATATTCCACAAATTCATTTGAAGTGAACTCTCCTCCTCTATCTGATCTTAAGCATTTGATTCTTTTGTCAGTCTCATTTTCAATCATTTCTTTAAAAACTTTAAATTTTTCAAAAGCTTCAGATTTTTCTTTGAGAAAAGTAACCCAAGTCATTCTTGAGTAATCATCTATAAACAACATGAAATAGTTATCTCCCTGAATGCTCTGAGTTTTTGTGGGGCCACACAAATCAGTATGAATAAGATCCAAGGGTTTGGTAGATGTATACCCTTTCGATTTGAAACTGGTTCTGGTCTGTTTACCATGTTGACAAGGATCACAAATGATGTTTTGGGGCCTTTTTATTCTGGGCAAGTCTCTAACTTCTTCCTTGTTACTAATACTGACCAGATTATCAAAACTCAAATGTCCCAATATTTTATGCCACAACCAACTCTCATATTCTTGAGTTAGAAAGCATTTTTCTCTTTTTATCTCACTCAACATGTAAATATTGTTTGGAGTCCTTGTAGCCCTAGCAATAAGTTTTCCATTTAATTATTTACTTATCTCACATCTATCTGAAAAGAAAGATACTATGTGCCCTTGATCACAAAGTTGAATCACACTAAGCAAATTATGTCTTAGCCCTTCTACATAAAGCATGTTTTCTGTTTTGGATTTCCCATCCAAACTAAGAGTCCCTTTACCACAGATCTTTGCGGACCTGTTATCTCCAAAACTGACTGTTCCTCTGTTTGCTTCTTTTAAAGACAAAAAATTTTCTTTTTCTCCAGTCATATGTTTTGAACAGCCACTATCAAGATACCATTTTTCTACTTTGTCTTGAACGTGAAAAGCAGTTTGAACTGTCATTGACTTAGATTTTATCTCATTCCTCCTTTTTGAGAACTCAAAACTAAATTTTTCCAAACTGCACATCCTTGCTATATGCCCAAAATTCTTGCACTTGTAACACATGATATTTTTATTCATAAGAGGTGCAAATGAGTTAACATTTTCCTTACTACGACTCTTCAGAGATTTATTGCAATGCATAGCTATGTGACCAAATTTTTTACAGGAAAAACAATATCCATGGAAGATATTATGTAACCTGTTTTGATGCCCTAAAAGTTTGTTCTTCTTACTATCAACTGGAATCCATTGCTCTTCAGAATGAAGATTGTATTTGCTTGAAGACCCTGTTTCATGCAAGGTGATGCCATCCTTATTTTCACATGAAAAATTCTATCTGAGAGATGAATGTTCTAACTTCACTCTAAGAGACATAATCTCTCCTTCTAGTTTCTCACAATCAGACACCTTTCCTTTTAGAACCTTTGTTAGAACTTGTTCAATCCTCTTCCCTTCTTTAGCTAGAATTTTGAAATCTATAACACGTTGAGCCAATTCTAATCTTGCTATCTCTTTTTCTTGGTAATGCTGCTTAAGGACAAAATTCTCTTCCCTAAGTTTCTCAAGCTTTCGTAAGGCCAAGAAGAATTCATTCTTGAGATCGAATTCAACCTTTTCTGAATTTATATGTTCCTCCATTAGATACTTCTCCAATCTATTAGGCTTTTTCTGGAGAGACCTGCTCTGATACCAATTGAAGAACATGAACTTATACTGAGAGGGGGGGTGAACAGTATAAGACTAAACCATTTAATAATTTTAATTTTAGATAGCAAGTGGCATCAACATAACATTAAACAAGACAGAAAGCATTACACATAAAAGACCCATTTTAACGTGGTTCACCCAAGGTGGGTTACTCCACGGATAAAACTTTCCTCTAAAAATTATATCAAAACCTCTAGGAATCCTTCCCGATTACAAAGTTTATGAGCCTCAGCTCAAAGGAGACACCTTCCCCTAATTATGCTTTTCTAGTGATCCTCTAGAAGACCTCTACCTCCTCTGCCCTTAGCAAGTGGAATTCTATCCATAGAAGACACCTGTCTTCCCTGCTCTGGCTGGAGATATTTGTCCTCAACTCTGTTACTACAAAGCTGGTCCTCTTTTCTTTACCAAACACAGTCCTTCGGTCTAGCACAATTGTCCTCTTCCTCTATTCCTTTCTGCACTTGGTTGAAAATAACTTTTCACTGCCTACGCAACTATAGTAGCACAGTCTTCTCAAATTATAGCAGCACTATCTTCTCAAATTACAGCAGCACTTGATCATCGTTTGTCCTTCACAACCGTTCGCAATTATAGCAGCATCTACTTTGTGCACTTTGCTTTCTTTTACACAGACTACGTGAACACAGTCGCAATCACAGCTGTCCTTAGATCAATTTCCACCCTTTACATAATCTTTGCAAACACTACAGCATTCAAATGCACAGCAACTTATGCGCCTATGTGCAACCACAACATCATAATTTTTGCACGGTCTTCTCATGAACAGCAGCACATTCTTTGATACTTAGAAGATTTCAACGAAATCCACTCTAATGCTGTAGTTGAACTTCACTCTCTGCTTTTTCGATGATCGAACCTCACTAGTCACACTAACTTTGTGAACGCCTCACTTCGAATGCACACTTTGATCGATGCCTAAAATTGCTCAAATAGTCTTCCTTTAATACTCACAATCTCAAGATGAAATATTGTTCTTTAGTCAACTGTTCAATCTTCAAACACGTCGGCTGTAAAACCTTACACTTCATCAGCAAAGCTTAACTTCGTTGGATTTAACTGCCTCTGCTGTTCTATAGCTGTTCTCGCACAAAACTCAAACATGTCACGATATCACTACGCCTTTGACTGTCATACACCTTCTTTGGTTTGTTGTCGTGAAATCGCAACACTATAGCCTTTGCTGACGTCATCATAAATCTTGTCGCAAAATCACGACGCTTTGGACTTCAAAGCCTTATTCTCCACTACTATCATGAAATCATGACACCTTTGCCTCTTTCTAACATCATCATGATTCTTGTCACAAAATTGTGATGCTTTGGACTTCAAAGTCTTCTTCTCCACTACTGTCGCAAAATCATGACACCTTTGCCTCTTGCTGACATCATCATGATTCTTGTCGTGAAGTCGCGATGCTCTGGACTTAAAAGTCTTCTTCTCCGCTACTGTCACAGAATCATGACATCTTTGCCTTTTTTTGATGTCATCAGCAACTCTGTCACGAAATCGTGACACCTCTTGCTTCTTCATCCTTTTCTTGGTTTGCACTAGCGAAAATGAAACATGTCGCGAAATCATGACGCTTTTGCTGCCTTAAGCTCTTTCTTGCCAACTGCTTACGAAACTGGAACATGTCACAAAATCGTGATGCTTTTTCCAACTACAAGCTGCCAACTCAACCTGTCACAAAATCATGACACTTTCTGCATTCGTATAATTTCTTCAAAACTTGTCGCGAAATCGCGACACTTCCTGCAACTCAACACTGCCAACTCAACTTGTCGCAAAATCGCAACAATTTTTGCATCCGTACAACTTCTTCGAAACTTGTCATAAAATCATGATAGTTTTTCCTGTTCTTCCTCTGCCTTCCTGCATGTCGTGAAATCGTGACACTTTTGGCCAAAATTTCTCTCTCCTCAAACATGTCACGAAATCGCGACAGTTTTTCCAGCAGCCTGCAAACTTTTTCTAACTTATCTTTTTCTAGATTTTTGGCAACTGGGCTACTCTGATTTTCTTGGAGACTTACTGACCAGCTGAAACCTTCATCAAAACACATCCTTAGACATAAAAAGAAATTTCTCCAAGAACTCCTTGACATCAAAAACAACAACTACCAATAGCTCCTTGACATCAATGACAACAATTAAACTTAGGCAAAGGCAATGTACTCAAGATACCCAAAATTGCCAACAATTATCACAAAAGAAGAATAGGATGAGGTTGTGTCTCTGTTATTTGAGGCTCTCAATGGCCTTATCGATGGCAATGTGGGCAGCCTCCAAGTGAGCGATGGATGCATTGGTGGCATGGATGACCAACTTATGGAGAAATTTATCAACCAAATCAGGCAAAGAGGATTGGGCTTTGGGAGGCTTGCCTGAGATGGAAGGTGGGGTTTCTAAAACTTCCTTTAGCTTCAGACGTTGGGAGCTTCTAACAGGGGTTGACTCCACCTTAATTTTCTTCCTAGCCATAGGATGGGGTTTTTCAGTTTTGATCTTCCTCTTAGGATTGGAATGTGTAGGACTCAGGGTAGAGGATGAATTCGCTTCATCTGATTCAGGAGTGGGAATGTTACCATTGGGGAAGTTAAGGAGGAGATAGTGATAGAGGACTTTGAAAAGTCCTTGGTGACTTGGAAGGGCATCCTCATTTTTGTGAGAGGTTACAATGGCGTAATCGATGGACCAAAATATTGCAGTGGGGATATTCATGGCTTTGGCATCACGAAAGTGATTCACATAGGCAAGATGAAAACAACATAATTGTGAGTCTGGATTATCACAAGATAGGTATTGCATTACGAGAACTAAAATTTGCTACAGAGGAGGGGAAATGTGTTCATGATACAACCCTTTTCTATAGTTCTTGTGGACCTCAATTTTTTTTTTGAAGAAGGTCAGTTCAACTTCCCAATTATGTTTGTTGCACCGGATCACCTTTCCGTTCAAGGGCTGCCTAGTCAAGCTCGCCAATAGCTCAAAGGAGATATGGTACTGGACCCCATGGATTGTGACATAACCTCTATCCCAAGTGTTAGCAAAAGCCTTCGAAATGGTGTCATCGACCCTTGAGAAGAGCTTGAAAAATTCAATCAGGGCACTATTTGTTTTGTCTATCCATAAGTCACGGATCAAAGGACTAAGCTCAAGAACAACAGGCTCAATGTAAATAGGTTTGCTTTCCTTCATGATGGTAGATAGGGAAGAGGATAGAGAATAGGAAAGCACAAGGATCAGGGGAAAAGGATGGGAAAGGATTGAGACACCACGATAAAGAACAGAGCATGCACGAAGGCTAAAAATAGGAAGATGGTGCCCTAAAAAATTTTGCTTTGGGACCATGAAATGATTTGCACAAAGGAATTGGGACTTTCGACATGCAAGGATTGGCTAGGGCAAAGGTAAGATCTATGAATTAGGATTAGGTTAAGGGCACAACCAATGGCATGACGACACTCAAAAAAGGTAGCGTGATAAATCAGGATGCATGAAAAACTTTCCTAGCAAGAAATCCAAGCACAATACCCCGAAAGGTTTGGGATGGTCTCCAAATTGATTTTCGGGACCAACCTCCAATCGAGGAGGCTACAGAAAGATCTTAAAAAAAAGGAAATACACTTATCAAGGCTCACGGGGTTCAAATCATTAAAACTCATGTGAAAAAACACCTTGGAATGATGGGAATGAGTGGTTACTCAAAAAAGTTTACGGATCTTGAAAAAGGTAATATTGAAATAGGAAATAGAGCCTATGGGTGCGTGGATCCACATTTGTCCTTTTTAAGAATGTCATCCACCTCAATAGGTAGACTGTCTATCCATGTTAATAGTCCTTGGGCATGAACCCCAATGTTAGCCAACTTATCAACAATAGTATTGGCCTCTCTGTAGGCATGTTGGAGTATGCAATTATGTTGCCGCTTAAGAATTTGCTTGCAATATTCAATAATTGATCTGATCCTCCAGCTAATAGGCTTAGAAGACTTCAAGTAGTTAATGATATTTAAGGAATCTCCTTCCACAATGATGTTTCCTGGGATAGTTTTGATAAATTGAAGACCCCTCCAAACAACTTTGGCCTCAACAATATGGTTGGTGATAACACCAAGAGGTTCAACATAGGCAAAAATAGGATTTCCTAGATGATCCCTTAGGATTCCACCAACCCCCCTAACCTAGGGTTTCCTTTGGCCGCACCATCAAAATTGAGTTTAACCCAACCATTAGGAGGAGGAATCCATTTAACATTACTTCTAGGATTGGGAATATCAGCACTTTTGGGGTCATCAAGATTGATGTTACAAGACTTTAAGATATCTTTCTCAAAAGGAGGACAAGGATGTGGATTAAAAGGCATAGCTAGAGCATTTTCTATGGCAAAAAGGATGATTTTATTGGCAATGTATTGAGGTTGGACAATTTTTTTATCGAAAACTCTACGATTACGTTCAAGCCAGATTTGCCATAAGAAATGTTGAAGGCTAAACTTGCACAATCCTTTAAGCACAAGATTTATGAAAGGATTAGGCCATTGGTAAAACAGGTCAACAATTGACGGAGGATTGGCCCAAACCAAGTGAAAAACTTGAAGAAGTTTATTAATGACCTTTCTAGAAAAAGGACAGAAAAGAAAAAGGTGGGAAGTGGACTCCCAATCGGACAAGCACAGATGGCATCTGTTAGGAAGAGTAAGGCCTCGTTTCATAAGATTTTCAATGGTTAAAATGCGATTTTGGATGTAGAGCCAAGAGAAGGAAGCAATTTTAGGAATCAGGTATTTAGTCTAGACAAGCTTGAAAGGCAAAGGATTCTCTATATTGGTAATGGAGAGCAGGTAAGCAGTTTTAACAAAAAATTCCCTAGAGTCCGTGGGCTCCCAAATAGGTTGATCCTTTGAACAAGCCTCGAGAATTCTGCAAGAGGAAAGATAGTTATTTAGGCATGAATATTCCTCCTCATGATTTGGAATATTAATCTCCTTCCATTTCTTAATCTCATTAATTGAAGTCATATAATGAGCCACCAGAGGACCAAAACGTTGCTTGGTAATGTTAGTGATCCTTTGGAGCGTAGGAATCTGACTGAGAGGAGACTCGCCCAGCCATTTGTCATCCCAGAAGGAAATGGAGTTGCCATCACCGAGAAGCCATCGGGTTCCTTTTTGCACAAGGGAACGAGCTTGACAAATTGATTTCCAAAAAGCGGATCCATCGAAGGGTACCTGACCATGCAAAAACTCAAAATTTTGAAGATATTTCCTTTTTAAGATTTTGACCCAGTCAACCTGTTCATCTGAAATAAGTCTCCAAGCTTGCTTGGCGAGGAGAGCAATATTAATATGGGATATCCGTCTGAGGCCTAAACCTCCTTGATATTTGGGTTTGCAAATTTTATCCCAGGCTACCAGATGAAATCTGTGCTTGTTCTCAGTTCCTGACCAGAGGAAATTCTTTTGGATTCTCTCCATTTTGCTGTAAATAGAAGTTGGAGCTTTGAATAAGGATAAAAAATAAATAGGAATACTTTGAAGGTAGGCCATAGTTAAGGTGATTTTTCCAGCTTGGGAGAGGAGATTACCTCTCCACGTAGTCAATTTCTTTTGAAGTCTTTCAATGACATTATCCCAAAGATTATCCTTGACACTTCCATTGAAAAGAGGTATTCCAAGGTAAGAGGAAGGTAGGGAACTAATGGGACACTGGAGAATGTTAGCAATCAAATGTTGTCTTCTCAATGGAGTATTAAGGAAATACAATTTGATTTTTTGAAAGTTGATCCTTTGGCCAACCGCTGCTTCATAAAGGATGAGGATTCGTTTGATGATAGAGGCTTCATTGACAGAGGCAAAGGTGGACAAAAGGGTGTCATCAAAAAATTATTGATGAGTAATAGGACTGCATTGTGAAGTAACCTGAATGCCAAAAATAAGACCTGCCTCCCTGGCTACCAAAATGGATCTGCCTAGAGCTTCAACAACAATGATGAAGAGAAGAGGAGATAAGGGATCTCCTTGTCTCAGACCTCTGCTACTATGGAAATAGCTAGCTGGAGAGCCGTTAATAAGAATAGAGAACCAAGCGGAGGATATACACCCTTTGACAAGTGAAACCCACTCATTGTGAAACCCAAACTTGTTGAGAATGGCAATAAGGAAATCCCAATTTAGTCGATCATAGGCCTTGTTCATATCTAACTTGAGAAGAAAGGCTACCTTTTTGTTGTAGGAACTTGAATGAATAGCTTCATGGACAGAAATAATGCCATCAAGGATGGATCTGCCTTTCACAGAGCTGCCTTGGCATTTTTTTATGATGATCGACATGACATCTCTCATACGGATGGCCATTGCTTTGGTTAAAATTTTGTAAATGACATTGCAAAGGCTAATGGGCCGAAAATCATTAAAACTGGAAGCATTGGGGATCTTAGGTATGAGAGCAATAAAAGTTGAGTTGAAGCCTCTGGGAACAGACTTGGAGCTTTGAATTTCTCTGATGGTTTTGCACACATCCTCACTAACAACATCCCAGAAGGATTGAAAGAATCTAGGAGGAAACCCATCAGGTCCCAGAGCTTTGTCAGGTTTCATTGAAAAAAGGGCAGCCTTTATCTCATCATCAGAAAGTGTTGCATTTAGCTTGTTGTTGATATCATCAGTTATGAGCTTGGGGATGAATTGAAGAAAGAAATCTCTGGCAGCTCTGGAATTGTGTCGTTGTTCCTCTTGCATAAGATTCCAAAAATGGGCTTGACCTTCAGTTCTGATTTCTTTGATATCATTCACCATGCTGCCATCCTGCTTGCGAATTTCTTTGATTCTATTGTGGCTGCGATGTCTTAATGTAGAAATATGAAAAAACTTTGTGTTAGAGTCTCCTTTTTTTAACCAGATATCACGAGATTTTTGTCTCCAAAAAATCTCTTCACACTGAAGGATATTATGATATTGAGACAGTAAATTCCTTTCAATTTCTTTGATCTCCCCTGAACAGTCCCCTTTTTCCTGCCTTTCTCTTTCTATTATGTCCAACCTGTTAATGATGTCTTGCTTGTTTTGGAAGAGGTTGCCAAAAACATCCCTGTTCCAGATTTTTAGGTTCTCTTTGATGTATCTCAATTTCTGAGCCAAAACAAAAGGAGTTCCTTGAGCATTATATTGCCACCACTGTTTAATCCTTTCTCTAAAATCAGGATGAAGCATCCACATAGACTCAAACCTGAAAGGAGTTTTGAAAAGCTTAGGATTGCAGGTGTCAAGGAGAATAGGACTGTGGTCAGAACTAATTTTGAGTAATGATTGAAGATTTGCATCTCCCCAAATGTTAATGGCTTCCTGGGAAAAAAGAACTCTATCAAGTTTAACCTGGATTAGCTGGGATCCGCACCTTCTGTTTGACCAGGTGAATTGATTTCCTTTGAGATTAACATCCATAAGATTAAGATTACTTAAGAATTCCTAAAAATCCTCCATGCTTTTAGAATAAGAGACAGTTCCCCCTTTCTTGTCAGAAGGAAATAAAGGAGTATTGAAATCACCAACTAAAATCCAAGGGATATTAGCAAAAGCCTTACGGACATCAATCAGGTTGTTCCACAAACGAGCCCTACCAGTGATGGAATTAGGAGCATAAATGTTGGTTAGGACCCATGGAGAATCATTGTCTTTATCAAAGAAAATAATGCTCATCATCTCATCAGAAGAGTGGATTATATTTCCTTCCACCAAGTTAGGATTCCAAAGACATAAGAGGCCTCCAGAAGCACCATTAGCTTTGCAAGCAACATAGTTACTGTATTTCCAGATGTGGTTACATATCTGATTTTCAAGCGGTTCTTTGATTTTTGTTTCTTGGATGGCAAAAATTGTGGGTCTTATTTCTTTCCTTAATGATTTAGCTATCCTTTGTTTAGCTAAGCCATTAAGGCCTCTCACATTCCATGAGAGGATCTTCATTTAGAATATTTTGTGACTTTTTTGCCTCCCTTTCCAGATGGTTGGGGAGGTTTGGTGCACTTTGGATCTTCCTTAGAAATTATGCCTGTGGAAAACAATGTCTTTTGGACACCATTAGCAATATCTTCATTGGTTCCTTGTTTCCAGTGATCAGAGTTTGAAGGTCTCCCTCTTTTTTCTCCATGCTACAATCAATTGGGGATTTTTTATGACTTCTGGTGATTTTAGGACTAATATTTTGGACAACAGGGCTAGAAGGTTCTAGAGAGGAAATGGAGGTAGATATGATGTCCACCAAAGGCTGGTCAGGATTGAAAGCATCAAGGGGGGAATTCTTAGCCTGAGAGGGCTCAAAAATAGCCTGACTTTCCACGATAGGAGAAGGGCTATTATGAATAGATTTAGATTCAGGAATGAGGTTATCAACAATCTCATTCAAACAATTATCTTCGGGATTCATCTCACCAACAACTTGCTCCAAGTCATCCTCAGGATTTATTTTACCCAGAATTTGAAATTGATTAGGAAAGGCAAAGAGACTAACCTCATTAGCATTGGAATTTGGAATGGAGGCCAGTTCCCCTTTGTCACTAGGGAGAGTGCTGAGGGGAATGTTGTCCATAGTTTCTTTGAGCCGAAGATCTTTGACTGGTCTGTAGACAGCTCCTTTAGTAGGAAGGAAGCACCTTTTGTCCTTTCTGAGTGGAGTGAAAGTTTCCTTTCCTTTATCATGGCTGGGGCCCGACACAACATCAATAGGGGTAGTATGTTTGATGAACAAAGAACATTGTGCCCGCAAGTGACCTTGAGTTTGATAGTGAATGTAGAAAGGAGGCTTATTTTCATATACAATAGCCTTCTTAAGAAGGTAAGACCCATGTTCCAGCTCCACAAAGGTAGGTAAAGTAGAAGCAAGGTTAGCATTGATGCAAAGGCGAGCAACATGCATTCTTGACCTTGAAAGAGTGACCCTGTCGATCAGAAGGAGGTCTCCAATTGTGGAAGCAATTGATTTGAAGACAGACTCACGCCACAGGTGCCAGGGGAGATTGGGAAGTTTGACCCAAATAGGAGCAAGGTTAATGCTCTGGGAGTCAGGGTCAAAATTAGGGGCCCACTTCCTCAAGAAGACACTTTTAGAGCCAATGAACCAAGGTCCACCGGAGAGGATAAAGTCAACATCCTCACTGGCATTAAGCCTGATACCAAAGAACCCATTGGAAAGACCAACAATTTGAAGAGACCCTCTAACCTTCCATCTAGGAATAGCCCAGCGCCTAATGATGTCAAGGCTAGGGTTACCGCCCACCACTTTGTCGACCAGGGAAACAGATTCCTCGGCAATGAATTGTTTCGCAATACTGGCAAGAATTTTCACCTTGTTGCCCGACACCTCGAAAGGAAGATAGGAAGTAGCCGAAGGGGAAGAAGGATGGCCCAACACATTAGTGAAAGTTGGCTTGAGGGTATTTTCATCCCAACGAGGAGGGACATCATCAGCCCAAATAGAAGGAACACCCTCGATCGTAGGAAGAGGTTTTAAGTTAGCAGCAGGCAAAGGATTAGCAGAATCCTTTTTCGTAACAGAGTCCTTTTGCACAGAGGAGAGGCCAGAACTGTCACCAGGAGCAAGAGATATCTGCACAGGTCCAGAAGGAGACCCAAAAACATGGTTGACAGATCCAAGGAAAAGAATATCCGTAGGCACATTGGATGAAGGAAAGGTGACAACATCAGGATGGATTCCAGCAGCAACTTCCTTCCTTCCAGAATTTTGAATTTGAGCTTTCCCACCTTCAAAATTTTGAATTTCAGAGGATAAAGCAGACATTGTTGCAGCCTCCTCTCATGAACCATTTAAAATAAAAATTATATTAATTAATTTATAATTAATTTAAACTTCCCTGTATAATATTATAAATAAATATTACACTATTATTCACTTGGGATTTCTTCTTTGCACTTTGGACCACATCTAAATTTTTGGAACCGGGTCTTGATCAACTAAAAATGGACTATCCTTTTGTACTTATTGGAGAACCTAAAACTGATGTTGCCCAATGAAACTACCACTTACTAGTGCTGAAAGCTTGACATCAATGACCACTCACTCTTGACATCAATGACAAATCATATACTCAAAATGTCCAACATTTTGTCCAACCTCCCTCCACCTCAAGGTCTCTCTATTTCTTTGATGCCTTTGCATAGCAGGTCAAGGGGGTGACATTATCTAGCCTCAGGTTGTTCTATCAGTGCCCATAGCAAGGCTCGATCTCCTCCAGGAGCGACTCCCTTTGCCTAGTTATGTTTTTTATTCATCGCTTTAGGGATTGGTTTTGTTTTAGGACTCGAGCCTCATATTTATGGTGTTGATCATTTGGGTGGCCTTGTGCCCCAAGCTATGATTTTTCTAGCTCTTTTTTTAT
This sequence comes from Wollemia nobilis, assembly GCA_028583015.1. NCBI lineage: Eukaryota > Viridiplantae > Streptophyta > Pinopsida > Araucariales > Araucariaceae > Wollemia > Wollemia nobilis. The sequence goes on from JAQPPZ010003204.1 coordinate 2,969,804, forward strand.
TGTAATATCTCTTATTTTTATTGAATATAATTTTTGGTTCCAATAAAAAGTAAGGCTATTATCTTTGTAGTACATCTCAATATCAAATATACCATGTTACATGGTGAATTGGAAGAGAGCATAGTGGATAAACAAGATTCAAGAATTTGATATAGAGATAAAACCTATTAAATTTGTCAAGGGTAGGGACGTATATAAAGATCTTACTATGTAATATCTTAAAGAATGGGTGGCATTAGTAGAGGAAATTGAACCAAATGACTAACTAGGTTGAATGTGTGACATTAGTAGATACATCATATTAGGATAGGTTTTGGAAGGTATAATATCTAAATAAAGGGCTAGACTTAGATAAAAGATAATGCATTATACCTGGTTGGATAATATACTTTTCCAAAAATAGTATGTATGGGGTTCTCCTAAGATGTTTTGAAGAATAAAAATGAAAGCCCTAATCAAGGAGTATCATGATAAAGGAGGAAACTATTCTACCTAAATCATAACACAAAAAAATCTAAAGGGCAAGATATTATTGGACTACCATATTTTCTAACTACTTTTGATAGATCAAAGAATGCAAATATTATTGCATCATGGAAATAAGAAGAAAAGTACCAATGCACTTAAATCCCATAATAATTACTAAACCCTTCTAATAATGCAACCTAGATTTTATCAACAAAAACAATCTCTTATCTAGTGTAGGGAGTGAATGGGTTTTAACCACAATAGTTTACTTCAGGTGGATTGAATTTGTACTAGCCAAGTCTATAAATCAAGAGGAAATTATCCAAATTTTGAAGGATATCATCACTATATTTAGAGGTCCTTCCATAGTAATCATCAATAATACCACAACATACACAGGGTTTAAAGTAATTAAGTTTACACTGTATGGGTTTGTGCTAAAAATAACTTCTAATTACTAAAACCAAGGTATGGCTTTGTTGAATTCATGAAAAAGAATATTATGAGAATTTTGAAAAGGACAATAGTTGAATCACAAGGGAATTGGCATGCATAATTGAAGAAAGCATTATGTGCATATAGGGTAACACCTAAAGCTTCCACAAACTCATCACCCTATAAACTAGCCTTTGGAAATGAATAATTATTGCCTATAAATTTGAAACTCCATTCTTTCCAAATATCAACAATTAAAGCTTTAAGATGTGAAAATCAATCCAATGCAATCTTGAATGAATTCCCTACTGGCTCTAGAAGAATAAAGGGAGAATAGCTAGTATAAAATTATATGGTGATAAGAATATGGTTTGATAAGAGGTTCATTGAAATGGATTATAAAGAAGTTAATTTGATGTTTAAGTGGATGAATATAGGGCTAAGCCATGAATTCATAAAAAAATTTGATTCCTTCTATAGTGGACCGTATTAAATCCTCTGAGTTGCAGGACCAAGTGCTTATAGACTTGTTATTATGTATGGAATATTGTTGCCTATTTTAGTCAATGGAAAATATTTAAGACCCATTTAAAAGAGGATTTAAAATAAAACAAAAAACTATAAATATCTACATAGTATTTTTGTATTCTTCGAGGCTATTATTCCTAATTTTATAAAAGTTAAGATTGAGGAGTAAATCACTCTATCCTATGGAGTGAATTGCTCTAAAATTAGAGCAAATTGCTTTGACATTCCCTTGAAAATGGTACTTGGATATTCATTTTTCTTCTTTCTTTTTGCTATAAAAAATTGACATGTGAAACATCTAAATTTTTTCCAAAGTCAATAGTAAGGAATGAGTCACTCCATCCTATAGAGTAAATTGCTCCAACATTGGATAAAATCACTTCAATAATTCAAGTGAATTAGTCTATAAGGTTCAAGATAGCAAAACAATGCTGAGAAAATTGATTAATTCCAAATTGATAGCCTGTGTGAAGCATTAATGGAAATGTGAGGATTGGGTTGTTAGCAACCTTCATATATATATATATATATATATATATATATATATATAAGAGGATTTAAAATAAAAAAGAAAACTATAAATATGTACATAGTATTTTCATATTCTTAAAGGCTATTATTCCTACTTTTATAAAATTTAAGATTGAGGAGTAAATCACTCTATCCTATGGAGTGAATTGCTATAAAATTAGAGAAAAATGCTTTGATATCCCCATGAAAATGGTACTTGGACATCCCTTTTTCTTCTTTCTTTTTGCTATAAAAAATTGACGTGTGAAACATCTAAAAGTTTTCCAAATTCAAGATTAAGGAATGATTCACTCCATCCTATAGAGTAAATTGCTCCAAAATTGGATCTAATCACTTCAATAATTCAAGTGAATTAGTCTATAAGGTTCAAGATAGCAAAACAATGCTGAGCAAATTTATTGATTCCAAGTTGACAGCCTGTGTGAAACATTAATGGAAATGTGAGGATTAGGTTGTTAGAAACCTTCATATAAAAATAAGCATAACTGAAGTAGCAATGCAAGAATTAATGGAAATTATCACAAATAAAAAATAACTAAATTATCATGAAAATGAAAGGAAAAAAGTGCTTATAAAAAATAACTAAATGAAAATAATAGCAAATTTATATAATAAAAAAACAAGAATCACAAGCCTCTTCGAGGGGGAGATTTCCTTATAAGCAAGGCTCTGATACAAAATGATAAAATATGATATACCTTCTACTCCAAACCTATGTCCTTATATATAATATTATTTAACCTAACCCTAATGCTCAAGGGCTGAACCATATGAAGGAGGGGATCCAAGCCACTAAATACTGCTTACAATAAGATTAAAGGTTGCATCATAATGGACCCATGCATACTAGGTGCCCATGATGAAAACATAACACTAACACTAGATAGGTACTCTTGGTATGTGATCTACCTAATATATGGGAGTGTATCATTTAATTATAGGACCAAGATTGGATGGCTTCAGATCTATCCTTAGACAGCCTTCGAAGAAGATCAATTCCTTATTATAAATAAAAAATAAAAATATGGGGTTTATTAGAGTAAGGAATAGAGGGATAGGGATGTAAATTTTGGTTTAGAGGCAAATGAAATTTTGCTAACAACATTGCCATATACCATGTGATACATATTGCAAATAAACTACATTTAGTGCCAATAGACCATTTACTAAGCAAAGTACTATAGAATATGAATTAAGCTCAAGATCATGCCCTCCACTACTCCAATAAATCTTAGTACCCTAAGAAACTTTTATATCATAAAGCATAACCACACAATTAGATTATAAGCATCCCTAATATCCCAATAGCTAGGGCCTAACATACAATCTACTAGACCTCCTAAAGAGCTTTTACAAAAGTATCCAAGACCTATAAAGCATCCACAATATTTAAGAATTCAACAACATATTACCAATAAAGGTTGAGTGACAAGTTGATTCATTAAATTTGTAGAGAAAAATTACCTAATATACAATAGACAAACACTCAAATTGCCAACCCTCATATTGAGGTAAATGCCACTATATATATTTCTATACTAACTTAGCTAATGATTACAAGGAAGGCTTGTCATAGGCCTCATAATATAGGCACAACCTAGCCTATTTTGGATCTTGCACTTGATCAGCATGTTGGACAAGAGTGGATACCACTTATTTATCTGGTTACGCCTATTATTATTGATCGAAACCATTTACCATTTATAGCTACCATATGTACTTGTAGATTTGTGCCACTTAAACATGCTAAACCTCTCCCATCATGCCTCATTGTTGATCTAGTTTCTCAAATTTATAGGGATTTTTGCTCATGATTAGTGGTGGTCAATACTAATATAGGTTTCATAAGGTTGTCTATCACTTCCCTATAAGTACCCTACCTTGGATGGTTGAGAAGAGTCTAGGTGTACCCTATTTTTTTATATACATGGTTTCTTTTGAAAGGGACATGATCGAGGGGGTTTCTTCCTTTGTTATTATCTCCTATAGGTATTATAATTTATCATCAAGATGTTGAGGAACTGGCCAAATCTATTACTAGGATTCAAAGTTCTTAATCATTAGAAAACATCAGACCACCCCTTCACCTAGTGACTCATAACCCCAATAAGAACTAGTCGAGGCCACTGCACACTTTGTTAAGCTGTCTTCAAAATTATCTAGCCATCCTTTAGAGTGGTCAGGACCTATTGCCTTAGTAAATTTTAGGCCTAGAAAAATACCTTTGATGCTCTAGTTGATCATTGTATGGCAGCTATCAAAATTTCCCTATATAAACAAAATTGATAGTTTAAAAAAATGCTAGGTACTATCTATGTGGTAGCTTCTAAGGACCCACATTATTTGCACCTCCCAAGGATTTTTGTTTTTAAAAATGAGAACCCAGATAGCCTTATTTATTGTATGAGGAATCAAGTAGCACCACAAGAAATAAATACAAAATTCAAAATTTATTGGCATATGCCATCTTGGCCAAAATTGATTAGGCTTGATATCTTACTAAGTTGGTGCCATTAAGCCCTCTTTAGCTCATTATGTCATATCACTTTGCTTATCAATAGTTGAAAGCTTTTCCTACTCTTTCTTGTGTGTTTTCTAGAGCCTCTACAAGTTATATTGATGTTTGTGTTAGGTCCATGGTGAAGGTTACCTTAAAAACCTCTTCCCTTAGATCCAGATGAGAAATTACCAAAATTTCTTCTAGAGAGCCATTGCCAATGGGGTTTATATTCGTGTTTGCATCTACTACTAGTAACAATATGTGCATTCAAAAATGAATCCTAATGCTAAATCTTGCTATTGATAGAGTCCTTCTAGTCGACACCAAAAATGTTTAGAAATCCTTACCAATAGTAGAATTTGACTTAGTTGTCATTGGAAAGGCTATGAATATAGCATTTGTTTCCTTTCCAATCTAGTGAATCAACACTACCTCATGGCATGGGGAGTTTTGAACTTGATATTATCTTCCTTTATAGACTTTTCTTTGTATACATATTTAGATATCTAAAAAATCAACTTGATAAAAAATGAGGCATCTAGATTTTCATATTATTTAATCCTGAGCTAGGATTCAACTCAAAATTTTCCCATAACTATCCTTAGGAGACCTCTATTTATATGGGGTAAAGGTCCCAAAAGCAGTGGTTATATCCCTTGGGCTCAAAGTATTAATTGAGGTTGGAATAAATTTCTTAGTATACAAATTTTCTCAATATTCTATTGAGAAGGGGTCTTCCTTTCATAGGCTTCTATTACCTCTTTTAGCACATTATTATTGCTTCATCACCTAGTCTAATCAATAGGGTTATGCCATTTAGCTCATGCAAATTTATTTACTAACTGCCTACACTATTAGGCTTTTGCAACCCTTATTTGCATGTTTGTTAGAGTATATTACATTATTTGGTACATGCTAATGTACCACCTTGGGTATATAACTAGAGTAGGATTTTACCTTAGAGTAAGGTTTGAGTAGTTACTTCATGCAATGTAATAAATGCACAAGTGTTAGAATGTGCAATGATGTAAATGTGCATGTAGTCCACATGTACATGAGTCATAGGTAGAGTAGGGGGAGAGAGTGGGCAAAAGATACAATAGTTACTAGTTGCATTATTAGTTAGAGTGAGTACAATGTAGTTATTTCATGTATTTATGGAGTGTTCATGTCCTCCATTATATTACATTGTACTATTTTCATGAGATTTTATTAATGGCATACTTATGAGTTATTGTAGAAGTCTCTCATATAATTTTCCTGCATATTATAGTGTCATTATCATATAGTTATCATTGCTTGCTCATTTTACATCTTGTGGTTGCATTTTATTTAATATATATTATCAAAAGCTAACAGTAGTATCAAAGCACACATTAGATTGATATGAAATAGGGAGATCCACAAGAGATATTGAGAGGAGATAGGAAATCTCATTTTAGAATTTTTGAAATTATATTTGGCTAGAGTATTTCCACAAAGTTACCAAAAAAATTATGAAGATTAGGACTCAATATTGATTCTACTAGATTGAAAAATCAACTAGTGATATTTATTCTCTCTAGATTCAAATAAATTTCTATTATCATTTTATAATACTTTGTTGCAGAAAAAGGTGATTCAAAGAAAATTGGGAAGCTTCCTACAAAGAGTTAGGAAGAATATCTTCTTTGGAATCAATCAAGTACCTGAAGCAACAAGTTAGATATTGAATATTTGGAGGCCTAAGGAAAAGGTCCCATTGTAAGAGTTGCAGACTTGCAGATTGCATATTATAGAGAGAGAAAAAGGCTAAAGGAGCCTTATTGTAGATTGAATGAAGCAGAGACTCTAGAAAATAGTCTAGGAGAAGATTAGAGATTGAAGATCTCCATTGAAGATTGAATACTATAGATTTTAGAGTGAGAGAATGAGAAAATAGCTCAAGAAGCTTAAGAGACCCATAAAATATCCCATTTAAGAACTTCTTGATTTGGGATATTGAAGATAGTGAAGGGCTATAAAGCTCCTACTGCATATTTTAGAAACTGCAAAAATTAGAGACTTGAGATAAGAGGTCTCAAGGAAGGATTGAAAGGAGAAAGAATGAGAATATTAGGAAAGCCTTACTACAGATTTTGGAGAAGGCCATTGGAGGATTTTTTAGGAGACCTCATTGGAGAAGATAGCTAGCAAGGAGAAGTTTCGTATGGAAGAAAATTTGGGATAATTATTTCCATATGACAACAAGCCTAAAAGGAGAAGGATTTGGCAAGGATTTTGCCAAGTTTCAAAGGAGAATGAAGACCTCAAGACATTAAAATTCTTGATAAGAAGACCAAAAAATAGGGCAATATTGAAGGCATAATTAGACAAGGAGGTTGAAGGAGAAAGGAGTTAGAATAATCCACCAAATTTGAGAGATTTGAATATTATCATTAAAGGCTTGAAGTCTATTTTTAAGAAAGGAGATTGTTGGTTTTATAGCAAAAAATTGAAGGTTTCTATAAGGAGAGTTTCAGCTGCAATTTGGATGAGTTTCCTACAAAATTAGGGAGATTTGAGAACAACATTTAGAAGGAGAAATTAGCTGCATTAGAATCTAAAAATTTTAGAGTTACGAGCAGCAATTTAGGCAGCATTAATAGCTACTAATTTTTAGAGTTCAAGGGAGCATCCTGAAGGAGAGTTAAAGCCACCAAACTACATTTTTAGGCAACAAGTTAGAGGGTTTTTAAAGCTGCAAATTGGTGAGTTAAAAAGTTATTTTGGACAACAAAGAAAGAGTTGCAATTTCATCTAACACAAAGTAGCAATTAGGTGATCCAAATCACCAAGAAATACATCATCTACATAGGTTTAAAAGGTGAGCAAATTTTATGTAAAAGGTTCATTATTTGAACACTTATATTAAGTTTCATTAAGCACCACATTAGAGTTAAAAAGTTGCAAGGATAAGGTTTCATATGAAAGTCTTCAAGGAAGTTTAGAATATAGTTTCTACAAGGATTAAAACCTACACATAAGAAAGAGGAGTTAGATATCTTTCAAAAGAAAGAAAAATATCAACTTATCGTTATCTATTAGAAGCAAAGAAGACATTATTTTAAAGTGAAGGTTGAATAGAATTTAGTGCTTAATACAAATTATCTTCAAGAGTTATTAAAGTGCATTAAGTATTTAGAAAAGGAAGAAATATTAGTGCACAAGCAAGGTTGAGTTGGAGTGTCAAAAGACACCATTAAGCACATGTGAATAACAGCAAATCTTGGTGAAGAGAAGCCACCAAAAAGGAGCATTATAACAAGACATGGAATTAAGCTACATAAAGAGACTAAAAGAGTCTCAAAAGTCAAGGTGCAACTAAGGTAATCTATCTTAGTTTATTGCTGATTTATTTTAGGTTTTAATAAGCATTGTATTAGTCTTCTACAAAGCACAAAAGGAGATAAAGCTTGAGTGTCTTAAGACACCAATGTAGTGCAATATTATAGTTAATAAGAGATAGTATTTATCAATGTTAAAGCACAAAATACAATGATAATGAGATAGATCCATATAAGGTCTCAATACCATCCTCTTCAAGGTGTAAAAAAACACCATATTTGATACCACAGTCTCATAAATACAGTACCACAATAAAGACACATGTCATAGAAAAAGGAACCTACAACAAGAAGAAGACTAAGTAAGACAACTCAACATCAATAGCAAGGATAGCATAAAGTAATGATAGTGCAAGTTGTATAACATATTACAAGTGGTTAACATAAGGTGCAAAGGAGGATAACACCAAATTTTACCGAAGTGTACATGGATAGGAGCTTGGACGAACGTCCACCATGAAGAAAGGATTGAAATACCATCGAAATATCCACCTTCATTGGAGAGGATCCACCTTGGTTAGAATAGGATCCACCAAACATTAAAACTCAAGAAAAAAACATTGTAAAAGAATCAAAACAACTTGCAAAGGAGTTGGAAATGCATTAAGGTGATAAGGACATTGAAGGGTTTGGTTGCATGCAAAATAAAGAGCCTCCACTTGCCATATCAATGAAAGGAATATTGTGCCACTTGGCACAAAGGAAGTAGAGCATCTACATATTCTTCATTAACCTAATTCTTGCACAAAGGAGCCAAAGAGTGCCCAGGTTGAAGTAATGTTCCAGTCAATTCAAAGAGCACCCAAGTTAAAGTAACACTTCAATCAATACAAAGAGCACCCAAGTAGAAGTAACACTCAATTCAAGCTAAATATCACTCAGGTTGGAGTAAAGCTCCTCATTAATCATCATTTCAATGCTCAAATATTATTACCAGGCCTGCACCACATAAATTAATCTCTCTAACAGGTAGTAACCTCCCTGTACCACCTAACAAGAAGGTATATGTTCTAAGGCAATGTAAGTACCACTTGGCATACATTTCAAAGGAGGACAAGAGGTATTAATAGCCCCACACAAGAAGAGCATACATATCTAGCATATGCAGAGGTCAAGGTGCATTTAAGGGAGTAAAAGAGCATCATTCAATGTAGAGCATTGAATGCTCATTGTCATGTTGTGAAGACAAAAGAAATACAACACTCCAAAGCTTGGAAAGTAAAGACAAGATTAAATCCAATCAACACGCAACATTAGAAAGGTATATTTACATTGATTTTAATATTTGCTTTCATTAAAGTGCAAAAGGAGATATAAGGTGCATTATATCTAAGGTTAAGCTTATATTGCATTGGAGAAATTACAACCTTAGTGAATTAGAAAGAAAATCAAAACAAGGAGTTTATATCCTCTAAAAGTTTATGAAAAGTCAAGTTATTGCTAACTACTTAGTAGTTTCACCTCAAGGCGTTAGTCATCCCCTTATGCTAGACATTTTTTATGAGTCATTATTTAGCCTAGAAGCAAATTAAATTGACTCTTGGAATATATAATTTCATGGTGTTATATATATCAAAGGAGCATGGGCAAGTGTTGTCTTGGTCACTTCTCAATAACATTTGATCCCTCTATAATTTAAACTTAAGTTTTCCTATACCAATAATAATGTTGACTATGAAGCCCATATCTCAAATCTACATATAACACTACATCTCCAAGCTTAGATCCTTTCACTCTTTAGAGACTCCCAGCTTGTAGTCAACCAAGTCAACAGTTTTTATCAAACTAAATATGATAAGCTCAATCTATACAAGGACACTATCAACAAACCAATGGTTCTTTTTGATAAAATAATGGCATTATCTAATGGTTGCTTATTTATCTAAAGTTTCCTTAGGCACAGTACTTATAAATCATACATCTATCATCCATAATACTTGAGAACTAATCCTCTACAATCATCAAATCACTATCATATTTAACCCAATCTAAAACATCTAATCATAATTACATTTAATTATAATTAAATCATTATCCATTAATTCAAATTAATAATTAATCATCAAAATATCAATATTCATTAATCTTCACATCATCTAAACTAATAATCATCATAGCATTACAACCATTCATGCTCATCAAATGTAACATAATATCACAAAGCAATCATAGACATGAATCAATCACAATATAAATACATCACATCCAAATCCATAATGCATCATGATGAGTCTATAAATATCAATATTTATATGTATGTGTGTATATATACATATTATATGCATATGTCAAATTTATATGTGCATCAATAAGAACAATCATGTAATACATCCTCATATGATACATCAATAGACAAACAACAAGCTAAAGTCATCTCTTATAGTGGAAGCTAACTCTATGAGTTCGTATCAAGTGTTGTTGCTCCTTCTCCTACTAGTTGTTGCATCCTCATTGATGTTTAAGATTCACATATAATGGATTATGAGTGTGTATGTGTCTACATTTATGTACCTATAGGTGAAGGTATAAAATAATCCATTAAGGTTAAGGCATGGTATGTAGTATGATAGTGATTCACTCCCTTGATATTCACCTTTAGGTATCCTTGTACGTAAGCAAACTTTATTGCATGTCTCTATTTGAAAGTATCCTTCTGGTCCAATAGGATTTGTACCAACTAACTATTTGCATCTCTTCTTGCTATCATGGCCTTTGTTGTTGCTACATATCACTCCATAGAAATACTATGTATAGTTTCTACATCATCACAACTTGCCCTGCCAATTGATCCCTCTTCATTGTTCATACAAATAATGTAGGCTATAAGATTGTTACCTACCCTACTAGGGCTTCTCTCTCTAATTCCATTATAGAAACTAGGATACCCTGAGGACTAGGATATATTGAGGACTAGGATATATTGAGACTTTTGATACCATGAGGACTAGGATATATTGATATTAGTTTATTAATCTTCACCTTCATTCTTAGTCCTCATCAATGGCTACCCTTCTAAGTTCTTTAAAATGGAAAGAGACCTTAAGCATGGTAATCCCATATCACCCTACCTCTTCATCCTCCTTACTAAAGGGACTAGAAAATATCTAAAGAGTATATAAATTATAGGGTTATTTTAAGGTTTTAAGATATTGGGTGCCTTCAAAACTTTCACTACTTTATAATTCATAGACAACATATCTCTTGAAATAGTGGCATCTATAGAAATAAATTTAATGATTTATGGCAGTTTTGATAGTTATATTTTAACCTCTAGATATGTACTTAATAAAACAAAACCATAAACTTCCCTTTTTCGTATAGAGCATCAAGTTTAGGTTCATATTATACTTGGGTTTCCAATTAGCACATGGCCCTTTGAATGCATGAGAATTTCTATTTTTTCAATGTGTTTGAAGGCATAGGACTAGAGAATATCAAGAGTAATCACACTGGGATTTTATGTTTGTATCTCTAGTTGAAAGAATTATAATTATCAAATATATCCTCTAAGAATTCCATGTCTATCACTTTGTAGTGCTTATTACACTAATATCAATTCTAAAATAGCTTGATAAAATTTAATACATTTATCTAGTTATGATCCCTTGAAGGTAAGAAGTGACATTTGATTAGTTGAGGTAGAATTTTATCAACCTAATGATATGGGTGGGTTAGGCTTATGAATGTCTTCTTGTAATAATATTACACTTTTAGAAAATAAGTATACAATTGGTCTAATGCAAATGCATTGATATTCCTTGTCTTCCTACCCATGGAAAGGGATACTCCATTTATAAATATATCCAATTGGTATGTTATCTCATAAAATTAGGTCTCTTCTAGATTCTCTAAAGAGGATACTCAATTGATTTTTGGGGAGATGCTTGGTTATAGTGTCCACTAGTCATTCAAAAATTTCCACACTTAATGCCATTAAAATATAGGTTCTTATATTTAGGTTAAAAAAATAAAAGAGTTCTAAATTTATAGGACAAATAATTTTTCTTGTCGGAGTTAGCAAAGGAATTAATAATGGCATATAAAAGGTTTTGAAGAGGAAAAATAAATTCATTAGACAACCATAAAAACTATAATAGTTTATCAAGCTCAAGGAGTATATATAAAAAAAATATTAGAAAATGAATTCAAAAGTTGCATTGCTAGTAAAAGAAAATCTCTAAAAACTCCTCAATATTAGAGTCATTAAATTCATCAACTATTCTAACTAGATATCTAACATTTTTTATTTTTCTAAGAAAACATGTAGTATTAGAGTGTCCACTACCTTTTGAGACATCAATTAAGAATGTTGCAAGGACAACATCTCTCTAACCATCATCAACATGATTATTGATTTCACTATAAGATGTGGAATGTTATCTTTTATGGAAAAAATTCCCAAGAAATAATTAAATCGACGTCACTCTTGAAGACCAGTCTAAATTAGCTTTGATCATCTCATAGGAACATTTTGGTATCAATTTATGCCCTTTAGGATGAATAACATAAGGGCTACCTACTAGATATCCGTGACACATCTTTTCTTACATGATGCATGACATCATCAAAGACTATGTGCATGATCTTCTTAGTTGACCTTTATTTTAGTAAGATCATTTTTTATACCTAATATGCATATTCAAGTGGCAGTACGAGGTATGTCTAAAGCCTCAAAAGTGTATATTTTGGGTTACATTAGAAAACCTATTAGTATTCATTATATCTCAATGTCACATCAAAGTTGATCCTAGTAAAATATTAGCTATAGTCAATATGCCTTCCCTTGAACTCAAACCTAGCTTATGAGCCTCCAAGAAAAATCCAAGCCATCTAAAGATTTATCTCCTAGCTATCTAACAAGTATCAACCCTTACCAATATTTTAAGGAAATATGCATTATTTTATGTTGACTATCAAGTAACCTTCAATGCTATCAAATTCTATATTTTATCCTCTCCTATCTAATATTCATAGGGCCTTGTTGCTATACATAGTATCCACATACCATACCTTAGGATATATACTAGCATAGTATGAATACCAACATAGAGAAATATCTATTTTCTACATTAACATGACTTTGGTTAGTTACAAAGTCCAATATACACCCTTAGAGAAGCTTTTCCTAGCCATTGTATTTGACTCTCAAGAGCTCAAACACTACATAGTCAATCATAAAAACCTTATCATTGGAAGGTTTGATCCCTTGTGCTACCCTATATCCATCACATCTCAAGACAAACTACTAAGTGGTTCATTATGCTTACCAAATTCTATCTTAAGATCGTCAACTAAAAGTTTATGAAAGGTCAAGTTATTGCTAACTACTTAGTAGTTTCACCTCTAGACGTTAGTCATCCCCTTATGCTAGACATTTTTTATGAGTCATTATTTAGCCTAGAAGAAAATTAAATTGACTCTTGGACTCTATAATTTCATGGTGTTATATATATCAAAGGAGCATGGGTAGGTGTTGTCTTGGTCACTTCTCAATAACATTTGATCCCTCTATAATTTAAGCTTAAGTTTTCCTATACCAATATTAATGTTGACTATGAAGCCCATATCTTAGATCTACATATAACACTACATCTACAATCTTAGATCCTTTCACTCTTTAGAGACTCCCAACTTGTATTCAACCAAGTCAATGGTTTTTATCAAACTAAATATGATAAGCTCAATCTATACAAGGACACTATCAACAAACCAATGGTTCTTTTTGACAAAATAATGGCATTATCTAATGGTTGCTTATTTATATAAATTTTCCTTATGCATAGTACTTATAAATCATACATCTATCATCCATAATACTTGAGAACTAATCCTCTACAATCATCAAATAACTATCATATTTAACCCAATATAAAACATCTAATCATCATTATATTTAATTATAATTAAATCATGATCCATTAATTCAAATTAATAATTAATCATTAAAATATCAATATTCATTAATCTTCACATCATCTAAACTAATAATCATCATAGCATTACAACCATTCATGCTCATCAAATGTAACATAATATCACAAAGCAATCATAGACATGAATTAATCACAATATAAATACATCACATCCAAATCCATAATGCATCATGATGAGTCCATAAATATCAATATTTATATGTATGTGTGTATATATACATATTATATGCATATGTCAAATTTATATGTGTATCAATAAGAACTATCATGTAATACATCCTCATATGATACATCAATAGACAAACAACAAGCTAAAGTCATCCCTTATAGTGGAAGCTAACTCTATGAGTTCGTATCAAGTGTTTTTGCTCCTTCTTCTCCTACTAGTTGTTGCATCCTCATTGATGTTTTAGATTCACATATAATGGATTATGAGTGTGTATGTGTCTATATTTATGTACCTATAGGTGAAGGTATACAATTATTCATTAAGGTTATTGCATGGTATGTAGTATGATAGTGATTCACTCCCTTGATATTCACATTTAGGTATGCTTGTACGTAAGCAAACTTTATTGCATGTCTCTATTGGAAAGTATCCTTCTGGTTCAATAGGATTTGGACCAACTAACTATTTGCATCTCTTCTTGCTGTCATGACCTTTGTTGTTGCTACATAACACTCCATAGAAAGACTATGTATAGTTTCTACATCATCACAACTTGCCCTGCCAATAGATCCCTCTTCATTGTTCATACAAATAATGTAGGTTATAAGATTGTTACCTACCCTACTAGGGCTTATCTCTCTATTTCCATTATACATATATGTCATATTCTAGGTTTTGCCTCCCTAATTATGATCATTAATAATGGTTATAATGGTGTTTGTGGTGGTGGTGTTACTACTTCTATTGCAATTGCTATCACCTACCTTTGTCTTTGTTTGTAATATACTATATTATCTCACTATTGATGGCATTGATTACAATACCTTTCTATCCCTTTGTTTTGGTCTCAGTAGCTCACCCATAATCATTTCTATCCCAACATCATCATTGCTTGGATATAGTATCATTGGATAATCTATATCAAGCTTACGATAGGATTTTGGGTCTAACTATGATTTGAAACCCTTTTCCACATGGTCCTTGTAGCACCCTAAAATTGGCGCAATAAAATTGGAATAATTACATTCACCTTAGTAAATAATTTAAAATTCAAATTTAACCTCCCAAACCGCCCGTTAACCTCCGAGAAATCCATTTCCCCCTTTTTCGCACCATTTTTAGAGGTTGTTTTGACCGTTTGACGATATCGTCGCCGATCAGACGATATCGCCCCAGATTTGACGATTTCATCTGGACTAGGACGTCCAGACGATCTTGTCACAAAACTGAATTTGCAAAGTTGGAATCTATTCCAACGGGTCTCCAATCTGGGTAGAAGCATGTCTGCGTCGTTGGGACCCTCCCCCGTTGGAGATCTCCCAAATTGGGATGATCTCCAACCTCCTAACTACTCCCCCTAAGCCTATTTAATCTCTAGGATTTTCCCTTCCCAACCCCTGGCTGAAATTCTCTGCAAATTGATTCCCTCTACGTTAAATCATCTCTATCTTGCATTTGCACTAGTTCCACATTAATTTTGTTGCAGGTACATCACTATTTTTTAGTCGGAGCCAGCACCTATCGTCACCGATGAACCTGTTCAGATCGGAGGCGAACCTGTCGAATTCGAGGCGATTTCGTACTGATGCGAGACGATCTCGACTGTAGTCCGTATTAAGGCAATCAGTGCCTGAAGTTTGCATTCCTCAACCCTTTTTCTATCATTTTATTCTGCAAATTAGATAATCTATTCAGTGTTTTATATTATCTTGCATTTGGAGTTCACCCATTTAGATTAAGTGCATAATTAAGATCTTAATTATCATCAAATTATGCAATTTGCTTGGATTTACGTGTTTAAGTTTCCATTTGATAACATTGCTACCATTTTAGATCATTTCCCTCTATTAGCACTATAGTATTTTTTGTATTTTGCATCTGTTTTTCTGCTTGCAAGTCTCTGACGAATTCGTCAGACAAATTCGTCAGATCTCAAACGATTCTGTCAGTATCAAACAATTCTGTCAGATCTTAGATGATTCTGGTAGATTGCAGATGATTCTGTCGAATTCCAGATGATCCAGACTGCTTCAAACATCAGAATCTTCTTCAGACATCCGGATCAAGTATTCCTCATTTGCATTCTGTAAATTCTCTATTTTTTGCTTTTAAATTTGTTTCCTGTATTCATGGAATTTGCATTTTCATATAGAGTAATCTAGATTCATTCGGCCAAACCTAGGATATGAATGCTTAAGATTAAAAACGAACACATCTAAACACATTCCAAAACCTAGGCGTGGAAACTGCCGCTAAATGTTTCCTGGTGAACCCACCATCCATTAAAAAATCATCAAAATACACCTCCCTTGAGAGGCGGGACCTTCGCAAAGTCCTCTCAGTCCGAGGTACCGCGCCATCCTTTTCCCATCCTCCTTCCGGGCATGGATCCTATAGCCTGAAGGTAGGGATGCGAAAAATTTGGAGCAATACATTTTGGTGAACCCGACATGAATGCATCATAACCTTTTGAAAAACAAAAACAAAAAATATAGAGCAACTAAAACATAGATGCATTTTAAACATTTAAGTTTGAAATCATGTTTATATGGTAGCTCCTAAGAAAAGGTTAGCAGTTAGTATAAACATAGAAAATCAATTGGCAGCCATAGAAGTTAATTCTGTCCTTAGTGTGCCTGAAACAAGTAGAACTCAATTCTTGTGGGACGAACTTGATAGGAGACTTAGTCTCATTTCATCTAGGTCCACACAACTTAAGCAAATCAAGAGGCTAGTCCTAGATAGAATCCTGGATCCTCACCAACTAGTTTTCTATCATGAACTTTAGAGAGCTTGCCATAGATGGTTAGCTTATAGGAGAGCTTTAGTATCTTCAGAATTATTCACCTTCGAGGAATACCTCGAGAACGCAACCATTGTGCACCAATTCCTAGGCCTTGTAGAAGACCAAGAGGTTGTTCTTACAGATATGGAAATATGGAATAGAGTTCCTCGTGTTGTGTTATATCGAGAGTATTGCCACGAGCTTTACTTCTATCAACCAGCATCTGAGACAGATAATATTACCATAGCCCTTTTCATCAAATTTTTAAAAGAAAACTTTCAATTTGAAGAAGAACATTTCATGACCCCTGAAGAACTAGAGCCTATTAATGATATTCATAAATTGTTTATAGAAGACTAGTTCATTTACTTTCAGTCTTATTATTTCATGCATTTATTGTGTTATTTGCTGTTTTTATTATATTATTTCAAAAAATTAAAAAATCAAAAACATAGCAAAAACTTAAAATTTTCATTTCCAATATTGTAGTAGGTATATAGTAAATATATACCTCTTAATTTGTTGCATTTATATATATATAAATATATATATATATTTGCTGAAATCAAAACTTAGCACCATGCCTAAACTTAGGAATGGTAAAGAAACTCTAGGAGAAGGAGAAGATTGGTTACAAGATACAACTGAAAACCCAAATGTCCTTCTTGGAGATACAAATCCGGAAGGAGAAACTCTAGGTCAATCAGATGAAGACTTAGGTGAATATAAGGAACAAGAAGGAAGTGTTAAAGAGGATGAATCCTCATCCCCTAGAGTAGCTCCAAATGGAACTATTGCTTTTGACAACGCAGAACATTTTCAAAAATTTCTCAATGATAACATTGACATCCTTAATGTGGCAGTTCGTATTGATAAAGGGGAAATTAGTGACGCTCAAGCAGCTATAGAACAGGCGTTTAATATACGCACTAATCCTTTATCTTTCGTTGATCAAGAAAGTGACAAGGCTGGGCCATCCAATACGGATATGGTCACTATGGCTCAAAACATGTCAAAACAACAGGTTATCCAACCTCCTAAGGAACCTGTTATTCAACCTAAAATCACTCCCACACAAAATAAACCTTCCTTCACTACTTTATTTTGCCAAACTATTGAGCAATATGCTTCAAGTAAACAAAAATCTAAAACAAAGCCAAATACAAACTTTCAACAATCCAGAATACAACATCATCCAACTTCAAAATTCCTCCATAATACTTTTCCTACCAATACTTTACACAATAGTAACATGGCATCTAATCTGCATGTTCCTCCATCATATGCCCATAAAACCCATGTCAATGCCCTACCAAACCAATATGGGGGGCAAACTAGTAATCTGGAAGCCATGGTGAAACAATTAGCTTCACGTATGGACCAAATAGATCCCTACCGTCCCTCGTATAATTATCGAGAGATTTGTAGTCAACCCTTGGATCCCATAGTTGTAGCTCAACCATACCCTAAGCATTTTCCCATGCCCATATTGCCTATATATAAAGGAACCGAAGATCCCATAGAGCATCTTCACATGTTTAGGATAGCATGTCATGACATATCGCATGATGACTTGCTATTATTAAAAATGTTCCCCAAAAGTTTAGGTGGAATGGCATTAGAGTGGTACTATCAATTGCCCACTCATTCTTTGAGAAACTTCGAAGAAACAGCTGAATCATTTGTCCATCAATTTAGTGCCTACATCGAGAGGCATGTAACTATCAAAGACCTATACAATTTAAAACAAGATAAGGATGAATGCTTTGCCGATTTCTTAGCTAGATGGAGGCAATTGATAGGAAAACTGCACTTTGTGCTGCCTTATAGGGAAATGTTGGACATTTTCATCAATAATTTACAAGAACAGATATCTTATGAGCTATCAACTGCTACCTTAACTACCTTCGATCAAGCTATAGATTTAGCTCAAAGAGTAGAAGATGCCCTCATTAGGAGAGGCCAACTTAGGAAGAAGGATGATGAGAAAACATCCAAAAATCAATATAAAAACAAATAGGTTGTCGATGACGGAGTCACTGACAGCAGAAATGTTGCTAATGTCAATGCAACGAAGACAACAAAAAAATTCATATTGAAACCTCCTGACAAACCTCCTCGAGAATTCACTAGATTAAACCAACCCTTATCAACTATTTTACCTCAATTACTTGAAAGAGGTTTAATCCAATTGCCAGCTATCCAAGAACCTGATCCGACTATACCTAGATACAGAGCTGATTTACATTGTGATTTCCATAGAGGACCTGGACATTCTACCAATGCTTGTAAAAGGTTGAAACATAAAATACAAGATTTGATTGACAATAATGAAATGGAAGTGCAAGCCTTCCAACCTAAACAAAACCCTCCTAATAATACTCAAAAGACTGTTCCCCAAAATCAAAATCAAAATGCCAATCAAACTCTAGACATATTTCAACACCCTTTACCAAGACATGGTAAAGAGGTAGCCAATCAAATCGAACATCATAATGTTCCCCCTCCTACCCAATATGTAGGAACCATTAGCGGGCAATTACTTGTTCAGGATCCTCAAATATTTGACACGACCTTATCCCTGGTTACAACCAGGCCCTTACATAATTTTCAAACTTCTGATTCTAGTGATATAGAGTCAGATAGTGAAAGTGAAGTAGACATTACTTCAAACCAATCGAATAGTTTTGAAAATGAATGAGATCCTATTCAACCTGTCACAGATGCTATGGTTCCAGAAGAACCATTTCCTAGAAGAGTCACTACTCGACCTTCTTCTAATATATTCCTTTCAAATGAACAAGCCATTAATGCTCAACCGAGACCAGTTCAACGTCTTCACTATAACATTGTAGGTACCATCGGATTCGTCACCCGACAACAAGCTCAAAACTCTCAACAAGAACCAAACCAGAATGATGGATCAGCTCCATTCATTTTGAAAAACCCCAATAAAGGGAATCATGCTCCTACTGTTCAACCTAAACCCCCTTACAACATTAATGAGAAATTGTCTAATACTATGGACAGAATTTCCCTCTTAGATTTATTAAGATCCTCTCCCACCCATAGGGATGATTTGATGCTTACATTGAGCCAAATGATGGTACCTCAAAACATTCAACCTGAAGCTATGGCCAATACTATCATCACTCGAGAGATTGATTGTATTGACTTCCGGGATAAAGATATCCCACAACACGGTTTACATAAAGACAATCCCTTATACATTACTTGCTCTAATTGGAGATGTAGTCAGTCAAAAGAGTTTTGATTGATAATGGCTCATCTCTAAACATTTGCACCTTTGACTTCTACCAACGATTTGGCTTTAGAAGTGATGAAATGAAGAAAACTGATATGATTATCAAAGATTTTAATGACGAAACACAAGAAACGTGTGGAGTTATTACCCTCCCATTGCAAGTTGGTCCTAGAACCCTAGAAACAACCATGTTTATTGTACATTGCCCAGCATCATACAATATACTTTTGGGTCACCCTTGGATCAATGCCATGCGAGCGGTCCCATCAACTTTACACCAATGTGTTAAATTCGAGTTCAAAAATCAGTTGGTCACTATTCATGGTGACCCTAGACCTTTTGATATGTGTGCTTTGGCAGAACCCGTTGGAGTGCAATTTTGCCCAGCTCTGTCATCCACACATCCTAGTTCTTATCTTTCATCTAAAACTATGAAACATAAACCCATAACTTCCCCTATTCCCCCTCCATTCATTTCATCCTCCTATATAGACCAACAACCCTCTAAACAAATTATTTTAGAATCTCAAAAGGACCTTCAACCTACAACTAATCCTTCAAATTCTACCCCTATAAATTCAAAACCTCTAGACACATCTATCATACCTTCCACACCTCATAACATAGGTAATAAGCCTTCTACATCTTATGCCATTTCTGATGAACTTTTACCAGATTTATCTACAACCTTAATATCAAAAAAAATGAATGCGTTCATGCAAGATTCAAACCTTTTAAATAACTTTTCGCCATCTCCTCGTACTTTGGGCCTCCCACAACCCATGGGAAGTAATTACCAAGTCGGGAGTTGTGCCTTCATTTATAAAGGATATGACTGGGGAAGAATCCCTCGGAATATCAAAACTCATCATGAGGGATACGCTCGGTGTTATTTTACCAATGATTATATTAAATCTAAACCCATGATGCTTAAAATGGGATATAAAGGGAAAGGCTTGGGACCTTTCCAAAATGGCATGAAAGAACCTTTCGAGGTAGAACCATGGCCTTGCCGCTGTGGTGTGGGCCTATTTCCTAGTAAGGGTCAACCCTTTCCTTTTGAGGATGATGATCATCTCATATGCTATCAAGATTATTTGGATAGGCATGTTGATTTGCCTCTTAAAAATCAGTCGTTTTCATGCAACATGCTATCCATAGTATACCCTAAAATGATTGCTGACCCCGATGAAGAGTTGGAAGGAGATATCTTCCATGATGTCTCTGTTGAAGAGATGTTGCACAATGGGTTTTATTTTGATGGTTCTATACCAACTATAGCTCAACTTGAGACCACTAATCCTCAAGATGAATTATCTAAATTAACCTTACAAGAATTACAAGAGTTGGGCCTTTCACCCACCCCACCTAATTTTGAAAGAGATCTACACATGGAGGTAGAAAATGTCATTAAAATTAACATTGGAACTGAGGACAATCCTCACATAATCAATATTGGATCAGAACTAAGTCAAGAAAAACAAGAACAATACATTGCATTCCTTAAAGAGTATGAAGATGTCTTCGCTTGGACATACGAAGATATGCTAGGTCTAGACCCTTCTATAGTCATGCACCATCTAGTGGTCCATCCGGATGCTAAACCTGTTAAACAAAAACTTAGAAAAATGCATCCCAAAGTGGCTTTGCTAGTCAAAGGGGAGTTAGAAAAACTCCTGAATGTTATCTTTATACAAGCTATTGATTATGCTGAATGGATCTCAAATGTAGTTCCAGTCACCAAGAAAGAAGCTACCAAAGTTAGGGTTTGCACTGATTTTAGAGATATTAACGCTGCATGCCCTAAAGATGACTTTCCTCTTCCAAATATGGATCAAATCATTGACTTTACTGTCGAAAGTGGGATGATGTCCTTAATGGATGGATTCTTCGGTTATAATCAGATCAGGATAGCTCCTAAAGACCAAGCTAAAATAGCCTTTATTACCCCCTAGGGTACCTTTTGCTAGAAAGTGATGCCATTTGGCTTAAAGAATGCCGGTGCAACTTATCAACAAGCTATGACCTACATTTTTCATGATATGATGCATGATATCCTACATGATTATGTAGACGATATTATAGCTCGCTCTATTTTGGAATATAATAATTTAAACGATTTGACAAAAGTCTTTAATTGATTATGAGAATATCTCATTCGATTAAATCCGGCAAAATGCATATTCGGAGTTAAATCCGGCAAACTATTAGGGGTTTTAGTTTCTTTACGTGGTATTGAAATCGACCCTCTCAAGATTGCGGCTATCACTAATATGCCCGCACCTACTAATATATCTGAGTTACGAAGTTTACAAGGTAAGCTTCAAGCCATCCGTCGCTTCATTGATAAGTTGGCGGACAAAACTAGTCCCTTTCTTAAACTCCTTAAGAAGGATGTCCCTTTTAATTGGGACACAGAATGTAGAGAAGCTTTTGAACTTCTCAAACAATATCTCCTTAATCCGCCTGTGCTTTCACCGCCTAAACCTGATCGCCCATTTCTTCTATATATTTTTGCTTCAGATTCTGCCTTAGGAGCTATGTTAGCTCAACTTGATGATGAAAAGCGAGAACATGTTAATTATTATATTAGCCGAACCTTCATCAGTTATGAAACCCGCTATACAGCGTTGGAAAAACTATGTCTAGCAGTCGTGTTTGCTACGCAAAAATTACGACATTATATGCTTAGTCAAAAAACTTATGTCATTGCTAAATATGATCCCTTGGGGTATCTCATGAGTCGACATTATTTATCAGGTCGCACAGCCAAGTGGGTTCTTTCTCTAAGCGAGTTTGATCTCACATTCATAGGACAGAAGTATGTTAAGGGTCAAATCATAGCAGATCAATTAGCTTCTGCACCCTTAAAGTCTACCCATCCCCTCATCATTGAGTTTCCAGATGAATGCCTTCAATTAGAGGTAGACCATATTGAACAATGGTCCTTATACTTTGATGGAGCCCGATGTATGAGTGGGGCTAGTGCGGGTATTATTTTAATATCTTCGCAAAAACATCTTATTCCTCTGTCCTTCAAACTGACCTTTGCTTGCACCAACAATACTGCTGAGTATGAAGCTCTAATCCTTGGATTACGAGCTGCTCTAGCGCTCAAAATTAAAAATCTCTTAGTTTTTGGTGATTCCCAATTGGTTATAAATCAAATTAATGAAGTTTATCAAACCAGAGATGATAAAATGCGCCCATATAACGCCTATGTTTTACAATTAATGTCTTTATTTGATCAAGTTACTTTGGAAGCCATTCCTCGAACTAGTAATCGTGCAGCTGACGCTATGGCCGCCACTGCATCTCTCCTGCCCTTGGAGTTAGACGACGAATATGCCACTATCATTATTCGTCGACTCCAGGAACCCACCTCAAATAAGTCATTCTTAGAGCCTTTGGATGTGTTTCTAATCGATGAAACTACTCCTGAACCTTGGTATACGAACATATTTGATTTTCTCCAAAATGGAACTTTCCCTGCCAATTCTAATAGAAACCAGCGTTGATTATTACGTCGACAAGCAAGTCGATTTGTAATAATTGGCAATAATCTATATAGGAGATCTTTTGAAGGTATTCTATTAATATGTTTAAATTCAGAAGAATCTAAATCAACCTTGAGTGAAGCCCACGATGGTTCTTGTGGAGGACACTTTAGTGGTAGTGTTATTGATAAAAAGCTCCTTCGGATAGGATACTTTTGGCCTACCATGGAAACGGATGCACATGAGTATGTGTGCCATTGCGACAAGTGTCAAAAACATGCTGACCTTGTCCATGCGCCTACACAAGAGCTGCAGGCTATCTCATCCCCTTGGCCCTTTTCTAAATGGGGCTTGGATATTATTGGTAAAATCAATCCTGTGTCTTCTGATGGACACAAGTTTATCATAACTGCCACTAAGTATTTCACGAAGTGGGTCGAAGCTATGCCTTTAGCTTCCTGCACTGGCACACAAGTTTCTAAATTTATTTTTAATCAAATTATTTGCAGGTTCGGAATTCCTTCCAATCTCATCTCTGACAATGGAACTTCTTTCAAAAATAAAGATGTTAAAAAATTATGTCAAAAATATAAGATTCAACATCGCTGGTCCACCCCCTATTATCCTCAGGGTAATGGTCAAGCAGAAGCATCTAACAAAACCCTAATCAAAATTCTCAAAAGATTAGTCAATAAAATTGGCCGTGACTGGCATATTCAATTATATCCAGCCTTGTGGGCCTATCGAACTAGTGTTCGAACCCCCACTGGAACTTCACCATTTGTTTTGGTATATGGTCTTGAGCAGTTTTTCCATTTGAATTAGAAGTTCCTTCTTTGGCTCTGCTACTTCAAGATACCAAAGTAGGAGATGAATATCGTGCTGGAAGACTCAGTCAGCTAGAACTCCTAGATGAAAAATGCATCAATGCTTTGGAGCATCTCCGTGCATACCAAAACAAGCTTAAAAGATCATATGCTAAGAAAGTTCGTCATAGATCCTTTGAGATTGGCGACCTTGTTCTAAAATAAAATCAAAAAAATACAAATGCAACTAAGGAACTTAAAGGTAAATTTGAGCCCAACTAGCTTGGACCATACATCATTACTGCTAAATTTGAATCAGGAGCATACAAATTGTCAACCTTAGATGGTAAAGAACTTAAAGAACCTATGAATATTTTGCATCTTAAACGTTACTATGCATAAATTTGGTCATTTCATCCATGTATATATTTGTTCAAAATTACTATCTTGTATTTCTTTCAATTTATTCAAAAACACCAAAAACATTCATAAATCTCCAAAAATCTTCAAAAACTATCTATTGCATTTATTTAAGGTAGTTGTTAAATTTTTTGCTCAAAAATATAAAAACAGCTATATGCTTGACTCTTTCGAAACCAAAATAAAACAAAGAAGAAAGAGAGAGTCAACATTCTCCAAACTTTTCAAAAAATCATTTATATATATTTTCTTACAATTATTGCAGTTATATGTTTCAACTTATTTTGGATAAATTAGCATTTATTTGGAATCCCTCACTTGCACACTCACAAAAATAAATATCTTGATTTTATCTGGCATGATTACTAATCTCTCTTATATCAAAGTCCACAAAATTCAATTAAATAAAGTTTGAGCATAGAGAATTGATCTTGTTATTTACTTAAACCAAGCACATCTTTTCACAATAAAATGATTATATTTGTAATTTCCATATTTTGCTACATAGTAGAAGTGATTTCTTGAGTGAAAAGTTTCCCCTGCTATCCTATCACGCACATGGTCTAGAATCTTTGAGAATTGGCAAAAGGACAAGCTCACCCCTACCCAGAATAAAAATCCCTTGCTCTACAGCTAATCCGAGCAAGTATCCCTAGCAAAGAAAAAGAAAAAGAAAAGAAAAGTTCAAGAAAAATAGAAAAGAAAAGGTTTTGTTATCTCATTACAGCAATGTTCCATGCACTATCAAGCAAAAGAAATACAAAAAGAAAAATAAGCAAAGTTCAAAATAAATCAAGAAAGCAATAAAATCCCTTTCCCTCCCCTTTGAAAATAAAAGAAGGGTTGATGAGCTTGAATCCCTGGAATTCTCAATTATTCGAAAACTGTGAGGTAAGCCCCATAACAGGTGGTTTGTGCCCAACCTACTTGGCCTTGGGTAACTCCTAGCGTGGCGATATGTTTGTCACATTAGCGACCTTCTTTTGTACAGACCTATGTCTGCTTATGGATTAGCTAGCTCTTGATAATCCGACCTACATAGTAGCCTAGTATGGTTATATGCATCTACATCATGGTTAATGAACACTTATTTGGTTTCTTCAAATCACTTGTATCATAGTATCTTGCTCAAAACTGGTAAATGAACAATGCAATTGCACACACATTTGTATTTGAGATATTTTGTGTATCATTATGATAAATCAAGATCGGAAATGAATTCACATATGCACATAGGGATTCCTTATAAATTTAACTTTTGTCTTCAAAATACTTTGAAATATTATTTTTGCAACTTGTTTGGAATAAATCAAGTACAGTTTTTTATCACAAAGACAACTATATAATAGAAAAATCAAAAATTTCTTTCAAAATATACAATCAAATCATATATATCCGGTTAACTTTCGTGACGATGGTATAGTTTCAAAACCAAAATTGGAATTTTATGCCTAGCGCAAGTCTTCATTTTCATATTTTCTGTTCATAAAAAATCAACCATGCAATAAAACTATCTTTTTTTGGATTTTTGCGATGATGGTATAAGTCTATACCTACATATTCTATGCCTAGCGTAAACCATTATTACAAATTTTGTTCCCCATTTATTCAAAAATCATGAAAAACCATATGACTTAATTCATTATGTTACACAAATTATGCTTTTCAAAAGCAAACACATTTTCATTATTTCATGTCAGTATGTCAACCTTTAATTTTGCAGTGATGGTTTAATTCCTAAGGAATTATCCAAAAAATTTATCACACTTAGGAATTTATGCCTAGCAAAAATCATTTGAACATTATTTCATGCACAAACATTTTTATGAAAATCTGAAAACAAATCATCATCATCATCATCATTTGCACTATTGCACCAAAGTCTTAAGACAGTCTCTTAAGCACTCTTTTACTTCTAACCATATTTCTATACTAGGATTAGCTTGACGACCGAGTGATGGTCTATAATAGCGACAATGTCCTTTGAAATTATTGTTCGAAGTCTCTTTTTATTTTTTATTTTCATCACATTTCAGCACAAACAACCAATTTGTTCCATCAGATTATTTCATTTTAAATTTTATAGCATGACATTCAAAACATAATATTTCCAATGACATAATTACATGAATCCTCAATCAATTAAAACATCTAAAAATATCATACAAATCACAAAACACAAGTCATATGATCAAAAATATCTCATCTATATATATCACAAACATATGTACATCATATCAGTTAGATTGGTATGCCACAATCTGTATCTTGGCATACTTAATCAAATGTCCTCTGAGCAGTGTCTCAAGAGCCCCTTGAGCTCTCTGCCTCATCTCCTCCCTCGCCCTGAGGTGGACGAGGTGGCCCCATCGTAGTCTGTGTCGTCCTTGTCCTCGATCGGGATGAAGTCCTCGAGGACCCAATCCTGATAGGGTCAGCAATGTCGGCTGGCAGCTATACCCTCTGACCCTCTGGCACCATCTGGAAGTAGATGCCCTGGTAGAACGCGGTCTAAGCAATCGACCGTGCCAGCTCCTGTGTGCTTGCCCCTCTGCCTCGTGCCCTAAGGTGTGTAATCTCGTCTCGTAGCTGTGACACCTCAGCCTGGTGTTGTGCAGCCTCATCCTGTAGCGTCTGCACCTGAGCCTGTAGACAATCTCTCTCCGCCCAGAGAGTAGCCATCTCGCTACTTTCTCCTGTATCCATGCCCTTTCCCTTATTGGGCGATGGTGGCCTATCCCTCTATGGAGATGGGGGTCTCAACTCCCTCCTCTCCCTCTCTCTCTGCCACGGCCGCTCCTGTGCCTGTGGCATTCTTGTCTCTCTCCTACGGTGACCCTGGGCTGCCTCCATCGCTGCCTGGCACTGCCTCCCTATCCGACGCACAATCGCATGGATCGATCCCTGTGCCCTCGTCATCCGAGGAGGGCAAATGACTATGTACCAGGCATCGTAGCCATCGGCTACTCCTACGTCGTCCCCATCCACTGGCTGAATGGGGGCATCATCTACGTCCTGGCTCTAGAACCGCTGCATGTCGAGAGCCCCGCTAACAGTAGTGTTATCCTGAACAGTCTGAGAAAACTCATAGTCCCTGAGGGATGGGATCCCCTGCTGTAGACCGAATTGCCTCAAAACTCGGTCGTAGCGATGGAGCTCCACCTCTCCCCTCTCCATCCTCAGCCAACAAACTTGCCTGATGTGAGCCAGCTCCTGTCCGTCCTTTGGCCACCCTGGATGCTCCCTCCACGGCCTCTAGGTGATCTGGTCCAGGACTAGGTCATCCAATAGTCTCCGGGACATCGGTAGGTCGATCCACCGCTATGCCCCTCTCCGAAGCCACCAGTAGAAGACTCGAGGCCTCTCCCCATCAATCCCTGTCAGAGGAAGCCCTACCGGCCTCCACACTGCAATGTGCTCCCAGCACCAAACCTGTAGTAGCGATGTCATAACCAGACATTGGCCGCCCTTGTACACGACCCCATACAAGATCCTGTGCAATCGGCATAGAACAAAATTGCCCTAAGAGAATCTGTAGCCGCGATCCCGCATATCATAGATTACGTCTGTGAGCATCCATGGCACCCTGCACCCATTTTTGTGGCACAGTAGAAGTCTACCAAGCACCCCAGCTAGTACCCGTGTGAGTGTAGATGCCCCAGGCATCTGGCACAGTGCCTCAATGTTAACTCTGCCCTTCTCCAGGGCGAAGCTCGGGTCACCGCATAACCGTCCCATAGCGTGGCCCTGATTGGTCGTAGGAGTAATGAGTCGTCCTTGTATGGGGATTCTCATAATCCTCCATACGTCCTCCAAAGTGGGAGTCATCTCCCTTGTTGGTAGCCAAAAACATGAAGACCCCGGATACCACCTCTCTGCTAGGGCCGTCAGTAGCCCCATGTCTGTAGAAACTTGTGGCATTTTTGCCACATGCAGTAAGTCGACCTGTGCCAGCTGATCTCGCTCTGCCTGTGTCAGAGTGGCCAAGTCGTCTCTCAACCCTCCGTATTTCCACTCCCTGCTCTTTAGTAATCCTCTCTGCAAACATAAACAACAAAACAATAAACAATCATTAATCAATAATTCAAGTAAGCAATAATGCAAATTAAAAATTCAATTTTGTGCAATTGATGATATCGCCCACTATTGGACGATATCGTCCCCAATTTGAGCATAATCGTCTTCGATTTCGTAGTTCGAAATCATCTCTAATTTGACGAAATCGTCCCCCTTTCGACGATTTCGCCCTCGGGTGAAATTGCCGAAATTGAGATGATTTCATCGAAATCGGGACGATTTCGTCCCGACAACGTCGACAGCCCAAAAACGGCCACGATGCTCAAAAATCACCTAAAATCTACCTACAAAGCATGTAAAGTTAAACTAAAGCATTTTAAACTAAGTCTAGGCTCTTACCCGTCGACCGCGTCGGACCTCTGTTGATCTGTGCATCGTCTCCACCATTTTTGCTTCCAGAGCTCTAAAACCAGTAAAAATGAATAGTAAAAATGAATTAGGGTTTTACCCTATTTTTCTTAATTTTATTCAAAAATATTTTTTTGCTTTTCCACGTTTTTACCTCAAACGTTCGATTTGGGTAAAAACACGGAGGGGGCACCATAGTAAGCTGTCGTACGATTCGACCAAGAATCGTCGCCTAAAAATGGGAATAATTTTTGCTTTCTCGTAGATCGAGAAGAACTCATCTTTAACACATTTTCTTCAAAAAATTTGCTAAAGAGGGGGCAAAATGTAGCACCCTAAAATTGGCGCAGTAAAATTGGAATAATTACATTCACCTTAGTAAATAATTTAAATTCAAATTTAACCTCCCAAACCGCAAGTTAACCGTCGGGAAATCCGTTTCCCCCTTTTTCGTGCCATTTTTAGAGGTTGTTTTGACCGTTTGACGATATCATCGCCGATCAGACGATATCGCCCTAGATTTGACGATTTCATCTGGACTAGGATGTCCAGACGATCTTGTCGTAAAACTAAATTTGTAAAGTTGGAATCTGTTCCAATGGGTCTCCAATCCGGGCAGAAGCGTTTCTGTGCCGTTGGGACCCTCCCCCGTTGGAGATCTCCCAAATTGGGATGATCTCCAACCTCCTAACTACTCCCCCTAAGCCTATTTAATCTCTAGGATTTTCCCTTCCCAACCCTTGGCTGAAATTCTCTGCAAATTGATTCCCTCTACGTTAAATCATCTCTATCTTGCATTTGCACTAGTTCCACATTAATTTTGTTGCAGGTACATCACTATTTTTTAGCCGGAGCCAGCACCTATCGTCGCCAACGAACCTATTCAGATCGAGGCGATTTCGTACTGATGCGAGATGATCTCGACTGCAGTCCGTATTAAGGCAATCAGTGCCTGAAGTTTGCGTTCCTCAACCCTTTTTCTGTCATTTTATTCTGCAAATTAGATAATCTATTCGGTGTTTTATATTATCTTGCATTTGGAGTTCACCCATTTAGATTAAGTGCATAATTAAATCTTAATTATCATCAAATTAGCACAATTCATTTCTGTTTCTGTGTTTAAGTTGTCGTTTGATAACATTGCTACCATTTTATATCATTTCCCTCTGTTAGCACTATAGTATTTTTTGTATTTTGCATCTATTTTTTTTCTTGCAGGTCTCTGATGAATTCGTCAGATCTCAGATGATTTTGTCAGTCTCAGACGATTTTGTCAGATCTCAGACGATTCTGGCAGATTGTAGACAATTCTGTCAAATTCCAGACGATCCAGACTGCTTCAAACATCAAAATCTTCTTCAGACATCCGGATCAGGTATTCCTCATTTGCATTCTGTAAATTCTCTATTTTCTGCTTTTAAATCTATTTCCTGTATTCATGGAACTTGCATTTTCATATAGAGTAATCTAGATGCATTCGGCCAAACCTAGGATATGAATGCTTAAGATTAAAACGAACACATCTAAACACATTCCAAAACCTAGGCATGGAAACTGCCGCTAAATGTTTCCTGGTGAACCCACCATCCGTCGAAAAATCATCAAAATACACCTCCCTTGAGAGGCGGGACCTTCGCAAAGTCCTCTCAGTCCGAGGTACCGCGCCATCCTTTTCCCATCCTCCTTTCGAGCACGGATCCTATAGCCTGAAGGTAGGGATGCAAAAAATTTGGAGCGATACAGTCCTATAATACCAAACAGGTCCTCCAAGATCTCCTTTTGTGCACCAAACTGGAAGACCATGTTGAAAAAATAGAAGAGCTCTCACTCTCCCCATGGTCCAACTATCCACCTCACATACCTAATGCAAACCAACTAAAAGGTATAATATTTCCAACTAGGATGCACCCTATAGGGTTTCCAAATGACTTTATTCTATTATAATTCATCATTGGTCCTCCTTCCCATGCCTAATATTCCCCTATAAGGTCTCTTATGCTATTCTCAAACTGTTTCCCCCATATATATGCTATTGGAGAATTTGTTTTACTTATTCCCATAGTAGCCCTAGTGGACTCATGATAGCAATGTGATTTTAGACCCACACCTAGAGCATCCTATAGTGTATCAAGAACCTCCATCCCCTAAAGACTACCAAATTTAGATAATTGTATATTTGTGTCAGAACCATCAGGTCCCATGTGAACACCATTTGGTACTCTAGCATGTCCACCACCACCTCCCCCCTCCATAGTGCACCACCCTTTTATTTGTATCAAACATTAAAATACTCAACACTAGAAGATATGTCTATCTAAGTGATCCCCTATGTAGGAGATATTGATGTCAAAGTTGGATCTAACTATAGTGAAGTCTACATCCCTAGTCAGTGATTGCAAGCTCTTCCTTTGTTTCTAGATGAACCAAATTGATGTCCATCTAATTGGAATCTATAGATTCTACCACACATTATCAAGTGTGATAGTAAATTTTCTATATAGCAACTAGAATATATTCAATTTCAAATACCATATCTCAACCAAAGCTATCAACAAACATTAGGATCACATGTCAAAACCCTACTATTGCTAGAAATGTATGATTAAAATATTCTAGAAATCCCCTTAGATCCTCTAGTATAATGGCCAAATTTCTCTATGGACCAATTTTTATAGCCTCTCCTATAGCTAAGTCAATCAAATCCTTTTGTTAGCCTAAATGCTTACATAATCAACTAAAATATCAAGAAAAATTGCATGCAAGCAAAAGTGTCATTGGGTGGAAAAAGCACCACTAGGTGGTAAAAGAACTACCTCAATTATGAAAGTCCTATCACATGGTGAAGGAATCATCAAGGTACAAAAGTGCCACCAACATGCAAAATCACTATTGAAAAAGTGTTGCTAGCAAGGCATGCATTTCAAGGCAAAAATCAAAATTTTGAGATAATTTTTGGTGTCACATCCCCACTATTTGATTACCATTTTTGCTAGAAGAATGTGATGCTATTGGAAGTGTTTGTGATTGCAGGTCAGGTTTCCATCTCATAGCATATGACTTGTTAGATAATAACACCCACCCCTAGAGGAGACTGTAATTGCAAGCGTCAGGTAAGGTGGGGTATGATGTCGTACCTCGTACACCATGGCCATGGGTACATGGAAGCCCACTAAAAATTTCATGTAGGTCATGTTGCCTGATAGATGCATTATATGCATATGTTGCATTATGTTTGCTGGGTGAAGTAAGTTTTAATTTTTTTTAAAAATAAAATAAAATAATACGAATAATAATATAAATATAAACATATATATATTAAAAGTAATGTAATATTTACACTTTCATACATTAATAAATATTTTTCTATACTATACAAAGGACTAACTAAAATATATTAGAATAATAAATTATATCCTAAGTTGTTACTAGGATAATCTGTGTGGTTGAGATTTGCTCAGTTGGTTATGATCCAGTGGATCAGATTGTATGCCTTTGCTATTTAAGAAAGGCTCTTTTCATTAAATAATATCAAGTATTCTATTTTCTATCATGGTATCAGAGCAGGCCTTCCCTGCCCTGTGAGCCTGAGGATATTTTCCTCATGGGGGGATTTTCCTCATGGAAATCCCCCCCTTTTTTTCCCCTAATTTTTTTACCGAGGGAGTATGCTCTCCATATTTTTATGGATCAGAAACTAGATGGTTAAAATTTTATTTTGGGATTTTTTTTATGATTTTTTAGTTTTTAGGGTTTGCAGAACGACTACCACATTGTTTCGGATCATGTTCATGGGAGGTTGTAGAAGGTATAATGGGACTCAGGGAGAATTAAGAAGATTGCTACTATTTTCATATTTTTTTTGCTGTAGAAGCCCCAATTTCTCTCAGAGTATTTTTTTCTATGCTTTGGTCGACTGTAGCAGCAATCGTATTTTTTTATGAAATTAATGGCAGCAGATCCCAAATACATCATCCTCTATTCTTCTTTGAGGTGATGACTTAGGGTTTCATGATATCCCTTGGACCGGAGCAGTTTGTGGGTGTACATCAACCTGTTTTGGTTTTTTTATGATTGCTTTTGTGACAACCGTGCCAATTGCTAAGTGTGCACTCATGGCAAAAGCACAAGATGAAGAAGTGGGTGGTGCAACTGAACACGTCCCTATTGAAATTTATGAGATCATAATGCGATATTTGTAGTGTCGTGGGGATGATATTGTGCTAGGGTTGTTAAAGCTCACTACATGGGATAATTATGAGTAGAAGTCATCATGTACCTATGAAATATAGTTACTGATGGGGGCAATGGTGCAAATATCACATATAACTATGGTGCTAATAGATGTAGTTTGTGATGACTGGTGATGGTGGGAAATGTAACGGATGGAGCCTTGAATTTTTATTCTGGCATGAGTCATCCCCAAAAATTTGCTTCACCCTTCCCAAAAAAATTTTTTGGATTAGCTGTTAGATCTGATTTTTCCTCCATTATTTCAGAGTTGTCAACATAAATCTCTTTGTAAAAAATTACTGTCTTGGATTGTTTGAGCTATTTTTTGTGCCGACTATGCGTAAATATCAATGGTAATTCCAGCCACTATTTTTTTTCTAAGTACCAATGATCGTAATTTGAATTCCTCATGAAACCAGCATGTGGCACGAAGGAGAAGAAATTTTGGTTTCTACCACAATTGGTTTTTTATTTTAAAAATATGCTTCAGTTTTTCATCAAATCTACGCGTAATCTGAATGATACTTTTGCATAATGTTGATAGTATTTATTGCAGTTAAATTTTTTACCTTGTGTCAGTTGATCATGATTATGCTTATTGTCATCTACCACACTGATCCTTTTTGGATCTGTACATGTTGTACATGGGTAAAGCCACAGAGGAGGAGGCAGTTGCCGCTATGTGGCTATTAAAGGGTGCGTAAGTGCATCTTGATTTTCGTGCTCATTGGAAGGCATGTTTGGTGCTTATTTTATGAAGCATGGACAATGTAGTAGAGTCATGAAGAATTTTTAGCGTATTTTCATCCATATGCAGTGATGGATGCTAGATATAATTTGTGGTGTTGGTGCGTGTGTTGCTAGTGGTGGTGACTATGGAGCTGAGCAAATCCTAATGCTCATTTTCTTTGGCATTAGAAGTTTGATTTGAGCATGGCTAATTTTTTGACCTAGGATGTGAAGTGCGTGATAACATATGACTCGAGTCGTGTGTCAACGAACGTCGCTTGTATTTTGATGACATTGTTATGTTTGTGAAGGTGTCAGCAATAGTTTCATATTTTTTGAGGAGCTCTAAGGTGGAACTGCGATTCTCTATGTCAACACTAGTTTTTCTACTTCGTGCATAGTACGAATATGTAGGACAAATTATGGATTTAGATATTTGTGTCCTTGAGAGTTCATATTTACGTAGAAATAGTAGAGGAGAGTAATATTTTTGAAGGCGCATGGACCTTTGATCCCTGGTGGTTATGTGTGGACCTTCGATCTATTTTTGACTCCACATCAACACAGACGGTGTGATAATATGCAAGAGATCTGCAGATGGTGACATTATGAGCAGGGGGCATTTTTTTGTGGCAATGGTATTGGATACCTCTTCCATTGTGCACCAAACATCCCTCATTATGCATGAAATACAGTTGTTGGCATAATGTAAGCTAGAATCGATCCAAGGCCACTATCATTTTTTGATGCTTCATCTACACCATGGATATTAAAAATACTTCATACAAGCTACACAAATTCATTGAATTTTTTTTTGGGGAGGCTGGTGCATTTGTAGCCGAAAGCCGAGAAAAAAAAAATCAATCTGCATCTGTGTGTCATGGTCAAGCCGAATGGAAGCTGCTTGGAATTTGCAATTGCTCGATCATAGTGAACTTGGAGGCATAACCAAATAATAGTTGAATGTACCTGATTTTTATTTGCAAGCTCTCTACATTTTTTTTTCATGTACCGATTGTGCGATCTCACAGGCGAGAGGGTCATCGAAAAGGTAGTTTAGTCGTTAGGGTTTTGAACTGTAGATGAGGAGTTTTTTTGAGTTTCTATGTTTTTGCAATCCATTTGTTGACCTGTGCATCCCATATGCCACCTATGATGGTGGCTCTGCCTCCAAAAACTTTGTCGTACATGGAGTTGTTTAGTAGTGGGTGCAGGTATTTTCTATTGGCATGGCAAAGCTCATGGCATGATGCAGACCTAGCGGCCAATGACAAATGATTTCTAAATTAAATTGGTGGCTCCCTACCTTATTCCCATTTAATTTTTCCATGATGGGGATGACAAATCATGCATATTCTCAGTGAGGATGCTAGGGTTGGCTAGTGTGGTGAATGGGGTCCCAACGGAGTCTAGAGGAACAATAGGAGCTCTCGTCATCATAGCAGTGCATGGTTTTGTGCATGGGGCTCACTAAAACAAAAAAGAGCATCCATCCACTTTAATTAAGTGGTGATAAATACTTTTTACATGAGAAATTTTAATGCTTGTTAAAAAGTTTTTTTTTTAAATGTTTTCATTTTATATGAAAAAGAAGCATTTTGTCTTTTAGGGGAGACCACTTTTTTTAATTTTTAAGAAAGTGGAAGGCCTTATATTCTCCTACGTGAGATATTTTTTTTAAAAGGATAATTTTTAGAATATTATTCTGTGAGAAGATGCTATTATTTTTCCTATAGATGAAGGTCATAATGTTACCCGTACATAGGGGTTTTTATAGTCGTCGTGAAGGTTTTTTCGAGCCAGACTAGATGGTGTAGTCCATTTCCAATTTTAAAACTGTATTCCACACTTTTTTATGGCTCAAAAATATTGTATCATGGAGTGCATTCTAGTTTGAACCCGACACTCCCATATATTTGCTTAAAGTGATCCTAGTATCTAGTCATCTCCTCTATATCACCTAGCAGTTGCAGTGGCTAGTTACCCATGCATTCCAATAGGATGAGGAGGTCACCATAAGGACACGTTGGAGAGCTACTTTGGTGCCCTTTCATTTTATGATTCCCTTGAAGTAAGTTGTTTGTCCACTTTGGACCTTGTTATCATCCCATTGTGTTCATATAGGTGGAAACCACTACTTATGCTCATGGAGTCAATTTGGACATCCCTTATGATTCTTGTGGTTTTTTCTACACTATCTTCACATTCTTCTTTTTGTGAGACACTTTGGTTTCAAGAGGATTTTTTTAGTGATCTTTTTTCATGGTTCATAGCCTTGATCTGTGTCACAAGCACCAGTCTGGGAGTATGATTTCATTCATTTCGGTGATGAGTCTCTACTTTTTGAGACATCTGATGGATCCTTTGCAGAATTCTTGATGGAAGTTGTCCTAAGGGGGTTTAATAGAACGTCTTCCTTCCTCTCCATCCTCCATGCACATGTTTCTTCTTCTTCTTCTATTCTGGAAGGTGGTTTTCTCCCTTGTGGTTTTTTTCTTCATATCTCAAGCAAAGTTATCTTATGCATATATTGTACATGAGCACCTTATCAATCCTTGTTGCTAGGGTTTATACTAGTGGATATACCACCTGTATTTGGTTTTGTTTATTTTCACTACCTCCTAGTATCAATTAAGGGGGGGTGTTAGTATATCCTAGTACAACTTAAGGGGGGTGTTAGAATAAAAATTATATCCTAAGTTGTTACTAGGATAATCTGTGTGGCTGAGATTGACTCAGTTGGTTATGATCCAATGAATTAGATTGTATGCCTTTTCTATTTAAGCAAGGCTCCTTTCATTCAATAATATCAAAGTATTCTATTTTATAAAAAATATATATATACAATTAACTATACCACGACATTTAAACTTCTTGTCGATTTTTCTTAATTACCATCTAGAAACAGAATAAGTGATTCTTGCATGCTAGTTTTATATGTGTTGTCATTTAAAAATATTGGGAATTTATACGAGGGGAAGAGATGAGAAAAATATTTTCAAAGAGAACATATGATTTTGTGAAGGTTTTCCTGTGCTGGCAATATTACAAGACATTCTTTGTCTGTAGAGAAGATCTGGTAGGCTGCCATAATTTTTCTCTTTATCAACTAGTGATTGCTTTATCATAAAATAATTAGTGGAATATATAAAAATAAATGTATTTTAATGGGCTATATTAAGTCTCTTCTTTCTTGTTTGTTGTGTGAGAACATATAACAGAATCTGGTAAACGATAAATCTTGTTTTATTGTTCATATTGTAATATAGTGGGCTATGTCATATTTTTCCTTTGCTGCATGAGATTATATAATAAAATTTGGTAAACAACTAAAACTTGTTTGGATGTTTATATTGAAATATAGCTCAGTCGTAATGTTTTGGGCGGTGCATTAAAAAAACAACAAATTGGGTTGCTTATTTGTGCATAGAGAGTTGTTGCATGTATTTTTAGTTTGCATCCAATCTAGGCCATGCTAACCTAGAACCCTTGCTATCCCATGGTCTTCATATGGTTGTATGGGTGGTATCCATTGGAGCAGTGTACAAGATGTTGTACTGTAATCTATATCGCTCAGACAACCAGAGAAATATCTTGGAGTTTTCATTCCCCATCGTGGACGATCGATAGTAATAATAATGAAGAGATTTGGGTAGCCCGGTAATTATAATACCATCTCCAAGTTGTGGGGGGTGTATAAATGAGTATTGGCTTTATAAAAAGACTCTGTATATGATTCATTTCTATGTTTAGTCTGAATGCATTCCTTAACGATATCTCATAAAAGTCCATGTAAATTTTAATTAGGAAAATTTTCCCCTTGTGCTAAGAGAGAGTCTGTTGTATCAAAAAGCAGTGAGAAAGTAAGTCATTTGAGATTCAAATTTTATTAAATAATGATGTGTCACTAAAGCTATTTTTGTATGTCGTTTTGTCCATCAAAAGTAAAATAGTGAGTTTGTATGTGAAGAATTAAATTTTTTTAAACCACGCCGAAGTCTGTCTGTCGCCGAAGTCCGAACGCCGCAGCGCAGACAGCGCAGTGCGGAAGTCGGGGGCCCGACGGACTTCGCCCAAACTAGGGCGAAGTGCGAACGTCGGCCGCGCCGACGGACTTCGCCCGAACTAGGGCGAAGTTCGAACTTCGGCCGCGCCGACGGACTTCGCCCGAAATTGGGCGAAGTTCGAACTTCGGCCGCGCCGACGGACTTCGCCCGAACTTGGGCGAAGTTCGCACTTCGGGGCCGCAGCCGGACTTCGCCCGAAACTGGGCGAAGTTCGCACTTCGCGGCTGCGACGGACTTCGCCCGAAATTTGGGCGAAGTTCGAACTTCGCGGCTGCGACGGACTTCGCCCGAAATTTGGGCGAAGTTCGAACTTCGGGCAGCCAACGAACTGTGCAGGGTGAAGAGGGGACTGAGGCCAACTTCGGACTTCTCGTGCACTCGAGCTGCTCCAGTCTTAGCCGCGAACTTTGGAAGCAAACTTGGAAAGCCGCTTTAGACTTGTTCTTCTTCCGCGGCTGCCGCTGGGTTTGCCTGGCTTGGCAACACCTGTATGAGAAGAGAGAGACGCCGGAATAGAGAGCAACAAACTGCAAACCCTAAAAGATGCCGAAAACAAACAACAAACTTTATTTATATTAAACGGGGGTTACAGAGTTCCTCAACCGAGGAAATTACAATCATCTGCAGCCGCGCTGCAGGATAAGCTAAACAGACAAAATGTCGAGTCGGCTGCTCAGACATTAATCAGCTGAGTCAAACTGCTCACTGAGATACTTTTCTTTGCCTCTGCTCCTCTTGCACTTCTCTTCCTCAACTCTTCTTCTTTTTTTGTCTGAAATACCCGAGACGCCTTATATAGCCGCGGGAAGAGGAGGATTGGGGTTTGTCCTCTGACAGGTCCTGACAAGCCCTCAACTAGGGTTTCTGACCAATCGCCGCACAAGCGTCACATCTGTCAGAGGGTAGGTGCGACGTCATGTCAGCCCTTTGCCGGATCCCGGACTGCGGCAGCGTAGTCCGACTTCGCCCATGTCTGGAGCGCAATCCGGTTTCGCCCAAGGTTCGGAGCGCAGTTGGGCACATGCGTGAAATCTGGGTTAATTTTTCTAACACCCTCCTTTAAGCCTGATTTCACGAGCGCTTTGACTCCAAGTTGCTCTCGCAATCTGCTGAAGTCTTCCTCCTTCAAAGGCTTCGTGAAGATGTCAGCCAGCTGCTCCTTGGACCTGCAAAACTGTAGTTGTACTTCACCAAATTTCACCAGCTCTCTGATGAAATGATACCGGATGTCTATGTGCTTCGTCCGGCCATGGAACACAGGATCCTTTGAGAGTGCAATGGCCGAATTGTTATCACAGAAAATTGTTGTCGCACCATCCGGAGGAAAGTTCAGTTCACTCAGAACTCTTCGCAGCCAAACTGCCTGGCATGCGGCTGACGTGGCGGCGACATATTCTGCTTCGGCTGTGGACAACGCAACGATGGGTTGTTTCTTGGACGCCCATGATACTGCCCTTGATCCGAGATGGAAAGCATACCCGGAGGTGCTCTTTCGATCGTCGGTACTGCCAGCCCAGTCACTGTCCGTGAAGCCCACTAGCTCCAACTGGTCTTGTCTGGCGTAAAATAGGCCATGGTTTCGTGTCCCGTTGACATAGCGCAAGATCCTCTTGCCTGCTTGCTAGTGCGTGTCCTTCGGAGTCTCCATGAAACGGCTGATCAGACTGACTTCGAACATCGGATCCGGCCGAGTTGCAGCCAAATACATCGATCGCCAACTAGCCTCTTGAACAAGGTTGGGTCGACATTCCTCCCCGTATCCAACTTGCTCGCCTTCAAACCCGTGGCTACGGTGTGATGGCAGGTTTATCGTCCTCCATCTTGAAGCGCTTCAGACATCCTTCGCATACTTGCCCCGAGAAATGAAGATGCCATCTCGCCGATTGGTCAACTTCGATGCCGAGAAAATACTTCATCAGCCCTTAGTCTGTCATCTCGAACTCCTTCTTCATGGTTGTTCCGAATCGGTCGAACAGGACATTGTTGTTGCAGTATAAATCGGATCGTCCACATACAGTAGACGATAATGAGCTCACCCGCCGCATTTGTCTTCATGTACAGTGGTGTGCTCATATGGGCATTTCTGAAACCCATTCTCCCGAAAATAGCCGTCAATCCGGCTGTACCAAGCTCGGGGCGCCTGCTTCAAACCGTACAGGGCCTTCTTTAGCTTCAGGACTTTGCCCTCCTGGCCTTCAATTTCGTAACCTGGTGGCTGGTCTATGTAGACCTCTTCCTCCAACACTCCGCTGAGGAAGGCCGACTTGACATCCATCTCGGTACATCTTCCAACCTTGTTGGGCTGCCAATGCCAGGATCATCCCGACCGTGTCAAGTCGGGCTACAGGTGCATATACCTCATGGTAATCGATGCCTGACTTCTGCTTGTAACCCTTCGCCACCAATCTGGCTTTATGCTTGTCAACGTCTCCTTGGGCGTTGAACTTTGTCTTATAAACCCACTTGACCCCAATGGTCTTCTTCCCTGCTCGAAGATCTGTCAGCTGCCATGTTTCATTTTTTTCAATGGTTGCTATCTCCTCATCCATCGCCTGCACCCACTTCTGATTCTGACTTGCATCTTCGAACTCTACTGGATCAACTTCAGTAAAGAATGCAAAGTCAGAGTGCTCTTCATCTATGTGGGTTCGGGTTGCCTCGTAAATGTCTTGCAAGCTCCGAGTCTTCGCAGGTGTCCTCAGGTTTTGAATTCTGCTTACAAGTGGAGGCGACCGTGATGGAGTGGCTGTGCTACTGCTGGCACCGCTGTTGCTGCTGGAAGTTGCTGGTGGCTGCACACTTCCTTCTTCCAAGTCAACAGACTGAACTTCTGTTGGCTTTAACTGGCCAGTCTCTGACTTCCCGTTCCAGGATTGATCTTCAAGAAATTTCACATCACGGCTGATGATGAGCTTCTTCGTCATAGGGTTGTACAGCCTATATGCCTTCGCCTGCTCACTGTACCCTGTGAAAATGCATTTCTCAGCTCTATCATCCAACTTCTGTCGCTTCTCTTCTGGAATATGTGCATATGCAATGCACCCGAACACACGCAAGTGAGCCACACTTGGCTTCACTCCGCTCCAGGCCTCCCCGAGGGATTTTGTCCTTCACGCTTTTGGTGGGACATCCTGTTCAGCAAGTAGACCGCACATGTTACGGCCTCTCGCCCAAAATTCATGCGACAATCCCTTCGCCTTCATCATGCTTCGCGCCATTTCCATGATGGTTCGGTTCTTCCTCTCGCCTACGCCATTCGTCTGTGGCGTGTATCTGGCAGTGAACTGCCTTCGAATTCCGTGCTGCTTGCAAAAGTTGTGGAATTCGTTGGAGATGTACTCTCCACCTCCATCAGTTCTGAGAGTCTTCACATAATAACCGCTCTGTTTCTCCACCAGAGCCTTGAACTCCTTGAATCTGGCAAATGCCTCTGACTTCAGCTTGATGGCATAAATCCAAGTCTTCCGGCTGAAGTCATCTATGAATGTCAAGAAGTATTTGTTGCCGGCAAACGTGGTGGTCTGCATCGGACCACAAATGTCTGAGTGCACCAGCTCCAATGGCCGTGATGCTCTCCAAGACTGTCCTACAGGGAATGCATCCCTGTGTCGTTTGCCGACTAGGCAACCTTCACACACTTGGTTCGGTTGCTCTATCGTGGGTAGACCCTTCACCATTCGCATCCTCGTGCAGTTGATTCAAGCCACCGAAGCTCGAGTGACCGAATCCGAGATGCCACAACCAGGTAGCATCCTTCTCAACTGCACTCGGAGACATCAATGATTCATTCCGAATCTGCAGCTGAAACATTTTGTTTTTCGTCATGGACACAGTTGCAATTTGTCCATGGACTTTGTCTCTGATGGAACAGACACCGTCTTTGAACAAGATAGATGTGCCCCTTTCGCACAAGTCGTCCAACACTTAGCAGATTGTGCTTCAACCTGTGCACATAAAAAACATCTTGAATTGTTTTTCTTTCACCGTGCCGGGTGCGGATGAGGATCTTTCCTTTCCCCATCACAGGAACTTTGTTGTTGTTCCCCATCTTGACTTCGGACTCGACTGTTTCATCCAGTTGTGAGAACATCTCTCTGTTCCCAGTCATGTGGTTGCTGCAACCACCGTCAAGATACCGTATGTTTTTCTTGCTCTCCTCTTCAATACCGCAAGTCACAATACATTTCTCCTCCTCCTTTTCTTCTTCCTCCGTATAATGGGCTTGCTGCTGATTCTCGTTCGCCATCTTCTTCTTGCACTGTGAGGCATAATGGCCGAACTTGCTGCAGTAGTAGCATTGGACCTTTGACATGTCCTTCTTCTCGCCGAGAGCTTCCTTGCTGATTTCTCGCCGTTGCCTCTTCCTCCTTGCCGATGAAAGTTGCAACTTGGCTCGACGTCATGAGGGTTTGATCTCCCTCCTTGCTTGTTACTTCTCCCACGCCTCCTTCTGCCTCTCCCTCCTTGAGAACTAGAAGCGCTGTGGTGGGAGTCTTGTCTGCCGCTGTCTCGGACTGAGGCTTGAGCCCGAAATGCTTGCTCCAGAGAGGTCTGAGATGAACGGCTCAGCCTCTGTTCATGGGTCTGCAATGAACCCATGAGTTCGTCTGTCGAGAGGGTTGTCAGATCCCTCGACTCTTCGATTGCTATCACAACCGAGTCGAACTTCGCAGGCAGACTTCTGAGAATCTTCTCCACGATTCTCTGGGCTCTGGAAATTTTCTCCATTCAACCGCATCCGGTTGATAATGTCGACCGTCCGGGTGAAGAAGTCGCTCATCGACTCGGACTCGCTCATCTCGCAGGTTCTCAAACCGTCTCCTGAGCATCCGCAGCTTCACCAACTTCACTTTGCTCGGTGCCCCGATACGAACTTGCTAGGGTTTCCTGTGCCCGCTTGGCCTTGGTGGCCGATGCAATCCGCGGGAAGATGGTCTCCTCAACCGCTTGCATGATGTAGAAGAGGGCCTTCCGGTCCTTCTTCTTGTGCTCTTTCAACCGCATCCTTGTCCGCTCGAGAGAGGGCGGCCGATGCCGCCGCATCTGCCGGTTCTGGGTAGCCGTTCTCGACTAACTCCCATAGCTCTTGAGATCCGAACAGGATCTTCATCTGGATGCTCCAGTAATCGTAGTTCTTGCCGTTAAATCGTGGGATCTGCAACTGCAGCGAGTTTCTCTCGGAAGCCATGCTTCTATCTCCGTGTCACGGCACTATCAGCTCTGATACCAATTTGAAGAATTAAATTTTTTTTAAACCACGCCGAAGTCTGTCTGTCGTCGAAGTCCGAACGCCGCAGCGCAGACAGCGCAGTGCGAAAGTCGGGGGCCCGACGGACTTCGCCCAAACTAGGGCGAAGTGCGAACGTCGGCCGCGCCGACGGACTTCGCCCGAAATTGGGCGAAGTGCGCACTTCGGCCGCGCCGACGGACTTCGCCCGAACTTGGGCGAAGTTCGCACTTCGGGGCCGCAGCCGGACTTCGCCCGAAACTGGGCGAAGTTCGCACTTCGCGGCTGCGACGGACTTCGCCCGAAATTTGGGCGAAGTTCGAACT
This sequence comes from Wollemia nobilis, assembly GCA_028583015.1. Classification (NCBI taxonomy): domain Eukaryota; kingdom Viridiplantae; phylum Streptophyta; class Pinopsida; order Araucariales; family Araucariaceae; genus Wollemia; species Wollemia nobilis. The sequence continues at coordinate 3,013,510 of JAQPPZ010003204.1, forward strand.
TTGGGCAGCCAACGAACTGTGCAGGGTGAAGAGGGGACTGAGGCCAACTTCGGACTTCTCGTGCACTCGAGCTGCTCCAGTCTTAGCCGCGAACTTTGGAAGCAAACTTGGAAAGCCGCTTTAGACTTGTTCTTCTTCCGCGGCTGCCGCTGGGTTTGCCTGGCTTGGCAACACCTGTATGAGAAGAGAGAGACGCCGAAACAGAGAGCAACAAACTGCAAACCCTAAAAGATGCCGGAAACAAACAACAAACTTTATTTATATTAAATGGGGGTTACAGAGTTCCTCAACCGAGGAAATTACAATCATCTGCAGGCTGCGCTGCAGGATAAGTTAAACAGACAAAATGTCGAGTCGGCTGCTCAGACATTAATCAGCTGAGTCAAACTGCTCACTGAGATACTTTTCTTTGCCTCTGCTCCTCTTGCACTGCTCTTCCTCAACTCTTCTTCTTACCCTATCTGAAATACCCGAGACGCCTTATATAGCCGCGGGAAGAGGAGGATTGGGGTTTGTCCTCTGACAGGTCCTGACAAGCCCTCAACTAGGGTTTCTGACCAATCGCCGCACAAGCGTCACATCTGTCAGAGGGTAGGTGCGACGTCATGTCAGCCCTTTGCCGGGATCCCGGACTGCGGCAGCGCAGTCCGACTTCGCCCATGTCTGGAGCGCAATCCGGTTTTGCCCAAGGTTCGGAGCGCAGTTGGGCACATGCGTGAAATCTGGGTTAATTTTTTTAACAGTATGTGCTATACCATACCTTTTTTTTTCAAACTCTAGAACCACCAGCTTTAAAGCGTCAAAAAAATTATCAGTATTTTGTTATGTATATTTGCTCAATTTTTACCACGGAAACTCTACTGTAAAGGAAGTTTCAATAATAGAATAGAATGATATTTTTCATGTTAGATGTTAGCCTCCATGTATTACATTTTTATGAAAGTATGCAGGTTATCAAATATTTCTTTAATTTTAAAAAATATATGTGTCTATGATGTCTCTGAAAACAGTGAGCTTTTTGGTAGATCTAAACTTATTTGAAGAAAATTTAAATCATGTGTTTAGTTACTTATCTTCGTAACTTTTTATTTATAGCATCTCTCTAAGCCGCGGTGTTGTAGTTGTTAAAAAAAAATGTTTACCCAAATAATTAGATGACTGCTTTGTTGTGCTTAAAAATAAATATATACTTTTGAAGTCTTACATGTTGATATAGTGTACCCAGTTGTGTGATTCATTTGGAAACCTAGTCTAGACGCTCGAAGTATGATGAATTAATAGCTTGGAGCCATAGTCTTTTACCCACACTAAACAATGCAGAATGGTTGGGTAGCTTAAAATAAATTTTTAGACTATATCAAAGTTTACTACATAAAATCGTGTCTTTGGAGAATGAAAATCTTGTACTGCATACTCACTTGTCTGCCAAATAATAGAATGGATTTAAGTTGGAAACCTCTCACTTTGGAGTTCGTCAATGTTTAGTTAACTTAGAAAGACTCTAAATTTGGTAAAACCTTTACATAAGTTGGTAAAGAGTTTACTTTTATAGTTTACCAAGAGTAGATTATTACATAGCATTATTTTTAAAAAATTTATAAATAAGTATTTAATACTTGTATCAAATAAGATATGAAAAACTATAGCTTTAGTGTTTTAGGGTGGAATGAGAATTTCCTTTAACATTTAATACTTTATTATTTGATTAAATATTTTGGACAGATGGAAAAAAAATTAGTCAAAATTGATTAGACGTTTTTCGCAGGACTACCCAAACTGCCGAACTCGTTTCGGCCATATCTCACTCATCCGGACTCGGATTGAGCTGAAATTTTGAGGGTAGATGCCTGAAAAACCCTAGAACGTCTCCACCAATTTTCATATCATTTGGAGCAACACAGATCCTAGCGCATCCCTATGTGTGAACGAGATATTTGGCAAGCGGCTATGCGAGGGTTTCATCCGGGTTGAGTGCAAGCAGCTCCAGAGGTTGGTTTTTAGGGCCTTCGGGCCCTAGCGGCCAATATTTTTGTGGTTTATGCTCAATATTTTAGTAGGAAATGTTGCAGGGGATACAATATGGGTTAGAAATTTGTCTTTCAATAGATCATACTATGAACTTGAGTGACAACGGCTTCCAATTTGCTGCACAAAAGAAAAGTGAAAACCATACCTTTCCACGACGTCTAGGGCAAGGATTAAAGAGATCACGAAACAAGTTTCAAGCAGTTGATCAAAAAATGGCTCATATCTCAAGTGAATCTGGTGCTAAGGTGCACCCACAAAATAATTCTACTGTGAAAACCCCTGTCAAGGGTAAGAATTTTGAAGACTCGGTCCCAAAAATGAATTTTAGGGATGCCCTTCATGGTGGACAGCCTCAGCCCAATGCTAATATCAATATTAGGGCTTCCCATAAACCTCTAAGAATGCCTAAGATTGATCCCAAGAAAATGGAGTCGGGATGTCTTAAAGCGAGCTGATGGAACTCCTATTGTTAAGCTTGATATGGGTAACATTCAGACTGGCATTGAAGATTTGGAAAAAAGAGGACTAATTTGTCGGTTCGTGGGTTTTCATCCGAGTCTATCTGCTTTCAAAGTTTGGGCTGCAAAAAGCTGGAAAACTAAAGGTGAGTTACAAATCTCTATTTATCCAAATGGTTATTTTCTTGTTTTATTTGCTAATAATGAAGATAGAGAGAAAACTTTTCAAGGGGGTCCTTGGTTTTTTGGAAGGGCGGGGCTTTTCATGAAGCCCTGGCATACTAAATTTAAAGCCGAAGAAGAGATGCCTTCTATAGCTCCCGTGTGGGTTAGACTCTTTGGCCTCCCTATTGAATTTTGGAATCCTACTATTTTTTCTTCAATTGGAAACTCTTTAGGAACTTTTATGATGACTATTGATTGTACTCAAAATTTTGAACATATTATTTATGCTCGGATTTGTGTTTTAATGGATTTTGACAAACCCCTACCTAAAAATATCACATTACAATTTGGGGAAGACACTTGGGAGCAAGTAGTGGACTATGAGAACATTCCTTTTCGTTGTAGAATTTGCCATGAATATGGTCATTTGGCCAGTGCTTGCCCAAATAAAATTCCTGATCAAAAGAAAGAAGATATAAACTCAGCGAGGTTTCCAAATACCTAAGAAGAAGAACACTCGAGAAAAAACCAGTTATGAAGGATCAATCAAAGTCATCTGCTAATATGTTTGAAATCCTTTCCACAAATGATGTCCCAAGTGAGGAAGAGGAAATAATGGAAACTAAAATCTTAGAAACACAATTTAAATATGAAGGGAAGAACTCGAAGACAAACCAACAAATCAAAGGTTTTCAACAGAAAAAAAAGGAGAAAATTTACACAAGAAAAACAATATTTCAAATGTCAAAACTTCAAATAATGCAGGTCCCAATATAGACTCCATTGAACCATCTAGTAAAATTTTGGCTATGTACGAGCATTCTTCAAGGTTAGAAGCCATCTCAGATTCAATTGGAATAAGTCAAGAAACAGGGAAAAAAAAATTGAAGATGGATTCTAATCAAAAAGTAGGTCGCAAGACCAATCAATATCATATGGTAAAAGAAGGTGAAAATCTTGTAGAGGAAGGTAATATTAATGCCCTTCCCAACTTTTTTAGCCCTGGTATTAATGAAGATCATCACTTGGAATATTAGAGGACTCAAAGGGAGTCTTTCAAAACAAAATGAAATTAGAAGAATGATTCAGATAAATCATCCACATCTTGTTTTCCTTCAAGAAACAAAGATGTCAATGGAGGATATGGACTTAATTGCCAGTAAAATTTGGCCAGCTGGAAAAGTGGTTTCCCTCGGTTCCCAAGGGACTTCGGGTGGCATTGCTTGTCTTTGGGACCCAAAAGAGGTAGTTATTCACCATATGGTTGGCAGTTGGGGTTTGTTGGCTATAGCTATTCAAAGTAGACATTCCAACCAGATTATGCTCTGCATTACTGTTTATGCTTCGACTTCTTTGGAGGAAAAAAGAAGACAGTGGAAGGATATTACTCATATTATCTCTCATTTTCCTAAAGCTTGGATCTTGATCGGAGGAGATTTCAATACCATCCTCTCTCTGGATGAGAAAAGGGGGGGAAATAGAAATTTGGACAAAAGCACTGACCTCATGAGCGAATATATTGCAAACCTCCATCTTGTGGATATCCAACCAGATAATGGCCTTATGACTTGGTCTAATAGAAGGCAAGGCTTAGCTTGTATAATGGAGAGATTGGATAGGTTTTTGCTCTCTAAAAATTTCTTAATCCATGGTCACATTCCTAAAGTGAAGACTCTTAATAATGCTGGTTCGGATCATTGGCCAGTCATGGTGGAAATGTGGAAAACCAATGTGAGTTTCTCTCCTTTTCATTTTCAATTAATGTGGCTTAGAGACATTTCCTTCAGACCTCATGTGCAACAATGGTGGAAGGAAGGTAAACCTAGGCATGGGACTAAGATGTTCTGTTTTGCCAAAAGACTGCAATACATTAAATCCAAAATCAAGACTTGGAGCTGGAAAGAGTTTGGGGATGTTCATAAAAAAAAACATGAAGTTATTGCTCATCTTGAAAATTTGAATAAGAAAATCCATTTAGATGGCCTCACAGAGAAGAGAAGTGCAGATGAAATTAAACTCACAACTCGGTTAGAGGAATGGGAAAAAAGAGAAGAAATCTTATGGAAGCAAAAATCTAGAATTCAATGGCTCAAAGAAGGAGATCGAAACACAAATTTCTTCCACAAATCTCTTCTAGCTCGAAGATCTCACAACTTTATTTCTTCCTTAAAATCAGATTCTGGAGATGTTGTTTATACTTGGGATGGCATGAACTCTATTGTTGTTGATTACTTTTCCAATATTTTTGCTGCTACTCCTCTTGACTCAGCTTCACAACAAAATGTTCTTCAAGCAATCCCTTCTCTTATCACTTCTGAGGAGAACTCTATTTTGACTTGCTCCTGTTACTATCAATGAGCTTCAACAAGTAGTTTTTAAAATGCAAAAAGGGAAAACCCCAGGTCCTGATGGTTTTCCCATTGAGTTCTACCAAGAGTTCTGGGATATCCTTCATGTTGATTTATTAGAGGTGGTGGAAGAAGCCGGGAAAGCCAAAGAAATTTTGAAGGTTATCAATAAAACTTATATTACTCTTGTTCCAAAAGCTCAAGAGGTTGATCATATCTCGACTTTTAGACCTATTGCTTTATGTAATGTTCTTCTCAAAATCATTACTAAAATCATGGCAGAAAGGTTGAAGCCTCTTTTGCATAAGATTATTTCCCCAGAGCAAGGGGGTTATGTGGAAGGACGTCAAATAGTAGATGAGATAGTTCTTGCTTAGGAAGCCATCCATTCCATGGATATGCAAAATTCTCCTTCCATGTTCATTCGGTTAGACTTATCCAAAGCTTATGACAGAGTGGATTGGCACTTCCTTATCAAAGTTTTGAGGCAATTTGGTTTCTCTAAGGATTGGATGGATTGGATTATGGGATGTATCTCTTCAGTTTCCTACTTAGTTCTTATCAATGGTAGGCCTTCTCGGTCTTTCCCAGCTTCCAGAGGTATTAGGCAAGGTGACCCGCTATCCCCTTATTTATTCATCATTCTTGTTGAATGCTTGGGTAGGACTATAACCAAAAAGAGGGAAAACAAAACCCTTGAGGGAGTTACCATTGCTCATGGAGCTAGACCTATCTCTCATCTTCAATTTGTGGATGACTCTACTCTTTTAGGTAAAGCTACGAGTTAAGGAAGCTTCTAATATTAAGCAAATCATTAGTTGTTTTTCTAAGGCTATTGGGCAGTTGATCAATGAAGACAAATCTAAAGTTATTTTCTTTCACTGCTCTGCTAGACAGGAATCCATGGTCTTGGATAAATTAAGATATAAGAAGACCTCTCTTCCAATCACTTATTTAGGTATTCCCATAAATATTCAAAGGCAAAAAAATAAATATTGGAATTGGTTGTTGGACAAAGTCAAGAAGAAAATTGGAAAGTGGACCAACAAGTGGCTTTCTTCTAGGGGTAGAATCACCTTGGTAAAATCAGTCCTTCAAGCTATTCCTATTTATGTTTCTTCCATTTTGAATATCCCAAAGGTTGTTCTTCGAGAATTGGATCAAATCAGTCATCGTTTCCTTTGGAGTGGTACTAAGGAGAAAAGAAAATGGGCCTTGGTGAAATGGGATACTTTATGTCTTCCTAAGAGTGAAGGGGGGTTAGGATTCTGGTCTTCAATTAATAACAACAAAGCTTTAGCTGCTAAATTATATTGGAGGATGTTGCATAACCCCAATGCTCTTTGGGCCAATAATCTCCATGCTAAATATGTTGAGAACAAAAGTCCTGAAGACCTTGTTCGCTATCAACTTCCTACCAAAGGTTCTCCCATTTTAGCGAGTTCTTAAGACTGGTGAGGATTTGATAAAGAAAAAATTATTTTGGATCATTCATAATGGTCAACATGCAAATTTTTGGACAGATTCTTGGGATGGTCACAAGCCTTTGATAACTCAGTTTCCCGATTGGAGGCCTTGGATGGAGGAGCTTCATCGAGCTAATTGGATAAAGGTGGCTAATTACTATCGGTACCATACTGGTAATTCAAAGGTTGGTAGATATTGGATCCCTATTGAGGACTGGCCTATTCAAATCCTAGAAAGGCAAAGACAAGATATCCAAGGCATCCTTCATATGAGATCCCTCTCTTGGTCCCATGAAAAAGATTGTTTTGGATGGAACAACACTACTAAGGGTGAGTATTCAGTTGCTCAAGGTTATTTGACCTTATGCCATAATAATCCCAACCATTCTTCTGACATATTTTCTCGATTGTGGGCTCAAAAGCTCTAGCCTAAGGTGAGGTTCTTTAATTGGCTTTTATTGCATCGTAGGGTGCTTACTGGTGAGCAACTTATGAAGCGTGGTTTTCATGGCCCTTTTAGATGTGAAATGTGTGAAGAGAATGTAGAAAATATCAACCATATTTTTATTGAGTGTACTTTAGCCTCTGAGCTATGGAGGAGAATGGCCACTTTACTTGGCTTACAGTGGTCCAATTTTTTTACTTTTGAACAGATTTTGGAGGGATTGGCCTAATCAAGAGGGTGTTGATCATTTTATTAGGCGAGTAGTTTGGATGGGTTCTACCATTCTTCTTTGGAATATTTGGAATGAAAGGAACAACCAAATTTTTAATCAAGATAGGAAGGATATTCACTATATTTGGCAAAATACCATAGCCAACTTAGTTGAATCAGTCCATCAACTCCTTAATCACCCCCAAAACTCCCACCAAATATGGGATCAAGTGATGCAAATATTGAAGATTAAATCTTCTAAGGGCAACCAACTTAAAGGGAATGTGAGTATTAGTAAGATGGATAGGACTAGAAATTGGCAACCTCCTCCTAAGGATTTTGGAAAATTCAATACTGATGGAGCCTCTAGAGGGAACCCTGGAAAAGCCAGTGTGGGAGGAATTGGTAGACTTTGAGATGGCTCCCTGGTTTTTACTTTTGCTGAGAATTTGGGTATTCTTTCCAATAACCTTGTTGAGGGGTATGGTATCCTCAGAGGCCTTCAGGAGGCTACTAAGGTTGGATGGGAAAAGGTGTTAGTTGAGTTTGACTCTCAACTTATGATTAATCTCTTGAAGACTCCTTCTAAGAATCATAAGGTGGATTGGAGAATAAAAAGAATTATTGAGAAGATTCAGTTAATCCAGATGGGATTTTTGAAAGTTGATTACAATCATGTGGTCAGAGATCAAAACAAGAGTGTTGATGCTTTAGCTAATTGGGCTTTGGACAAAGGTGATCTTACTTGTTATGGCCACCCTCCTATATGGTGGGCTTCTCAAATTAGGGAAGCTCTTCTTTCTATCATTTCTTTGGATGGCTCCGAGTTCGAAGGTACCTAGTTTCTTCTTGTTTTTTTTTTTTTGCTTCTCTTTGGTTCATTCAATTTTTTTTAGTTCCCTAGCTCATTCTATTCTTTATTTTGTTTCCTCTGTTGATTCTTGCCTTAATAGTCTTCTGGTCTAGATAGGTCATTGTTTTGTTCAATTTTTTTTTCTTTTTTGTTTTTTTTTGTTTAGTTTTTTAAGGTGGGTGGGTTCTTTTGTTTTGTTTTGTTTTTGTGTTCTTTGTGTTGTTTTTTGTTGTTCTTGTGTTTTTGTTGTTTTGTTTTTTTTTTATGTTTTTTGTTATTGTTCTTGTGTTTTTTTCGTTCTTGTTCTTGGGTTTCTCTTTGTTTGTGTTATTTCGTGTTTTTATGTGTGAGTGTTTTCTATGTTTTTTGTTTTTGTTTATTGTCTGTTGTTGGTTGTTTTTTATTTTTATTTTTTTTTTTTTTTATTTTTTAGGTTTTGGTTGTGTTTATTTTTCATGTTTTTTTGGGTTATGTCTTTGTAGTGTTCTGTTGTTTTTGTCTTGTTTGTGTTTTGTTATGTGGTTCTTGTGTTTTTCTATGTGGTTTGTGTTGTGGTTTCTTTTATCTTATTGTGCGTGTTTGGTTGTGCTTTTGTTTTTGACACACTCAAGGAGCATGTTTTTTATTTTATTTTATTATTTTTGTTGTTATTTACTTATTTTTAAATTGGTTTTGTGTGTTTGTTTGCTCCTTGAGTATGTCAAAGGTGGTAGGCCAGGTCCGAGTCCTGGGCGTTTTTGGCGGAATGGATACCCTTGCCTCCTTGGGTCTTACCCGAAAGTGGCATCCCTTTTGGGATGTTTTCCACAAATAAAAAAAAATACTTTATTATCTTAAAGTATTTCCTTTAACATTTAATACTTTATTATCTAAAATATTTTGTTTTGATATTTATTAAAATATGTAGTAACTAATTTATTGATTAGTCTTAGGAAGAGTAAAATTTATACAAACATTTACCCTTCAGTATATATATTAAAAATGGGCATAAAGTCATAGAGGCTAATAATATTTTAAAATTAGTTGGTAAATATAATTTTTTCTACCTTATTTTGTATAGAAGCTCTAAAAAGTTACTTGGTTTTTAATTTAATTTTAGTTGTGTTGAAAAGAAATATTTGTTTTAGAGATATTATGAAAGCAAAATAAATATTTAGATAACATGTGGTACTATAGAAGTGTGTTGAAAACATTTGCAAATTTAGACATAAATGGTACTATAGAAGAATGTTGAAATAATTTCTTTAATATTTAAACGAATTTTTGGTAGAAGTATCTTATGAATTAATAAAGACTTGTGTTGATTTTAAACTTAAAAACTATATACCCTAGAACATATACCAAGTAAATTTTCATCGAGTAGCATGGTGTACTTATTTCATTGAAAACATAATCAAATAATGGCATCTATAAGGATGCCTTCCACCCAACTTTGATAGATCGCAGTGGTGGCTAGTGTAAAATCGAGGACAACTGTTCTCTAGCATAAACAAATGGATCAGTGGATTCCATGCTATTGAGAGTAATGAACAATGGAATGGGACGTCATTCTAGGTTGTCATACGATGTAGTATGTGAGGATTCTCAAGATCATAACTAGTTGCAGAATTACCAACTAAAATCAAGACTAGGGAGCTAGTCCTTGGGGTTGGAAGCTCCAACAGTAGATGGTATGGGCAACATTACCGTCAACTAGGATTTGGTCTGGGATACCTGGTCTAAAAAACTAGAGAATTGGCTGACCTTGATAATACCTTAGGTGAAGATCAATAATCAAGCATTGGAATAGTTACATTAACTCAAAGCATGGACCTTAAGGTTAAACGATGATAATTGGATCAGTAGACCAATAGAATAAGAGTAGGATCATATATCCAAGTCCTCCATGCTATGAAATGGGTAAAATAGTGTGTCCACCCTTCTAGGTGTTATGGGCCCTAGAAGGGTAACCCTATGCTAAGGTCCAGGAACTCGAGAAAGGAGATAGGTTCTCATAAATGGCAACCTACCATGGGAATTTGGTCGATCTCAAGCACTTGAGATATCATCTATATCGGTATAAGATATCAAAGTGTAAACATATATGCCTAAGTACTAATACAAAGTTGGGTGTGCTTACATCATTTGTGACTTAATATATCAAAATTTTGAATTTATATTTTTGACAACTAAGTCAGTAGACATGGGTTATTACAATTGGTATCAAAGCCTAGGTTGCAAAATCCTAGGTTATAAATATGAACTATTGAATTGACATAGCTCTTCTATCACCAGATATGGTAGGGATCTAGAGAAGAGCAAATATTAATTTGTAAGAGGAGATTACAAAATTTTGAGGAAGGGACTAATATGAATCATGAGTGAGTCAAAGCAAGTACAAATAGTAGAAGTCCTTCGGCATGTTATAAGAAAAGAGAAGGAGCCAGTAGTTGCAAGAGTTACACAAAATGATGAGAATATGATAGAAATTATTTATTTAATGCAAGAAAAACTAAATCAACATAGGGAACAAATGGAGATCCAAAGGTATCAAATGAGTAAGCACATGGATCAACAAAGAGCATAGATGGCTCAGCAATAGGAGATTATTACTCAGCAATAAAAGGTTATTGATAATATAACAAAAATTAAGGAGAGAGAAAGAGTAAGTGAATTTCCTGAGGGATCTTCAAGGAGGAAGGTCAATGTTTAATTGTAGAAAGAAATTAAGAAAATAGATATTTCCAAGTTTGATGGAAAGGGTGATGGTGAAGCAGTTGTTAATTGGTTGAGTGAAGCAGAGGGGTATTTCTCAATTCAACCCCTTTGTGTTGAATCCAAAACTACATGGGTGATGGCTCATTTGATAGGTCCGACCAGGGATTGGTGGACCACCTATAATAAAACGAGTCAAAAGGAGGTTGCCAACATCCCTAGGTATGAATTTGAGAAAAAAATTAAGGATATATTCTTTACTTCGTAATTCTACATTGAGAAATACATTGAATTCACCAATTTACACCAAGAAAACATGACATTAATTGAGTATTACCAAAGATTTGTCCAAATTTTGAAATATGCTCCTAAATATGATAAGTGAGAGGAGTTAAAAACTCACAAATTTATAATGGGTTTGCATCCCAGAATTGGGACTCCTATTGGTTGTGGAAATCCTAAGGATTTGACTACAACATTTGATGTGGCTCGCTATGAAGAAGTGAGCCAAAAAAATAAAAAAGTCTACTACCAAAAATTTGAAAAGGAAGAGTTTAAGAAAAGAAAATACCCATAACCATTTAAGGGTAAAGATCAGTATAAGAAATATAGATATGGGGGCCATTACAGAGGAGATAATAGAGATAAATAAAATTTAGGGGAATAAGGGGTAGGTAGACAGAAAGAAATTTCAAGAAAAAATAAATAATCACCAAGACAAGGACAAAAATATCAGCTAAAATAGAGAAAGAGATAAGGGACCAAATGTATACTTTATGTGTGGATCCCTAGATCATTATGCAAACCAATTTCCATAAAGATATGATAAGAGAAATCCAACAAAAGAATTCCCACATAGGATTTATGCCACTATAGGTAATTCTAATCTTTTAGGGTAAGCTACTCCATTTCTCATAAAATGAAAACTAGGCAAGAAATATGTTCGTATTTTGATATATAGTGGTGCAACTGATAGTATTATAACATCTAATATTTTGAGGGGCATACCAGTTAAAATTGGAATCATGGAAAATGGGTGGCAAGTTGAGTATGGATCAGGATAGACCTATATGGTCAACTAGTGTTTTTTTGACCCTCAAATAGATATACCTCAAGTAAATATTAATTGGCACCTATATGTGGTACCCTTGCATGCCTTTGATATAGTCCTATGAATAGACTAGCTAAAATCCCACAAAGCTTTGCTAAATTTTGAATAGAGGTGGTTGGACTTCACAAATGGTTCTAATCAGCGAATACGTGTCCATTGTAATAAAACATCTTTTTAACCCCACATGATGATTGCAATGCAGGTCAAAAGAGCTTTAAGAAAAATATGTAGACTATATGTAGTTAAACTAAACAAAATGGAAGAAATGGAATCTAGCTCTGCTTTGTTCTAGCAATATCCTATTTTGAATGAGTTTAGGAATTTTTTCCCCAAAGACTTGCCTAGACTACCTCCAAAAAGAGAATTTGACTTTTCCATTGAGCTTTTATCGAGAGCATCGCTTATAGCCAAAACCCCTTATCGAATGACATTCCTTGAATTACAAGAACTCAAGACCCAGTTTCAGGATCTTTTAGAAAAATGACACATTAAGCCTAGTGTCTCTCCATGGGGAGCACCAGTTCTATTTGTGAAAAAAAATGATGGTTCTTTGATACTTTGTATTGACTATAGGGTGCTCAATAAATGATAGTAAAGAACAAGTATTCTTTACCTAGGATTGATGATCTATTTGATCAACTAATAGGGATGACTATATTTTTAAAGATAGACCTTAGGTCATGTTACCACCAGATAAGATCAGAGAGGAAGAAACCTTCAAAACTACTTTTAGAACTCGATATGGGCATTATGAGATCGTAGTGCTACCTTTTGGGTTAACAAATGTACCAGCTGCCTTTATGAACTTAATGAACAATATTTTCAGAGAGTAGTTATATCAATTTGTATTAATATTTCTAGATGATATTTTGATCTAATCTCTAAGCAAAGAGAAGCATGACCTACATATGAGGATAGTGCTGAAAATTATCAAGAAAAACTAGTTGTATGCAAAATTATCTAAGTGTGAGTTTTATACTCCACAAATTCAATATTTGGGGCACATAGTCTCAGCGGAGGGAGTAGTTTTTGATCCTAAAAATATAGAAGTTATAGTAGATTGGCCAACTTCTACCAATGTCAATGAAGTAAGAAGTTTTATGGGAATGGATGGATATTACTGATGTTTTGTAAAGGGCTTCTCAAAGATTGTCTTTCCTATCACGAATTCACAAAGAAAGAGAAAAGTATTTAAATGGATAGCTCAATGTGAAGAAGCATTCAAAATCCTTAAATAAAATTTGACAATGACACCTATTCTTTAAATTCCAGATCTTAGTAATTTGTTCACAGTTTGTATAGATGCCTCCCTAGAAGTTCTAGGAGGTGTCTTATTGCAAAATGAAGTCATTATGGCATATGAGTCTAGAAATCTCAAGAAACATGAGGTTAATTATGTCACTCATGATCTAGAACTAGCTACTATTTTTTGTGTTCTTAAAATATGGTGATACTATCTATTGGGAAATTTTTTTGAGTTGAAAACTAATCATCAAAATTTAAGGTACATTTTCACTCAACATTTATTAAATGCTAGAAAACGAAGATGGATGGAATTCTTGGCCGAATCTAAATTTAGGATTGCATATATAATAGGGAAATATAATAAACTAGTAGATTCCCTCAGTCGTAGAAGACACATAGTTTCTCTAACGTGATGTCAATATGGGTTAAAAGAGCAAATTAAGGAATTATAAAAAATAATGAATTTTACAATCAATATCGCACTAAAGTCAAGCAATGACTAAATCAACATACGAATTTCAAAATCAAGGAGAATATGGTATACTTCAGAGGCAAAATAGTAGTACCCAATGTTGAAGGGATAAAAAGAACAATTTTGCAAGAAGCACATTGTGCTCCATAATCTGCTAACCCAGATGTGATAAAAATGAGAGAGAATTTGAGAAAAGACTTCTACTAGCTTGGTATGAAGAAATATGTGGTTCAATTTATAGCAAGATGTTTGGAATGTCAAAAATTTAAGGCCAAGCATCAACACCCTAGGGGAAAAGTACACTTATTTGATATCCTATAGCATAAATGGCAAGTAATTTCCATGATTTGGTCTTCCCAAAACTCGATTCTAGCATGAAGCAATTTTTGTAGTTGTTGATAAACTAAATAAGGTGGCAAATTTTATACCAGGAAATATTCATTATGGTGCCCCTATAATAGTACAAAATTTTACGCAAGAAACTATGAGGTTGCATGGTTTCCTTGAAATAATTATTTTGGATAGAGATTCACAATTTACTTTTGAATTTTGGTAAGCTTTGCACCAAGTATGGGGTAAAAATATTAATATCAGTACAACCTATCATCTTGAAATAGATAAACATACCGATAGGGTCAATCAAGTGTTGGAGGATATGCTACAAATGTACTGTATCGACCACCAAAGTAAGTGGGAAGATTATCTCTTCTTGGTGAAATTTGCATATAACAATAGTTATCATACCACGTTGGGCATGGCCCCTTTTAAATCCCTATATGGACGTAGGTGTAGAACACCATTAATGTGGGATAATTTGGATAATCAAGAAATGATAGGTCTTGATGTTGTTAAAATAATGGAGTTCCATTTAAAAGAAATATGCCAATGACTTCGGGAAGTTGTGGATCATCACAAGAGCTATACTGACCTAAAATGAACTCCTAAAGAATTTACCATTGGCGATAAGGTCTTTTTAAGAGTCAAACCAACCAAAATTTCCATTAAGTCTACCAAAATTAGTCCTTGATCTATCGTTCCATTTGATATCAACACCAAAATTAGTCTTGTTGTGTATAAAATTGCTCTACCACCTAATTTTTCCAAGATCCACGATGTCTTCCATGTGTCTCTCCTCCGTAAATATGTGGCTAACCCATATCATATTTTGGATGTTTTTCATTTGTAGATATCGAACCCACAACTCATTGAGGTTTGACCATTTAAAATCCTAGGTTACAGAACTAAGCAATTGAGGAAAAGAATTTTTAATTAGTGTAGGATCTAGTAGGACCACTACTCAAAAAGAAACGGCATATAGGAAGATGTGACAAAAATGAAAAGATAATTCTTATTTTTGTTTGAAAACTGATAAATAATGGAAATTTAAATATTTGATAAGATAATACTTATGTATTTAGATTTACATTTCATATTTTATTGATGATTATATATAATACCACTCTTGTTATAATTTTATGGTTTGATGTATGCGTATGTATGTTCAATTATTGTGAAACCTGCACAAGTATTTAGACTAACATAGGGATTGTTTTAAAAAAATTTAAGGGAAGAATGTCACATCCCCACTATTTGATTACTATTTTTTCTAGAAGAATGTGATACTATTATAAGTGTTTGTGATTGTAGGTCAGGTATCAATCTCATAGCAGATGACTTGTTAGAGAAGAACACCCACCCAAAATGAAGACTATAATTGCAAGCGTCAGGTAAGGTGGGATATGATGTTGTAACTTGTGCACCATGGTCGTGGGTACATTGAAGCCCACTAAAAAATTCGTGTAGGTCATGCTGCATGATATATGCATTATATGCATATGTTGCATTATGCCTACTAGGTAAAGTAAGTTTTAACATTTTTAAAAAATAAAATAAAATAATACGAATATATATATATATATATATAATGTAATATTTACACTTTCATGCATTAATAAATATTTTGCTATACTATGAAAAGTACTAACTAAAATTTATATAAAGCTAACTATACCATGACATTTCAACTTCCTGTCCATTTTTCTTAATTACCACCTGGCAATAGAATAATCGATTCTTGCATGCTAGCTTAATATATGTCTTCATTTAAAAATATTGGGAATTTATATGAGGGGAAGATATGAGAAAAATATTATCAAAGATAACATATGATTCTGCGAAGGTTTCCTGTGTATTACAAGGTGTTCTTCGTCTGTAGAGAATATCTAGTAGGCTGCCATAATTTTTCTCTTTATCAACTAGTGATTGATTTATCATAAAATCATTAGTGGAATATATAAAATGAAATGTATTTGAATGGGCTATATTATGTCTTTCCTTTGTTGTTTTTTGTGTGAGAACATATAACAGAATCTGGTAAACGATAAACCTCGTTTGATTGTTCATATTGTAATCTAGTGGGCTGTCATATTTTTCCTCTGTTGTTTGTCTGCGTGAGATTATATAACAAAATTTGGTAAACAACTAAAACTGGTTTGGATGTTTAAATTGAGATATAGCTCAGTCATAATATTTTGGGTGGTGCATTAAAAAAACAACAAATTGGGTTGCTCTTTTGTGCATAGAGAATTTATGCATGCATTTTTAGTTTACATCCAATCTAGGCCATGCTGACCAAGAACCCTTGCTATCCCACAGTCTCTGTCTGGTTGTATGGGTGGTATCCATTGGAGCGGTGAGCGGTGTACAAGATGTTGTATTGTAATATATATCACTCAAACTAGAGAAATATCTTAGGTTTTTCCTTCCCCATCATGGATGATCGATAGCAATAATAATGAAGAGATTTGGGGCAGCCCGGTAATTATAATGACATCTCCAAGTTGTAGGGGGTGTATAGATGAGTATTGGCTTTATCAAAATACTTTGTATAAGATTCATTTCTAGTCTAAATGCGTTTCTTAATGATATCTCATAAAATTCCATGTAAATTTTAATTAGGAAATTTTTCCCCTTGTGCTAAGAGAGCGTCTGTTGTATCAAAGAACAGTGTGATAGTAAATCATTTGAGATTCAAATTTTTTTAAATAATGATGTGTCACTAAATCTGGTTTTGTATGTCATTTTGTCCATCGAAAGAAATGTGCTATACCATGCCTTATTGTTTTCAAATTCAAGAACCACCGTCTTTAAAGCATCAACAAAATTATCGGTATTTTGTTATGTATATTTGCTCAATTTTTACCACGGAGACTCCACTGTAAAGGAAGTTTCAATAGTAGAATAGAATAATATTTTTCTATTGAATGATATTTTTCATGTTAGATGTTAGCGTTCATGTATTACTTTTTTACGAAAGTATGCAACTTATCAAATATTTCTTTTATTTTAAAAAAAATATGTGTCTATGATGTATCTGAAAACAGTGAGGTTTTTGGTAGATCTAAACTAATTTGAAGAAAATTTAAATCATGCAGATAGTTACTTATCTTCCTAATTTTTTGTTTATAGCGTCCCTCTAAGCCGCGGTGTTGTAGTTGTTAAAAAAATGTTTACCCAAATAATTAGATGACTGTTATGTTGTGCTTAAAAATAAATATATACTTTTGAAGTCTTACATTCTGATATAGTGTATCCAATTGTGTGATTCGTTTGGAAGCCTAGAGTTTCGTTATAGGGTTCACTTAGTCTAGACCAAGTATGATGAATTAATAGCTTGGAGTCGTAGTTGTTTACACATGCTAAACAATGCATAATGGGTGGGTAGCTTAAAATAAATTTCTAGACTATATCAAAGCTTACTACATAAAATTGTGTCTTTGGAGAATGAAAATCTTATACTGTGTGCTCACTTGTCTGCCAAATAATAGAATGGATTTAAGCTGAAAATCTCTCACTTTGGAGTTCGTGAATGTTTAGTTAACTTAGAAAGACTAAATTTGGTAAAATCTATACGTGAGTTGGTAAGAGTTTACTTTTATAGTTTACCAATAGTAGATTATTACATAGTATAATTTTTTAAAAGTTTTATAAATAAGTATTTAATATTTGTATCTGGTAAGATACGAAAAACTATAGCTTTAGTGTGTTAGGGTGGAATGAGAATTTCCTTTAACGTGTAATACTTTATTATCTAAAACATTTTGTTTTTATATTATTAAAAGATGTAGTAACTAATTTTTTTGGTAAATTTAGTATATTAACAGTGGGTTTTTATAGAGGATCTCAAAACCTTATGTACAAAATCAGCCTTACTTCTAATAATGCATCATGCCTCTTGGCTGGATAAATAAGCCTGATTGCAGAGATAGCAAAACCTAGTCTAATTTCTCGGAGGCTACAGTGAAGGCATATATGCCTGAATAAAGAATAAAGAGATAACAAGACGTTTTTAACCAAGGTAACAAAAAATAATAGCCGAAGAAACAGAAACATTTAGAGAAAAAAAACAAACAGCCTTTCACCAGTCAAAACACAGCTACTTCGGATCCTCCTGATCCTCCGAGTTCTGAAACTCCTGGGTCTGCTTCAGAATTTTGATCATGGAGTTAACAGAAGTGAGAATGGTAGATGTCAGGCCCAGGAGGGCCTGTCCGAAAGGGATCTCCCTGTCACTCTCAGTGTCCAACGAAATCTGCTATGGTAGGACGTCCTTCTCCTTCCTAATTTTCTTTAGGCATTGGGAGGATCTGTTCGGGGTGGAGGACTCATCGCCAATGCTCCATTTCGCCCAAATTTGAATGGTGCTCCTATAGGGGGAAGGCTTGTAGGCACTGGGAGGGTAGGTTCTGGGGGGCTGGGGGCTTGGCCCTCTGCATGGGTGAACGCACTGCCAGGGGCCTAGGAGTTTAAAGGGTTGACAACTTGCGGGGGAGGGCGCATGGCCAAGGAATGCCTATAAATGACTGCCATGAGGCCTTGATGGGTGGGTGGGGAGGATGATTTCCTACTCTTCTCAATGGCAAGGGCAAGGGAATTCGTTAGGTAATCATGGAATCTCACTTGCTTGGCGTCGCGGAGGTGATTGTAAAAACTAATGTGGAAGCTGCGGAGTGGCTTCTCTGGATCGTCACAAGTGATATATTGCATGATGGGAATCATGGTGGACCTATATGGTTCAGGGAGGGCTGACCGAAGGAGGCAAGTCTTGTCCTAGCCAAGGTTTTTCCCTTTATCAGGGAACTGCTCCATCTCCTTGGCCCAATTGTGGCTGTCTCTTCTGATGTTCCACCCAAAGAGGGACATACCAGAGACCACCGCCATGAATCATTAGTCTTGGGAAGAGTAAAATTTATACAAACATTTACCCTTCAGTATATATATTAAAAAAGGGCATAAAGTCATGGAGGTTAATAATAATTTAAAATTAGTTGGTAAACATCATTCTTTCTATTCTTTCTACCCTATTTTGTATGGAAGCTCTAAAAATTTACTTGGTGGTTAATTTATTTTTAGTTGTGAGGTAATATTTATTTTTAGTTGTGCTGAAAAGAAGGGAGGTATATTATAATTTAAAAATGTTTGTTTTAGAGATAATGTGAAAGCAAGAAAGTTATAAAATAAATATTTGGATGAAGTGTGTTGAAAATATTTGCAAATTTAGACATAAATGGTACTATAGAAGAATGTTGAAATCATTTCTTGAAGATTTAAATAAATTTATGGTAGAAGTATCTTATGAATTAATAAAGACTCATGTTGACTTTAAACTTGAAAACTATATACCCTAGAACATATACCAAGAAAATTTCCATCGAGTATGATGTATTTATTTCATTGAAATTTGACATCAAGAAGGATGCCTTCCACCCAAATCCAATAGATCACAGTGGCAGCTATTATGAAATTGGGGACCTGTTCTCTAGCATAAAAAAATAGATCAGTGGATTCCATGCTATTGAGAGTAATGAACAATGGAATGGGACATCGTTCTAGGTTGTCATATGATGTAGTACATGAGGGTTCTCAAGATCATAACCAATTACAAAATTACCAACTAAACTCAAGACTAGGGAGCTGGTCCTTGGGGTTGGAAGGTCCAATGGTAGATGGTATGGGCAATATTACCATCAACTAGGATTTTTTCTAGGACTCTTGGTCTAAAAAACCAGATAATTGGTGAATCCTAATAATACCTTAAGTGAAGATCAATAATCAAGAACTAGCATAACTACACTAACTCAAAGCATGGACCTTAAGGTTAAACTATGATAATTGGGTCAGTGGACCAATAGGACAAGAGTAGGATCATAGATCCAAGTCCTCCATGCTATGAGATAGGTAAAATAGTGCGTCCACCCTTCCAGGTGTTATAGGCCCTAGAAGGGCAACCCCATGCTAAGATATAGGAACTCGAAAAAGGAGAGATAGGGTCTCATAAATAGCAACCTACCATAGGAATTTGGCTGGTCTTGAGCACTTGAGATATCATCTACAACGTCATGAGATCTCAAAGTATGAACATATATGCCTAAGTACTAATACAAATTTGGGTGTGCTTACATCATTTGTGGCTTAATATATCAAAATTTTGAATTTGTATTTTTGATAACTAGGTGATTAGACCTGGGTTATTACATTTGGGTTCTTACTTATACATGGTATCCTTATCTTGTTTTATATGGTCTTATCTAGTTTGCTTGGTGTGCTAGTCACATATGTTATGTCATCAAAAATCACTATGCATTCAAGACTCTAGATCTCCTTTCTGCTCTCTATGGTAAATATGATTTGATATTTACCCCCTAACCATTTTACTCCCAATCCTTATCTACCAATTTTTATTTTTTATCTTCAATTCTTTATCACAACACTAGTATAAATCATGGTAAAGTTGCATTTTTTTGGTCCAAATTAATTTTTTCTCCAAAACCTGAGGAGGCACACCAAGGCATGACAACATTTACTGTTATCCAAAACACAAAATTTAACATAATATCTAATCAAAAATCAAAAGAATTAATCATATTGCATCACTAATCCTAAGTAACAACAACTATGTCTATCTAAAATTTGGAAAATTAATGTTATTTTTTATGCATTCATTATTCAATGAACGCATAAAAGAGGAGAAAATGTAGACACCTAATTTCTAGCACATCATCATTCTCTAAATTTACTAATATCTTAATCAATAAACTAATCAATCATCCAAACTAAATCAATCAACTCTAACCACAAATAAATAGTATTTATTGCTCCAAAAGCAAAAGTTCCAAGGCATGAGAAAAATCATTGGTGGTGTTTTTGCTCCTTGGTAGTGCTTTTGCAAAAATTATCTTTTTGAATTTTCCTACACAATTTGATTGGCAATGGTCATATTGGAAAAGTGTTGGAGCATTAGTGCTTCCAACACTACTGTACTCTAGTTCTATTTACTATCATACGCCAAAATGATAAAGTTTTATATTTAGTATCTTTAAATCAACCCTCCAAAAAAGGACCTAATCAGATTAGTCTAATCTATAACCCAATATTTTTAGTCTAATCTAATATATAATCTTTAACTCTAGTTGTGAAATGTGTGAAGAGAATGTTGAAAATATCAACCATATTTTTATTGAGTGTACTTTAGCCTCTGAGCTATGGAGGAGAATGGCCACTTTACTTGGCTTACAGTGGTCCAATTTTTTTACTTTTTAATAGCTTTGGAGGGATTGGCCTAATCAAGAGTGTGTTGATCATTTTATTAGGTAGTTAGTTTGGATGGGTTATACCATTCTTCTTTGGAATATTTGGAATGAAAGGAACAACCGAATTTTTAATCAAGATAGGAAGGATATTCACTATATTTGGCAAAATACCATAGCCAACTTAGTTGAATCAGTCCATCAACTCCTTAATCACTCCCAAAACTCCCACCAAATATGGGATCAAGTGATGCAAAGATTGAATATTAAATCTTCTAAGGGCAACCAACTTTAATGGAATGTGAGTATTAGTAAGATGGATAGGACTAGAAATTGGCAACCTCCTCCTAAGGATTTTGGAAAAGTCAATACTGATGGAGCCTCTAGAGGGAACCTTGTAAAAGCCAGTGTGGGAGGAATTGGTAGACTTTCAGATGGCTCCCTATTTTTTACTTTTGGTAAGAATTTGGGTATTCTTTCTAATAACCTTGTTGATGGGTATGGTATCCTTAGAGGCCTTCAAGAGGCTACTAAGGTTGGATGGGAAAAGGTGTTAGTTGAGTCTGACTCTCAACTTATGATTAATATCTTGAAGACTCCTTCTAAGAATCATAAGGTGGATTGGATAATAAAAAGAATTATTGAGAAGATTCAATTAATCCATATGGGATTTTTTAAAGTTGATTACAATCATGTGGTTAGAGATCAAAACAAGAGTGTTGATGCTTTAGCTAATTGGGCTTTGGACAAAGGTGATCTTACTTGTTATGGCCACCCTCCTATATGGTGGGCTTCTCAAATTAGGGAAGCTCTTATTTCTATCATTTATTTGGATGGCTCCAGTTCTGAAGGTACCTAGTTTTTTCTTGTTTTTTTTTTTTTTTTTGCTTCTCTTTGGTTCATTCGGTTTTTTTTAGTTCCTTAGCTCATTATATTCTTTATTTTGTTTCCTCTATTGATTCTTGCCTTAATAGTCTTCTGGTCTAGATAGATCATTGTTATGTTCAATTTTTTTTTCTTTTTTCTTTTTTGTTTATTTTGTTTAGTTTTTTAAGGTGGGTGGGTTCTTTTGTTTTGTTTTGTTTTTGTGTTCTTTGTGTTGTTTTTTTTTGTTCATGTGTTTTTGTTGTTTTTTTTTTTTTTTTTATGTTTTTTGTTATTGTTATTGTGTTTTTTTCGTTCTTGTTAGTGGGTTTCTCTTTGTTTGTATTATTTCGTGTTTTTATGTGTGAGTGTTTTCTACGTTTTTTGTTTTTGTTTATTGTCTGTTTTTGGTTGTTTTTTATTTTTATTTTTATTTTATTTTTTTTAATTTTTTAGGTTTTGGTTGTGTTTATTTTTCATGTTTTTTTTGGGTTATGTCTTTGTAGTGTTCTATTGTTTTTGTTTTTTTTTGTGTTTTGTTATGTGGTTCTTGTGTTTTTATATGTGGTTTGTGTTGTGGTTTATTTTATCTTATTGTGCGTGTTTGGTTGTGCTTTTGTTTTTGACACACTAAAGGAGTATTTTTTTTATTTTATTTTATTATTTTTGTTGTTATTTACTTATTTTTAAATTGGTTTTGTGTGTTTGTTTGCTCCTTAAGTATGTCAAAGGTGGTAGGTTACGTCCGAGTCCTGGGCATTTTTGGCAGAATAGACACCCTTGCCTCCTTGGGTCTTACTCGAAAGTGGCATCCCTTTTGGGATGTTTTCCACATATATATATATATATATATATATATATATATTTAGACTCATATATGTTTAGATCCATATGTTGGAAATTCAAGTTTCAAGTGAAATTTTCGTGGTAGGAAAATGAAAGGCGGAAAAATAAAAGGTGAGAAAATGAGTTACACTTTCGAGAACATTATTTAAGAATTTATTAAAAGGGGGAATAGAGACTACCGAAGGAGTCCGGTATCAAAGGTCGTAGTTTCAATTTGCAAATCTCCAATCTTTGTAATAAAATTGGCCTTATAATCGTACATTATAATTTTTGATTCTATTTTATTGAAAAAATATTTAATGTAGGGTTTCTGTTAATTTTTTCTATGATTTGATATTAGATGTGAGTTTATTATTTATTTTAAAGTGTTGGGTGGAGTAGCCTTCACCAAACAATGTCTACTACCTTTACCCCAAACAAAACTGCTTGCCAAAATTTAAACCCGAAAATCTTCTTAATCCAAAACTAGCCAATCCAAAATTTAAACTTAAAAATCTTCTTAATCCAAAACTTACCAATCCATTAATATTTTGGTTATCTTTATGCTTATTCTTTCCCATGGCCTGAGAAACATCAAAATCTTCTTCTTTATCACTAATTTAGAAAAAAAAAAATGAGGTTTATTAAGTGAACTGTGGAAGATGGGAATGTCGCGATTTAACTGACATTGATGAGAATCATCCCCAATTCATGACTGTCAAAATTACATTAAAAATATTCAAAATTCATTACTGTGTGACATAGATCAGAATCGTCCCATCTTCATGAATTGTACATATAAAAACATTCGCCGAAGTTGTTCTATTGATTTGTGTGGTTTGTGAAGGCTGCCTTAACGACTTTAAGGAAGATGGTCTTACCGGACCAAAAGCTAACTACCTCGGCAAAGCAAAGTAAGCGTTACGAAGGTTTCTGTTCAAATAATACATAAACATGGGTAAACTGGCAGCATTTATAAATTTATACATGGTCGTCGATTTCAATTTTAAAATAATAAAACATGATTTTAATTATATATAATTTATAACCCTAGTTATATCTCTTATTTAAAATTCAAGCATTACATTGTTTTGCCATATTGACAAGAGCTGAACTCCCATTCTCATACAGCGGACGCTGCATATT
This sequence comes from Wollemia nobilis, assembly GCA_028583015.1. NCBI lineage: Eukaryota > Viridiplantae > Streptophyta > Pinopsida > Araucariales > Araucariaceae > Wollemia > Wollemia nobilis. The sequence goes on from JAQPPZ010003204.1 coordinate 3,037,426, forward strand.
TTTGTGGTGGACGTGGTTGAGAATTATTTTCAAAGCATGGCTTTGAAGAATATAAGGCCGCAAAGCTTGCAGGTTTCTTTATTCTTTATCATCTTTGTTTCTGCTTGATTTGTTAGTTTTTATCTTTTATTATCCATGACAGAAATTATCATTAACATTTGGTATTGCATTTTCAAAATTAATTCAGATTTCATGATTTGATTTTTTTTTTATATTATATTTTATTGTCAAATTTTGGAGTGCTTGTATTAACTTTTAGTATTAGTTGAGTTTTTTCCTCTTCCTCAATTATATATGAGTACTGGGTATAATCCAAAATGTTAGAGAAAAAGAGAAATGGAAGCAAGTAAAAGGAATCAAAAGAAAGTAGACGAAGGCAGTTGTAAAAATCTCATGCATGGAGTAGTGCACAATCAGCACAACCCTTTACAAAAGGTGAAGAAATCTTTTAGTGAAAGAAGCTTTAAGTGAAAAATATATATAATGTAAAATATATATTTGTGCCTTTGCATTTTTATCTTTTGTTTAAGTTTTGAATCCGAAAAGCTTGGTTATAAGTTAATTTTAGGGTTTTATACTTGTTTTGTGTTTGTTTTATTTTATAAGTTAATTTTAGGGTTTTACACTTGTTTTGTATTTGTTTGGTTCTGTGTAATTGTGCACAAAATCAGAATTAAAGTTTCACATTGTGCAATGTCCGATTTTATGCAATTGTGCACATAATCGAAAGTAAAGTTTTAGGGTCCCAATTTCATTCCTTTCAAATTAACATTAGATCTTGAGCTATCCATGGGAATCATTTGCAATTACAAATCTCATGATTCAATGGCAAGAATTATGATTACTGGAACATTTAGATGAAGATTTTATTTAGGTCTGAGGAGCTTTGGGACTTGGTGGAGAATGGATATTCAAAACCTATAGATGCAACAACATTGAGCACTCTTTCTCAAGTTGAGAAAGACTTGTTGAAGGAAAACCAAAATAAGTATTAGAAAGCAATGTTTTGTATTATGCACCCAGTTGAGGGACCATATTTCCCATAATTGTAGCAACAATCAAATCAAAGGAGATAGGAAATTTTAACCCACTCCTTCCAAGCCATCAACAAAGTAAAATTGGTAAGGTTGCAAATGTTGATAAGGGAGTTCAAAAATCTATATATGAATGAATAAGAGTTCATGAGTGACTTATTTACCTGCACAATAGGTACTATCAATTAGATGGGACAAAATGGTGAGAATATTGAGAACCAAAGAATAGTGAAGAAGATACTGAGAATCCTACCAACAAGGTTTGACTCAATAGTGATTGTTATTAAAGAATCAAGGGACTTAACAACCCTTTTAGTAGATGAACTCATGCATTCTTTGTGAACTGGATAGCATAGTCTTCATTGGATCAGGAATTTAAGACGTAGGTCTCATTCAAAGATAATAGTAGAAGGGAAGAATCCTAGCAAGAAACCTCAAGTTATCGAGGAAGAAGATAGAATAGTAGAGGCAAAGGTGGTAGAGGCCATGAACGAGGAGGAAGAACAAACTACTCCAACAAAGGAGAATTTGACTACAATTTCCATCAAGCAAGAGGGAGAGGTAGCAACAAAAATCAACAAGGAGGATCAAATCAGAGACATGATAAATCTAAAATCCAATGTTATTAATACAAGAAATTTGGCCATTACAGTTATGAGTGTAGAAAGAAGATGTCTATGAAAAACAAGCAACAAATCCACTATACCAATGAGAATGAGAATGTAGAAAATAGAGATACATGTGGGTTTATGATGTTAACTTACAGTGTTGATGAAGAGAGTCTTGATAGTGGTTGTAGTAACCACATCTAGGAATAGAGAAATATTCTCACTACTAGATGAAACCATCAAGTCTAAAGTGAATATGGGAAACAATAGCAAGGTACCTATCATGGAAAAAGGGACAATTCTAATTTTAAAAAAACAAGGAAAGACGTCCCTGTGAAAGCATGAGGATACAAAAACAAAACGGAAATGCCAAGTGTGATGTATGCAAAAGAAAAATGTAACACTAAGTCCTACGAACTGAAATGCATGAGAGGAGAGAAACATAAATGAATTGAAACAAGATAGAAAGCAAATGTCGAGTATAGCCCTTTTTATTAATTTGCTTTAAAATCGGGTTACAATATGTCTCCTCCCTTTTTAGGGGCTAGGAGCGTTAAGTAGGGCTCTATTACATCACGGATTGGTACGCTTTCTTCCGCATGCCCACATGTAAAATGGGCAGACCAAATGTCATCATCGCTTGCGTGAACGTGTCTTTGATTCCTTGCTGCTCCTCTGGTGTCAATATCTTGCGTTCAGAGAAACAGAAAAGGATTAGTAGCACCTACGGATGAAGTAAAGCATGTGATCCCCAAAGCCTACGATTAGTGCATGCGTAAAATAAATAAAATGATAACTAAAACATATCGGAATGAGCTAAAAACTTGACAAAGGCATGAGAACATTACCGGGAAGGCACTACAAAAGGAACAATCGAGAAATTCACCATGAATTTCTAATCGCTTCGGGGTGGTACGATTAGACCTGCAATAAAATGTCAAAAAGCACCCTCCTAACTGTCCCTTCTAGGAGGCTCTAAATCACCTATAAAGTTGGCGGTTAGGTAAAAAGGGGTATTTTGGAAAGACCTAGAAGGTCATATTTTGCCATTTTTGGCTCTATCGCCCAGAATCTAATGATGGTCCCTGCATGTTAGTGAAAGCGAGAAATAACAAAAGCATGATCAAAACTGCTCAGAATAACATGAAATTTGAATGAAAGCCTATCTGAACAACATAGAAACAAATGCAAGAAAAACAGAAATGAAATCTACTACAGATTTCTAATCACTCCAGGGTGGGGCGATTAGGACTGCAGTAGTGCGGGGGCGCCCGGGGGTAGGACACCCATCGTTTGGGGCCCGGTTTCGGCACCAATCCACTTGGGATGGGTCCAAAACCTCTTATGGGGTATTGTCAAAAAAAAATGGTGGGATACTGTGGCCAAATTTCAAGTTTTTGGGTCCAGATTGTGCTTCCAATAATCACCCAATAACCTCCCTTCCAAAAGAGAGATCAAGGATGTGAAAGGCATAAGCAAAAGGGTGAGGACGTAAATCGACAACACTCTGTTGCTCCAAATTCACCTGACCTGTTTCTCCTTTGGGGTAAGAAGACTCACCATTTTATAGACTTGAGGGTCTCTGTGAATGAGCATGTAGAGGCACCACTTGGCGATCATGCCTTCTCAAGGGAGAGAAGATTCCTCCCTGATTAAGGACTCCATGACTGCCTCTTTGAGCTCAAAAATGCTTACTTGCACTCCCATGCAATGAAGGAGGAGTTAAGTGGTAGATATGAGCTACCATTTGTCAAGGTTTGACCTTTTTTTTGTCAAACCTGCTATTCGTCCCACCTAGGGGTGAATGCTGCTAATCGTCCTTGGGTGGAATGAATACCAGTTTGTAATCGTCCCTGGGTGGAACGAATAAGGAGTAGAGTACCTGAAAGGTGCCAAATTAACCTATGACCTTCCAAAACTACTGTGAGAGTGGTTAGGACCACTTTTAACCTCTGGGGGCTGCCCTGGGTGCTGTGTATGTCAGTGTGATCGGTGTTTGTAGCCACATAATCAGATTGGTGTTGTTTTGGTGTCTACAGATGCCCCTTTTTGGGATGCGCTATGCATGGCTCAGTGTTGAGCAAAAATAGATAACCAAAGCACTAATGATTAGGGTTTCTCAGTAACCTAACCAAATTTTGATACCCCAAGTATGGAAAGGGCACGCATTCTTGAATCCTTGCTTCTGACGAGCTAAGGAGCTTAGTTCAAGTGTTAACCTTTTTTGGTGAGGCATTACTTGATCTTAGACATTGTTCAGTCATGAATAGGCAAAGGGTGCAACCTTTTGTCTATGGGAACCTTGAGTTCATGATTCTAGAATGCCAAGTGTTTGATTAGCTTGTGATTATTGCTTGTTTGCTGCCCCAAGCAGGAGCATGATTGTCTTTATCAATGATCCTTTGAATGCATGTCATTTCTTTGATTGGGTGTGTATTTTTTGATTGGTGACTAAGTGTGACTACCCCGTCAAGCAACGAATCTATGAGGGAATGATCGACATGAGAAAAGTGGCGATTCGCTTGACCCAAGATGACTTTTGTAAGGGTGCCTTCAGTTGTTTTTTGTTGAATGCGTATGCAGTTTCCCAACAATTTGACCTATTTTTGGTGGGTGTAACCCTTTTTGTGACGTATTTTGGGGTTCAAATTCTTGAAAATTCGTCCTCCTATGGAGCGGTCAGGCTATGGTAGCCTTATTAGGGAGTAGGATAGTGAGTATTTGTGACCCCGACATATTTTTTTACTACCAAGAAGTGCAGGTGCAAAGGCGCCTTGTTCGGCAATGTTATTTCTATTTTTGGGTGGGTTTGGATCCTTTTTGTGATGTCGTTTGGGGATGAAATTCTTGAAAATCCGTCCTCTCGTGGAGCATTCCAGCTATGGTAGAATTCTTAGGGAGTAGGATAGTGAGGATTTGTGATCCCGACATATGTTTTGAATGCCAAGAAGCGCAAGCACAAAGGCGCCTTGTTCGGCAATGTTATCGATTTATGTGAAGAACATTGAGGTTGTCTCAAAAACACTCTAAGATCTAGAAAGGGCAAAAGTAAATTGATCATATATTTTGCATTTGTGTGAATTAGCTTCTGAAATTTAGTGGATTTTTAGATAATTATATCATAAGTCTACACGAAAGGAGTGGCTGAGAGCTAGGTGGAATATTGATGAGTGGTGGATTGCAGAATTGCCACCATGTATAAAGAATTGGAAGTGCCCAAATTCAATGGAGATAATTATGCTATTTGGAGCATAATGATGAAGACCTTCTTGAATGCTCAAGACTTATGGGATATAGTTCAAGAAGGCTATGAGAAACCCTCTTGGAGCAAGCTAACAAGGTGAGGAGAGAAAAGAGAAGGAGCAGTAATATGCAAATTGCTTAGCTCTTATGGATTTGAGGAGAGAAATGGAAAAGAGTGTTTTCCCTCTCATAGCCAATTGTAGATCCGCTACAATGGCATGGAAAGTGTTGAAGGATGCTTATGGGTTTGATGAGGATACCCATAAAGCCATGTGTGACAATCATGACTATTGTTTAATCAAGAAGGAGCCTTGCTTCCTTGAAGAAGTTTTTGAATTAGATCCTTTTGAAGGAGTTTTTAAAGAGTCTTTTCAAGACTCATATGAAGACATACATTCTTATGATGGTGAATTCTTCCTTGAATAGGAAGACATGTTTGAAGAAAATAGTGATGATGAAATTCTTGAAGAGAAGAGATACGAAGATGAGGAATCCCTTCATGGAGAAGAGGATGAGAAGGCGAAGAAGCCTTGTATAGCTCTCATTGGAGAGAGTTATTGTGAGACACCCATAGTTGTAGACATGTCTTGTAATGGCATGGAAAATTATAATAGTCAATTATTTCTTTTAGGAGAAGAAAAATATGAAAAGAAAAATTGTACTAATAAATTTTTTGCAAGAATGGCATGCTTGGAAAGCATTCACATTGATAGCAAAGAGGAAGAAGAATTTAAAGATAAAGGAAGAGAAACACTCACATTGGAGTGTTCCTTGCTTGAAGATCACCAAGGTGAGATGTATGATGAAGAATGTCTCATGAAGGAGACATATGAAGAAGAGTGTCTTATGGAGAAGACACCAAATCAGCTATTTATTGCATAATACTTCATGGAGAATGCACCTATAATTCTCATGAAGGAGAATAAATAATATGATGATGGAGAAGCAATGTTCATGGATGATCATTGGCCTGAATACCATTCAATTGGAATGGATGTATGCTCTCTTGAAAGAACAAATAAAGTAATTTGGGATGTTGATCCACAAGAAAAGTTTGATGAAGAGGAGATGGAAGCGATAGGCTTCTTGTTTGAAGATCACTCATCAAGGGTGAAGGATGTGTTGGGTGAAGAAAAGACCCCACAAGACTCCCTCATTTGGGAGATGGAAAGTGAGAAAGAAAATGGGATAGAAATAGAAAGTGAAAATGGGATTACTGATTTTCTTGTTGTAATGGTAGAGAAAACATCACTCAAGGATGATGATCACTCACTTGGAGTGACTACATTGCAGAAATAGAGTTGTCTTGAAAAGACAACAATGTATTATTGCTTGAATGAATGGTGTTTCAACACACCAACATGGATTGAACAAAGGAGGAGAACTCTTAGTGAAGAGTTGATGGTTGATCTTGAAGCACCATACAATGAAGGAGAACTGCTACAAAATAGCTTTATGGGAAGCACCAAATCTACTCATACTAAAGGTAATGTTTTTATGATTACTGATTTGTTTTTTGTGAGCAGGAATGAAAAGAAAGGTGATTGTCTCATTGAGACAACTTTTATGAAGAGTCTTCTTGGAGAGAATACAGTGATGGAGAACTTGGGTCACATGGATCAAAATGATGTGTTCAAAATTCCTTGGGAGAAGGATTCTTGTAAAGTCTCTTTTTTGAGAGAATATTTGTGTGAGGAGCAACTTTATGTTGCATATGTAGTTGTTCATTATATGGTCATATTTTTTGTGATATTTTGTGTGGAAATATGTGAAAGAGTTGTATGGTATAATCATCTATGTGAGATGATTAATTGTAAATACTCATGTGGAGTATTGTTTAGTGTTGAAGATGTAAAAGAAGATCAAAATGTGAGAGCATGGTTTAAATACCATAATGATAAATATGTAAGAGACTGGTTGCTGAAAACCACAAGAGGAGATACTTTTGTTGAAGGGGGAGCTAATCGACAAGAGAAGGCACTCAAGCATTTGCAAAAAATTTCACATGAAGAGTGGAAGGAGTGCCACCATAAGTATTTTGTAAATTCTAATTTCTTGATTCAATATTGGAGGAAACGTAAGAAAAATATTTTCTTCCAACTCTGTGATGCTTCAAGAACTCTTGCATGAGTGTCTTTAGCATCAAGGGGGAGAATGTTGGAATATTTTTAACATTGCCTCCTTAGTCCTAAGTATTAAGTCTTAGTGTTTAGTTTTAGTTTAATGTTTTGATTTACATATTTCTAGTTAATTTGATTAGCATACGTTGAGGTTTTGGCTTGGTTGATCAATGTTTGACCATAGTCCAAGATTAGCATGTTGTTAGGATAAGAGCTATCTTTAAGTTAGTTTGTTGTAATAAGTTTAAAAGGATTTCTCTCAACCACCGTGTCTATTTTTAGTTATTTCAAGAACTATAAAACTATGTAATGCATTGTTGATCAATAGAACAATTTTACCATTGTTTCTAAATTCAAAGACAACTTCAGGTGAGAAAATAATAATATTAATTAATTAATCGTTATTATATTGTTGAAATTAATAATAAATAATTAAATTTCCATAAGATAATATCTGCTTCTCGTGAAGATAATATAGCAAGAAAAAAATTAAGTTTATATTATATAGTTTTTTTTAATTAAGGTGTTTTCACATTTTACAGCTAGTTCATGGTTTTTGATTTAAATGACCTTAGTTTGAGGTTTGAAAGCCCAGCGAAAGAACGATGTCTTTATAATGGTGGATGGTGAGTTTCCTTCAAAATAATGAAGTAAACATGAATTGAACTAATTGAAACAGCACAAATGAAACGCAAGCAGAATAACATGTTATTTATGAACAACATGTTTTCCATGATAAAATTTTGTAAGAGTTACTTTTGCTTTCTTAAGAAATCACCACGGAATAGGTTAATGTAATCTTACATTTCTTATTTTATACGATGCATTCTTCAATTTTCGATGTTTGTGAATATAATTGAAGAGTTTACAGCCCTCACTGATTTGTAGTAATTTTCGATGAGAGCATGAAGCCACTCTTTATTGTAATAACTTGGAATCCCATTATTGTTTGCGCCAGGGATGGAAATTGGCACAGCTCTTGTGAGGATTGTTACATTATTGGAAATTAGCAGCGCGTGGAGTTGCCAATGGGGAGAGTGGTGTGGGATTCCCCAGGCGAGAATATTGCAACGTTAAATTCTTTAGTATTAACAGCCGAGAATGCTTCGCAAGTATAACCAGGCAGGAGTTGAGTCACTTGAATGAAGACGAAGTGGGGGAGGTTTTGGTTTATATCACTGCGTTCACATATGACGAGGAAACACAAGAACTTTTCACGGGTACAGCAAAAGGTGGTGTTTACAAGTGGACAAATGTTTCATGGAATCCCCCAAGAAATGAAGAGATTCAAAATTATCTGGTAGACATTTTTTTTTATTATTTTTTGGTTAGTTTGAGAAATTGTATGAACAACATATATTTAGTTAGTTTGAGAAATTTTATGACCAATGTACAGGGTTGAGCAGTTTCTTTCCAATTATGGTTTCTCTCATGTACAAAGTTGAGCAGTTTCTTTCCAATCATGATTCCTCTCACATGTATAGGCTTGAGCAGTCTCTCCCAACCATGACCTCTTGAGAGTTATGTTTATCAATAAGGAATTTAAACAAAGCCACCACATACCCACCCCCTCACACTCAGCTGCTATTTGAACCTTGGACCTCAACCAAAAACCCAAATCTTTACCCTATCTTGTGAAACATCTATAGACCACTTTGACTCCATACTTATATAGTTTTTATTGGGAGGTAAGAATTATTGTCATGAGAAATATTAAAATATTTCTAGCCCCAAAGGTTAGGTGGATTGGCTGGGCTCTTACCAAGAAGAGACTTAGATATTAGTAAAGGCAGTAGTCTAAATCCTTTGAGTAGTTTGAATCCTGTTTGAACCTGCACTAACCACTTACTAAAAATAATAGTTTTAACTAACTTTTAAAAAATATATATATTTGTAAATAAGTTTAAAAAATATAATATATGGAAGTGAAAATCTATAATTATACTAAAGAGAGTGCCTAGAAATAATTAAACCAATAGGAAATGTAGAGATTTTTAGAAGCCTAATCTAAAACATTGTTTTGAGTTGACCTAATTTTTTTATAAAATGAAATAATTAATTAAATAATAAAAAATAATAATTAATTTTGATATTATTGTTTTTAGTATAGCTTATAATAACTAAGAAGTAAATTATTTATTTAAATGAATTTTAAATTAATGTTTTATATTTCATAGATAGCATTTTAAAATATATATTTTAAATAATAAATTAGGGGAAAAAATTATATATTATTTATTTAAAATAATTTAAATTAAAATATATATAATAATAGTGATGAGTAAAACAATATTTAAAATAGTGATATCGCGACATTTTTTCTCTTTGGCTGCGGTCTTCCATTTTGTCGCGATATCGCGACATTTTTTCTCTTTGGCGGCGGTCTTCCATCTTGTCGCGATATCACGACACTTTTTCTCCTTCTTGCATGATGTCGCGATATCGCGACACTTTTTCTCCTCGACTGTGGTCTTCCATATTGTCACGATATCGCGACACTTTTTCTCTTTGGCAGCGGTCTTCCATCTTGTCACGATCGGCTGTGGTCTTCCATATTGTCACGATATCGTGACACTTTTTCTCTTTGGCAGCGGTCTTCCATCTTGTCGCGATATCGTGACACTTTTTCTCTTCGGTTGCGGTCTTCCATCTTGTCGCGATATCGCGACACCTTTTCTCTTTGGCTGCGGTCTTCCATAATGTCGTGATATCGCGACACTTTTTCTCTTCGACAGTGGTCTTCCATCTTGTCGTGATTTCGTGACACCCTTTCTCTTTGGCAGCGGTCTTCCATAATTGTCGCGATATCACGACACTTTTTCTCTTCGGCTGCAGTCTTCCTTCTTGTTGCGATTTCGTGACACATCTTCTCTTCGATAACGTTCTTACTTCTTGTCACGATTTCGCGACACCTTTTCTGTCCGGTCATGGTTTTCATTCATGTCACGATTTCGCGACTCTTCTTCTCTTTCGGCTCCAACCTAGCAACTCGTCACGATATCGCGACACTTCCTCTCTTCTGGCAGCAACCTTGCAACATGTCGCGATATTGCGACTTCTTCCCTCCTTCGGCTTCGATGGCATCTCTTGTCGTGATTTCGCGACATCCTTTCTTCTTTTGGCAGCAACGGTGCAACTTGTCGCGATTTTGCGACATCACCAATTTGGTCGCGATTTCGCGACACCTTTCTTCGTGTGGAGGTTTGCTCACTCTTTGATCTTTATTTCTTGGACCACCTCGGTCGATCTAGAATTCATGTAATTTCTCTTGTACAAGGTTCAGGGACCTTTCAACACCCTTTCTACCAATAAAAAAAAAACAATATTTAAAATAAATCAATTTTTTTACTAAACAATTTAAATTTAAAATATATAACAATAGTGACTAATTGATTAGATTTTTTTTTACTATATACAAGGTTGTTTCAATCTCATATAATTCATTGAAAATGGTGGTGAGTAAAAGAATATTAAAAATTAATCAAAAAACATATAAATGATAAATTTTACTTGTATTTATAGATATACTAGTGAATAATAAAGTTTTTTAATATATAGAATTAACTCAATTTCTTTGACAAGGGTAATTTGACTTTTCTTAAGCTTATCTCAAATGTCTCTTTGGCTTTATTCTCAAAATAAACTATACGTTGCTTGTATGTGGATGCTACTTCTATTAAAATACCAAAATATTACATTTGTTGTCATGATATTTAAACCATTCCTTACTTTCATTTTTATTAATTATATTCTTCGTATTTTTTAATTAAGTATACTTTTTATCTTCTTCAATGTGTTATGTTTCTACAATATTTTCCATGACATCATTTTCATTAAGAGATACAATCTCATAGAGTTAGTTGTGTTCTCAAATTTAAATTTTAGCAATATGAAAATGAACACCATCATTGGCTAAATTATCTACTACTTGATTTTTTTGTTTATATTTGCTTATATTTTCAAGAAATTGCTTCTAATAATAGTTAATGACCATCAATATTTATAATATATATATATAGGAATTGGTAACTACCTTTCCTTTTTAATAACTAGTCACAAGGTCAAATCGCATTATGTTCATTGTAGTGTCGAATCATGGTACTACCTTTCATTTTTAACAACTAGTCACAAGGTCAAGTCGTATTGCATTTGATTGTAGCATCGAATCACGGTACTACCTTTCCTTTTTAATAACTAGTCACAAGGTCAAGTCGCATTGCATTCGATTGTACTGTTGAATCATGGTGCTACCATTATAATCCCTATCTTGCCTCAGTAAACATGACCCAAAGTGAGGAAAATCCTTGGTGGCTTGGGGTTGGTACCATTATCATCAAGTTGGCATACACTCAATGGAATTAAGTCAAACTACCACCTTTGCCCAGATTGGGCATACCACCAAGGTTTGAACCTAGGTCTCTTCTTGGTAAATGTTAAATGTATCACTAATCCACCTAACACTCGCACACTAATATTATATTTAATCCAATCTCCACATTATTTTTTATTAATAGCATTATAATTTATGAGTCTCCCTCAATGGAATTATATTTCCATAATTTTCAATTGTAATTTTAATCCCTTTAAGAATTGCCTTAGCCTTTGCATATTTTATTATTATTATTTGGGTAGTGTGATAAACCCTATGACTATAAGAGCTATGCTTTTCAGTAGGGAATTAATACACAACCACACACATATCATGGTTTAAACCTTGGACATCCTAAAGAAGAGCTAAACCCTTAACCATTGTGTTGTCCTTCTGGGACCTAGCCTTTGCATAGTTTTTGGTCAAAGTTCCATTTCATTATGAGTAAGTGGAAATATTTTTTCCTTCATCATTTAAAAAATACCACCTCCATTATATTTTTCTGTATTTACTTTAGAAGCACACTTAAAAATAGTTTTGATAAACTCAATTTATGAATATTTTATATGAAAGCAAAAATTTTGTTTTAATGTAGCTATTGTATATGACCCTTCTATGTATATTGAAATCCTATAACCAAGTGGCTAGAACATCACTTGAGACTTCCCACGATGAACCCTATATTTATAAATATTTTTAGAGAGAGGCAATAATATAATTTTAAAATTGGGAATGATTTTAAGATTTATTTTTATAAATTATATTATTCCTTTTAAGCCATAAATTTAAAATTGTATCTATAATTATTATAATTTATTTAAATATTGGCCACTCACCATTATCAAATCCACTTTATATAAAATCATACTTTTTATGACAAAAATTAATTATGTTCGAAATAAAAGGTATGATGATAATAAACATCATTAAGAATATTTCCTTAATATCTCAAATTTTATGTGTATATCATGTCAAATGATACTTAAAATAATAAAAAAAAGTTTTGCTAGCCCAAAATCATCCAAAAGTGGAATTCATCGTCTTGAAATCACCTAAAAATAAATAAAAAAGGAGGCCCATGAACTAAATAGTTTCCTTCAAGAATTCTTCCAATCCTTTTGAGATATGGTCAAGTTTGATAGAAAGTGGGTTTTGAAAGGAACCACAAACCTTTTATATAATTATGTTAAAAAGATAAGAAGGGGTTCATCTCTCCATATATGGCCTCTAAATACCAAAAGGAAGCCATCACAATAGAGATGGCTTCAGCAAACCAATATACCAGAGAAGAAAGGGGACAGACCATCCCTAGACCACAAAATAAGAACAAGGAGGACAATACCAGTGGTAAGCTAGTGAATCCAAAAACACCACTACCACTAACGCTCAGGTTACTTTTTAAGGTGATCTGCTCAATCAAATCAGTGCTAAGCTCATCCTCATTGGCTAGGGTACTATCATCTTTCATGGTGATGAGGATCTTGTCAACCTAGAGGAGCATGACTAATAAAAAGCTTAAAAAAATTTCCATGCTAGTCCAAGACTCACCCTTCTAATATTTCACAACATCTATAGAACGAAGCCAATTGGAATCTCCCTTAGTCTTGACCATATTGAGCTTCACCAGGGTCTTCTCTATAGATGTTTTTATCTGATCAACAATCATTATTTTATGTTTCAACAAAGAGACCTTGCTTCTATATGAGTTGTGAAATGACTTAGATTTAGTAGGATATGGGGTACAAACATGGGATCTAGCTCCACCTTTGGCTACGTCGATAGATTCATCCTTTGAGTCATCATCACTAAGGACCAAAGCTAAAAGGATTTTTGATTGTCTACCAATTACGGTAAGGGTCACCTTGATAGCTTTCTTTTACAATGCATCATGGTACAGGATGAGGTGGAGGACCTCATGCTTAGAGTAGGTAGAGTAACTATCCTTGAAATTCATGACTCAGAATTCCAATGATAGAAAGAGATATTCAAGAATGTTAATCTCCCTGACCACACGCATATGGTTCAGAAATACCATATGAAAACTTTTGAGTGATGAGTTGATATTTTATATGGTGAAGTACTCCATAACAAGGACCATCACCCTATTCCAATGCTTTGGGATACCTTTTCTAATAATATCACATTTGTTCCTGGTCAATTGCTTGCCTTTATCTTTGAAGTGGAAGAGTTCCCCAACCAAGGAATGCTTTTTCCTATGCACAATGTCATCATCATTACGTAATTTGGTCACCTTTGTAAGAATATGGATACTAACTCTAAATTTGATCCCTCTAAGTGTCACATGGCCTCTATCCCAGGAGGCAGTGAATTCATCAAAGAGGACCAGATTCTCGCCACTAAATTTGTAGATAAAGGGTAGCATGTGGTGAATCTTTAGGAACTCCTCAACCATGGCATCAAATTACAAAGAAGTGGGTTCAATTAACACCATTCTTAGGATTTGGCATGGCCAAAAATTCTACCACTAAAAGGGATACCATAGTCCTTGAAAATCCCTTTTTGTCCCAATCCACCATTGAGCAATCTTAAGCAAAAAAAATCATGAATACTTCTTCATAATATTTGTTCTCATAAAATTTTGTAAAAACCTCCTCTAGGTCTTAGCTCTTCTAGTTCCAATATGACTACACACATTCCACAAACACCATATCTAGAATGAAACCTTGCTTGACAAAAAATAATTTTATTTGAAATAAAAGGTACAATAATAATAATCTACATTAAGTATATTTTGTGAATGTCTCAAATTTTAAGTACATATCATGTCAAATGATACTTAAATTGATATAAACAAGTTTCACTAGCCCAAAATCACCTAAAAGTGGGATTCATTGTCTTGCACTCACTTGAATGGGAATGAAAAAAGAGGCCCATGAAAAAAATGGTTTCCTATAAAAATTATTCCAATCCTTTTTGGATATGGTCAAGTTTGATTTCTAGGAGATAGTTGAAAAAACTTCTCATTCAAAGTAGATATTAAAATTTGTCAATAGCACCACCATTGTATTTATTCCCAAAATTATAAAGGCTCATGTATAGTATATTATAGGCCCATCACCTTATGCAATATATCATATAAACTTATTTCCAAAATTGTGGTTATAAGAATCATAAAATTTCTACCTCTTCTTATATCTTAGAGCAAGGGGATTTCATACAATATTAGCATATTATAGATGGTATCACTATTTTAGAGGAGGTTATTTGCTTTACTATGGAAAATAAAATAAAATACATATTGCTCAAGCTAGATCTATATAATACCTTTGATTGATGTAAATAAACCCTTTTGTCTAACCTTACTAAGAGACTTTTGATGCAATGAGGACTACGATATATTGATATTAGTTTATTAATCTTCACCTTCATTCTTAGTCCTCATCAATGGCTACCCTTCTAAGTTATTTAAAATGGAAAGAGACCTTAAGCATGGTAATCCCCTATCACCCTACCTCTTCATCCTCCTTACTAAAGGGACTAGAAAATATCTAAAGAGCATATAAATTATGGGGTTATTTTAAGGGTTTAAGATATTGGGTGCCTTCAAAACTTTCACTAATTTACAATTCATAGACAACATATCTCTTGAAAGAGTGGCATCTATAGAAATAAATTTAATGATTTATGGGAGTTTTTATAGTTATATTTTAACCTCTAGATATGTACTTAATAAAACAAAACCATAAACTTCCCTTTTTCATATAGAACACCAAGTTTAGGTTCATATTATAATTGGGTTTCCAATTTCCTCATGGCCTTTTGAATACATGAGAATTTATATTTTTTCAATGTGTTTGAGGGCATAGGACTAGAGAATATCAAGAGTAATGACACTGGTATTTTATGTTTTCATCTCTAGTTGAAAGAAATATAATTATCAAATATATCCTCTACGAATTCCATGTCTATCACTTTGTAGAGCTTATTACACTAATATCAATTCTAAAATAGCTTGATAAAATTTAATACATTTATCTGGTTATGATCCCTTGAAGGTAAGAAGTGACATTTGATTAGTTGAGGTAGAATTTTATCAACCTAATGATATGGGTGGGTTAGGCTTATGAATGTCTTATTGTAATAATATTACACTTTTAGAAAATAAGTATACAATTGGCCTAATGCAAATGCATTGATATTCCTTGTCTTCCTACCCATGGAAAGGGATACTCCATTTAGAAATATATACAATTGGTATGTTATCTCATAAAAGTAGGTCTCTTCTAGATTCTCTAAAGAGGATAGTCAATTGACTTTTGGGGAGATGCTTGGTTATAGTGTCCACTAGTCATTCAATAATTTCCACACTTAAATGTCATTAAAATATAGGTTCTTATATTCAGGTTAAAAAAATAAAAGGATTCTAAATTTATAGGAAAAATAATGTTTCTTATCGGAGTTAGCAAAGGAATTAAAAATGGCATATAAGAGGTTTTGAAGAGGAAAAATAAATTTATTAGACAACCATAAAAACTATAATAGTTTATCAAGCTCAAGGAGTAAATATAAAAAAAATATGAGAAAATGCATTCAAAAGTTGCATTGCTAGTAAAAAGAAGCTCTAAAAACTCCTCAATATTAGAGTCATTAAAGTCATCAACTATTCTAACTAGATATCTAACATTTTTTATTTTTCTAAGAAAACATGTAGTATTAGAGTGTCCACTACCTTTCGAGACATCAATTAAGCATGTTGCAAGGACAACTTCTCTATAACCATCATCTACATGATTATTGATTTCACTATAAGATGTGGAATGTTATCTTTTATGGAAAAAAATCCCAAGAAATAATTAAATCAACGTCACTCTTGAAGACCAATCTAAATTAGCTTTGACCATCTCATAGGAACCTTTTGGTATCAATTTATGCCCTTTAGGATGAATAACGTAGGGGCTACTAACTAGAGATCCATGACACATATTTTCTTACATGATGCATGACATCATCAAAGACTATGTGCGTGATCTTCTTAGTTGACCTTTATTTTAGTGAGATCATTTTTTATACCTAATATGCATCTTCAAGTGGCAGTACGAGGTATGTCTAAAGCCTCAAAAGTGTATATTTTGGATTACATTAGAAAACCTATTAGTATTCATTATATCTCAATGTCACATCAAAGTTGATCCTAGTAAAATATTATCTATAGTCAATATGACTTCCCTTGAACTCAAACCTAGCTTATGAGCCTCTACGCAAAATCCAAGCCATCTAAAGATTTATCTCCTAGCTATATAACAAGTATCAACCCTTACCAATATTTTAAAAAGATGCAATATTTTATGTTGACTATCAAGTAACCTTCTATGCTATCAAATTCTATATTTTATCCTCTCCTATCTAATATTCATAGGCCCTTGTTGCTATACATAGTATCCACATACCATACCTTAGGAGATATGCTAGCATAGTATGAATACCAACATAGAGAAATGTCTATTTTCTACATTAACATGACTTTTGTTAGTTACAAAGTCCAATATACACCCTTAGAGAAGCTTTTCCTAGCCATTGTATTTGACTCTCAAGAGCTCAAACACTACATAGTCAATCATAAAAACTTTATCATTGGAAGGTTTGATCCCTTGTGCTACCCTATATCCATCACATCTCAATACAAACTACTAAGTGGTTCATTATGCTTACCAAATTCTATCTTAAGATCGTCAACTAAAAGTTTATGAAAAGTCAAGTTATTGCTAACTACTTAGTAGTTTCACCTCTAGGCGTTAGTCATCCCCTTATGCTAGACATTTTTTATGAGTCATTATTTAGCCTAGAAGCAAATTAAATTGACTCTTGGAATATATAATTTCATGGTGTTATATATATCAAAGGAGCATGGGCAAGTGTTGTCTTGGTCACTTCTCAATAACATTTGATCCCTCTATAATTTAAACTTAAGTTTTCCTATACCAATAATAATGTTGACTATGAAGCCCATATCTCAAATCTACATATAACACTACATCTCCAAGCTTAGATCCTTTCACTCTTTAGAGACTCCCAGCTTGTAGTCAACCAAGTCAACAGTTTTTATCAAACTAAATATGATAAGCTCAATCTATACAAGGACACTATCAACAAACCAATGGTTCTTTTTGATAAAATAATGGCATTATCTAATGGTTGCTTATTTATCTAAAGTTTCCTTAGGCACAGTACTTATAAATCATACATCTATCATCCATAATACTTGAGAACTAATCCTCTACAATCATCAAATCACTATCATATTTAACCCAATCTAAAACATCTAATCATAATTACATTTAATTATAATTAAATCATTATCCATTAATTCAAATTAATAATTAATCATCAAAATATCAATATTCATTAATCTTCACATCATCTAAACTAATAATCATCATAGCATTACAACCATTCATGCTCATCAAATGTAACATAATATCACAAAGCAATCATAGACATGAATCAATCACAATATAAATACATCACATCCAAATCCATAATGCATCATGATGAGTCTATAAATATCAATATTTATATGTATGTGTGTATATATACATATTATATGCATATGTCAAATTTATATGTGCATCAATAAGAACAATCATGTAATACATCCTCATATGATACATCAATAGACAAACAACAAGCTAAAGTCATCTCTTATAGTGGAAGCTAACTCTATGAGTTCGTATCAAGTGTTGTTGCTCCTTCTCCTACTAGTTGTTGCATCCTCATTGATGTTTAAGATTCACATATAATGGATTATGAGTGTGTATGTGTCTACATTTATGTACCTATAGGTGAAGGTATAAAATAATCCATTAAGGTTAAGGCATGGTATGTAGTATGATAGTGATTCACTCCCTTGATATTCACCTTTAGGTATCCTTGTACGTAAGCAAACTTTATTGCATGTCTCTATTTGAAAGTATCCTTCTGGTCCAATAGGATTTGTACCAACTAACTATTTGCATCTCTTCTTGCTATCATGGCCTTTGTTGTTGCTACATATCACTCCATAGAAATACTATGTATAGTTTCTACATCATCACAACTTGCCCTGCCAATTGATCCCTCTTCATTGTTCATACAAATAATGTAGGCTATAAGATTGTTACCTACCCTACTAGGGCTTCTCTCTCTAATTCCATTATAGATAGATGTCATATTCTAGTTGTTGTCTCCCAAATTATAATCATTAATAATGGTGATAATGGTGTTTGTGGTGGTGGTGTTACTACTTCTATTGCAATTGCTATCACCTACCATTGTCTTTGTTTGTAATATACTATATTATCTCACTATTGATGGCATTGATTACAATACCTTTCTATCCCTTTGTTTTGGTCTCAGTAGCTCACCCATAATCATTGCGCATCCCAACATCATCATTTTTGGGATATAGTATCATTGGATAATCTATATCGAGCTTACAATAGGATTTTGGGTCTAATTATGATTTGAAACCCCTTTTCCATGTGGTCCTATACTACCAAACAGGTCCTCCAAGATCTCCTTTTGTGCAGCAAACTGGAAGACCATGTTGAAAAAATGGTAGAGCTCTCACTCTCCCCATGGTCCAACTATCCACCTCACATACCTAATGCAAACCAACTAAAAGGTATAATATTTCCAACTAGGATGCACCCTATAGGGTTTCAAAATGACTTGATTCTATTATAATTCATCATTGGTCCTCCTTCCCATGCCCAATATTCCCTTATAAGGTCTCTTATGCTATTCTCAAATTGTTTCCCCCATCTATATGCTATTGGAGAATTTGGTTTACTTCTTCCCCTAGTAGCCCTAGTGGACTCATGATAGCAATGTGATTTTATACCCACACCCAGAGCATCCTATAGTGTATCAATAACCTCCATACCTTATACACTACCTAATTTAGATAACTGTATATTTGTGTCAGAACCATCAAGTCCCATGTGAACACCATTTGGTACTCTAGCATGTCCACCACCACCTCCCCCCTCCATAGTGCACCACCCTTTTATTTGTATCAAACATTAAAATACTCAACACTAGAAGATATATCTATCTAAGTTATCCCCTATGTAGGAGATATTGATGTCAAAGTTGAATCTAACTATAGTGAATTCTACATCCCTAGTCAGTGATTGCAAGCTCCTCTTTTGTTTCTAGATGAACCAAATTGATGTCCCTCTAATTGGAATCTATAGATTCTACCACCCATTCTCAAGTGTGATATTGAATTTTCTATATAGAAACTAGAATATATTCATTTTTAAAGACCATATCTCAACCAAAGCTATCAACAAACATTAGGATCACATGTCAAAACCCTACTATTGCTAGCAATGTATGATTAAAAAATTCTAGAAATTCCTTTAGAGCCTCTAGTATAATGGCCAAATTTATCTATGGCCCAATTTTTATAGCCTCTCCTATAGCTAAGTCAATAAAATCCTTTTGTTAACCTCAATGCTTACATAATCAACTAAAATATCAAGCAAAATTGCATGCAAGCAAAAGTGTCATTGGGTGGAAAAAGCACCACTAGGTGGTAAAAGCGCTACCTCAATTATGAAAGTCCTATCACATGGTGAAGGAATCATCAAGGTGCAAAAGTACCACCAACATGTAAAATCACTATTGAAAAAGTGTTGCTAGCAAGGCATGCATTTCAAGGCAAAAATCAAAATTTTGAGATAATTTTTGGTGTCACATCCCCACTATTGGATTACCATTTTTGCTATAAGAATGTGATATTTTTGGAAGTGTTTGTGATTGCAGGTCAGGTTTCCATATCATAGCAGATGACTTGTTAGAGAAGAACACCCACCCCTAAAGGAGACTGTAATTGCAAGCGTCAGGTAAGGTGGGGTATGATGTCGTACCTCGTGCACCATGGCCATGGGTACATGGAAGCACACTAAAAATTTCATGTAGGTCATGCTGCCTGATAGATGCATTAGATGCATATGTTGCATTATGCTTGCTGGGTGGAGTAAGTTTTAATGTTTTTAAAAAATAAAATAAAATAATACGAATAATAATAATATAAATATAAACAAATATATATATTAAAAGTAATGTAATATTTACACTTTCATACATTAATAAATATTTTGCTATACTATGCAAAGGACTAAGTAAAATATATTAGAATACTAAATTATATCCTAAGTTGTTACTAGGATAATCTGTATGGTTGAGATTAGCTCAGTTAGTTATGATCCAATGGATCAGATTGTATGCCTTTGTTATTTAAGAAAGGCTCCTTTCATTCAATAATATCAAGTATTCTATTTTCTAACATGGTATTAGAGCAGGCCTTCCCTGCCTTATGAGCTTGAGGAGATTTTCCTCATGGGGGGATTTTCCTCATGGAAATCCCCCTCTTTTTTCCCCTAATTTTTTTACCGAGGGAGTATGCTCTCCATATTTTTATGGATCAGAAACTAGATGGTTAAAATTTTAGTTTGGGATTTTTTTATGATTTTTTAGTTTTTAGGGTTTTTAGAACGGCTACCACATTATTTCGGATCATGTTCATGGGAGGTTGCAGAAGGCATAATGGGACTCAGGGAGAAGTAAGAATATTGCTACTATTTTCATATTTTTTTTATTGTAGAAGCCCCCATTTCTCTCAGAGGATGTTTTTCTATGCTTTGGTCGACTGTAGCAGCAATCGTATTTTTTTATGAAATTAATGGCAGCAGATCCCAAATACATCGTCCTCTATTCTTATTTGAGGTGATGACTTGGGGTTTCATGATATCCCTTGGACCGGAGCATTTTATGGGCATACATTAGCCTGTTTTAGTTTTTTTTATGATTTCTCTTGTGACAACCACGCCAATTGTTGAGCGTGCACTTGTGGGAAAAGCGCAAGATGAAGGAGTGGGTGGTGCAACTGAACATGTCCCTGTTGAAATTTGCAAGTTCATAATGGGATATTTGTACTTTCATGGGGATGATATTGTGCTAGGGTTGTTAAATCTCGCTACATGGGAAAATTACGAGTAGAAGTCATCATGTACCTGTGAAATATAGTTGTTGATGGGGGAAATGGCGCAAATATCACATATAACTATGGTGCTAACAAATGTAGTTTGTGATTACTGGTGATGGTGGGAAACGTAACAGATGGAGCCTTGAATTCTAATTCTGGCATGAGTCATCCCCAAAAATTTGTTCCACCCTTCCCAAAAGTATTTTTTGGGTTATCTGTTAGATCTGATTTTTCCTCCACTATTTTAGAGTAGTCGACATAAATCCCTCTGTAAACAATTACTGTCCTGGAGTGCTTGAGCTATTTTTTTTGGTGACTATGCATAAATATCAATGGTGATTCCAACCACTATTTCATTTCTAAGTACCAATGATCGTAATTTGAATTCCTCATGAAACCAGCATGTGGCACGAAGGAGAAGAAATTTTGGTTTCTACCATAGTTGGTTTTTTATTTTAAAAATATGCTTCATTTTTTCATCAAATCTATGCGTAATATGAACTGGCCCCGAGTGGCGTGTTGATGGCGCATGGTACTTTTGCATAATGTTGATAGTATTTACTACAATTAAATTTTTTACCCTATGTCAATTGATCACGATTGTGCTTCTTGTCATCTACCGCATTGATCCTTTTTGGATCTGCGCATGTTGTACATGGGAAAAGACATGGAGAAGGAGGTAGTTGCCGTTGTGTGGCTATTGAAGGGTGCGTAAGTGCATCCTAATTCCCGTGCTCATTGGAAGGTGTGTTTGGTGCTTATTTTATGGATCATGGACAATGTAGTAGAGTCATGAATAATTTTTAGCGTATTTTCATCCATATGTAGTGATGGATGCTAGATATAATTTGTGGTGTTGGTGCGTGTGTTGCCAGTGGTGGTGACTATGGAGTTGATAAAATCCTAATGCTCATTTTCTTTGACATTAGAAGATTGATTCGAGCATGGCTATTTTTTTGATCTAGGGTGTGAAGTGCGCGAGAACATATGACTCGAGTCGTGTGTCAACGAACGTCGCTTGTATTTTGATGACTTTGTTATGTTTGTGAAGTGTCAACAATAGTTTCATATTTTTTGAGGAGCTCTAAGGTGGAGCTGTGATTCTCTATGTTAACACCTATTTTTCTACTTCATGCATAGTACGAATATGCAGGACAGATTATTGATTTAGGTATTTGTGTTCTTGAGAGTTCATATTTGTGTAGAAATAGTGGAGGAGAGTAATTTTTTTGAATGCGCATGGACCTTAGATCTATTTTTGACTCCACATCAGCACAGACGATGTGATAATATGCAAGAGATCTGCAAATGGTGATATTATGATTAGGGGGCATTTTTTTTGTTGTCGTGGTATTGGAGACCTCTTCCATTGTGCACCAAACATCCCTCATTATGCATTAAATACAATTTTTGGCATAATGTAAGCTAGAATCAACCCAAGACCACTATTATTTTTTGATGTTTCATCTACACCATGGATATTAAAAAATACTTCATACAAGCTGCACAAATTCGTTGAATTTTTTTTTTGGAAGGCTGGTGCATTTGAAGTCGAAAGCCGAGAAAAAAAAATCAATCTACATCTATGTGTCACGGTCAAGACGAATGGAAGCTACTTGGAATATGCAATTGCTCCATCATAGCGAACTTGGAGGCATAACCAAATAATAGTCGAAGGTACCTAATTTTCATTTGTAAGCTCTCTACATTTTTTTCATGTACCGATTGTGTGATCTCACAGGCGAGAGGGTCATCAGAAGGGTAGTTTAGTCATCAGGGTTTCGAACCATAGATGAGGAGTTTTTTTGAGTTTCTATGTTTTTTCAATCTATTTGTTGACCTGTACAACCCATATGCCACCTATGATGGTGGCTCTACCTCCAAAAACTTTGTCATACATGGAGTTGTTTAGTAGTGAGTGTAGGTATTTTATATTGGCATGGCAAAGCTCGTGGCATGATGCAGACCTAGTGGCCAATGACAGATGATTTCTAAATTAAATTGGTGGCTTCCTACCTTATTCTCATTTAATGTTTCCATGATGGGATGAAAAATCCTGCATATTCTCAATGAGGATGCTAGGGTTGGCTAGCGTGGTGAATGGGATCCCGATGGAGTCCAGAGGAACAATAGGAGCTCTCATCATCATAGCAGTGTGTGGTTTTGTGCATGGGGCTCACTAAAACAAAAAAGAGCATCCATCCACTTTAATTAAGGGGTGATAAATATTTTTTACATGAGAAATTTTAATGCTTGTTAAAAAAAAAATTAAAAATGTTTTCCTTTTATATGAAAAAGAAGCATTTTGTCTTTTAGGAGAGACCACTTTTTTTAATTTTTAAGAAAGTGGAAGGCCTTATATTCTCCTACGTGAGAGATTTTTTTAAAAGGATAATTTTTAGAATATTATTTTGTGAGAAGAGGCTATTATTTTTCCTGTAGATGAAGGTCATAATGTTACCTGTACATAGGGATTTTTATAGTTGTCGTGAAGGTTTTTTCTAGACGGACTAGATGGTGTAGTCCATTTTCAGTTTTGAAACTATATTCCACACTTTTTTATGGCTCAAAAATATTGTATCATGGAGTGCATTCTCGGTTGAACTCGACACTCCCAAATATTTGCTTAAAGTGATCCTAGTATCTAGTCATCTCCTCTATATCACCTAGCAGTTGCAGTGGCTAGTTACCCATGCATTCCGATAGGATGAGGAGGTCACCATAAGGACACATTGGAGAGCTATATTGGTGCCCTTTCATTTTATGATTCCCTTGAAGTAAGTTGTTTGTCCACTTTGGACCTTGTTATCAGCTCATTGTGTTCATATAGGTGGAAACCACTACTTATGCTTGTGAAGTCAATTTGGACATCCCTTGCGATTATTGTGGTTCTTTCCACACTATCTTCACATTCTTCTTTTTGTGAGACACTTTGGTTTCAAGGGGATTTTTTTAGTGATATTTTTTCATGGTTCATAGCCTTGATCTATGTCACAAGCACCAGTCTGGGAGTATGATTTCATTCATTTCGATGATGAGTCTCTACTTTTTGAGACATCTAATGGATCCTTTGCAGGCTTCTTGATGGAAGTTGTCCTAAGGGAGGTTTAAGAGAATGTCTTCCTTCCTCTCCATCCTCCATGCACATATTCCTTCTTCTTCTTCTATTATGGTAGGTGGTTTTCTCCCTTGTGGTTTTTTTCTTCATCTCTCAAGCAGAGTTTTCTTATGCATATATTGTACATGAGTACCTTATCAATCCTTGTTGTCGGGGCTTATACTAGTGGATATGCCACCTGTATTTGGATTTGTTTATTTTCATTACCTTCTAGTATCAATTAAGGGGGGCTTCTAGTATATCCTAGTACCTCGTAAGGGGGGTGTTAAAATAGTAAATTATATCCTAAGTTGTTACTAGGATAATCTGTGTGGCTGAGACTAGCTCAGTTGGTTATGATCCAATGGATTGGATTGTATGCCTTTTCTGTTTAAGCAAGGCTCCTTTCATTCAATAATATCAAGTATTCTATTTTCTAACAAAATATATATATACAGTTAACTATACCACAACATTTCAACTTCTTGTCGATTTTTCTTAATTATCATCTAGAAACAGAATAAGTGATTCTTGCATGCTAGCTTAATATGTGTCGTCATTTAAAAATATTGGGAATTTATATGAGGGGAAGAGATGAGAAAAATATTTTCAAAGAGAACATATGATTCTATGAAGGTTTTCCTATGCTGGCAATATTACAAGGTGTTCTTTGTCTGTAGAGAAGATCTGATAGGCTGCCATAATCAACTAGTGATTGCTTTATCATAAAATAATTAGTGGAATATATAAAAATAAATGTATTTGAATGGGCTATATTATGTCTCTTCTTTCTTGTTTGTTTTGTGAGAACATATAACATAATCTTGTAAACGATAAATCTCATTTTATTGTTCATATTGTAATATAGTGGGCTATGTCATATTTTTCCTCTGTTGTATGTCTGCATGAGATTATATAATAAAATTTGTTAAACAACTAAAAATGGTTTGGATGTTTATATTGAAATATAGCTCAGTCATAATGTTTTGGGTGGTGCATTAAAAAAACAAGAAATTGGGTTGCTTATTTGTGCATAGAGAGTTGTTGCATGTATTTTTAGTTTACATCCAATCTAGGCCATGCTAACCTAGAACCCTTTCTATCCCATGGTCTTCACATGGTTTTATGAGTGGTATCCATTGGATCAGTGTACAAGACGTTGTACTGTAATCTATATCGCTCAGACCAGAGAAATATCTTGGAGTTTTCATTCCCCATCGTGGACGATCGATAGCAATAATAATGAAGAGGTTTGGGTAGCCCAGTAATTATAATACCATATCCAAGTTGTGGGGGTGTATAAATGAGTATTGGCTTTATCAAAAGACTCTATATAAGATTCATTTCTATGTTTAGTCTGAATGCATTCCTTAACGATATCTCATAAAAGTCCATGTAAAGTTTAATTAGGAAAATTTTCCCCTTGTGCTAAGAGAGTCTGTTGTATCAAAGAGCAGTGGGATAGTAAGTCATTTGAGATTAAAATTTTATTAAATAATGATGTGTCACTAAAGCTGGTTTTGTATGTTGTTTTATCCATTAAAAGTAAAATAGTGAGTTCGTATGTGCTATACCATACCTTTTGTTTTCAAACTCAAGAACCACCAACTTTAAAGCGTCAAAAAAATTATCAGTATTTTGTTATGTATATTTGCTCAATTTTTACCACAAAAACTCTACTATAAAGGAAGTTTCAATAGTAGAATAGAATGATATTTTTCATGTTAGATGTTAGCCTCCATGTATTACATTTTTATGAAAGTATGCAGCTTATCAAATATTTCTTTAATTTTAAAAAATATGTGTTTATGATGTCTCTGAAAACAGTGAGCTTTTTCGTAGATCTAAACTTATTTGAACAAATTTAAATCATGCGTTTAGTTACTTATCTTCGTAATTTTTTGTTTATAGCATCTCTCTAAGCCGAGGTGTTGTAGTTGTTAAAAAAAATATTTACCCAAATAATTATATGACTGCTCTGTTGTGCTTAAAAATAAATATATACTTTTGAATTCTTACATTTTGATATAGTGTATCCAGTTATGTGATTCATTTGGAAGCCTAGAGTTTCGTTATAGGGTGCACTTAGTTTAGACGCTCGAAGTATGATGAATTAATAGCTTGGAGCCATAGTTTTTTACCCACACTAAACAATGCAAAATGGTTGGGTAGCTTAAAATAAATTTTTAGACTATATCAAAGTTTACTACAAAAAATCGTGTCTTTGAAGAATGAAATATTTTACTGCATGCTCACTTGTCTGCCAAATAATAGAATGGATTTAAGCTAGAAACCTCTCACTTTGGAGTTCGTGAATGTTTAGTTAACTTATAAAGACTCTAAATTTGGTAAAACCTTTACATGAATTGGTAAAGAGTTTACTTTTATAGTTTACCAATAGTAGATTATTACATAGCATTATTTTTAAAAATTTTATAAATACGTATTTAATACTTGTATCCAATAAGATATGAAAAACTATAGCTTTAGTGTGTTAGGGTAGATTAGAATTTCCTTTAACATTTAGTACTTTATTATCTAAAATAATTTCCTTTAACATTTAATTCTATATTATCTAAAATATTTTGTTTGATATTTATTAAAATATGTAGTAACTAATATATTGATTAGTCTTAGGAAGAGTAAAATTTATACAAACATTTACCCTTCAGTATATATATTAAAAATGGGCATAAAGTCATAGAGGCTAATAATATTTTAAAATTACTTGGTAAATATAATTCTTTCTATCCTATTTTGTTTGGAAGCTCTAAAAAGTTACTTGGTGGTTAATTTAATTTTAGTTGTGAGGTTAATTTATTTTTAGTTGTGCTGAAAATAAATATTTGTTTTAGAGATATTATGAAAGTAAAAGAAATATTTGGATAACATGTGGTACTATAGAAGTGTGTTGAAAATGTTTGCAAATTTAGACATAAATGGTACTATATAAGAATGTTGAAATCATTTCTTGAATATTTAAATGAATTAAATGGTACTATAGAAGAATGTTGAAATCATTTCTTGAATATTTAAACGAATTTTTCGTAGAAGTATCTTATGAATTAATAAAGACTTGTGTTGAATTTAAACTTAAATACTATATACCCTAGAAAAGATACCAAGTAAATTCTCATCGAGTAGGATGGTGTACTTATTTCATTGAAAACATAATCCAATAATGACATCTATAAGGATGCCTTCCACCCAACTCTGATAGACCGTAGTGGTGGCTATTGTAAAATCGAGGAAAACCATTCTCTAGCATAAACAAATGGATCAGTGGATTCCATGCTATTGAGAGTAATGAACAATGGAATGGGACATCGTTCTAGGTTGTCATACGATGTAGTACATGAGGATTATCAATATCATAACTAGTTGCATAATTACCAACTAAAATCAAGACTAAGGAGCTAGTCCTCGGGGTTGGAAGGTCCAACGGTAGATGGTATGGGCAGCATTACCATCAACTAGGAGTTGGTCTGGGATACCTGTTCTAAAAAACTAGAGAATTGGCTGACCCTGATAATACCTTAGGTAAAGGTCAATAATCAAGCACTGGAATAGTTACATTAACTCAAAGCATGGACCTTAAGGTTAAACTATGATAATTGGATCAGTAGACCAATAGAATAAGAGTAGGATCATAGATACAAGTCCTCCATGCTATGAAATGGGGAAAATAGTGCATCCACCCTTCCAGGTGTTACGTACCCTAGAAGGGTAACCCTATGCTAATGTCTAGGAACTCGAGAAAGGAGAGAGGGTCTCATAAATGGCAACCTACCATGGGAATTTGGTCAATCTCAAGAACTTGAGATATCATCTGTAGCGGTATAATATCTCAAAGTGTAAACATCTATGCCTAAGTACTAATACAAATTTGGGTGTGCTTACATCATTTGTGACTTAATATATCAAAATTTTAAATTTGTATTTTTGACAACTAAGTCAGTAGACCTGGGTTATTACAGTTGGTATCAAAACCTAGGTTGCAAAATCCTAGGTTATAAATATGAACTATTGAATTGACATAGCTCTTCTATCACCAGATATGGTGGGGATCTAGATAAGAACAAATATTAATTTGTAAGAGGAGATTGCAAAATTTTGAGGAAGGGACTAAGATGAATCATGAGTTAGTCAAAGCGAGTATAAATAGTAGAAGTCCTTTGGCATGTTATAATAAAATAGAAGGAGCCAGTAGCTGCAAGAGTTACACAAAAATGATGAGAATATGACAAAAATGATTTATTTAATGCAAGAACAACTAAATCAACAAAGGGAACAAATGGAGATCCAAAGGGATCAAATGAGTGAGCACATGGATCAACAAAGAGCATATATGGCTCAGCAATAGGATATTATTACTCAGCAACAAAATGTTACTAATAATATAACAAAAATTAAGGAGACAAAAAGAGTAAGTGAATTTCCTAAGGGATCTTCAAGGAGGAAGGTAAGTGTTTAATTGCAGAAAGAAATTAAGAAATTAGATATTTCCAAGTTTTATGGAAAGGGTGATGATGAATCAGATGTTAATTGGTTGAGTGAAGGAGAGGGGTATTTCTCAATTCAACCCCTTTGTTCTGAATCCAAAACTACATGGGTGATGGCTCATTTGATAGGTCTGACCAAGGATTGGTCGACCACCTATAATAAAACCAGTCAAAAGGAGGTTGCCAACATCCCTAAGGATAAATTTGAGAAAAAAAATAAGGATATATTCTTTACTTCGTAATTCTACATTGAGAAATACATTGAATTCACCAATTTACACCAAGAAAACATGACAGTAATTGAGTATTACCAAATATTTGTCCAACTTTTGAAATATGCTCCTAAATATGATAAGTGAGAGGAGTTCAAAGCTCATAAATTTATAATGGGTTTGCACCCCAGAATTGGGACTCCTATTGGTTGGGGAAAGCCTAAGGATTTGATGACAACATTTGATGTGGCTCGCTATGAAGAAGTGAGCCAAAAAAATAAAAAGGTCTACTACCAAAAATTTGAAAAGGAAGAGTTTAAGAAAAGAAAATACCCATAACCATTTAAGGGTAAATATTAGTATAAGAAATATATATAAGGGGGTCATTACAGAGGAGATAATAGAGATAAAGCAAAATTTTAGGGGAATAAGGGGTAGGTAGATAGAAAGAATTTTTAAGAAAAAGTAAATATTACCAGGACAAGGACAAAAATATCAGCTAAAATAGAGAAGGAGACAAGCAAAATAATAAGGGACCAAATGTATACTTTATGTGTGGATCCCTAGATCATTATGCAAACCAATGTCCACAGAGATCTGATAAGAGAAATCCAACAAAAGAAGCCCCACATAGGATCTATGCCACTATAGGTAATTCTAATATTTTAGGGTAAGCTACTCCATTTCTCATAAAAGGAAAACTAGGCAAGAAAGATGTTCGTATTTTGATAGATAGTGGTGCAACTGATAGTTTTATAACATCTAATATTTTGAGGGACATACCAATTAAACTTGGGATCATGGAAAATGGGTGGCAAGTTGAGTATGGATTAGGATAGACCTATATGGTCAACTAGTATTTTTTTAACCCTCAAATAGATATACCTCAAGTAAATATTAATTGGCACCTATATGTGGTACCCTTGCATGCCTTTGATATAGTCCTAGGAATAGACTAGATAAAAGCCCACAAAGCTTTGCTAAATTTTGAAGAGAGGTGGTTGGACTTC
This sequence comes from Wollemia nobilis, assembly GCA_028583015.1. Lineage (NCBI taxonomy): Eukaryota > Viridiplantae > Streptophyta > Pinopsida > Araucariales > Araucariaceae > Wollemia > Wollemia nobilis. Next base: position 3,067,612 of record JAQPPZ010003204.1, read on the forward strand.
ACAAATGGTTCTAATTAGTGAATACATCTCCATTGTAATAAAACATATTTTTAACCCCACCTGATGATTGCAATGCAAGTCAAAAGAGCTTTAAGGAAAGTATGTAGACTATATGTAATTAAACTAAACAAAATGGAAGAAATGGAATCTAGCTCTGCTTTGTTCCAGCAATGTCCTATTTTGAATGAGTTTATGAATGTTTTTCCCAAAGACTTGCCTAGACTACCTCCAAAAAGAGAATTTGATTTTTCCATTGAGCTTTTATCAAGATCTTTAAACACCAAAACAGCACCAATCTAATTATGTGACTGCAAACACTGATCGCATTGACTCACACAACCCCAAGGGCAGTCCCCAGAGGTCAAACAGTGGTCCTAACCACTCTCACAGTAGTTTTGAAAGGTTAGGAATCAATTTGGCACCTTCAGGAACTTTTCTCAATATCCATTCCACCCAAGGATGAATTCAAATTAGGATTCGCCCTACCCAGGGACAAATATCAGAATTCGCTCCAGGGTGGGGCGAATTGCAGGTTTGACGGGAAAAAAGTCAAATCTTGACAAATGGTAGCTCAGATCCACCACCTAACACTTCCTTCATCGTATGGGAGTGTGGGTGAGCATTTTTTATCATTAGAGGTTGTTGCAAGGGTAGTCATGAAGTCCCTAATTAGGGAGGAGTCTCCCTCCCCCTGGGAAGGCATGATTGCCAAGTGGCGCCTCTACATGCCCAATGCAAGAGACCTCTAGGTATATAAATTGGTGAGTTTCCTCACCCCAATAGATAGAAGAAGGAGGATTTTTTGAGCAATGAAGTGCTGCCATTTTACTTCCCCATACGCCCTTAGTTGATTCGTGCCTTTCACATCCGTGATCTCTTTTAGAGAGGAGGTCATTGGGTGACTATTGGAAGGACGAACCTTGAGCCCAAAACCTAAAATTTGGCCACAATATCCCACAAAATTTTCCAACAATACCCCACAAGATTTTTTGGACCCATCCCAAGTGGATTGGTGCCAAAATCAGACCTCAAACGGCGGGCGGCCTGCCCCATGGGTGCCCCCTCCCACACTGCTACAGTCCTAATCGCCCCTCTTCGGAGCAATGGGAATTCTATGGTAGATTTTATTTCTTTCATTTTTGCATTCAATTCTATGATTCTTAGATAGGTTGTCATTTAAATTTTGTCTCGTTTTGAACAATTTCGATCATGTTTCTATCTTCGTTCGCTTTCACTAACCTATAGGTAGAATCATCAAAATCCCATTAACGGAGGCCAAATTTGGAAAATCTGACCATCTGGGTCTTCCCAAAATACCCCCAATTAGCTAACCCCAAGTTTTTAGGTCTTTTGGAGCTCCCTAGATAGGACATTTGGGACAGTACCTTTTCGGCATTTTGTTGCAGGTAAATTCGTCCCGCCTCGGAGCGAATTCAAATCTGCGAGGAATTTCCTGACTGTTATTTTTGCAAGGACCTCCTAGTGATGTCTTGATGCCCCTATCAAATTTTTAGAGCATTTGGATTCATTTTAGTCATAGTTTAATTTATTTTCTCATTCGCTTATAGTAGGCTTGGGGATTGCATGCTTTGTTTTATCCGTAGGTGCTACTGATTGTTTCTTGTTCCTTTGAATGCAAGGTTTGGACATTGGAGGAGCAGAAAGGAACTGAAACTCGTATACATAAGTAGTGGCGATGTTTTGGTCCACCCATCTTACATGTGGGCACGCGGAAGAAGGATGGCTATCCATGGATGTAACCAAGAGACGAATTTAACACTCCTCGCCCTTGAAAATGGAGGAGGTGAATTGTACCCAAATTGTGAAACGCACCAATAAAATAAAATGGTTGTTTGTTTCATTTGGGTTTCAATTTGTTTATGCTTTCTCCATTTTATGCATTTTTAATTCGTAGCGTTAAGTTTTGTTTTGTTTTTGCATCGTACTTGGAGTTTTTTTTTCCTTTTTGTTTTCGTATCCTCGTGATTTCAGTGGCGATCACGGTGGGACCTTGTCCTCTATTTTTTAAGATCATATATCTGATCCAAACTTGGTTTTTTTTGCTTGCAGGTACCAATTTTTCACACGCTGACTGTTGTTCGTTCCATCAGGAGGCAGATACAGAGTTGTAATTCGTCTTACCCAAGGACGAATGGGAATTTGCCCCACCCTGTGACGAATACAGTCTTGTAATTCATTTCTCCCTAAGATGAATTTTTGTCTATGTAGTTTCATGGCAAAAACTCAGAACCGATAGATTTGGGCAGAGAAAAGGTAGGGATTCTGAACTTTTCTTGTCATTTTCTATTTTTAGTTTTTCTATTTTTAGGTTACTTGTTTGCTTAGGGAAAGTAGTTTTCCTTTACTGCTTGCTTGTTTCATTTTTGCAAAATAAAAATAAAACCCCTTGGTCATACCACCTTGGTGGCCTGACCCACAAGAGAGTCCGCATCATTCCATGTCAAGATGGAACTATAGGGACACCCCTTTGAGGGACATGCCCATTCATCATAGCCCCTTTCAGGAGGAGTCCTTACACGTGGCGCTCAACATAGATAGGAAGGCTCCCTTAGAAGCTCGATATGAGTGGCCACCGTGCGATGAAGCGCTAGAGTGGCATAGTGTCCAGGAGGAGAGGCCACATTATTATGGCATCCCTCCTTTGCCCCCCATCACTGTTAGAACCAATAGACAAAACCCGAGTGCAAGGCTCTTCAAGCAGGGCGAGCCAACTCTGCCGCCCCTTTCACACATACGAAAGGGAGCACGAGGAAGACCATTACATTCCTCGAGAGCAATGTACAGTGTGGGAGCCATGCGCTTCCGCACCCGCTATGTACCATGATCACCCATTGAGGCCAGAGCCTCGGGTAAATGCCGCCAACCTCGATAGAGGGAAGTGACCTATTGAGATCTCGGACCATCGTGACCGAGGTAAGTGCATAGGAGAGGCATCCAAGCCTCCTAGGCTCAAGATGGTGGAACAAATTGACTTGGCAGTCGCCAGACATGCCGCCCACCAAGCGCAGATCACGCGGCTTGAGCAAGACCAGTAGCAGCTAGAGCATCTATATCGCCTTAGCAAAGAGTGCATTCAGTGCCAAATAGATGAGCTGCTCCATAACCCAGTGCCTGAGAGGGTTCCAACCCCTCGCACCCAAAGAGCGGAACCATATGAGAGGCATAATCCCTTGGTGCGAGACAGGTCTCCGTGACCTTACCAAGTGCTGCCTCCGAGACCTCCTAGACCTGAGCGGGAGGCCACTCCCTGGAACAATGATGGGTACCCTTCACGAGGACCCACCCAGGGTCATAGGTCTCATCCAGAGACTCCTCAAGAAGCTTACGAGGAGTATGAGCAAGAAGAAGAGCGGGCCGAAATGCCCTACCAAGGCGGAGGGGTTGCCATCCGGCCACCCCTCTATAGGCCTCAAGTCTCCCACAACCCACAATGGGAGCAAACTAAAGAGGAAGAGATTAAATCTTCAGATGCATATAAAGCGTTGCTAGAGCATTTGGAGTCTATGGAGACCAAAACTTCTGGGCCCCAAAAGCCCACTTTACGCCAACTCGCAGTCATCCTGTGCATCCGTCCGTGCCAGCACCCCCTTACCCTGAACACTTTAAGCTGCCTCAGTTGGCAACCTTTAGAGGTGAGGAGGATGCTCAAGAGCATGTGACGAGATTCCTGAGCCAATGCTTTGGCATTCAGGACAATGATGCTTTGTTATTAAGAATGTTTATAACCACATTCGTAGGCCCTGCTTCGGATTGGTTTACTCAGTTACCAAAGCACAGCATTAACAACTTAGATTAGTTAGTGGATGCGTTCCTCGAATGCTTCACCTTCAACACCAAGAAGAAGGCGTCACTGAGTGACTTAGCCAGCCTCAGGCAGTATGAGGAGGAAACCATGGCGGCCTATGGGAATCGATGGAGGACTTTGCTTTCAAAGCTGCCCTACCTTCCCCCTATGTCCGACCTCACTCAAATGTTCTCAAAGAGCTGTTTGAGATCGATCTCTGTGCTATTGCAGCTGCAGCAATATGCCACCTTAGAAGAAGCCCTGGCGCAAGCCAGGATCATTGAAGAGATCAAGATACAGGATGGCGAGATAGCCAAACCTAAGAAAAAAGAGTGGACTAAAAACACTAAAATAGGGACCACGCAATAGAAACCCACTGCGGTCAACCAAGTTGCTATCAATGTCCCTAAGCCTGCACAAGTAGCACAGCCCCAAAAGGCTAATTATCAGGTGGTGCCTCCCAACAACTATGACAGAGAAAATTAGAGGCAAGAGTAGAATCAATAGCGTCGCCCTAGGCGACAATACACACCCTACATAGAGTCCAGGGACTCCTTGTTTGACCACTTGTTAGCGGCAAATTTGATCAACCTGCCAGAGATTCAAACCATAGACCCCAATGCTCCCAAGCCTAAGGGGTATAGGGAGGACTTGTACTGTAGGTTCCATAGGTGGCAGGGACATGACCTAAATGCCTACTGGAAGTTTAAGGGCTTGGTGCAAGACTTAATTGATAACAAGACACTAGCAGTGGATAATCCCGTCGCACCAAGCAATCAACAAATGGAGGTCTTCAAAGACCCCTTGCCTGCTCATGCTCCGCAGGCAAAAACCCTACAAGTTAATGAGGTCACACAGAACTGTCCCATGCAGGGATATGTAGGGATGATCAGTATAGTGACTCAGAACAGGAGGTATCCGAGTGTAGCCGCCCCCGCGACAACTACAGGTGAGGTGCCAACAATGACACAACCACAACAACACCTTGCACAACCTCCTCCGCCTAGACCAGTGGCCACACTTCGGACCAAACTCACTCAGAGTTTGAGGACCACATCGGCTAGGCTCTCCATATACGAGCTTATACAACAATCTACACCCCATCGAGAAGCTCTAATGGAGATATTGAAAGCCATCGAGTTGCAGCCCCATGAGACAAATTCTTTCAACAACTTCGTGGGACATGTAAAATGATGCACTGAGCCGGTCATCACATTTTGAGAAGACGAATTGAGATCAGTGACTGATGACATGGCGGATCCACCCCTGCACGTTATCGTGTGGGTCAACGGGATCCCATACAAGAGGGTGTTGATAGACACTGGCTCATCCAGTAATCTCATCACAACCGTGGCCCTAAAACATCTGAAGTTGCCCGCATCTCACATCACAGCTTCCACCTACACACTACGAGCATTCAATGATGCAATTTGCTCGACAGATTGGCACAATAGTCCTACCCATCCAAGTGGGACAAAAGACTATACCTACACTGTGCCACATCTTGGAAGGTGAGATGGCCTACAACATCTTGCTGGGCCGGCCATGGATCGGGGACATGAAGTGTGTCCCTTCGATAGCTCACCAATGCTTAAAGTATACATTTGAAGGGGAGGTGCATGTAGTCCCGATGGACTTAGAACCCTTCAAGTATTGTAATGCGGTGCAGCTGATGCCACAATCGACCCTCCCATCAATGCATTTGGATTTCCAATTGAATCCATCTAAGCAGGGTCCGATTCCATGGGCATCCCCATTAGCAAGTTCTTCAAAACCCTAGTCGGGTCCATCTTCATCATCTGGTCCTCCACCAGCGACGCCATCGATGGGGGCCAAACAGAAGGACAAAGGGAAGAAACCCCTGGAAGAGGCACAACCTTTGGAAGAGACACTGCCATCAGTATCAACTATCTCTACTGAGGAGATGCCTAGCCGAATGGAAGTCGAGGCTCCTAGTTCACCCGACATGGAGTGGACTCAGGGAGAACTTCCATTCCCTCCCCCTCAACCGCCAACGATCACCATTGAAATGGCCAATACGGGCCTAGGGGAGTATCTGGTGTGGAATATTGTAGCAACACCCACACTAGAGTCCATGCAGGACATGGGGAGACCTCGCCTCCCCATCGGCACTATTGTTCCCCTAGGCTACCCGCCAAACTAGACAAACTTTGTGTATGGGGGCCTTGATCATGGCATTGTACCATGCACGCAAGAGGATGAAGATGAAGAGCCTTTTGCTAAAAATGTCAACTACTTGTCTAACCCAGACTTTGCTTTGAGATACCTTGGCCAATGCAATTGGCATGGATATGGGTTAGGTAGATATGAGCAAGGGGTACGTGTTCTTTGCCAACCAAGATACCAAATGCCATATGACAAGTCAGGAGTAGGGTTCAACCACCCCCTCCCCTTGGACATCTTGGTGGAGAACATGCAAGGCCTAGGGATAGGCAACAAGGGGGGATTGGCCCTAGATCCATATGCCAACCCTAACATGACATATACATTGAGGGATTATCTCCCATTAATGGCAATCAACCTTGTTGACCCTCGCAATCCCTCCCCTTCGCTCGAAAGAGGAGAAAGCTCGAGAGCTCATTTTCAAGGAGGGTCTGGACAATGTCAAGAAGGGTCCTCAGAGGATGAATCGGAATATGAGGTGGCACCATGGGACCCCTTCGAATCAGATAGCAATCACTCACAGGTGATCCCCATGGATGATTATCAAGAGAGTCTCTTGACAATGTTCCCTTTAGATGCTCCAATCGAGCAAGTGCCACCCCAAGGTAATCAGGCCCCACCGTAGAGAGCGGAACAACCCCAATGGGGCCAGATCAATTTGCTTGAGCAAGGCGAACCCTTAATGCCGCAAGTAGTTGTCGGAGCCAACGAAGGCCTTTGGATCTCTGATAGTGATTATGAAGATGAAACTGAGATGGCGTATCTTAATCACATGCGGCAAATGCAACGACCATACCCCTTGGAGATTAACGACATATTCGAACAATTAAACATAGTGCCAGGGCATGAGTGGTACGTAGACCCAGCACGGTGGGACCAAGTGTTGGATCCACCACTCTGGGCATACGAAGCATACCTTCCACCCAGAGACCCTATAGTGACATCAGTGCTGAGGATAGACCCTGTCTTCCTATCCGCACATAGGGCCGATCCATTCATGCCCATACCTCTAGAGCCAGATCCAGAGCATAGAGAGCATCTAGAATGTTCGAGTAACCACACCCATGGTAATGGAGACCAAAATCATTTCATCAACATGATCTCCATTGACTTAACCGCCCCCATCCACAACCCGACCGATCCAGCATAGTCATTGTATCTAGACATAGATGCCATAGACTGGGATCACGTCAATTCACCGCCATCCCCATCGAGTACTGGCCTTTCGATGAAATGCTTCATTTTACCCCTGGGTCAACTCAAGATATCTTCCATGCTGAAGAGGAACCCGAGGTTCCTAACGATGATCTTAACTCAGCAAATGATATCCATTTGATCCCAACTCCACACCAGTTGGAGGATGGATCCCACATGTCGGTCGAGGAGATGACTGACGTAGACATCGGCTCAGATCCAATGAATCCACAGATCATCAAGCTGGGGGTAAGTTTATCCCCCGAAGAGCAAGCCGACTACATTGCCCTTCTCAAAGAGAAGAAGGAGGTTTTTGCATGGTCCTACAAAGACATGTCGGGGCTAGATCCGTAGCTAGTCATGCATAATCTAACGCTTGATCCGACAGTCAAGCCGGTTAAGAAAAAACTACGTAAGATGCATCCAATAGTGGCCTTGATGGTCAAAGATGAATTGCAAAAGTTGTTGGATGCATAGTTTGTCATCTGCATGGATTACCCACCATGGCTGTCCAACATGGTGCCCATCAAAAAGCCTGATGGGAGGATTCGCATATGCACTGATTTTTGAGATCTAAACAAAGCGAGTCCTAAGGATGATTTCCCATTGCCAAGCATCGACGCATTGGTAGACGCCACAATGGGTCATGAAATGCTTTCCCTCATGGACGGTTTCTCGGGATACAATCAGATTTGTATCAACCCCGAAGACCAACTAAAAATGGCATTCACAACGCCTTGGGGGACATTTTGTTATAAGGTCATGCCTTTTGGCCTTAAAAATGTTGGCGCCACCTACCAACGTGCCATGACGTACATCTTCCATGATTACATGCATAAAACTTTGGAAGACTACATGGATGATTTGTTGGCCAAATCTCTTTTGTGCCCAGATCATCTCGATGACTTAAGCAAGATCCTCGATCACCTCATGGAACATAAAGTCAGACTGAATCCCAAGAAGTGTGTATTTGGCGTCACATCTAGAAAACTCTTGGGTTTCATAGTCTCAAAGCGAGGCATCGAGGTCGACCCAAACAAAGTCAAGGCAATCCTTGAAATGCTTCCCCCAACTACCATCAAGCAGCTCAGAAGCCTGCAGGGAAAGGTCACGTCGATCAAGCGCTTCATAGCATAGCTATCTGACAAGTGCCGACCCATGAACAAATTATTGCACAAGGGGGTAGCATTTCACTGGGATGACGAGTGCCAGTCAGCCTTCGATGACATTAAACAATACCTGGCTTCGCCAAAAGTATTGGCACCACCCAGACCAGGAGTGTCATTCTACTTATACATCTCAGCTACTGAGGTCGCACTGGGCGCCATGCTAGCCCAGAAGAATGAACTTCACAAAGAACAGGCTACTTACTATCTTAGCCGCACCCTGGTCAGTTATGAACTTAACTATGCATACGTTGAGAAACTCTGCTTGGCAATGGTGTTTGCTACCAAAAAGCTGTGCCATTACATGTTGAGCAACAAGACGTATGTTGTGTCTAAGGAGAATCCATTGTGATACATGATGAGTCATACTTATCATAGTAGTCGCACGATGAAATGGATCATGTTGTTGACGGAATTTGACATAGAGTTTATTGGACAGAAATCCATAAAAGGTCAGGTCATAGCCGATCAACTAGCAGAGGCTCCTCTCGAAGACGATCAACCTCTGGTCATAGAACTACCCGATGATGGGGTCTTCCATGTCTCAGAATCACCAGATTCTGATGAGCCTGAGTCACAGGCCGACATAACCCTATTTTTTGATGGTTCTAAATGTGAGCAAGGTGGTGGCACGGGAATAGTATTCTTCACACCGCAAGGTGCTCCAATGCCTCTATCATTTAAATTAAATTTCCCATGCACCAACAACAATGTAGAGTACGAAGCCTTGCTCATAGGTCTTCAGACAACAATCACCATGAACATTAAATGATTGAACATATTTGGTGATTCGTTGTTAATCGTCAACCAAGTCAAAGGGGTATTCCAATGCAAATGCCCAGTTCTACAGGCCTACAAAGCCCTTGTGGACAAATTCCTGGCAAAGCTTGAATGGTACGACATCGAGGCACTCCCTCGGTCATCGAATCATTTTGCGGACACTATGGCCTCTTTGGGGTCGCTAATCCCGCAAGACATTTCTGGTGATATGACCACCATTCAAGTCAAAACACTATCGCAATCCATGGTGGAGCGTGCAAGCTCTGACTTGGCGCCAGGAATCCACATGATCCAGATTGAACCACCTCAGGATAGGTTCTCTCGAATCCACGATCATCTGAATCATGCCAACTGGGAGTCCTTGTTCTCCCCTACTCCCCTTAATAGCAATACAACGCTATTCTTGCAAGTTCTTTCCCGTTCAGCTTTTGCTAGGGATGAACTTCAAGAGGGATTGGCTGTTCATACCATCGAGGCTTCGATCAGCAGGATTGGTATTCACCCATAAGGGACTACCTCAAGTTAGGTAATCTCCCACTTGGATTGACGCATGCCGCAAAATGAGCATTCAAGCAGAAAGTGGCAAAGTATGTCTTGTTAGGAGACATTTTGTACCATCGTAGCTATGAAGGAATCCTCCTTCATTGCTTGGACCAGCAAGAGTCCACTTGGGCAATCGCCCAAGCGCACGATGGTACGTGCGGTGGCCACTTCAGTGGTATGGCCATCGCAAAGTGCATTCTCCGCATGGGCTATTATTGGCCATATTTAGAGCGAGATTGTTGCGCATATGTAAGGAAGTGCATGAAATGTCAACACCATGCTAATTTGACACACGTACCTTCCCAGGCCTTGCAGCCGATCCAATCGGCTTGGCCATTTTCATAGTGGGGCCTAGATCTAATCGAAAAGATCTCCCCTACGTCGTCAGGTCATCACACGTTTATCATAACGACCATAGAGTATTTCACCAAGTGGGTGGAAGCGGTTCCGCTTACCTCTACGATAGGACCCCGTATTATGGAGTTCATTTTGCACAACATCATATGTCATTTTGGTATTCCATCCAAGATAATTTTGGATAATGGGACGTCATTCAAAAACAAAGACGTGCGTGCTTTGACCACAAAGTACAAAATTCAGCATAGTTTTTTGACACCTTATTATCCACAGGCAAATGGGCAAGCAGAGGCGTCGAACAAAATGCTAGTTGCCATCCTCAAAAAGATAGTCGCAGACATTCATAAGGATTGGCACATTCAGATCCCACTTGCCCTATGGGCTTATCGCACCAACATTCGGATGCCCACTGGGGCAACTCCATTTTTGCTCGTGTATGGCTCCGAGGCTGTCATGCCTCTTGAGTTGGAAATTCCTTCCCTATGCATATCAATGCAAGAGTTCATCGATGATGATACTGCGTGGTAGGCCCGGTTAGACCAGCTTACATTGCTTGAAGAATGACGCGTTAATGCTCTCGAGCATTTACGTATCTATCAAGAGCGACTTAAGAAAGCATACAACATGAAAGTTCATTTGAGGGACTTTCAGGTTGGTGACTTGGTCTTGAAAGAGAACCAACAGAATTCTAGTTTGTCATCCCATCTAAGGGACAAGTTCATGGCAAACTGGTTAGGTCCCTATGTAATTGATAGCAAAATAGGACCTGGAACATACCGGCTAGCCTCTCTTGATGGAATCAAGGAACTAGAACCCTTGAACATCGAGTCATTTGTGGCCATTCCATTTTTAGAAGAGCCATAGCCCAAAATGCTCCAAGGATTCCCATAATCGCTTGGTCAATCCCAAAATGCCCCAAGGATTCCCATAATCGCTTGGTCAATCCCAAAATGCCCCAAGGATTCCCATAATCGCTTGGTCAATCCCAAAAAGCTCCAAGGATTCCCATAATCGCTTGGTCAATCCCAAAATGCCCCAAGGATTCCCATAATCGCTTGGTCAATCCCAAAATGCCCCAAGGATTCCCATAATCACTTGGTCAATCCCAAAATGCCCCAAGGATTCCCATAATCGCTTGGTCAACCCAAAACCCCAAGGATTCCCATAATCGCTTGGTAACCCAAAAGTAAGGATTCCCATAATCACTTGGTCAACCCAAAATGCTCCAAGGATTCCCATAATCACTTGGTCAACCCAAAATGCTCCAAGGGTTCCCTCAATCGCTTGGTCAAAAATAAGAAAATTCAAAAACAATAAAATCATCAAAAATAACAAAAATTCGCATCTCATTTCCAAGGCATACTCACCGTCATCACAACAATAAAGAGCTCTTTTTGCATCTCATCTTCATACTCACAAAAATCATTTCATCAAAAACACAAAAATATATATAGTTGCATTAAGCATCACATCCATACATTGCATATTTGTGGTCATACAGGTCAAAGGCACCATAGACTGTAAGTACTCCGCCAATCCATCTTGTTCCACATTTCTCTACTTTTGTAAATAGTCATCACAAATAAACACCATTCACTTCTTGTTACCATACCATAGTCAGTGGTCCTCTAATGTATCAAGAGTTTTTGTCATTCAGCTGTCAATAGCCGTCTAGCCAAATACTGTACAAAGTCAGACAGATTTTATGAAGGTAGAGTTCTACTTGGATCACACCTTGGTACGTAGCATCCCAACACAAATTCAAACACATAAAAATTCCCAAGTTGTGTGAATGAAAGATGAAACCTGCAAAGCAATCCAGGTCACCATAAGCGAAATGGTTATCTTGCTCATCCCCCTATGTGAATGACCCCAAGAATGTTGAGAGTTGGCAAAAGGACAAGCATCCTCCCTACCCAATTCCCCAAGAATCCCAAGTTCTCAAAAGTTGCAAAACATCACAAATTTGCAAACGTCAAAACTCCAAAAAAAAAAAACTTTTGACATCCCAACCAAAGTGCATACATCAAAAGGCACAAACAATAGTGATCCTCATCACTCATTATTCAAATCCCTTGCTCAAAAGAAAAACAAAAATAAACAGTGATTTTTATCACTATCAAAGAGCAAGTATCCCAATACAATTGAAGAAAAGAAGGGAGTCGAACTTGAATCCCTGGAACTCTCAGCATTTCGATAGGTCATGAGGCAAACCTCGATCTGGTTTGGTGGATAGCCTATCGATCACTGGTGGTAAACCTCCCGCATGACGATATATCTGTCACAGTAACTTGTGTGCAGATCAATGTTTGCATGTGGATGAGCTAGCTTATGGTCTCCTACGACAACACCACAGATTAATCCGACTAAATACAACAAAGGAGTTAGTGGAGCTAATCAGGTGATCCTCAGTACAGGTTTGGTTGACAGCCTATCTGGCACTAGCGGTATCCTGACAAACACCACATAAATGAACTCAATTGCACACACAGGGATGTGAAATAACTTGGTCAAAGACAAGTCTGATTCATACCTTGTTCAAAAGTCTCGTAAGATGAAAGTACAGTCATGGCTAGATAGTTAAAACATCTGAGTCTTAGAAAACCTTAAAATACATTTTAAAACCACTAATATCTTTCATCCTTGCATCGCCATCAGAAAATACAAAAAACATGTATACACGAAAAGTCATTTACCACAACAATCACCTAGGACAAAAAGCCATAAAGTTCTAAACAGTCTATGGTCCGACCACCAAAAATCACAAATTCAATTCATCCATTCCATTTGCATATCATATAAATTAAAAAAAACATTTGCATTTCATCAAAACATATGCATCCATCAATATAACTTAACATGCATACATCCATATTCATCAATCATCGTGCATAAAATCAAATCATCACATGTGCATAAACAAAATAAAGTCATCTGTATATATCATCAAAAATGCCCGTAGGCTACAATGAACCGGTCCTGTGACCCCGCAACAAAATCCAAAAGATCAAAAATCCCCAAAGCCTAAGGCGTCGGCCACCATGATCACGCAGGATCGGTGCGATGGGAACTACCCCCCATGGTGTGGGTCCTATGAGACCCCTCAGGGCGGCTACTGCTAGCCCCCGCATCATGCCTACTCGAGCCCCCCTCATCCAATCGCCTACGCCGAGAGGATGCTGATTGCTCAATCTCGCTCCCTCTCGAGCGGCATGACGATCCACCTCCACTAAACGTAGGGACCCGCCCACCGAGGCGGATAATCTCTGCCTCTAACTCCAACCGCTATGACACCAAGTCCATCTCCCACTGACGATACGTAGCCAAGTTCTCATCATGTTGCACCAAAGCCCTATCCCTCTCCACCAGCTACATCCATAGGAGATCCCTCTCCCATGCAACATCGGTATCCCCATCCTATCGATGGTACATAGCCCATGCATTTTCCTGCTCTGCCAGCTACATGCGCAAGAGATCCCTCTCCCGTAGCGCATCCCCCAGCTCCTCATCATGCCTCCATAGTAGCCCCTCCAATCATGCATTCTCAGTGCATAACCCAGACTCCATGTCCTCCAAAACTACCTGAGGCATTGGCATCTCTAGAACAACAGCCTGCTCTGGCTCCCACTACTCCGTGACATCCTACATCTCCGACTGATCTAGAACCCCAAAATCCACATCCACATCATCCACCTCCACCATGTCCGCATCCTCCAACGGAGCTCCCCAATCATCTCCTGGTGCCTCGGCACCCTCCCCCCGCTGCTGCTACCTCCATGCCTCCTAGTGGCCCCTCTCCCCACCATCACCATAGTATCCACCACTAGTCATACTCTCGGTAGTCCCGACGTCATCCACGTCCGGGACATCAATCACCACATTCCGAATCCTCACCCAATGGTGCGATGACCGGCGGTCCAGAGTCCTCTCGTCCCCTTGGCATCGATAGACCATGGGCTCACCAGGAACCCCCGCGCACCCCAAACTATCATGTCACCCGATATAGGGAAGAACTCCTGCTCGGTCCCATGCCGCCCAATCAGCCACGCTCCCTACGTACCCCTAGAGCCACTCTCAGCCTTCGACACTGGACAGTCCCGATAGGGGCGCCAAACACCTCCCTAGAGCAAGCCGAGCGAAGGCATCGACATAGTGCCCTACGACACCTGCCCACCATCGACTCTATCCCTGCTCCTCAGACCGCCACAGAGCCGCGTAACCTATATCCTTATCCACCATCTCCACCTGCATCATCCATGGTAACCCCACTGGCCTCTCCATCGCTATATGCTGCCAAGCCCAACTCTGCAATAGATAGCTACAACTGATCCCCTTCCACCTCCGACAATGGACCTCGTATAGCTCCCCATAGAGCTACGCCAGTAGCGTCTATCCCCATCTCATGATCAAAGGCTCATGCATCGAACACTCCACCAACCGACAGACCACATCCAATAGGTTCCATGGGAACCTCGCACCTGACGAGTCAGGTAGCAACATGTTGGAAATGAGGCCCATGAGTACTGAGTGCCTCACTCCCAACACACCCCTCTCAAGCCACCATCGAACTAAGATCCCACCCATCTGACAGTCAACCTCTGCCCTCTCCACTGGACCATCCACCCCCAACTCCTCCCCATGCCCAAAGCAGCGTGTCAGCACTGTTGTCCGCTGATCCCACGACGTCGTCCTGATCGGCAGTCCATCTATTGGAATCCGAAGAATCCGATAGACATCCTCCAAAGTGACTATCATCTCCCCTATTGGGAGATGGAAAGTATTAGTCCGAGGATCCCACAAGTTGATTAGGGCCATCAGGTAGGCCCGATCCCCAATCACTGGCTCCAACCGAGTCACCTGCTTGAGCCCAAGGGCGTCAAGCCACTCCCAGTCAACCACAGCTAGCGCCTCCCACGCTTCAGCAAAAATAGTAGGCACACGATATCGGCTCTTCACAACCTGCAAAAGAAAACAAAATAAACACATTAAAATCATGAAAAAGAGTGTACACCTACAAATAGTATAAAATAAAAACAAACTTAATTTGTCAACCTAGGGTTTTATACTCTCAAATTTATAAATTAAAAAAAAAAAAAAAAAAAAAAAAAAAATTAATTTGTCAACCTAGGGTTTTATACTCTCAAATTGATAAATTAAAACAAAAAAAAATCAAAAATAACAAAACTTAGTTTGTCAATCTAGGGTTTTTAACTTTACATTGATAAATTAAACACGAACAACAAAAATGACTAAGGTTGAGCGAAGTTTTTTACCAAAAAACTACGTTTAACACTAAGTTTTTAAGCTCAATTTTACCATAAGTTTTTAAACTCAGTTTTGACCTTTGTTAACTAGGGTTAGCCTACGTTTTTTAGCTAAGTTTCGATTTTTGTTAGCCTAGGGTTTCTGGTAGTATACAAAAAATGAACACAAACAAACATGGTTTCCACTAGGATTTCAACCTACATTTTAATGAAGCCATACCAAAACAAATAAACACATTCATTTCACTAAGGTTTTTCATTTTTACATTTGAAAAACAAAGTACAAAAAAAGAAGCGAAAAATAACTTGCGGTTTTAAAAACTGTAATACAAGAGACTAATAAAGAGGGAGTTCACTTACTGGTCTCGCTTCGGCTCCGCCGCTCGATCCGGTTCATGCAATCATGGTGGCAAAAAAATTTGGCAGCGCTTCGCTTCGCAGAATTGACCTCCTCCTCCTCAGAGCTCCAAATCGCCAGAAAAAACAAGTGCAAATGAGCCCAAAACCTAGTTTTGGCCTTTAAATAGGCTTTTTGAGCCTGTAATCATTCCTCCCTAGGATGAGCACTCTGGTTAGCACTCGTCCCTCCCTGGAATGAATGCTCAATAGGAATTCATCCCACCCAGGGACGAATACAGAGCAAACATTTCAAAAACAACAAAAATGCACAAAAATGCACCAAAAACAGCAATAAAATTGTCCAATGAGAGTGCTTTTGCACTTGACATTTCGGGCATGCAAAATAGATGTCGGGGTCACAAATCCTCACTATCCTACTCCCTAAGAAGGCTACCATAGCCGGACCGCTCCACGGGAAGACGGATCTTCAAGAATTTCATCCCCAAACGACATCACCAAAAAGGTCAAAACCCACCCAAAAATAGCAATAGAGTTGCCGAACGAAGGCGCCTTCGCGCCTGACATTTTTGGCATCCAAAATAGACGTTGGGGTTACAAATTGTCACCATCCTACTCCCTAAGAAGGCCACCATGGCCGGACCACTCCACGGGAAGACGGATTTTTGATAATTTCAACTCCAAAAAGCGTCACCAAAAGGGTTAACACCCACCAAAAATAGGTCTAAATGTCAGAAAACTGCACACACATTTAACGCTAAAACATCTGTAGGCACCCTTGCACAAGTCATCTTGGGTCAAGCGACTCATCGCTTTTCTCATGTTGGTCATTCCCTCATCGATTCGTCGCTTGAGGGGGTAGTCACACTTAGTCACCAATCAACAAATACACACCCAATCATGGAAACAACATGCATTCAAAGAATCATTGGCAAAGACAATCACGCTCCTGCTTGGGGCAGCAAACAAGCAATAATCACAAGCTGATCAATCACTTGGCATTCGTGAATCATGAACTCAAGGTTCCCATAGACAAAAGGTTGCGCCCTTTGCCTATTCATGACTGATCAATGTCCAAGCTCAAGTAACACCTCACCGAAAAAGGTTAACACTTGAATTGAGTTCCTTCGCTCGTCAGAAGCAAGGATTCAAGAATGCATGCCCTTCCCATACTTGGGGCATCAAAATTTGGTTAGGTTACTAAGAAACCCTAATCATTAGTGCTTTGGTTATCTATTTTTGCTCGGCGTTGTGCCTTGCATAGCGCATCCCAAAAAGGGGCATCTGTAGACACCAAAACAGCACCAATCCGATTATGTGACTGCAAACACTGATCGCATTGACACACACAGCCCCAAGGGCAGCCCCCAGAGGTCAAAAAGTGGTCCTAACCACTCTCACAATAGTTTTGGAAGGTCAAGAGTCAATTTGGCACCTTCAAGCACTTTGCTCAATATCCGTTCCACCCAGGGACGAATTCAAACTGGGATTCGCCCTACCCAGGGATGAATATCAGAATTCGCTCCAGGGTGGGGCGAATTGCAGGTTTGATGGGAAAAAAGTCAAATCTTGACAAATGGCAGCTCAGATCCACCACCTAACGCTTCCTTCATTGCATGGGAGTGTGGGTGAGCATTTTCGAGCATTAGAGGCAGCTGCAAGGGCAGTCATGAAGTCCCTAATCAGGGAGGAGTCTCCCTCCCCCTGGGAAGGCATGATTGCCAAGTGGCGCCTCTGCATGCCCAATGCAAGAGACCTCTAGGTCTATAAATTGGTGAGTTTCCTCACCCCAATGGACAGAAGAAGGAGCATTTTTTGAGCAACGAAGTGCTGCCGTTTTACTTCCCCATACACCCTTAGTTGATTCGTGCCTTTCACATCCGTGATCTCTTTTAGAGAGGAGGTCATTGGGTGACTATTGGAAGGACGAACCTTGAGCCCAAAACCTGACATTTGGCCACAATATCCCACCAAATTTGCTGACAATACCCCACAAGAGGTTTTGGACCCATCCCAAGTGGATTGGTGCCGAAATCAGGCCTCAAACGACGGGCGGCCTGCCCCATGGGTGCCCCCTCCCACACTGCTACAGTCCTAATCGCCCCTCTTCGGAGCGATGGGAATTCTGTGGTAGATTTTCTTTCTTTCATTTTTGCATTCAATTCTATGATGCTTAGATAGGTTGTCATTTAAATTTCGTCTCGTTTTGAACAATTTCGATCATGTTTCTATCTTCGTTCGCTTTCACTAACCTGCAGGTAGCATCATCAAAATCCCATTGATGGAGGCCAAATTGGGAAAATATGACCATCTGGGTCTTCCCAAAATACCCCCAATTAGCTAACCCCAAGTTTGCAGGTCTTTTGGAGCTTCCTAGGCAGGACATTTGGGACAGTACCTTTTCGGCATTTTGTTGCAGGTAAATTCGTCCCGCCCCGGAGCGAATTCAAATCCGCGAGGAATTTCCTGACTGTTATTTTTGCAGGGCCCTCCTGGTGATGTCTTGATGCCCCTATCAAATTTTTAGAGCATTTGGATTCATTTTAGTCATAGTTTAATTCATTTTCTCATTCGCTTATCGTAGGCTTGGGGATTGCATGCTTTGTTTTATCCGCAGGTGCTACTGACTATTTCTTGTTCCTTTGAACGTAGGGTCTAGACATTGGAGGAGCAGCAAGGAACCGACACTCGTATACACAAGTGGCGGTGACATTTTGGTCCGCCCATCTTACATGTGGGCACGCGAAAGAAGGATGGCTATCCATGGATGTAACCAAGAGACGAATTTAATGCTCCTCGCCCCTGAAAAGGGAGGAGGCGAATTGTAACCGAATTGTGAAACACATCAATAAAAGAAAAGGGCTGTTTGTTTCATTTGGGTTTCAATTTGTTTATGCTTTCTCCATTTTATGCATTTTTAATTCGTAGCGTTAAGTTTAGTTTCGTTTTTGCATCGTACTTGGAGTTTTTTTTCCTTTTTGTTTTCGTATCCTCGTGCTTTCAAGATCATCGCTTGTAGCCAAAACCCCTTATTGAAAGACATCCCTTGAATTACAAGAACTCAAGACCCAATTTTAAGATCTTTTAGAAAAAGGACACATTAAGCCTAGTGTCTCTCCATGGGGAGCACCAGTTCTATTTGTGAAAAATAATGATGGTTCTTTGATACTTTGTATTAACTAGAGGATGCTCAATAAATGATAGTAAAGAACAATTATTCTTTACCTAGGATTGATGATCTATTTGATCAACTAATAGGGATGACTATATTTTTAAAGATCGATCGTAGGTCATGTTACCACCAGTTAAGGATCAGAGAGGAAGAAACCTTCAAAACTACTTTTAGAACTCAATATGGGAATTAAGAGTTCACAGTACTACCTTTTGGGTTAACAAATGTACCAGCTGCCTTTATGAACTTAATGAACAATATTTTCAGAGAGTAGTTAGATCAATTTGTATTAATATTTCTAGATGATATTTTGATCTATTCTCTAAGCAAACAAGAGCATGACCTACATATGAGGATAGTTTTAAAAATGATCAAGAAAAACCAGTTGTATGGAAAATTATCTAAGTGTGAGTTTTATACTCCACAAATTCAATATTTGGGGCACATAGTCTCAGCAGAGAGAGTAGTTGTTGATCCTAAAAATATAGAATTTATAGTAGACTGGCCAGCTTCTACCAATGTCAATGAAGTAAGAAGTTTTAAGGGAATGGATGGATATTACTGATGTTTTGTAAAGGGCTTCTCAAAGATTGTCTTTCCTATCACAAATTCACAAAGAAAGATAAAAGTATTTAAATGGTTAGCTCAATGTGAAGAAGCATTCAAAATCCTTAAAGAAAATTTGACAATGACACCTTTTCTTCAAATTCCAGATCCTAGTAAATCGTTCACAGTTTGTATAGATGCCTTCCTAGAAGGTCTAGGAGGTGTCTTATTGCAAAATGAAGTCATTGTGGAATATGAGTCTAGAATTCTCAAGAAACATGAGGTTAATTATGCCACTCATGATCTATAACTAGCTATTTTCTGTGTTCTTAAAATATGGTGATGCTATCTATTGGGAAAGTTTTTTTAGTTGAAAACTAATCATCAAAATTTAAGGTACCTTTTCACTCAGCCTTTATTAAATGCCAGACAACAAAGATGGATGGAATTCTTGCCCGAATATAAATTTGGTATTGAATATATAATAGGGAAATAAAATAAACTAGTAGATTCCCTCAATCGTAGAAGACACATAGTTTCTCTAACATGATTTCAATATGGGTTAAAAGAGCAAATTAAGTAATTACAAAAAAATAATGAATTTTACAATCAATGCCACACTAAAGTCAAGCAAGGACTAAATCAGCATACAAATTTCAAAATCAAGGATAATATGGTATACTTCAGAGGCTAGATAGTAGTACCCAATGTTGAAGGGATAAAAAAAAACAATTTTGCAAGAAGCACATTGTGCTCCATAATCTGCTCACCCAGGTGTGATAAAAATGAGAGAGAATTTGAGAAAAGACTTCTACTAGCATGGTATGAAGAAATATGTGGTTCAATTTATAGCAAGATGTTTGGAATGTCAAAAATTTAAGGCCAAGCATCAAAACCCTGGGGGAATAGTACACTTATTTGATATCCTATAGCAGAAATGGCAAGTAATTTCCATGAGTTGGTCTTCCAAAAACTTGATTCTAGCATGATGCAATTTTTGTAGTTGTTGATAAACTAAATAAGGTGGCAAATTTTATACTGGGAAATATTCATTATGGTGTCCCTATAATAGCACAAAAGTTTACACAAGAAACTGTGAGGTTGCATGGTTTCCTTGAAATAATTATTTTGGATAGAGATTCACGATTTACTTTTGAATTTTGGTAAGCTTTGCACCAAGTATGGGGTACAAATATTAATATCATTACAACCTATCATCCTAAAATAGATAAACATACCGAGAGGGTCAATCAAGTGTTGGAGGATATGCTACAAATGTACTATATCGACCACCAAAGTAAGTGAGAAGATTATCTCTTCTTGGTGAAATTTGCATATAACAATAGTTATCATATCACGTTGGGCATGGCCCCTTTTAAAGCCCTATATGGTCGTAGGTGTAGAACACCGTTAACGTGGGATAATTTGGATGATCGAGAAATGATAGGTCCTGATGTTGTTAAAATAATGGAGGTCCATTTAAAAAAAATATGCCAATGACTTCGGGAAGTTGCAAATTGTCAGAAGAGCTATGCTGACCTAAAATGAACTCCTCAAGAATTTACCATTGGTGATAAGGTCTTTTTAAGAGTCAAACTGACCAAAATTTCCATTAAGTCTACCAAAATTAGTCCTTGATCTATTGGTCCATTTGATATCATCACCAAAATTAGTCCTGTTGTATATAAACTTGCTCTACCACCTAATTTGTCCAAGATCCACAATTTCTTTCATGTGTCTCTCCTCCATAAATATGTGGCTAACCCATATCATATTTTGGATGTTTCTCATTTGTAGATATCGAACCCACAACTCATTGAGGTTTGACTAGTTAAAATCCTAGGTTACAGAACTAAGCAATTGAGAAAAAGAATTGTTAATCAGTGTAGGATCCAGTAGGACCACTACTCAGAAAGAAATGCCATATAGGAAGATGTGGCAGAAATGAAAATATAATTCTTATTTTTGTTTGAAAACTGATAAATAATGGAAATTTGAATATTTGATAAGATAATACTTATGTATTTAGATTTACATTTCATATTTTATTGATGATTATATATAATACCACTCTTGTTATAATTTTATGGTTTGATGTATGCGTATGTATGTTCAATTATTGTGAAACCTGCACAAGTATTTAGACTAAAACAGGGATTGTTTTAAAATTTTGTAGGGGAAGAATGTCACATCCCCACTATTTGATTGCTATTTTTTCTAGAAGAATGTGATACTACTGGAAGTGTTTGTGATTGTAGGTTAGGTATCCATCTCATAGCAGATGACTTGTTAGAGAAGAACACCCACCCCTAGTGAAGACTATAATTGCAAGCGTCAGGTAAGGTGGGATATGATGTCGTACCTTGTGCACCATGGTCATGGTTACATTGAAGCCCAATAAAAAGTTCATGTAGGTCATACTGCTGATATATACATTAGATGCATATGTTGCATTATGCCTACTAAGTGAAGTAAGTTTTAATGTTTTTAAAAAATAAAATAAAATAATACGAATAATAATATTTATATATATTAAAAGTAATGTAATATTTACACTTTCATATATTAATAAATATTTTGCTATACTATGAAAAGGACTAACTAAAATTTATATAAATTTAACTATACCATGACATTTCAACTTCTTGTCCATTTTTCTTAATTACTACGTGGCAATAGAATAAGTGATTCTTGCATGCTAGCTTAATATATGTCTTGATTTAAAAATATTGGGAATTTATATGAGGGGAAGATATGAGAAAAATATTATCAAAGAGAACATATGATTCTGCGAAGGTTTTCTTGTGCATTACAAGGTGTTCTTCGTCTGTAGAGAAGATCTAGTAGGCTGCCATAATTTTTCTCTCTATCAACTAGTGATTGATTTATCATAAAATCATTAGTGGAATATATAAAATCAAATTTATTTGAATGGGCTATATTATGTCTCTCCTTTGTTGTTTTTTGTGTGAGAACATATAACAGAATCTGGTAAACGATAAATCTCATTTGATTGTTCATATTGTAATATAGCGGGCTATGTCATATTTGTCCTTTGTTTTTTTGTCTGCGTGAGATTATATAACAAAATTTGGTAAACAACTAAAACTGGTTTGGATATTTAAATTGAGATATAGCTCAGTCATAATGTTTCGGGTGGTGCATTAAAAAAACAACAAATTGGGTTGTTTTTTTGTGCATAGAGAGTTTCGGCATGCATTTTTTATTTACATCCAATCTAGGCCATGCTGACCAAGAACCCTTGCTATCCCACAGTCTTTGTCTGGTTGTATGGGTGGTATCCATTGGATCGGTGTACAAGATGTTGTATTGTAATATATATCACTCAGACTAGAGAAATATCTTAGGTTTTTCCTTCCCCATCATGGATGATCGATAGCAATAATAATGAAGATATTTAGGGCAACTCGGTAATTATAATGACATCTCCAAGTTGTGGGGGGTGTATATATGAGTATTGGCTTTATCAAAATACTTTGTATAAGATTCATTTATATGTTTAGTCTAAATGCGTTCCTTAACGATGTCTCATAAAATTCCATGTAAAGTTTAATTAGGAAATTTTTCCCCTTGTGCTAAGAGAGCGTCTCTTGTATCAAATAACAGTGGGATAGTAAATAATTTGAGATTCAATTTTTTTTAAATAATGATGTGTCACTAAATCTGGTTTTTTATGTCATTTTGCCCATCGAAAGAAAAATACCGAGTTCGTATGTGTTATACCATACCTTATTGTTTTCAAACTCAAGAACCACCATCTTTAAAGCATCAACAAAATTATCGGTATTTTGTTATGTACATTTGCTAAATTTTTACCACGGAGACTCCACTGTCAAGGAAGTTTCAATAGTAGAATAGAATGATATTTTTCATGTTAGGTGTTAGCCTCCATGTATTACATTTTTACGAAAGTATGTAGCTTATCAAATATTTCTTTTATTTTAAAAAATATATGTGTCTATGATGTATCTGAAAACAGTGAGCTTTTTGGTAGATCTAAACTAATTTGAAGAAAATTTAAATCATGCGGATAGTTACTTATCTTCGTAATTTTTTGTTTATAGCGTCTCTCCCGCGGTGTTGTAGTTGTTAAAAAAATGTTTACCCAAATAATTAGATGACTGTTATGTTGTGCTTAAAAATAAATATATACTTTTGAAGTCTTACATTTTGATATAGTGTATCCAGTTGTGTGATTCGTTTGGAAGCCTAGAGTTTCGTTATAGGGTTCACTTAGTCTAGATGAAGTATGATGAATTAATAGCTTGGAGTCGTAGTTGATTACACACGCTAAACAATGCATAATGGGTGGGTAGCTTAAAATAAATTTTTAGACTATATCAAAGTTTACTACATAAAATTGTGGAGAATGAAAATATTATACTGTGTGCTCACTTGTCTGCCAAATAAGCTGAAAACCTCTCACTTTGGAGTTTGTGAATGTTTAGTTACCTTAGAAAGACTCTAAATTTGGTAAAACTTATACGTGAGTTGGTAAAGAGTTTACTTTTATAGTTTACCAATAGTATATTATTACATAGTATTATTTTTTAAAAGTTTTATAAATAAGTATTTAATATTTGTATCCATTAAGATACGAAAAACTATAGCTTTAGTGTGTTAGGGTGGAATGAGAATTTCCTTTAACGTGTAATACTTTATTATCTAAAACATTTCGTTTTGATATTTATTAAAAGATGTAGTAACTAATTTATTGATTAGTCTTGGGAAGAGTAAAATTTATACAAACATTTACCCTTCAGTATATATATTAAAAATGGGCATAAAGTAATAGAGGCTAATAATAATTTAAAATTAGTTGCTAAACATCATTCTTTCTACCCTATTTTGTATGGAAGCTCTAAAAATTTAGTTGGTGGTTAATTTATTTTTAGTTGTGAGGTAATATTTATTTTTCTTTTGTCCTGAAAAGAAAGGAGGTATATTATAATTTAAAAATGTTTGTTTTAGAGATATTTGTGAAAGCAAGAAAGTTATAAAATAAAGATTTGGATAACATATGGTACTATAGAAGTGTGTTGAAAATATTTGCAAATTTAGACATCAATGGTAGAATGTTGAAATCATTTCTTGAAGATTTAAATTAATTTATGGTAGAAGTATCTTATGAATTAATAATGACTCATGTTGACTTTAAACTTGAAAACTATATACCCTAGAACATATACCAAGAAAATTTCCATCCTAATTATTTCATTGAAAACATAATCAAATAATGACATCGAAAAGGATACCTTCCACCCAAATCCAATAGATCACAGTGGTAGCTATTATGAAATCGGGGACCCGTTCTCTAGCATAAACAAATAGATCAGTGGATTCCATGCTATTGAGAGTAACGAACAATGAAATTGGGCATCGTTCTAGGTTGGCGTATGATGTAGTACATGAGGGTTCTCAGGATCATAACCAATTGCAAAATTACCAACTAAACTCAAGACTAGGGAGCTGGTCCTTGGGGTTGGAAGGTTCAATGGTAGATGGTATGGGCAATATTACCATCAACTAGGAGTTGTTCTGGGACTCTTGGTCTAAAAAACCAGAAAATTGGTGAATCCTAATAATACCTTAAGTGAAGATCAATAATCAGGCACTAGCATAGCTACATTAACTCTAACTCAAAGCATGGACCTTAAGGTTAAACTATGATAATTGGGTCAGTGGACCAATAGGACAAGAGTAGGATCATAGATCCAAGTCCTACATGCTATGAGACAGGGAAAATAGTGTGTCCACCCTTCTAGGTGTTATAGGCCCTAGAAGGGCAACCCCATCCTAAGATCTAGGAACTCAATAAAGGAGAGATAGGTTCTCATAAATAGCAACCTACCATAGGAATTTGGCTAGACCCGAGCACTTGGGATACCATCTACAACGACATGAGATCTCAAAGTATGAACATATATGCCTAAGTACTAATACAAAGTTGGGTGTGCTTGCATCATTTGTGGCTTAATATATCAAAATTTTGAATTTGTATTTTTTATAACCAGGTGAGTAGACCTGGGTTGTTACATTTGGGTTCTTACCTATACATGGTATCCTTATCTTGTTTTATATGGTTTTATCTAGTTTGCTTGGTGTGGTGGTCACATATGTTATGTCATCAAAAATCACTATGCATTCAAGGCTCTAGATCTCCTTTATGCTCTCCTCTATGGTAAATATGATTTGATATTTACCCCCTAACCATTTTTCCCCGATCCTTATCTACCAATTTTTACTTTTTATCTTCAATTCTGTATCACAACACTAGTGTAAATCATGGTAAAGTTGCATTTTTTTGGTCCAAATTAATTTTTTCTCCAAAACCTAAGGAGGCACACCAAGGCATGACAACATTTACCGTTATCCAAAACACAAAATTTTACATAATATCTAATAAAAAATCAACAGCATTAGTCATATTACATCACTTATCCTAAGTAACAATAACTATGTCTATCTAAAAGTTGGAAAATTAATGTTATTTTTTGTGCATTTGTTATTCAATGAATGCATAAAAGAGGAGCAAATGTAGACACCTAATTTTTAGCACATCATCATTCTCCAAATTTACTAATATATTAATCAATAAACCAATCAATCATCCAAACTAAATAAATCAACTCTAACCACAAATCAATAGTATTTATTGCTCCAAAATCAAAAGTTCCAAGGCATGAGAAAAATCATTGGTGGTGTTTTTTCTCCTTGGTAGTGCTTTTGCAAAAATTATCTTTTTGAATTTTCCTACACAATTTGATTGGCAATGGTCATCTTGCAAAAGTGTTGGAGCATTAGTGCTTCCAACACTATTGTACTCTAGTTCTATTTACTATCATACACCAAAATGATAAAGTTGTATATTTAGTATCTTTAAATCAACCCTCTAAAAATAGACATAATCAGATTAGTCTAATCTATAACCCAATAAAAACCCAAAGCCTAAGATTTACTATTTTTAATATTTAATTCATTAATTGCATCTTGATGTAAATTCAAATTATTTCCCTTACCAATCTTATCATATTTAATGCAACCTTATCCTAAGGAAACATGACTTCCTATAAATCCAACTCTTAGGAGAGACCAATGCATGATCTTTTGAGAATAACAAATATTTATCAAAATTTCATAACAATTAATCTTCAAGCATGACAAGGTTATGACAAAATCATGGAAATTATTTGTATATGCACTCAAGATCTTAAACATTCAATATCTCAAGCACCTAAGCTCTCGAGCCCTCAAGAAGCTTCAAGCAACAAGAAATCTCATCAAGCTTCCTCAATATAAAGGACAACCAACCTAGAATATTGGATCTACAAGTTTGTTTAGGTTGTGCTCTTTTCTCTTCTTAGGTTTTCTCTTTATATTTATCTTATAACTCTCTAATATTTTATTATATTGCATGCTATATGTGCTTTGTTTATCATAATTTCATCTAGTCACCATATTATTTTTTGAAGTATCTAGCTTACATCTTGTATAAGTAATATTTGTACTTTACTAAATCTATTAGGTATCCTACACATCTTGTTGCATCAACATGCCTTGTATCATATACAAAAATTACAAATATTGCATCTAATTATAATTTTGTTGCATACTTAAGTGAAAGCACTATTAAATTATAGGTTTGATCACTCTTTGTTTTAGTCATAGCCATGGAAATAAAAAATGTTGTTAGTTACCAAAAGTGTTGATAATGCTATCACTCACCCAATGGCACTTTTTTTCCATTAAGCATATAGTCTTTGTATTCATCTCTTTACAACTTTTTATCTCATATCTCAAGAGGGGTTTGATGCTAGTTAAAGGAGCCATATACTATACAAACCCCTTTTATACTAATCTATCATTTTTTTCTTTGTTATAAGTGAACAAAAGTACCATTACAAAGTAGTAGCACCAATGGTGCTTTGTAGGATTATCAATGTTTCTCCCAATAGCACTTTTGTGGTAAAAAAACAAGGTTTTTCTAATCCAATATCTTTACTTTGAACAATTAGATTTTAGGAAAAAAAAATTAGTATTTTCATTTATTTATTAAGGATAAAACAGAAAGAAAAAAAACTTGTTAGGATCAAATCATGATGGGGCCATATTTAATCTTATTACTATTGAAAGCAAAATCACATTTGTATTAGGATTTTTTTTTGCATCATTCTTGAAACCTTGCTCTTGAAAAGAAAAAATATATTTTTTTTATTTATCATCCAAAATAAAAATAATTTTATTTATTGTCTTATTTTCTGCATTGTGTGATGCCTTTATAGCTAGCTAGGACTAGATAAATATTAAGTTGAGCCAAGGAAATCTTTTCATAAATGTAGGTGTTCTCTAAGTTATCCACTAAACCCTAGATATTAAGCTCACAAGCTTCCCCCATCCTCGAGGTGAGGAGGGATAGGGAAGCATCATAAAGAAACCCTTCATGATTCCTTTCTCATTCCATTAAAATAAAAGGAAAATACAAAGGTAATTTAGATTAGATTTATTTTATTTAATAAATTCAAATTATTCTTTTTTGTGTTAGTAGATTATTGTTTGTGTTGAAGAGAAAATAGGTTGTGTGACTAATTTTATATACTTGATAGATAAATCACAATGACTAGTCTTACATAATTGTATGTATTATCCATAATAATTATGTAAAATAAACTCTCCTTGATAGAATAGGACTGCTATTAAATAATAGGAATTCTTTTTTTGTACTATTAGGAAACTAGGATTTCGAAAGGATCCTCTCAACCTTTTACATCAGCTCCACCACAAGGGAGGGAACCATAGAGAAGAACAATAGCAAAATCTGGAGACAACCACCCAAAAAAATAGGAAGGAATAAAAAGAAATTACAACTAAAAAACAAATAAATAAATAAAAATAGAGGAAGAGAACACCAAAGAAGGTAGAGAGGATAGAATTGAGCTAGTTCTTGAACAACAAATCCACCTACTAGATAATATCTCCCACCATCCTAGTCACCTCCTTCGTGTAGTCGACAACAATTTTCTTCCTTATCTCCATTATGAGCCCCAAATAGTGTGTTGCTTTATCTCCATTATCTTTAGATTATGAATGACATTATTCTTCCTTTTGACAACAGCATCTGTGGCATAAACCTTCTTCACTGATTTATCCTTTTGAATATATCTAGGCAAAATATTAGAGTCAGAATGAAGATAAATGGGGACAAGATTATCCTTAATGGGTTTCTGTTGGCATTTTTGCCACATTGGAATTTTGTTGTAGTGTGCCACATTGACATTTCATTGTAATCATTGGTGCCACATTGGAATTTTGTTGTAATATTTGTTCAAAAATTGTTTTTCTTTTTAAGTTTTTTCACACATTGAACACTTTTTCCTATGGATGTAATTTTGGGTGAAGTTTGGTGCAAATATTTTTTGAAAATAGATTAATCTTGATAAAGATAATTATTGAGGTGATATGATTGCTGAAGATACCAAGTTTAAGCATGTGCTCTTGATTCCAGTGCAATATTGTTCATTTTCAAGGCATCGACCACTTCATGGGCATGCATTTCCAAGGTGCCACCATGGAGATTGAAACTGGACCGATGATTTGTGTTGAAGCTTGATATGCCATGTGATAAAATCATCAGTTATTTTATTTGGCATTTTCTCATTGGTTCATTGTTGTGGTCGAGAAGAAAGTTGTTGCTATTAGTGGCTGAGTGGCCGACACTTTACCTCCACATGTATTTAATGAAAGAGGCAAAAACCTCTATAAATACTAATCAAATTCTTATTGTAAAGGGAGGTTAGATATTTTGCAAGAAAACTCTCTAAGTTCTCTGCATCAATAGAAGAGACTTGGCTTTTGAAATTTGCAAGCATTCTTATGTGTGTGATTTCCTTATTTTTTAAAAATCATTTTTGTTTATGCTCATGCTCTTGTTGTTAAGTTTTGAATTTTGCATTCTGAATTCAAATGTTGTTGGTTAGTGAGTAGATTTTGAAATGCGATCCGGGTGTTATCTCTACAAAGGTGTGAGTTAAATTTTGTTGATTTACTTTTATTATATGTTGTTATAAAACTTGGTGGAATTTTTTTTGTTAGTCTGCCCCAAATTCTACACTTCGACCTGTGGCTATATTTCCCTTTCTTTCAGTTATTTTTCAATTTCTTTCTTGCATTCCTAGTCTTCAAATAGTGTAGAATTTAGTAAGGGAACTAGCCATATCTGGATATCGGTTCGAAGGAATTTTCTTTTCCCCTCATCCTTTCAATGTTGGCCGAGTCTAGGGTGCACAAGTGATGAAATCTTGTACTTAGGTAGATTTGTGACCAACAGTTTTTGGCACGCTCGGTGGGACCCTGAAAGTTTCAATTTCAATAGTATTGAGGTTTAATGTTCACCTTCATGCTGTATAGTTAGAACATTTGGCAACTCAGCACTACCCAGAAGCCTCCGAACGTGGAGACAGTGAGAGTTGTACTTCATGATCACAAGATCGAAGGCCAAAAATTTTGAAAATCCTATTGAGTTTTTTGAACTTGACAACCAAAAATTAAGTGGACACCCTAAGTTGGTCTCCCCACAACTTACATCCTCTGCAACATCCTCACAAATTGCTAGTGTATTTTTTGTTCCTTCAAGTTCATCTAGTACTGCTACTAGTTTTCCACCTCCTCAGCCACACACACCAGTCCAAATGGCCCAGAATTCTCCACCAAGGCAGTTCTCGACATGGAATAGTTCGGGAGCCTTGAATTTACAAGCATAAAATCCAGTCCCTCAAGCTACTTTGAAAGCTTTTCCAACCTATGATGGTACTGGTAAAACTTCTTATGAGCATATTCAAGATGTAGCCTCTTTGGAGACCATCCATGACATAATGGACGAAGACGTGATGATAAAATTGTTGGTGTTGTCACTAAGAGGGAAATTGTTGTATTGGTACCGATCATTGCAACCAGGCACTATTGCATCATGGGATAAATTAGGAGAGTTGTTAATCAAAAACTTTCATGAACAAGCCGATCCATTTTCCTTGTTGCATCAATTTAATGCAATTCAAAGGCATCCACAGGAGGAGATAGCGGACTTCAATGTTAGATTTACCAGAAGCTGGCAGAGAGTTCCTGAAGGTCTTCGGCCCACTCATGAGCAAGTTGCATTCTATTATCTCAGAGATTTTAACACAGACATTGGCTTGGCTATCCGGTAGTCCAACGTGACTACATTCCTAGAGCTGTTCGAACAAGCACAAAATGTGGAAGCAGACTTGATTGTCATAGGTAGGCTTCCCCCAAAGGTAACAATGCCTATATTACGTGATCTT
This sequence comes from Wollemia nobilis, assembly GCA_028583015.1. Classification (NCBI taxonomy): domain Eukaryota; kingdom Viridiplantae; phylum Streptophyta; class Pinopsida; order Araucariales; family Araucariaceae; genus Wollemia; species Wollemia nobilis. The sequence continues at coordinate 3,098,316 of JAQPPZ010003204.1, forward strand.
CCTAAGCATTTGTATTATGGTTCATTTTCACAGCCTATGCCTTCCATGTATCATATTCCATCATGGAGCTCAAGTGCGCCTCAGATCGCACCCATTCTAGTTCCCCAGCTCCCTACTCCAACTATTCCACAATTGCCTGCACCAAGCATTCCGTAATTACCATCTCCCACTTCATTCCCAGCATTGCCTGCATTGCCAGCACCTCTACCTATACTAGCACCTCCTGCGCCCTCAAATCCTGATCCTTACACAACGCTATTACAAGAGGTAAAATCTTATAATTTAGCTATAAGAGCAATGGGAAATAAAATCACAATTGTTGAAAGAAAGCAGGCCGAGAGAGATTTCCAACCCAGGATATTTCAACCTCCATCGATCACTAGAGAACAAGCGGCTTCAACAAGCAAAGTTCCTGAGAAGAACCCAACTGTGTTGACGAATGAGGAAGTTGGCCCTGCAGAAAGAACATATTGGTGCTCTACATGTAATGATCCACACGGTGAGGAGACTTGTATGGTTCATTTGAACTATGTATAAACATTTACCGCAAGCTCTTCTGGAGGACAAGTTAACATGATTACTGAGGTAGATCATAATTTTATGGTTCCATCTGAAGAACAAGTCTCAGTTCTCATGAGAACTAGGAAGAAGCCAGTCACGGTAGATCTAGCAGAGATGGAACCATTAAGGGTACCGTCTGATCTGAAGATGCAAAATGAGAAGAAATAAGTACAAGTGAAAGCTCCTGCTTCAATACCAAATCCATATTCACCTATTCTATTAAAAGATCTTTTTCCACCATGAGCAAAGGAAATATTGCAAGAAAAAGCCTCAGCTTCGCAGGCAAGAGCTAAAACAGAGGAACAAGCCAGAGAAAAGCTCAAGTACCCATATTTGACTAAAATACTGAGGGTAGAAGCCACTCAGCAATATCGGAGCAAATATGAAGCCATTGTTGAAAATAGGGAGTCTGGTGCATCTACATACAATATTGTTGAAGAATTGAAGAAGATTCCAGCCAAGGTTAGTCTCTATGATGCATTACAATTACCTGGGCAAGTTGATTTGTTACAAGAATCATTGAAGTTTATGAAATATAATGAGAAGAATCCTACCCAGACAATTTTCGCTCAAACATTAACTACTTCAGCCACTGGAAAAAATAGACCACCCCCATTTTATTTGTCACTCAGGATGGAGGGTTGGATAGTGCACAACTGCATGATTGATTCTGGTGTTGCAAAAACTGTCATGCCAAAGGTAGTTTGTGAAGTCATGGGTATGGAGTATACAAGAATTAGCCCTGGTGTCTTGCAGTTGGACGGGACTCCCATGAAAACAGTGGGTGTAATCAGGGATATTCCTATTGTTCTACATAGTATGCCTCAAATTACAGTAATTCAGGAGGTAGTTGTGGTTGATTTGGAACCATATTTCAGTATGTGTTTGTCGAGAGAATTCATTGCCAAGTTGGGAGGCTACCTTTCTCTGGATTATTCTCACTTGGAGATTCCTTTCAAAGGAAGAAGAATTTGTATCTATAATGAGAAGCCTTCTACTTTTAATATAGATAAGATGGAAGAAGAAGAAAAGTCCACACATTATGTCAACATGATAACTGAAGAATTGGAAAATCCTGATTTGATGGATGAAGTCCTGGATGAGCTTCGCTTAGAGGATGAGTTTTCAATGCTCGATTTTAATGTCATGATAGAAACTAAAATTGGTTGTTACTCCATTACAAATCCTGAAGAGGTTGAAATAAAGATGCCTCTTGATCAAGATGATCAAGACTTTGTGCCCGATCAATTATGGAAGTTGTATTTTGATGGAGCAAGATGTAAAAATGGTGCGGGAGCAGGGATTGTTCTTATTTCTCCCTCTAGCCTATAGAAAACATATTCATATTGATTGTGAATCAAGTAACGAACAAGTGCATCTCCAAGCAGCATTATCTCAAGGCGTACCGCAACAAATTTTGGGACCTTTTTGAGGCTTTCACAACATTGAATATTCAATCCATTTCACGAGAGCTGAATAAGCATGCTGATCTTCTAGCATCTCTTGGAGCAAACTTCTCTCCGATTGAGCATGTAGTGAGGAAACCTAAGACCGTAAGGTTAGTTTACAGACCTTCGGTCCTGGACAAGAACATGTATTGGCAAGTATTCGAAAGTGATGAGCAGATTGTAAATTTTTTGATAAGAGAAGCGAGTACTGTGGAAGAGAGAACGCTTGATGAGGAGGAAGCCAAAGGGATTATTCAACTAAGGAATAATCATATCCCAAAAGGATTGATTACACTTGAAAGCCTTTTTAATCAAAATGATAGGGCAGAGAAGCATAGGATCAAAGTAGATGAGAAGGAGTATACTGAACTAGAGTTGGGTCCCCAAAAATTGATAAAGATCAGGACGGATTGTACTCCCGAGGAGTTAGAAAAAATTAAAGATTTATTTCATGAATTTCCTGACACAGTTGCTTGGAGTTACCATGATTTGAAGGGATATAACAAAGATGTAATACAACATACTATTGAGTTGCATGATGGGGTGAAACCCTTCAGACAAAAGCAGAGACCATTTAATCCCAAGATTGAAGTACCGATGAAGGTGGAGTTTCTTAAAATGTTGGATTCTAAAATCATTTACCCCATCAAGCATTCAACTTGGGTTGCAAATCTGGTCCCAGTACGAAAAAAGAATGGAGATATTCGCCTATGTGTTGATTTTTGAAATTTGAATCAAGCCTCGCTAAAAGATCATTATCCTCTGCCTCAGATTGACCACATTCTTCATGTGGTTGTAGGAGCTCAGAGATTCTCTTTGTTGGATGGATTCTCTGGGTATAACCAGATTTGGGTCAGGGATGAGGACCAACATAAAACAACGTTCACCACAAAATGGGGAACCTTTGCTTACCAGTGAATGTCGTTTGGACTCTCAAATGTTGGCGCAACTTTTCAAAGTGCAATGGATGTGGCTTTTGGTGAGTTGTTAAATCGTATTATTGTGATTTATTTGGATGATATGACTATTTTTTCTCACAGTAGGGAGGAGCACGGATCTCATTTAAGGCAGGTATTTGAAAAATGTCGATAATTTGGCATATCTATTAATCCAAAAAAGTCAATTTTTTCTGTAAAGGAGGGAAAGCTCCTAGGACATGTAATTTCAAAAAATGGCCTAGCTATTGATCCAACTAGGGCCCAAGCTCTTTTGAAGCTTCCATTGCTAGCCAATAAGAAGGATTTGCAATCTTTTTTTGGGCAAATTAATTTTTTTCAAAATTTTGATGTAGATTTTGCTCAAGTAATAAGGCCAATGACAGAGCTTTTAAAGAAAAATACTAAATTTAAATGGACCGAGCAGAGGAAGAAATCATTTGAGAAGATCAAATAAAGGATCACTCAAGCTCCGGTCCTGGTGAACCCTGATTATTCTAAGGATTTTATCCTTTATGTTGTTGGTGAACAAGAAGCTTATGCAGCAGTGCTTACACAGAAGGGAGATGATGAAAATGAATGTCTGATTGCTTTCCTAAGCCACGTCACCCAACCACATCAAGAGAAGTATAACTTCATTGAGAAACAAGTGTATGCGGTAATGAAATCTCTGAAGAAGTTTTGGCACTTTGTTTCACAGAGTAAAACAATAGTTTATGTTGTTCATCTAGATGTCCGAAATTTTATCATACAAGGAGAACTTGGAGATAGGAGAGCTGGTTGGGTTTCTAAAATTTAGGAATTTGATGTTGAGATCCGACCAACCAAACTTGTTCGAGGTTGAGCATTGTGCCAAGATCTTGCAAAGAATGCTTCCTTTGGATCCACAATTCATGAGTATGAGGATGTAGTAGATAATTGTAATTTTGACAATCATTCTATAGTGGATCAAGATTGGACAGAGGAGTTGATTGAATATTTTTATTCTGGGAAATGTCCTTCACATCCGAATGCCTCACAGAGAAGAAGATTTAGACTACAAGCCCTCAAGTATGTCTTGCTGCCAAATGGCTTGTTTCATAAGAATATTGATGGGGTTCTTCTTAGATGTATCAAAGAATCAGAGAAGGAGAAAATTTTAGAAGAATTCCATTATGGATTATCGGGAGGTCATTATGCAGGTAGACCCATGGCATTAAATATTATTCGATCAGGCTATTTTTGGCCTACTCTTTTTGCAGACGCCTTCAAAGTTAGTCAAAAATGTGATAAGTGCCAAAGATACATCGATAGAACCAGGAATGCATCTTTACTTCTTCACCCGATTCAAGTAGAAGTACCATTTTAGCAATGGGGCCTAGACTTTATCGAGGTCATTGATCCTAACTCATCTGTTGGTCACAAGTACATCTTGGCTGCAATCGACTATTTCACTAGATGGACTGAAGCAATTCCAACTAAAAATGTAGATCAAGCCACGGTCATCACTTTTCTTGAGGGGTTGATCACTCGCTTTGGTATCCCAGATGTGATTATAACAGATAATGGTACTCCTTTCATAGGTGCCAAAATCAGTGAATTTGAGGGTAAGTACAAAATTTATTTGAAAACTTCATCTAATTATTATCTGCAGGGGAATGGCTTGGCCGAATCTACAAACAAGAATTTGCTTCAAATTTTAAAGAGGACCCTTGGCGACAATAAGCGGAGCTGGCACCTACTTTTGAATCAAGCATTGTGGGCTGATCGCATCTCGGTAAAAAATCTATCAAGACATCCCCTTATTCATTGGTATACGACAAAGAATCGGTTTTGCCAATTCATATTGAATTACCGGCCCTCCAAACTTGGCATTTGATTGATGATGAGGATGATGAATCTGATTCTATGAACATGAGATTAGCTCAACTTTTACAGTTGGAAGAAGAACGGGAGAAATCATACAAGGATTTTATAGAACATGCTAAGATGACAAAGAAATGGTTTGGGTAAAATGTCTTTGAAAGGACTTTTAAGGTTGGCGATCTTGTATTGAAGTGGAATGAAAAGAAATCAAAGCTTGGCAAACATCACAAGTTCGAGGCAATATGGGAAGGTCCATTTCAAATCACAGGTGTCAATCAAGTTAATTCTTTTTATTTGCAAGATATGGATGGTCATGCACTATTAATTCCAGTTAATGGTCTTCATTTGAAGGCCTATTATCAGTAAAAAAAAATGAAAAAGTGTGCAAAGCTCGGGACTTCCCAGGAGGTCACCCATCCGAGTACTACTCTAGGAAGGTTATGCTTAACTAGGGAGTTCTTTAAAAACTTGAAAACCAAAAAAATCAATTTGGATGAGGTGTTTAGGGGGTCCAAGGTTATGGAGGTGTAAAAAAAAAAAAAAATTGCATTTTTCCCGCTTTCTAAAATTTGAATTTTCCCTCCCAAACCCATAAGACATAAAATAAGACATAACCCGAAATTCCTTTTTCGGGCCTCCGAAATACCCATTTCGGACTTCAAATAAAATATTATAAAAACTTCATTATGTCCCTCCCGTTCCTTCATGCCGAAACGCCCTTTTCGGATCCCGAAATAGTGTTCTCGGGATCCCGAAACCCTTCCCTCTCGCCCTTTGACTAGTCAACCCAAAAAAAAAATTAATAAAAAAATTGCATGCTTCCCGAAATTTCTTCATATTCCCCCCGAAATAGCCTTTTCGGGTCCTCGAAATACCCTTTTCGGGTCCCCCTTCCATTATTTTAAAAAAATAAAAATAAAAAAAAATAACGTGCTCATGCATGCCCAAAATTTCTTCATATTCCCCCCGAAATAGCCTTTTCGGGTCCCCGAAAACATTATTTCGGGTCCCAGAAAAGCCCTTTCGGACCTCCCAATATACATGTCTTCCACCACTCCCCGGCCACACTCTTCGTTATCTTTCCGAAATACTCATTTTGAACGCCCGAAACCACTATTTCGGGTCCCGAAATTCCCCTTCCATCCCCCGAATAAACCATTTCGGCCATTTTTAAAAAAAATAAATAAATAAAAAATAATCTCTTCAAAAAGCAAAAACAACCCGTCCTCTGCTTCGCTTTTCTCTTTTCCAGAAAGCTCATTCCTCGTTCGCTTTTCCATCCTTTCGCTTCCATTCCAAAAAAAAAAAACCAATGATACTAAAATAAGAAAAACCATTATGCATTTAAATCCTTTCGCTTGTATTTTTCCCATGCACCCCCCTTCTCCGTGCTGCACTATCCATAAATTCCTCTCATTACCATTTCTCACTCCGCTCACTCATTACACTTTAAAAAAAAAAAAAAAAACTACCACTTCTCGCATTTCAAGAAGTGGTAAGAAGCATAAAAATAAAAAAATAAAAGCATCATTGGAATGAATGCGGTGCCCATGAAATTAGAAAGCTTTCCAACGGATGTGTATGGAAATTTATAAAAAGGAGGCTCATCCTTTTGTTTTCAATCAAAGCATTTGCAGGGTTCCTATATCGAAGTCTTGTGAATCCCTTTTGCTCCAGGGTTTGTTGTTCGTTGCTGCATATTCAAAGGAAGTTGAAGATGGGGAGGAAAGCTGCAGAGGCCAAGAAGGTGAATGTACAAAAAATGCCTAAGATCGCGAAGAAGCCACGAAGAGCTCGAGAAGAAAAGGTTGAATATATGGAACTGAAACCTTATGATGATCGCTTGGGATAGATTAAATATTGCAATATCACCAAAAAGGGAGTAGAAATACTGTGTCTAGATGCTGAGTTTGCTGCACAACATATGTCTGCTGGGAGTCCCTGTACTATAGCATTTCATTCTTATCTCTCATGGTACTTGTGTACACCTGTGCATCCATGTTTTATTCTAATCTAGGCAATCACACAATGCTACAACACTGCTGCAAGAACTGTCCAAAATGCCCACGGAGAAGTATTGTTTAGTATCTCAACTAGTTCCATACAGGATACATTTGCTTGCGGTGCACAACTTTCATCTTCTGCTACATTAAAAATTTCAGTTTTAAGGAGGAGGAGGAGAGGTATCAACCTACCATTCAGATGCGGCAGTTCATGGAGAGTCAGTTATTAAAGACCCCACAATTGGGAGAGTTGCCAAAAATGCTGACACCATTGAAAATTTTCAAGAGCCCAAATTTGTATTCAATGATAGCATGGCTAACAGGATTATCTTTAGATTTTGCAGTACAAAAATAGCAAGAATCGTTGGTGCAATTCATTTCACAGCCAGGGTTTTATGCTCCAACTGTCGTGACAGCAACTCCAAATTCAATTTTCTTTGATTGGGCAAGTTTCTTAGAAATGAGGATACATTCACAATTGAGAAAGGTACAAAATGGAGAAGATATTACCTTTAGGCATTGTTCCCTCTTGACATGGTATTTTTTCTACCATATGCACTCTTGTTTTGCTTTTGTAGCAATAAACAAGACAGATGAAGCAGGAAAAGCATTACCAGTATACTCATGGACTCAGAGTTTGTCCAAGAACGAGTCCTATTATAACTTCAACAAAATGTTTTTAGGACCTGCTTTGGAGATAATGTATGGAGTATGCAACAGAGTGCCTCGGGCCCTACAAGCAGAAGTGGTTGATCAGAAAAAAGGTGATGTTTTCTTACTAACCCAAGGCGTGATAGCTAGAGTGTATGATTTTATTGGTAAACTTGCTACCATATTTTACAACTAAACATCTTTTTGCCTTGGAAGTAGCCTGACAAAGTGATTTTATAAATGATACCTATGGGTCAGGTAATAGAAAAAAAAATACATGTGTTATGCCTTTCAAGTTTGGTGATATCACAGTTACTCAGTGTGGGCAGTAATGAACCGATTGTTCGAGACACTCTATGATCATGGATTGGTTGAGCTCCCCCAATGATGGAAGTATGATCCTTTGGGTATTTTTTCCAGTTTCATCAAGGCAAAAACATTTCATTGTTGCCCTAGAGAAGATATTGTGCGACAAAGGAACAATCCTGAAGGGCATGACATTGAATGGCATGTAGAGAAGATGATGTCACTTCCTCCTTGGCATGATTTTTATGAAATGGAGGTATGATCCTGCCAATCACTTAGAATAGGTTCCTCCTGAAGGTTTGTTTGAGCAAATGAAGACCAAATTTCCTGATTGATCTGATGAAAAGATTGCCAATTGGTGGATCATGAGAGTTCATCAAAATAAGCTCAAAACAAAATATTTGATGGCTATAGATGATTCTTTTTCAAATATTTATGATGATAATTATGAGAAGTATCAGCCCCTCTCCTTTGCTGATTTGGTGCCTAAAAGTATTAGTAGTCTAGGTAAAGAACAAGAAATGATCGGACAAGTGGAGGTATTGGAAAAAAGAAGATTTTTATTGAAGAGGAAGAGCAAGAACAATTTCTACAAAATAAAAGGAGTGCAGCCATGGAAATTCCTTTCCCTCATATAGCGAAGAAGCCTAGGAGTGAGCACATTCTGCACTGAGCATAAAACAATCTTCATCACAAGAAACTAAGCCAACACACTATGATTCAATGGTGACATTGGTTGATCTAAACATGGGGAAGGAACAATCTAAAGGAGAAGAAAATATTGTGATACAACAATGTTTACCATCGGCTCAAATGATCATAAGCACAAAAGGAGAGGAGCCCATAGGTATGCATTTTCCTTCTTCTTCTCTCATTAATAAGCATTTGGTGACCACTATTTTTTCATCCACAGTTCCTATGTCTACTTCACATCCACCTCTCCCATTCCTACTTCTGTCCCACAGTCATAGGTCACTAGTGCTTCTTCAGTTTCACCCATTTCATATCTGCTCCAAATCCATTTGCCCTTCCATTACCCTATGTTTCATCTTCCATACATTCACATTCTTCCATAAGCATGCAAGCACCTCTTAGAGTAAGCGTAGCTAAGATCCCCTCCACTTCCATTCATGTGGTTGAATCCAATCCCCAACAAGCTATTTTTCTCTCCTCCCCAATTTTTGGTATGGAGGAGCCACTAGTCTCTGAGATAGAGTTACTACATGAGTGCTCAATAGCGGAAAAACTTAGCAAGGCACAACAAAGTTCATCTAGGTGGTGGAAGAATCATAAGAGAAAGGATTCACTAGCCATGGCACAACCAGTAAATAAAGTGACTTTTGATCCCATAGCAATGAAGAAGCACACGATGACCATGATTCCTCGAGTTCAAAAACCTCAAAGAGAAATGACATCTAGTGACTATTCATACCAAGCTGTCACTGAGGACATCACAAAGAAGAATCCAGTTGAGCACATGGGCACCATATAAGAGGCATCAAGTTCCATGTATCTGCAGGCCGAACATTACAAGGATATTCTCATTCAGGCTGAAGAGAAAATAAAAAATCTCAAGGAAGCCTTAGAGGAACAACAGGCTAAATTTGATATAGCACAATTTGAATCTCAAAAGTGGCAGCAACAGGTGATGCATTTGGAAAGTGACATAGCGGAGAGCAAGCAGACAGCTACACAGTTTCAGGCAGTCGAGCAGGAAGCACAACTAAAAATTCAAGCTCTGCAGGATCAGCTTTAGAACTTGCAGAATCAATTGGCAGCAAAATCAATGCACTCTGTGTCCCTCACCAAGGACAAGATTAAGGAAGCTCACAGTCAGATGTTGACTAATTGTAAGAAAATTGCGACCAAGGCTACATTAGTGCTCTTGTTCCTTCAGGATGTTCAGGCAGCTATTTCATATGGTGGACCTATAATAGACAGCATGGAGCAAGATTTAGAGCCAAAATTAGAAATGGCCATGAAGATCCAAGCAATGACTCAAATAATTCTCAAGATGCATCAAATGAGTGATATAGCCCATGCTTGGGTGAGTGCTAAAATCACATTACGTAGTTATTTCTCCAAGATGAATCTGATTAAAGAAGCTCGTCAGTTGCAAGAGACCTTTGAGCATGAAATACGTATTTCATTGGTTTATTTTGAAACACTTGCAGATAATGGTTTTCCTAGTTTTGTTGAAGATCAAGGAAATATTCTAGCAAAGAAAAACCTGGATACATTATGGGCTGTTTTCATGACGGATACTTCAGATATTGATAATTTGGAGGAGCCCATCACTGAAGAGCATGTGTTACCATTAATGAGAGAGTTCATTCACATTGAATCTGGATTATTGGAGCTCGATCAAAGGGCCAAACATCTTGATATAGAAAATGTTGAAACTTTTCGATATCTTATGGGTACTCTCAAAGCTCGGGAGGCGATTACCATAGATGGATGGGCTGAAGCAGTTGCGATATATGAATCCACAATAGCACATCTCAAAAAGCAAGATGAAGATGATACAAGTAGCTAACCATCATATGCAGCTGCAAGTGGGAACTCTGTACCCAATGAATAAAGGCCTGGAATCGATTACATTCAAGCGAGCTGAATACCCCGTGAGTCGCCAAAAATGTTTGCATTTTTGCCACATTGGAATTTTGTTGTAGTGTGCCACATTGACATTTCGTTGTAATCATTGGTGCCTCATTAGAATTTTTTTGTAATCTTTGTTCGAAAATAGTTTTTCTTTTTTAAGTGTTTTCACACATTGAACACTTTTTCCTATGGATGTAATTTTGGGTGAAGTTTGGTGCAAATCTTCCTTGAAAAGAGATTAATCTTGATAAAGATAATTATTGAGGTGATATGATCGTTGAAGCTACCAATTTTAAGCATGTGCTCTTGATTCCAATGTAATATTTTTCATTTTCGAGGCATCAATCACTTCGTGGGCATGCATTTCCAAGGCGCCACCATGGAGATTGAAACTGTATCGATGATTTTTGCTGAAGCTTGATATGCCATGTGATAAAATCATCAGTTATTTTATTTGACATTTGCTCATTGGTTCATTGTTGTGGTCGAGGAGAAAGTTGTTGCTATTGGTGGTTGAGTGGTCGACACTTTGCCTCCACATGTATTTAATGAAAGAGGCGAAAACCTCTATAAATACTAATCAAATTCTTATTGTAAAGGGAGGTTAGATATTTTGCAAGAAAACTCTCTAAGTTCTCTACATCAATAGAAGAGACTTGGCTTTTGAAATTTGCAAGCATTCTTATGTGTGTGATTTCCTTATTTTTTAAAAATCATTTATGTTTATGCTCATGCTCTTGCTGTTAAGTTTTGAATTCTGCATTCTGAATTCAAACCTTTTTGGTTAGTGAGTAGATTTTGAAATGCGATCTGGTGGTTATCTCTACAAAGGTGTGAGTTAAATTCTGTTGCTTTCCTTTTATTATATGCTGTTATAAAACTTGGTGGAATTTTTGCTGTTAGTCTGCCCCAAATTCTACACTTCGGCCTGTGGCTATATTTCCCTTTCTTTCAGTTATTTTTCAATTTCTTTCTTGCATTCCTAGTCTTCAAACAGTGTAGAATTTAGTAAGGGAGCCAGCCCTCTCTGGAGATCGGTTTGAAGGAATTTTCTTTTTCCCTCGACCTTTCAATGTTGGTCGAGTCTTAGGTAGATTTGTGACCAACAGTTTCTTACCTAGAAGACATTTGGACTTCCTCCATCAATTCTAAAGGACAAAGACTCACAACCCATCCTCACGCTGGTTTGATTATCCTTGAGAGAAATATCTAAAAAGTCATTTCTCAAGCCTCTACAATGAGATACATTCTCTCTAACTTCTCTAATTGAAACTTGATTTTTTTTGGAAATTTTATCTTTTCCAGAGCCTAAGGAAAAGGAGTATAGGTCATCATTGCAATCACTCAAACCTCCCAACTCATCCTTGATTGAATTGTCTATAGGAACAGTTTGATATTCAATCAATCTCAAAATATATTCTACAACCAGATTGTGTTTGATTGTAAACTGCTCAAAAACTAAGAATACCAAACCTTGGTGAATGGGATTCATGCCTCTACCACCTTGAACATCCATCATGGTCTTCTTCATCGACTAGAAGAGAAAAAGTGGAATATTCATCCAGATTTACCTCCTAAGGTGATTAAAAAACATAGCATGGAAGCTCTAAATCACATCATACGTGGAATCAAGAGTGAAGTAATCCATAATCACTCTGGTCACTCTATCCCAGGGAGGGGAAAGAGCCTTCATACTAAACCCATTTTGCATTCTCAAAATAAGTTCATCCACATCAAAAAAAAAATTATTTCCTTGAGAAAAGAGTTCTTATCCCTATTATGATAGGCCCCATCCAAAGGAATACTAGTGGTCCTATTGATCAACTCAATCAAAACTTCAAAATACGAATTACCCACTCTCACTCATCCATCATTCCAAGTGTGGGCCATCCATTTTAAAAGGATTAAATTATGGCCATGAAATTTTTGAATACAATTCAAAAGCCCCCCATTCAATAAAATCAATTTAACCTCCTCATCAATCAACACTGAAATAGGTTCCAAATGAAGCTTAGCAAGGTGAGATTTGGGATTTGAAGTCTTGGCTTTACCCATGAGAAAACAAATACAACTCACAAAGCCTACACTCAACAGTAAGGCATCGATCGAGATCAAAAAAGGAGGGGCAAGCAAACCCGGTCTGGAAAAGTTTGCAGCATCAAATCTCAGGACCTACTATCAATTAAAACCAAAGCATCCAAAAAAGCACCACAATTTGAACTCCAAACCATGTTAGGTTTCCCATATTGACCATGGACATCCAGTAGAGATAATAAAACCATACCTTGCATCTCATCTGCCCATTTATCCATCTCATGAATACATAAGACCAAAAAATTAAAAAAATCCAGGACGACTAATTCAAACGAATCGCCCTCTTCAAAAATTAAATATTGACTTTCGAGACCCACTCTACACTCAAGATAATAATAATTCAAAGAAAATATATGTCATTGATTAAGTCTTCCAAGAAAAAGAGGACAAAAGTTCACCCAAGAATCTAGTCCACTTTCCTGAAGAAAAGAAGTAAATGTCAGCTTATTAAACCATAAGAAAACCACATAACAAGGGATTGAAACTTACAAAGAGCAATAACTATCCCAACTAAGCTCCCTAGGATACAACAAAAAATTGAATTTAGGGAATTAAATATAGCTTGAAACCACATCACCTCACATGATTTAAAATGCAAGGTACATTGGAAGGTAAAAAATCTCCAAAACCCGACGAGATCCATGCGCTCAAAAAGAGCATTGCTCAAAAGTCTCACTTTCAAAAATTTATCGAACCTCTGATAGACATATAGAATTCCATTCATTGATACGATTTAAGAGGTCCTCTAGGAAATCCCTTTTCTAGACAGAATATCTTGGACAAATAGTACCCAGATTTACCATAAAGTCAGTGATAGAATTACATTTCCTCAGCACATGAGTTATCGATACTTGGCTAAGATGTTGAAGACTACTTCTTGCTTCTTCCATTATATTTTCCAGCTTTCAACTGGGTGAAATAGTACCATTAAGCATGTTAATCACATTCATTGAATCACCTTCAATAACCATATTTAGGATCCCCAAGTCAATTAACAACAAAATACCTTGGAATGCGGCTCTAGCTTCCATGAACTAAGAGGTTTGGGAAAATAAATTTTCTACATAAGCCACTACCAACTCTATGTTACTGTCTCTAATAACACCACCATCTCTGGTAATTCCAGGATTACCTTTAGAGGTATCATCAAAGTTCAATTTAAACCAACCAATTAGAGAGGGGACCACTTAACTATACTCCTAGGATTAGGAGCACTAGTACCTAGAGAAATCGATGTAAAGCCCAACTCATCCTCCAAATTTGCTTCATTAGGAGAGAAAATATATCTAAGTTTCCTCGGATCTTTAAAAATCGAAGGGATATTTTCAACAACACTCCACAGGATTCTCGAACTAACATGAAAAACCTTTTTTTTTAACTTTTAAATGCCCTCATGTTTCATTCTTTCCAAACCCCTAGAGGATGTGGGGAAGCAAGAAAGTCCACAAGTATTTAAGATAGGGAGGCAAATGGAGAGGTTCATTGTTGAGTGTAGTCAACCAGAGAACTTTGCATCACCCACTGAACCCCAAGCTTAAAAAAAAATTAATGAACAAACTTCCTAAAAGATAGAGCAATGAAGAAGCAAGTGATTAGTAGACTCCTAGTAGGCTTCACATAAAAAGTATTTGTTCACAATATTAAAGCCTCTCTTGAGTAGGTTTTCGATGGGTAGAATTTTGTTTTCCACTACCAACCAAAAGAGCACATTAATCTTAGGAATTAATTTTTTTAATCATATTTTTCCAACTAGGAAGGGGTTGTCAACCTTCATATCCAATAGCGCATAATTCGACTTAATCGAATAATATCCTTCACTATCCTCGGTCCAAATCAATCTCTCTTCAACCTCCTCCAACCTCAAGACTTGAAATTAAATCTTGTTGATGATTACACTCCAATCTTGTTGGACTTCCACATCCTCCACTGTATATGGAAGTTGATACCAATATTTACAGCCATTAGACTCCAAAATAAAATTTGCCATCGTAATCTTTCCTAACTCTCTAGTAATCGATAAAAAAACACTAAGTCATTTATTAGATAACAATAGACTATCCCTAAGCCAAACATCATACCAAAAATCCACTATCGCTCCACTTCCAATAACCCATCTACTATTATTGCATAAAAAGGACCTAGATTTAACTAAGCTCTACCAAAATGTGGATCCACCACCTAGAAGAGGGTCAAAAAGAAAATTATTAAAATTATACTTGGACTTGAGGATGTGGATCCATTGCACTTGCTTTATTTGAAGCCACCTTCCAACCCAATTTACCCACAAGGGCCTTGTTCATATGGAAAGCTCTTTTAAGATCCAAGCCACCATTCTTCTTATGATAGCAAATCTACTCCCATGAAGCTAGGTGAAACTTTTCTTTCATCTCAGGTCTAGCCCAGAGAAAATATTTTCAAATGTTTTTAAACTTTGCAGCAATCCTACCAGGAAGTCTAAAGAGAGACATAAAAAAATAAGGATGCTTTGGAGAGTGCTTTGAACCAAAACCAATTTTCTAACCTGACTCAAAAGGGCTTTCTTCCACGAAGATAACTTATAATGCATCCTCTAAAAAACCAGCGTCCAAAGGGAATCCTTGATTTTACCTAAGAAGAGAGGGAGGTCAAGATAAGTGGTTGGGAAGGAAACAATTCTACAGTTAAGAATGCTTGTGATATTTCTCTAGCACTCCCCTAGAGACATAAAAAAATAGGAATTTTTTTTCCTTATTGCTAGTTCTAAACGTTTAAATCAAAGAGTAGATTCTTAAATATTTATTTCCACAAAAATATATATTTGACTTAAACTATATATAATCTAACATGTCATGGTAGCCATTCTTATTAATAACTAAACACACCATACTATACCATCAATGGATTCCAAGATAAAACCAAAGAAACTAAAATTAGGCCATGATTGAACTTTAATTTTTAAGTTTTATAGACATCTAATATTTCTCTTATTGTTATACCTATCTCAATGGTATGGGTGCTTGTTACAATACTGTGTCCACTTGGAATATAGTTGCACTTTTTACAATAGTCATTACAATATTTCAAGTAGTATTTTTGGTGAGGTTGGACCTTCATAATCCTTATGTTTG
Organism: Wollemia nobilis; assembly: GCA_028583015.1. NCBI lineage: Eukaryota > Viridiplantae > Streptophyta > Pinopsida > Araucariales > Araucariaceae > Wollemia > Wollemia nobilis. The sequence goes on from JAQPPZ010003204.1 coordinate 3,113,867, forward strand.
TCATTTTAGTTTGCTAAAAAAATAAAAATAAATTTATTGAATATATCATTGTCCTATAAACCATAATAACACCATAAGGTCATTTTCATGACACCACAATGCTAAAGGCATTGGGCTCTCCTAGTATAAATCCAATTTTGATTCATGGGGAGGGTGGCCCTCAATGTGGCCCCAATTGAATGATTCAATTGTGTTTCCAACCAAAAAAATACACCATAAGTAAATATGTAAACTACTATTGTAGTTCTTTAATAAATAAATAAATAAATATGTAAAAAGTGTTAAAAATTTTCAATATTCTCGCATGCTTCATGTTATTGAATCACTAATAATTTTCTTTATTCCATTTTATCCTTATATAAATTCTCATATAGTATTTCATTTTAAACATCAATCATATGAACATTTTTTTTTTAAATTTACATGGTGGAATCGGTAGCCACCATGAATCCGAGCAGGCTGTCCAGCTTTTTATGGACGCCACAATATTCTGCGTTATCCGCCCCAGAAGTCGCCACATAGATCTTTGTGCAGTCCGCCCCTATAACCACCATGCCACAATCATTTTAAACCTTTTACGTCATTGAAAGCACCAAGAAAGGGACAAGAAATTATGACTTAATCATCTAATAATTTTTTTTAACTCTCGTTAAAACATTACCATATGATCTAGAAAATAAAATATTGTGCTTTAAATAATTACAAAAAATCTAATATTTTATCCATCTATATTATCCTATCCATACCAAGATAACTCATTCAAAATTATATTATTATAATACAAACATTCATATAACTCTTAGCTATAAACTTCACATTTTTAATAAGATCATGCACTCTAGGTCTAAGAATACAAAACTAGGAAATAAAGATTCCTTTTTGGATCCACTTGAATTCAACTCATTATCATAAAAGTTACTCATGTTAAAGGGATTCTAATTGTAAATAGGAAATTATATATGTATCTTTACCATAATTATTATGTAATTTATATTTTCTTAATGTATTGATATAAAACCACAATGCAAGTAGGAATGAATGGATTCAACACTTTATCAAGAAAAATAAATATAAAATATTACTTATTTTATAAAAATATAAAATATTGATATGGTTCCCATAGATACTAAAATACTTCATTAATATAATAGAAACACCTTAATCAATGTATAAAATATTGTGTGAATTTGTTTGTATAAATACCACCCATGATGTAGTGGCATAAATTCCCACAACCATCAAGACAATATATTAATATTTCATATTATAATCATGGATCATCTTTATAGCGAAAAATTCCTATGGCATAAATTATAATATAGAAAAAGTATGGAGTTAATAGTATCGTAAGGAAAAATGTTAATATTATGGAACACTCTCCCTTGAGTTTATAATTATCAATAAAAATGTAACATTGCTATAAACCTTTTCTTAGTTGAGATTGTTCCATGTTAAATTATTCCTATAATGGAATGTAAGTAACATCAACTTGATAAAATTTTAGATATTTATAACCTAATTTAACAAAACCAAATAAAATTTCAATGTAGGTTTGTCCTTATAATGGATTCAAATCTCAATATGCTTGCTTTATGCTCCTTGATTTCAAAAAAAGAGTATAACACTTTGACTATAACAATATAAAGTATTGTGGTCTATTTAAGGAAGATTCAAGTGATAGAAAACATTTATCTAATTTGGATGTATCTCAATTAGGATAACATTGTAGTACTCTACTTTATAACAAAAACAACAATTTTTTTTGCATCACTTTAAAAAACTAGTCCATAATAGAAAAAATAAATACCTTGAAGTAGACTTTCTTTCATCTTGATCAATAGAAATGAATGGGGATAATTGGTACATAAAAATATCCCCATGAGATCAATCTTTATGTAATCTAGAATATGATTAGTAATATTTTTGTCCACCTTTGTAACACAAGTGGAGAAGGTGATCTTAGACCCATTGAATGGGAGATCCACGGTTTGAAGCTTTACAATAGGAAGGGGACACAAAAAATCTCATATGGATTCCCTCTAGATAGTGGTATACCTGGATGGAACAACACTGTCGGCCACTTAAGAGTGGCTCTTGAGGTTTTCTCTCTACCCTAAGATTTTTAGGCACTCACCAAGAAGAGACCTAGGTTCAAACCTTGAATACATATCTATTGCAAAGGTAGTAGTTTGATCTGAATCCTCTAAGTGCATGTTAGAATTACGATGATGATAAGAACCCCGAGCGAATGATGGTCATCCTCATGTTAGGTCAACAATAACAAAGTGGTATAGGCTTGTTGGGAGCAGCCCCTGTGGTTTGAACCCTACACTTGGAAGTTACTAAAAATAGTGTGGATGTAACCAACTCCCTTATGTATCACAAAAAAACATTCCACTAATTCTACTGAGATATTAAAAAATGCATTTTTTTTCATTATAGTGTCACCATGCACATGGGGACTCAAGGAAACATGAACCCTAGATCTCCTTAAAGTGATTTTCCTTAATGAGATTTGAGGGCTTGGTTCAATGGTCAAAACGCTTCTCTAGGAGTACGAAGACTAGGGTTCCAATTTTTTGAGCCCCGTAGTACCGATGGGCATGTCACATCAGCATAACTGGCTACATAAAAAGTGTACCCGATGCAATTGGAGGTTATAATAACTACAAGAAGTGAGATTCGCACCCATGAAGAAATTTAGAAAATTGTAACGAATGAGTGGTTCCTCTAGTATAATAAAAAAAGTAATTTTCCTTAATCACCACACTAGTAACCACCAATGATTAATATATGATAGCATCATCTTAAAAGTAAAGGAATCCTCTAACTACAACATTGATGACAATAAAAATTAAAAAAGATTATAATTATCTTCCAAAGACCATCATATACATATAGTGAACATTAGAGATAAATCACCAAATATGAAAATATAATGTAATATGGATTACAATTATATTCCAAAGACTATCATATACATATAGTGAATGTTAGAGATAGATCACCAAATAAAGTTAAAGAATATGAATTGTTAGAGATAAATCACTAAATAAGAATACGAATTATCAAAATACAATGAAGTAAGCCTAACTCTAAAATTAACACATCCCAATCCCACTGATTCAACCCCAATGGAGTCCCATGCTACTGAAGCCAAAGGCAGACTATTGAGGAGAAAAAGGAAAGGTGTTCGACCCTCTCCTCGTAGAATTTCATGATGCCTAAAAAGGAAGTGTACTGACGGCTGCTAGCTCATACCCGAGGTCATCTTAGATGATGAGGAAGATGATAGGTACAATGTTGATGATGCGCTTTGATCCAAGACCATTGATCACATTTCTAGAGTGGTGGAACAACTCACGGAAGCATCCAACATGGTTAGGGAGGCGTGCGTCATCTTTTCTAACACCATCAAGGAGCTCCATGAACTCCCGATTGCCCTCAATGTCCTCCTTGCAAAACAGGAGGATGAAGATGATTCACAGTAGTATTGGGATTGGGGTAGTCAACAGATAATTTTCTCATAAAATTTTAAATTGTGGTGTTGTTATTTCTCATAATCATGGATTCGAGTCTGTATATTTGTTTTAATATTCTTATTTTGTTTTTAGAGCCAGTTTGTATAAGACCTTTACAGGTTGTTGATTGCCTTCATGTTCATCCCTGACTTTAGGATGCTTCAAATTTTGTACTATTGACATTTTGAATGCCCTATGTAATAAATATTGGGACCCTTCAACCCAACAATTAATTTAAATCTTTTAATTACAAAAACAAAAATAACACATCCAATTATTACAACCTTAAAATCATATCATATTAAAAAATATATTGTATTTGTAAAACACATAAAATTTATATTACTTAAATATTATAAATAAATTGGGCCATGGATAGGGTTGAGAGGGGAGGGCTCTGGTCCCTCCCCTGCTCCCCCTCCCATGGCTCCTGGTTTCTGCCCAGTCCCTGGCTCAACCCAGGTCATCCCTCCCGGGGAGTGGTTGTTTGCAGATGATCTCCTGGGGGGAGATCCTTCTCCACTATCTGCGCCCCTCCCGGCCGGCTAGGGTTTCCTTGGTTGTTTTTTCGGACTAGTGCTTCCCAGGGATCCCTGTTTGGTTGGGGATCCCTTTCCTTTTTCCCTCAGGCTTCCCCCTGGGGTTTTTTGCAGGTGATTCGCGTGGATCTGGTCCCCTGCGTTTCTCGGTGCGGTGGAGGTGACGATTTAGGGTTTGGACAGCTTCCCCCTTTTTCTTGTGAATCCTCGACAGGCTCTGTGCTTGGACGGGATTCTTGGTCCCTGCTGCTGGGATCCTCTTCTATTTTCCCGGGGCGGGTTCCTTGTGGTGCAACTCTCTGGTCACTTCCTGATGGACTGGATCCTCTCTGTGCTGGCTGTCGGCTTCCTACAGAATGGCTCTCGCTGAACTGAATGTTTTCCCGGTGGGCGGGATGGTTTCTCCATAGGGCGGGATCCGCCAAATCCGTCAATTTTCCCGCGAGGCGGGATCCTGTCTTTTCTGCTGGTTTCCCGGATGGCGGGATTTCCCTGTTGCTTCCCGCTAGGCGGGACTGTTTGTGGTGGTTTTGACTGCTTCCCACGAGGCAGGATTTTATTGTAACGGTTTTTCTTTGCTTCCTGCTAGGCGGGATCTTCTCGATGGTGGTTTTTGGCTACTCCCCGCTGAGCGGGATCTCCAAAACTACTTTTTTTCTTATTTGTTTGTTTCCCGCCGAGAGGGATTGTTTCATGCTTACTGTTACCGCTGGGCGGGATTTCTGTTTTGGTGTTCAGTTTCAAGGGATTGATGCCCTAGGCCCATTGCTTATGTAATCAAGTTTTGGGATCCTTGTTAAAACCCGCTATAAATACAAACACATAATTATCAAAAAAAAAAATATTATAAATAAATTTAAATAAATCAAATTAAATAAAAACAATTGTACATATTTTACCCTTATCCAACTTTTATTATTTTTAGCATAAACTTTATACTTATTTTATATTATTTTATTAAAATCATAAAATTAAAATTTAAAATTAAATTTGTAAAAAAATAATATCTTTTTTAATTTACATAGTGGAATCCGAAGCCGTCACAAATCCGAGTAAGTTGTCCAACTTTATACTTATTTTATATTATTTTATTAAAATCATAAAATTAAATTTGTATAAAAATAATATTTTTAAAATTTACATGGTGGAATCGATAGCGGCCACAAATCCGAGTAGATTGAAAACACCAAAAAAGATAAGCTTTCAATCTGATGAAGCTTAAAATTTGAACCTTGGACCTCTACCCCTTTAGCCTACACCTCCAATCTAAAATAATAATATTTTAAAATATATTTATTTATATTATAAATAATGGTTAACATTTTTCACATATAATATTTTACTTTAATTATAGATTTATTCGTATTTATATAAATATACACGTTTGTAAGTTTTTTTTCTAAACTATCACTTAAGAAACATAATATCCATATTTGAAGGTTAATATTAAAATCAAATAAAATGTTTTAAAATGTGCATTGAAATAGGAAATAACCTAGCCGATTACGCTTGTCTTTTTTTTCAAACTTTGGAAATTTTATTATAATCACTACTCCACCTAGTTGTTAACTTTGGAATTTTTGTTATAATCTCTACTCCACCTTGATGTTAATTTTGAAATTGTTATTATACTCGCTACTCCACATCGTTGTTAATAATGGGCTTGAAATCCCAAGGGTTATCGTTGTTAATAATGGGCTTGAAATCCCAAGGATTACGTGGATTGGTAAGTGTTAATTTGGCTGGACACTTACCAAGAAGAGACTCAGGTTCAAATCTTGGCGGTGTTGCAAAGGTAGTAGTCTAATCCAAATCCTATGATTTTCTCAACACCTAATAATCCATTTCACACCAAGCTATAAAACAACGACGAGGTGAAATAGGTTTGGTGGATGGGATGCAGCCCCTAGATTTGAACTATGCACTTGCCAGCTACTAAAAATAGTGTGATTGTAAAACAATGATGCAGGAGCATCCAATGGTGTAAAAGCAATCTATCTATATATATATATATATGTTTAGATCCATATGTTGGAAATTCAAGTTTCAAGTGAATATTTTTCTCAATTTTCAAATCTCAATCTATATATATATATATATATATGTTTAGATCCATATGTTAGAAATTCAAGTTTCAAGTGAATATTTTCCTCAATTTCCAAATCTCAATCTTTGTAATAAAATTGACTTTATATTCTATTTTATTGAAAAAATATTTAATGTGGGGTTTCTTTTAAATTTTTCTATGATTTAATATTAGATGCGAGTTTATTATTGATTTTAAAGTGTTGGGTGAAGTAGCCTTCACCAAACAATGTCTACTACCTTTACCCCAAACAAAACTCATCTCCAAAATTTAAACCTGAAAATCTTCTTAATCCAAAACTAACCAATCCAAAATTTAAACTTAAAAATCTTCTTAATCCAAAACTTACCAATCTATTAATATTTTGGTTATCTTTATGCTTATTCTTTCCCATGGCCTGAGAAACATCAAAATCTTCTTTATCACTAATTTAGAAAAAAAAATGAGGTTTATTAAGTGAACTGTGGAAGATGGGAATGTCGCGATTTAACTTACATTGATGAGAATCATCCCCAATTCATGACTGTCAGAATTACATTAAAAATATTCATAATTCATCAGTGTGTGACATAGATCAGAATCGTCCCATCTTCATGAATTGTACATATAAAAACATTCGCCGAAGTTGTTCTATTGATTTGTGTGGTTTGTGAAGGCTTTGTTAACGACTCCAGTGAAGATGGTCTTATCGCTGAAGTTGTTCTATTGATTTGTGTGGTTTGTGAAGGCTGCCTTAACGACTTTAAGGAAGATGGTCTTACCGGACCAAAAGCTAACTACCTCGGCAAAGCAAAGTAAGCGTTACGAAGGTTTCTGTTCAAATAATACATAAACATGGGTAAACTGGCAGCATTTATAAATTTATACATGGTCGTCGATTTCAATTTTAAAATAATAAAACATGATTTTAATTATATATAATTTATAACCCTAGTTATATCTCTTATTTAAAATTCAAGCATTACATTGTTTTGCCATATTGACAAGAGCTGAACTCCCATTCTCATACAGCGGACTGCATATTTTTGTGGTGGACATGGTTGAGAATTATTTTCAAAGCATGGCTTTGGAGAATATAAGGCCGCAAAGCTTGCAAGTTTTTTTATTCTTTATCATCTTTGTTTCTGCTTGATTTGTTAGTATTAATTTTTAGTATTAGTTGAGTTTTTTCCTCCTTCCTCTATTATATATGAGTACTGGGTATGCTTCAAAATGTTAGAGAAAAAGAAAAATGGAAGCAAGTAAAAGGAATCAAAAGAGTAGAAGAAGGCAGCTGTAAAAACTTCGGATAATCTCATGCACAGACTAATGCACAATCAGCACAACCCTTTACAAAAGGTGAATTGTGCCTTTGCATTTTTATCTTTTGTTTAAGTTTTGAATTCGAAAAGCTTGGTTATAAGTTAATTTTAGGGTTTTATACTTGTTTTGTGTTTGTCTCGTTTTATAAGTTAATTTTAGGGTTTTACACTTGTTTTGTATTTGTCTGGTTTTGTGTAATTGTGCTCAAAATCAGAATTAAAGTTTCACATCGTGCAATGTTCGATTTTATGCAATTGTGCACATAATCGAAAGTAAAGTTTTAGGGTCCCAATTTTGTTCCTTTCAAATTAGCATTAGATCTTGAGCTATCAGTGGGAATCATTTACAATTACAAATCTCATGATTCAATGATGAGAATTATGATTACTGGAACATTTAGATGAAGATTTTATTTGGGTCTGAGGAGCTTTGGGACTTGGTGGAGAATGGATATTCAAAACCTATAGATGCAACAACATTGAGCACTCTTTCTCAAGTTGAGAAATACTTGTTGAAGGAAAACCAAAAGAAGTATTAGAAAGCAATGTTCTGCATTATGCACCCAGTTGAGGGACCATATTTCCCATAATTGTAGCAACAATCAAATTAAAGGAGACAGGAAATTTTAATCCACTCCTTCCAAGGCATCAACAAAGTAAAGTTGGTAAGGTTGCAAATGTTGAAAAGGGAGTTCAAAAATTTATAGATGAGTGAATAAGAGTTCATGAGTGACTTCTTTACCTGCACAATAGGTACCATCAATTAGATGAGCCTGAATGGTGAGAAATATTGAGAACCAAAGAATAGTGGAGAAGATACTGAGAATCCTACCAACAAGGTTTGACTCAGTAGTGATTGTTATTAAATAATCAAGGGAATTAACAACCCTTTTAGTAGATGAGCTCATGCATTCTTTGTGAACTGGATAGCATAGTCCTCATTGGATCAGGAATTTAAGACGTAGGTCTCATTCAAAGACAATAGTAGAAGGGAAGAATCCTAGCAAGAAACCTCAAGTTATTAATGAGGAAGAAGATAGAATAATAGAGGCAAAGGTGGTAGAGGCCATGAACGAGGAGGAAGAACAAACTACTCCAACAAAGGAGAATTTGGCTACAATTTCCATCAAGCAAGAGGGAGAGGTAGCAACAAAAATCAGCAAAGAGGATCAAATTAGAGACATGATAAATCTAAAATCCAATGTTATTAATACAAGAAGTCTGGCCATTATAGTTATGAGTGTAGAAAGAAGATGTCTATGAAAAACAAACAACAAATCTACTATACCAATGAGAATGAGAATGTAGAAAATATATATACATGTGGATGTATGATGTTAGCTTACAGTGTTTATGAAGAGAGTCTTGATAGTGGTTGTAGTAACCACATCTAGGAATAGAGAAATATTCTCACTACTAGATGAAACCATCAATTCTAAAGTGAATATGGGAAACAATAGCAAGGTACCTATCATGAGAAAAGGGACAATTATAATTTGAAAAAAACAAGGAAAAAGAAAAGACGTCCCTGATAGATATTATGTGCTTGGGCTAAAACATAATTTGTTGAGCGTTGGGTAGCTTGTGTAAAAGGGGCACAAAGTATATTTTGAAAATGGAGCCTACATAATTAGAGATAAACAAAATAGGCTCATAGAAAATGTAGCCATAATAAAAAATAAGATGTTTCCTCTAAAAAATTAGAGTGAAATGTTGTAATAATTTAGTCTACATAGCTATGGCATCTTAGATTTGGTCACTTGAGTTTTAATGGCCTAAATTGTTTGCATAAAAATTAGATGGTGAGGGGATCACCTCTAATAGAGCAGCCCAATCAAGCATATGAATGTTACCTTATAGGAAAGCAACATAGGGATGCATTCCCTACAAGAAATTCATGGAGAGCTTCATAGCCATTACAACTAGTGCATTCAAACATATGTAGGCCTATGCAAACCGGCTCATTTGCCAATAAGAGATACTTTTTGACTTTTATAGATGATTTCAGTTGAAATACATGGGTATATCCCCTCAAACAAAATTTAGAAGTGTTTAAAAATTTTGGTTTTAAAGCATTGGTTGAAAAGTAGAGTGGATATTATGTGAAGACTATTAGAATAGATATATGAGGCGAGTACATCTCCAATAAATTCCACAACTTTTGTAAAGCAAATAGAATTAGAAGGTAGTTCATAGCCAAACACACCAAAACAAAATAGTGTAGCAAAGAGAAAGAACATAACCATAATGGAGATGGCAAGGAGCATGTTGAAGATAAAATCATTATCAAATGATTTTTAGAAAGAGGTTGTAGTATGTGTAGTTTATCTGCTAAATAGATATCCCACAAAGAGTGTGAAGGACATGTGCCCACAAGAAGCATGAAGCAACAAAAATCTAAGTGTTGCTTGCTTAAGAGTTTGGGTGCATAGCATATACACATATTCTAAATGAGAAGAGAAGAAATTTGTATGATAGGGAAAAAAATACATCTTCATTAGGTATAGTGAAGAGTCAAAGACCTGCAGATTGTATAACCTTACCACAAATAAGTTTATCATAAGGAGAGATGTAAATTTCATGGAATATGAAGCTTGGAATTGGAATTCTAAGAGTGGTCAACAAGAGCCAGCAAGTATTGAGTCTAAAGGATTGAATGAAAAAGTATAGATCAACCTGTAGCTTCAAGCAGCAATACCAATGCGGGCAACATCCCTTATTCATCATCAAGCTTACCACCACTTGCAAGAATGATATCCAACATGAGAATGCCATCAAAGACAAGGAGCTTGCAAGAATTGTATTAGGTAACAAGAAATAAAATAGAAGATGAAGCACACTCTAATTTTGCTTTATTTGAAGAAGCAAGTAAATATAGTAAATGGGTGAAATGTGATCCTATTTTATTTGAAGAAGCAAGTAAATATAGTAAATGGGTGAAAGCCATGGATGATGAGATAGAAGCTATAGATAAAAATAAAACTTGGGTGCTAGTGGATATTCCAACATGAAATAAAACTATTGGTGTGAAATGATTGTATAAAACCAAGTTTAATACCCAAGGTGATGTTGAAAGACATAAAGCAAGGCTAGTTGCAAAAGGCTATAAGCAGAAGTCACACATTGACTATGATAAAGTGTATGCACTTGTAGTGAGGCTTTAAACAATGAGAATTATCCTAGCATTGGCAGCCCAAAAGGGGTGAAAATTATACCAGATAGATGTCAAGTCTACCTTCCTAAATGGAGTATTGGAATAAGAGGTCTGCATAGACCAACCACTTGGCTACTAAAAGGGCAAGAAGGAAAGGTGCTAAAACTAAAGAAAATTGTGTATAGGTTAAGGCAAGCACCTAGGTCTTGGTATAGCTATATTGATGCATACTTTCAAGAGAATGACTTCACAAAATCCCCAAATGAGCACACTCTATACATTAAGACCATTGCACAAGGAAATATGATTATAGTCTATTTGTATGTAGGTGATCTGATTTACATTGGCAATAGCAATATGTTGTTTGACTAGTTTAGAAATGCTATGAAAAGTGAGTTTGAGATGACAAACATGGGCTTAATGAAGTATTTTCTTGGCATTGAAGCTATCCAATTTTTAGATGGTATCTTCATTTATCAAGGCAAATATGCCAAATATGTTTTTAAGAGGTTCAAAATGGATAATAGCAAACCAAACAACACACCAATTACAACAAGTCTAAAATTGAGCAAGCATGATTGTAGTAATAATGTTGATCCGAAATTCTATAAAATATTAGTTGGAAGTCTCATGTATTTGATGGCAACTAGACCTAGCCTAATGTTTACAGTGACTTTAATCAATAAATTCATGGAAGGACTAAAGAACACTCACTTACAAGCAAGCAAAATAATATTGTGGTATGTCAATGGAATTAAAGACCATGGAATATTTTATACAAGATCAAAAAACTTGAGCTTGTTGGGTTCACATATAGTGATTGAGCTAGTAATATTGTTGATTGGATGAGCACTTTCAATTATAAATTTCATCTTGAATAATATGTAGTTTCATGGTTATCTAAGAAACAACCAATTGTTACATTATCCACTACTAAAGTAGAGTATGTTATTACCACTTTAGATAACAATACTATTAGATGAGTTAAATCATCTAACAATACTATTAGATGAGTTAAATCATCAAAAAAAAAGGATAACTATAGTATTTTGCAACAATAATTCTACTATAGCATTGTCAAAATATTTGGTGTTTCATGACAGAAGCAAGTACATCGATATTCAATATCATTTTGTCAAAGAGCTGGTGAAAAATAATGAAATTGAGTTGTTATTTTGTAGGTCCAAGGCGTAGGTTGCAAATATCTTCAAAAGACCTTTAAAAGAAGAAAATTTTGAAAGGCTGAAGAAAATATTGAGTCGAAGATTTTGTGAAATCAAGCTTAAGGGAGGATGTTGGAAATTAATCCAAATTTCACCTACCTACCTTGACAGATCTTATTTTTATCGAATATTAGAATTCATTTCCAGATTTTGGAGCCCTTGTATTGACTCATGGTAATTGTAGTTGTTCGATGATTAAAATGTCACATGTCCATTAATTCATACGTTAGTTGAAATTTTCCCAAATCCTTCTTTGACTATATATATGAATGTTGGGTGTGCTTCAAAATGTTAGATAAGAAGAAATATGAAGGAAAGTAAAAGAAATTGAAGCAACAAACGCAATAAGTAGAAGATAATTGCAAGCAACAAACACAAAAGGTAGAAGAAGACAATTGCAAAGCCTTTGAGAAATCTCCTATATAAAATAGTGCAGCATCAACCCAACCCTTTGTAAACGTGAAGAAAACTTCTCATGAAAAAACTTCCAATAAAAAAACTTTGGCTTATTATAAAAATACGATAGCAAATTTAAAATATTTATTTGTGCCTTTGCACCTTTATCTAATCTATTGTGTGATTTTTCACTTAAATGTTTGCTTTTCAAGGTTGTGCAATCTTAAATTAAAGTAATCTAGAAAGTTTGGTTATAAGATAATTTTAAGTTTTTGGGCTTGTCTTGTGTTTCTTCGATTTTTTTTAGTTCAGTATGGCTTTGTCTATGACAATAATATTAAAATTTTAATATACTTGTGTTTCTTTGGTTTTATGCAGTTCATAGAAATAGAGCACAACGTGAGAATAACTATCATTGTCTAGATAAAGTGAAGTTATGTTATAAATAGAGCATGACGCAAGGAATAAACAATTGCTTTTCATATGTTTCACCTCCAGACTCTTCTACCCCTCTTGTTTTCCTGAAAACCAAGTATGTTAATTGAACCATCTTTTATTCTTCTTTCTTTTAAGTGTTCTAAAGCACTAATTCTGGAAGTTTATTTGTTCAGATTTTTTTAGGCTTGCAATCCTTATTAATAATGTTATTTGTTTAACAATATTTAAGATCTAAAAGTTGTAAGTTTATTGTAGTAGTAAGATTTTTGGTTTTTGAAAAGTTAAGATTTAAACCTTAACATGATGTGTAAACTCATTATAAAAAAAAATTTGCAAGAATGGTGTAATAGTTAGTGAGAGAATTTAAATCACCAGCGTGAAAGTGGAATCGGGCTAGTCCAATATCACTTTCGTGCTGGTGATTTAAATTCTCTTAAATTGGTATCAGAGCAAAAAGGAAGGATCAATATCCACATCAGGCAAGGCGAAAAGAAACAAATTAGTGATGTGTATTATATGTCTAGGTTGAAACATAACTTGTTGAGCATTGGACAACTTGTGTAGAAGGGGTGAAATTTTCAATTTAAGAATGGAGCTTGTATCATCCGAGAAAAGAAAAATGGGCTAGTTGCAACTATGTCCATGAAAAAGAATGAAATATTCTCTTTGCAGATTCATAATGAATTGCTAATGTTATTAAGTGCAGTTGTGAAATATGTTACCTGGTTGTGGCATCTCAGATTCAATCACCTGAGTTTTAGTGGCTTGAACTTGTTGCACAAGAAGCAAATGATGAAGGGTTTACCCCTCATAGATAAACACAATCAATTTTATGAAGTTTGCTTAGTTGGTAAACAACACAAGGATACATTCCCTACAGGGCAGTCTTGGAGAACTTCACAACCATTAGAGTTGGTGCATTCTAATATTTGCAGTCCAATTCAAACTAGCACATTTACCAAAAATAAATATTTTTTGAATTTCATTGATGATTTCAGTCAGAGGACATGAGTATATCCCATCAAGAAAAATTCAGAAGCTTTTCGAAAATTTAAAGAGTTGAAAGCTCTGGTTGAGAAATAGAGTGGCTATTTTGTGAAGACTCTTAGGATAGATGGAGGAGGTGAGTATATCTCCAATAAATTCCATAATTTTTGTAAGAAAAATAGAATTCGAAGGCACCTCACTACTAGATATACACCACAGCATAATGGTGTTGCAGAGAGGAAGAACAGAACCATTATGGATATGACATGAATTATGTTGAAGGTAAAAGGATTACCACATGAGTTCTGGGTAGAAGTTGTATGTTGTGCAGTTTATCTATTCAACAAATGTCCCACAAAGAGTATGAAGAACAAAATTTCTCAAGAGGTATGGAGCAAACAGAAGCCAAGAATTGCTCACTTAATATTTTTCAGGTGCATATCATATGCACACATTCTAGATGAGAAGAGAAAGAAGTTGTATGACAAGGAAGAGAAATGTATCTTCACTGGCTATAGTGAAGAATCAAAGGCTTACAAGCTATATAATCATGTAACCAAGAAGCTGATAATTAGCAGAGATGTAAAGTTCCTACAAGATGAAGCATGGGACTAGAAATCAAAGATTGGTCAGTAAGAGCCAGCAACTATTGAGTCTAAAGACTTGGAGGAAAACAATGTGCATCCACTTGTAGCTTCAAGTAGTAACAATGGTTCTAGTAGCAGCACAACCTCATCATCAAAGTCACCTCCACTTACAACAAGGATCTCCAACTTGAAGACACCATTGAAGATAAGGAGCTTGCAAGACATTTATGAGGTAACCAAGAATGAAATTGATGAAGTAGAACATTTTGACTTTGATTTATTTACTAAGTTTGATCTAATTTCATTTGAAGATGCTATTAAGAATATAAAATGGTTAAAAGCAATGGATGATGAGATAGAATCAATAGAAAATAATCAGACATGGGAGTTGATGGATATTCCATTAGGCAAGAATTCCATTGGTGTAAAATGGATATATAAAACTAATTTTAATTCCCAAGGTGAAGTGGATAGGCATAAGGCCAGACTGGTGGTAAAAGGCTAAAAATAGAAGTCAAGGATTGACTATCATGAGGTGTACGCATATTTGGCTTGATTTGACATGGTCATAATGATTATAGCATTGGCAGCTCAGAAAGGTTGGAAAGTATACTAGATGGATGTCAAGTATACCTTTCTCAATGGTGTGTTGGAAGAAGAGGTCTACCTGGAAAGGCAATAAGGCAAAGTTTTTAAATTGAATAAAGCTCTGCATGGGTTGAAGCAAGCACCCAGAGCTTGGTATGGCAGAAATGATGCTTACTTTTAGGAGAATGGGTTAATCAAATGCCCATATGAGCACACTTTGTATATGAAGACAAATGCATAGGGTGAGATGATAATTTTTTGCTTGTATGTGGATGATCTTATATATATTTGCAATAGCAACATGCTATTTGAGCAGCTCAAAATAGCCATGAAGAAAGAGTTCGAAATGACAGATTTAGGATTGATGAAGTATTTTCTTGGCATTGAAGTTGACTAATCTGTGGATGGCATCTTCATCTCTCAAGGCAAGTATGTTATATATGTCTTGAAGATATTTAGAATGGAGGACAACAAACTAAAAATCACTCTGACAACCACGGGCCTAAAGTTGAGTAAGACAGATTACAGCAACAATATTGATCCAACTTTCTACAAGAGGTTAGTTGGAAGTCTCATGTATTTGACAATAACCAGACCAGACCTAATGTTTGTAGTGAGTCTGATTAGCATATTTATGGAAGCACCTAAGAACACTCACTTGCAGTTATGGAAGAGAATTATGCATTATGTCAATGGGACCAGGAACCATGGGATGTTTTATGTAATGCAAGACTAGCTTGAGTGTGTTGGCTACATATATAGTGATTGGGTTGGCAATATAGATGACAGGAAGAGATATTCCGGTTATACGTCTTGGTTTAGGTGTAATTTCATAGTCATCAAAGAAGCAACCAATTTTTGCTTTATCTACTGTTGAGGTAGAGTATGTTACCACCACCTCAGTTGCATGTCAGGCAGTATGACTGTGAAGAATATTGGGTGAGATCAATCATCACTATGAAGGAGCAACAACAATTTTTTGTGATAATAATTCTACCATAGCACTGTCAAAGAATCCAGTATTTTATGGCTAAAGCAAGCACATCGATATCCACTACCACTTCATCAAGAAATTGGTAAAATTTAATAAAATAGTGTTATTGTTTTGTAGGTCCAAAGATCAAGTTGCGGATATCTTCACAAAAAAATTGGAGGATTTCATTTGAGAGAATTTAAATCACCAGTGCAACAACAAAATTGGGCTAGTTCAATCTGAAGTGAATGCAGTGTATGCATAAGGGGAATGAGATTTACTCTAAATCAAAGTGCGAAAGAAATTCGTAGGCTCAAATATCAAGGTAGTAGGTATGGACTAGATTCCACTCTAGACAAAGAACAAAAAATGTGGACTAGAGAAATAAATAAGTTGACATCATTATGCTTCACAAACTGAGAAAAATAGAAATCCGCTAGGCATAATAGGTAAACACAAGCAGGCTGTGTTCTATTTTTTTTAACTCAGCAAAGGGAGAGGAATAGGGCAAGGTTATGCCCCATGATTTTTAACACAAGGCAAGGAGTGGATTACAATATGGTAGAAATTTGTGGACTACTAAATCTAAAGACTTGCATGTCTTTCCAAGCAAATGTTGAGCAGAATGGAGATAAATAAATATCTTGGATTTAAGTGCAATATAAATCCGCAGATTTTGGAGCAAAGATAAAATTGTGGATTGCACCAAATATTAAGGCAAAAATTAAATATAACTTTATGATAAAATGACCTAAGTTCTATTCTGCTCAATATTACAAGGGAAATGAGTGAAATAGAGCACAATCTCCTTCCACGAGATTTTACAAAAAGTCTCCAGCAGAATGAAATATTTATCAATAGAGTAAGAATAACTTTGCTAAGTTATTTAATGAAAGACACATAAAATGCTTATATTACTGAATATTGGAAATACATCCACATACAATACTTGGGAATACACCCACTGGACTGCAAGATTGAAATATGCATTTTACAATCTCTCAGCTTCTCTGGTCTTCTTCACTCTGAATC
The DNA here is from genome assembly GCA_028583015.1 of Wollemia nobilis. Lineage (NCBI taxonomy): Eukaryota > Viridiplantae > Streptophyta > Pinopsida > Araucariales > Araucariaceae > Wollemia > Wollemia nobilis. The sequence continues at coordinate 3,130,692 of JAQPPZ010003204.1, forward strand.
CTCTACACCACTGCATTCTTCTTCTACTCACTTCTGCTCTAATTTTCTCCAACCAACTTCAACTCTCGGGATATCATCGACTTATATAGTCAGGTAAGGAGGGAAATGCTTACCAGCATTTTGACATACATTAAATTCAAAATTAGGGTTTCCATCCAATCATCGAATAAACTAATAGTTTCAATTGCTAGTAATAACTATGCCTAAAGTGGGTGAACGAATTTGAACAATAAGATCTGTCAGAGATCTATCAAATCTGAAATCAAAATTAATTTCTAACAGTTAGGGTTTTGGCCTCTCTTTGGAAAAGTAGTCGAATATCTACCTGTTGACTCCCTCATGCCTTGGAAATTTGGAGTACTATTGACTATGGGCTTAAGGTTTAAGGTTTATAGAGACAAATCATTCATAGTATTACCGATTTTCACAAAAATATTATAAAAACAATCTCTATGATGTAGAAATTTTAAATAATAGGTTTATATAATTCAATAAGAAATAATTAAATTTCAATAAGATAATATTTGCATCTTGTGAAGATACATATCAAGAAATTTAAAAAAAAAACCATATACATATCAAGAACTTTATATATCAAGAAATAATTTAAATTTTTATTATATTTTTTTCCTTAATTGAGGTGTTTTCACATTTTACAGCTCATTCAGGGTTTTTGATTTAAATGACCTTATTTTGAAGTTTGATATCCCAACGAATGAACGACGTCTTTAAAATGGTGGATGGTGAGTTTACTTACTTCAAAATAATGAAGTCAACATGCATTGAACTAATTGAAATAGCACAAATGAAACACAAGCAGAATAACATGTTATTTATGAACAACATGTATTTCATGAATCTTGTAAGAGTTACTCTTGTTTTTTTAAGAAATCACCATGAAAGAGTTTAATGTAATCTTACCATTCTTATTTTATACGATTCATTCTTCAATTTTTGATATTTGTAAATATAATTGGAGTATACATCCCTTACTGATTTGTGTATAAAATATATGAGAGCATGAAGCTATTCTTATTGAAATAACTTTGAATCCTATTGTTATTTGCGCCAGGGATGGAAATTGGCACAGCTCTTGTGAGGATTGTTACATTATTGGTGTCGAATGGGTAGTATCCATTTATTCCAAAGATATGTTCAAATACATAGGTATATATGATTTTAGTTGAAATACATGGGTATACCCCCTCAAACAAAAGCCAAAAGTGTTTGAAATTTTTAAGTTTAAATCATTAGTTAAAAAGTAGAGTGGATATTATGTTATTTGTGCCAGGGATTGAAATTGGCACAACTTTTGTGAGGATTGTTACATTACTGGTGTCGAACGGGCAGTATCCATTTATTCCAAATATATGTTCAAATTCATGGGTATATATGATTTCAGTTGAAATACATGGGTATAACCCATCAAAAAAAATCCAGAAGTCCTTGCAAATTTTAAGTTTAAAGCATTAGTTGAAAATTAGAATGGATATTATGTGAAGACTCTTAGAATAAATGGATGAGATTAGTACATATCCAATAAATTCCATATTTTTTGTAAAACAAATGGAATTAGAAGGCAGTTCATAACCATACACACACTAGAACAAAATAGTTTAGCAAAGAGAAAGAACATAACCATAATGGAGATGACAATGAGCATGTTGAAGATATACCCCCTCAAGTAGTATCGAACTGATAATGAAAGTTTTAAAGCTTATCTGCTATTTTTTTGACTTCCTCTCCTTCAACTAGGTTAGTAGGAGAATTCCATGATTTGTAGTTGTCACTCACAATAATCTTTGACCTTTAGACCTTTACATACTATACATGTCAGATCCAATGGTGGCCATTTTAGATCATAAATAAGAGTATAAGGATTCAACTAAGCATTAAATAAAAATTTTGTAAAATCTCCTTCATTTGACTAACCCTCAAATTAATTTTTTGATCAATAGTAAATAATATTATATTAAGTTCCATGTTGGTGATCCTTTAATTAGGGTAAGTTTTTTGAACAATTTAATTTCATAAAAAGAACCTATTTATTTTTGAAGTAGCATATTTTCCAACTATATCCTTGGTCTTTGAATAATATTTGGCCAAGTTTTTCCCTTAATGCCAAATAAGTCTATGATTCCACAAGCCTATCCCTTCCATATTATTTCCTCTGCAAACCCTAACCCACTTATAAAAAGGGTGCCTATATTATTCCTCATATCCTTCCAAAGGAAACTTCTTTGAGTTTTATATACTTATTGTAATATTGAAAGTGACATCATATACACAAAGATGGATTGTAGCATGGTCTTTATGAGTTATAGTCTTCCAACCAAGGTTAAAAACTTACTTTTTCATTCTACAAAAAAATATTTAATTATTCTAAAATTGAGTCCCAAAGGTTCTTCTTCTTTCCTATATTAGACAAAGCAATATCCAAATATGTTGATGGAAATTTTTCAACCTTGAACCCTAAAATATCCATAATAATTCATTGTAAATATAGGAAAGTGTTAATGGAAAGTATCATGGATTTTTTCACATTAACCAATCATCCAACATCCTTATCATAGTATAATAATATTTATTCAAACTCTATGACTTCACTAAATGAGATGTGACCCAAAATAAAAGTATCATCAATATAATAGAGATGATATTTAGAGAGACTATTTGTTGCAACATGAATACCTTTTATTTGTATTTCTATTTTTGCATTTGATAAAGCTCTCCCATTAACTTTATAAGAATAAAATAGATAAGGAGATAGTGGGTCATCTAGGTAGGATCCATAGGATTATATGAGGTCATACATTAAATCCAAACACATCAACCTTGACCTAAATCATTTTTTAAAATGTAATGCCTCCTATCATATGATTTATTTATATCTAATTACATAACATTTTCATCCAATGAAGAGAATGTATGGCCTCTGATTACACCATAAATAATTTTTTTACCATAAACAAAATCATCTTATTCCTTTGAAATAACACAATCTAGAATGGATTTTAATTTGGTTGCCATGATTTTTGAATTGATATTATAAATCACATTCCAAAGGATTATTGGAAAAACATTATTAAAATATTTTGTCTTGTTTTTCTTAGAAACCAATGTAATAAAGGCAGCATTGATCTCATTTATTATAGCATTCTTTTTCCTAACCTCTTTAATTACAATCAACATATCAATCTTCAACAAATCCTATATTTTTTTAAATAAAATTACAAGAAATCCTTTGGGGCTAGGTGCTTTGTTAAGGTTAAAAGAGAAAATTGCCTTATGTAGATCCTTCATAAATATCTTCATGTTCAAGATTTAATTTTATCCCTACATGATAATTGATGGGAAATTTTGCAAATGCTTACCTTGAGTCTCTTTATCTTGTTCAATATTTGACATAATACTCCTCTAAGTAGGGCAAGTTTCTTGAATAATTTTATTTCGACAAAAGAACCTATATACTTTTGAAGTAACATTTTTCCAACTATCCTTGGTCTTTCAATAATGTTTAGTCAATTTTTACCCTTATTTCCCAACAAGTCTATGATTCTACAAGTCTATCCCTTCCATACTAATTCCTTTCCACACTCTATCATACTTATAAAAAATATGCACAAAGTTTTCCTCATACCCTTCCAAAGGAAACTTATTTGAGTTTTATTAGATTTGGATGCTATACTTATTGGTAATCTTGAAAGTGGCATCATATACATAGGAAGGGATTACAATTTGGCCTTTATGAGTTATAGCCTTCCAACCATGGTTAAGAAATTATCTTTTCAACCTACCAAACAATATGTCATTCTTTTTAAATTGTGTTCCAAAGCTCCTTCTTCTTTACTATATTAGACAAAGGAATACCCAAATATATTGATGGAAATTTTCCAACCTTGAACCCTAAGATATCCATAATAATCCATTGTAAATTTAGGGTGTTAATGAAAAATATCATGAATTTTGTCATATTAACCAATCATCCAACGACCTTATCATAGTATGATAATATTGATTTAAACTCCATGGCTTCACTAAATAAGGTGTAACCCAAAATAATTTTTTTTACACATAATAGAGATGAGATTTAGAGAGACTATTTATTGCAACTTGAATACCTTTTATTTGTCCTTCCATTTTTGCACTTAAATATTTCCCATTGCCTCTATAGAATAGTAAATAGATAAGGAGATATGGATCATCTTGGTAGAGTCCAAAAGACGATAGGAGGTCATACATTGAATCCATGCACACCAACCTTTATGAAAACTATTTTTGAAAAACGTATAGCTTCCTATCATATGCTTTGTCCATATCTAATTGCATACCCTTTTCATGGAATGAAAAGAATGTATGTCATGCTATGTGATGATTACACCGTCAGGAATTTTTTTAACACAAAAAAAACCACCTTATTTCTTTGAGATAACACAATCTAGAACATTTTTCAATCTATTTTCAATGATATTTGAAATGATCTTATAAATCACATTTCAAAGAATTATTGGATAAATTTTATTAGAGTTTTTTATCTTTTCTTTAATGATGCTCCACTTGATTTGAAATAAAATTTATAACATTTTAATTATAACAATATAGAGAATTATGGTTTATTTAAGGAAGATCCTTATATATCCAATTTGGAAATATCTCGATTACGATAACACTATAGTACTCTACTTTATTGACAAAAATATAAGATTTTGTTTCACATAACTTTAAAAAACTAGTCCAAAATTTAAAGAAGAAAAAAAAACTAGTCCATGATAGAAAAAATGAATACCTTGAAGTAGGCTCTCTCATCAAAATGAATAGAGGTAATTGGTATGTAAAAAAATCTCCATGTAAGAAATATTTATGTAAACTAAAATATGGTTAGTAATATTCCACTAATTATAATGAGATTGAAAAATAAATATAAACAAAAATTGAAAGCAAAGTCAATGCATAATTTTTTCTTTATAATATCACCACGCAACATGGGGACTTAAAACTAAAACCATGAGTTATATGGAGTGTGTGTCAAGCAAACATGAACTCTAGATATCTTTAAAGAGATTACACTTAATCATCACACCATAAAAAAATAACCACCAAGGATTAATATATTATAGCATCATCTTAAGAGTAAGGAAATCCTCTAGATTCAATATTGATGATGAAAATATAATGTGATATGGATTACAATTATCCTTCAAAAACCATCATATATAACCCAATACATACCGTCAATGTTAGTGATAAATCATCAAATAATGTTATAATATATGAAATGTTAAAATAGTGAAGATGAAAATGAACATCATGATTGGCTAATTTATCTACTGCTTGATTTCCTTGTCTATAGATTTTCTTACATTTCATAAATTACCTCTAATAATAGTTAATGACCATCAACCATAATATTTAATCCAATATCCACTTTTTTTTTGTCTATTGCATTAATAATTATTTATGAATCTCCCTCAATTTAAATGTATTTCCATAATTTTTCAATTGCAATTTTAATCCCTTTAAGAATTGCCCTAGCCTTTGCATCATTATTGGTTGAAGTTTTATCTCATTATAAGTGAGGATAATTTTTGCCTTCATTGTTTTAAAAAATACTACCTCCACTAGCTTTTCCTATATTTCCTTTAGAAGCACCATCAAAATTAATTTTGATAAACTCAATTTATAAATGTTTTTTTATCAAAGTATATTTCTTTTAATATTATTATTGTATATGACCCTTATATGTATATTGAAATCCTATAACCAAGTGGCTAGCACCTCCTTTTCCATACTTGAGACTTTTTATGATGAGCCCCATATTTGTAAATATTTTAAGAGAGAGACAATATTATGGTTTCAAACTTGGAAATGATTTTAATATTTTTAAAAAATTCAATTATTTCTTTCAAGCCATGACTTTGAAATTGTATCTACAATTATTATAACTTGTTAAAATATTGGACACTCACTATTATCAAATGCATTTTATATAAAATCATACACTTTTATGAAAAATAAATTTTATTTGAAATAAAAGGTACAATAATAACAATCTACATTAAGAATATTTCCTTAATGTCTCAAATTTTAAGTACATATCATGTTAAATGATACTTAAATTGATATAAACAAGTTTCACTAGCCCAAAATCATCCAAAAGTGGGATTCATCATCTTGCACTCAATTGAATGGGAATGAAAAAAGAGGCCCATGAGAGAAATGGTTTCCTACAAAAATTCTTCCAATCCTTTTGGGATATGATCGTTTGATTTATGGGAGCAAAGTTAAAGCAACTAGGGGTAGAGATTCTGAAATATACGTGGAGATATGACCCTGATGGCAAATTTATAGCTTGGTTAAGGAATGCTCACATCTCGAGGAAATTCAATCATGAATTAAGATCTGATTTGAAAAATGTAGAAGCAAATAGGAAGGAGTATTTCTCCCACTTAGAAAGGATATTTTTCTACAACGATAACCTTAAAAGATAATATATGAAATTTATAATGAAAAAGTAAAATACTTTGACCCTACAATAACAATTGGGGCCTCTCTGCAAAAAATATTTAAGAAGCTAAAATTGAAGTGACAATAATATGAAAGTATAGAAGAGAATAGTATCAATACCCCTTTTTTGGCTACTTCCTCAAGCTAACACATTTATACCTAACAAAATTTTCTCTTGTCCTTCCTTCTTATAGAAAGTACAAACACACTTTTTAAAAGGCCTTTTAGCTTTCTTCTCTCCTTGTTTTTGCTTTTTGTTAATATTTTTCTTAATCACTTCCTTTGCATAATCCTTGATGGTGTGAGAACAACTCTTATGGATTTATCATTGAGTGCAATGGTGAAGAACATACATTATCATCAAGAGAAGGAGATGCAACACTTAGAAAGTAAACCCAAAGCATATCAAATACAATGGAAATTATTGCATGTCCAAAATACTATTGAACATAATATTTAAAAGCTCAATGTCATCTCCATAAACATCCTTTTATCCATTTTCAATACCTCTAGTAGTGTGGATACCTTCTTCCAACTTCTTAAGCCAACTGATGTACTCATCGATAGTCTTAAAATTTTCCATGTTCAACCTCACAAGTTCTACTTCCAATCTTTGATTAGTGAAGATTCAATGTGATCACACAAGTTCTAAAACTTATCCAATATCTCCTTGGGGTCCAAAGTGTTATTGACATGAGTGCCATAGATCTCATCAATATAATGAATAATCACACCAAGTGGTCCATCCTTATTATTCTTTAGTATCTACTTTATATCATTAAAATCATTGTCTTAAGGGACCTCATTTATATATTTGACCAATTCTTTACTCCAAAGAATATATTCAATCTTGATTTTCCAAGTATTATAGTTTAGCCCATTTAATAATGGCACATGTTGATATATATTTTCTTGTCAAAATATAGTCTCCTACATGTAGTGACCAAAAAAATTATTATCAATAGAAAGATATCCAAAAATAATATTATTTGAAAAAAGGGATAAAAATGTTTCCATATGCAAGATTATGGCCCTTAGAAGTTTAGCTCTAAAATCACACAATTTCCAACAAAACCTCTTAAACAAATTTTAAAAATATTTGTGCATTCAATGAATAGGATATTTTCATGTATCACTGACTAAGTGGTTGAGGGACTAACAACTAAACATTGACTGAATAGGGAAATCATAATTTATCTTCTACCAAGGATTGTTGTTTTGTGTAAGGCGATACCACTTGGACATAAAATATACACTGCTAGATAGGGTATGGGTAAACCAAAGTGTTATGTGTTACCTTCTGGTTCCAACTGAAAGCATGTCTACGGAAGCACAGGCACACCGGGTGTGATGCAAACAAAAGTAGTTGTATTAACGAAATACTAAGTGCATGAAAAAGGGAAAGCGAAGCGTGAATGAAACGAGATGTAAAGCAAAAACAAAGGTGCATCCTCTTTTATTAATTTTTCTTATGATCAGGTTACAATACGTCTCCCCCCTAATTTCAGGGGCTCGAAGCGTTCGATACAATTTTATTACACCAACGGACGATACGCTTCCCTTCGGGATCTTTCGCGTGCCCACATTCGAAATGGGTGGACCAAACATCGTCGTCGCTTGTGTGAATACATTATTAGTTCTTTGTTACCCCTCCGATGTTGAGATCCTACATACAAAGAAATAGCAAATGATTAATAGCACATGTAGATGGAGGGAAACATGCAATCCCCAAGGCCTCCGGTTAATGCATACATGAAATAATTAAAATAGTGATCAAAACTTATCAGAATGAAATGAAATTTGGACAGAAGCATGTAAACATTATTAGGGACACGTTGTAAAATAACATTCAAGAAATCTGCTGTATATTTGTAATCGCTCCGAGGTGGGACGATTAGGACTGTCATAAAATGTACAAAAGTGACCTCCCAAATGTCCCATCCAGGGGTCTCCAAAACACCTACAAAATTGGGATTAGGAAAAATGGGGCATTTTGAGATGACCCAGAAGGTCATATTTTGCATTTTCTTCCCCGATCGCCTGTATCCGAAGGCGCTCCCTGTATGTTAGTAAAAGTGTAAAACAATGAAAACACAATCAAAACAAGTCATAATGCATTCAAAATTGAACAACAGCATATATGAGTCACCTAAAACAAGATGCAAAAGAAACAGTGAAGAAATATGTTGTAGATTTCTAATCTCTCTGGGGTGGGGCGATTAGGACTGCAACAGTGTGGGGGGCACCCAGGGGCAGGACGCCCGCCGTTTGGTGCTTGGTTTTGACACCAATCCACTTGGGATGGGTCCAAAACCTCCTAGGGGGTTGTGTCAAAAAATTGGGTGTGGGATTATGGCCAATTTTTTGGGTTTTGGGTCTAGATTGCGCTCCTAATGTTCACCCAATAACCTCCCTTCCAAAAGAGAGATCAAGGATGTAGGAAGCACAATGAGGGTGAGGGTATAATTTGGCAGCACTCCGTTGCTCCAAATGCTCCTGCTCTGTCCTCCCTTGGGGTGAGAAGACTCACCATTTTATAGACTTGAAGGTCTGCTTTGAATGTGCATGCAGGGGCGCCACTTGGCCATCATGCCTTTTCAGGGGAGAGAAGATTCCTCCCTGATTAAGGGCTCCATGACTGCCTCTATGATCGCCTCTTTGAGCTTTGAAACGCTCACTCGCACTCCCATGCATTGAAGGTGGATTTGAGTGGCGGATCTGGGCTGCCATTTGTCAAGGTTTGACTTTTTGCTCGTCAAACCTGCTATTCGCCCCACCCTGGAGTGATTGTTGCTAATCATCCCGAGGTGGGGCGAATAGCATTCTAATCATCCCAGGGTGGAACGAATAAGGAGCAGGGTGCTTAAAAGGTGCCAAATTGACCTCTGACCTTCCAAAACTACTTTGGGAGTGGTTAGGACCACTATTTAACCTCTAGGGGCTGCCCTAGGGGCTATGTATGCCAATTCGATCAGTGCTTTTTGTCACATAATCAGATTGGTGTTGTTTTGGTGTCTATAGATGCCTCTTTTTGGGATGCACTGTGCGTGGCGCAGTGCTGAGCAAAAATAGATAACCAAAGCACTTAATGATTACGATTTCTTAGTAACCTAACAAAATTTTGATGCCCCAAGTATGGAAATGGCATGCATTCTTGAATCCTTGCTTCTAACGAGTTAAGGAGCTTAACTCAAGTGTTAACCTTTTTCATTAAGGTGTTACTTGATCTTGGACATTGTTCAATCATGAATAGGCAAAGGGCGCAACCTTTTATCTATAGAAACCTTGAGTTCATGATTCTAGAATACCAAGTGTTTGATCAGCTTGTGATTATTGTTTGTTTGTTGCCCCAAGCAGGAGCGTGATTTTCTTTGTCAATGATTCTTTGAATGCATGCCATTTCCTTGATTGGGTGTGTATTTGTTGATTGGTGACTAAGTGTGACTACCCCCTCAAGCAACGAATCGATGAGGGAATGACCAACATGAGAAAAGTGACGAGTCGCTTGACCCAAGATGACTTTTGTAAGGGTGCCTTCAGTTGTTTTTCGTTGATTGCTTATGCAGTTTCCCAACAATCGGACCTATTTTTGGTGGGTTTTGACCCTTTTTGTGACGCTTATTGGGGCTGAAATTGTGAAAAATCCATCCTCCCGTGGAGCGGTCCGGCTATGGTAGCCTTCTTAGGGAGTAGGATAGTGATAATTTGTGGCCCCGACGTCGGTTTTGTATGCCAAGAATGTCAGGCGCAAAGGCGCCTTTGTTCGGCAATTTTATTATTGTTTTTTGGTGGGTTTTGACCCTTTTTGTGACGCCTTTTGGGGATGAAATTGTCAAAAATCCGTCCTCCCGTGGAGTGGTCCGGCTATGGTAGCCTTCTTAGGGAGTAGGATAGTGAGGATTTGTGACCCCAACATCGGTTTTGGATGCCATGAATCACAGGCGCAAAGGTGCCTTTGTTCGGCAGTTTTATTGTTATTTTTGGTGCATTTTGGATGCAGTTTTGGTTGTTTTTGATTTTCTTGCTCTGTAATCGTCCCAGGGTGGGACGAATACTAGTTTTGTAATCATCCCAGGGTGGGATGAGTGCTAACTAGAGCGCTCATCCCAGGGTGGAACGATTATAGGCCTAAGAGCCTATATAAGGGCCAAAACTAGGTTTTGGGCTCATTTGCAATTTTTTTTTCTGGCGATTTGGAGTTGTGAGGAGGAGTGCGAGTTTGCGTAGTGGAGCACTATCAAAATTTCATGGACACCATGAGTGCAAGGACCAGATATTTGAGTGGCAGAGCCGAGGCGAGACCGGTAGGTGCTCCTTCCTTCTGCTTGTTATTTGTTTGTTTTTATATGAATTTTTAAAACTCGCATTTTATCATTGTTTTTTGTCACATTAAGGTTAAAACCCTAGATGAATGTTGTGGTTTTATTTGTTTTGTTTTGTTCATAATAAGGTTAAAAAACCCTAGTTTGAATTTTTGTTGTTTTGATTTGTTTTTTTGTTCATAATAAGGTTAAAAACCCTAGTTTGAATTTTTTTTGTTTTGATTAGTTTTTTTGTTTTTTTTGTGCTTTTATTTGTATATATTGTTGTACCTTTTGTTAATGTTGTTGTTGTACATTTTTTTAATGTTTTTTTGTGTTGTTTTTATTTTTTAGGTTGTGAAGAGTCTATACCATCAGCTAACAATATTTTTTGATGCACGGGATGCGTTGACTATGGCGGTTTGGGATTGGCTTGATGCCCTTGGGCTCAAGAAAGTGAAACGGCTAGAGCTTGTGGTGGGGGATCGGGTATATCTGACTGCCTTGATCAATTTGTGGGATCCCCGCACCAACACCTTTCATCTTCCAACAGGGGAGATGATGGTGACTCTAGAGGACGTGTATCAGATTCTATGGATTTCGATAGATGGGCTGCCCATTCGGATGACTCCTCATGATCAGCGGACGACGATGCTGACACGATGCTTTGGGCATGTGGCAGAGATGGGGGTGGATAGGGCGATGGAGAGGGCAGAGGGGGACTGCCTGATTGGTGGGATTCTAGTGCGATGGTGGCTGGAGAAGGGCGTGTTGGGGGTGAGGCATGCGTTACTCATGACCCTCATCTCCAACATGCTGCTTCTCGACTCCTCAGGTGCGAGGTTCCCTTGGAACCTGCTTGAGGTAGTGTTCAGACTGGTGGAGTGTCCAACAGTAGTGCCACTGATTATGAGGTGGGGTCAGATGCTACTGGCACAACTATATGATGAGTTGTACGAGGTCCACTGTCGAAGGTGAAAGGGGATTAGGTGCAGCTATCTTTTGCAATGCTGGGGGTGGCAGCACATAGCTGTGGAGCGGCCGTAGGGGTTGCCTTGGACCACTCGGGGAGAGATGGTGGACAGGGAGATTGGGTATGCTGCTCTATGGCGAAGGTCTGAGGAGCAGGGGCAAAGTCAGTGGTGTGCAGGTGTCATAGGGCACTATATTGATGCCTTCTCTTGTCTTGCTCTAGAGGAGGTGTTTTGGAGGCCATACTAGGACTATCCAGCTTGGCCTGAGGTTGGAGAGTGGCTTCGATGGGTGCGCAAGGGGAGGTGGTTGATCGGGCGACACAGGACCAAGCAGGAGTACTTCTCGTATTTTTGGGTGACTCGATAGTTTAGGGTGCACCAAGGATTGCCTGGTGAGCCCTTGATCTATCAACGTCGAGGCGATGAGAGGACTCTAGCCTAGCCGATTATTGAGCCACTGGGTGAGGAGTCTAATGTAGTGATTGATGTCCTCGACATGGACAATGTCGGGGTGACTATAGAGTATGACCAGTGGTGGATGATGCTATGATGGCGGGGTGAGGGGCCTCTAGGAGGTCCGAATGTAGTAGCAACAGGCGATGGGGTTGCGGAGGCACCGGGGGAGGGTTGGGGGGCTCCGCTCGATGATGCGGATATGGTGGAGGTAGATGACTTGACTGGGGATGATTTAGGGGTTCTAGAGCAATCGGATACACAGGACGTCCCGGAGCAGCAGGTTTCGAGTAGCATGTCGTCCCGGAGATGCCCATGCCTCAGGTAGTCCTAGGAGATATGGAGGCTAGGTATCGCGCTGAGATAGCACGATTGGAGGAGCTACTATGGAGACGGGATGAGGAGCACCGAGCCGAGAGGGAGCTCCTACGGGCTCAGTTGGCATAGCGGGATGACGCATTGGCTGCGTACCGCCGATGGGATGTGGAGTGGGGTCGATGCTGGGTGGAGTTGGAGGCCGAGATTATCCACCTCGGTGGGCAGTTACCTGAGCTCACTGGAGGTGGATCGTCGTGCCGTACGAGAGGTAGTGAGACTGAGCAGTCAGCATCCTCTCATCGTAGGCGGGTGGGTGAGGGTAGCGCTAGTGGGCATGATGCGAGGGCTGGCAGTAGCCGCCCTGAGAGGTCCCATAGGACCCACACCATCGGGGGTAGTTCCAGTCGCACCGATCCTATGTGATCATGGTGGCCGACTCCCTAGGCTTGGGGTTTTTGAGTTTTTGATTTTTTTTGTGAGGTCAAAGGACCGACTTATTGTAGCCTGCGGGCATTTTTGACCTAATATATACATGACTCTCTTTTTTATTATACACTTGTCATGATTTATCATTTATTTTATGCACATTTATTTACGTTGATGTATGCATGTGTTATTGTGAATACGAATGTTTCTACTATATGATATATGCATATGGAATGGATGAAATGGTTTGTTGATAACTTGGCGGTGGCACCATAGACTGTACAGGATTTACTAGCTTTCTGTACTATGTGATTGCTTTGTGAAATGACTTTGCATGTGTAATATTTTTTTGTTTGTATTTTTTGATGGTGATGTAAGAATGGAATGTACCACAGGTGTTCTAGAATGTAGTTAAGGTTTTTTTGAGACTCATATGTTTTAACTAACTAGCCAAGACTGTACATTTATCTCATAAGACTTTTGAACAAGGTACGAATCAGACTTGAGTTTGACCAAGTTATTTCACATCCCTGTGTGTGCGATTGAATTTGTTTATGTGGTAGTTGTCAGGATACCGCCAGTGCCAGATAGGCTGTCAACCAAACCTGTACTGAGAATCACCTAATTAGCTCCACTAACTCCTTTGTTGTATTTAGTAAGATTAATCTACGGTGCAATCTAGGATACCATAAGCTAGCTCATCCACATGCAAACATTGATCTGTACATAGTTTAATGCGACAGATATATCGTCATGCGGGAGGTTTGCCGCCAGTGACCAGCAGGCTATCCACCAAACCGGTACTGAGGATCACCTCATGACCTTTCGAATGCTGAGAGTTCCAGGGATTCAAGTTCGACTCCCTTCTTTTCTTTACTTTTATTGGGATACTTGCTCTCGTATGTAGTGATAAAAATCACTGTTTATTTTTATTTTATTTTTTTTTCTTTTGAGCAAGGGATTGGAATTTTGAGTGATGAGAATCACTATTTCTTGTGCTTTTTGATGTATGCACTGTGTGGGTTTTGATGTCAAACTTTGGAGTTTGTACTTTGACTTTTTGCAAATTTTTTGGATATTTGCAACTTTTTGAGAATTTGGGATGCTTGGGGAATTGGGTAGGGAAGATGCTTGTCCTTTTGCCAACTCTAAGCATTCTTGGGGTCATTCGCACGGGGGGATGAGCGAGATAACCTTTTCACTATATGGTATCCTAGATTGCTTTGCAGGTTTCATCTTTCGTTCACACAACTTGGGAATTTTTTATGTGTTTTAACTTGTGTTGGGATGCGATGTAACAAGGTGTGATCCAAGTAAAACTCTACCTTTGTAAAAATCTGTCTGACTTTGTATAGTTTTTGGCTAGAAATCTAAAGATAGCTGAATGACGAAAGCCCTGGATACATTAGAAGACAACTGATTATGATATGGTGAAAAATGTGGATGGCGTTTATTTTTGCTGGACTATTTACAAAGTAGAAAAATGCAAAAAATAATGGAATTGCCGAGTAATTACAATCTATGGTGCATTTGACCTGTATGACCAACAAATATGCAATGTATGTTTGCGATGCCTAATGCAACTTATTTTTTTTTTTTTTTTTTTGTGTTTTGATTTTTAAGAGTATGCATGGAAGTGAGATGCAATTTTTTTGTTATTTTTGATTATTTTATTGTTTTTTGAAAATTCGTTATGGTTGGTTTATCCCAGAGTGGGTGCGGACCAAGTGATTCTTTCGGATCCTTGGAGGTTTTGACCAAAGGGATTATAGATACCTTTGGGGCATTTTGGGTGACCAAGCGGTTGTGGGAACCCTTGGGGCTTTTGGTTTGACCAAAGGGTTTATAGATACCTTTGGGGCGTTTTGGGGTGACCAAGAGATTGCGGGAATCCTTGGAGCTTTTGGTTTGACCAAAGGGATTATGGGCACCTTTGGGGCATTTTGGGTTGACCAAGTGATGATGGGAATCCTTGGAGCGTTTGGTTTGACCAAAGGGATTATGGGTACCTTTGGGGCATTTTGGGGTTGACCAAGCGATTATGGGAATCCTTGGAGCTTTTGGTTTGACCAAAGGGGTTATGGACACCTTTGGGGCATTTTTGGGTTGACCAAGCGATTGTGGGAATCCTTGGAGCTTTTGGGTTGACCAAAGGGATTATGGGCACCTTTGGGAATTTTTGGGTTGACCAAGCGATTGTGGGAATCCTTGGAGCTTTTTGGGGTGGGCCATGGCTCTTTTAAATGTGGAATGGCCTCAAATGACTGATGTTCAAGGGTTCTAGTTCCTTGATTCCTTCAAGAGAGGTGAGTCGGTATGTTCCAGGTCCTATTTTACTATCGATGACATAAGGACCTAACCAATTTACCATGAACTTGTCCCTTAGATGGGGCGGCAAGTTAGAATTTTGTTGGTTCTCTTTTAAGACCAGGTCACCAACCTGAAAGTCCCTCAGGTGAACTTTCATGTTGTATGCTTTCTTAAGTCGCTCTTGATAGATACGTAAATGCTCGAGAGCATTGATGCGTCATTCGTCGAGCAACGTAAGCTGGTCTAACCGGGCCTGCCATGTAGTGTCATCATCGATGAACTCTTGCATTGATATGCGTAGGGAAGGTATTTCCAACTCGAGAGGCATGATTGCCTCGGAGCCATACACCAACGAAAATGGAGTTGCCCCAGTGGGCGTCCGAATGCTAGTGCGATAAGCCCACAGAGCAAGTGGGATTTGAATGTGCCAATCCTTATGACTATCTGTGACCATATTTTTAAGGATGGCAACTAGCATTTTGTTTGACGCCTCTACTTGCCCATTTGCCTACGGATAATAGGGTGTTGAAAAACTATGCTGAATTTTGTACTTTGTTGTCAAAGCACGCACATCTTTGTTCTTAAATGACGTCCCATTATCCGAGATGATCTTGGATGGAATACCAAAATGACATATGATGTTATGTAAAATAAACTTCGCAATGCGGGGTCCATTCGTAGAGGTAAGCGGAATTGCTTCCACCCACTTGGTGAAGTACTCTGTGGCCGTTATGATGAACGTGTGATGGCCTGACGATGTAGGGGAGATCTTTTCGATTAGATCTAAGCCCCACTACGAAAATGGCCAAGCCGATTGGATCGGCTGCAAGGCCTGAGAAGGTACGTGTGTCAAGTTAGCATGGTGTTGACACTTCACGCACTTCCTCACATACGCGCAACAATCTCGCTCTAAATATGGCCAATAATAGCCCATGTGAAGGATGCACTTTGTGATGGCCATACCGCTGAAGTGGCCACCGCATGTACCATCGTGCGCTTGGGTGATCGCCCAAGTGGACTCCTGCTGGTCCAAGCAACGGAGGAGGATCCCTTCGTAGCTCCGACGGTACAAAATGTCTCCTAGCAAGACATGTTTTGCCACTTTCTATTTGAATGATCTTTTTGCGGCATGCGACAATCCAAGTGGGAGGCTACCTAACTTGAGGTAGTCTCTTATGGGTGTGTACCAATCCTGCTGATCAGAAACCTCGATGGTATGAACGGCCAATCCCTCTTGAAGTTCATCCCTAGCAAAAGCCGAGCGGGAAAGAACTTGTAAGAATAGCGTTGTGTTGCTATTAAGAGGGGTTGGGGAGAACAAGGACCCCTAGTTGGCATGATTCAGACTATCATGGATTCGAGAGAACCTATCCTGAGATGGTTCAATCTGGATCAGGTGGATTCCTGGCATTAGGTCAGAGCTTGCATGCTCCATCGTGGATTGCGATAATGTTTTGACTTGAATGGTTGTCATATCACCAGAAGGGTCTTGCGGGATTAGTGACCCCAAGGAGGCCATAGTGTCTGCAAAATGATTCGATGATCGAGGGAGTGCCTCGATGTCGTACCATTCAAGCTTTGCCAGGAATTTATCCACAAGGGCTTTGTAGGCCTGCAGAACTGGGCATTTACATTGGAATACCCCTTTCACTTGGTTGACAATTAACAACGAATCACCAAAGATGTTCAAGCATTTGATGTTCATGGTGATGGTTGTCTGAAGACCTATGAGCAAGGCTTCATATTTGGCATTGTTATTGGTGCACGAGAAATCAAGTTTAAATGATAGAGGCATTGGAGCCCCTTGCGGTGTGAAGAATATGATTCTCGTGCCACCCCCTTGCTCACATTTAGAACCATCAAAAAATAGGGTTATGTCGGCCTGTGACTCAGGCTCATCAGAATATGGTGATTCTGAGACATGGAAGACCCCATCATTGGGCAGCTCTACGGTCAGAGGCTGATCATCTTCGAGAGGAGCCTCTGCTAGTTGATCGGTGATGACTTGACCTTTGATGGACTTCTGTCCAATGAATTCGATGTCAAACTCCATCAACAACATGATCCATTTTGTCTGTGCAGCTACTATGATAAGTACGACTCATCATGTACCGCAATGGATTCTCCTTAGACACAACATACGTCGTATTGCTCAGCATGTAATGGCATAGCTTTTTGGTGGCAAATACCATCGCTAAGCATAGCTTCTCAACGTATGCATAGTTAAGTTCATAACTGACCAGGGTGCGGCTAAGATAATAATTAGCCTATTCTTTATGTAGTTCATTTTTTTGGGCTAGCATGGCACCCAGTGCCACCTCAGTAGTTGAGATGTATAAATAGAACGACACTCCTGGTCTAGGTGGTGCCAATACTGGCGATGAAGCCAAGTATTGTTTAATGTCGTCGAAGGTTGACTGGCACTCGTCATCCCAGTGAAATGCTACCCCTTTGTGTAATAATTTATTCATGGGTCGGCACTTGTCAGATAGTTGCGCTATGAAGCGCTTGATTGACGCGACCTTACCCTGCAAGCTTCTGAGCTGCTTGATGGTGGTTGGGGGAAGCATTTCAAGGATTGCCTTGACTTTATTTGGATCTACCTCGATGCCTCATTTTGAGACTATGAAACCCAAGAGTTTTCCATATGTGACGCCAAATACGCACTTCTTGGGGTTTAGCCTAACTTTGTGTTCGATGAGGCGATCAAGGATCTTGCGTAAGTCATCGAGATGATCTGGGCGCAAAAGAGATTTGGCCAACAAATCATCCATATAATCTTCCAAAGTTTTATGCATGTGATCATGGAAGATGTATGTCATAGCGCGTTGGTAGGTGGCGCCAATGTTTTTAAGGCCAAAGGGCATGACCTTATAACAAAATGTCCCCCAAGGCGTTGTGAACGCCATTTTGAGTTGATCATCGAGATTGATACGAATCTGGTTGTATCCCGAGAAACCATCCATGAGGGAAAGCATTTCGTGGCCTGTTGTAGCATCTACCAATGCATCGATGCTAGGCAAGGGGAAATCATCCTTGGGACTCGCTTTGTTTAGATCTCGAAAATCGATGCATATGCGAATCCTCCCATCCGGCTTCTTGATGGGTACCATGTTGGACAACCATGGTGGGTAATCCATGCAGATGACAAACTGTGCATCCAACAACTTTTGTAGCTCATATTTGACCATTAAGGCTACTGTTGGGTGCATCTTACGTAGTTTTTGCTTGATTGGCTTGACTGTCGGATCAAGCGTTAGATTATGCGTGACTAGCTGTGGGTCTAGCCCCGACATGTCTTTGTAGGACCATGCAAAAACCTCCTTCTTCTCTTTGAGAAGGGCAATGTAATCGGCTTGCTCTTCGGGGGATAGACTTACCCCTAGCTTGATGATTTGTGGATTCATTGGATCAGAGCCGATGTCTACGTCAATCATCTCTTCGACTGACATGTGGGACCCGTCCTCCAACTGGTGTGGAGTTGGGATCAGGTGGATATCATTTGCTGAATTTAGATCTACGTTTGGAACGTTGGGTTCCTCTTCAGCGTGGAAGATATCTTGAGTTGGTCTTGGGGTGAAATGAAGCATCTCACCACAAGGCCGATACTCTGATGGGGATGGTGGCGAGTTAGCATGATCCCAGTCTATGGCATCTAGGTTTAGATACAATGGTCATGTTGGATCGGCTGGATTGTGGATGGGGGCGGTTAAGTCAATGGAGATCATGTTGATGAAGTGAATTTGGTCTCCATTACCACGTGGGTGGTGACTCGGACATCCTTGGTGATCTTTGTGCTCCGGATCTGGCTCTGTGGGTATTGGCACAAATGGATCGGCCCTATGTGTGGATAGAAGGACAGGGTCTGCCTTTGGCACTGATGGCTCTATAGGGTCTCCGGGTGGAAGGTGCTCTCTGTATGCCTGAAGTGGCGGATGCAGCACTTGGTCCAACTATGCTTGGTTCAAATGCCACCTATGCCTTGGCCCCATGTTTAGCTGTTCAAACATGTCGTCAATGTCCATGGGGTATTGCTGCTACCGCATATGGTTGAGATATGCCATCTCAGTCTCATCTTCATAATCGCTATCGGAGATCCATAGGCCTTCATTGGCTTCGACAACTGTTTGCGACATGTGAGGCTCGTTCTGTTTGAGCAAGTTGATTTGGTCCCATCGGGGTTGTTTCGCTCTCTGTGGGAGGACCTGATTCTCTTGGGGTGGCAATTGCTCGATTGGAGCATTCAAGGGGAACATTGCCATGAAGTTCTCCTAATAGTCATCTATGGGTGTCACTTGCGAGTGATTGCTATCGGACTCGAAAGGGTCCCAAGGTGCTACCTCATACTCTGACTCATCTTCTAAAGATCCTTCTTGGCCTTGTCTATATCCCTCTTGGAGGTAAGTTCTTGAACTTTCCCCTTTCTCGATCAAAGGGAAGGGGTTGTTGAGGTCAACAAGGTTTGTTGTTAACAATGGGAGATAATCCCCCAATGTGTATGTTGTGTTAGGATTGGCATATGGATCTTGTGCCAACCCATCCTTGTTGCCTAGCCCTAGGCCTTGCATGTTCTCTACCAAGATGTCAAGGGGCAAAGGGTGGTTGAACCCTACTCCTGATTTGTCATATGGCATTTGATATCTTGGTTGGCAAAGAACGTGCACTCCTTGTTCATATCTCCCCAACCCATATCCATGCCAATTACATTGGCCAAGGTATTTCAAAGCGAAGTCCGGGTTGGACAGATAGTTGACGTTCTCAACAAAGGGCTCTTCATCCTCTTCCTCTTGTAGGTAAGGTTCAATGCCATTGTCGAGGCCCCCATATACAAAATTTGTCTGATTTGGTGGGTAGCCTAAAGGGACAATAGTGTCGATGGGGAGGTGAGGTCTCCCCATGTCCTGCATGGACTCAAGCGTGGGTGTTGCCACAATGTTCCACACTAGGTACTCCCCCAGGCCCGTATTGGCCATCTCAACGGTGATCGTTGGTGATGGAGGGGGAGGGAATGGGAGTTCTTCCTGAGTCCACTCCATGTTGGGTGAACCAGGCGTCTCGACTTCCATTCGGATGGGCACCTCTTCGGTGGAGATTACATGCACTTGCCCTTTGTATGTGTACTTTAGGCATTGATGGGCTATGAAGGGAACATTCATGTGATCAAGGGGAAAGAGGCCCCCTCAGAGTGGACAAAGGAAGCTTTACTGGATGGGGGAAAGAAGAGCGTATTGAATGCTCGAAGAGTATAGGTGGAGGCCACAATGTGAGATGTTGGCAACTTGAGGTGTTTCAATGCCGTTGTTGTGATTATATTGTTGGATGAGCTAGTGTCCACCAACACCCTCTTAAATGGAATCCCATTGACCCGTGCAATGATGTGCAAGGGTGGATCCGCCATATCACCAGTCATCGATTTTAGTTCGTCTTCTCTAAAGGTGATGACTAGTTCTGTACATCATTTTACATGTCCCACAAAGTTGTTGAAAGAGTTTGCTTCGTGGGGTTGTAGCTCGATGGCTTTGAGTATCTCCATTAGAGCCTCCCGATGGGGCGGTGATTGTTGGATGAGCTCATAGATGGAGAGCCTAGCCGACGTGGTCCTTAAACTTTGGGTAAGTTTAGTCCGAATCGTGGCCACTGGTCTAGGCGGGGGAGGTTGCGTAGGGTGTTGTTGAGGTTGTGACATTGATGGAACCTCTCCTGTAGCTACAGTGGGGGCAGTTGTGCTTGGGTACCTCTTGTTTCGTGTCACTATGCTTATCATCCCTACATACCCCTGCATGGGGCAGTTTTGTGTCACCTCATTGACTTGTAGAGTCTTTGCCTACGCATCATGGGCAGGCAGGGGGTCTTTGAAGACCTCCATCTGTTGGTTGCTTGGTGCTACGGGATTATCCATCGCTAGCATTTTGTTGTCTATTAGGTCCTGCACTAAGCTTTTGAACTTCCAACATGCGTAAAGGTCGTGTCCTTTCTATCGATGAAATCTACAATATAGGTCTTCCCTATAGCCCTTGGGTTTTGGCACGTTGGGGTCTACGGGTCGACTTTTGGCAGGTTTATCAAGTTTGCCATGGACAAGCGGTCAAACAAGGAGTCTTTAGACTCTGTGAAGGGTGTGAATTGTCGCCTAGGGCGACGTTGCTGATTTTGCTCTTGCCTATGATTTTCCTTCTCATAGCTGTCAAGAGGAACTGCCTGATAATTAGCCTTTGGGGGTTGTGTCGTCTGTGCAGGCTTTGGTATGTTTATGGCAACCTGATTGACCGCGGCGGGTTTCGGTTGCATGGACCCAGTTTTGGTATTTTTGGGCCACTCTTTCTTGCATGGCTTGGCAATCTCGCCATCTTGTATCTTGATCTCCTCAATTATTTTGGCTTGCGCTAGGGCTTCCTCGAGAGTGGCATATTGCTACAGTTGCAATAGCATGGAGATCGACCTTAGGCAACTCTTTGAGAACATTTGGGTCAGGTCGGCCATGGGAGGGAGGTAAGGTAGCCTTGAAAGCAACGTCCTCCACCAATTTCCATAAGCTGCCATGGTCTCTTCCTCATACTGCCTGAGGCTAGCTAGGTCGCTTAATGATGCCTTCTTCTTGGTGTTGAAGGCAAAACATTCGAGGAATGCGTCCACTAGCTGGTCTAGGTTGCTGATGCTATGCTTCGACAACTGGGTAAACCAATCCGAGGCAGGGCCTGCGAACGTGGTTATAAATGTTCTTAGAAGCAAAGCATCATTGTCCTGAATGCCAAAGCATTGACTCAAGAATCTTGTCACGTGCTCTTGGGCATCCTCATCCCCTCTAAAAATTGCCAATTGAGGCATTTTGAAGTGTTCAGGGTATGGGGGTGTCGACACTCGAAGGATGCACGGGGTGACTACGAAGCTGGCATAAAGTGGGCTTTTGGGGCCCAGAAGTCTTGGTCTCCATAGACTCTAAGCGCTCTAGCAGCGCTTTGTATGCATCGAAATATTTGATCTCTTCCTCCTTGGTTTGTTCCCGTTGTGAATTGCGGGGAACTTGAGGCCTATGGAGGGGTAGCCGGATAGCGCCCCCTGCCTTGGTAGGGCATTTCAGCCCACTCTTCTTCTTGCTCAAATTCCTCATAGGCTTCTTGAGGAGTTCCTGGGTGTGACCTATAAACATGGGTGGGTGCCCGAGGAGGGTGCCCATCATTGGCTCTGGGAGTGGTCTCCCGCTCAGGTCTAGGAGGTCTTGGAGGCAACGCTTGATAAGGTCATGGAGACCTATCTCATACCAAGGGGTTATGCCTCTCATAAAGCTCTATCTTATGTGTGTGAGGGGTTGGAATCCTCTCATGCACAGTGTTCTGGAGCAACTCATCTATCTAACGTTGAATGCACTCTTTGCTAAGACGATACAGGTGCTCTAACTATTGTTGATCTTGCTCAAGCTACGTGATTTGCGCTTGGCAAGTGGTATGTTTGGCAAATGCCAAGTCGATTTGTTCCACCGTCTTAGGTCTAGGAGGCCTAGATGCCTCCCCTACATATCTATCTCGGTCATAGTGATCCGAGATCTCTATAGGTCGCTTCCCTCTATCGAGGTTAGCAGCATTCACCCGAGGCTCTGGCCTCAGTAGGTGATCCTGATAAATAGCAGGTGCGAAGGTGCATTGCTCTCATGCTGTGTATTGCTCTTGAGGAATATAGTGGTTTTCCTCATGCTCCCTTTCATATATGTGAAAGGGGTGGGCAGAGTTGGCTCGCCCTGTCTGAAGAGCCTTGCGCTCTAGATTTGGCCTATTGTTTCTGACAATAATAAGGGGTAGAGGAGGGATGATGTAATCATGTGGCCCCTCCTTATGGACCCTATGTTGTTCTAGCGCTTCATCGCATGGTGGCCACTCATAATGAGTGTCTAAGGGGGCCTTCCTATGTATGTACTCCTCCTGAAAGGGTCTGTGTTGAATGGGAGTGCCCCTCGAAGGGGTGCCTCTATAGTCCTATTTCGTCATGGTATGATGTGGACTATTTTGTGGGTCAGGCCGCCAAGGTGGTATAACCAAGTCCTTGGGGCTATAACGGAGGTGACTTGTGCCCCCTTGTACACTTTTCGTAGCTTCTGCCCATGATTGGGCTTGGCTACGGGTGTACACCATGGTGGTGGTTCTCTAAAAGATATGTATGTTTTTATCTTCTTTACGATTTTTTATGCTACACTAAACAAAAAGGGGCCACACAAACAAAGAAGTGATTATCTCGTTTACAGATTAAATGTGTGCCCTAAATCTGGTTCAGTGTGTTTTGATTTTTGTTTTGAAAGCCTTGTAAAGAAAATTTTGTTGTACATGCAATATGAGGGCTCTTATGTCTCCCAAAATGGTCGCCCCTTCAATATACCACTGCCAGGCCATTATACCGAACCTCTCAATATACCCACCCTTACGTGAGGGAAACTATTGGTATGCGAGAGCAGAACAATACGTGGAACATAGGCGGTACGAAAGGGGAATCACTCTATTTTTGACACCTACCATAGAAGACTTATCCTCATGCACTAGGAATCACCCCAGCTACACTTGGTCAGCTTTCATCAGGATTTACGTCTAGCAACAATCGCGATCGGGGTTATGTATGCAAAATTCAAGCCAAGGTGGTGATGAAATCCACCGTTGGTCTTGATCAAGTGTTGGGGTTTTACGACCAACTCCTTGATGTTTATATTATCATGTGGTGTGTGTGGTTCTTTTTACTTGCACAAAGAAAGAAAACATGCAACAAAATTCTCTATGCAAGCAAAGAAAGCAAAAAAATCATAGAAATAGAGACAAAAAATTACAGAGGATGTTCAGAAAACCTACCTCTTCTCTGCCCAAACCGGATGCCCCTGAGTTTCTGCTCAAAAAATGCATAGAGAGCTAATCGTCCTGGGGTGGGATGAATAACAGATCTGTATTCATCACAGGGTGGGACGAATGCCTATTCGTCCCTGGGTGAAATGAATACCAACTCTGTATTCATCACAGGGTGGCACGAGCAGCAATCCAACGCTTGAAGGATTAACACCTGCAAGCAAAAACACAAAATTTTGATCAAAAACTTGATCCCAAAATTAGGGGACAGGGTCCCACCATGATCGCCACTGAAAGCATGTCTACGGAAGCACAGGTGCACCGGGTGCGATGCAAACAAAAGCAGTTGTATTAACGAAATGCTAAGTGCATGAAAAAGGGAAAGCGAAGCATGAATGAAACGAGATGTAAAGCAAAAACAAAGGTGCAGCCTCTTTTATTAATTTTTCTTATGATCAGGTTACAATACGTCTCCCCCCATTTTCAGGGGCTCGGAGCGTTCGATACAATTTTGTTACACCAACGGATGGTACGCTTCCCTTCGGGATCTTCCGCGTGCCCACATTCGAAATGGGTGGGCCAAACATCACCGCCGCTTGCATGAATACATTCTTAGTTCCTTTCTGCCCCTCCAGTGTCGAGATCCTATGTACAGAGAAATAGCAAATGATTAATAGCACATGCGGATGGAGGGAAACATGCAATCCCCAAGGCCTCCGGTTAATGCATACATGAAATAATTAAAACAATGATCAAAACTTATCAGAATGAAATGAAATTTGGAAAAAAGCATGTAAACACCATCAGGGACACATTGCAAAAAGAACAGTCAAGAAATCTGTTGTATATTTCTAATCGCTCCGGGGTGGGACGATTAGGACTGTCATAAAATGTCCAAAAGTGACCTCCAAAATGTCCCATCCAGAGGCCTCCAAAACACCTAAAAACTTGGGGTTAGGCAAAATGGGGCATTTTGAGATGACCCAGAAGGTCGGATTTTGCATATTCTGCCCCGATCGCCCTGTATCCGAAGGTGCTCCCTGTATGTTAGTAAAAGCATAAAACAATGAAAACACAGTCAAAACAAGTCAGAATGCATTGAAAATTGAACAACAACATATATGAATCACATAAAACATGATGCAAAAGAAATAATGAAGAAATATTCTATATATTTCTAATCACTCCGGGGTGGGGCGATTAGGACTGCAACAGTGCGGGGGCGCCCGGGGCGGGACGCCCATCGTTTGGGGCTTGGTTTTGACACCAATCCACTTGGGATGGGTCCAAAACCTCCTAGGGGGTTGTTTCGGCAAATTGGGTGTGGGATTGTGGCCAATTTTTTAGGTTTTGGGTCCGGATTGCGCTCCTAATGTTCACCCAATAACCTCCCTTCCAAAAGAGAGATCAAGGATGTAGGAAGCACAATGAGGGGTGAGGGTATAATTCGGCAACACTCCATTGCTCCAAATGCTCCTGATCTATCCTTTTTTGGGGTGAGAAGACTCACCATTTTATAGACCTGAAGGTCTGCTTTGAATGTGCATGCAGGGGCGCCACTTGGCCATCATGCCTTGTCAGGGGAGAGAAGATTCCTCCCTGATTAAGGGCTCCATGACTACCTCTATGACTACCTCTTTGAGCTTTGAAATGCTCACTCGCACTCCCATGCATTGAAGGTGGAGTTGAGTGGCGGATCTGGGCTGCCATTTGTCAAGGTTTGACTTTTTGCCCATCAAACTTGCTATTCGCCCCACCCTGGAGCGATTGTTGCTAATCATCCCGGGGTGGGGCGAATAGCATTCTAATCATCCCAGGGTGGAACGAATAAGGAGCAGAGTGCTTGAAAGGTGCCAAATTGACCTCTGACCTTCCAAAACTACTTTGGGAGTGGTTAGGACCATTGTTTAACCTCTGGGGGCTGCCCTAGGGGCTATGTATGCCAATTCGGTCAGTGCTTGTAGCCACATAATCGGATTGGTGTTGTTTTGGTGTCTACACCAACTAAGATTCATAGATTTCCATACTTATTGTTGATTATATAAATATTGGAATAGAGGACTTGATTAGTTAGCTAATTTGATTATTGAAAATTATTTTTATACTATAATTTTGATATCCATATTATTATTTCTTTCACATTAGTCGCTACCATATCACCACATGCTATTCCATCTTATGTCATATCCATAGATATCATATAATATAGTTCCACATCATCAGGTGTGATGTCATTGTCATTAAGTATGATGTTATAATATGCTACAATTCTAAGTGTGACTTCATTATGTGTTGTTTCACTAGGTGTGATATCATCATTTGTCATGTTATAATATGTGATGTCATCATACAATGTGTCATATGCAATATCACCTAGTGTGACATCATCACATGTCATGTTATGTAGCATGTCACTTGGTATACTATCATTGACATCCATGCCATTCAACGTGATATCAGTATATGCTATGCTAATCAAGGTAACATCATTAGGATTTCTAGCATAAGAGTGGATAAAATAAGTATTTTTAACACAATAAAATTTATACCTAGAGGCAAAACAATAAAAATTATTGAACTAGGAACCCCTCAAAATTTTTTAAAGAATCTAAAAGAGTTAGTATTTCATCCATATATAATTATTTTCCCTACAAAATATTTTTCTTTAAGATTATCTATTAAGCCATTCTCTCTTGTCAACATAATAGAAAATTTGTTAGACCACTTTAGCAACTTTATCAAGCAATTTGGAGGATTTTTCATAGATGTAAGTCTACCCATGACTTTCCTTACATATAATGGATGCTAAAAATTATTTAGCCTCTTCTTTATTCCTCAAAAATCATGTAGATTGTCCTCTCATCTATGTTACATCTAAATAGAAAAAGTCGAAGAAGAAAAGGAAATATTTTTTTAAATCTATAAAAAAAAAATAAGTTTTTCAAGCAACCTTAAAAATAAAATATGATGATTAGGTTACCCATTTGGTCAAGAAAATAAAAAAAAAAGTGAAATGAATCTTAAAAGAGATAAGAGGACCTTGTTGGTAAATATTTCTTCTACAACAAATTCATTGCAACCTAGTGAAATCCTATTGATACAAGACCAACAAAGATTTTGGTAAGAAAAACCTAAAAGAAATTCCTAGTGGTACACAAAGCTTCCATAATCACATTGATATTTATAATTATCATAGAAGATAATTATGGAAGACAAGCAATTGAGTAATGGAGATTCACACCTACTTTGATACCATGTTGGATTTCATAGTACATTCCAAAAATGAATGGAACCAACACATTACCCAAAAAAAACAACTAGCTCATAAAAAGAGTACACACAATATGAAGGGTATCTATATACATCAAAATAATCTCACTAAATGAGAATAAGTACACTCCATTCGATATAAAAATGATTCATAGAATGGCTATATATACCCAATTTCAAGAGAACTTTAGGTCAAGGTTAAATAACCAACCTTTAGGTTAAATAATAAAATAGTATGAAATATTCACCTATACAAGGTATATAAGATCTCATAGGGATATATGATAAATATAATATAAAATCTAGTCATGGCCTCAACTAAAGCTTCACACCACATATTCCAACACTATATCCTTGTAAAAATATTTTTTCTCTCCATACTTGATATTTAGGATGTTTGGAATTTTTGTTGAAAGTTAAAAAAAAACTTATACTCTTCTCTTCCCCTCTTGGATTATT
Organism: Wollemia nobilis; assembly: GCA_028583015.1. Taxonomy (NCBI): domain Eukaryota; kingdom Viridiplantae; phylum Streptophyta; class Pinopsida; order Araucariales; family Araucariaceae; genus Wollemia; species Wollemia nobilis. Next base: position 3,158,523 of record JAQPPZ010003204.1, read on the forward strand.
CTTCATATAATTTTTTTATATATTTTTTAAGTTATTTTTACTATCCTAATCATCATTTTTATATTGCAAGTGTTCAAGGACCATGCAGGTCAAGTTCCCTTCTAATTTTATCCTTCAATCCATTTCTAAATAAGAAAAGTAACATTGGTCATTTAAATTCGATGTAAAGTTGAAAGTGCATGTAAATTAATTATTATACTCTTCAATAAAACCCTTCTATTTGATCTCTAACAATAATACTATATAATTATATTTGAATAACCCTTATCAAACTTTCTTAATAATATCATCTTGGACATATGAAAGTCCTTTCTATGAGGAAGGGAAAGTTTTCATTAACTTATATTATTAGTGTAAATATATACCTTGTTATGCTTTGACCTTGTTATGTATCTAAAAACTATATATTATAATGTAATGTAATATAAGATATTTTGATATAAAGCTCATAACTCATAAGTGATTTTTTCCACTACTAATTTGTATTTGGTCAATTTGTCAGCTTAAAGTATATGTAATATACTAGAATATTTTGGATAGTGATGGAAGGAATATGCCACCATGGTTTCAGTTGTACATTTAGATATATAGAGGATATTCACCTCTATTTTGTAATCAATTCATCTTCTAAATCAATATATTATCTTATTTTACACATTTTTGGGGTAGATAAATTTATTTTACCTGGGGCTAGTGGGTGTTAGTACAATTCATTCAATGGAAGTGTAGGTGCCTCCATTTCTTCTATTTTATTTTATTTTTTACATTATTTTGTCTCTTTATGGATACAAGCACAATATGAGTGGTGACATAACATAGTGTCAAATATTTAGGTAAAATATGAAGCAAGTTCTTAGTTGAGGAACATATGTTTAAGGATCAATTTGAGAATTACTTTTCCAAAGTACGCATCAACATTCTTTTGATAAACCTAATTTTATGAAAATTGAATATATTAAAGGGAAGTGATGAAACTTGTTACTTATGACCAATATAAAAATACAACTTATGCTAGTATTATGTATTTAATCACATATAATTGCCAACTTAGGTATTAAATTACATTATCCTTGCTTATTGCAAAGTATATTCAAAGAGATTTTTAACAAACTACGTAAGATTTTTTTACTTATTGTTATCTCCAAGTACTAAAGTGTTATATGAGGAATCAAAAATATAAATCAAAATATCTTTCATTGATAGGTAATCAAAGGGGATAAATAATGAGAAGGATGATTTTCCCTATGTGATTATGAAGGATGTTAAGTGGTATTTCATGAAGCTATGACAAAGACCCATGCAAGAAGTGCAAACTTTGTGTCCTAAAGAAAAATTCACTTGTAAATATATTTTATACTATACCAATTTCAAGAGAAGATAACATTGCTAGTATAAGATTCATATTTGAAAAATAACTAAAAGCAACTATATATTATATAGGATTAAGTTCTCAATCAATACAAAGAACATCCACAAGAGATACGGCATGAGAAACTTCATGGAAGTGAGAAACAAGTAATAATGATGGATTAGAATCCACATAAAATCAATGAAGATTCACAAGTGGAATATCATCTTGAATATGTAGAGAATAATGCAATAGAGTCCCAACACTATATGATAAAAATTCATATAATAATTTTAAAAATCCAAATTCCAAATATAGAAGAGAAAAATTATGTTACATTATACTATTAATGAGAAAATTTCTTACTTCAATTAGTTCAAAGGTAATACCAAATGAAAATCATAGATAGATTTGTCACTTCATATTTAAATATAATATAAAATTTGTAATAAAGTAAAATAACAAGAATAAGACATATAGTAGAGCTTCCATCTAGTTCTCAAGCTTAAGGTATAAATCTTTTTAAAAGCTAGGTCATGTTGTGTACATAAACATAATATACTTTACAATGAAATATAATATGATCTAGATTTTGATATAAATCTTATAACTAAATTATTGTACAAGGTTCATCATATCTAGTTGGTTTATTAACTTATAATGGAAGGAATACCCTAGTTAGTGGTGATAGGTGAAAACCACTCTACTTATAAAAATTAATAGAATACCATCATGGTTTGGTTGCATATTTGCTTGTACATAGGAAAGTTATCTCATTTATAATTAATCTATCATACATTAGTATTAGTATCTATGTTAAGTTTTAGTTCTTTATGATAAAAATATTACTTTGTGTACATTAAACTAAGATAAAAAATATATTTTAAAGAATAGACATCAACATGTTTTCAACAAACCTAGTTTATCCATATTTGGATATTTGGGTATGAAGATATTATTGACACAACATGTTTATTATTAGTCTATAAATGCTAGTATGATTATTATGTCATACATAACTCCCAATATAAGTATGATATTACAATGCCACTTTTTATAGTAAAGTAGATTTAAAATTTCTTCTAATGAGCTATGTGTGACAAAATTTTGCATCATTAGTATAAAAATAGTTTTACATTTATTGTTCTTTTGACAATCAAAACCCTCATATGAAAAGGAAACGTTTAAATTAGATGATTTTTCATTGATAGGTAATTAAGGGGTACAAAAAAAGAGAAATATGACTCTCTTATGTGGTAAGAGAGAATGTTAAAGAATATTTCATGAAGCTAAGATTAAAAAAATCATGCAAGAGGTACAAAATTTACATCTCAAGATAAATTACTTAAAAGTAGAATCTCCACCACACGAGTTTCAAAATAAGTTATAATTGTAAGTATTGTGGAATGCATATCTATATAAGAATTAAAAAGCATCAGCCATGATACAAAACGAAGTTCCTAATCAAGATGAGGAACATCTAAAAGTGATAAATAATGAGAAACTTCAAGAAAGAGAGTAAAAAATAATATGGATGAATGAGTATGCATATGAAGTTAATAAAGGTTCATAAATAACAAATCATATTCAAGACATAAAAGATGCGATAAAGCACCACCCACATATGAAAAATATTCCTATAATTTTTTTATAAGAAATCATTTTATATTTGAGAGATAAATTATTTTATTTCCTATAATAATGTATGATAAAAAAATTATTTTATGTCAATCAGTTCAAGGATGACACCAAACAAATATCATGAAAAAAATTGGTACTTCATATTTGTCTATATTACAATATTTGTGAAGTGAAACAAGAAGAATAAGACAAGTAATAGATCATCCACCTAGTCCTCGGGGTTTAGGGACAAAGGAGACAAAATATTGTGTACCTAAATCTGACATATTTTGTAATACAATATAATTTAAATATTTTGATATAAAATTTAAATAAATAATGATACTAAATATATTATATTTGGTAAGTATGTTAACTCATAACAATATTAATGCACTAGAATATCTTAGCCAGTGGTGGTAGATGAAGACTACTTTTCTTGTAATACTATAGATACAATGTCACTAGGGTTTTGCTTCAATGTTTGGATATATGTAAGGGATTCACCCTTATCTTGTAATCAATCTATTGTCTATATCAATATACTAAATTTTTTGTACACCTCTCTTAGAGAAAAATAAATTTCTCTCACCTAAGGCTTGTAAGTGGACGCATACTCCATGCCTTAAGTATGTAGAAGCCTTAATTTTTTCTATTTTTTTATAGCATTTATACCTCGTTGTGGTTGTAAATAGACTACAAACCCTTCATGACCAAGATCATAAAAAGTCAATTTAAACCATCCATATGACCAATAATATGGACGGATGAGTATGCATATGAAGTTAATAAAGGTTCATAAATAACAAATCATATTCAAGACATAAAAGATGCAATAAAGCACCACCTACATATGACAAATATTCCTATATTTTTTTATAATAAATCATTTTATATTTGAGAGAGATAAATTATTTTATTTCCTATAATAATCTATGATAAAAATATATATATATTATGTGAATCAGTTCAAGGATGACACCAAACAAATATCATGAACAAATTTGGTACTTCATATTTGTCTATATTACAATATTTATGAACTGAAACAAGAAGAATAAGACAAGTAATAGATCATACATCTAGTCCTAAAAGTTTAGGTACAAAGGAGAAAAAATATTGTGTACCTAAATTTGACATATTTTGTAATAAATATAATTTCAATATTTTGATATAAAATTTAAATAAATTATGATACTAAATATACTATATTTGGTAAGTATTTTAACTCATAACAAAGTAATGCACTAGAATATCTTAGACAGAGGTGGTAGATGAAGACTACTTTTCTTGTAATACTATAGGTACAATGTCACTAGAGTTTTGCTTCAATGTTTGGATATATGTAAGGGATTCACCCTTATTTTGTAATCAATCTATTGTCTATATCAATATACTAAATGTTTTGTACACCTCTCTTAGAGAAAAATAAATTTCTCTCACCTAAGGCTTGTAAGTGGAAGCACACTCCATGCCTTAAGTGTGTAGAAGCCTTAATTTTTCTTCTTTTTTTATAGCATTTATACCTCATTATGGTTCTAAATAGACTACAAACCCTTCATGACCAAGATCATAAAAAGTTAAGTCTTTTTAGTCTTGTCAACCTATCTTAGCTTAGGGTTGAAAGGTAATTTTATAGGTCACAACCAAACCAACACATTTCTTGGGTGTATAAGACCTCCTTAGTTCACCTTTTCTTATTATTTCAATAGTGTAGAATTTTGTGTCTCGGTCCTTTGTTCAAGTTCAAGATAATCAATGCGTGTCATAAATTCATCAAAGCTTAAGGTATGTTTTAAACCTTTGCATTCAATCCCACACCACTTATACATAATTCAAATGATTTTTTATTAACAAGTCATGCATTATATTTAGTATTTTATACTCTACTCCCATCAAGCATAAATTATAATTTTGAAGTAACACAATCTCAAATTTTCAATTCTTGGTATCTAAAGAGAACTCATCACACACACATATGCTTATAACTACACTAAATGGATGTTTCATTTTCTTTGTAAATATCACAAAGTCTTGTCTGCACTCTCAACTCTAAGCTTAACTCAACTATTTTAGTTCTTATCATAATATCAATATGTTAATATTTTGATTAAATTCTCTTTATGGTTTTGATTATTAATTAAATTTAAAAAAAAAAAAAAATAGTAGATCAAATCTGGCAATTTGGTAAGGTTCAAATCTCGGGCCTTGTTGAACTGAACGCTTATCCATTCTGGTGTAAAAGGTTTAAAATGATCATGGCATGGTGGTTATAGGGATGGATTGCGTGGAGATCTATGTGGCGGCTTCTGGGGAGGATGGCACATAATACTATGGCAGCCATAAAAATCTGACATCCTGCGCGGCCCGAATTTGCGGTGGCTACCAATTCCACCATGTAAAATACTAAAAAAAAGGTAATTTGATCTTATATAGAATTTTTCTTTGTAATAGGTCAAATTGCATTAACATGGGCTTAATCCATATTACATCATGAATGAATTATAATGGTATTTCAAAAAATTATATAGTGATATTTGGTAAATAAAATTTAAACCTAGGTCTTCTTTTTAAAATTTCATATTTCTAACCACTTAATCTCATGATATTTGCTTATATAATTTTCTTAATTTTTATTTTAACTTAATTTTACATATAATTATTGTCAAAAACAATATGATTAATCCATCACAAATCAACCATATGTGTAGCCATATGTGTACGTGCATGCATATATTATAATAATATTTATTTTAACATTTTAAATAAACAATTTGTATTTTATTTGCTTGTTGTGGTGTAGTGGTAAATATCCCGGATGCTGGTAAAGGCTGAACTAGGTTCCATTCCCCCTGCCTCCACCCTACAAATATATGGTATATCTAGGAATGTCCTTTGTGCTGGTAGAGGCCAACACGACTCCATTCCTCCTATGCCCACCTTTTTGATAGGGGTCCAGGACCCTCTAAAAATCTTGTGTTTACTCTAAATATTTTTAAAGGAACAACAAGGGTAGAGGAACCGCAGGTGATGACAAAACCATAGAGGTGAAGAAACCACAATGGTAGAAGAACCACAAGAGGTGATGAAATTACAATAGTTTATGGTAAGGATTTTGATTAGATTTTATAGGTATAAGTGAAACAACGATGGTAGAGGAACCACAGGTGATGATGAAACCACGGTGGCTATTGGCAATATCCTTGTGGTAGAAACTACAATGGAGGAACCATAGGTAGTGACTATTACTAATATTTTTATGGTGGGTACTGCAGTGGAGGAACCACAATCAATAGTTGGATCAAATGGAGACCTTTAGGGATAGTAACCTTCAAGGCGAGTAGGATCAGATGGATATATCTAGGACCACTAACCTTTAATATGAGCAGGATCATATGGAGATCTCTGGGGCTAGTAAACCTCAAGGTGACCCTTTTATCACATCTAGTCATGGTTCTAGCAGTGTTGTAATGGATTCTTCCAAGTCTCCTTTTTAATGAATTTTCTCCTAGGAGGTGTGTTGAAGGGTTCAACCGATGAGCAAGGTGATTCATCTCTATATATCCTTGTTTTAAGAGATATAGGAAGTAAAATTTGGGTGGATTGAGTGAAAGATAATAAAATTCCTAACTTTACCAGAAAATATAAGAATATTTTCATTCCTTTGATAATGGGCTTGCCCTAAAAATTCTAGATAATATCCTAGATAGAGCTCAAAACAAATTAAGTAAAAGTTTAATTGGTAAATTTATTGGTTATAGACCGTCTATAGATTAGATTAATAAATTGGCTAACCTCAGGTGGAAATTTAAAGAAATATAGACTTCTTAACTCTTCCAAAATATTTCTTTTTAGCCTCCTTTTTTGCTACAAAAGATAGGGATTCAATTTTTTTGGGTGGCCCATGGTTTATGGGATGTTCTAGAATTTTCCTACGGAAATGGGCTCATGGGTTCAATCCAACATCCGAAAACACTAAGGTTGCTCTCATCTGGGTTAAACTTCTAGCATTACCCCTTGAGTTATGAAAAAATAGAAATTTAGAAGCTATTGGCAACTACATTAGTAACTTTATATTTCTAGATTTTGCTACTAAGGAGAGGAGGAAGATGGCATTTGCTAGACTTTGTGTGCTAGTTTAAGTGCAAAAATATCTACCAAGATCTATTAAACTGGCCTCAAGTAAAGGTACTTGGATACAGGATATTTCTTATGAAAATAATCTTTTTGGATTTTGAAGATATGGAAAAATAGGCCACTTGCTCAAAAACTAACACCTTAACAAAAATTATATAATTAGTCTAAAGGAGCAATGAAGGAAGGGTAATGTCATTTCGAAGGTGATAGAGACTATAAAAACTTTAGAAGATATTGAACAAACCCCCAATTTAAGCCATAGAAATCCCTCGAGTGTGAGAGAAAATATAGATGTATCTTCTATTTCAATATTTCATGAGGGAGTAGCAAACCAAAGGTTCATGGAGCAGTTGGGTATAAGCCCCCTGGAATGTAATGAAGTTATAGAGGACTTGGATATTATCCCATCTACATTGCCACTACTACTAGAGAAATATAAAGTTAATATGGTGAAGGTGAGGCAGGAAGAACCAATCTACCCTCAAGTGCAAGAAGATGTGAATATGGTGAAGATAGAGTAGGAAAGACCAAACTATTCCCAGGAAGGATCAATTTTTTCCCATGTGGATATGGAAACTATCCCTTCTACTTTACCATTGATCTTGGAGAAATAAAATGTGCTAATGGTGAATATTGGGCAAGAAGATCCAAATTATTCCCATGAGAAATTCAAATTAGAGATTGATGCTCATGTGACTATAGAGGAATATATTGTTGAAAAAGGTCCATCCTTTGTTACTCCAAATTTATGAATTACCAAGAGTTCTCGTAAAGTCCCTAATCTAGGTCAAGAATAGTCTAGCAAAGTGGGATGGAAGTCTCTCAAGGAGAAAAGGGTATAAGGAAGTAGAAGAAGAGAAATATATGGGGTATCATCCTACTATTAAGGAAATTCTTGCAGGTGTGAAAACTTCTAGACCCTGGAAATGAAACTCCTAAGCTCAAATGTTAGGGGTATGAACGCCCTTAGCAAACATTTATTGGTTAAGGATCTTGTCTACTCTTACCAACTAGATTTCTTGCTTCTCCAATAAAATAAATTGAATTTTTCAAATTGGCTAAAATTTCAAAAAGGTATTTGGTAAAATGCTAACAACTTTCAAGAGGAAGCTAAAGCGGTCTTTGGAGGGATTATATCTCTTTGGAATTCCAATATTTATAAGGGATATCTGCTAACTAAAAGTGAATATCAAGTCACAGTTCTTCTCACAACTAGATCTTCTAAAGTTTCCTTTGTGATCACCAATATATATTCCCCCAACTCAAGTAAATACTGTAGAGAACTATGGATATCTTTAGGGAAAATGGGTAAGCAATTTAGAGGTTTTAAATGGATTGTGGTAGGTGATTTTAACACCCCCTTATCTCTAGGTGAGAAGCAATGGGGTGTGGTTGAGTTATCAGAAAGCATGCAGGATCTAGGGAAGCTTTTAGTTGATAGTGGTTTGTTTGATGTGGATTTATATGGTAATATGTTTACTTGGATGAACAAACACTCTGGTATAAACTTGATTCAAGTTTGATTGGACAAAGTTCTTCTTTTAGAGGATTGGTTCCAAAAAACTTCATGTTAAATACGAAATTTCTTCCTAAATCTATATCTAATCACAATCCTCTTCTCTTTTGGTGTAATGTGGAAGATTAGAAGCATAATGGCCCTTTCATGTTTGAATTAATGTGGCTACACCACCCAAATTTTTATAAAGAAATGGAAAAATGGTGGAGTATTTTTTTATAGGGTACTAAGATACAAATTGTTGTAAATTAGATTTAAAATATGAAGAAAGAAGTCAAGAAGTGGAATAGGGAGGTCTTTGGAAATATATTTCAGAAGAAGAAAGTTATTCAGTTAGAATTGGATATATTAGAATAAGAGATTAACAGGTTGGTTTAAACCAAATTTAATTCCAAAGAGAAAGGAGTTTAATGTTAAACTGCACACCATAGTAGCCAAGAAAGAAACCTATTGGAGGCAAAAGTCCAAGATCCTGTGGTCGTAGGAAGGTGACAGAAATTCTAAGTTTTTCCATGTCTCCACTTTAAGAAATAAAATTTCTGATTGCATTGATGAAATTCTAAAGAATGATGACTAGGATATTGGAGAGATAAAATATATTGAGTGTGATTCTATGGACTTATATCAAAATATTCTAGCTAAAGATATGGAAGAGGATGAAACAATGGTTAAGGAGATGACTAATCACATTCCTACGTTGATATCTAAGGAGATCAATGTCCATATTCTAAAGGATATTGAGGAATAAGAGGTAAGGATAGCCACTTTCTCCCTCGATAGAGATAAAACTCCAGGCTTGAATGGGTTCTAAGCAAATTTTTTCCAAATCTTATGGGATATTGTTAAATTTGATGTTATTGAAGCAGTAAAGGAATATTTAAAGTCAGGTAAGATCCTAAAGGAGTTTAACAATACCTTGTTCTAGTTCCTAAGAAGAAAGGGTTAAAACCTTTAAAGATTTTAGACCTTTAAGTCTTTGCAATAATACTTACAAGATTATTTATAAGGTTATAGCCCTCAAATTGAAGATCTTCCTCCCCTATATTATCTTCGATGAGCAAGGAGGATTTGTTAAGGGTAAAAAAAAATTGGATGGGATTATATCCCTTCATGAATCCATGCATTCTATCAATTCTAGTGAAATAAAATGCATATTCCTAAAGTTAGACATGTGCAAGGATTATGATAGAGTGTCATGAAGTTTTTTGTATAAAGTTTTGATTGCCTTTGGTTTTTTTAAATAGTGGATAATATGGGCTGGTATCTGCTATAAGACTACAAGGTACTCTATTCCGATCCATAGTAAACCAACATATTTTTTAGTAGTAGTAGAAGTCGTATACAAGGTGACCCCCTATCTCTTTATCTTTTCATTATTATGGTTGAACACTCAAAAGACACCTCAATGTTGCCAAGGCTTCTAATTGGATAGGGGACCTTAAACCAGATCATAATCTTGAGGGTTTTACTCATTTACAATTTGTGGATGATACCATTTTACTTGATAATCCTACTATGGAAGACCAATTGAATTTATAATAATCTTATACCTCTATGAGCATGCCTCACAAAAAAATCAATTTGGACAAGAGCAATATATTCTTCATTAACACTAAATTTTCTCTTCATATAAGGGTGGCTAGAGTGATAGGGTGTCCTATGTCAACCCTAACTTCTTATTACCTTATAATACCTATGTTCATGGTATCTTGCAAGGTACCTATTTGGAATGGTTTGGTTGATAGGTTTCAATACAAATTGGCAGGATAGAAAGGTAATCTCTTGTATCAAGCAGGTAAAGTGTTGTTGGTTAAGAGTGTTCTATAGGTTATCCCCATTTATATTTTCTCCCTTTTTAAGATCCTTGCTAAAGTTTCCAAAATCATAAAAGGAATTTAAAAATAGTTCTTATGGTTAGGATCTGAAGAGAGAAGGGGGATTCGTCTTGTAGCATGGGGAAAAAATATCATCAAAATAAGCATGGTGGTCTTGGTCTGAGGAGGCTCAGCCTAGTTAATACTGTTATGGAATCCAAGGTGGGATGGATAATTCTAATGTATGATTAGACTCTTTGGGTAAGTATTCTTAAAGAAAAATATCTTGACAGCTAGGAGGATACTAGATTTCTCATAATTTATGACCCCTATCATGGCTCTTATTTATGGAACCACTTGGTGTATGATAGGGAGACCTTTTGGAATGGTTTAAAATAGTGTGTTGGATATGGGGCCTCTATAAGATTTTGGTAATATGCTTAGTTATATGACAACCCTTTAGCCAACAATAATATTTCTCTAATCTAAAATAGGATCTAGAAGATAGATATGGTAAAAAGGTTTGTGGCTACATAACTTTATTCGATAACTAGTTGAGTTGGAAATATTTAGAGGCAGGACCTGAGAATTTGAAGTTTTTAAACCTCTTTAAAGCTAAACTAAAGGCTTATTACTTAGGTGTTATCAAGCAAAGAGAATTTGTAGTTTAGATCAAAATTACGAATGGTGAATTCAGCATGAAGATAGTGTATGATCTTTTAGATCCTTCTATAGATAATGATTTCCCTTGGAATAGAATTTGGGGTAAGAGAGATATTCCTAAACTAGAGATTTTTCTTTGGAAAGCAGTCCTGAATAAGATCCTAATAGTGGATAATCTTAAGAAGAGAGGTTTTCAATTACCTAATAGATGCAATTTATGTGAAAATGTATAAGAATCAATGTATCACATCTTCTTGGAATATCCCTACACTCTAAACATTTTCCAACTCCTCATCAATAGGATGATCATATCTTGGGTGATGCCTTCTAATATGGAATTATGGTAACAACAGTGGGAGAACCCGTTTTTCAGTCCTTATTTTAATGTAATTTGGAACCTAATTCCATTTTATTTTGTGTGGGGATTATGGTTAGAGAGGAAAAAAAGAATTTTTAGAGGGGAAAAAAGATCAACAATGAGAAGTTTTGGAAGCATCACCCATTTTTAGTGGAGAATGTTAAATCTATCAAGTACCCCATCAAGATAGAGAATACTAAAGAGACTATGATAGCTAACGCATGGAATTTGGAACCCATTAATGGTGGAGAGAAAAATGCTTGTGTTAGAACTAATGTAAAATTGCAACCACCCCGAGATGAATGGTTGAAGTTAAATTTTCATGGGGCATCCAAAGGTAACCTAGGTAAGTCCAAAGCAAGAGCAATTTTAAGGGACAATCAGGGGAAATTAGTCGGGGAAGCCTGTAAGTTTTTGGGAATTACTACTAGTTATAAAGATAAATTTAATGATTTACATATGGGTGCAAAGTTAACTAAGGATTTAGGTGCTAAAAAAATTATCTTTGAAGGAGACTCCTTGAATATTATTAATCTTTTGAAAAATGTGGGAGAAGCTAATTGGCAAATTGATTGCATTGTACAAGATATTAGAGAGATTGTCAAGCAATTTAAAGAAGTTTACTTTGTTCATGTCTTTAGAGAAGGTAACAAACCAGCAAATTGGGTAGCAAAATTTGGTACCATTAAATAAGAGGATAGTAGATGGATCCTCCTATGGGTGGTCCATGAGAACTTAGAAAAGTTCACGAGGGAGGACTACAGCTAATTGGGATCCAGGATACATATTATTTGTCTTGCATCGAAGGAATTTTTGGCTACTTACCATTGGTAGTTGTGTAGTTGATAGGTTGACTTTATGTTGTAAAAGGGTTCAGGCCATTTCAAAATTCCATTTTTACCCTAATCAAAAAATAATAATTTTTATTTTAAAAAAAAACAAAAGTAAATTATCCTAAGATATATGCATTTAATTGGTTATATAAGATTTAAATGACTCCATTTGGGTCACATAATGACCATTTTACCACACTATTTTAGTAAAATACATAGCACTATTATATCTCATGCTGGGTTTTAAACCTAGGTCTCCATATTGGGATCCCATAAATTTAACTTCTTTAGTTCATGCCATTTGATTTCAATATATATGACTATTTTCAAAAACAATAATGTTTATATATATATATATATATATATATATATATATATATATATATATGGATTCTATTGGGGACCACTCCCATCAAAATAACAAATATTACATTTATTATCAAGTCAATTAAACCATATTTAGCTTGTCATTTTATCAAAGATATTCTTCATTTTCCTTTCTATCAAATATATTCTTCATCTTTCTCAAAATGCTATGTTTACACATTCAAATATTTGACACCATTTTCAATAAGAGATGAAATCTCACTCAACCAATGATATTCTAAATTTTGAATTTCACCAAGATGAAGATAAGTTTCATGATTGGTTAATATCTACCACCTAGTTTCCTTCTCTATATATATGCCCATATTTTTAAGAGATTGCCTTTAATGAACATTTAATAATATTGTTACTTTTGTCCAATCTCCATATCCATATTGATTGGTTTAAGGATCATGAAATTTATACATCTTCTTATCTCTTATAGCAAGGGAATTTTTATCCAAGATAAGCATATTATAGATGGCATCATCCTTTTAGAGGAGGCTATTCATTATATGATGGAAAATAAAATTAAATCCATAAGACCTTTGATTGAATTAAATAGAGCATTTTATCTAACCTTACTAAGAGCCTTTAGATTTCATGAGGACTGGGCTAAATGGATATTAGTTTCTTACTCTTCACCTTCGGATTTAGTCCTTATCAATGGTTACCCTTCTAATATATTTAAAATAGAAAGATGTCGTAAGCATGGTGATCCACTATCATCCTACCCCTTCATCCTCCTTACTAAAGGAATTTGAAAATATCTAAAAAGTATATAAATTATAGGGTTATTGTAAGGTTTTAAGATATTGGGTTCCTCCAAAACTTTCACTACTTTATAATTTCTACACAAGTGTCTTGAAAAAGTGGCCTCTAGAGAAAAAAATAATTATTTATGAGAGTTTGGATACTTATATTTTAATCTCTAGATATGATATTATTAACACAAAATCATAAACTTTCATTTTTCATATAGAGAATTGAAATTAGGCTCATATTGTTTGTATACTTGGGTTTCTAATTGCCTAATGTCCCTTTGAATAAATGAGAATTTCTATTTTGCTAATGTGTTTGAGGGCACAAGACTAGAGAGAGATGATTGATAATATGAAAAGTAATCACAATGGAATTTTATGTTTCTATTCCTAGTTGGAATAATTAAACATGTAAAATATATCCTTCAAGCATTCTATGTCTATCACTTTGTAGTACTTATTACACTAATATCAATTCTAAAATAGCTTGATAAAATTCAATAAAAATGTATTTGGTTATGATCCCTTAAAGGGAAGAAGTGGTATTTAACTAGTTGGGGTAGAATTTACAAAACAAAAGTGAAAATAAAAATTAATAAGTCTATGGTAGATTAAGAATGACACAATCATATAAAAAAATTATTTCCAACTCTCATTAAAACATTCCCAAGTGGTCTAGAAAATAAAATATCATGCTTGAATTAATTACAAGAAACCTAATATTTCATCCATCTAGATTCTTCTAAAAACATTCCTATAACTCTTAGCTATAAACTTATATTTGGAATAAAATGATACATTCTAAGGTCTAAGAATACAAAAGTAGGAAATAAAGATCATTTTTTGGATTCATGTTAAGGGATTCTAATTGTAAATAGGAAATCATATATGCATCTTAGCCACAATTCTTATGTAATTATTATTTTCTGAATATCTTCATTTAAAACCACAATGTAGATAGGAATGAATGGATTCAACACATTACCAAGAAAGATAAATATAAAATAATAATAATTTATAAAAATATGAAATATTGATATGGTTCTAGTAGATGCTAAAATAATTTACTAATATAATGAAAACACCTTAATCAATGCATAAAATGATGTGTGAATTTGTGAGCATAAATACCACCCATGATGTTGTGGCATAAATCCCACAACCATCAAGATAATATATTATTATTTCATAATTATAATACATGGTCGTATTTGAAGGTGGAAATGTATATGGCATAAATTATTATGTAGCACAAGTATAGAGTTGATAGTATCTTAAAGGAAAAGGTTAACATTATGGAATGCTCTCCCTTGAGTTTAAAAATATCAATAAAGATACAACATTGCTATAAACCTTCTCTTAGTTGAGGTTATCCCATGTTGAATTATTCCTATAATAGAATGCAAGTAGCATCAACTTGATAACTTTTTAGATATTTATAACCTAATTTATCAAAACCAAATAAGAGATCAATGTAGGTTTGTTCCTATAATAAATTTGTCAAATATTATGGAGTCATATCTCAATATGCTTGTTTTGTTGATGCTCCACTTGATTTCAAACAAAGATTATAACACTTTGACTATAACAATATATATTATTGTGGTCTATTTAAGAAGATTAAATGATAAAAAAAAATTATCCAATTTGGATGCATCTCAATGAGGATAACATTATAGTACTCAATTTTATTAATAAAAATAACATTTGTTTTGCATAATTTTTTTTTGTACTATTAAGAAACGGGGGTTTTGAAAGGAGCCCCTCAACCTTTTACATCAACTCCAACCATAACGGGGAGAAGCAAACAAAAAAGAATATCAGCAAAGGCTAGAGACAACTGCCCAACACAATGGGAAGGAATAAAAAGAAGCTAAGACTACCAAATAAAGAAAGAAAACTAAAACATAAAGAAATAAAACCAAAGAAGATAGAGAGGACAGAACCAAGCTAGTTCTTGAACATCAAATCCACCTCTTGGATAACTTCTCCCACCATCCTAGTCACTTCCTTCATGTATTCAACAATAATTTTTAATGAGCCCCAAATAGTGTGTTGATTTATCTCCACCATCTTCATATTATGAATGATGATATTATTTCTTTTGACAGCAACATCAGGGTCATAAACCTCCTTCATTGATTTATCCTTTTGAACAACTCTGGGTAGAAGATCAGAATTAGAATGAATAATACTGGAGATAGGATTATCCTTAATGGATTTTTTACCAAGAATATGCTTAGACTTCCTCTTAAACCCTCCTCCAACAACATCGAATGATATTATATCACCACCTCGCCTATCGTTGGTTTGCGTATCCTTAAGAGAAATATTTCAAAAGTCAATTATCGAGCCTTTAGAATGAGAATATTTCCCCCTTACTCCTCTTGCTGAAACTTGAATTTTCCTAGAAATTTTATCTTCACCAATACCCAAGGATAAGGAGTAGAGGTCCTCGCTGCATTGGATATTGCTTGAACCTCTTGACTATTCCTTGAGATAACAAGGCACCATATCATGTTGAGCTTCAATTGATCTTAGAATATCTTCTACAACCAGACCATGCTTGGTAGTATACTACTTAAAAACCAAGAATACCACTGGGGATCAAGGGTGAAAAAATCCATAATTACTCTTATCACTCTATCCCATGGAGGTGAAAGAGTCCTTGCATTAAACCCATTTTGCATTCTCGGGAGAAATTCATTCACATAAAAAAAATTTATTTCCTTGAGCAAAGAGTGATTATCCCTATTATGATAGGCCCCATCCAACAAAATACAAATGGTGCTGCTGATTAACTCGGTTGAGACTTTGAAATACAAGTTACCCACTCTCACCCACCCATCATTCCAAGAGTAGATCATCCATTTTAAAATAATTAAATTATGGCCATGAAATTTTTGAATACAATTCAATAGCCCTCCATTAATTAGAATCAATTTCACCTACTCATCAACTGAAACTAAAGAAAATTCCAAATGAATCTTAGAATAATAATATTTAGGACTTGAATTCTTGGTTTTACTCAAGAGAGTAAGCAACCAGAAACAAATCACCAAGCCTGAATTCATTAGGAAGGAGACCACCTTCACCTTGACCAGATAATATTGAGCAATACTTCTTGATGGATCAAAACAAAATAAAAGGATGGGTAGGGAAACCCATTGTAAAAAAATTTGGACAGCCAAATATCATGATCTAACAATGAATAAAATCATAACATCTTTAAAATCACCCCAAATCGGACTTCAAGAACCCTTAGGTTCTCCATGTTGACCATATACACCCAACAAGGATGAAAAAAACTAGACCATGCTTCTTGTCCATCCACTAGTTCATCTCATGAATACATAAGATCAAAAAAATATAAAATAAATCTAGGCTGATTGATTTGAACATACCACACTTTTAGAAAAATGAATATTATCATTCGTGAACCACTCCTCCCTCATGCCGCCAATAAAGCATAGAGAGAAATAGTTGTCGTTAGTTAAGCCCTCCAAGACAAAGAGGTATGAATCAAACGTAAGAGTATTATCAACTCCACCATAGAATACGGGAAAAGGCTAGCTCAACAAACCATGAGAGAACCACATAATGAGGGAAGATGTTTGAGATTTATGAGATACTATGACTATCCCACCTACGCTCCCCAAGAAACAAAAGGAATTTGAATTTAGGATATTAAAGGTAGATTAATACCACATTAGAAGAGTAAACAACAAGGTACATTGGAGAGTACAAAAACTCTCAAAATTGATGAGATCCACGTGCCCAAAATGAGCGTTAAGCCAAAATATCATTTTAAAATACTGACTGACTCTTTGAAAATCATAAAGACTTCTCTTCATTGATACAATTTAAGAGGTCCTTTGGGAAATCACTTTTTTAGATAAAAAATCCTAGATGAATAGTACCAAAATTTACCATAACGTCAACAACAAAATTACCTTCTCTCAGCACATGGGTAACCAATTGTTGGCTGAGATGCTGAAAATTACTTCTCACCTCTTCTATCATATTTACCACCTTCCAACTTGGTGAAATAGAACCATTAAGCATGTTAATCACATTCAATGAATCACCTTCAATAATCACATTCGGGATCCTTAGGTCCATTAGCAACAAAATACCTTGGAATATGGCTCTGGATTTCATGAAATAAGAGGTTTGAGAAAATAAATATTTAGCATAACCACCACCAAATATCCCTTACTATCTATAATAACACAACCAACTATGGTGATGCTAGGATTACCTTTAGAGGTGTCATCAAAATTCAACTTACCCCAGCGAATTGGAGGGTGGACCACTTAACAGTACTCCTAGAATTAGGAGCTACAGGATCCAACGTAATAGATAAAAAATCCAACTCATCCTCCAAACATGATTCATTAGGATACCTATAAATCTAATATTTTTTGGCACCTAAAAAATGAAGAGATATTTTCGACAACACTCCACAAGATTCTCGAACTGAAACAGTATGCCTCTTTTTTCAAAATTTTAAAATGTCTCATGTTTCTTTCCTTCCAAAAACCCCAGAGGATATGAGGCAAAAATATTTTTCATAAATATTTAAGATGGGGGATGCAAAGGGAGAGGTCCATTGCTAAATGCTGTCAACAAGAGAACTTGGCATCACCCACTAAACTCCAAGCTTGCTAAAAATTAATGAATAAATTTTTTGAAAAATATAGCAATGAAGAAGCAAGTGATTAGTAGACTCTCAGTTGACTTCACATAAAAAGTATTTGTTCACAATGTTAAAGCCTCTTGAGCATATTCTCAATGGATAAAATTTTATTTTGCACAGCTAACTAAAAGAATAGATTGATCTTAGGAATTAGATTTTTCATCCAATAAGGGGATGACAACATCCAAATCCATTAGGGAATAAGATGACTTAACCGAATAATATCCTTCACTATCCTTGATCCAAATTAATCTATATTCAACCTCCTCCATCCTCATGACTTAAAACTAGAGCTCATTGGTTATTGCACTCCATGCTTGTTAGATTTTTTTATCCCCAATAGTAAGGAGGAGATGGAACCATACTTTATGGTCATTAGTCTCCACTATAAAATCTGCCACATTGATCCTACCCATCGCTCTAGTAATTGGTAAAATAATTATGAGTCACTAATCAGTAGACAATGGACTATCCCTAAGCCAGGCATCATACCAAAAATCAACCATCACACCATTCCCAATCACCCATCTACTATTATTACATAAAAAATACCTAGATTTAACTAAGCTCTACCGAAATGAGGATTTGCCACCTGGAAGAGGGTCAAAAATAAAATTAATGAAATTATACTTAGACTTGACAATGTGAATCCACTACACTACTTTATTCTAAGACACCTTCCACCCCAATTTGCCAATAAGGATCTTATTTATCTAAAATTCTCTCATTAAACCCATGTCATCATCCTTTTAATGAAGGTAAATCTGCTCCCAAGAAGCCAAATGAAACTTACCTTTCATCTCAGGCCCAACCTAGAGAAAATATTTAGAGATGTAACAACCCACCTCACATGATGATTAGTTGAAAAAAAAAATTGATAAATTTTCATTTTCTTATGAAATGTGATACTGTTGATAGCTATTGTGGTTGCAAGACCAGGTTCAAAGTAAGTTGTCAAAGAACGAAAGCAAGTCGACAAAAAAGGATAAGAGGGAAGTGATGATTTGGCTAGCGAGTACATGGATGCTCGTACACTTGCATATCATGTAGATATCTTGATTGAATGAAAAGTGTGTGTGTTTATTTTGAAGGTTTATCTGTTATTTGATGGCATAGAGTAGGATGTGCTTATGTCTTGTGTGGAAATGATGATGGAAGCCACTTTTTATTTTATTTTGGTTGTGTATGATCATTAGTCAAAGGTACACACACTCATATATATATAAGTACAATATATAAAGGTAAGACTATTTAGCACATGTGTATATGAATATATTATTGGAATATGTCCTCGCGTGTTTGTTATAATAAATATTTGATTGGTATTATATGTGTAAATTATAAATAGCTTCCTCCTAAATTTAATCATGTGGAAAATATATAAACTGCATTGAAAAATATTTTATGGGAAGAATGGTGAGTATGGAATAGAGTGGTGTTGGCTGAATCGTGCAAAAGCTATATGAGTGGTGCTATAATGACTTTTAACTCCCTCCATATCTTACGATTGAAAATAAAGGGAAAGAAAAAATATCCTTAAGTGCAAGTTGAATGGTGGTTAAAAACATGACCTTTGGTGGGGAAGAAAGGGATAAGGCTTGTTGGGGAAGAAAATTTCCAAGCCTAGGGAAAGCACTCGAGAAAACATACAGTAAAGCGATAGTTCTAGATGGAATTCCTTTTATATATTTTTCTAATGAGTTTCTTTAAAAGAAAATAAATTTGAATGTGACGAAAATTTTCCTTGGTTGTTGTTTGCAAAAGAATAGGAATGATCTATTCCCTATGCTTTAAATCTTGTCTATGTACAAAAGAAAAGAAAAGATGAATTATATGTATGTGCAAAAAGGAAGATATAGCTGCCTATGCTTGTTTGAATTACTATTTAAAGAAGAATGTATGCTCTGTGTTGTGTGAGGTAAACGTTGTCTGGAAAATATGGACAACTTGTGTTGAAAGGCATGCATATTGAATCATTAGAATTATTTATTTGAAAAACAATAGTTGTTGCACATAGAATTATATTCATTTAAAAGGAAGCCGAAATCTGATCCCACACTATCTCAAACCTAAACTTTCAATAAGTTGGCAAATGATGATTCTGGTCAGCGGCATTAGAAGCGGTCCAACTGGTCTTCTCATCTTGTGGCACTTTCATATGGATGGCATTCATGTCCAAGTGCCCATCCCCAAATAGTTTATGTTCCATTCTCTAGACAACAACATACCAAAATACAAGGGAAACGTAAATACTATTACCTCTTATAATACCACCAACTTTGGATGCTTTGTTATAATCATGATTAGATCCTTTAAAAATCCAATGTTTACCTAATACCATTAATATGAATCAAATGCCTAGCCATCTTACTATAGGGCAGTCCCACATCTTTGTACATTGCTTTTGGCATCATAGTTATTGTTACCCTGAATCAACTATGCAACTCCTTAATAGGTAATTTTTTTTATTTTCAAAGTGATATAGAATGGTGGTGGTTTTAGATTTTTAGGATTTATAGTGTTTAGGATATCTACCACATTGACTTGTATGTGATATGGATGCTTTATTATCAACTTCTATTTTTCAGCTAGAATAGGTTGAGCAAGATTAAGTTACTCATTCTTGGCATAGTTTTTTTCTTGTTGTTTGAGGGCTTCTTAAAGTAGATCTCGTTGATTAGGAAGGGCTAGCACCTCTAGCATGCTTACCTTGGAAAGCATCTTATCCATTTCCTCTGCAATATTAAAACTAAATTCAACTAGGGTACTCTCGCCATGTACAATAAACTTCCTATACTACCTGGTAGCCATTACATGTCCATTAGTGAGAGAAGGATATTTAAAAATTTGCTCTACCTCCTAGAGTTTGTCCTCTTTACCATTTCTCCATTATTTGGACTTATCTGCTTTCTCTGGATTCCTCTTTTCAATTTTTTGTTCCTTTCCCTTATTTCTTTGTTTGTCCTTACTTGTGCATTTGCTTGGGATGTATCTGTAATGTTATTTCCTATGTTTTACTTTTATTTTTCTTGATGAGAAGATGTTATTGGCCCCTTGTCTTTTAGTGTAACAGTAGCCTTCCCATCCTAATCACTATAGTGTATTTATTTGCTTTATATTCTTTTAGTGTCGAGGCCTACTAAGATGCTTTCTTTTTGCCTCAAGTTCCAACCTCTTAGTGATTTGCATATATTGTGCCATCCTTAAACACAAAATCTTCATCTATTTAACAATGCAAAAATTGGCAAAAAATACATTTTTAGGCTTTAGTATAGCAAAGATGACTTGCTACATTTGAGGTTTTTGGTAGGCATGTCAATTCATCATTGGTGCCATTTGACCCAATATGGTGGCTTGTTTAGCCTAACACTGTTTGTCATACTAATTTATCTAGGGATACTTAATGGCTACTGCACAATCTATAGGATGATACCCCACATTGCATGGGAAGCATCATAATGTGTTATATATGAATTGATGTTTACCATGTTATTTTGAACCTAATTTATACCTTGATTAGCAATTTGTTGAGGCACCTGATATTTGGTAAGATATGGGGGTTTTTTGGGCAACCAATTATGTTTTTTTGCCACCCATTTTTCAACTTTATTACCACTTTTCAGCTTTAGTTTGACTTATGAAGGTCCTCATCAGTTCTAATATCTCTTTCATATTGAGCTTATATTGGTTCATGATTTTATCATTATCATTGGATGGTGATGGAGCAAGTAGGGTGATGGTTATAGATAAAATCCAATGGTTGATGATGAGATTTGGCTAGGATGCATCACAATATATAGACTTGAGTTGGTAGATGATTGGACATTTGGGATGGGTGACATGGAATACATAAGCAAAGTATTTTGTGGATTTTAGGTGATATGGGTGACATAGGCCATAAGAGGGGTACATGGTAGGTTTCCAAACCTAATTAGAGCATCTTTCACATAAGTTGTTTCTTCAAAGGTTGTAGTTATAGTGTTGTGGACAGCATTACAAACCATCAAAGCCAAATCAAACCTTGATGTAATATCATGATGCTTGTTCTTCATTTGGCCTAAAATTTTATAGAATAAAACTTAAAGTCCTCAAGAATCTAGTGTTATAATCATGAATGTTTTATTAAGGGTACCTTTGTATAGCATTCAACTAAAACAAAACAAAATATTCATTACTCATACTTCCAAACCTATGCATAAAAGGTTTAATTATTGATGTTGAACTAGTAAAATAATTATTAAGTAAACCTCTATACCATAATGCAATTTTATTATGTAGATAATATATCAGTAAGCGTAGCACAATCTTCCTCCTAGACGTAACGGATTGATTTGAGTGTAGAAATTTCATTGAGATGATACAACATCACCTTACTATTGCTCCCATCAAAGGTAGGTAATGTTTTTATATCTACATGCAGAATAGGAGAGAGCTACATTTAATGATCCTTGATAGGTTCAACCAAGAAGTTGGTTTTGGGGCTTAGAAGGTATATGCATTAAGTTGTTCTATGGATATTGACTAGTTGCATTGCATAAGGATATACCGTGTAATCTTAAGGTGGATATGGAGGCATTTGAGGATATTGATATGGGGTATAGTAAGGTGGTGGAAAAGGATAATTAGCAGTTAGAAAGGTGGAGGATTAGGATAAGCCCATTGTTGATTCTGTTAGCGTATATTCCTATTAGCTTTTATTACATTATTTTATTGTTAGGCTTATTGTTAGCATAGTTTATTTAGGGCTCATTATTTTTCATGAGATCCGCTCATTACGGACTAATTAGAGCCTACAATGTATTATTTATTCGTTCATTGGAATAATAAAATTGTTAAGTTCCTTGACATGGTATCAGAGCCTATGTGGCTCGAGGCTCATTCGTAGTCAAAGAGCCGAGTGGGGACCTGGACACTTGGGCAAATTTTTTCCGAGAGCTGGCTGCAGATCTGACATGGTGATTGATCCTGATTGGTGATTGAGGCGTGGTTGATGTTGTACTCTGTTAGACCAGAGAGCAGATTACTATATGTGATCGACGATGCTAAGGGATGGCTGGATCGGGACACACTAGCCCTAGCGACGACAGACACCTAGACGAGGACCTAACCGCTATGTGACCTGGACAGTGACACTATGACCTAGCCTACATGGAGGCACCGAACCCTAACCGGACGAACGACCTACCCTAACCGGACAATACTGCACTCACACGTGGTTGTTGTGACAGTTGGGACTATCGTGGTGAAGGATAACGGACACTAGATGACAAACTCGACCTGGGCAGGGACTAGACATGGCAACTGATGCACACACGTGACTCAACAATTGGGAGGACTGGGTTTGATAGCTGAACACAGGGATGTGAATCGAGGGTGAACACCTAAGCATGCTGATGCGAACTACCTGGATGTAAAACCTGGACAGAGTGACCTGTTAGACGCGACACCTAAGACCTAACATGGCTAGCTTTGTGGGATTCGAATGTGGTGATCAAAAGGGGAGTAGGCGGAGACTTGACTACCAATTGGTAGTCATTTCATTATATACGCATTCATCCTTTTAAACTATCATCAGAACAACGACATCCCATATGTGGGATAAATACCATTTTATCAACGTTGTCCAGCCAAGCATCTCTTGTATGCACTGTCAATCACCTAGGATGCTTGACGTCGCGGGAGGAAGTAGATCGCCCATTTTGCTCGTCTTGGAAGCCATTTGTGATGTGTAATCCATGAATCCACTGGCAGTCGTAGATATACGTCGTTCTAAAGCTTTTGGGGGGATTTGTAGTATCTCTCGATGTATGCAGACGTATCCCAGCACAACTCGGCAAGTTGAAGGCGCTGGAGACAATACCAGCGAGATGGCGCTACTGTAAGAAGTCGGATCGAGGAAGCAATTATAGCCATTCCCGATCTGATCGACTATTTTTGGCAAACGATCCAAGATCTAAAAACCTGCACAAACGATTAGAAGCATCGCTTGCAGACAGATTTTTTCATAGGAGCAACGCAAGTTCTATCTAACATTGCACACCTTCCTTTGCTAGTCGGTATAAATTGCAGATCTTGGAGGCGACAGGTGATTGCAGGCTCCTTGAAGCGGTTTACCACAATCGCAATGGAGGAAGTTGCCATATTTTTTTTGCAATCGAAGCCTGTTATAAAAAAAAAAAAATCATTATCCAAACGGAAGGCCGGAGCGGAAGCTGAAGCGCCACCACGCAGCCCAGCCAAGGCCGCATCGCCCAAAGGAGGCAACGTAACCGCGACGCCTCTACGAGTAGGGGTTCATCCCCTTTACCACTCACCGACAGCGGTAGCCAAGGTGGTCAGTCGTCGACTGCTAAGGTGCAGGCACTCGACTCGGCAGGTCACGGGTTCAAACCGAACCTTTGACCAAAATCAAAGGTAATTTTTAAAAAAAAAATTATTTTGTTTAGTATTAAATTTTATTTTTTATGATCAAATTTTGTTTTTTAATTAAAATTTCAATTTCTTAAATTTATTTTTATAAATTTTAAAAAGAAATTGTTATAATTAAATTCAAAAGTTTTTTCATTAAAATTGAGATTTTTTACTTTCAAAATAATATTTTTACATACCTTTGTAAACAAAATCAAGGAGGATTATTCTGGTGATAATTTTCTTTAAACCTTGTCAAATATCCTGGTGCTAATATCCCTCTAGAGAACAAACCAGTGGGTTCTCTGAGGCAAATATTGTAATTTTTTTTTTACCCACCCGTGAAAAAAAGACTTCTGGAGCACCCATTTTGCGCTTCCAAAAAATTTTGGACTCCCCATCTCATGACGGGGGAGGCACACCAGGGGTGCTACCCCTTGGAACCCCGTACAGGGGAGATATAATTTTTGCAAAACAAAAGGGGGAAGACTTATAAGGGTGCATTTTTGGCAGTGACCGACACCTTAGTCAAATTATTTTGCAAAATTTTATTGTAAAAGGTGCATTTTCGGCAGATACCGACACCTTAAGAATGGGTAGATCAAATAAAAATATAGCCCTAAAAACTGATGTTGCTAAATCAGTTAAAGACCCATACTTTCCACCATAGATGGATGGGTTGGATTTTTATGAGGAGGGCACATTCCTCACACTAAACAATGGTTTAGTAGCTATCCTCGATGATTCTGAGTCTTGTATAGACCTTCAGACAAATGGTGCTCAAGTTCCTATTAGCGTTCTAAGGGGCATATACCTAGTATTTGTTGCACTTGACCGTGTCCAACGTAAATTGGAAATAAATAAGGAAAGCGAGGTCCTAAAGGCGAACGCTTGTTGTGACACAAGTGACCTTCAGCCCATTGTGGCGAATGCTTGTTGTGACACGAGTGACCTTCAGCCCATTGTGGCACATGCTTGTTGTGATACAGGCGACCTCATACCTTCTATGGTAGATATCAGTTGTAGCACAGGTGATCTCATTTCAATAGCATATTTTGCTTGTGACACTAGTGACTTAAAAACTGAACCTACTCAAAAAGAGCTCCATACTCTCATCAATAGCGACATGCAATATTGTTGAAAGCATTGATGAAGATGATAAAATTGGGTGTTTTGAAAAGCACACCAAAGGATTTGGTTCCAAAATGATGAAGAAAATGGGATTCAATGCTGAGAGATTAGGTAAACAAGAACAAGGCATTAAAACTCCTATAATGTTAAATGTCAGGGCAAAGAATGAAGGCCTTGGCTATACTAGACATGAAAGTACCAGTAATTCTATGTTTGTGAAACCTAAATCTCCTACAACTACTAAAAAGCATTGTTGTAGTCATTGTGGAAAGACAGGACATGTTGCAGCTAAGTGTTGGAAATTACATCCTTGTGATTCATGTGGATGTACGAATCACTCTTCTTCCAGTTGTTGGTACAAAGTGAAAATGGCCAACAAGGTTTATATTGATTGTGGATGGATAGATCTCACACAATGGACCATGATGAAAGAAATGTTGTATGGCTTCTACCGAAAAGGTAAAACCTATGGTAGACCCAGAGGCAAATCCAATGACAAACCGAGTGGCAGTCCCAGAGATAATGACCCAGAGACAGACCTAAAGACAGACCCAGAGACAAATTTCCAGAGGCAGATCTATAGGCAGATCCAGAGGCAATGATCTAGAGGTAGATTCACAGGCAAATCTCGAGATAGACCCAAAGGTACAATTCCAGAGGTATGCTTAGAGCCAGAGCCAGAGCCGAAGACAAAGCACAAGCCACCATTCTTTCATTTCTCTTCTTCTTCTTCTTCACTGTATTGGGGCAGTTATATACTTTACCCAAATATTGTTGTATGGGGGGATGATAGTGTATCTAGTAGTTATTACATTACCCAAATAATGTAATAAGGGGGGATGTTAGCGTATATTCCTATTAGCTTTTATTACATTATTTTATTGTTAGGCTTATTTTTTGCGTAGTTTATTTAGGGCTCATTATTGTTCACGAGATCCGCTCATTACAGACTAATTAGAGCCTACAGTGTATTATTTATTCGTTCATTGGAATAATAAAATTGTTGAGTTCCCTGACAGATTCATAGGAGCTTGCAAATTAACTATTTAGGATGATACTACAAGCCTTATAGTGGAACTTAGGTTTGGAAAGGGAGGGAATAAGTACAAAGTTTTTTTTATCTGGCTAGTTAGAGACTGTGTTTGACCCAACAATTTCCTTGGGTACTTTATGCCCCCATTTATCCTATTGACACTTGAAATTTTTGAGAAAAATCCTAGCTTTGGTTAGAAATTTTCAGCAAAGAACCTGCATTTGGTTGAACAAATTATTCGAGTGGTATGTTCATTGTGTTGGACAATCTAGATCCAGGTGGACTTTGAGATGAAGTTGTACTAATTGGAGGGGTGATCTAAGTGTTAGGCATTGGAGGTTGGTTTGCATTAATTACATTATGAAAGTTCACAAATGATGGAATATTAGCATCAAAAGTCATTATGTAAGGGGATTGGTATGATTCAAAGTACAACCTATACTTGCCCATGTTTGGTTTCACATAACTAAACCAATAAGGGGATTGTGAGAGTAGATAAATAACTAAATTGATAGCAAGGAAACCAAATTCTTCGGATGTAGGATTTTACTAACTTGTTCAACCATTAGGTTTTTACTTTTTGAGAGAGTAGGATTAGATGTAGGAATCTCCTCAACATTGTCATCTTTATGCACCCATATGGTGACTTGTTCCTTCCTTTTATGTTTCACATTCTTTAACTAATATGTGATTAGCTCCATCAACTGATGTTCTTTACTCGATCTTTACATTTTCAATCACATATTTGTAAGCTTGATCTCACCCACATATGAACCTGCACAGACAAGATTTGAGTTCAAAATCTAAATGTTTGCAAATTTTGGTCTATAAAGTGATTCACTGGCAAACTTGAGAGAATTGCTAGAAAAAATGAGCTTTGGAAAATTTTCACAAGTAGCAATCTAAGTGAATTGCTTTGATTCCAAGGTGAATTGCCAACTAGATGGAGTGAATCACTAGTTGATTTGAACTTTGGCAAAACTTTCCCAAAAAATTCCAAATTATTTCTATTTTTGGCAGACAAAATTGGAGAGGTTTTGTAAATTTGATATTGTCTTGATTGCTTGCTTTGAAAAAAAATTATGATTCCAAAGCTAATAACGGAGTTGCCTTTAACAAAGCTTCTACAAAAATAATCACAAGTAACAAAAATATGTGAATTTCAAGGTCCATTTGGGACTATGGTTGATAAATCAAGTCCTTAGCCTCAACAAATCGTTTTGGATTCAAGTTGTGAATTTTTGAAAAATTCAAAGTGAATTGTCAATTGGAGCAAATTGTTCCCAAAATTTGACTTAGGATGTTTTCTAGGCGATTGGCTCAAATGGAGACAATCGCACCAAATTTGGAGCAAATTGTGACTTGTTTTTGAACCTGGAAGAGTCTAACTTCTTAAGTGTCTGTGATTCTAGTTTCAACGATAGTTGGATGGAAGGGTATATGGCCTCCTCCAACATCCAAATTTAGGTCGACTTCCCACTATCATAATTATATTTTAATCTAATCTAATTGTATGAAATTAAAGTCCAAAAAATAAATGAAAAAATAAAATGCATGAAAATTAAATTTGTAAGTATAGGGTGCGACAAATTTAACGTAAATATGGTCAAAATCGTAGTAAGGGAAGCGTGTGATTAATCAACACATGGGGAAACCAAATAACAACAATATTCCCATTCAATTGAAGTGAAATTGTGAGGAATGACAAGATGGGCAAAATGGTTGTCTCAATCATCGAACATTTCGCAATCATAGTGCTATATTTTTTACCAATTCCATGAGTTACAAGAGCACAATTTGGGTTTCACAATGTAACTTTGAATTCCTCATTACCAAAATATGTTTAAAATAGAGACCATGGATTTAATTTATAGTAAAATTCTACCCCTACGTTACGTAGGCTAAGAAACTATTACTCCTAGTAAAATTAGAAATTTGGAGGCAACTCTAACAAAACGATGCACCTCAAAATGTTACATGCATCTTAATATGTCTCTTAAAGGCTTAGAAGGCTTCTAAAATGAGTTATGGTGTCACTACATGCAAACATAATGCTTTCCAAAGATCTTTTTTGAGATCGGTGTTTGTACTTTTACCCCTTTGTTGATCTATGAGTGATTCTATTATAAATCATTCACCAATATGCAAAAATATACAACATGCATCCACAAATAAATTCCACAATAACAATCCAAACAATAAAATAAATATTTTAATACCCTTGAGGTAAGGCAACACCGTACAATGCTCCTTATTGGAAGGAATCCACTCCACAATATCTCCAACTCCACGAGCCAAGACTTCTACAAAGAATTGAAGAACACAAGCTTATACTGAGAGTGGGGTGAACAGTATAAGACCATTTTATTCCAATTCAATATTATGTTGTGTATAAATAGCAGTAATAAAAGCAATGCACAAAATACCATACACAATAGAGACACCACAATTTACGTGGTTCACCCAATGTGGGCTACTCCACAGAGAAAATCTTTTACTAAAACTTTCTCAATCAATCTCTTTGGGAATCACTCCCAATTACAATGTTTATGGATCTATGTCCAAAGGAGATGTTGATCCCCTAATCTCAAGTTTGTGGATATCTTCCACAGGAGAACTCTTTCCCCTTCTGCTCTGGGTATGTGATCTTCTAGAAGACTCTGTCTCTCTACTGCACTGACTGGTGGAACTCTCTCCATTTGAAGACTCCTCATTCAAATCTGTATTCAACTGTGCTGGCTACTGAATCTCTATCCACTAAGACTCTGTCCTCTGTACTCTGTCACCTCCAGAGCTCTGTCAATAGGCTCATTAAGAACCTGCTTAACAAGCTCACACAGAACTTGTCAAATCTATTCAAGCAAGCTCACCAAGAACTTGCCCAAATATGCTCTAGCAAGCTCACCAAGAACTTTCCCAAATCTACTCTAGCAAGCTGACCAAGAACTTGCCCAAATCTACTCCAACAAGCTCAATAAGAACTTGTCCAAATCTGCTCTAGCAAGCTCACCAAGAACTTGCCCAAAATCTGTCCACAAATCTGTCCAACAGTCTGTCCACAAATCTGTCCACAAATTTGTCCACAAAGTTATCCCAAAATTTTCCACAAGGGCCTTCCCAAAGG
This sequence comes from Wollemia nobilis, assembly GCA_028583015.1. Lineage (NCBI taxonomy): Eukaryota > Viridiplantae > Streptophyta > Pinopsida > Araucariales > Araucariaceae > Wollemia > Wollemia nobilis. The sequence goes on from JAQPPZ010003204.1 coordinate 3,188,334, forward strand.
CTCAATCAATCATACATAAATTACCACAAATTTGTCCAGAAATATATCCCAAAGATCTTCTCAAAGACTCAACCAATCATGCTCAAGTAGCACTCAAATCTCAACCACAAATCTATCAAGGCAAAGCCCAAAGATGAAATCAACAATGAATGGCAATGTACTCTTTAATGGATGACAACAATGATCCACAATGATCTCGACTCAAATCAACTTATAGAAGCATAAAGAGAATTGTTAGAGACTCAATATGTTCTAGGCTCAATCTCAACTCAACTCAACTCAAGTCAACTCATAGAAGCATAAATAGAATTGTTAGAGACTCAATATGTTCTAATATCAATCTCAACTCAACTCAAATCAGGATAATGGAATAGTTTGTTTCATAGGACTAGAACAATCACTTCACACATCACCTGACTAGGCTTATTCAACTCAACTCAACCCAAGTCTTATAGAACCATAAAGAGAATTGTTAGAGACTCAATATGTTCTTAAACTCAATCTCAACTAATCACCACAAGGGACAATTCTTCCTCACACAACCCTAGTCCAAGTATGTATCAACCAACTCAAATGTTTCCAATAATGCTCAATTACAAATCTCACATAACAATGATACTCATGTTCTTTTCTAACTCATGTTCTTTCATAACCAATGGGCTTCAACAACTATGCTTATAAAACAAGGTTTAAACACAACTCTCAATTCAGAAAACCTTGAAGCATTCAATCAAACACTTTCGAAAAGGAAACCACAAACAATCTTTTCCCTCCAATGATATTTTAGAAATCAACCACCATAAACAATCAATAGAAGAATGTGCCCATACCTTTTATGAAGATGAAGAAACCCCTTTGGAAAATCTGCCAAACTCAACACACTTTGAAATGAACAAAACAACCTTCACTTGAACCCTTTTACAAAAACAGAAATATCTCTTTATGTACACCTTATTTCTCCTAAACAAAATAATCAAATAGCTCTCGAAATAAGCTTTCCAACGATATATAATATGATATACTTCTAAAAGGAAAATCACCACAAATCTTTCATTTTCACAACATGCACCACAAACCTTATCTCTCCTAGGGCAACCTTAGAAAAATAAAATAGTTCGAAAAATTAATAACTTGCCTTTAACCTCAACGGGATTCAATCCCCTGTCACTGCTCTTGCACCACTCAAACCGCGGCGCCAACAACCACGTGAGCCAACCGCTCACATAGAAACCAAGAGCGCAAGACTTCCTTCTTGCTTCCTCTGAACTTGCCCTCAAAAAACCACGTGCGGAAAAGGTTCTCCCTTTTTACCTTGCAAAAACTAGCATCGGCGGGATTCGAACTTCAGATCTATTGGCGCTTAAACACCTTATGCGCCTTCCTCTTGCCACTAGGCCACAAGCGCCTACGGTGATCGGTAAGGAACCTCTCTTACCTTTGTTCCCTCTTCTTTTCGTTGGTTTTCGAACGAATACGACACTTATGCTCCCTTAGCACTTCGAACGGATTATCTTTATCAAGGACTTGGGTAAAATAAAAAGTTTAGTGGCATATTTATATATGCCCACCTTTTTCTTTTGACGTCGGCTATGACTTAATAGTATTTGCCTCCTCCTTTTTGACGTCGGCAATAATAAAATATTAATTTAAATTTAAATTTTAAACGATTAAAATTTAAACTAAAATATTTAAAATTAATTATCTCCTTCACCGGGGCACCTTTTTCGACGAAACGAAAAGCCAACCTGGGTTTTAAGAAAAATTGATTTCAAATCTGTCATCCATGGTTTTAAATAAAACCTTTTATTTTGCATGCCTTGGTTTTCACAAAAACCCTGTAAATAGCCATGCTTTCCAAAATATCATAAATGCTTATTTATGAAATATTTTGGCCACCAAAACTCAATGTGATCCATGTGACGTCAATGATCCATGTGACATCAATGACAACATAAAATGCCTCAAATTACCTCAAATTCCCAACAAGAATACTTGATATATGACTTCTACAATTGAGAGTACATCTCTCCTTATACAAGAATGTGATGGTTCTTCTTCCATAAGTTACAAGATCAACCATGTGGTGGTTCACCTTCCATGAGTTACAAAGTGCATAATATTATAATATAGCACTATGTTATATATTATTATAATTTTGTGTCACCCATGCCATAATACAATATTACATTATATATCCACATGCATATACTTAGGTACCTAACAGATTCGCTCCACTTTACTAGAAATTTGCTAGCATTTCTTTGCAGTTCGCTCTCGTAAACCAATCACTTCACTCTGCCGATAAATTACTCCTCAATAAATCAACACTTAAGCAACTAATTTCATTGTTTTATAATTTTCCAAAATTGCAAATTCCAAGATATTAACTTATTACACTTACATGTACAAATAAACTTTTAATGTATCCTTAAAATTGTTATACACAGAAAGCTTTTCTAAATTTATATAGATCTATAAAAACATCTCCTTTCACTTTATTTTTATAGTTAGGTTAACACCAAACCCCACATTATAGCTTTTTCTAACTCTATAAATAAACTTTCTACTTGATACATTTATTTTGAAAATTTGTTACAATAAAAGTGAATATGATATCCATCATTATCAATATCTTCTAAATACTATGATACAACTAATCTAGTTATAATTTTATTGTAGATGATAATTAAAAAAAAAACTTTATTATAAATTATAATTAAATTGTAATTAAAGAGTCCTAACATTCTAGGTGGTTTTTTTATTTTTAGGTATAACCAGAGCTAGGAATACAATCCCGATGAGCACTTTTTACTTCTTGTTGATCATAACTCATATTTAAACCTCAAACCTTAATTACTCGTGATATTAAAAACATTAAAATATATATTTAAAAAAAGTAACCACATAAAATTTATAGAAATGATATTCATTAAATTAAAAAAGGAAAGGTAGTTACCGATTTAGTATATTTAATCTTAAATATTTTCCTTTAAAATTAACTATTTACAACTTCATATAAATATCTTAGTATGTCTTTATGTTTTTAAATTTCAAAAAAAAATAGTTTTATATTTTTGTAATTTAAAAAGGTTTTAAGTTTAAATGATTAAGAATGTGAATATCAAATATAAATATTTATTTATATAGTTGCAAGCTTACTACAGTGGTAAGGGCTTTTGCCCTCTTTTTGAAAGGTTAAAGGTTCAAACCCCGCTCAATATGAGGGGATCAAACCACTCATAAAAACCTATGTAAACTCATTGAAAAAAATATAAATATTTATTTATAAAAAATTTATAGATAATTATTAATTAAAATATTACTTTGTTGATTTATTTAAAATAATCATGATGTCATACAAATGAGGTTCATTTCAGTTCCATTTAATTGAGTTTTTCTTTGAAAGTATTATAATTAATACATATTATAAAAATAATTATGATGAAAAATCTCTCACTATTATAAGTATGTTGCATTTTAGATTAGCTACAATTGTTTGATATTACAAAAAGATAATTTACATATGTTGCATTTTAGATTAACTAAAAAAAATTGATGTTATAAGAAGCAAAGACATAATGACCAACTTTTCAATAAAATCAAAATACATTTTAAAGTAGGACATTTCAAAAAATATATATATTCATTTTGGGTGCTTTCTTAAGACACCCAAATGTATTTAAATTGATTATACTACTTTTTGCACAAAAATTCAAGGTGGAACAAGTAATCCAAGAATCATGGCTTTACTAAAACTAAAAACAAATAAATCAAATGTCTTAGATGTTTTTTAAGAAATAGAATGGAACCAAATCTTAGATGCTTTTGAAAGGATGTGATGCAAACTAGACAGAGGGATCAATTGAACAACAACCTCACATAGCAACAAAGTATTCATGGTCACTAACATCCACAATGTAATATTTAGTTTCATCCTAGACAACAATTACTAAGAGAGCAATTGGTAAGATGACAATTGCAAAGATGGCAAGACGACAATTGGCAAGACGACACGATGGTAGTTGGTAATGTTTCATTGTAGAAGATGGTAATATTCAAGACAGCAAAATGCGGATCGGTTGTGCTATTTGAACGACAATTGTTTCAAACTATTAAACTCATTTGAACGAGAATCAATTACGATATGACATCTCATAACGGTGACACTGCTCAAGACAAGACAGTGGTTTCTTAAGATGGTGAAGGTTTATGACAGCAAGGGTGCAAGACAACACTACCATAAGACTGTAGTTTCTCAAGACAACAATGCTTCTAAGACAATGCAACTTCCACTTGAATGACATTTCTACTTAAATGGCACGATGCAACCTCCACTTGAAAAGTGTATCCTTCTAGACTGCAACAATTCTTCTTTCTTCAATTGCAATCCTACACACACTATTCTATGCAATCTACAAGGTGCAACTTTAATAACACAAAGCATTCACCATAAGAAATACACACAAAACAAATTCAAGGTGGAAAGTTATGGTATTGTCAATGTGCCAATTGGTTGTATATTACAATAACTTCCCTCTTCGGTCCCCTGGCTCCCATGCATTCAAATAAGTAACTAGAAAATGTCTTCCTTCCCCTTCCTCTTCTCATTTGCCCTCTATATTTGGCAGCCTCTCTATCGATTCCTCTTCTTCTCTAACTCTTCTTCTTTGTCCTACATGCCACTCTCTCTCTCCCTTACCTTGCAATAAAAAGGTCTTTTTATACACGTCGTTAAGTGGTCGTTACTTTGCCCACAACCGTTTTATGCTCGAATGCCTCTGCATCATACTTTTCAGGTAAGAGAAATGTTTCATGAGCTCCAACTCATGAACATGAATTACTCTTCCAAGTTATTGCCATTTTAATTTGGCTTTCTTCACAAGGTCATATTTTTTATCTTGTCCTTGCCTTCTTTGGAGAACAAAACCTCCTCTGGTAGAATCCACTCAACATCAATTTCACTTTGTCCCATTCCATTGCATCCATCCAACCACAATCAACATGTATTTTTTTTACTACTTTCTCTTAGTGCCAACACATGTTAACGTGATTATGTCCTCCACAACTCTCACAAGGATGTAGGTTCCAACACCTAGTTGCTACATGTCTAGATCTTTCACACTGACTGCAATAACCCATCCTTATATCTTCGTCTTTTGTACTATTTTTTTCTCACAAATGTAGTCTTATTGCTTCTTGTTGGACATGTATATACAAGGGCTACATTCTTTGGCCTTATATTTGGCATTATGGACATTTTCTCACCTTGCCTATATCTTCTCAACCCTTTTTCCTGTATACCCCATTTTTCTCATTAACTTGAAATCAATACCTTTAGAGTGTCTTTCAAAACATCCAATTTCTTCATCACCGCTATGTTTTTCAACAATATGGCTTTCGTTGCAACCATCATTGACCTAATGAGGTTAATCTTGCTTTGTTGTCTCTTTATCACTCTCTTTTTCTTCCTCTTTTTCTTCTTTGAATCTTTCTTCTTCATCTTTAAGTCTCTTCCTTCTCATTCTCCATTAGTGTCATCCTATAAGTTGGTTTATTAAGTAAGCTTGATCTAGGACTAAAATCTATGTGATGACCAATGCTCCTCATGGGTGGCAACCCATCTTTTGAAAGAATCTTTGCATATTCTTCCAACAAATCCTTCACTTCATGTGGGATTTCATCCATCTTGTCCATTATCCCTTCTTTTGTGGGTTTAGCAATGAAAGAAAACATGTTTCCTTCTTCTTCATTCCCTTCAAGGATTGTTTTTTAGTATCTAGGCACATTGTAGGACTGTTGTCCACCTTTTCTCCTTTGTCTTTCAATGGACTTAATGTGTACCTCTTGTCATCCTTCTCAAATGTGTAGGTGTTCACCCTACCATCATGCACTACATTTTTATCAATTTGCCATGCTCTGCCCAACAAGACATGACATGTATCGATAGGCATAACGTCACAGTATTGTATCCTTGTAAGAACCAATTTAAAAGCTTGTCATACATTGTCAAATTACCAAAAATTGATGTTCCCTTTGCAACCATGAGACTCTATACAGATTTAGATGTTCAATCTTCTTCAACCCAAGCTCTTTTAACATCTTTGTAGACACTAAATTATCCATACTCTCATTGTCCACAATGACCTTACAACATTTGCCTCTCGATTTGCATATGGTTCTAAAAAGACAACTTCTTTGCATCGGTTCATGCTCCTCTTTGGCTAGTTTTAACAATACCCATTTCATCATAAGGGATTATCCTTGTTCTGGTTCCTCCATATACTTGGGTGAGACAACACCTTCTTCATCTACCTGTGCAATGTGGTTCCTAGTTTCTTTTCCTTTTCCACTATCTAAATATACTATTGAACATTCATATGCCTAATGACCAATTTCTCCACATCTAAAGCAATTTCCAAGTAATCCTCTACCCCTTCCTCTACCGTAACCGCCTCTTACTCTTGAGAAGTCTTTACTTTCTCTAGTGCTTCGATTGAAATTAGTTGCTTCTTTTTTAATATGTTGCCCTCAACCACTATTTGATTGTTCTCTTCCTCTGGAGAACTAACCTCTTCCTCTTGAATCGTTTTGTTGCTTATGAGTCAACTTTTCTTTTGCCTTGAGTGCATATCGATATGCTTCTTCAATGCTTTTGATTGGAATTTATTCCAATTTCATCTTGTATGGACAACCTTAGTCTATTTATGTATCTTGTCATCTTCTCCTCATCATTTTCAATATGACCAGTCCTTATGGTCAATTTATAGAACTCCTATGTATACTCTTTTTACTCCCAACTCCTTTTGCTTAAGGTTTTGGAGTCTTCTAAACAATCCATTCTAATAATTAGCAGGTAAAAACTTAGCCTTCAATTTAGTAACAAACTTGTCCCATGTTTGGCTTCTATCCTTACTTTTTCGTTGTCTCTCAATTTGGACATGACCCCCCCAAATCAAATCATGTCCCTTCAATCGAGTGCATGTAAATTTAACCCGCTTTGAATCCTCCATTAGTTCATAGTCAAAGAATTTGTCCTTAATCCAATCTATCAATTCTTCTGGATTTAAACTTCCAATAAAATTGAGAGTATCCATCTTTGGTTTACTTCCCATATTTGAGATCGCCCGAAACAACCACTGCTCTGGTTCTTCTCCTTGTTCCTCCTCTCAAGCTTCTGGGTGATCAGTCTCCTCTTCACTATCACTAACCTCTTCAAGATGAATGCCTCTTCTTTGAATGGTCTCTATTGCATCTAACCTAGCGATGATTCCTCTTTGCATTTCAACTATATCCATTGGTTAGGGTCCCAAACCATGTGGTCTTCCTCTTCCTCATTGTGTCATTTCTTTGAAAATTGTCTTTGGCTCTAATACCAAATGATGCAAACTAGACGAAGGCAATCAACTAAACAATAGTGTCCCCTAGTAACAAAGGATTCACAATTCACTAACAACCACAGTGTAAGATTTAGTTTCATTTTGATTTGCACGCAATAGGTGGCTAACACCCACAATGTAAGATTTAGATTCATTCTTATTTACATGCACTATACAACAAGACGACAATTACCAAGAGGGCAATTGGTAATATGACAATTGCCAAGATGGCAATACAACAATTGGCAAGGGCATAAGACTACCAGTTACAAGATGGCAACATGTTTAGTCAGTTGTGCTATTTGAACAGCAATCGCTTCAAACTATTAAACTTGGTTGAGCAATAATCAGACATTCAACTAGCAAGGGTATAAGATGATAAGTTACGAGACGACAATGTCTCATGACGATGACACTGCTCAAGACAAGATGACAATTCCTTAATATAGCAAAGGCTTTTGACAACAAGGGTGCAACACAACACTACCATAAGATTGTAGTTCCTCAAGACATCGATAACCAAAGACGACAACGCTTCTGAGACAGTGCAACTTCCACTTGAACAACACTTCCACTTGAATGGCCTATGCCAACCTATGCTTCCAAACTACAACAATTCTCCTATCTTCACCTACAATCCTACACACACTATTATATGCAATCTACAAGGTGCAACTTTAATAACACAAAGCATTCACCATAAAAAATACACACAACAAATTCAATGTGGAAAGTTATGGTATTGTCAATGTTACAATATCTTCCCTCTTCGTTCCCCTAACTCCCATGCATTCAAATAAATAACTACAAACCTCTACCCTCTTTTATCTCACTTTGCATGTCTTCCTTCTCCTTCCTCTTCTCGTTTCTCCTCTATATTTGTCAACCTCTCTATTAATTCCTCCATCTCTTCCTCTTCCTCTCTCTCTCATATATGTTGCTCTTCCTCTCCCTCGCCTTGCAATAAAAATATCTTTTCATACACGTTGTTGACAATTATAAATGATACAAATGGGTCATCGTTACTTTGTCCACAATCGTTTTATGCTCGAATGCCCCTATATCAAGATGGAATGGAACCAAAATATTATTCCATGACAAAGCAATTTAACCTAATATTATTCCATGATGAAGCAATTTAACCTTATATATTATATCTTTAAGTCTCTTGATAAAATCACTTTTTAAAATTTAATAAAAATAAAATAAATGAAACCAAAATATTATTCTATGATGAAGCAAATTAACATAAATGTCTCTTCATAAAATCACTTTGATTTTTTATTTTTTATACAAATATTATTCTATGATGAAGCAAATTAACGTAAATGTATTCTTTTAGATTAGATTGGAAAAATTATTGCCTTGATGGTCTCTGCGCAAAAATTAGGTTAGTGTGAGAAAACCCTAGGAGCTGGGAATCTGCCTTCGTCCTTGTAATGGTTGCCGCTCAGATGACAACTTCAACTTATGTTGAAGCTGCCGGAGTAAGGAATGGCGCCAGGGAAGAGACCCCGCAAGTTCATGCCGAAAGTTTTCCACGAGGTAACAATGTCAATCCTGTTGTTGAAATTCCTGTTATTGAGTTTGATAATGCATGTAAGTGGCTAGAAGAGCATACCCTGATAGGATATTTCTTGGGTCGTATCCCGAATGATACTCTGATCCGATCTTGGATTCAACAGTATTGGCAACCTTATGGCATTAAGATAGAGAATATCCAAAATTTGTCAAAAGGGTTTTTTCTTTTTCGCTTTGTTGATGCTCAGCATGTGCAAGAAGTTTTTAGTCGGGGTCCCTGGTATGTCCGAAGCTCTTTGCTTGTCTTTCAACAATGGTCCAGAGATTTCTCTGTCAATGATGAGGCTTCTCTGGAAGTGCCTGTTTGGGCTGAGTTCCCTGGTCTTCCGATGGCCTTTTGGCCATTCCTACAAAGTATTGCTTCCACCCTTGGGAAGGTGGTCTGCTTAGAACCAAATAAATTCTATAATGTCCGCCCTAACAGGCGTGTGTGTGTCAAAGTCGATCTTTCCAAGGACCTTACTGAGTCTATTGACCTGAAGATTGGTGACAAGGTTTTTACGCAGCGTGTTGTGTACATTAATCTGCCCAACACCTGCTACCGTTGTCAATCCGCAGAGCACAAAATTAAATATTGTCCGCTTATGGCTGATAAATTCAAATCATGCAATGTTGTTGTTCCTCCCCCTACTTTGACAGCTCCAGCTCTAGGAGCCAAAAATCATCCAGATGAATGGACTACCATGATAAATAGGAAAAATCATCAACCTAAGCAGTCGGTGTTGCAAGGAGGTTCTAGTTCCAACCCTTCGGTGCAACAACCCTCGACACCATGCATGCTAGCCCTTTCAGCTCCCACTACTCCGGTGCAGCCGTCTCCCTCAGCACCAGGAGGGTCCTCTTCTGTACCTACTTCAGATGGAGTTTCACCACCTCTAGTATCTTCTTCTTCCGATGATTTTGCTACTTCCATTCTTAAGAAAGCGTTACCTGAGGATGTGTCATTCTCCAGGTCCCATCGTTCACGTAGTCCAACTCATGATGGGTTACATCAAGAAAAGAGACATCAAACTGAATTTCTTAGGGAAAATCATGAATGATTTCTCATCAATTCATTCACTTCCCTAGGAGAGTTGGGAGATACTGAAGATGTTCTCGAGGGAATGAACCTCGATCATCCTCAATGATTTTTTTGTCCTAGAATGTAAGAGGACTGATGGACCCAGTCCAAAAATATCAGGTCCGTAGAGAGATTCAGAATGTTGCTCGCTTGCATGGCAGTTTGGATTTTCTATGTTTGCAAGAAGTTAAAGTTGTTGACTTCATTTTGGATAGTACCTGTACCTTTTTATGGTCGACAAGTAAGTTTTTTCATTCCCATCATACTCCTTGGAGGAGGAGTTGTCACTTTCATTTCTCCTAGGTGGCATTCTCATATTGTCACATGGGGGTGGACCCCTCAAATCAAGCAGTTTGGATTCTTTTTGAAGTTGGTGGTATCCCTTTTGGTTTGATTAATGTGTATGCTTCTAATAATGCATCGAAAAGGTGTGCTTTATGGCGATGGCTTGCTCTTTCCTTGCCTGAAGCGGTTTGGGTGGTGTGTGGTGACTTCAATATGGTGGAGAAACCGGTTGACAAACTTGGTTTGCTCCCTATGCGTTGGAATATTGGAGAGCAGGAAGCATGGTTTTTTTCAAGAATAAGCTTGGGCTGAGTGACCCTAATTCCTGCTTTATACCCTCCGATTTTCCTGAGTCGGTGTGGTATACCTGGTCCAACTTTCAAGCTGGCAATGCCCGTATTTTGAAGTGGCTTGATAGAGCTATGCTATCTGAACATTCTCATTTTCATTTCCATCACTTGTCGGCTTCTCTGCCCTTTGTTTCAACTATTCCTGATACCACCCTTTCTGATCATGCTCCCATTGTGTTTTCCATTTCTTGTTCTCCGCCTCTGCCTCATCAATTCAAGTCTCAGTTCTATCTGAATGTTTCTTTTTTGAAACATCAAACTATGTCTGCTCATATTCACAGGATTTGGAATCTAGTTCCCAGACCAACTGGAATTCATGGTAGAATTTCTTGGTGGAATGCAACTATCTCCAGAACAACTATTCTTCTCAAGAATTTAGGAGTTGAAGTTGCCAAGCGGAGATGAATCTCTAATGCAACCCTTAAAGCTGAACTGGCTCGAGCTTCTATCAGACTAGAAGTGAGCCCTCTAAGCTCTATTCTTCAAGCCCAAGTTGCAAGTCTTAGGCATGAGCTTAAAAAAATTGAGCTTTATGAAGCAAGGGGAGCTCAACTTCATGCTCGACTTCACTAGCTAAAAATTGGTGATAGGGTTTCAAAATATTTTTTTCAAAAAATAAAGCCCTTGAGACAAGTCATTCAGTTCAATGCTATTCAAGATGCAGGGGTTCATTGGACATCGCTTCCTAATATTATTAAAGTTTTTGTCAAGCATTATCAAAAAGTTTTTGCTTCTCAAGAGTTAACTCCTGAACGACAAGCTGCAATTCAAGCTTGTTGTGCAGTTGTTCCTGAGAAGCTTTCAACTCTTCAAAAGGAAGCTTGTGAATGCCCTTTGTCATTGGATGATCTTGTTGAAGCCCTATCCAAGATGGCTAATGATAAAGCTCCAGGATTAGATGGATTTCCTTGTGAATTTTATAAGGAGTACTGGGATATGGTTGGCCCAGATTTATTGTATGTTTATCAAGAAGCAGTGGCTTCTGGCTCTTTAGGTTCTATAATTAATAAGGGCAATATTAAATTCATTCCTAAGCAAGGGGATCCAGAAGTGCTCACCAACTGGAGGCCTATTACTTTACTCAATGTGAGTTACAAAATTATTGCTAAGGCTTTGGCCTTACGCCTTAGACCTCTGTTGCCACTTATTATCCACCCTGAGCAGACTGGGTTTGTGTAGAGTAGATACATTCTGGATAATGTAATTGTTGTTTGGGAGGGCATGGAATGGGCTAGAGCCACTCAACAAAATACTCTTTTCATCAAGATTGATTTTGAGAAAGCCTATGATAGGATTGAATGGAATTTCATCCTTACCATGCTTCGAGCTCTTGGTTTTGGGCCACATTTTTTGAGCTCGGTTAGTATGCTTTTTGTGGATGCTTCAGTTGTGCTTACTTTGAACAATTGTCAGTCTGAATCAATTGGATTGTTCAGATCTATCAGATAGGGTTGTCCTTTGGCTCCTTCTCTTTTCATATTGGCAGCTGAAGCTTTTGGATACCTTCTTGCTAACCAAGTGAGTCAAGGTAATATTAAGGGTATTTCTTTACCAGGAGAATATTCTCAACTCATAAATGGACATTTTGCAGATGATTCTTTTTTGACACTTCATGAGGATGAACGCTCTATCAAACAAGCACTAGATTGCCTGGATATTTTTTGCAAAGCATCAGGATCTAGCATTCAATGGAGGAAGACCTCATGCTATAGGTAATCCTCTTTGGACCTTCCAAGCTGGCTTGAAAGCTTCCAATGGCATTGGATCCAACCAGGGGAGATGTTTAAATTCCTTGGCATCCCATTTGCATTCCAGAGTTCCCCTGTTGTCTTGTGGAATTATGTTTTACAAAAAGTAGAGAAAAAAATTTCCTTTTGGATCACTAAAAAACTTACTCTAGCTGGTAAGTTTCAGGTGTGTTCCAAAATCATTGCTACTACTCATGTGTATTATTCATCATGTTGGGTCCCTTCTCAAGCCTGCTATAAAAATTTGGAAAAGCTTTTAAGGGATTTTCTTTGGGCTAACTCATCACATAAACAAGGGTTTCATCGAGTTGCCTGGGAGATTTGTTGTCTTCCCAAAAAATCAGGAGGTATGGGACTACATGATTGTCAAAGACAAGGTTTTGCTTTATCTGCTAAATGGATTCTTCGAGCCTTAAGTGGTTCTGAAGCTTGGAAAGTTCTAATTCGACACTGCATTTCCACTGGTTTACCTCTTGGCAGGAAGGCTTGGAAAGGCATGAATTTTCAATCCCTCCTGGTTGCTCCTATCCTAGTTAAAATTCAAGGCTCTTTTGTCATTCAGAGCATATGGAGGGCTTGGGAGAAAATTAAGCCCTGGTTGTGTTGGCAAGGGGATGGGCATCGGAAAGGTGCTTCTATTTCCACTTATAATGTTTGGTGGTCACCTTTTATTACTTTTCAAGGTTCCCCTCTTGCTTTCGTGCAATGGATTCATGCTCAATGGTTCTTCAAGAAAGGGATTTCAATAGTGGTAGATTTTTTTCAAGATATTCCAGGGATTGGATCCCATGGGATGATTTCAGGAGATTGTTTGGTCTACGACCAGATGATAAGAATACTTATGACACTATTTTGGATTGTATCCCTTTTTCTCTTTGGCCCATGATCTGTAGACATTCTCAAAAGCCTTGGTGGTCTGACTAGGGATGGTTTAAGAAAACCCCGCTTCTTACTTACAAACCTAAGTTAGGGTATGCTTGGCTTACTCCCAATGTCCCTATAGTTCAAAGACTCAATGAGCGGTGGGATCTTCTTTCCACTCAGACTCGTTGGAGTCTAAGATTTAAAATGGCTTGGGCAGGATATATTGAACCCAAACAGGCTTTCTTTGCCTGGAGCTTATTATCCTATGGTCTTCCTCTTGGACAAAGATTAAAATATCTTGGAATAGAGAATCCTTCCTACCATTTTTGTGGTGCTCCAGAGGATCCCCTTCATATTTTTTGGTAGTGCAGGAAAGCTCGAATGGCTTGGGATTGGCTTGAGTCCTTCTTTCGGCCTCATATGGCCAGTTCATTCACCTGGCATCATGCTTTGCTTGGCGACCCACCAGATTTTTCCTTGCCCTTGTTGGAAGTGTGGAACATTCTTCGCATCAGTGTGCTCTTTCATATTTGGAAAACTCGTAACAAAGTTCTCTTTTCTCAACAACATAGTTCAGATGAATTTTCAATTGCTGATAAGTGCACAATTTATTCTGATTTTTGGCTCCAGATTTCAGTTCAAGTGGAGAAATTTCATATGGAGGTGGAGCATCTTCGCGCTCTTATGCAGCACTGGGGTAATGCCCCATGTACGGTCAATCGAATGCCTTCTACAGAGCCTTCTCGGTCTCGCAAAGTTTCTCGATCGTGCTCTCATCGATGACTTCCCTCCCGATCTGCAGAAAGACATTGGTCTCAATCGTCTCTTGTTCGCCAACCCCAAGGTAACATTGGCAATAATACATCTCATCATGGCAGTGGCTGGGAGGTTTACCAGGTGGAGCCAGACCTAGTTGTTGGTTGGGGAGATCCCATTCCCACGTGCCCAGTCGCTCCAGCTAATGTGGTGGGTTGGGGTGTATCTGATGGCATTGATGGCTCTGATACAGGTGATAATGTTCGCACGCCTAGGGAGGATGGGTGGCTCATTTCCATTCCTTCTAATACCGGTTGGCAGCATATGGAGGGTGAGGGACATTCACCTCGTGAGCATACCCCCATGATTGACATGATTTAATGCATGCTTTTTGGTGATGTGGTTGGTGACGGGTTTAACCCTGTTTTTGTTGTTTTGAGTAACCGCTTCCTAACTCAAACTGAGTTAGTGTGACTACCTATTGGGGTGTGCCTATCCACCATTTTTTTGTTGTAAAGACTTGTATTTTTAAATTAATTAAAAGTTAGGCCTTTACATTCAAAAAAATAACGTAAATATCTCTTCATAAAATCACTTTGGAAAAAAAAATAAAAATATTATAAAAACGAAAATTTTATTTTAATTGAAACTTAAAAATCTAAAGTTCAAACCATGACGTATCCAAATATTATACCACAATGAAACAAATTAATGTAAATGTCTTTTCATAAAATCACTTTGAATTTTTTTTTAAATACAAATATTATTCTATAATAAAACAAATTAACATAAAAGTCAAAAAAATAAATAAATAAAAATAAAATAAAATAATAAAATATATATATTAAAAGATGAGAATTTTATTTTAATTGAAACTTAAAAGTCTACTTAGGATATTTTTTCCTTATAATAATCTTCACACTAGACCTCCACGATGGATCCCACCTATTTAAGAATATTTTATTCTTGTCTTCTCGTCTTCATGTACAACAATGATAGATTGAGCAACGAGACTCTAAACAACGATCTTTTTTTCTTGTCTTTTCATCTTCATATACAACAATGATCGAGATATTCTTTTAGAGATATTCTTTTAGATTGAGCAATGAGACTCTGAATATTGATATTCTTTTAGTTTCTTAAAATAAATGCACCCTTAAATATCATCTATAATATATTCATTACTTTTACCTGGTAATTTAAAAAAATAAAAAATAAAATTTAAAACCATTCAAATAAATGCTAGATGTATATCTTCACAAATAAAACCTTGGAATTCTTTTGAATTCTTTTGATATATGGAAATCAATAACACCATCGTATGGTACCACTATAAATTTTAACCTGTTGGCTTAGTCGAAGTCAACACGATCTCAACCCTAAGGCATCTAGACAAAGTCAACAGAACATCAACCTTCGATTGGGGCATCAACCTAAGATAGCTAACTAACAAACAATCAACCACTACCATCCAGCTTATCATCATTTGGATAGGTCGTGGTTTGAACCTTAGACCTCCCCAAAGTCCTTGTCGGACAAGCTCTTGTGATATATTATAATAAAATACTACAACAAAAGCCAAACAAGCTCTATAGAAGGTCCAAAGTTCAAACTCCACTCACTAAAAGCCCTAACCACTACGTTGTCTTTGTCAGATAAGCTCTTGTGATATATTATAACAAAATACTACAACAAAAGCCAAACAAGCTCTATGGAAGGTCCAAGGTTCAAACCCCACTCACTAAACCCGTACTTTACCCTAAACATTTTGACCCGTGAGGGATATTGTAGTGGTAAGTCCTTAGGTTTTCATTCTAGAAACCTAAGTTCAAACCCCGGTACAAAAGGGCCAAGATCCCTCGTAAAAACCCGTGTAAGCTTAAATTTTATTTAAGCCTAAGAATTTAAAAACAAAAAATAAAAATAAAAAATACTACAAAATAAACCAAAGCCCTAACCACTACATTGTCCATGTTGGACAAGCTCTTGTGATATATTATAATAAAATAATACAAAAGAAGCCAAAGCCAGCCCTAACCACCGTACTTTACTTATGAGACAAGTTCTTGTGATATAACCTTGGAATTCTTTTGATATATATATATATATATATGAATCAATAACACCATTGCATGCTGCCACTATAAAACCATAACCTGTTGGATTAGTACAGGATCTCAACCCTCATGGGCATCTAGAGGAAGTCAAGAGGACACCAACCTTCGGTATAGGTATAGCCAACTCATAAACAGTCGGCCGCTACCATAGGCTACCATAGGTTGAGGATAGGTCGTGGTTTGAACCTTAGACCTTCCCAAAAAGAAGCCAAAACCCTAACCAACCATTGCATTGTCCTTGTCGGACAAGCTCTTGTGATATATTATAATAAAATACTACAAGAGAAGTCAAACAAGCTTTATAAAAGGTTCAAGGTTCAAACCCCACTATGAAGGGATCAAGACCCTCATAAAAACTCGTGTTTTACCCTAAACATTTCGACCCGTGAAGGATATTGTAGTGGTAAGTTCTTAGGTTTTCATTCAAGAAAACTAAGTTCAAACCCTAGTACGCGGGGTCGGGACTCCTCATTAAAAACAGTGTAAACTTAAATATTATTTATCCTTAAGAATCTAAAAATAAAAAATACAAAAAAAACCAAAACCCTAACCACTGCATTGGCCATATATTATAACAAAATATGGCATTGTCCATGTCTAACAAGTTCTTGTGAAATATTATAATAAGCCAAAAACCTAACCACTGAACTGTAGTTGTGGGACAAGCTCTTGTGATATATTATAATAAATTATTATAATTGTAGATCATGTGCAAAAAGAGTTAGCCAAGAGCACCGATTTCCAGGGAAGGATGCATGTGCTGAACAACTATGCTAGTCCGTGCTCAAATTGGCCATCATAAGCAAGCTTGGAGTTATATTATCAAATATCATGGATGAATTCACCTTTTCTCAACATTCTATTGACAACTTGAAGATAAATTTTAATTCAACATGGATTTGAATCCAATCTAAGATAAATTTTAATTCAACATAGATTTGAATCAATCTAAGATAATTTTAATTCAACATAGATTTGAATCCAATCTGCTTATGGCTGTAAATGTTGTATATCAAATGCACTAACACAGATTTGAATCCAATCTGCTTCTGGCGTTAAATGTGTATATCAAATGCACTACCATAACGCTCTAGAAAGTTTCCGATAAAATGCCAACACTAAATGTGTATATTTGAATCCAATCTGCTTGTGGCTGTCAATGTGTATATCAAATGCACTACCACAACGACGCTTGCCAAAACTAAATATGTTTTGCTTGGACACAAAACAGTTATAAGATGGGAAGCCTAGATATGGATGGGACCTGAAAAGGCACTACCGTTATTTGAATAAATCCAATATAATTTTTGTAGTATTGACCGAACAAGATTTGTTTTACGTATTGTCAAAGTTCAAGAAAATTCAGAACATAAATATGTAGATAAGCACTAAAGCTATTTCAATCTATACACCAGACATCATCTGATTAGGGCTTAAAATAAGATTGTGTATAAAGATTATACAAACCACATTATCATTTGTCATTTTAGCACCAAATATTACAAACCCCTAGGTTGAAATTTGTTCTCACGGTTCATGATGATGGGCCAAAGAGAAGGGCATGAAATTTATCTCTGAAAAATTCAAACAGATTTAGCAGCCTTCCTATTGTATTGTTGTGGATTGTGGAAGAGGCCTACTAAAAGCCTTTGTCAATTACTCCTCTTCTGTCAATCTAAAGGTCAAGGTTGAAATTCTTCTCAAAGTTCATGATAATGGATCTGAGAGAAAGGAATGAAATGTCCAAAACCTGCAAATTTCACTCAGAGTTACAAGCTTAATTGTATTATTATGCTGTGTATGACTTATTTCGTCTCTGTGTTTAATTGGTTAATCCTTATAAGTACATCCATCAAACATTCAAACTTCTTACAACTGAAAGGCCCAGTAAAGGTATTTCTCAATTCCCCATTTATCAATCTAAAGACCAACCAAGCTCATCATGCTTTTCCTGAATTTTCTGTGTAAAGTGAGATTGCAGCTCAATATTTTTGGTGCAATCATGAAATTCAAGACTAATGGCATAATATAAAACACTTTAATCACTTGAATGCATGTTTTGTTGGCTTTGACTACCAAAAAAAAAACCAAGATACCTAGGAAACTGCAACCACTAGATAGCATTATATGCTTCCTTTATTTTTCAACTTTGGGCTGGCTAGTTTGTCAGAAAATCTCCATACATAATATGCACACGTCTTTTGATTTAGATAATTCAGAACAGAGAGTAAAATCAAATTAGTCTCATCTCTAAGTACCCTGAAAGAGGGTTTACCCTGCCTAATATTCTCAACCACAGCACTACCCTACCCTTATGAATTCCTAAAAATTTGGATTAAATATCATAACCCTGAAGGAACTGAATGAATACATGTAAATCCCATGTCAATGCTATTTAATAATCCAAATGGATATGCACCAATGTAATCTACTAGATGCCTCCTTTGTATAGGTCCAAGCTGTAAAGCTTGCTTTCTTACCTTCCGCACATTTGCTTGCGTGATGTTGGTTATGGCAACTTTTCTTAGGTTCAGAACCTCCATGACAATCTGTGCATCCATTTGGATAGAAATACTAAATAGAGGGGGCAAAACAACAATATGATCAACTTATGTACATCACACTAATTCCAATTAGGCGTGTTAGGCTACTTGTAAGCATTTTTAAAAACCAGTGTGCATGTGGTATGCTAAGTTCCTTATTCAAGGGCCGAGGAAATTCCTCAAGTATGTTAAATGTGTCAGCGAAATTAAAAGTTGACGTCTAGATAAACCTCATAAAAAAGTTGAATTTTATTAGAAACAACCCTTAAGGCCATTTATTGTGCAATGCAACACTTAGAATTTCACCTAAGTTGACCAAAAAATGCTTGATAAACTATTGGATGAAAAAGCAAAACTATGTGGGAATTTCCACAGTGGGGAGAAGATGTCAAAGCATGACAGAGATTCCCAGACCAAAGAGGAAATAGGAAAATGCCAACACTCGAGCAAATTACATAAAGAGCATTTCTTGTTATGAGAATTTATGAAGCAAAATCAGTATAATATAACACAGAAAACACGGAAATTATACCAAACTGCAGGCCCACAGCTTCATCCCTGGCTTCCAAGCCCGTATGAACATAGATCCTAGAAACACGGACAGTTCCATTCCCATAACAGATCAAGCCCCACCAGTTAAGATTCTTCTTGATACCATGTCCACCATAAAGCCCAAACTTAGACAGGTCATCATCATTTCCAGCCTGAGAAGTGACCCAGTAAGCAATGTCCTCAAGTCTCCTCTATTACTGATTCAAAGACTTTACATAGCTTTATGCAGATATGGAGGACTATTCTGATAGAAAGTGGCCATTGCCAAATCCACATCCCTTTCTTTTTAACATCCTGTGCTACTCTGATCAACAGAGAATACATTCAGAACTGATTTGGACCCAACTTAAACAGGCTCAGGGCCAATTCAAGTAATACAAGAGCAAGAGGGGCTTTCGCAGCTTTTACTGAAACAGAGTTTGCATGAAATATTGATGTAATATCAAAACCACGTCGTTTAAAAATCAATTCTCGACTTAAATAACTAGGTCTAATTTAGTAAATATAAATTTATAATACTATGAAAATGGACAAAATAGCTATACTAAACAAACAGGATGCATATGGGATATCTGTGGGTAATAGACAATAAAACATTAAAGGATATAATATCAAATTACAATAAGTATAACTTTGAAGCCAACTGCTCAGCATCCTAGAGCAGATTTGGTGACTTCAAATACAGTGTACAAATAATTTCAGTATATCAGACCAAACTTGTAATGAAGTGTAGCTGCAAATGTCAATTTCTTAACATTCTAGAGTACCAAAGGTGTTTGTGAAGCATACAGATTCCATATAGAACTCCACGATATTAGATAAGACTCTCGATAGAGTATAGCTCTAAAAATCAGTTGCCCAATGCTCTATGGTAAGTTGGGTGGCAATAAATGAAAAGTCTCTTTAAGAACCTAATACAATTCAATTGCAGTCCTGATGGGGTAGATCTTGTTAAACTTGATTGTTCATTGTTTTTCTTTTAATGAACTCAATTTGACCCACTTCTAATGCTAGGAAAAGAGTGACCCATTGCTTTTAGCAAAAATCTTAATATTTGATATTCTCTTTACATGAACTCAATTTGACAAATTTCTAATGTTGAGAAGGGAACCTCCTATTGACAAGTTCCTCTTCATAATTAATTTTCCTACCACTCTAAATTACTCATAACATTGAACTGAAAAAATAAGCGGTAAAATATCTGACAATCAACACAAGTGCACCCTTTTTACATAAGGAATAAAGCAAATAGCCCAAAACATTTGATACTAACAACATCAAATTCTTATGTCTGCTTCTGGATGCCTCCTGGAATTTTCTGGATAAGAATTTCAAATCCTAATGATTGACATGATCCATCATCAGAATCAGAAAGATTTGATGAAAATCGACTTCATATAAATGTATGTTATAGCCCTATCAAATGGCATTAGCTCAACCGGTTAGATTCCTTGACTTTTATTAAAGAGACCGAGGTTCGAATCTTGCCAAGCAATACATGCATAAAAGCCAAATTATTCTAAATCTGGCCAAGCAATACATACGTAAAAGCCAAGTTATTTTAAATCTTGCCAAGCAATACATGTATAATAGCCAAGTTATTCTAATACCACTAAGTGGTTGTGATGTAATACAGTTGGGGCCAGTTTCAATCCCATATAACCGATTTAAAAAATTTAAAAAAATGTGTTATAACCCCTACTCTTGAGTCTGTTGAGCGAACCTAAGATGTCTGTTATGTTTCTTAAAAATATAAGTCTCCATGAATCCTTACAACATATGCATAAACTCAAATGGCTTATTAACAACATTTCGAATATGACAAGCCATCTTAGAGAACCAAAGACATGTACAAGTACAAAATCCGCAAGTAAATCAAACAATGCCAAGGAAAAAACTCGCTTGCTACTTCATATTGACTCCCAAATGCTTCATTTCTCATTTCCCCAAACTTCCCATCAATTGGCTTGCAGAACAAATCAAGCGACATTGCTGCTTTATCCAAAAGTATGAACAATTATAAATGGGCGGATGCAAAAATATTCCTTTGCCAATGCAAGAGCTTCCAGCATATGGTTAGCATGTACAGACCTAGTCAGATTGACACGACTCAATTTACAATGAGCCTTTGTTAAAGGGTCAAAACCCTACGAGTTACACAATTGAACTAATAATATAAGGTAGAGTGAAGACTATCCCTTACATGAGGGCCTCACACTCCCGAGAGGCATGCTGCCTTGGCTATGACCTAAATAATAACCTTCGAATGTTATGCAATTAGCCTATGATGGTGAATGGTGGCCTCCACAGATGCTGAAAACTGTTTGCAAATAAATTGGATAATATAATATCAATCAATAGGTTAATCTTTTCTCGCTCTACTTTTAGCATGCTTTCTTAACAAACTGTGCAAATAGTAGAATGAACTTAAGTAAACGATCAAAATGCCCACTCCAAAGAGCAAAACAACTATTCCAGCTCCCGTTGTTTCTTTTTCATGTGCTATAACTATGCCTACATTTGTAGTGCATAAGAGCAAAGACCAACTGAAAGCCTATAGGGGGATGTCCCATAGTAAACCGCAAATTTCAAAAAAGTATATGCGAAAATTTAATATGTTCTCGTTCCTCCAATGCTGGCAATGAAAGAAGACAAAAATACTTTTATATTTACTAGCTACAAAATATTCGTGATGATAGAACTGCAAAACTTGTTGCTTTCCAAATACGTATAGTTACAGTTTTACTCTAAGAACATACCATAACAGGTCTTTTAAATCGGTAATGTCTCAGACAAAGACTAGGCTAAAAAAGGCCTACAAAATCTGCCCACAAAAACCAACGGCATAGGGCAAAGCAACAAAAAAATTAACAATACTTGTTGCAATATGAAACCAAAAACTCTCAGAATGACATTTTAAAGATTATTTTGATTGACTAGAGTGCGAACCTTCTCCATACGAAATTTGCACTCACTTTGCAGCAAAGCCAGACGCCTTGAACAAAGCTCCAACTCAAGGAGATGCTGCTTGTGCCACTCTCGCTCGAGTGTCTCCTCATCTGAGATATACAACGGCACCATATCCCTTGTGGAAGCCATCCCCTTCGCCATCCCCTCACTTGATAACTGAAAATTATTAATTGTGCTGGTATTAGGGAAGCTTGTTCTCATATTCAGGAAGCCCTGAATTTCACCCCTCGCCTTGCAGGGCAGGAGACACCTGAGAAACGTAATCTCGTCCTTGGGATTCCATTGCTGGCCGTTCTTCTTCACAGCGGGCGTGTCGTTATTCTCCTCAATGGATTCCTTTCCTGTTTCGGTGTCCCCGCTGCTCTTCTTTCTCTTCGGCTCATCTAGCGGGGTCGATTTCTTCGGGGGGTTTGCCTTTCTCTTCTTGGTCGAGGTTTCGATCCCTCCAACCTGCTGTTGGGTGTTTCTCTTAACCGAAGAAGATTTCTCATGCAGACAGCTGGAGACTTGTTCAGTGCTGTCTTCCTTCTCACCAGCCATGGAGGGGTAAACCATGGCTGCCTCAGCTAAAAAACTGATGACAAATTCAGAGGCAGGGGAAATGGGATTTAAGAGCAAAGGTAAATTCAAAACAAAGACTCCAGCAAATGTTTGAGAGGGATGACGGCCACAGGCCCCGGGAATGTGAATTCGCAAGGCTGGCAAGATTTAATGTTATTTAGGGCCCTGGTAACGTGTAAAACGTCGTGGTGGAGTTAATGTCGCAGGATCTGTGCTTCCAATGGAGCCCATAATAATGTAGTTGGTCGTAATAATTATTATAATAAATTAACAGTGGGTTTTTATAGAGGATCCCAAAACCTTATGTACAAAATTAGCCAACTTTCTAATGATGCATCATACCTCTTGGCTGTAACAATAAACCTAAATGAAAATAAAACCATCCTAATGCTGCAGACTTGAAAACAGCAAAAAGGGCTTTTAGGCCTGGAGACCCAACAACAAAGAAAACAGGACAGACCCGAGAGAAACCCAAAAAGAGGCCGAAAACAAGGAGACAGACACCATGGACTGCTAATCACGATCCTCCTGTCCTCCCGAATTTGGGCGCTTACGGTTACGCTTCGGGATAGAAATCATGGAGTTGACAGAAGTAAGAATGGAAGCAGCCAAGTCTAGGAGAGAATTACCGCGACTCTCCTTGTCGCTCTCCGTGTCCGACGGGATGTCCTGCAGACGGACATCCTTCTCCACCTTTATGACTTTTCGTAGGCGCTGGGAAGATCTGCTAGGAACGGACAGTAGCTTCTTTGCCACGCCACCCCAAAACACGTCGGAATGGGCCTTCCAAAAATTGCGCAAGGAAAACATCAGGAAGGGATGTCTGCCCTAGCCAACCTTTCCACCTCGGATGGGAAGCGAGACCGCCACACAACCGGGCACGTGGTCGCGAGCCCTTTATTGGCCATGTGGTCAGCCACGCGATTTCCTTCTCTCAAAATATGATTTGCTTCCCATCTACAGCGATAGGAGAGAAGAGATCTAGCCTCGAGGATGATGTTGTAGACTTTCCAAGACGGATTTTTGGTACCAAGAAGGTAATTCACGATGTTGAGCGAGTCACCCTCAATGATAAGAGGTCGGGGATCCTCAGAGAGAATCCGAATACCATTCAGAGCGCCTCGGGCTTCAACATAGTGATTCGTCTAGGAGCCCAAATCTTCACAATAGGCCATCACAATATTCCCGTCATGATCACGGACAACCCCACCAGCGCCAGCGGGCCTAGGATTCCCCTTAGCCGCTCCATCAAAGTTTAATTTAATCCACCCCACGGGGGGTTTGGTCCACACAACATTCCTTCGACAGGGCCCTTTAACAACCTCCAGAAACGGCCAGAGATTCATCATTTTGAGAATAGCTTCTTCGCTCGGAAGATGGGGACGGGGACTGGGAACCGCAATAGAATTCTCAATGGCGTAAGATAACGCCCTTTGAGCGACAGAAGGGGGCCCTCTAGGAGCTCTGCCAAAGATTATGGCATTCCTCTCTAACCAAATTTGCCAAATTAAATGGTGGAAGGAGGCCTCGAGGAGGAAGCGGAGCTTGGGATTCTTGAAAGGATTAGGCCATTGGTGAAAAGCATCTCTAAGGGATCGGGGAGAGCACCAAAGGATGCGGAAGGAGGATAGGACAATGCTCAGAAGCGAGTGGGAAAATGGGCAATGCAAGAATAAATGATCCCTCGTCTCACAATCTGCTAAACACAAGTAACACCTGTTGGGGAAGGCAAAACCTCTCTTGTGAAGGTTGTCAATAGTTAAGGCTTTATTGTGGAAAGCAATCCACGCGAAGAAGTTGATTTTAGGAACAACTCCTTTCCTCCAAACGAGTATTCCACCTGTAGTCCGGAGCGAGTCTTGGTGGTGAGAAGCTCATAAGCTGATTTAACGAGAGAAACACCCATCCTCCGTACCACTCCGGATGATCCTGTCATTCCTCCTGGCGGAAGGAATTAAAACCGAGCGAAGGATATTATCAAGGAAGGTAATCTCATTATTAAACCCCTCCACAACGGGAAGCTTCCACCGAGGGAAACGGGTGCTCCGATCAATGAGATCCGCCACCCTGAGCTGGGCGTTAGGGTCGGTCAAGCTTCTCAGTCCGGCGAGGTCCTCCCTCGACCCAAGGGCTTCTTCGATCGCCCACTGTCATTCCAAAAGGAAATGCGGTTGCCATCACCCAAAATCCAGCGGGCTCCCAGGACCGATCGGATGTCGGGTTTGGAGCACGGATTTCCAAAAGATCGATGCCACGGAGGATGTTTTAGCATCCAAGAAGGGGGTGGGGCCAAGATACTTCATTTTAACCAGCGTAACCCACTCCACCGGGTCGCTAGACATAATCCTCCAAGCGTGCTTCGCGATCAGAGCCAGATTCATAAGTCTTGATCTTCTCAACCCCAAGCCGCCTTGATCTATCCTCGAACACACCTTGTCCCAGGCTACAAGGGGAAGTCTAGATTTCTCTTCGTTACCAGACCAAAGAAAGGTCCTCTGAATCTTCTCAATCTTGGAGTGGACTGCACTCGGAAGCATGAACACCGACATGAAGTAGGTCGGGATCCCCTGAAGACAGGCTTTGGTAAGGGTGGCTTTCCCAGCTTGCGATAGGAGTTTGCCCTTCCAAGTGCCGAGTTTCTTGTGAAAGCACTCAAGAATTGTGTTCCACATGTCCCCACTGGCCCGCCTGCTATAAGATAGAGGCAACCCCAGATAGGACGTAGGCGGGGAATCAATAGTGCATTCAAGAATTCTAGTAATCCGAATTTGTCTGCGCAGAGGAGTGTTAATAAAGTAAATTTTGCTCTTGATGTAATTGACCTTTTGTCCAACAACTTGCTCATAACGGGACAGGATCCTCTTGAGCGACTTGGCTTGAGCAACGGACGCCCCAGTGGAAATGAGGGTGTCGTCCACAAATTGTTGATGAGTGACAGGATTAATTCTAGAAGTCGGCAAGATGCCAGAAATCTTGTTCTGTCGAAGAGCCTCTTTCATGGACCAACTCAGAACCTCCGCCAGAAGAATGAACAGGATGGGAGAAAGAGGATCGCCCTGTCTGAGGCCTCTGGAGCTTTGGAAATACCCAGCTGGGGACCCATTGACCAAGACAGAAAAAAAGGGAGTGGATATACAGCTGTAGACAAGGTCAATCCAGTGGGGATGAAAGCCGAACTTGAGGAGGACTGCACACAAAAAATTTTGGTCGACACGGTCGAAGGCTTTGTTCATGTCGAGCTTAAGAAAAAGAGCAGCATTCTTAGAGCGGTAAGCAGAATGAAGGGTCTCATGGACAGTGATAACACCATCAAGAATGTTTACGCCTTTGACAGTGCTTCCACGACAAGGATCAATCAGGAGGGGGAGGACTGTTTTGAGTCTATTGGCTATAGACTTGGTAAGGATCTTGTAAAAAACATTGCACAGGCTAATGGGCCGATAGTCAGAGAAACTTTTGCGGGAAGGAGACTTAGGAATGAGGGCAAGAAAGGTGGAATTGAGTTTCGGGTGGATAGATGCGGACGCTTGGATAACCCGAATAGCATCACACACATCCGGGCCCACGACCTCCCACATGACTTGGAAGAATCGGGGAGGGAAACCATCGGGCCCAGGGGCCTTATCTGGTTGCATGGAGAACAATGCTTCCTTAATCTCAGACGAGGAAAAAGGTTCCAGAAGTTTCATGCTTACCTCATGGGGAACTTTAGTCGAAAAATTGGCGAGCATAGATTTCTGGACCTGGAGGTTGCTATATGGAGGAGTGCCAAGCAAATCCTGAAAGAAATTAACCGCTTCGCTCCTGATTTCCTCAATCTCCCTGGTAATGTGCCCATCCTTACAAGTCACTTCTATGATCTTGTTGGCCCCTCTGTGCCTCATAGTAGACGCATGAAAAAATCTCGTGTTGGAGTCTCCATTCTTCAACCACAAGTCACGAGATTTACGGCGCCAGAACGTTTCCTCCCTAGCGAGAATAGAATGAAAGTCCACCAAAAGGCTCCGCTCTTCCTCCCTGAGACCCTCAGTGTAACCTTCGGTAGCCATCCTTTCCTCCACGGCCTTCAGGTTCTCAGCGATGGATTTTTTGGACTCAAAAATGTTGCCGAAAACCACTTTGTTCCAAATCTTCAGTTTTTCTTTGACCATTTTGAGCTTTAAAGCCACCCTCTTAGGAGCGCTTCCTTCCACCTTCGATTGCCACCACGCTGAAACCAATCCTTTGAAGTCTTTGTGGGAAATCCACATGGATTCGAATCTGAAAGGGGTCATAAAAACAGGCCCATCGTTCGCCTCCAAGAAAATAGGGTTATGGTCAGACCCAATCCTTGGAAGAGCCGAAAGGATAGCCCCACCAAGGATGGGAATGGCTTATGGGGAAATGAAGAATCTGTCAAGTTTGACTTGAATCAAACCGCCCCCAATCCTTCTGTTACTCCATGTGAAGGAAGCCCCTTTGAGTTCGATGTCAAGCAGGCCATTAGCAGAGACAAAATCTCTGAAATCTTCCAAGCTGCGGTTGGAGTGGTCAGACCCTCCTTTTTTCTCCGAAGGATGAAGGGGACAATTGAAGTCACCCCCTAAAACCCAAGGAAAGTTGCTAAAATTCTCCCTCATCAGAGAGATAGCTTTCCACATTTATGCTCTCTACGTGGCAGAATTGGAAGCATAAACGTTGGATAGAATCCGGGAAAAATTGGAGGTTTTGGACTGGAACAGTACATTGATGATTCTGTTGGAAGTTGACGGCGAGCTGCCCTCAAACCTCGAAGGGTCCCACGGAACCATGAGTCCTCCCGTTGTTCCCACTGCAAGGTTGGACGAGACAATTTGCCCTGGCCCAAATGGCCTTCGCCACTTTGTCAGAGGAGATAGCATCAAGCTTGGTCTCTTGCAAAATAAGGATAGAAGGGTTAATCCTCCTATGGAGATCAGCCACTAACCTTCTCTTGGTTGCACCGTTCGGTCCTCTCACATTCCATGAGAGGAATTTCATCTGGACGGTTTGAAGTTTTTCTTGCCTCCCCTTCCTTGTTGAGGGGGAGGTTTTGATGCATGAGCTTCGTCCGATTGTGTGTCACAGTCATCCAGAACCAGAAAACGCTGGGTTCCATTTGCAACGTCGATTCTGCAGTCTCTTTGTCTCGCCTTTCCTTGTTAGGAGGACGACCCTGCTTCCTCTCACTACCAAAATCCACACTTTGCTTTCGGCTCCTCGTATTTCGGGGGCTAATGTGACCGGATTGTTCACCCCTCCTTCCTAAGAGGTAATCTTCTAGCAGCGTCTGTGATTGACTGAAATTGGGATGACCCGTATCTTGGAGCAGAGGAACAGCCTGAGTCAAAACTTGGGAAGGGGTCCGTTCCATCTCTTCCTGCGATTCGCTTTCCAAGTGGGAGTCTGCTCCTTGTTGGTTGTCAGCCTCAAGATGCTCGGGGTCCGATTGGAGAGAGGGATTCTCTTCAAGCTGAGAGAGTCTGCCACAGTCTCTAGAGGGGCCTGGGGATACATGGCCCTTCGCGTCTGGAAGATTTGGTTGCTTTGCATGATCTTCCTTGTGCTCCAGGGGGTTGTCGTTTTCACGTTTCTGTTTTCCCGGTTTTTGAAGAGGACACTGGACTGGAGGTGCCCTTGGGACCGACACTGGGTGCGAAAAGCTGGTCTATTTTCATAGACAATAACTTGTTTATGAAGAATGGTGCCTCCAGACCGAAGAGTGATGGAAGTTGGGAGTTACGCCTCCAAATGCGCCGGAACGCAAAATCGGGCACTGGACGAACCTTGTTCGAGCTCGGGTGGGAGGGTCAATGGTGACCAACTCCCCAATGGAACGCGCAATACCTCTTATGACATTTTCATGCCAGCCAAAGAGGGGAAGATTCGGGAGCCTAACCCATATTGGGGCAATGTTGATGTTTTGGGTCTCAGGACTGAAATCCATGTCCCACTTCTTGAGAAATAAACTTCTGCGGCCCAGAAACCATGGCCCGCCAGCCAAAATTTTACGGTAATCCTCCTTATTGTTCAATCTAATGTCAAAAAAACCTCGGGATAGGGCTGCCAACTCCAAATGCCCGAAGTCCTCCATTTGCTTGTTGCCCATTTTCGGATAGTTTCCATGTCGGGACGGCCTCCAATGAATTTACCTATTAGGGTAAATTTCTCAAACTCCATGAAGCTTGAAAGAACTTCCGTCGGGATGTCCAGCTCATCCCCAACCGGAAACAACTCTTTGGTAAAAAACCCGTTTAGGGTTTATGAGGCCGCTGCCTGGGCATAAGACTTTTGAGCCCCACCACCCCCTTTGTCTGGTGGGTCCTTACCTCGACCAAAACCGTTGCCAGCCCGGTCATCTTCAATGGGCCCGGGCGTTTTCGCTCCCCCAGAATCATGATGCCCTCCGATTGCTCCGCTGCGTCCAAGAACCGAACCACCGCCGCTCCCGATCTCCCCTGCAGACTTCCCGCCCATCGACATCCTCCCGCCTCCCTTATCGGCTGTCTCGCAAACCTCAAAAAAAAAATATATATATATATATATATATATATATATTTGATCTATTTAATATTTGTTATTTTATATAGTTTTTTAGTTGGTTAAAAATACAAGGTTGTAGCCTATTCAGGGTTAGTGGATTAATGAGAATTGATAAGTGTTTGTTTAGCCAGGCTCTTATTTAAAAGATATTGGGGACAATTTATTTGCAAAGGTAGTAGTCTGGTTTAAATTTGAGTGTACGTCGGACTAATGATAATGATAGGAATCATGAGTGGTCGGTGGTCTTGATGATAATGGTAGGAATCATGAGCGGTCGGTGGTCTCCTTTACGTCGAGTCAACAATAACGAGGTGGAATAGGTTTGGTGGGAGGAACCATGTGGTTTGAACCCTGTGTTTATCAGATAAAACGAGGTGGGATAAGTTTGGTGGGAGGAACCCTTATGGTTTGAACCTTAAGCTTATGAGATACTAAAAATAATTGTCAGTTATTACAATTAGTGTGGAATAGTGTGGTTGTGACCAATTCTTCTATACAACCAAAAAAAAAAAAAAATACAAGTTATACTGCTTATCAACCTCTTTAAAAATATATTTTTAATTCATTTATTATTTGTTGTTTTAGGTAGTCCCTTAGTTGGTTAAGAATACAAGTTGTTAATGTATTGTTCAATTTAAACTAATATGTAGTTCGTGGGTCTAGGTAGATTGGTAAGTTGGGGCGCTTATTGAGAGGAAACCTAGGTTCCAATCCCACGGACGTGTCAATGCATAGTTAGTAGTCCGATTCGACTCCTATGCGTGTTGCACTTGACTAATGATGGCAATATATTTCCTGCTTGTCCGATGGTTCCCTTCATACCACATGTTAAACCAGACTAACGACGGTGTGAACCCATGCGTCTCGGTCCTCATCTCACGTCGGGTTACCATTAACGAGACGGTGGATGTGTTGGAGGTCGTCGCTGATAATTTGAACCCTGCCAACTATGCTGCCAATTACTAAAAATTGTGATTGTAACCAATTCATCTATGTAACAAAAAAAATTAAACTAAAATGATTATTAAGGGTTTAAGCACTATGTTAATCCTTTCAAGGAAATCAATTGGTTTAAGATTTTTTTTTTATAGTTTTAGGGTTTTTTCATGAAAGAAAGTATTAATGGTAACATTTAATTTATTATTTATTTTTATTTTTTATTTGGTTAATATAAAATATAGGGTTGGATAATCTGATCTTGTGGGGGAGTTGGAGGCAGTGGGTTGTGTAAAACTCTCGAGATAAAAGAGGTCCAAGGTCAAATTCCTCCCTAAAAGAGGTCCCAAGGTCAAATCCCTCCCTTCACATGCGGATATGACCCTAATCTAAAAAAACGTATAGGGTTGGATAAGCTTTCCAACCATGACCTCTTCTAAATTCGAGAGCTATATTTATCAATAGGAAAACGCTACACATCCACCCCTCGTCCACGTCACTCCACGTCACGGTTTGAACCTTGACATTTAATTTATTATTTGACCCACAAGGGTTAGGTGGATTGGTAAAGGTTTGACTGACTAAGTACTTGCGAAGAAGAGATCGAGGTTCAAACCTCATAGGCATACTGCTAGCTTTAACAAAGGTAGTATTTCGTGTTGAATCCTTTAAGAGCACGTTAAATCGACGATAACAATACAAACATCGAGCGGCAAGTGGTCTCCATTACTTGTCAAGAAGAGATCGAGGTTCAAACCTCAAAGGCATGTTGCTAGCTTTAACAAAGGTAATAGTCCGTGTTGAATCCTTTAAGAGCACGTCAGATCGACGATAAAGATACAAACCCCGAGCAGCAAGTGGTCTCCATCTCACAGATCAAAAACAACAAGACAAATAATCCTTGTGGTTTGAACCCTTGCCAGTTACTAAAAATAGTGGTTGTAACCAACTCCCTTATGTAACAAGGGAAACATTTAATTTATTATTTTGAATTTTTCTTTTATATATAGGTTTTTTTTTTTCTTTGCCCCCTCTTAGTAAGTATTTATTTTTGAAAGTGAGTATTTATTTCAGTGATCAGTGAGAGGGACCTGTCTCCGTCTTAGTAAGTATTTATTTCAATGAGGGGGACCTAAAAGGGCTTGAAATTGGAACCTATTTTAAATCCTCTCTTAGTAAGTATTTATTTCAGTGAGAGGGACATGTCTCCATCCTAGTAAGTATTTATTTCAGTGAGGGGGACCTCGTAGAGCTTGAGATTGAAACCTATTTTGAATCCTTTTATTGTGATGAACATTCTCGTGATAACGAGGTTAATGATAAATGATAATGTGATTATAATGTAATATATGTATAACCTATTTAAACTAATATTCTCAATTAAAAAGACTAGCTAAATGTGCAAGTTAAATCATCAAATATAGATACGTTATAACGAAAAATATAAGTAACATAATATTCATATCTTATAACTTATCATCCTTAAAGGTCTGAGGTGTAGATTAATTGGGTCGACACCTTGTAAGAGGACGTCTAAGGCTTAAATCTCGCGTCTCGAGTAAAAGCTTGTCCATATTTTTAATGCTTTCAATAGTGTAAATGATTTAAAATAACGAAACATGGGAACTCGAATAACCGTGGCAATGAGGATATTCTTAATGCTTTCAACAACTTAAATGATTTACAATAATAAGACATGATGGTTATATAAAATAACAACACTAATATGGTGGTTATATAACCTAACAAGACGAATAACTAGACAATGAGACATGGTAGTTATATAGACGAACAACAGGAATAACCCTCGCGATGCGGATAACCGTAGCGACGAAAAAAACTAATCATCCTTGAAAATAAAAAGAAAAATCTAAGATTTCAAAGAATGCATATACTATAAAAGTCTTTAGTTCATTATATGTTTTTTTAATGGGGAAGATAAAAATAGAGCAGTAGGGTAAGAAGAGAAATGAAACTCTATGCACCTTCTCTATTAAATATTTATTTATTTTACTTTATTAACATATTGTGAAAAGAGAAATGAAACTCTATGCACCTTCTCTATTGATTTTCTATTTATTTATTACATTTTGATTTTTTATTTATTTATTACATTGTAAAAAAAAAATAACAAAATATAATGTAAAATTATAATGAAAAAAATATTTAATATAAAAGAATGAAAATAGTAGTACACGCCATCTATCACTACTCAGTTGTTGAACCATCACAACCCTAGTGTGCCTTAGTTACCATCACAACCCTAGTGTGCCTTAGTTAATCGTTCCATACCCTATTTTAGTGGATGTTTGCCTTTTATGTTTTTGCCTTATGGGTTCAAACATTTAAAAATAGTGGTAGACTATAAAATCTATATAATATTTGATCTCACCCTTTCTATAACACAATGAAAATATTAACATAAACCTCAATGAATTTAATAAAATGGTTAGGTTATAAATTATGTTTCATTTAACATTATTAAATAACTTTTTTTTTTTGTTAAGTAACAAAATATATACAGCGGGTTTTTTAAACAGGATCCCAAAACCTTAGATACAGCATAAGTCTAGGTTGAAAAGCAAAAACAAAAACTGGGCTGCGCCTAAAGGCAGCGAACCGAGGCCCGGGACCCTGTCCTTGGAGCCTACCAAAACAACTGAAAGCCAGCAAAACCATGGCTAGAAGCCATCAAAACTAGAAACCGCCACCGACAGCTCGCAGAAGCTGGACGCCAGAAAACCGCTGGGCCCAGCGGTCGCTCCTAGCCAGACGGGGCCCCACGTCGGTCATACTACTCCCTGTCGGGGTCGTCTCCTAGCTTGCGTCGGAGCTCAGCCAGGGCAGTGGCAGCGGAGGAGGCTGCTTGGGCAGCCACGTTCAGAGAGTCGATAGCCGTGTTGAGGAGGGCTCTGATAGCCAGGTTCTGCATTCTGTTGCCTGTCTCGAAACTGACATCAACGGGCTTCGGGGTTTCCTGATTGGTCCTCTTGGCACTGCCGACAACCCTACTGCTGCCAGGGGCGCCCCCAAGCATCGGGGCCCCACCTGTGCCCTGGGCTGGAGTCCTGCACTTTCGGGATGGTCTGCGGCGCTTCAGGGCAGGGGAGCCATCATGCGAGGGGGACTCCTTGGAAATGGAAGCCGCAGGGGAACCAACAGGGGAATTAGCTGCATCAGGGGGGGACAACAGACAAGGGAGGAATAAGATGGAGCTACGGCTGGTTGGCCAGAGCATGCCTGTACAACACCGCCATGAGGCCTTGGTGGGAGGGTCGGGAATGACTTTTGCGGGCCTAATTAATGGAAAGGCCTAGGGAATACAACAGAAAACAGGGAGTGCTGACCACCATGGCCCCATGAAGGTGGTTGAAATAGCTTAAGTGGAAACTGAAGAGCCTCTAATCCGGGTCGTCGCAGGTAATGTATTGCATTATCGGGACGATTGCCTCATCAAAGGGGGCCGGGAGGTTGGAGCAGAACAGGTTAGCCTTGTCCCATTGCTGCTCCGGGAAGCAGGACAACTTCTCCTCCCAATTGTGCTTGTCTCGCCTGACAACACGTCCCTTGTCCTCATGGTGGAGGCTTGTCACCTTTGTAAGAAATTCTTTGTTTACTTTAAATGCAGCCCCTTTACCTTAACCTCGTCGTCGTTCCACGAGTCCAGGAAGCATTGGGTGATCTTATCGTCCACTCCAACGAACTTGCTGAAGAAGGGGGTGAAATGCTTGGCGTTGGAGAACAACTTAGTCGACTCGCTCAAATTGAGCGTGGAGGGCTCAATGAAGACACATTTGGAAGCCATGGGGCAGGGGAGGGAGGGGAAATCTGACCAGAAGCGCAGGGGCAGGGAGCGGGGGACATAGTGGTAAAACTCAGCGCAGGGGCAGGGAGCGGGGGACATAGTGGTAAAACTCAACGCAGGGCAGATTTAAGACCATGCAGGGGGCCGAAGAAGGGGGGAGCCGCCGACATCGGGAATGGGTGCTCGAGGTCGGGTGCGACACGAGGGGGGAGGGCCTGAGGGGGTGCGACTGTAGGTTGCCACGCGAGGCTAGGGGAAGGGGCCATTGCCAACGTGCCAGGTGGCGCAAGCTGATCGGGGGAGCGCCTTGGGGGTACAACACGGGATAATGCTGCAGTCGGGTTGATGAGGCATGGGGATCCGTCTGTGAAGCGATCACGATGGAAAAGTCAGGAAGGGCCAACATGGAGGCAGTCAGGGGACTGCCAGCGGCGCCACCAGAGCAGAGCAGGTCCACATCAGAAATAGTCAAACTGCCAGTGTGGCCTAGCACTCCTGCCACTACGAGGGAGATCAGGCAGGCAGGAGACGGGCTAGGGCCAAGTGGCGTGGTGCCACAGGGAGTGAAGTCTTTGGTCCTCTGGAGATCATGCCAGTGGATAGGAGGGGCCCCAACACGGGGCAAGTTAGACACCAGGGTCCTCCACATTGCTAACCTGATCTTGTGAGATAATGTGAACCAGAGCTTCGGGAAAGTCCATGGTCCAGGTAGTGAAGGCGTCAGCAAAAAGGCCTTGGTTCGCCATGAAGTCGGCCACCCTGTTGCCTTCCCTGTACACGTGTCGAAAGCTATGGTCGGGGAATCCCTGAAGGACAGAAAGGGCTTCCCGGATGAAGTTGTGTATGCGCCAGAAGTAGTTGCCCGGACTGCGAACAACTTTAATGATGACTTAAGAGTCGCCCTCAATGATGACTTGTGAGGGAGACTCCCTGAGGGCGTTCAGACCACTTAGCAGAGCAGCAACTTTGACAAAATTTTTGGTCTAGAAGCCAAGCAAAATAACGAACGCCATGATGAGGGCCTCGTGGCAATCGCGGACAACCCCACCCACCCTAGAGGGCCCAGGATTGCCTTTAGATGCATCATTGAAGTTGAGCTTAACCTAGCCGGGGGGGCAGTCCATCTGGTCAAAGAACGATAGGAGGGGGCGGGGGGGAGCAGGGGGGAGCTGGATGCCGAGAGAGGATGGGAGAGTGAATTTGCCCGACCGTCGGGGTGCCTCGAATAGAGGGATGGATCAGGATTTCTTGAGGGCAAAGGACACAACCTTGGTCGCAATCCACTAAGGGGAATGGGCCGGGGAGGAAATGGCTCTACTGTTGCGCTCAAGCTAGAGCTGCCAGAGCGTATGGGGGAGGCACGAGAACCATAGAAAGTGGGTGAAGGGATGAACAAACGGGTTGGGCCATTGCAACAGGAGGTCATAAATGGAATTAGGGCCCGCCCACTGGATGGAGAATTGGGAAAGGATGAGGCCCAAGACTTCGGACGAAAAGGGATAGTTGACAAAGAGGTGGTTGGTGGATTCCCAGGCATCGCAGCAAAGGTAGCATCGATTTAGGATCTGGAAGCCCCTCTTGATGAGATTCTCGATCGTCAGAATCTTATTTTGGATGGCCGCCCAAATGAAGTGGCTGATTTTGGGGATTAGCTTCTTGGCCCACACCTGACGGGTTGGGAAGGGAGCCTCATCAGGGACTCTCTGGAGGTTGTAAGAAGATTTGATGGAGAAGACTCCGCTGGGGATCCCATGCCATACGCATCTGTCGTCTCCTCTAGAAGATGGGATGAAAGTCACAGTGAGGAGGCCCTGGAGTCTGTCAGATTGACGCGGGTGCCCGGGGTCCAGGATGGGCATCCAGGTAGCTCCCCCCAGGGTCTGGGAGATATAGCCCGCAACCCTGGGGCCTCTGTCCGCCAAGCCTGGCTTGAGAATGAGGAGCTCTCTGTCAGAAGATAGGGCCTCATCCTGAATCCATCTGTCATCCCAGAAATCAATCTTGGCATCGTCCCCGAGGATCCATCTGCTCCCTTTTCGGATTATGTCTTTGGTGGAGATCAAGGACTTCCAAAAGGCTGATCCATTTCGAGGTTGAGACTCACTGAGGAATGTTAGATAAAACAACAGTTTGATTCATGTCCGGGATGGTTTAAATAATACATCTGCAGGCTGAAATAGCCCGGAGGTTACGAAACCATCCGAGGCTGAAATAGAACTTGTTATAACAAATAACAAGTTCTGTTATGCCTAATTAACAAAATAATGTAATAATAGTGCAAATATAATATACGCTAACATCCCCCCTGATTACATTCATTTTGCAATACAAAGAGAGCTGCGAAACAATTCAAATTTGACACGTGCAAGTGCCTTAGTGAAAATGTCTCGCAACTTGAGCATCGGTGGGAATGTGTCGAAGCTGAATTCGGTGCCTCGAAACTTCATCTCGAATGAAATGACATTGTGTGTCAATGTGTTTTGTTCTTTCATGATGGACTCGGATTCTTGACTAGGTTCGTAACACCCCGATTGTCGCAAAACAAGTGTATTGGAGATTTGGATGGATGACCCATACTTGTCAGAATGCGACGCAACCATATCACTTCGCACACAGCTTCACGTGCGGCGCGATACTCTGCCTCTCGTTGATGAAATAGCAACCACCTGTTGCTTCTTGCTGTGCCAAGAGACAGGACCGGATCCAAGATGAAAAATATATCCTGAAGTTGACTTGCGATCATCAAATGATCCGGCATAGTCGGAGTCCGTGTATCCTTGCAAGAAGAATTTGTTGTTCCTCTTGTATTCTAGGCCATATTCCATTGTGCCACGGACATAGTGAAGAACACGT
Source organism: Wollemia nobilis (assembly GCA_028583015.1). Lineage (NCBI taxonomy): Eukaryota > Viridiplantae > Streptophyta > Pinopsida > Araucariales > Araucariaceae > Wollemia > Wollemia nobilis. The sequence goes on from JAQPPZ010003204.1 coordinate 3,225,231, forward strand.
TTTGCCGCTTTCCAATGAGTGGTCTTAGGCTCCCGCATGAACCTCGAAAGATAGTTGACAAACAAATACGAGATCCGGCCTAGTATTGGTCGGATATATGAGACTCCCAATCAACTCGTCGATAGAGAGTACCATCTACCCGAGGTGAATCATCATATCGCGATAATCGAAGTCCCGTCTCCATCGGAGTTGCCATTGGCTTGCAATCAGTCATGCGATATTTTTCTAGCAATGTCTTGGCATATTTTTTCTGAGACACTTTGATGGAGTGCTCCTTCCGGCTGAATTCCAGACCAAGACAATAATGGAGAAGTCCGAGATCTGACATCTCAAAATATTGACACAAGTCTCTTTTGACAAGAGAGATCATAGTTTTCGAACTCCCCGTAATGAGCAGATCATCAACATAGAGTACAAGCAACACTATCTCGTAACCCTGTTTCTTGAAATAGAGGTTTGCATCCGACTGGACATCTCTTAAAACCATGCCGCAGGAGGTGATTGTCCATTTTTATATACCAAGCTCGAGGAGCTTGTTTCAGTGCCATATAAGGATTTGACCAATTTGCAAACTTTCTCGCTGTTGGCCTTCCACCGCAAATCCTTCCGGCTGAGTCATATAGACTTCTTCTTGGAGATCACCATTCGTAAAGGCACTTTTGACATCCATCCGATGAACTTTCCACCCAAACCGTGCTGCCATAGCACAAATAACTCGAATTGTTGTCATCCGAGCGAAGTAGGGTGCAAAAGTTTCCTCGTAGTCAATGCCTTCCTTTTGAGCATAGCCCTTTGCAACAAGACGGGCCTTATGCTTATCAATTGTCCCATCTCGCTTTGTACTTGACTTTATACACCCATTTGCAGCCAATGGGTTTCTTTCCATGCGGCAGATCGACAAGCTTCCAAGTTTTGTTTTTCATCAAAGACTTATACTCGCATCCATAGCAGCCTTCCACCGAGGCTCACCGAGAGCAACTTGTACCGATGCAGGTTCAAGATCGTCTATGGAAGACATAAACACCTTATCACTATCAATATCCATATCTTCCGTATCTCTTGCCGGATCTACAGAAAGTTCTTCAAAAGATCGACACGGATCATCAACCCCAGTATTCTATGTTGCAGCTTTCTCCCGTCGAGCCATGCTGCAAGTACGAGGCCTATCCAAAGTCAAATATGGTGGAGTAGATAGCTTAGAGTCTTTTATTGTATTTGTATACCACTTTGGATTCTTCTTCTTAGGTTTTGAAGAAGATCCGTAAGAACCTCCAACCTTTGATGAAGGAGATTTAACAACCTGAGTTTCCACAAGGTCTAGGTATACATCTGATGTGTTTGCCGATGTGAAAGCCTCATCAAAAACAACATCTCTACTTATGTGAATCTTCTTGGTTAAGGGATCAATCAAACGATAACCCTTAGAGTGCTCATCATACCCAAGAAGAATACACTTCAATGACTTCTCATCTAGCTTCTTCCTTTTCTCTTTTGGTATGTGCATGAAAGCTTTACACCCAAAAATGCGTAGATGAGAAATGGAGGGTTTCCTACCACTCCATGCTTCCTGTGGAGTCATTCCTTGTAGGGCCTTTGTGGGTGCCCTATTCAACAGATATACCGCTGTGGTGACAGCTTCTACCCTAGTTGCTCAAGTCTAGCTCATGTGAGCATGCAACGAACCATTTCCATGATGGAACGATTCCTCCTTTTAGCAACTCCATTTTGCTGAGGAGTATAAGCAGTAGTTAACTGTCTTGTGATCCCATTTTCTTTCAAGAATGCAAAAAATTCTTTAGAGGTGAACTCACCCCCTCGATCTGAGCGGAGGGTCTTTATAGAAGTCCCTAACTCCTTCTCAACATATTTCTTGAATTGCTGAAAGAAGCCAAATGCTTCAGATTTCAGTTGAAGAAAGAATACCCACATCTTTCGTGAGTAATCATCCACAAATAACTGAAAATACCTCTTACCCCCACAACTCTTGGGAGTGAAGGGACCGCACGGATCAGTATGAACCAACTCCAGAGGTTTCTTTGCTCTAGTAGAGCTCTTTTCAAAAGGCACTCTATGCCGCTTTCCCGCCAAGCAATCGAGCAAACCGGTAAAGTGGTAGAAAGGGAAGGAAGACCCTTAACCATCTCATACTTACTTAGCTCAAGTAAGTAACCGTAACTCAAATGTCCATATCTCTTGTGCCATAGGGAAGTTGCCTCCTTTGTAGAGACCGTCATGGCAACATGTGGAGTAGAGATAGTATCTAAGGCAAATAAGCCATGCTTATATGAAGCGGTTGCAATGTTCTTACCCCTCCCGGTAATAGAACAACACTTCTTGCCTCCCTCAACACTAAAGTTCACAACCATATCTTTGTCCATAATTTGTGTGACAGACAACAAATTATTTGCCAATCCTGGAACATAGAGAAATTTATCAATCTGACACTTGCCATCGGGAAGAGTGACTCGAAACAAGTGCCTTCTCCCCGAACCTTGTAGGTTTTATCATCAACAATAGTGACAGGTTTGCCCTCTTTGGCCTCAAAAGACTCAAACCACGATTTGTCACCAACCATGTGCTTACCGGCTCCATAATCAACATACCATATAGGATCCGTCCGCTTGGACACTGTGGTAGTCATGAGAACTTTGTGAGCTCTCTCGGAATCCGTGTCAGATTCTTCAACAGCAACATTCACTTGCTGTTTGTTCTTTTGTGGTTTGTTTCGGCCTTTCTATTTTGATTGCTTATTCTTATGCCAACATCTGTTTGTATCATGACCTTCTTTGTCACGGATCTTGCAATATCTCTTTTTCTGTTGAGGTTGTTGAGTTTGTTTCCCTTTTGAATCCTTTTGTGAATTCCCTCCCTTCTAAAAATTACCCTTCTTCCGGTTCTGCCCTTTCCTGTTGATGTAGAGAGCAGTGTTAGAAGAATCATCTCTCTCGTAGTTGGCGTGCTTCCTCCTCTTGAAGCATATTAACCAATTCTACAAAAGTAACTTTTCGTTGTGATACATGAAGGGAAGTAATCAACACCCGATAAGAATCAGGTAAAGCTCTCAATACAACCAAAGTAAGGAGCTTGTCTTCAACTGGTTCTCCCAAAGAATTCAACTTTGCTTTCAATTCAGAAACTCGCAAAGAAAGAATTCAACTGTCTCACCCTCGCTTCATGCTCGGACCATGTAATTGAGATTGAAGAAATAGAATGGTGGAATCATTCTTTCCCTCATATATAGTATTAAGGGCATCCCATGCCGCTTTACTAGTTGCACAATCAACAATATGGGGTTGGACTTCATCGTACACGACAAGCAAGATGAGCACTTTTGCTTTACTCTCTAGCTTATCAAAGTCTCTTTGAGCATTAGATGGAGCCGTAGCACCAAAGAATAGGTGAAGGTCTGGTTGTTGCTCCAGATACAACATCCCATAAATCATCCATTGCTAGGATGGCCTTCATCTTATTTTTCCATGGTGTGTAATTAGGACCTTTCAACAACTGATGAGAATCAGTCATTAGTTTTGCAGACATGATGAAGGTTCCTTATAACACCAATTGGTCCCCCTTTCGATATACCTTTTGCTAGGCCGTTATACCGTACAAAATACCCGCCCTTACGTGAGGGAAACTATAGGTATTTAGAAAGATCAACAAAAAATCACCCGCCCTTACGTGAGGGAAACTATAGGTGAGTTTTAGAGATCATACGATACGTGGAACATAAGCAATACTGAAAGGGAATCGCCTTGTTGATGGCACCTACCATAGAAGATTCTTCTCATGCATGGGGCGTAACTTCCCCTAAACACTATGAAGAATACTTCGTCAAGATTTACGCCTAAACACAAGAGCGATTAAGGGTAGTGGATGGAGTAAAAAAAATGCAAAATGGCAAACTTATCTCTCCCCGACGATTTATAGAGAACAAGCTCAGACGTCGTTGTAGCAACTATATTAGGCGGCGGATATAGTAGCGCAATCACGACAGCTTTACCTGTAAGTGCTGGCCAGAGGTATCACAAATACCGATCGCTGCAGTGCAATAAATTGCACGGATGGGTTTTAATTATTCCGGGGACTTAGGGAGTGAATTTGATTTTAACTTTTAATGTTATAGTGCAAGAAATCAAATATGCAACATACAACAAAAAAAGTGCCCACAGGAATAACCCACTAGGTGTCGGGCGCAGCCGAAAATGCACCTTTTACAATTCGCCAAATTGCTATTTTTCAAAAAAAAATTACTCTCTCTATCCCCCCTTTTTATGGTATTTTAACAATTTATAAATTTTGAAAAAAGTAAAATTTAATCTTTTAATAAAAATATTTCATATTTAATTAAATAAGTTTCTAATTAAATTAAAAAAAATAATTAAGAAACAATTTAATTAATATAAAATATTAATTATTAAAAAATTAAAACTTTAATCAAAATTAAATAAAAAACTTATACCTGATTTTGGGGTCGGCAGGATTGGAACCTGCAACCTCAGGGCTCCCCGAGCCCTACCGCATAGCTCACTGCCAGGTGAGCTAGCGGGCTGATCCGCTTGGATCAGGGGGATCCTCCTCTTTCACTGGCTCTGTCCTCCTCCTCTTCTGGGCTCTGCTCTTCTCGGCGTTGAGTAGTGTTGCGTAGCACTGTTCTCTCACAGTCTGCGCGACTGGAGTGGGGGGAAGGGGGGGCTCCTCCCAACGTCGTGCTGATGCGCGACGTCCTCCCAACGTCATGCGAATGTGTGACGGGAGGGGGGAGGGAACTCCCAACATCGTGCTAATGCGCGGCATCCTCCCAACGTCGCGCGGATGCGCGACATGTCGCGTCTGCGCGACGGGAGGGGAGGGAGGTGGGGGGCCTCCCCAACGTCGCGCGGACGCGCGACGTGTCGCGTCTGCATGACGGGAGGGGGAGGGAGGTGGGGGGCCTCCCCAACGTCGCGCGGACGCGCGACGTGTCGCGTCTGCACGACGGGAGGGGGGAGGGAGGTGGGGGGCCTCCCCAACGTCGTGCGGACGTGCGACGTGTCGCGTCTGCGCGACGGGAGGGGGGAGGGCGCTCCCATAGTCGTGCGGACACGCGACTGAAGTGGGGGGAGCCGAACCTCCGAATTAAAAAAAAAAAAAAAATCTCTATGCGACACCGCGCGATTGCGCGCGGCGTAAATTTTTTTTTTTTTTTTTAAACTTCGCGGAACGTCGCGCGATTGCACGCGGGCCTTCCCAGCAGAGAAGAAAAAAATTTACAGCCTGCAATTTACAGTCTGCGATTGCGTCCTCCCAGCACAGAGAAAATGCGTCCTCCCAGCACAGAAAAAAAATGCGTCCTCCCAGCAACTGTCTGCAATTTACAGTCGCACGTCCCAGCAAGCGTCTGCAAAAAATTTCAGCACAAGCTCGGATACCATGTTAGATAAAACAACAGTTTGATTCATGTCCGAGATGGTTTAAATAATACATCTGCAGGCTGAAATAGCCCGGAGGTTACGAAACCATCCGAGGCTGAAATAGAACTTGTTATAACAAATAACAAGTTCTGTTCTGCCTAATTAACAAAATAATGTAATAATAGTGCAAATATAATATACGCTAACAAGGAAGGGGTGGCTATGACAGTATTTCCTACTCACAATGCTGACCCACTCATCAGGGGTGTTGGTGTGCACCTTCCAGGCATGCTTGGCCATGAGAGCCTTGTTCATGGGAACCACCCTCCTAATCCTGATCCCTCCCTCAGCTTTGGGGCGGCAGACCAGGGACCAGGAAACTAGGGGAATCCTCTTCTTGTCTTCACTTCCCGACCATAGAAAGTGTTTCTGAATTTGTTCAATGTGAGCTACAATGGAGGCCAAGATTCTGAACACCAACATGAAGTATATCAGAATGCTTTGCAAGACTGCCGTCAAGAGGGTGGCTCTGCCAACCTGCAAAAGAAGGTGACCTTTCTAGGGGTCCAGCTTCCTCTGAATCCACTCGATCACCTCGCCCCATAGGGCCCTGGAGGACGCACCTGTGAATAAGGGAAGCCCGAGATACGAGGAGGGGAGGGAACCAGGGGTGCAACCCAAAATTTTCCCGATTCTAATCTGCCTCACCAGGGGGGTGTGAATGAAGAAAATTGTGTTCTTTAGAAGATTGATTTTTTGGCCGGTCGCTTCCTCATATAGGGTCGAAATATGCTTGAGAATTTTGGCTTGGGGGATTGAGGCAAAAGTGGCCAGGATGGTGTCATCCACAAATTGCTGGTGAGACACAGGGGGAAGGCCCGCCGTCGGCCTGATGCCCGAAATGAGGCCGTGGGTCACAGCACCCGAGATTGTCTGCCCTAGGGCCTTAGCTAGGATGATGAAGAGGATCGGGGATAGGGGGTCACCTTGGCGGAGGCCTCTGGAGCTAGGGAAAAATTCGGTAGGGGACCCGTTGATGAGGATAGAGAACCATAGGAAGGACACGCAGTTACTAATGAGCCTGACCCAAGAGGGGTGGAATCCGAAGTTGAGGAGGACCTTGAATAGGAAATCCCAGTTAACTCTGTCAAAGGCCTTGTTCATGTCCAGCTTGAGCAGAAAGGAGGCCTTTTTGGATAGGACAACTGAGTGTATGGCCTTGTGCATGATAATGACCTCGTTAGTGATCAATCTACCTTTGACCGAGCTGCCCTGGTAGGGGGCAATGATCAGGGGGAGGATGTCCTTGAGACGGGAAGCCATGGATTTGGTCAGGATTTTGTATAGGACGTTGCACAGGCTAATGGGGTAGAAATCTGAGAGGGATTGGGCTGCCTGGGTCTTGGGGATCAGAGCTATGAAGGTGGAGTTGATACCTATAGGGATGGAACGGGCAGTCTATAGGTCCCGGATGGCAGCGCACACCTCCGCATCGATAATGTCCCAGAATAATTGGAAGAAATGAGGGGGAAACCATTCGGGCCCAGGGCCGCCTCAGCCTTCATGGAAAAGGTGGTAGCATGGATTTTGAAGTCAGACAGAGGTTGCAACAACATCTGATTTGCCATGGGCGAAACAGAAGAAGGGATGTGCTCCAGAAGGGAGTCAGCCGCATCTGGGGACATGGGGGGGCTGTCACCCAGGAGCTCCTGGAAGAAGCGAGTGGGATGATACCGCCATCGCTGCCCACCAACTCAGCAATTCTGTTGGAGCCCCTGTTCCTAAGGGTCGACGCATGGAAGAACTTGGTATTTGCATCGCCATCTCGGAGCCACAGGGCTCTCGACTTCTGTCTCCAAAAGGTTTCCTCCCAGGCCAGGATGTTATGATACTCGTTGAGAACAAGGCGCTCCTCATCCCTGAGCCTCGGGTCTTGGGAGCTAGCTTGAAATCTAGCCTCGAGGGCTTTGATTTTTTCTTTGAGAATTGCTTTGTTTTCAAAGATGTTGCCAAACACCTCCTTGTTTCATGCCTTGAGTTGATCCTTAAGGCATCTCAGCTTATGGTAGATTTGCTCAGTAGGGCATCCAGGGATTGGGGGAGCCCACCAGCGCCCAACTTGGGCTCGAAAGTTAGGGTGATGCAGCCACATGGACTCGAATCGAAAAGGCCTCTTAGGGGAGGGCCTATGGTCGGTTTCTAAGAGGAGGGGGCTGTGATCAAACCTAATTTTGGGGAGGGCCATCAGGGTGGCATCAACAAACGTAGGTAGGTCTTCCTTGGACAAGAAAACTCTGTCTAGTCTGACCTGAATATGATTAGATCCTGCCCTTCTGTTGGTCCAAGTGAACCTGACACCTTTCAAGCTGACATCCATGAGATCATTGAGTGCAGTGAAGGCACCAAAGTCCTCCATGCTCTTGCCCTGAACCGCTGAGCCCCTGCTTTTATCAGAAAAGAACAGGGGGCTGTTGAAGTCCCCGACCAAGATCCAGGGCAGGGGGGTGAAGGCTTCTCTCATCGAGCTAATCTCCTTCCAAAAGGCTGCCTTCTCGATAGGACTATTGGGAGCATAAACATTGGATAGAATCCATGATCGCCTTGACTTAACGCAGTGAACTAGCATGTTGATGATTATGGGGGATGAAGATATGAGTCTTCCTTCAAAGCACCTGGAGTCCCACATGCACAACAGACCCCCGACTGAGCCAGCTGCAGGGGTAGACAGAGACTCACAGTTGCACCAGGTGGCTTGGGCAACCCGTCGGGCAGCAACCTCATCAATTTTGGTCTCCTAAAGGAGGAGGAAGGATAGACGATGATCCCTATGGAGTTGGACGAGGATCCTTTTCTTGGGGGCCCCATTGAGGCCCCTGATATTCTAGGTGATGAGCTTCATTTGACACCCTTGAGGGGTCGCTTGCCCCACTTCCCGAAGTGAGCGGGGGGTTTGGGTTGATTGGCGTTCGCCTTGGAGAAACTTGCCCCCACGTCAGACAGAGTAGCCTGAGAACCATTGGCTATGTCATCTTCAATGATCCTAGAACGCTGATCGCCCAGGGTGGGACGCCCTCTTTTGAGTTTGCTACCAAAGTCTATGGCAAAAGACCTGCTCTGGGTCATCTTGGGACTGACTTCGTCGGGCCCGAACGAAGAGCTAGCTTCGATCTCTCCATCGAACTTCTCAGATCCACACTCCAAGGGGGGAAGCCCTACAGGGAACGTCGGGGGGACCGGGAGGGGGTCAAGGGAGGAGTGGGGATGGGGGGGAAGAGGGGGCCCCGACCAAGGGAGCCGATGGGGAAGAAGGTCTGGCCAGCTCGCTTACACAAGTAGGGCCCTGCGAGGAGGGGTTCAAAGCGAGCGGGGCGTGAGAGCCTAGGATAAGGGCCACATAAGACGACCTAGGGGAGGGAGCAACAGGCAGGGAAACCTGGGGGAGATCGCTCTCCAGACCGAGGTCCATGAAAGAATCCTTTGGGGCTGGGGGGGGCCCTTTGGTGGTCCAGGCCTGGGATCTGGGGCCATCGTGGGGGGGCCCATGAGACGGGGCCCGACCTAATTGAGAAGGGGTTTTGGGGGGAGGGCCTTTCGCATTTCTAAAAATTGGGCATTGGTGAGAAAGGTGGCCCTGAGTACTGCAAGTGGGGCAGAAGGCAGGTTTGTTTTCGTAGATCAAGGGCTGGCCAGAAGTAGGACCCAGAGGAGATGGTTACCGAGGAGGGGAGCACGAATTCGAGATTGGCGTTGATGCAAAATCGGGCATGCACCATCCAGGATCCTGCTTTGGTAGCAGGGTCAAAGGCCACCAGGTCCCCAACCAACTGAGCAATGAGCCTGAGGACGTCTTCGTTCCATAAATGGAAGGGAAAGTCTGGGAGCCGAACCCAAACCGAGGTGAAGTTGATGCTTTGGGTGCTGGGGTGGAAGTTCGCTCCATACCGCCTGAGGAAGAGGCTCTTGTGCCCCAAAAACCAGGGCCCATCGATAGGATCTTTTTGACATCTTCGCTGTTGTTTAATTTGATGATGAAGAAGCCCTTGGTTAGGGCAACTAGTTGGATGTGCTCGGACACCATCCATTTGGTAGCTGCCCACTTGCGAATGGTTTCCATGTTAGGACGCCCTCCCAAGAATTTCCCTACCAAGGAGGCAGAAGAACCAGCTACCAAGGAAGAGTAGACCTACTCCTGGATAGATATGTGCGTGCCCTCGAGGGATAGACCTAGCCTTGGGGCCTGGGAGGGGGCCCTGGTGCCCGCCAAGATCTGCTGGAAGGAGGGTTTAAGCCCGCTCGAGACAAAGCCCCGCTCAGGAGCAGGGGACTTATTCCCCAACCCTACGCTCGCCTCGATGCTAGTATGTGGGCCAGGGCCCAGGACACCTTGACCCCCAAACGGATCGAGCACAGACCCATCCTCTGGGCCCGTCGAGGGTCCTACAGGCCCGGGAATGGGCCCCGACGTGCCTGTCCACGACCCCGAGCCCGATCCCGACCAAGGACCTACACCAAGCACTAACCCTGCCCCCAGCCCTGCACCTACTCCTGCTCCCGCTCCTACACCTGCACTTGCGCCTGCTCCCACTCCTGCTCCCGCTCCTACTCCTGCTCCCGCCATCTCTCACTCATTAGACCATTATTGCTATAGTGTTTTTAAACAAAATTTTTCAAGCTATGGCTTTTTCATTGCAAACCTGCAACCCATATTTGTTTAGAGAAACAACTTCTGGAGGACGTTTATCCCTCTTCTCAAATCAGTTTTTGATCAAATGTTTTTGATATTGACTGATTTTTTGAGGGCTTCACCAATAATTTATTTTTTTAATGTGATGAGAGAAATAGATATCTTGGATGCCTCTACTAATGGACATCAACTCTTTTGATGGTTATATTCCTTCACATTTGAATAGAAATACACACAAAATAATGTATGTTCAAATTATATTCTAGCGCACATATCAAAGCTCTTATTATTATCATCAATAGTATGTTATTTGATTGGATTTACCCCTTTCACAGGTGGACATGTGATAGTGAGTAAACTTGGATGATTATCGAGCAGTGTTTCATCTTCATCCTTGAAAGCCTTCAAAACCTATGAGACGACCTATGCTCTCATAATGTCTCAATTAAGAGTTGTGAATATAAATGTACACAATACTCATATCAAGTCATAATTGCTCTTGTACTTGCATGGACATTACAAGATCTTCCATCTAAGTGAATAAAAATTTTAGTTTCAGATCGACACCTATGGTATGAACCCCGAATAATCGGTGGTCCCCATCTCACACCGGGTCAACAAGAACGAGACAGATAGGTTTGTTGGGAGTAGTCCCTATGGTTTGAACCTGCACTTTTTCGTTACTAAAAATACTTGTAACCAACTCTCCTATATAATCAAAAAAATAAAAATAAAAATTTTAGTTTCATGCCATAGTTTCCATATATTAATTGTAAGTTTGTAACTATCAACTTCATAGTATAAAGAGGTGATGCATACAAAATATGGTAGAATGAAATATAAATAAATATGACAATTCTCACCCATAAAATAAAGAAAACACAAATACAAAATATTTTAAATGCATCCAAGTTGATATATAATGTTAAAAATAAGAAATGGTCATTTCCAACTCTCTAGACATGTGAAATATAAAATTCAAGTTTATATCCTAAATTCCATTCTCATGAAAAAGCCTCTTCCAATTATTTTTAATAACTATTCATCATTGAATCTTTGGAGGTGTTTGATAATGCTTGTCTATATCTACATCTCTATTAATTTGTAGGCATGTACGTCCTTGGGTCCATCAATGGTTGACTCCTATAGAAGGAAAGGATTCTCGACCTTGTCATTTCCTAACACGGTGTGGAATAGGAAGAAAGAAAAGATGATAAAACTCTAATTGAGAGAGTTTCCTTAGTCTTACAACCAATGCTAAAATAAAAAATGGGGCTAAGTTAAGAAATATACATGAGTTTGACCTAGTTGTATAGTTTTTGGTTCATAATGTTAGATATGTGGTTTTTTTTATATGGAAAATGCACATCATCCTTGAGAAAGTAACCAAATAGTTGATGTTGTGGTCAAGATAGAATCAAGCACTCTTAACAACCTAGATGTTATCATCTTAGTTGACAACCACTTAATCATGTGAATTAAGAAAACCTACAAACTATAGCAATAAATGATAGGCATATCAATTTGATTTTTATTATAAAAATGATTGAATCAAGGTCATTAGTTATCTACTAAAATTGTGGATGTATCATTCCCATACTCATCAAGACCTCTACAATCAATAAATTTGATCAAAGTAGGATTCCCATGCCAATTTAAACTGGGTTGCAATAAGTCCATTCTTGTGTCTCTATGCCCTCTTTGATTTTTGTGAAGTTTCATCTCTAAAGTAATTTGGAATATTTGTTAACCATATTGTGACCTTCAGCATAAGAGCACTTTTTCCTTTATGTTCTATGATAGGCTTATGTCTCTTCCATGGGTGTTTCTCTTTTTGCAGTGTTTGTTAATATAGAAAAATCTTTGTTAAAGTACAAGTTGCATATCCACAACAGATTTAGGCAAGCTAGCCCATCCAAAGGCTTCGAGGAAGGGAAGACTATCAATTTGATTGGCATAGGAATTAAGGAGAATTGGATGGTAAGGTGAAGAAGTATTGAGGAAGATTGTCAGACAACCTCTCCACAACCCTAACCCTGAGTGTGTAGAAAGGAAAGGGAGTTGAATTATAGAAGATTAAAAATAATGACATGCATACTACTATATAGTATTTGGATCACAATTGAAATAACTCCCTTGAATCTTAGTCATGAGTCGCTTTGGTGAGATTGTTAAGCAAGCTCAAGAGGCAATCAAAAATTGAAGTAGAGCAAAAAATACTACAAATGTTTTTTTATTTCTATTGATGTGGAAAATTATCTAGAGGTCACAAAGTTGACATGAAGCTCAATAATAAAACCTATTAGTTGAAGTAAGAGAATCTTATACAACACAAAGTAAATGTCTTAGAGGTTTATATAAGAGTCCTTCAACCATGTTTAGACAACATGAGATGAAAATCCTATAATTTGTGAGACATTTTTTACTACCAGTCCTTGATTTTTTAGATGCATTCTAGATATTGTTAGTAGAGGTATTGAATTGAACAAAAGCAAATATAATGTCCCTCTTTGCATGATTTCAAAACCACTAAAAAGAGGCATATGATTGGTTTCAATTCTTACATTTATGGCATGAATTCTAAAAAATAAAAGAGATAGATAGAAAAGTCTAATATTGAGATTACGAAAGTAAGAAAACCAATTTTGTTGAAATCAATCACATTATTATTAGAAATACCCAAGGAAACATGGTTGTAATGCAATAGAAATAGGGAAAGAAACAAAGTTACAAGACTTTTGGACAAGAAAAAGGAGGACAAGAAACAAAGTTATAATATTGATTTTTTATTTATTTATTTCATTTCATTAACATTGCATTGTGACAAGAAAAAGGATGATAGCAAAATGTAGTGTAAAATTATAGTGCCAAGAAACCTTAATAGAGAACAATGAAATTAGTAGTTGAGACATTTACTAATACACTTGTAGCTTAGTCTAAAATTTCCATAAAGTTTACATAAAATTTATTCCTACAAGCCATCTATCACCACTCAGTAGTTGAACCATCACAACCCTAGTGTGCCTTAGTTAATCGTTCAATGCCCTATACAAATCAAACCTAATTAAATTTTAGTGAGTGTTTGCCTTTTAGGTTTTTGCCTTATGGGTTCAAACATTTGAAAAAATAGTGGTGGACTATAACATCTATACAATGAATAATATTTGATCTCAACCTGAATAATGTTTGTTATTTCTATAACACATTCAAATGAAAATACCAACATAAAACCCAATGAATTTAATAAAATAGTTAGGCTATAAATTTTGTCTAGTTTAACATAGATAGATTATCTTTTAATGTGAGGAGAGAGAAATAGATATCTTGGATGCCTCTACTAATGGACATCAACGCTTTAAGTGGTTATATTCCTTCACATTTGAATGGAAATACACACAAACTAATGCCTATTCAAATTCTACTATAGCGCACATATCAAAGCTATTATTATTATCATCAATAGTATGCTATTTGATTGGATTTACCCCTTTCACAAGTGGACATGTGATAGTGGAGCAAACTTGGATGATTATTGAGAAGTGCTTCAGTTCCATCCTTGAAAGCCTTCAAAACCTATAAGACTACCTATGCTCAGATACCATCATAATGTCTCAATGAAGAATTGTGAATAGAAATGTACACAACACTCATATCAAGTCATAATTGCTCAATATGTACATATAATGTTGTAGTTGCATGGACATTACAAGATCTCCCATCTAAATGAATAGAAATTTTAGTTTCATGCCATAGCTTCTGTTGGTCCGGCTTTCATGCACACCTCGGGAAAGGATGAAGCAAGGAAGCTCCGAAGACACCCACGGGACAGATCCCACTCATCTTTAGGATCTAGCTGGTTATCCAAGGTGCGAGTTACAGAGTTGGGTCGAATGGCTATTCACTCTTTTCCACTTCTGGAATAGATTTCAATATGGATCGCTCTGTTACCTTACGAGGGGTTCTTGAACTTGTTCGATGAGTTGCAAAAGTTGTTTATCAGATTTAACTTGAATCCTTGATCTAGCTCTCATGGGTTAGCAGATTTAAATAAAAGAGAAACAAAGAAAATAAAAATGGATCATTCACCGAAAACAAAGAGAGGGTAGGGTAAGGCAGAAAGAGAAGTTTATCAAACATCAACTGTAAAACCCTAAACTGTCAATTTTATCTATGCTACTAGCTTCACAACGAACAAATCAAAGAAGAAAGTGTCCAGTCAGTCTAAGATCACTTTCAACTAAGAGCACAAGGCGAGTGAAACGGATCTAGCGAGAAAATTATAAATCCAAGGGTAGGCTGGTTAAAAGCGGTATCTTTCATCGGCGACCCTAGCTCACACAGGTGAAGACAGAGCAATTAGAACAAACTTAACCTTCAAATCTGTAATTTCCCCTAGCAGACAAGAGAACAACTGAAGCCTAACAGCATATTTAAACTTGATAATGGCAGATTTACAGCATATATCTAACAAACTTTAAACGAAACGAAAACCAAAAGAAGATACACTTATCACACTGCAAAATATTAGGCTCCTGGCCATGCTATCACAGAAAAGCTAAAGCACATCAACTCCAAGTCCAGAAACAAAGGATTTCACAAAATTTGCAAGAAATTGCTTATAAGCCTTTTATTTCTAAGTCTCCGCCTTTCGCAATTACATTGAGAAGAAGTATTTATAGACTCAGGACAGACCCTGATCTTTTCAAAAATATCTTCTTCTCATAACTGCAAATCTTATCTTTCTAAACCCTAGGACCCGGGTTTTACAATAAAAATCCATCTTAAGACCAAAGTCCAGATAGAACTTAACCCTTCGGAAAATCAGGGGAGTCAGCTGCCATAAATGGAGAAGATAAAATCTAAAGCCACTTGCATTCATCCGCAGCTGCAAATAAATGCCTCCATTAATTCATCCGCAGCTGCAAATAAATGCCTCCATTAATTCTGCTGGTGAGCCAGATGAGTCACCACTTCTCCATCAATTCTGAAACCCTGGTTGTACTGTTTTTGGGTGAACTAGAAATATCAATATTTCTTTGATCTCTAGGAAAATTTAACTCACCAGGAAAAACTTCAGATTTGGGTGGTGCCAGATCACAACTGTTCAGTTCAAGCACCTGCACTTTGAATTTGTCAAAACTTTTCTCTGTATTTTGCACATGCTGAGTGGATGTCATAGTTAACGGAGCTTCCTTGGGTAGAGCATGACATGTTGGCACTAACTCATGATGTGGAATGGGGTCTGGAACAGGCATGTTCTGTGTAACATAGGATATCAAAGGACTGCTCAGAATTTGAGGCCCTAACTGTCTTTCAAGAATTAAGGCTTCTTTATAAGCCCCTGCCAGGGTTGTAATATTGATGTCTCTCTTGAGGAAAATAGAGGTCACCGAATCCAATGCATTCTTATAGATTTCTAAGGCCAGATTTGCATTTGGGATGTAATGGCCAGTCATTCTACGGTAAGCTCTTTGGAACCTCATATTGAAAGACCTGACAGTTTCTCCCGATTCTTTCTTGATCTTTGGAAAATTGTTGGTATAACACACTTGGGGTCTATCACTTCCCCAAGCTGTGATATAAAAGCTTTCTCTAGATCATCCCAGCTAGTAATGGAATTGCTGGTGAGGTTTAAAAACCAGTCATAAGCTCCCTCCTGGAGAGTGAACGGGAACAATCTGCAGGCAACATCTTCATGCTGTATATTCAACAATCTTAGAGCATTTTTGAAAGCTAGTAGATGTTCTTCTGCAGTTCTTGTCCCATCATGTTTGTACCTGGGGAGATATCTTTCCGGGCTTCTATGCAGGTCATGGGCTATACTCGAAATGTTCAAAGCGGTGGGGCCCAACCAATTTTCCATTATTACTTGGCTGGCAGTGATGTTCTGATTTGTAATTGGATAACTGCCAGTGGAGATAAAACTGTTCTTAACTTGAGGTCTTCTCCGGCAATTTTAAAAGCATGTATCGACAACTTACAAAACTGTACTGACAATTTACAAAATTTTTCGGAGTTCACTGTGGGTCCTTCAAATGTTGCTGTTATGCCCTTACAATACTTTAACTGAGTTCATAGGCCTCCTTCTCCCCCTGTCGGCCGTGAAAATGCGACATGTCGCGAAATCGCGCCTCCTGCTGGCTGCCGTACAACTTTGCTCCAACATGTCGTGATTTCATGACATGCTTGTCTTGCAAGACTTCTTCGAAACGTGCAGCGCGTCGCTACCACTTTTCACCCCGACTTGAAACATGCAGCGCATCGCTGCCACTTTTCACCCCTGACTTCGAAACATGCAGCGCATCGTTGCACCCTTTACCTCTCGACTTCGAAACATGCAGCGCATCGCTGCACCCTTTAGCCCGCGATTTTGAGACATGCAGCGCATCGCTGCAACTTTTGGACTTGGTCAATTTATCATTTATCCTCAGCGAAAATGGGACATATCGCGATTTCGCGACATGTCGCGAAATCGTGCTGGTCCGTACTGATTTCTTCTCTCTCCTCCGGTCGACAGCGATTTTGCGACACTTTCCAAAAATGGAAATGTCGCGATATCGTGACACTTCCAAAAATGGAAATGTCGCGATATCGCGACACTTCCAAAAATGGAAATGTCGCGATATCGCGACACTTCCAAAAATGGAAATGTCGCGATATCGCGACACTTCCAAAAATGGAAATGTCGCGATATCGCGACACTTCCAAAAATGGAAATGTCGCGATATCGCGACACTTCCAAAAATGGAAATGTCGCGATATCGCGACACTTCCAAAAATGGAAATGTCACGATTTCGCTACACTTCCAAAAATGGAAAGTGTCACGATTTCGCTACACAAAAATGACTTGGCGGATTTTTGATTCTTCAGCCCACTTTCTCTCTCCTGCCGTGAAAATGCGACATGTCACGATTTCGCGACATGTCGCAAAATCGCGCCCTTCCGTACAGTTCATCTTCTCTCTCCAAAAGCTGTCGCGATTTCGCGACATGTCACGAAATCGCGCCCTTTCTGGCACTTAGCCGATTTTCATGCATTTTCTCTCTCCTACCGCGAAAATGCGACATGTCACGATTTCGCGACATTTTTCTCCCCGGCTTTCTCTCTCCTCATCCTGCAGCGATTTCGCGACACTTTCCAAAAATGGAAATGTCGCGATACTGCGACACTTTCCAAAAATAGAAATGTCGCGATATCGCGACACTTCCAAAAATGGAAAGTGTCGCGATTTCGCTATGCAAAAATGACTTAGCTGCTTTTCTATTTTCCTGTCGCGATATCGCGACATTTTCGAAAATGGAAGTGTCGCGATATCGCGACACTACCAAAAATGGAAAGTTTGATTTTTCATGAATTTATGCAACTGTTTTCAGCATTTTTCTCGGTACCGGTGCAGGATTTGGCTTAAGCATGAATGATTTCTAGCATGTAAAAGTTAAGTCCAAGAAAACACAGGCTAGAAAGACAGGAAAAGCACAACTTAAAAAGGAAACAAGCAAAACTGGATTTAAAACTGGAAAGGATCAAGAGGGTCCCTGCTGCAAAAATGAAAGTTCAGAATTTTCTAAGGATGGAATCTCATTTTTCAGTGGGGGTGTGTTGCTTCTCAACAACTTCCTATATATGTTAGTTGTAACTATCTGTTTCCTAAGGAGTTAGTATAAAGAGGTGACTCATAAATGTTAGAATAAGTGAATATTCTCTTAAGTTCTACTAGGATAGACACACTTGAGTTTCCACTCCTCCATGTGTCAGGTGAACTCTCAGTGGTGTCTTCATCAGGTTTGATGAGTTGTTGTAATCCAACGACTCTCAATGATCAACTTTGCTATTTATACAAAGTTGATCCTTGGAATAAATCAATCAGTTCTACTCTTTCTTCATATTTTGTGTAATGCTATGCATGTCTATTTTGGGAAATTCTAACATGGTACCAGAGCAGGATAGATCTTGCTAGCATTCCTTCTTGGAGGTTCTAGGAGCTGGTTCTTTGATTCTTATGTTGGCTTCTCCAATTTTTTTCCTTGGATTTAAGCCCTCAATAAGTTCTTCTTATATATAGTTTTCTGCTATATTTTTTTATATATATATATATATATATATATGTGGGTTATTCTTTCTCATGTTAAAAAAATAGAAAAGTTTGATTGACTGTTGAAGTAAATATTTTTTTGTCCAGATTATACCCATTCTAATATATATTAATTTTTTTCTCCAAAAAGGAACACCTTATTCAAGCATTTTTTTAAAAAATCTTGATTAAAAGGAATTTATTTTCCTTTCTTTAAGGTCATTCCTATTTGTAGGAGAAGGATTTTTTTGGTTGTTGCCCTCACGTTACTCTCGGAGAAGCGTTTCCACATTCTCGAATCGAGGCACCCATATTTTTTGGGTGCCATCGATACGTGATGCCAACGATTTCCATATCTCCTTTCATAGAGATATGAAATCGTAGCTCTCCATATATAACGCTTGGTGCACCTTAGAGTCTCTTTTAAATTTTAGTTGTTGCCTACACGTTGCTCTCGGAGAAGCATTTCGACGCTCTCAATCGAGGCACCCATATTTTTTGGGTGCCATCGATCGTGAACATGCCAACTCTCCATCTATAACGCTTGGTGCACCTTAGAGACTCTTTCAAAATTCATGATTTTTAAAATTTATCTTTTTAGCTATTTTCATCACGTCAGTTGCATTTACTCCATCTTTAATCGATGTATCTTGCTCTTCACTATCATTACTTTTGCATATCGATGATCTCCATAGGAGACGCTCTTAAACCAGGATACCTTTCAATCATCGATAATCGGTGGATTTGTTCTCAGTTCATGATTTGCAACAACTCTCCTTCATCCTATTTAAGTTATCTTCATTCCCTTTTCGATTCACATTGTTTTATTTCTCTTGAGCTTAATTTCTCTGATGAATATCTATGCAGAGAAAGTTTTTCAGATTGCTCAAGACATTGCGTCCGAATGCTGAAGGAGTAACTAATGGTTTTTTAATATATTTCTTCTTCCTTGTTCGCCTATCCTACCCTTTTTCTATAGGTTTCGATCCTCTCTACCGAGGCGCTACGAGGTGGTATCAAGTTTGATATAAGTTTGATATAAGTCATTTCATTTTTTCATTGCTCTTTCCCTTGTTCACCTCTATTATTTTTTTGTAGGTTTCAAGGTCCTTTCTCCAATGAAAGTTGCATCTTCGAGACATTCATCTATGATTTTAGCATCACCAAAAGAATGAGCACTCAACCTACATTGGATGGTCTGGTTGAAGGGTGCTTTCACCAATGAAAGCTACCTCTTCAAAAGTTGCATCTCCGAGATCCACATCAACAAAGGCATCCTCTACAAGGGCTTACCGAAGGCATCATCTGGCATCAACGAAGGCTTCATCTCCTCAACTTTCATCTTCGTGCGAACAACGAAAAAGTCTTCTCAAAAGTGCATCGAAGTGTAATGGTCTTATTTTAATTTCATTCATTCTATAAAATATTTGTACGGGTTTTTTCTTCAATTTCGAAGGAAAAAATCCATTTATTTTCCTTCCCTAAAGTTTTATTTTAGCTTTAAATTATCACTCATTTTTTCACTTCGCCTCCTTCAAGGGCAAATAGTGAAACGAGTCCTTTGTAAGCTAGTAAATAAAAAAAAATAAAAAATATTTGGGGGGGGGTTCAGGTGCTTTTTTGTGCACCTTCCAGTTTTTTTAGGGGGTGTTCTTCTATGTGTTTTTTAAAAGTCTTCCTTCTTCACATCTCTCTAATAAAATCCAAAGTAAAATTTTAAATTTAAAAAAATATATTGCTTATAGTTAATCATACAATATTTTTTTTGCTAAAATCATTTGCTTCTAATCAAAGATTTCAATTCATAGCTTACTTATTATTATTAGTTTGAATCATTATTTTAGTGTTGTGATCAAATTAATCCTAATAATATTTCTTAGTAAGCAAATCATTATATGAAAATGTTTTATTGATTACAAAGTTTCTTACAAAGAGTTCTTATTCAAAAAAAATAAATTTTAATAATATATTTACCTCTTTCTCAAACTTTGAAATCTAATCTAAAAATATTTTTTGAAGATTTCAAGAGACAAGTATTTTATCTCCTCTCACCCATATTGGCAATCTAATATAACTTATAGTTTCCCTCACGTAAGGGTGGGTTATTAAGATTACCACTATAGGTCTGGAAGATATAGCCTATGTTCCAAGTATCTTATCTAAACAATACTTATAGTTTCCCTCTCATCAGGGTGGGTATTTGAGATAGATAGATATATTGGCCTGGCATATTTGTTCTCTTTAAAACAATCTTAAACTTCAAATCTCCTCAATACTTATAGTTTCCCTCTCGTTAGGGCGGGTATTTTTGAGTTATTTGATGTATCTTAAAAAGCTTTGGCATATTTGTTCTCATTAGCCTCAAACTCATATCAATTTTCCTCAAATTACTTATAGTCTCCCTCTCATTAGGGTGGGTAATTTTGGGGCATTTGGTTATTCGTTCAGGCTTCTGTAACTAATATCCATTGCATTCTCTAAATTAAAGTTAAAGGGGGGAACTTTGGGTTAACTTCAATTCAAAATGAATTCAATGAATACAATTGATCCTCTCACTCCTCATAACTACCATACATGGAAGCCCAAAATTTTAAATCTCATTTCTCAAAAAGGGCTCACTCACCTTTTAGAAGAAAAGCAACCTGAGTTTGAAAAAGAATATGAAATATTTGTTCACAAAGGGAAAATGTATGAAACTATGGGAATTATAAGCTCTAATGTAAGTGAAAGTTTGTGGTTTCACATTACAGATTGTAAAACTCCTTATGAAAGTTGGGAGAAACTAAAGACCTTGTTTGGGAAAGTAGATCAAATTAGATCAATGCAACTAGAAGCAGAATTAACAACTCTATCTCCTGAGGACTTCAACAATATTGTTGACTTCCTCACCAAATTCAAAGAGGTCCTCACTCAATACAAAGGTAGTGGGAAGACTAAGTCTGAAGAAGAATGCATTTATCTAATCCTTTCTAAACTAAATGGTGTATTTCAAATCTTTGCTACCACCTTTCTATCTACCAAAGATGCTCTTGGTGCAACCTTTAAAATGCCCTCTTTAGAAGAGTTTTGTGATAGACTAACTAGGGAAGAAACAAAACTTGCAAGATATGAAATCTCTTCTTCTTCCTCTTCCTCAAAAGCCTTAGTAGCCTCCACCTCTTCTAAAGAAAAATTCAAAAATAAGGAAAAGAATCCCATAACTTGTACTCACTGCAAAAAGAATGGTCACTCTATAAACAAATGTTGGAAAATATTACAACAACTAGAGGCAGCTATGAAGGATCAAAATATAGAAAATAAAAATCAAATAGGGAAAGCCCTAAATGTTCAAGGGAAAACCTCCAATTCTTCCTCTAATTATTGGGTCCTAGATTCTAGAGCTACTCATCACATGATTGCTTCAGATGAGTCATTCTCTTCTATCTCCTCAAGTTCTACATGTAGCATAGAAGTGGGTGACTCTTCCTTTATCCCAGTCAAAGGAAAGGGGGACATAACCATTGATGGTGGCTCTATAAATAATGTTCTCTATGTTCCAAACATTGCCACAAATCTCCTCTCCATCTATCAGATTTGTACTTCTGGAAAGGGAAAAATAGTTCTCTTCTCTCCAACAGGAGTTGAGATAAGAGACTTTCAAGATCCCCATTCTCTCATAGCCAAAGGAGTTATTGATCACAACACTCACCTATTTCACTTCAAAGGATTCAAAAATCTAGAAGGGGCCTCCTATTTTGTGGCTCATGGAGATCTTGAAAGCAAAATTTGGCATGAAAGGTTTGGTCATCTTAGTTACAACTACCTAAAGGAATTGAGCACCCATGATATGGTAACAGGTTTACCCCAAGTCTCTTCTATTGATGGAGTTTGTCCTAGATGTGCCCTTGGAAAGCAACATCAAGATCCTTTCCACCCAAGTAGTTCTCTAAAAGCCTCATCCCCTCTAGAATTAATCCATAGTGACTTGATGTCTTTTCCAGAACCTTCTTTCAAAGGAGCAAAGTATGCTCTAACATTTATTGATGAATTTTCTAGAAGAACTTGGGTCTACTTCCTAAAATATAAAAGTGATGTTCTATCCCACTTTAAAGTCTTCAAAGCCTTAGTTGAAAATCAGGCCTCTTGCAAAATCAAGCAAATTCACACAGATAATGGGGGGAATACTACAGTAATGAGTTCTCCATATTTCTATCAAATCATGGCATCATTCATCAACATTATGTCTCCCATAATCCTCAAAAAAATGGCATTGCAGAAAGGAAAAACTGAACATTAAAGGAAATGGCAAATTGTATGCTCCATTCAAGAGATCTTCCAAAAATTTTTTGGGTAGAAGCTATTAACTGTGCCAATTATATTCAAAACCACACACCTCATAAAGCTCTTGATCATTTAACTCCTGAAGAAGCATGGACTGGTTCAAAACCAGATGTTTCCTTCTTCAATATTTTTGGGTGTACTGCTTGGGCGCACATCCCAAAGAAGAAAAGGAAGGCTCTAGATAAGAAAAGTAGAAAGCTCATATTTGTTGGTTATTGTGAGGAAATGAAAGCATACAGGCTCCTTGATCCCTCAACTCATGAGGTATTTTTTCATAGGAATGTACAATTTGATGAAACATTCCCTCAGAAAGATCCTCAACTCTCCTCTTCCTCCATTGAGCCTTCTCCTATAATAGAACCTCAATATTATGAAGAACCAACTCTAGAGGTTAACTTAGAGATTGATAATCAATATGGGGAACCTGTAACTCCAACTCAATGTCTTTCCACTCCTTCTACTCCTTCCTCTATGCCAAAATGGGCCCGCACCATTGTTAAAGAAGCTACTCCTTACATCCAAAATCTTCCATCATCCAGATCAACCAACTCCATAGGCACTGGTCTTGTCTGTCAGTCTATTTCCTCTGATCCTCAGTCCTTCAAAGAAGCAACTGGTATTAAAGAATGGGATGATGCCATGGAAAATGAATTCTCTTCCTTAATCAAAAACAAAACTTGGGATTTAGTTCCCTTGCCTAAAGGAAGGAAATTAGTTCATTGTAAATGGATTTACAGAACAAAGTATGGTCCTAATGGAGAAATTGACAAACACAAAGCTCACCTAGTAGCCAAAGGTTTCTCTCAAATTGAAGGAATTGATTATGCCGAAACCTTTGCTCCAATTGCTAAAATGGATTCTATAAGACTGGTTCTTGCTCTGGTTACTTCCCAAAAGTGGCATATCTTTCAAATGGATGTAAAAAGTGCTTTCTTACATGGGGATTTAAAGGAAGAGAT
This sequence comes from Wollemia nobilis, assembly GCA_028583015.1. Classification (NCBI taxonomy): domain Eukaryota; kingdom Viridiplantae; phylum Streptophyta; class Pinopsida; order Araucariales; family Araucariaceae; genus Wollemia; species Wollemia nobilis. Next base: position 3,248,656 of record JAQPPZ010003204.1, read on the forward strand.
ATACATGGAACAACCTACTGGTTTCACTCAAGACTCCTCTCTTGTTTGTAGGCTAAACAAGTCTCTCTATGGTCTCAAACAAGCTCCTAGAGCTTGGTATGAAAATATGGACTCCTTCCTTCTTTCCACAGGTTTTTCTCATTGTGAGTCTGATAACACAGTCTACATTTGGAGAGATGAAGGAAAAATCACCATTCTTGTTTTATATGTTGATGATATTCTAATCATTAGTAGTACCTTCGATCACATTCAAACTATAAAAGACTCCCCTCTGAAAAATTTGATATGGCTGATCTAGGTTTAGCTCATTACTTCCTTGGGATCCAAATAAATCAAACAAATGTAGGTATTTCATTGTGTCAATAAAAATACACTCTAGATCTTCTTTAGAGGTTTAAAATGTCAGACTACAAACCTTCTCCTACACCTTTTCAATCTGGCATAAATCTAAGTACTTCCTGCTCATCCCCTCTATGTGATGCAACTCTATACCATCAACTTGTAGGGAGTCTATTATACCTTACTCATACTCATCCAGATATCTCATATGTTGTTGGCCTCATATCTAGATTCTCCCATCAACCTCACTTCAGTCATTGGCAAGCAACAAAAATAATCCTCTACTACTTGCAAGGAACTACTCAATTTGGGCTCTTATATAAGGGAAAATCCATGGATATCATTGGCTACATAGATTCAGATTGGGTAGGTTTAGTAGAAGACAGATGTTCAACTTATGGCTATGTCTTTTGTCTTGGTTCTTCGCCAATAGCCTGGTTATGCAAAAAATAACAAGCAGTAGCCTTATCATCTACAGAGGCAGAATACAGGGCAACAATTTTAGCAAGTCAGGAAGCTCTTTGGCTTCATCAAATTCTAAGGGAATTTGGTTTATCCCATGACAAACCTATAACTCTTTGGTGTGACAATCAGAGCATAATTCACATTGCATGAAATCCAGTTGAGCATCAGCGCACCAAGCACATTGAGATACATATGCACTTCATTCGACAACACATTCAGAATGGGGACATATACTTGGACTATATTCCAACTGAGAATCAAATTGCAGACATCTTCACCAAGTCATTTCCTTCTCCGCGTTACCTTCAGTTGCGAGATAAACTTGGAGTAATACAACTACATTGACACAGAGGTCTTCCACCTCTCATTATATTCTTTGGAGAATGGTTTTTTCCCTTGTGGTTTTTTTTATCATCTCTCCAACAACATGTATATTATGAGGACAATATTCGCCATCCGAAGACATGCCTCTATCTTGGATATTTTTTGTGACAGATGGTTTTTCCCCAAGGGGTTTTTTCACCATCTATAAATTGTAAATGAGTACCTAATCAGGCCAAGTTGTCGGGACTCTATAATTGTATGAGGACAATCTTCGCCATCCGAAGACACGCCTCTATATTAAATTTTTTCTTGTGATAGATGGTTTTTCCCCAAGGGGTTTTTTCACCATCTCTATAATGTAAATGAGTACCTCATCAGGCCATGTTGTCGGGACTCATCGTTCTTTTTGTATTAAGAGGACAATCTTCACCATCCGAAGACAAGCCTCTTCCTTATTTCCTTTTTGATTGATGGCTTTTCCCATAGGGTTTTTACCATCTCTTCAAAAAGGAAGTCATTGTACATGAGTACCTCATCAGGCCTTCTTGCCGGGACTCATTTGTAAAAACCACCCCTAGTATCACTTAAGGGGGGTGTTAGAATAAGTGAATATTCTCTTAAGTTCTACTAGGATAGACACACTTGAGTTTCCACTCCTCCATGTGTCAGGTGAACTCTCAGTGGTGTCTTCATCAGGTTTGATGAGTTGTTGTAATCCAACGGCTCTCAATGATCAACTTTGCTATTTATACAAAGTTGATCCTTGGAATAAATCAATCAGTTCTACTCTTTCTTCATATTTTGTGTAATGCTATGCATGTCTATTTTGGGAAATTCTAACAATAAAAAATATGGTAGAATGAAATATGAATAAATATGGCAATTCTCACCCATAAAATAAAGAAACTACAAACACAAAAATATTTTAAATGCATCCAAGTTGATATATAATGTCAAAAATAAGAAATGATCATTTCCAACTCTTTAGACATGTGAAATATATAATTCAAGTTTACATCCTAAATTCCATTCTAATGAAAAAGCCTCTTCCAATAATTTTTAATAACTATTCATCATTGAAGTTTTGGAGGTGTCTGATAATGCTTGTCTATATCTACATCTCTATTAATTTGTAGGCATGTACGCCCTTGGGTCCATAAATGGTTGAATCCTATAGAAGGAAAGAATTCTCGACCTTGTCATTTTCTAACATGGTGATGGAACAAGAGTAAAGAAAAGATGATAAAAATTTAATTGAGAGAGTTTCCTTAGTATTACAACCAATGCTAAAAGCAAAAATGGGCCTAAGTTAAGAAATATACATGATTTTGACCTAGTTGTATGGTTTTTGGTCCAAAATTTTAGAAATGTGGTTTTGTTTATATGGAAATTGCACATCATCCTTGGGAAAGTAACCAAATAGTTGATGTTGTGGTCAAGATAGAATCAAGAACTCTTAAAAACCTAGATGTTATCATCTTAGATGACAACCACTCAATCATGTGAATTAAGAAAACCTACAAACTATAGCAATAAATGATGTGGGGCATATCAATTTGATTTTTATTATAAAAATAATTGAATCAAGCTCATTAGTTATCTACTAAAATTGCAGATGTATCATTCCCATACTCATCAAGACCACTACAATCAATAAATTTTATCAAAGTAGGATTCCCATGCCAATTTAATCTAGGTTGCAACAAGCCCATTCTTGTGTCTCTATGCCCTCTTTTATTTTTGTGAAGTTTTATCTCTAAAGTAATTTGGAATATTTGTTAACCATATTGTGGCCTTCAACATTACAACACTTTTTCCTTTACGTTCTATGGTAGTCTTGTGTCTCTTCCATGGGTGTTTCTCTTTTTGTGGCGTTTGTTAAGATATAAAAATATTTGTTAAAGTACAAGCTACATATCCACAACAGATTTAGGCAAGCTATCCCATCCAAAGGCTTCAATGAAGGGAAGGCTATCAATTTGATTGGGGAGAATTGGATGGTAAGGTTAAGAAGTATTGAGGGATTTGTTAGACAACCTCTCCCCAACCCTAACCCCTGAGTGTGTAGAAAGGAAAGGGAGTTGAATTATAGAAGATTAAAAATCCTGAAATTCATACTACTATATAGTATTTGGATCACAATTGAAATAACTCCCTTGAACCTTAGCCATGAGTCACTTTGGTGAGATTGTTAAGCAAGCTCAAGAGGCAATAAAAAATTGTAGAGCCAAAACATACAACAAATATTTTTTTTATTTCTATTGATGTGGAAATTTATCTAGAGGTCACAAAGTTGACATGAAGCTCAATAATAAAACCTATTAGTCGAAGTTAGACAATATTATACAACACAAAGTAAATATGTCTTAGAGGCTTATATAAGAGTCCTTAAACTATGTTTAGACACCATGAGATGAAAATGCTATAATTTGTGAGACAAATCTTGTTACCAGTCCTTGATTCTATAGATGCATTCTAGATATTGTTACTAGGGTATTGAATTGAACAAAAGCAAATATAATGTCCCTCTTTGCATGATTGCAAAACCACAAAGAGGCATATGATTGGTTTCAATTCTTACATTTATGGTATGAATTCTAAAAAAATAAAATAGATAGATAGAAAAGTCTAATATTGAGATTACAAAAGTAAGAAAACCAAGTTTGTTGAAATCAATCACATTATTATTAGAAATACCCAAGGAAACATGGTTGTAATGCAATAGAAGTATGTAAAGGAACATAGTTGCAAGACTTTTGGACATGACCATAATGATAAATAAAATTTACAACTAAGTTATTTCAATAATCTTCCATTACTTTGGATTGCATGAGGAACTTTGCTTTGGAGTTGTGGAGGTTGAGGATTATTATAACCCAAATTAAGGATTTATGGAGGGAATTGGATTATGTGATTCCAATTTATGTGGGTAAAGCGTAGACTTCTTAGCTAATATGGGTACCATGAAGGAGGTAGAGGTTTAGTATAAAAATGACATGGATATTGAGGATGAGAGGATTAGGCAAGATGGTGAGCAAATCCAATGTTTAGCTAATTTGGACAACCATTGCAGACATATGGTTTAGGAGATTTGGCTCCAATGCAAATTTCCTTTTAGTGTTGTAATCAAAAGTGGTCAGTTATTAGGATATTGGATTTTAGAGTTATGGAAGTTTGTTGGAAAGTTAAAAGGAGGAAATGGATGTTGTTGCTGGCTAAGGCTAGGAGGAGTCTCGTCCCAACCTTTAAATAATCTTCTTTTAATATATTTTTTTAAATTATTTTTCAATAATTTTCCAATGCTTATCTATATTAGTTTCAAATAGTTAATTATTGATTTTTTCTAGGTACTTTCTCTTCGAATCCCAAATATATTTCCAGTTATTCTTGTTTATTCAACATTTGTTTCAAAATGTTACAATGTAAATAAGAGGGCATTGTGATCACTGTGAATTTTAAGTGGTTTATAAATTCCATTAAGCAATGCATTAATTGGATTTTCCAAAAACCAAAACCCATGGCATTCTAATCACCATTATTAAATTTTTGCAATACTCAAACAGTATATAGCCTATAGTGTTATCTGGCATTAAGCTCAAAACCAGTGATTTGCACCATGAAACTCAAGATAAATCAAGTATTAAACTTCAAAAATCATTTATAATGTCAAGCTCTTGACAAGGAAAATTTTGATAAAGAAAGACTTTTTAAATTTTGTCTTATTCAATTAGCAAATATTATATTCATAGTCACAAGGTTTGGCCTTTGATGAAATTTTTGATTTGGCCCAAGCTAGAACTAGACAACACATGTTATAAGTTATGAGATAATATTTAATGTGTAAAGTGATTTTAGATAGAATTTCTTCACTATCATGAATTGCCTTTTTCAAAATTCCTCATTTCTTCTAACTTCATTTCAAGATAATTAAGATATAAAGTTTCCATGGACATTAAGTTCGAACTTTAGATTCTTTTCACGTGAAAATAAAACAATTGTATTAAAAAGTAAATATTTAATTAAGGTTAGAAGTTAAGCACTCAAAAAGATCCAAGTCTAAAATCCTAAAGTTACAAATCAAAGCATACGATGCGAACCCTACAAAAATGTATAAACCACTAAATTAGATAATGATACTATATTATTGAAACCCCACAAAAATGAAAAGCAATAGATAAAAGTTCACGATTAGAATCATTTTTCTACCTTAAAAATAATGAAACAAAAATAATTTACTATTTTTTAAAAATAAAATTATATACATACTAGGCCATGGCCTCTAATCTATTTAGAGTGAAACCCAATCAATTCTAATTAAACATTTTATGTATGAAAATGTGATTTCTTTCAATTTACATAGTTAACCTTAAGATCTCTTTCTTCAAATTGAATGAATATTAACAAGGAAATGGTAAATGGACATGTCACACAAAAAAATTTGAAAGGTCCTCCTCTATTTCTATGATAATTTTAAATTCTTACAACTAAAGCTTCTATTAATGCTAAGTTCCTATGTAATTTTTCTAGCGAACTAAAGTAATAAATTTGATCAAAATTAAGAAAAGGGGAAAATTTTGAAAATCTTGAAAGAAACTGTATTTTATATGAAAAAGGCATTGATAGAAATGCCCCAAACCCTAGTTCCTTCATACACTAAGGAAAAGACAAATTATTAAAAAAACAAACAATAAAATCCTTGTTTCAAGCCAAGATCATGCAAATATACAAATTTTAATTATTTTTATGTTGTGAAGAAATAGAAAAAATGAGAAAATCCCCTAATTTTGTTATAAAAGAATATAAAAAGCACAAAATCAAATAATACAATTAACCTATTATTTATCAAGGTCATGGACCTCCCTTCAATCTACTAGCCCAAATATATATGTCAAGGCAAAGTGAAATGGACATGGTATATGTGCTTGGAGGGTATCTCCCTCTCCTTACTCCTAATCTCAAAGGGATCAATGCACATTGCATAGTAGGAATTTTCTCTAAGGTGCTTTGACATGATATTCTTCACATCCACTACCCTTGCACATGACAAAATCCTCCTCCCTATTGTCATCCTAAGGCTTCATGGTTATCCTACCTTGAGAAGCATAGTGACCTGGATCTAGGACAGTTTGCAACAATACAAAATTAAACTTCTATACTAAATGAGTTTCCTTTAACTTGGAATACATCATCCCATGCATTAGGCAGGCCTTCCTTTGGAAAGGTAGTGCCCTATGACCTCATGCTTTCTCCACTAATAATAATTGATGATTTTTTAAGGCTCCACCAACATCATTTTACCCACTTTAATCCACTCTTTCTCTAGTTTGAAATTATTATATGATGAAAAAGACATCATATCCACTACCTTCACACATGTCAAAATCCTCCTCCTCAATGATGCCTTAAGGCTTCACATTGTTTTTGTCTCAAGAAACATAATGGCCTAGATCTAACATAGGTCACAATAATATAGAAGCAAAATTTTACACCAAATGAGACTCCTTCAATTTTGAATATATTACACCATGTATTGACAAGGCCTCTATTTGATGAGGTAGTGCCTTATGACTTCATTATTTTCCAACTGATAATAATTGATGATGTCTAAAGGCTCCAAGAGTATCATTTATATGTTACCTACTTTAATACACTCATCCTCTATTTTGAAATTGTTATATGATGGAAAAGAATATTTATCTAAGACTTGTCTAATAATCAACATAGTTGGTTTTCATTGGTTAAAAGTTTTTTGGCTAGGACCAACTATTTTCACATAGTGTAGTTTGATTATTTCATTCAAAACCTTAAGCTATCAAGAGATCATATCCCCCTAGAGTTAAGGTTTAAAAAATAGCTAAAGTGAAACACCCTTCAACTAAAGACAAAATATCAAGTCGTCCCCACTTGTGAGGAACAACTACAAGCCAAAATATAGTGAGGGGAATCCCTTATCAAAAGTGTCAACAATGAGCCACAATAAAGAGGATGTAGGATGATAACTAAATATATCCTATTGTGACAACAAATGTTTTGACATAGTACAAGTCAACTAGTTCACCCAAAAGCTTAAGCTATCAAGAGAACATATTCCTGTAGAGGTCAAGTTCAATAGAGTGGTCAAGGTTCCCACATACAATTGAATATGGATCAATACGTACTTAGTATTACATCCAAAGTTGAATCCTAACAACTAATTAGACGTAATATTATTTAATTTTTTTAAGAACAGTTTTATATTATTTAATATAACACAAAGAGTATAAGTTGGCTAGGTGCTACAAGCATCACAAGCAAACAAAGGATGCATGTAGGTAGAGATAGAATCCCACAAGGGAAATCATACTTGTTTCCCAATATATTTAAAATAACTAGAATAAAGAAGTCCTTGGTCCACAATAGTCTCCAAAACAATTAGAGCCAATATGCGTAGTCTGTGTGATCATCTCTTAAATTCTTAGAATTCTTGATTTTTTTTTTTTTTTGTGAGCTGAATAAGGATGCAAAAGAAAGCCTTCATTGGCATTTTTATCTGCCAAATGGTTCCACTTCCTAGGAATGTGATGTCAATTAATCTGTTCAAATTTTCCTAGAGTCATATAGACTTGATTCAGCAAGAACTAAATCATAATAGTTTTCACCTCTTGTTTTTCAAAAAGAAACTGTATGATCATCTTAGAGTCCCCATATATTGAAATGGTTTTGATATTTTCTCTTGTCTCTAGGGTGAGACCAAATTTGCATCCCATAAAATCACCTACATTATTGGTGGTTTAGCCTAAATTTAGGTAAAATTCAAGAATCCTTGAATGTGGTCCTAACCATAAAACTCCTCCAACAACAATTATTCCAAGGTTAGACTTTGAAGCCCCATCAAAGAATAGAGCTAGAAAACTAAAACACGATTGAGAAGTCAGGTTGTTGGTAATAGAGGTGCTAATTAGATCTTGAAGATTCCAATTTTTTAGGATGCATAACTCAACTCTAAAAATAACACTCTAATATTTCTTGGATTTAAAGTAATCTATGGCATTTTCATGATAGCATGCTTTATCTTGTGTATCAAAAATACCTTGTGAATTGAATTTCCTTCAAATATTCTACAATTCTTATCCATAATTATATACCACATGCAATAATAAGGAATTGAAGACCATACAAATTTTATGAGAGGCTTAGCTTGAAATGAGCTGATATAATTTTTGTTCCATCTTTTAGTACAAGACTCAAGATTTAATTTACTTCTAATGCAGACTACAAAGTTGAAAGCAAGCAAGATCCAAATTGTGTAGCTTCCTCAATTTAAATAATATATGGGCTTGAGTTTCATAGTATTCAAAGCATCTAGAACAAATATGGAGGGCCAAAATACCTCTTTTAGAGAGGTTTTCCCAATTAGAATTTTGTTTTGCTGATTAAGCCATTGAAAAAATCTTATTTTAGGAGTGATATTTTAACCCCAAGTGTGTTTCAAATTTTTGTCTAGAGGCTCACTTATCTGAATATATGCACCAGCCTTGACTAAATAGTTGCTCGACTAGTTAATTTTACCCCAAATAAAGTACTCTTAATTGTCTGGGTCTATGGGAAGAATACCAAAAAATTTCTTTTGGACTTGCGACCACTCCCTTTGTTGTTTTGCATCCAACCCATGAAGTTGAATCCATTTTGGTTGATTTTCTTACTAAGTGATGATATGGGAAAGTTTGTCTATCCTAAGTTGACTCATGAACTAAAAGAACTCCTTAAAAATGGAATAAATTAAGGGTTACTAAGAATAAAATCATCCCAACACTTGGTACTATTACAATTTCTTGGGCACCAAGAGATGTTATCCTCAACTATCCAAACTGAATTAACAATCAATACCCAAATTTTAGAGATGCTTGGTTGTTTATGGATACATTTGAGTAGTAGAATACCATGATTACCTTCACCATAATTGTGAATAAGAACCTACTTCCAAAGTGTCATTGGAGGGTTTATTAAGTTCTAGACAAGTTTAGCCCCAATAGCATTGCTCATAATAAAATAAGATCAGTATATTACATTATTTAGTACATGCTAATGTACCCCCATGGTACCTTCATGATATATTTATAAATATTAGATTAGGGTTGAGTCATAGTTTAGAGTATGAGTTATATTTCCCCTTTTATATAAGTGTGAATGTGCAGAAAATGCACAGGTGTCATCTAAAGTTGTAATGTATAGGAAATGCACAAGAGTCATGTATAGATGTGCATATGTTGTAGTATCAAGTGTCCGTCAAGTATGCAATTGGTAAGTAGTCAAGCCAAGAGTCATGAGACTTGGCATATGAAGAGCTATAGTCAAGTATCCAAAGAGTCACACTACTATGGCTATATTATGGAGGCAATACTCCATAACAAGGATCATTGAATACAAGGAGAACAAGCATTATCATATTTGTAAGAGAAAGTGAAGCAATAAAGCTTGTATACATTTTGAGCAATTAATATTGTAAGTTATATTTCATGCATAGTACATGAATGATTAAGGCTATTTACATTCATATTTCTACATATTATTGAATGTTATTTGATTTATTATAAGCCTTGTTCTACATATTAATTTGCTCATATTATTCTACTCATATCATTATATTGACCTTATTATATTGTTTCTATATTATATTTTATATTCAATTCTATGAGATATAACTTGTGATATGTGTGGTAGTAGTAAGGATTTAAAAGCCATCATGAATACCCAAGCCCCCTTGACATTTTTCTTTTGTCACTTGAATCCAGTTGACAAGATGGAATTTATTCCTATGAGATTGCCTTACTCCTTGCCAAAGAAAGTTCCTATTTTTTTTGTCAAGTTCTTGGAGGATTGAAACAAGATCAAGATAAATCATAAGCCAGTATATAGGAAATATTAAAATGATAGATTTAATCAAAACCAATCTACTAGCAAGACTAAGCCATCCATTGCTATAAGTTAATATTCTCCTGTCAATCTTTTCCATAAAATTAGACTAGCAATTAGAACTCGTTTGCTTGAAACTCATAGGTACCCCTAAATATTTAAAGGGGCCAATTCAACCATGAGTAAACTAAAGAATTTGAGCAAAGCTCCTATTTTTAGCTGAGGAAGTGTTGATAGAGTAAAAATTACACTTATTGACATTAATAACAACTCTAGAGGCATTTAGAAAGATGTATAGGCAATCTTTAATTATTTTGAAATTCAATTTGGAGGCTTCCTCCATAATTATAGTATCATAAGAAAATTGTGCATGAGTAATCTTCTTGGCCCCAACAACTATCTTAATTCCAGTTATTTTTCTAGCCCTTCTTTCAACAAAGATAGATCTACCCAAAGCTTTAGCTAAAATAATATAAATATAAGGAGATAGGGTATTACCTTGGCATAAACCTCTAAAATATATAAAGAATCTAGTCGAAGATCCATTGACAATAGGAGTAACCTTGAGTATTTGATGCAACCAAAATTCACTTGGAAAGAGAAAGGAAATCCAAAATAACTAAGCACCTGAGCCAAAAAATTTAGATTCACTTTATCAAAGGCATTGGCCATGTCAAGTTTAATCATGATCATTTTTTGTATTCTTTATTGCTAGTATGTAAGACCTCATGGACAATCATAATGTTGTCATATAGTTGCTTACCAAGGGTGAAACCTCCTTGCTCATCAGAGATAAGTTTATCCAAACGCTTTTTTCTAGTGGCTATGATTTTGGTCATAAATTTATATGAAACATTACACAAAGAAATAAGCCTAAATAAATTGAAGGTTAAGGCATTCATTTCCCTTAGAATCAAATCTAAAAAGGCAGACCTAATAACACCAATCAACTTATATCTTTTATGAGCATCCTCAATCATCTAAAGAAGATATGCAACTACCAGATCAAAGAATTGGTGATGAAAAGTATTAGTGAATCCATCTAGACCAAGAGCTTTATCCTTTGCAGAATTGAATACAATATCCTTAAGTTCTTCTAGAGTGACTACCTAACAAAGAGAATTTTTTATATACTTAGTTATTAACTTAGAAAATATTTTACAACAACGCAGCCTAAGCAACATGATTTTCATCTAATTTTTAATAGAGGGATTTATAATGGCTATATGCAACTTTTTTTATCTTTGAAAAATTAGAGACCTTGTCACCATTTTCCAATTAGATTTCATGAATAATATTCCTTTGATATCTCTGATGAGCCTTAATATGAAATAACTTGGTGTTGGAGCATCCTTCCCATAGCCAAGTCATGCAGGAACGAAGTCTCCAAAATTGTTCTTCTTGCCTAGATCTCATATGAAACTGATAGAGAATGGAATCTCTCTCAGATTTTAGTGTTTCACTAGGAGGTGGTAGCTCTAAAAGATATTCTATTTCTCCCAACTAAAGAAAGGTTTGTTTATAATTGTTAGTATTATGATGCAATTTAATCCAACTTCTAAGATCAGGCTTTAGCCTAGAAATTTTGATCTTCTATATGTATTAAGAATTACGGAAGGGGCACCAAGCTTGCCAACTATGCTCAACTTCCTTTAAAAATCCATTCAAGTTAACCAAATATGAGTTATATTTAAACAAAATAGGACTTGAATTTATGTTGTTGCCACTATCCAAAAGGATAAGATTATGATTAGAGACTATACTTTGAATAATTTTTCTAGTTATTGAAGGAAAACATGTGAGAATGTCTTCCTAGACCAAGAATCTATCAATTATTTTAGCAATAAAATAATTTATTACCCTTCGATTAGTCCAAGTATAGAGGCCTTTAGAAGGCTTGATGTCTTGAAGACCAGCAAGGGAAATAATATCTTTCACATACTCCCTGCAAGGAGATCCAATTTTTTTTTAGAGGGGAAGAGCACTAAATTAAAATCTCTAGTTATAATCAAAATGCTTGGCTTACTTATTTCAATGTAGGAAATAATTGTAAGCCAACATTGCTTCTTAGAAATTGGGGATTTAGGGGCATACACATTCAAATAAGTGAAAGAGAAACCTCCTACATCAAAGATAAGAGAAATCTAGTGTTCACTTTGCTTACCACCTATTTTGGATAAAATATTTGTCTCATGTTGTAAGAAGGCCACCAAAGGCTCCTTGGAAACAAATAACATCAATTTTAGAGTTGGTACAATTAGATCTCCATGCTTCATAGCCACCTTTTTTATCTAAATTAATTTTTTGAATTCCTATTAAACAAGGGAAAAGGTCCTTTATCAGGCACTTGCCCTTTTAAAGTGACATACACAAAAAGGGTGGTTGGTTAAGGAGAAGAGATGGTGCAAAAATGATGTCATTTCAAACATTTTAAAAGTTTACATGCAAAATGAGGCATTAATGACATTAATATCCCTAAGGTTGGGGTACCCCTCAAGTTTAAGAAGAAATACAAAATTCTTGAAGAAAATCGAAATGGCAGGCATAGAAGAAATCAGAGCAACAAAAAGAGAGAAAATAATGAAAAAGAAAAGAGGAGAGAGAAAGAGAGATAAAAGCAGAAAATGGGTGAATGAAAATCATTTTTTTGCATGAAGATGAGAAGAGCTCTAGAGAAAACAAGCAAATGGTGCTCCCCACACACCGTTCAACCATTGTGAGGGAGGGTCTACACAGCAATAAAGTAAGCATAGGTAAGGATCAAAACCTATCTTTTAGACTAGGCTAGACTAGGATTTAAGTTTTTATTTAGTTTTTGGAAGAAATTGTCATGCAAGGCCCGATGCAAATTTGGGGTTAGATTACGAATTCTACTAGATATCTATGGCAATCAAATTCACACCTTGAAAGAGCCAGGGCATGAATGAGAGAGAGAGAGAGAGAGAGCTTAAAATGTTATTTTTTTATTATGATGATTTTGATTTGAGTTGTTTAGTGCTTTTAATTGATTGAATTTTTATTTAATGTTTTTGTTTGCAATATGATGTACTCAAGAGCAAGAAGTGGAAGCTAAAATCCTTGGAGGAGGTGCTACGACAAATCACAATAGTAGAGAGGGACACAATATGGACAATGAGGCTATTACACTTAGTAGAGATGCCCTAGGTGGAGGTGAACAAAATGCTACTGATGGTGCTAGTGAAGATATGGTACCCAGAGTTGTCTACCTTCTGGATACTAACGAGAGATATGACCATCACACTAGAGGATGTGTGGCAGATCTTGTGCATCTCCATAAAGGGGAGAGAATTTTAAGGAGCATAGGGGCATCAGGTAGTATTACAATAATTATCGAGGGACCCAACTCATGAGGTTCACTAGAGTGGAATCCATGTATATGAGATGCCCACATGATATGGAGTTGACACAATGATGACAGTGCTCTATGGAGTAGTGATTGGGTTCCTGGCATACTATAGAGTAGGAAATACCTACCATGGGTATTGGCAAGAGTAGTGGAAAACATGTGGGATCAAAATATTAGATTCACATGGGGACCATATGTGTTGGCCTATTTGTATAGGATATTGTACAATGTTATGTACAAGCGATATATAGGGCTAGTTTATACAATCTTGCTCCAATTGTGGTGTTGGGATCACATTTTTGTCTAAATACCACATGCACTATGACCAATAGCATATAAGTGGGTTCAAGACTATGAGTGAATCCAAAGGACGTACATTGATATCCCATCGTTAGGGAGACAAGCAGTAGATGAGTTGTAAGAGCACCAAAATATATGGTGACCATGGCATCTACACTCTAGATGGGTTGAGAATGTGGAGGTTCTAGTGAGGGTACAAAGGATCAGGTGGGTCATGATGGAGAGGGAGGAGCTAGATATCTATAGGTTCAATCAATTCTAGCAATAGTTTGGTATTCTCTAGGAGATACTAGACTTGGGAGACTATTGGTTTAGGCAATGTGACGAGATCCATCAGGGGTCAAAGGGGACCTTGATGTGGGGAGGTTTGTAGAGGAGCACCTTGATGACCCACTCTTCGTAGATCTAGCATTGGATTATGTTAGGGTAGCACTTGGGTACTAAATATGGTACAAGGGTTTTGTGCCCTTGAGAATATTCCCATCGATGCAAGTGTAGATGTGCTAGATCATGAAATGATGGATGTAGTTGGTGCTACGAGAGGCCACCCAATGCACTACTAAGTGATGATAGAGGGGTGCATACCATTCTAAGCATACATAAATATAGTTTAGAATAGATATGGTGATGGCCGTAAGGACAACCATCACCCTCTCTAGATCAAGAGGAGGGGGGATAGCTAGAGGTGCTCCCACGGTGGCTACGATCGAGTTGATCAAGATATCATGAGATGCCTTTACATCGACGATAATAGGACCAAGTAGGATCGTGGATCAGGATGACCTAGTGAGGGGGATAATGGCACTATAATCTAGGATAGCGACCATGCAAAGGAAGATGGACCTACTTTGAGAGGATAGGTCCAAGAGACTAGAGGGGTTGTGGAATGACTTGAACATGACACTTATAGAGTGAGATGCGATAATGGCTGATGCAGACTACCTTGGGGGAGATATGAGTTGATTGGAGTAGGAGTGATAACAAGCTCTGGATGAGGGATGACTGTTGTTATGAGTAGCCAATAGGGTGAGGGGATTTACCCAATATAGGAAGAGTTATAGAGGGTAAGGGAGAGGTTGGAAGTGTCTATACAAAGAGAGACCTTCTACCAAAACCTATATTTTTAGGTGGTTCCAATGGAGTAGAGGGTACCTCCATCGTCCTCCTTATAAAGATAGAGTACATTGTAGTTCAAATCATAAATGATTTCATGATTCGTGAGTATGCCATCACTAGGACCACCTCTAGTAGGTGGAGCATAGGAGACTGGATCACAGAGCTAGGTCTAGGATCAATATGACATACCAATTTTGATTGTGGTATGCATCCCTAGGATAGGTTATGGTCGAGTGTGCTAGGATTGGATTGTGGTACATCAGCACATCAACTGACACATACTTGCTTTTGAGTAATACCATGCTACAATTTATTATGTGCATGTTTTTATTATATGATGTTAATTTTTGGTTATGCATGATTAGATGAATGAATGCAATGCATGATGAATGAACCTTAACTAATAAATAGAAAATGAACTTAACTAATGAATGCAAAATGAATGAACTATATGAAATGCATGACAAAATGATCAAAGGAGATAAAAATAAAGACAATAAAAAGGGGATGGAAGAAAGAAAAAATAAGAAAAACAAGATGAAAAAAAGTGCACTCTAGCCGAATTCACGCCCCATAAAAATGGACCGTGAATTCGTCTCAAAGAAAATTTGCACCCATAAGAACAGGGCACAAATTTGGCAAAATAAAAATAAAAGGAAAATAAGGAGAAGAAGTAGAAGGTCAACAAAAGGTCAAAGAAAGCAAAAAGATACTTAAGAGTATGATATTTGAATTAGTGTAGATTGCAAGGGATCGGTGTGATCAAATGATCATAAACTAAGAAAAAAATAAAAGAAAATATAGAGCGAAACCTTGTGAAGATATATGCTCGTAAATGGTCGAGGATGGAGTGAAATCCATTACGCGTGTAGTGCTTATGAGTGACCATGAAGCTATCCAGAAAATGTGTTATGCTTATTGAGAAGAACAAGTGTGAAGTGATACCCGTTATGGGTGCAATACTCACTAATGGATGATGTGGAGAGATACCCACTATGATGTATGCTTGCAAATGACCTAAAGTGGAGGTTGGTGCTCACTAGTGGCCATGAAGCTATCATGTATGGGGTGTAATGTTTGATTGATTTTACAAAAGGAGTGTAACCCGATAGGGGTGTGGTGTGTGAAAAATATGGGTGATTAAAGAAAAGCACAACAAAAAAAATGTGCATGTGTGTGCATGTGGTAGACATAAGGAAGAAATAAGAATGAGAGAAACAAGAAGTAATTGTAGGCAACAAATCCACCTCCTAGAAGAAGAAGAAGTGACCTCTGGATTTACACAGTTTTGTCTAGTTTTGCTCAATTTTGATTAAAATGTACAAGTAGGAGAAAAACGTACAAGGTTGCAAATGTACGAAATGAAATGTAAATGAAATTAGGTGAAACATACATTTGGAGTGAATTTGATAAAAAACAAATTAGACTTTAGTAAACCTTGTAAAAGATTATTTTGGAGTTAGTTTGAGAAGGCAATTGTAAATATTGTGATGCTTCATAAACCACTTTGGAATGGACTAGGCATGTATTATATAGCCCCCCATTAATTTTTGGATATTTTGTTCATTGATGTTTGATTGATAGTTCATTCATGTTCATTGTTGTTCATTATGAAACCTTAATACATAATTAATGGAGTATTGATTGTTGGTTTACATACTGTTCATGGTGATTGTTGCGGTTTGAGTAATGCCAATGACTATATTGTACAAGATTCCTCATAATCTAAAAATTATAGTAAAATTTCTTATTTCATTTCCCTTGTGAATTCCACCATACATTTTGACTATTGCAGGTTTTGTGATTCATGTTTAATGCATAACTTGGCATATCTATGGATGGAATTGCATTGTGAATGATCTTGATTACTTTCCAAAATTGGTGTGGAGAATGGAAGTGATTGTATGAATAATTACAGTCATAATTGATGTTTCTAGATAGTTGTATGATTTTTGGAATTGCCTATAATGAATACAACTCATTGCTATTGATCTAGGGTTTGCATGTTATGAGAAGTTGGAGCAATTGACAAGTAGAAACTTACCAAAATATATCTTGGAAGGATTGGTGATGCAGAGTGATAAATATATGCATGATTTGAAGCAAGGGTTCGTAAAAATCGTACAATTGTTGTACCCAAATCGTACAAATAGTCATTTACCCGATTTGGTCATAAAGGTTGCAACCCAAAACTTGCCTATTAAGGAATAATGATAGTTTGGAGAAATCGATTGCAAAATTGATCAATTTAGCCTGCAAAACCTGTTCCAGTGAGTTGGATGAGTACAAAATCATACAATGTACTTTTTTGTATGATTTTGACCGTACAACTATACAATTTGGTGACCGTACAAGCTATTTTGGCATATTTGCATAGTGTACTATGGAGACTGTACAAGTTGTACGATTTGTGCAAGTTGGATTCTGATATTGTGGTAATCATTCCTAAAGCTTCCAAACCACCTCCCTATCCAAGAATACTACACCACTAATATTTATAGTAAAGAATATTTTGTGTGTGTGTCCTTTTTGAAATTTCAATAGCTAAGAGATGTGTGTAAGATAGTCAATGGTCGTATGAACAACATAAATGATATTCATGTGGTATCTACCCTATCCCATGAGGATACCTTAAAAATTGAAAGATCAAGAAGTAAAAATGTGAGAAAAATAATATGTGTATATAGAAGAAAAAACATATATCCTTTGTCTTGGCGAAAAGAAGAAAATATTAAAAAATTTCAAAGGACAAAAGATATACAAGATATGAAGAACTATATACTTTGACTTGGAGAATTTTTATGACTATTGAAAATTTTAAGGTCAATGAATATATGAAAAGAGAAGAGAACAAAATAATTATTGACACCGATAGATGCAAAGATATAAAAATGCATGAATATGTGCCCTAGGTTGGGGGTTCGCTAAGCATCAGTGGCCTAGTATGAGTGCAATGCATGTGAGCTAAAACCTAGCTAGGTTTCATCACTTGCCTCATTGTGAAGTTCCCAAGAATGTATATGCTCAAGAAGTTAGATGCAACAATTATCAAGCAGTAAAGTATCTATATGATAAGCAAATATGTAGAATGGAAAAGAATCTCAAGTAATTTATGCAAAGTATGACAAGCAAACATGCAGTATGAGCAAGCAAACCAAATCTAGGATGAAGAAGTGTTGGAAATTTTGAGTATATTGTTGTCATTGATGTCAAAGGATTGATGTCATAAGTTAATGACATTGGTTGTCATTTATGTCAAAGGTGAAAAGGTTGAGTTTTGTCTTCAAGGTTGAAATAATAAATGCAAAGGAATTTTCCATGGTTGTGAAAGCAAGCAAAGAGAATTTTGAAGAAAAGGATTATAATATTTAAATATTATTAAGAGAGTTTGAAAGTAACAAGGGCTTCATTTGGTAAATAAAAAACAAAGGGAGTTTTTAAATTGCAAAGGAAAGACAAGACTTCTCATTGGTGGAAAAAGACCCAAGGCTAAAGGTGATTAAAATAATATTATAAATATTATAATACAAAGTTGAGGCACCATTTTGAAATGAAGCAATTCGAATTTAAAGTGGGCCAACATGATAAAATCAACAGGTAAAAGTATATAAATTATGTCCTCAATACTTTGGCAATGGTGTGAATTAATCAATTTCCATTTCGTGTAGAAGATAAGGGTGCAGGCTCTATCTTGGGGGTGCAACAGAGAGAAGGGAGAGCGCACTCATTCATTGATGTCATCCACCCGTGTAGACCAGGCAATGCTTGGCTTTGCACTAAGGCTTTGTGGGGAGTTGGTCTGTGGTTCGAATCATGTGAGCTCCATTTCGTTGAGGGTTTTGATTTTTAGAAATCGTGATTGCACTGAGACAGGAACAATATCAAGTGGAACCTCTTTTGGTTCCAAGTGGCACGGTAGAGCAGTTGGTTAGGGTGCTTGTGAAAGCGTTGTTGTGGCAGAGGTCTGTGGGTCGAATCCCACCGAGTGCATTTTGTTGGCAGAGCACACGACGTCATTGAGCAAGGTAAATAAAATAATTTTTATATTATTTCTAAGGTTGTTGGTGTTGGTAGGGCGCACGACATCATTTGAGCAAAGGTAATAAAATAATCTTGATCTTTATAAGGTTAGGAGATATAAGGGCATTTAAGATAATAAATATTTGCATTGAGATTTATGATTTGACATTAGGGTGTGTTGAATGTTTATTAGCTAGGAGAAATAAGGTGTGACAAAGGTTATGTGTTTATATAATTTATGCTTGGTATGTTGAATATTATTCTGCAAGCATAGGAGTAATAAGGTGTCATAGTGGCTTAATATTGTATTGTAAATCTTGCATGGTAAAAGGACAAATATGAGAGGTTGTTGTTGTATGATGATGCTTTGTTTATGAAGACATAAGGAGGGTCATAAAGAAACATTTTCAGATTTCATTGTGCACATCTTTTTGAGAAGAAAAGTTCATGTGGATGTTTTGAGAAAATATTTTTCTAACCCTTGAAGTGGCACTAGAAAAAATAGTGCTTGTGAGACAGGTTTTTGAAGACATATCTCCATAAGAGCAAATTAAGAGGTATGGGCACATCATTCCTTATTTGAGGTGTTTTTGTTGAGTAAATATTTTTGAAACATAAGGTGGAGATAAAAGGGTTTTTTGGTAAGCATTGTTGGAAATATTTGAGTTAGGGTTTGAGATCTACATGTGCATCAATTGTTGAGAAAAAGTGGAAACAATTGTATTAGGGCTTGTACTTCATTGTTGAATGGTTTTAGAAATATTTGGGATAGAGTTTGAGAACAAGTGTGCTTCCATTGTTGAAAGAGATTGAGACATTTGTGCTAGAGATTGTGAACTACTTGTGTTAGGTTTGAAGACAAGTTTGTGAATCATTGTGAAACCTTTTGAGCATTGGTTGAGAGATATTGAAAGCAATTGTGAAAGTGTTTGAGATCAATCTTGTGAGGGAAATTTGTGCATTATTGAGATTGATGTTTGAGAGAAAATTTTCAAGAAAGATAGATCAATTTTGTGAAGCAAGTTATACATTGTTTTGATTTGATTTGAAAGGGATTTTGCAAGAGATAGAGATTGGATTAGTGGAATGCAAGATTTGTGAATGTGAAGAACATATTGGGATTTTTGATAGTGCATATCATTCTCTATATGTTCCAGAGGTTAAACGAATTCTAGGTAGAATATATCTGAATTGCCTAGTTGAAGAAAGTATTTCTGAAAGAGATATAAGCATTTTTTTGTATGCAAGATTTGGAAATATTTGAGAAGTGTTGTGAGCAACATTGAAGGTAGATTTGAGCAAGTCTTTTGAGAAGGCTTGAAGGCAGATTTGAGCAAGTATTTTGAAAAGTCTTGAAGGTATATTTGAGAAAGTATTTTGATAAGTATTGAAGATAGATTTGAGCAAGTCTTGTGAAGACTTGAAACAACATTGAGATAGAATTGAGAGCAGGTTTGGTTGCTAATTTGATCAAGCTTTGTGTTAAGGCTTGGGGTAAATTTGAGACAAAATTGAGAGTAGGTTTAGTTGTTGATTTGATCAAGCTTTGTGTTAAGGCTTGGGGCAAATTTGAGATAGAATTGAGAGTAGGTTTTGATCAAGCTTTGTGTTAAGGCTTGGGGTAGATTTGAGCAAGCTTTGTGTTAAGGCTTGGGGTAGATTTGAGTAGAGTTAGAGTAGATTTGTGCTAGACTTGTGATAGGGTTTGGTGCAAATTTGAGATAGAGTTGAGAGCAAACTTTGGAGGTGACCAGAGTAGAGAGGACATAGGTCTCCAGTGGATAGAGGTCCATCAACCAGTGTAGTGGGGATAGAGGTCTCCTATGGAGAGAGATCCACAAGATAGAGCAGTGGGGATATAAGTCTTCTAGAAGTTCACCAACTAGAGCAAAGGGGAAAGATTTCTCCTATGGAGAGAGAGATCCACAAACCATATCAGAGAGGGAATAGAGTTTCCCTATGGAAAGATATCCATGAACCAGCTGGGGAGATAAAGTTCTTCTGTGGATAGAGATCCATGAACCAGTTGAGGAGATAGAGTTCTCCTGGATCAAGTTCCATGAACCACAACAGAGGGGATAGAGTTCTCCTGTGGAGAGAGATCCACGAACCAGAGCAAAAGGGAAAGAGTTCTCCTATGGAGAGAGATCCATAAACTAGAGCAAAGGGGATAGAGTTCTCCTATGGAGAGAGATCCACAAATCAGAGTATAGGGGATTGGTGTCTCCTTTGGATAGAGGTCCATAAACATTGTAATAGGGAATTGATTCCCAAGATATTTGTTGAGAAAATTTAGAAGAAATATTTTCTCCGTGGATGTAACCCACATTGGGTGAACCACATTAAATTTGTGTCTCTCATGTGTGTGATGATTTGTGCATTGCTTTGATTATTGCTATTGATATTGCCATTGATAATATTGGATAATATTGTTTGGGAAAGAAAAGTAAAAGTTGATCTTATATTATTCACCCCCCTCTCAGTATAAGCCTGTGTTCTTCAATTGGTATCAGAGCGGGTTCCTTCAAAAAAGTCTAACAACTTGAAGGAAGATATTAAAAGAACACACATGGCATCTCAGAATGGATACTCATCAAATAAGGCACCATAGCTTCGAAGGAGAAAAATTATACCTTCGGATAATAGAGAGAAGGGAAGAAGAAAAATTTGTGGAGATGTATTGAGTATGGTAAACTTGGGGTTCACACCTGGCACTTTACTTCCTCCCCATAGATACAAAGATGGTAAGATGTTACAGAATAATGCAATAAATAAGAAAATGAATTGAAGATTTTGCTCTCAAAGAGATAGTTGCAAATCTACAGAGGAGAAGTGGGAAAAATAGAAGCAAACATATGAGGAGATAAAGAGGTCAAGATGGAAAAACTACAAAACCACAAGAAAAGGTTTGAATATGAAGAAGGAACTAAGAGATACTGCAAATGTTTTACTTTGTGGATAACTTTGTTACCACCATGCAGGATCATTGGATTCCAAAATATGGGTATAGTAGCAGATGAGAGATATTACAGAACAGTTCACTATGGATGAGATACATGGAAATCTCATAACTTATGAGATAAGGAATAGTAAAGGATCCAAACATCCAGAAGAGAGGCAGCATTCAAGGCTTCAGAGAAGAAAGAATAAACCAAAATCAAGTGGTGAGTCAAAGAGAAGAAGCAAAAAAAAAAAAAAAAAAAGAAACAAAAAAAAAAAAAAAAAAGAAATGTTTTAATTGTGGTAATATTGGTCACTATGCATCTAATTATCCATAAGATGAAAGCAGTAGCAATGAAGAGAAATAGGATCATAAGAAAAAGGAAGAAGGAAAATCCAGGCATGAAAAGAAAAATAGGTATGGACAAGGAAAGCATGAAAAGAAGGTATTTCAAAGACACAAGAAGAGTTTTTATGTTAACAAGGCAAGCAAGGCTTCAAGTGATAGTGATGAAAGACTCTCAGATAGTGAAGAAGAAGAGATTCTATTTTTAACAATAGAAGAGGAAGAAGATGCTCCTATTGAAGATAAAGTAGAAGAGTATGAAGATGCTCTTGGAGACCAAGAAGTAGAGAAAGATTCAAAAAAGGAAGAGGAAGGCACAATTGATATAGAAAAGGAACTTGTTGCTTTGCTCCAGAGAATTGAAAAGTTTAGGAAGCAGAATTCAAGATTGAAGGCTCAAGTTCAAGAAGATGAGAAAAAAAAGGAAAAGCTTCTACAAGATCTCACAAACTCAAAAGATAATTGAAGAGGCAAAGAAATTTGAAGAAGGTCATGGTTGAAAATTTAGAAGAAAAAGAGTTAGAATGTGAAAGATTAGAACATGAAGTAGTTTCTCTAAGGATGGAAGTGAAAGATGCCAATGATAAGCTACACAGGTTTGGGAAAAGTTCAAAAGCTTTGGATAAAATTATCAATGCACAAAGATCTTCATCTATCAAAACAAGACTTGGCTTTGAAGAAGGACAAGGGGAACAAGAAGAGGGAAGCTCAAGCTCAAAATAAGAGGAAGTCTCAAAGGTAGATAAAGGAAGAGAGTGAAGAAGAAATTAAGACTTATGAGGATAAGTTGAAAGGTGATAGTAGCTTCACTAAGAGGAAGGAAAAAATGCACAAACAAGAAACAAGGATCATCACAAAGAAGGAAAATAAAGGACTAAGAGACCAGAGGTTCAAGAAAATATTTTTTTCAAAGGATATTGTTTTTCATGTAATTAGTTTGGTCACAAGGCTATGCATTGTAGGGTTCATGGAAAGAAGGAGTATGGCCTCACTAAAAGGAATTTCAACTCATTCAAAGATGGATATTTCTTTCAAGGGTATTGCTACTCTTGTAATCACTTTGGTCATAAAGCGATCCACTGCAGGGTTCATGATAGAAATGATTATGGCTTCACCAGGAGGAAATTTCAAGATATTTGCACCTTCCAAGAACTACAACATTAAGTGTTACAAGTGCAATAATCTTGGGCATAAGGCCAAGTGGTGTAGAACAGAGTTTCCAAAACTTCCAGAGACAAGCAAGAATAGGGACACTCAAAAGGATCAAAAGGGTATGGCTACAAAAATGTTGAAAAAGAAGGTTGACAAAGAAAAAGAGCATTGTATGTTGGGAGTAGAGATACTCCCACCCCAAAATTAATCACCTCAAGGAGAGGAGGTGGGGAGGGGGCTGAGCTAAGAGTCTTATATTTAGCCCCAAAGGAGTCCCTTTGCCATTGATGTCAAAGGGGGAGAGATTTGAGTAAGGGGGAGAGCATTCAGATCAGGGGGAGCAATTTCTCGGGGGATTAGATTTGGAATCCAGTGGTTGGAAAATGAATTTTTAGAAAGGGTTGCCATCAATGACAAAGGGGGATATTGTTGGAAATTTTGAGTATATTGTTTGTCATTGATGTCAAAAGGTTTGATGTCATTGATTGTCATTTATGTCCAAGATGAAAAGGTTGAGTTTTGTCTTCAAGGTTGAAATAATAAATGCAAAGGAATTTTCCATGGTTGTGAAAGCAAGCAAAGAGAATTTTGAAGAAAAGGATTATAATATTTAAATTATAACTATTTAAATATTATTAAGAGAGTTTGAAAGTAACAAGGGCTTCATTTGGTAAATAAAAAACAAAGGGAGTTTTTAAATTGCAAAGGAAAGACAAGACTTCTCATTGGTGGAAAAAGACCCAAGGCTAAAGGTGATTAAAATAATATTATAATATTATAAATATTATAATACAAAGTTGAGGTGCCATTTTGAAATGAAGTAATTCAAATTTAAAGTGGGTCGACATGATAAAATCAATAGGTAAAAGTATATAAATTATGTCCTCAATACTTTGGCAATGGTGTGAATTAATCGATTTCCATTTCATGTAGAAGATAAGGGTGCAGGCTCTATCCTCGGGGGAGCAGCAGAGAGAAGGGAGAGTGCACTCATTCATTGACATCATCCACCCATGTAGACCAGATGGTGCTTGGCTTTGCGCTAAGGCTTTGTGGGGAGTTGGTCTGTGGTTTGAATCATGTGAGCTCTATTTCATTGAGGGTTTTTATTTTTAGAAATCGTGATTGCACTGAGATAGGAACAATATCAAGTGGAACCTCTTTTGGTTCCAAGTGGCATGGTAGAGCAGTTGGTTAGGGCGCTTGTGAAAGTGTTGTTGTGGCAGAGGTCTACGGGTTGAATCTTGTCGAGTGCATTTTGTTGGTAGAGCGCGTGACGTCGTTGAGCAAGGTAAATAAAATAATTTTTATATTATTTCTAAGGTTGCTGGTGTTGGTAGGGTGCACGACGTCATTTGAGCAAAGGTAATAAAATAATCTTGATCTTTATAAGGTTAGGAGATATAAGGGCATTTAAGATAATAAATATTTGCATTGAGATTTGTGATTTGACATTAGGGTGTGTTGAATGTTTATTAGCTAGGAGAAATAAGGTGTGACAAAGGTTATGTGTTTATATAATTTATGCTTGGTATGTTGAATATTATTCTGCAAGCATAGGAGTAATAAGGTGTCATAGTGGCTTAATATTGTATTGTAAATATTGCATGGTAAAAGGACAAATATGAGAGGTTGTTGTTGTATGATGATGCTTTGTTTATGAAGACATAAGGAGGGTCATAAAGAAACATTTTCAGATTTCATTGTGCACATATTTTTGAGAAGAAAAGTTCATGTGGATGTTTTGAGAAAATATTTTGCTAACCCTTGAAGTGGCACTAGAAAAATCAGTTGCTTGTGAGATAGGTTTTTGAAGACATATCTCCATAAGAGCAAATTAAGAGGTATGGGCACATCATTCCTTATTTGAGGTGTTTTTGTTGAGTAAATATTTCTAAAACATAAGGTGGAGATAAAAGGGTTGTTTGGTAAGCATTGTTGGAAATATTTGAGTTAGGGTTTGAGATCTACATGTGCATCAATTGTTGAGAAAAAGTGGAAACAATTGTATTAGAGCTTGTACTTCATTGTTGAATGGTTTTAGAAATATTTGGGATAGATTTTGAGAACAAGTGTGCTTCCATTGTTGAAAGAGATTGAGATATTTGTGCTAGAGATTGTGAACTACTTGTGTTAGGTTTGAAGACAAGTTTGTGAATCATTGTGAAACCTTTTGAGCATTGGTTGAGAGATATTGAAAGCAATTGTGAAAGTATTTGAGATCAATCTTGTGAGGGAAATTTGTGCATTATTGAGATTGATGTTTGAGAGAAAATTTGCAAGAAAGATAGATCAATTTTGTGAAGCAAGTTATACATTGTTTTGATTTGATTTGAAAGGGATTTTGTAAGAGATAGAGATTGGATTAGTGGAATGCAAGATTTGTGAATGTGAAGAACATATTGGGATTTTGATAGTGCATATCATTCTCTATATGTTCTAGAGGTTAAACGAATTCTAGGTAGAATATGTTTGAATTGCCTAGTTGAAGAAAGTATTTTTGAAAGAGATATAAGCATTTGTTTGTATGCAAGATTTGGAAATATTTGAGCAGGTGTTGTGAGCAGCATTGAAGGTAGATTTGAGCAAGTATTTTGAGAAGGCTTGAAGGCAGATTTGAGCAAGTATTTTGAGAAGGCTTGAAGGAAAATTTGAGCAAGTCTTTTGAGAAGGCTTGAAGGTATATTTGATCAAGTCTTGTGAAGACTTGAAACAACATTGAGATAGAATTGAGAGCAGGTTTGGTTGCTAATTTGATCAAGCTTTGGGTTAAGACTTGGGGCATATTTGAGATAGAATTGAGAGCAAGTTTGGTTGCTGATTTGATAAGGCTTGGGGTGGATTTGAGATAGAATTGAGAGTAGGTTTTTATCAAGATTTTTGTTAAGGCTTGGGGTATATTTGAGCAAGTATTTTGAGAAGGCTTGAGGGTATATTTGAGCAGAGTTAGAACATATTTGTGCTAGACTTGTGATAGGGTTTGGTGCAGATTTGAGATAGAGTTAAGAGCAGACTTTGGAGGTGACCAGAGTAGAGAGGACAGAGGTCTCCAGTGGATAGAGGTCCATCAACCAGTGCAGTGGGGATAGAGGTCTCCTATGGAGAGAGATCCACAAGCTAGAGCAGTGGGGATAGAAGTCTTCTAGAAGTTCACTAGCTAGAGCAAAGGGGAAAGAGTTCTCCTATGGAGAGAGAGATCCACAAACCAGATCAGAGAGGGGATAGAGTTTCCTTGTGGAAAGAGATCCATGAACCAACTGAGGAGATAGAGTTCTTCTGTGGATAGAGATCCACGAACCAGTTGAGGAGATAGAGTTCTCCTGGATCAAGTTCCATGAACCAAAGCAAAGGGAAAGAGTTCTCCTATGGAGAGAGATCCACGAACCAAAGCAAGGGGAAAGAGTTATCCTGTGGAGAGAGATCCACAAACCAGAGCAAAGGGGATAGAGTTCTCCTGTGGAGAGAGATCCACAAATTAGAGTATAGGGGATTGGTGTCTCCTTTGGATAGAGGTCCATAAACATTATAATAGGGAATTGATTCCCAAGAGATTTGTTGAGAAAATTTAGAAGAAATATTTTCTCCATGGATGTAACCCACATTGGGTGAACCACGTTAAATTTGTGTCTCTCATGTGTGTGATGATTTGTGCATTGCTTTGATTAATGC
Organism: Wollemia nobilis; assembly: GCA_028583015.1. NCBI lineage: Eukaryota > Viridiplantae > Streptophyta > Pinopsida > Araucariales > Araucariaceae > Wollemia > Wollemia nobilis. The sequence goes on from JAQPPZ010003204.1 coordinate 3,275,586, forward strand.
TATTGATATTGCCATTGATAATATTGGATAATATTGTTTGGGAAAGAAAAGTAAAAGTTGATCTTATACTGTTCATCCTCCCCCTCTCATATAAGCCTGTGTTCTTCAAGGACAATGTGAAATCATGCATAATATCAATTTAGGTGCATTATGTTCATTGTTGTTTAAATTTATTTACCATATAACATTACCAAGTGACAGGATCCTAAGCCAAACTTGACCATTATGATAAAGGGACCTAACAAATTGGGCTAAAATTTTCCTTTTAGATGTATGCAAGGATTAATGTTCTTTTACATTTAGAGCAAGGTCCCCAACCTCAATAGAACGGGTGTGGACTCTTTTAGAGTAATATCGCTTGAGCCTATTCTAATAGGCTTGGAGATGCTCTAAGACATGAATATGCTTTTCATATAATAACTCCAACTTGTTTAAATTATCTAAATAATACTCATTATCAATCGAGGTATCTTACAACAAGATACACAAGGATGGGAGTTCTAGCTCGAAGAAAAAAATTGTTGGATGTATCTCATCCTTTGCAGAGGAAGTACTGTACGACATACCCCTGAAGATATTCTTGGAGCTATTTTCGAAGGCATTGGTGGGATTCCCGTGATTGGTGGGTATGGGTGGTTTTAGCCCATGGTATTGTGCCCACGATATTCTAATACCACATTGTGGTTTAGGGTTGTAAGAGTTTCCTTTATATTGATTGTAATGTCCCATTATGGGTGGTGTGTAAAACAATAATATAAAAGGAGGTGTGGCTCTTGTTTGTTGGAGTAGCCCATATCGGGTGAACTAGGATAAATCTCTTGTGTTCTATGTGCATGTATTTTGTGAGTTATTATTTTCTTTTGAATTATTTAATTCTGCATTATTATTCTGGAATAAGTTTGGTATAACTCTTTAAAAACTACCTTAGTTCCATAGACCAAGACATACATGGTGGCACATGTAGGAGTTTGCACACTAGTACGATAGGCCCACAATATAGGATAGAGTTGGATACACTAGTTGTGACTAATCTTACTAACCAAATTCTTAAAAATCTTAACTAAGGACTTCTTAGATGCTTTGACTTCACCATGACCTTGAGGGTAATATGAGATTGACCATTTGTGTTGAATCTTGTATTTAGCACAAAGTTTATGGATATCATTGTTGTTGAAAGGAGTCCCATTTTTAGATATGATTACCAAAGGAATCCCATACCTACAAAGGATCTAGTTGAATATGAACTCTAAGACTTGAGCTCCAATCACCGCAGCCAAGAGCGTGGCTTTGATCCACTTGGTGAAGTACTTTGTTGTGATGATAAAATTATGACCATACGATAATGTGGGGCTAATATTCCCTATAATATCTAATTTCCACATGGAGAATGGCCATGGGGAAGAAATAACCTAAAGGTTTTGAGAAGGAGCATGAACAAGGTTGTCATGGCATTGAGTCATTGACACTTGTCATAGCATCGGACATAGTCACATGCATATTTCTCCATGGAAGGCCAATAGTAACCAATCTAAAGGATATTCTTAGCAATAGCATTGCCACTAAAATGACCTCCACATGATACTTCATTAGTTTCACTAAGGGCTAGCCAGGCTTCATCAAAGTTAAGGCATCACAAGAGGATGCTCTCAAAATAATATCGATATAAAGTATTACCAATTATAAAAAATTAAGAGACTCTTTTTTGTAAAAGCTTTCACTGGTTGTGATCTAAGACATCATGCATTGAACCATCCTTAAGGAAATTAAATATGTATGTGTACCAAGGCTTAGATTGAGAAACTCATATATTTAGGATATTTAATGGAATGAGGCTAGAACTAAGAGATGCAGGCTCTTGGAATTCACGAATAATAATTATTGCTTGACCATATTCTAAATCTAAGGAAATAAGGGATGTAGTAGTAGCTATGGCATCTACATGGTAGTTGGGGGATCTAGGGATAGACTCTATGGTTACCCTATCAAATGTGAACACGAGATTGGTGATAATCTCTTTGTAAGTTTTTAGTTTATCATCTTTGGTTTGATAAACATTTTTTATCTAATTAACTACAAGTTGAGAGTCACCAAATATTGAAAGGACTCTAAATTTTAAGGCTAAGGTGGCCCTAAGATCGAGGATCAAGACTTCGTACTCTACAATATTATTAGGATAAGAGAAATGAATCTTGAAGGAAAGGGGGATGATTTTTTTTTATGGGGTGACGAGAATGATTCCAACACCAACACCATTTAAGCATCGAGCTCCATCAAAAAATAAAGTCTAAAACTCAAGCTCTCCTACTTCTAAGCTAAAACACTCATCAGGAAACTTGTGACTACGAGATGGATGGATTCTAGGGGAGCAGTGGCTAGCTGGCCAACAATCACCTTACCTTTTATAGGCTTATGACCTATAAAGGTTAAGTCAAATTCATTAAGGGCTAGAACCCACTTAGCGGCTTGACCTAAAAGGTGGGGATTCAAAATTAAGTAGCAGAGAGGATCAAAATTCATGATTATCAATATCTTATAGTTGAGCATGTCGTGTCTTAACTTTTGAGAGGCAAACACTACAACAAGGCAAAAGCTTCTCTTAGGGGGGATCTTGAGTTTCATAGCTAACCAAGGTTCTGTTGATATAGTAGATAGATCAATCTTTATTTAGATCATTATGTTGAGCTAACATAGCTCCCAAAGCTTGGGTTGTGGCTACTATGTAAAGCATCAAATGCTTATCCAGTCTAGGGGGAACAAGGATAGACGGGGAAGTAAGAAACTTCTTGAGCTCATCAAAAGCTCCTTGACACTCAACATCCCATTTGAACACTACATCTTGCTTAAGAAGCTTAATAAAGGACTAACATTTATCAGCTAACTGGATTATGAAGCAAAAAATTAATATTAGTTGGTCATTCTTCACACAATCATTTTGAATTATTTTATAAAATTAATATTTGGTCCATTTTTTTTTATAGGGACATTATAATGGTAAAGAGATATGGGATTTTCTAGTGGATATCCAAGTTTAATTTACTATTTTGAATTTTTTATTATGATGAATATTTTTATGATAATTGATAACGAGGTTGATGATAATGTGATCATAATTTAATATATACTTAATCTATTTAAATTAATATTTTCAATTAAGAAAACTAGCAATGGTTTTAAATATGCAAGTTAAATTATTAGGTATAGATATGTTAAAATGAAAAATGTAAGCAATATAGTATTTAGATTTCATAACCAATCACCCTTAAAAATAAAAACAAAAATTTAAGATTTCAAGTAAAGTCTTTAATTCATTATATGTTTTTTTATGGAGAAGATAAAAATAGAGCAGTAGGGTAAGAAGAGCAATGAAACTCTATACACCTTCTTTATTGTTTTTTATAAAATTTATTTCACCTCATTAACATTGCATTATGATCCCTAAGGGCTAGGTGGATTGGTAAGTGCAGGTGTGGTTGGGCACTTACCAATAAGAGACCTAGGTTTAAACCTTGGGAGGGAAGCCAACCCTTTGCAAGTAGTAGTCTAATCCAAATCCTCTAAGTGCGTGCCAGACCGACGATGATGGTATGAACCTCGAGTGACTGGTGGTCCCTATATCATACCGGGTCAACAAAAATGAGACAAATATGTTTTTTGGGAGCAATCCCTATGGTTTGAACCCTATGCTTGCTAGTTACTAAAAATAGTGGTTGTTACCAACTCTCCTATGTAACCAAAAAAAAATTGCATTATGACAAGAAAAAGGAGGATAGTAAAAATAAAGTAAAAATTATATTGCCAAAAAACCTTAATATGGAACAATAAAAATAGTAGTTGAGACATTTACTAATACACTAGTAGCTTTGTTTAAAAGTTCCATCAAATTTACATAGTAGTCATTCTTGCAAGCCACCTATCACCACTCAACATTTGAATCATCACAATCCTAGTGAGCCTTAGTTAATTTTTCATACCCTATACAAATGATACCTAATTAAAATTTAGTGAGGCTCTTCCTCTTATGTTTTTTTTTATGGGTTCAAACATTTAAAAAATTAGTAGTAGAGTATAAAAACAATACAATGACTAGTATTTGATCTCAACCTCAACAATTCTTGTCATTTCCTATAACACATTTAAATGAAAATATCAACATAAAACCTAATGAATTTAATAAAATGGTTAGGCTATAAATTTTGTATCATTTAATATTAACATTGTCAAATATATCCTTTAATGTGAGGAGAGAAATAAATAGAGACCTTGGATGCCTCTACTAATGGACATCAACACTTCAGGTGGTTATATTCCTTCACATTTGAATGTAAATACACATAACCTAAGGCCTATTCAAATTCTATAATAACACACATATCAATGCTATTATTATTATCATCAATAGTGTGTTATTTGATTAGATTTACCCTTTCATAATTGGACATGTAATCGTGGAGCAAACATGAATGATTATTGAGAAGTATTTCATCTCCATCCTTAAAAGTCTTCAAAACCTATGAGACTACCTATGCTCAAATACCAACATAATGTCTCAATGAAGAAATATGAATTTAGATGTGCACAACACTCATATCTAGTCATAATTGTTCAATATATACATATATTATTGTAGTTCTATGGATATTATAGGATTTCCCATCCAAGTAAATATAATTTTTAGTTTCATGCCACAGCTTCCCATATATATTGGTTGCAACTACTAGCTTCCTAGTGAGTTAGTATAAAGAGGTGATTCCTATAAAATATGGTAGAATGAAATATGAATGAATATGGTAATTCTCATGCATAAAAAAAAATGTAAACACAAAGATATTTTAAATGCATCCAAGTTGATATGTAATGCCAACAATAAGGAATGGTCATTTCCAACTCTCTAAACATTTAAAATATATAATTCAAGTTTATATCCTATTTTTTTTTTGGTAAGTTAAGGAAATTTCATTAAAAAAGGGCATTTGAAAGGTTCCCCAATGCCTTGTACATCAGTAGAATCGAGAACATAAATTATGGAACAAAAGAGGAAGCAGAAAAGGAAACACCAGAGGAACAAAAGACATTCAGCCAACAAAACCAAAAAGGACCTGAGTCACCACAAAATGGAGCAATACAAAAAGTGAAAGCTAAGACTAAGCTTTAAATAGCAAAGATAGCAGACACACTAGTTGGGAACATCAGTCTGCATTGGTGATGCAACCACAATTTCCAGATCAACATCCTTAACCTCATCCTTTAACATATCCTTTGGGGCTTCCTTGCAAGCTTCCTTGGCGATCTCCACAACCTCCTCATCCTTAGCACTGTATTTTATGTTGAAAAGTCCTCCCATAGCAGAAGTAGCCTAAAAGTCCTAGAAAGAGTCGTAGAAGAATAGTAGGCTAAGTGCTTGACACTGCTCTTTAAGCTGCATGATAACTTTCCCAATGGCAACATGAGCAGTTTCCAGGTGACTGATAGTAGTAGACGTGGCTTGGACAACAAGCTTATGAAGGTATTTTTCAACAATGCCAAGATAAATAGAAAGTTATTTCTTGACCCTCTCAGAGGAAGGAGTGGGTGTTTCAGCAATCTTCTTAAATTTAAGCCTTTGGGAACAACGAACATGCATTTTTTTAATTTTGAATTTTTTCTTAATGTTGGACACAACCTGAGACTTCTCAGTTTTTTTCTTTCTCTTGGACCTAAAACCCTTAGGGCTAGGAGTAGAGGAAGAGTTTACTTTGGTAGAATCAAGGTAAGGGATATTACCTTTGGAAAATTTAAGGAGTAAAAACTTATAGATAATTTTGAATAAACCCTGATTAGAAGGCTAGCCCTCATCCTTCTTGCCTCGGGTTGAAGTTATAACATAGTTCATGGATTAGTAGAGAGCAGTAGGGATGTTCATTATTTTAGCCTCACAAAAATGGTTGATAAATGCTAAATGAAAACTACAAAGCTGGGAATCAGGATGGTCAACAGTCAAGTATTGCATAATAGGCTTAAGTAACTCTTTCCAAGGGGTGGAAAGGTGATGGTGATACAGACCTTTTTTGTGGAGCTTGCAGATCATGAATGTCTATTCAAAGTGGATCAGTTCAGCCTCCCAATGGTGTTTGTTCCTCTAAATCACCTTGCCCTCAAGGATGTGTCCTATAAGCTCAACCAAAATCTCTATCATTATCTGGAACTCCACGTCATGAATGGTGACAATGCCATTGTCCCAAGTCTCAACAAATGCGGTAGTCGCCTCCCAATCGATGCTAGAGAACATTTGAAAAAATTTATGAGGCCACATTTACCCTTCAAAATGTCTTCATTAATAGTCTCAATTTCAAAACTTTTAGGTTTAGTATACTCAGGTTTTCCTTCTTTCATGTTTGAAAATCAAAGAAATTTTGAAAGGAAGGAATAGAAAGGGGAAACGACAGATAGGAATAACCATAAATAAACTGGAGTATAAATGAAAAGATCATGCATGACATAGTATAAAAAACATGTGAGATCACATATTTGAAACCAACAAACAAACCAGTGAAAATACCTCAAAAAGGAAAGGGCCCACTTATTGGAAGGAGATTGGCTAGGTTTGGGAACAGAGGGGATTTTTTGATATTGGAAACTATGAAAAGTGATTGGAAAGTGCAATCTATGTGGATAGTGTTGACTATTTGGGATGCCCAAAAAACAAAGGCAAAAGAGTGAACTGACACAGGATACATAAGGTGGAATTTGAGAAAAATATTGCTTAGAACTATTTTGGAATGTGGAAAAAATAAAAATAAGTGGGTTGTAGATTCCTAATCAGATAGGTAAAGGTAACATCTATTGGAAAGTTGCATGCCCCTTTTGATTAGGTTCTCCGTGGTTAAGATATAGTCTTGAATGCACAACTAGGAGAAAGAAGCAATTTTGGGAATAAGATACTTAGTCCAAACCATCTTAAAAGGAATAAGAGTTTCAAGAATGTCAATTGATAGAAGATAAGCTTATTTGACTAAAAATTCTCCTGAATCAGTGGGTTCCCAAATAGGATAATCTATAGAATCTCTTGCGGGAATTTTGATAGAAGATAGCTGAGTATGAAAAAAGGATATTTCAGCTTCTAGATCAGGAATAAATAGTCTTTTCCAACTCATAATACCATGATAAGTAGCGATGAAATCAGCCACCAGAGGACCAAATAAATGCTTGGTGGGGTTTATTAACCTTTGAAGCATAGGAATCTGCATGAGAGGATGGTCACCAAGCCACTTGTCTTCCCAAAATAAGATAGAATTACCATTGCCTAGTTGCCATCTTAATCCTTTTTTTAAAAAAGAATGAACCACACAAATGGACTTCCAAAAGGAAGAGCCCGTGGAAGGAACTTCACCATAAAGGAATTCAGAGGCCTGAAGATATTTCCTTCTAATGAATTTTACCCACTTAGCATTATCATTAGAAATGAGGCACCAGGCTTGTTTGGAAAGGAGAGCAAGATTGAAAATATGGATCCTTCTAAGCCCTAAACCTCCCTGTTCTTTAGGTTTGCAAACATTATCCCAAGACACAAGATGAAATCTGTGTCTATTTTCAGTTCCTGACCAAAGAAAATGTTTTTTAATTTTTTCTATTTTTTTGATAAACATTAACTGGATATTTGAACAAGGATAGGAAATAAACATGGATGTTTTGTAGGCAAGCCATAGTGAGAGTGATTTTACCCGCTTGATATAAAAGGTTTCCTCTCCAAGTAGAAATATTTTTTTGAAGTCTTTCAATGACATTATCCCACAAGATTTATTTAGAAATTCCAATGAAAAGAGGTAATCCCAAATAAGAAGGCAAATGAGATATGGAACATCCAAGTTTATTGGCAATGATAGTATGTCTTCTTATATGAGTATGAAGAAAGTATAAATTAATTTTTTTGAAGTTTACCTGTTGACCAACAACTTTTTCATACAAAAAGAGGATGTGCTTGATGATTTTAGCTTCATTGACAGAGGTAGAGGTAGACAACAAGGTGTCATCAACAAATTGTTAGTGAGTGATAGGATTGCATTGGGAAGTGACCTAAAGTCCTAAAATCAAACCTGCATTTTTTGCTTCTAGAATTGATATACCTAGATCTTCTGCTACAATAATAAATAGAAGAGGAGATAATGGGTACCCTTGTATTAAGCCTCTACTGCTTTGAAAATATCTTACAGGAAAACCATTGATGAGGACAGAAAATCAGGATGAAGAAATGCATCATTTGATTAAAGAGATCCAATCAGGATGAAAACCAAAATTTTTCAATATTGCGAGGAAATCCCAATTGATTCTGTCATAGGCTTTGTTCATGTCTAATTTAAGAAGGAAAACAACTATTCTGTTGAATGATATAGAATGAATTGCTTCATGAACTGAAATAATGCCATCAAGGATAGATCTTCCTTTAATAGAGCTTCCTTGACACTAATTTATGATTACAGGCATTACATCTCTTAGCTGGATAGCAATGGCTTTAGTTAAAATTATATATATAACATTACTGAAGCTAATCAACTTGAATTCATTGAAATTACTTGCATTCAAATTTTTTGGTATGAGCACAATGAAAGTGGAATTGAAACCCCTAGGGATAACTTTGGAAGCTTACATTTCTCTTATGGTATCACAGATGTCCTGACTCATCAGATCCCAAAATGTTTGAAAGAATCTCGGAGGGAACCCATCAGGGCCAGGGACTTTTTCAAGCTTCATTGAGAACAAGGCTTCTCTAATTTCCTCATTAGAAAGTACTGCATTGATCTTGCTATTGATTTCATCAAAAATGAGACGAGGAATGAATTGAAGAAAAAAATTTTTGGTAGCTTGAGAATTTGGTCTATTTTCTTCTTGGAGCAACTGCATGAAATGAGCTATCCCTTCAGATCTAATTTCCTTAATATCATTTATCATCCTTCCATCATGGCCTCTGATTTCCTTGATCCTGTTGTTGCTTCGGTGTCTCATGGTAGAAACATGGAAGAACTTTGTGTTGAAATCTCCTTGTTTGAGCCAAATATCCTGAGACTTCTATCTCCAAAAGGTTTCCTCACATTGCAGGATACTATGATATTGAGCTAATAAAGTCTTTTCTTCACTCCTCACATCCATAGAGAATTCTGCTCCTTCTTGAATTTCTTTCTCAATTATGGCTAGCCTATTTTTGACTTCCTATTTATTTTGTAAGAGATTTTCGAAAATATCTCTATTCCATATTCTTAGATTTTCTTTGATTTTTTTTATTTCCTGAGCTAAAATGAAAGAAGAGGATCCTTGAATATCTGTTTGCCACCATTGATTAATCCTTTCTCTCAAATTAGGATGCAGCATCCATATGGCTTCAAACCTAAAAGGAGTTTTGTAGATTTTGGGATTATTTGTATCTAAAAGAATAGGACTATGGTCAGAGCCAATTTTGAGGAGATATTGAAGATTTGCATCACCCCAAATGGCTACAACTTCCTAAGAAAATAAAACCCTATCAAGTTTAACTTGAATGAGTTGAGATCCACACATTCGGTTCGACCAAGTGAATGATTGCCTTTCAGATTTACATCCATCAGGTTGTAATCATAAATAAATTATTGGAAATCCTCCATACTTTTGGAAAAAGAGCCAACTCCTCCTTTCTTGTTAGAAGGAAAAAGAGGAGTGTTGAAATCCCCAGAAAGGATCCATGAAAGATTAGAAAAATATCTTCTAGCAAAAGATAAAGTATTCCATAATCGAGATCTCTTAGAAATAGAGTTTGGAGCATAGATGTTTGTGAGAACCCAAGGCAACTTGTTATCTTTGTCAAAGAAGAGGATACTCATTATTTCATCACTGGAATGGATAAGGTTCCCTTCTAAAGCATTTGGGTTCCATAAGCACATGAGCCCTCCAAAATCTCCTTTGGTATTATAGACAGTAAATTCACAAATTTTCCAGATGTGACTGCAGACCGTTTTGTCGTGAGGCTCACTTAATTTGGTTTCTTGGAGAAAAAGTATAGTAGGACTTATTTCTTTCCTTAATAATTTAGCTAACATCTATTTAGATATACCATTAATGCCTCTCACATTCCATGAGAGGATCTTCATTTTGAATATTTTGGAATTCATTTTCCTCCCTTCCCTTATGGTTGGGGAGGTTTGGTGCACTTTGAATCTTCTTTAGAAAGGTTGATGATAGAGGGAAATTTTTTTTTTGGGACCCAATTAACAATGTCTTCATTCAAACCTTGCTTCCATTGCTCAGTATTTGAAGATCTACCACGCTTCCTTTTAGCACCACAATCAATGGGGGATTTTTTTGGCTTATGGTGATTTTTGGGCTGAAGTTGATAGAGATTTTTTGAATCACAAGACTAGATGGTTCAAAAAAGGAGGAAGGGATGGAAAATTCATCCATAAGGGGCTGATCCTAATAAAAAGCAATTGAAGATGAAGGAATATCATTTGATGAAATAGAGATTGGATCCAACTGGGCTTTAGGAATATCTGAAGATGGAATTGACTCAGGATTCAAATTATTAACTTCATCAACTTTACCCACTTCATTAGCAACATTCTCAGAGTCTAAATTGGCTAAAATGTGGAATTGATTCGAAAGAGCAAAAATACTAACCACATTAAGAGCAGCTGAAGAGGAGGACTTTTTACCTTTGTCCAAAGAAGGCTTGCCAAATGGAGACTTGTCAGCTTCCTCCTAGGAATTGTGATTCTTTATGGGTCTGAAGGTAATCCCTTTGGAGAGAGGAAATTTACTTTTGTCCTTTTTGAAGGGGGTCTGGAATTCCTTTCCTTTACCAGTATTCTGAGTCTCCTAAAGTGGACCGTAATTTTTTGCTTATTTCTTGAACGAAGGGCATTGAGCACGAAGATGTCCCTGAGTTCGACATTCAATACAAAAATGAGGATTGTTCTCTTATTCAATAGTTTGTTTGTAGGAAAAGGACCCATGCTACATGTCAATGAAGGTAGGAAGAACTAACTAAAGGTTTACATTAACATAGAAACGAGCAGCGTGCATCCTCGTTCTAGAAAGAGTAACCCTATCAATGAGAAGAAGATCTCCAATGGTGGAGGCAATGGATTTGATGACAGGTTCCCTCCAAATATGCCAAGGAAGATTTGGAAGCCTAACCCAAATGGGCACAAAATTGATGCTTTGGGTATCAGGGTCAAAATCTAGAGTCCATTTCATTAAGAAAATGCTTTTTGACCCCAAAAACCATGGCCCTCTAGACAGGATGAGGTTAGCATCTTCCTAAAAATTGAGGCGAATGCCAAAGAAGGCATTAAATAGACTAAAAATTTCCAAGGAACCATGAAATTTCCATCTAGAGAAAGCCCAACGCATGATAGTATCTAAGTTGGGATTACCTCCAACCACTTTGCCCACAAGAGAAAAATATTCCTGAGCTAAAAAGGTTTTTGCAACACTCGCAGGAATCTTGAATCTATTCCTAGAAACTTCAAAAGGGGGGCGAAGGACCAAGAGAAGAAGATGATTTACCCAAAATATTAGCAAAGGAAGGCTTAGATCCCAATGGAATATCATCACCCCAAAAAGAACTAACCTTGTTGGACGAAGAGTCTGGAATGTCATCCTTGGGTGGCACTTTCGAAGGAATAGCCACGGGAGCACCAGGGACAACCTTAGCGATGGGGGCCCTAGACGAAGACTTCCTAATGCCACTACCATCACTGATGAAAGGAGGAAAGGACAAAACTATGATAGCAATAGAATTGATAGGAGGAACAGAACCATCCTTGAAAGCAGCAATGCCAGGCAGGGTAGAGCCATCCTTTGAATCATCCTCCTGCCTTCTGGAAATTTGAAAAAAATCCTTCTTGCCTTTGGAAATTTGAAAAATAGAGGACCCACCAGAACAGTTGTAGTAGCTAGCCATTCTTTTTAATATCCCATCCATAGAACCTTGTAGATCCCAAGATTTTTGGATTATGTTTTGTTGAGTCATTTTTATCTATGATATACTAAATTTCATTCTAATTAAAAAACTCTTTCAATGCTTTAAAATAACTAGTCATCATTGAAGCTTTGGAGGTATCTGTTAATTTTGTCTATATCTACATATTTATTAATTTGTAGGCATGTAGGCCCTTAGGTCCATCAATGGTTGACTCCTACATAAGGAAAGGATTCAAGGCCTTATTATTTTCTAACATGACGATGAAAGAGGAGGAAAGAAAAGATGATGAAACTCTAGTTGAGAGAGTTTCCTTGGTCTTACAACCAATGTTAAAAGCAAAATTGGAGCTAGGTTAAGAAATATATATGATTTTAACGTAGATGTATGGTTTTTGGCCCAAAATATTAGACATGTGGCTTTTTATAAATGGAAATTGCACATCATCCTTAGGAAAGTAACCAAATTGTTCATGTTGTGGCTAAGATGGAATCAAGCACTCTGAACACCCTAGATGTGATCATCTTAGTTGACAACCACTCAATCATGTGAGTTAAGAAAATCTACAAACCATAGTAGAAAATTATGTGGAGTATACCAATTTAGTTTTTGTTATAAAAATGATTGAATCAATGCCATGAGTTATCCACTAACATTGTGGAGATATCATTCCCATACTCATCAAGACCACTACAACCAATAAATTTGATCAAAGTAGGATTCCCATGCCAAATTAATATGGGTTGTAATAGGTCCATTGTTGTGTATCTATCCCATTTTTTTATTTTTGTGAAGTTTTATCTCTAAAGTAATTTGGAATATTTGTTAACCCTATTATGGCCTTTAGTATAGGAGCACTTTTTGCTTTATTTTCTATGGTAGACTTAAGTTCCTTTTGTGGGTGTTTCTCTTTTTGTGGTGTTTGTTAAAGTACAAGTTACATATCCACAATATATTTAGGTAATATAACCCATCCAAAGGATTCAAAAAGGGGTAAACTATCAATTTAATTAACATAGTTATTAAGGAGAATGGGATGGTAAGGTGAAGAAGTCTCGAGGAAAATTGTTAAAAAACCTCTCCCCAGCCCTGTAGCCTTGAGTGTGTAGAAATGAAATTGAGTTAAATTATAGAAGATTAAAAATCACGACATTAATAAGTCTATATATTATTTGGAGCACAATTGAAAGAGCTCCATTGAACCTTACTTTTGTTAGTTAGGCACTCAAAAATTGAAGTAGAGCCAAAATACACTAAGGATATTTTATTTCTATTGATATGAAAAATTGTCTAGAGGTCATAGAGTTGACATGAAGCTCAATTAATAAAACCTATTAGTCAAATTTAGAGAATATTGTACAACACAAAGTAAAACTTTCTTAGAGGTTTCTGCTAGAGTCCTTCAACTATGTTCAAACAACAAGAGATGAAAATTTTATAATTTATGAGATAATTCTTGTTACCATTCATTAATTATTTACATGCATTATAGATATTGTTAGTAGGGGTATTGAATTGAAAAAAATAAAATATAATGTCCCTCTTTGCATGATTACAAAACCACTAACAATGAGGTATATGATCAGATTTGATTATTAGATTTATGGCATGAATTCCAAAAAAAAAAATAGATAGATAGAAAAGTCTAATACTAAGATTACCAAAGTAAGAAAACAATTTTTTTTTTAAATAAATCACATTATTATTAGAACTACCCAATGAAACATGGTTGTAATGCAATAGAAATATGTAAAGAAAAATAGTTGCAAGACTTTTGGATCTAGCCATAATGATAAATAAACTTTGCAACTAAGTTAACTCAATAATTTTCCATTGCTTATCAATACTATTTCAAATAGTTAATTGTTGATTTTTGTTGTTTAATTTTTTTTCTTATTTTTACAAGAAAAAAGTCGTAATGTTATTTCAAGAATGAAATAAAATTACAGTTCTCAGGTACCTTGGCACAAACAAAACCTAGATAAAAGCATATTACTAGAAGTCAAAATATAATTACAATCAGGCATATCAGAGAGGAAAAAAATTCATCTTCAAAATAGCATGGGGATAATGAGGATAAATATCCTTATATATAAATACTTAATCATCCAAATAACCTCCATGTCTAGAACCTGGATAAAAATCGATGAAAAAGAAACCAGCAAAAAGAAAAAAATAGTTAAAATCTACCATAAAGCTCCAATCATATGAACAAGCCCACAATAGAAATGCAAATCTAGCATAGAAACTAGGGGTATGTTATATGGGTGAAAGAAGAAAATCCATCCTTCTTCTCTTCCATTTGTAAGTAACCTTCTGGAATCTGTTGACCTTATTTTGATAACCTCTCTGCTTCTTGATTTAATTCCCTATAAACATGAGTAAAAGAGATATTTTCAAAAAGGGAAATCACCTCCAATAGTTCATCTCCCATTGGTCTAAGCAGATTATTTTTAATTGAGTAGATCTATTTATCTAGTTGATGACTAGAGTAGAATCTCCAAAATTTTATAATTTTTTCACATTTATCTCTATGACACACTTCATTAGCAATCTCAAAGACTAAAACTTTACAAAATTGTTGGAACCTATCTCAAGACCTGCTTTAAATTTGATATAGTAGCTATTCAAGAAGTAGAAAATGCCTCTCACGCTACTAAAATTTGACTATCTCTAACTCACCCCATCAAAAAAATCCCATGGTTAAGACTTTTCAATGAAAAAATTATCTACTTGTCAAGGTATCTTATGTTCTCCAAGCCCTTTATTGATTGAGACCAAAGTCCTCACCTAAAATACGACCTGAAATTGGGGTATTAACTTCCCTTAAAAAATAGTTGCATTCCGTGCCAACCATATACCCCAACATCTAAGACATGGTAAAGAAAGAAATTGTTTCAGCTCTTTTTTCAAAAAGCATTACATTATGCCTCCACTATTTCTCCTCTCCAAATACTTTATACTCTAGTTATATGTTCAGCTTATAACTAAATTTGTTGAGAAAAGGAGCATTTTATTAACAAATATGTGATGTTTTCCTCCTCTCACTGACACAACATACAACTACTTGGACCTTGTCTACTTCTCTATAAAACTTCCCAAGTCAAAGCCTTATTTCTCAAAGCTAACCACATGAAAATAATTGTCTTTTTTGGGGTAGATAATTTCCAAATCTACTTCCACCACCAAGTAGGCCCTTGAGGATGAGGGTCAAAGTTTGCTTTGTAGCCAAGTCTAGTCATATACTAGCCCTCATATCTGTTGTATGCCCAAGAAATAGTATCTGGTTCAACTCTCAACTTGATATGACTATTATTAAGACTATTGGTGTAAGCCTTCCACAAAACAACCCGCTCATCAGAAAAACCCAAGACCTAAGCCTGCTTCCAACCTTAGGTCCAAATACTAGAAGAATTTGATTCCCCCACCTGATGAATAAAGTAAAAACCCTTTTCTTATAAAGAACTTATCATAGCTTTTGACCATTAAATGTTTTCTCCATAACCCAAAATAGAATCAATCCCTATTATAACTTGTTCATCGTTGCCCACTTTCCAATCCAAATATTTTCCAATCATAGAAAATAATTGTACTAGCGCCTTCCATTGAATGGAAATGTTTTTAATGTTTTTTTGTGGACTTCTGATCCAATACATAAAGGTCCTTGTTTAAATATAATTCTATTCCATATTCTTCTTCCAGAATCCTTATCTAGTCAAAATCCTCCATAAGTTTTTTTCTACCAAAGAAGAACAAAAAATATGGATATTTTTAAAGTCCCCAACCACCTTCCTCATTTGGCCTAGCAATATTTTGAAGTCCCCAACAACCTTCCTCCTTTGTCCTGGAAATATTTTTAACCTTTCTCTTCTTATCCCAAATATCTTTCCAATTATTCTTGTCCATTCAACATTTGATTCAAAATATTACAATGTAAAATATATTTATAACGGGCCATTGTGATGATTATGAATTTTAAGTGGTTTGAAAATTCTACTAAGCAAATAATTAATTGGCTTTTCCAAAAACCAAAATCCATGGCATTCTATTCACCATTATTGCATTTTGGTAATACTCAAATAGTATATAACTTCTAGTATTATCTGAAATTAAGTTCAATATAAATGATTTATCCTATGAAACCCAAGTTAAATCAAGTATAAAACTCTAAAAATCATCAATAGCGTGAAGCTTTTGATAAGGAAAATTTTAATAAAGGAAGGCTTATTTTATCCTTTCTCAGTCAATTAGCAAATCTTATATTCATAGTCACAAGGTTGGACCTCTAATGAAACTTATGATTTGGCCCAAGCTAGTACTGGACAACACATGTTATAAGTTATGACATCATCTCTAATGTGTAAAGTTTCCCTTTGAAATTTCTTTACTATAATGAATTTTATTTTTCAAAATAAAACTAAACAAAAAATATTCTTCTATTCCTCATTTCTTCTAGCGCCAGTTTAAGATAAATAAGATAAGAAGTTTTCATAGACATTAAGTTCAAACTTTAGACTCCTTTCACATGAAAATAAAATAAATGTATTTAAAAGTAAATATTTTAATTGAGGTTAGAATTTAAGCAATAAAAAAGATTCAAGTCTAAACCCCTAAAGTTACAAATCAAAGCATACAATGCAAACCCTACAAACATGTATAAGCCACTAAATGAGATAATGATACAGTATCATTGAAACCCCACAAAATGCAAATCATTAGATCAAAGTCCATGCATGAAGGTCATTTTATACCTTAAAAAAAATGAAACAAGAATAATTAACTATTTTTTTAAAACATGAATCGATAAAGCTAGGGATTTTTTTTTGAAAAATAAACAATATTTTAGCTTGTATAGAGTTGTCTGATTCAGATGTTTCTTGTGCCATTTGTGCAGATTTTGAAAATATTTGAAATGAGTGGTCATTTGAAAGAATCCAAGTAGTATTGAGGGAGATATGACCATGTGAAGATAGTCATTCGAAACTAGGATAGTGTTAGGGTATTCTTTTTAAAATCTCATCTTTTAGAATCCTTATCTTCGTAAAGGATTGTCATATTTAGCTGATTCTTGGACCAATTTACACAAAATTTGAAGATATTTAAAATGAGTGGTCATATAAAAGAAATTGAGAAATATTGAGCGAGATACAACCCTATGAATTCAACCTTCGAGAATAAAGGTAGTGACGATTTTTCAAGTCATAAAAAACAAAATTGTAGACATTTATCAGCCAAGGTTCATATGATGGGAGGAGCAATGGAAGGCTAAGGTTTCAATGAGGTAAGACATTTTGTATGGGCATATAATTTTTAGCTAAGTTTATTTTTCCCCTTCTTTATCTTAAAAATTTTGCATGCAAATTATTTTAGGTTTTTTCATATATTATAATTGCAATAGGATATTTTGGTAATTTTCAGTAGATTTTGAGTTTTAGTTTTTATAGACATGGAAAATTGACCCACCCAAAAATGAGTCATTTTTCCCTAGAACCCCTAAGAATTCCCTCAAACTTATCAAGTGCAATTTTGGGTTTCTCTCTCCCTTCTTCTTTGCCTTTTTCCTTAGTTTTTTTGAATTCACGATCGCTAAGTACGGGGCATGAATTCAACAAATTAGGGTTTTGTTTTAGAAAAATCAATTTTTAGACCAACCTCTAGGACATCGGTCCTCCCCTAGGTTTTATCCTTCATTTTCCAACCCTTTTTGCCCTCCAAACCTCTTATAAATAAAGGGATTGGATCCTCTTTTTCTAACTAGCAAGCTAACAAGTTTTTCCAAGCAATTTGAAAAAGTTCTCCTAGAAATATCAAGTTTTGAATACCATCAAGTGTCTTCAAGTGTTCTTCTATTGCTCTACTTTTGTGATTTGTTGCTCTTGGTGGACAAGTATTGGATCCTTGAGGAGGAGTCTACCATCTTGTGGAGGTATTCATACTTTGGTTGTTCTTTCATTGCCATCAAGTTTCGTCTTATATTTTAGCCTTATTAGATTGTTAATTGCCCATTTTGTGTTTTATTTTGCATTGGTATATTATTTAGCATTTATGTCATGAAATCACATTCTGTACAAATAGGGCATGAATTCAAAAGAGCCAAATTTGTGATCACCCCTTAGAGGGCATGATTTTGGCTCCTTTAGATTTGGGAGTAAAATTTCACTCTTAGTTTAATTCTACATGTTTCATTTAGATCATAATATCGTTGTTTATACTCTATTTTTTGTACAATTTTATTTTATTGCATCTTGTCTTATTCACTTCCAAAAGGGTCAACAATCACTTTTGTTTTCAAATGGTTAGCTAAAAGGACCAAGGGGGATTAATTGTTGTACCTCCAAGCTCAATCACATAGCGGCCTAAGCAGACCCCTAAACACTGATCATTTTTTTTAGGATTTTGTAAAGTTGTTTTGCAGGTTGTAAAGTTTTTGGATATATCTGGATGTAAGTTAAAATCTAGGATCAACCATCGGATCAAGTAGGTGTTCTAAGTAAACTTCTTAGATTTTTTTTTTGTTTTTTTGTTGTCTATTTATGTTCCACATTCAGCTCATGATAAAATACAATAAAAAGGAAAAGAAAATTTGACTTTATTTTAGGCATTTGAAAGAGAAAAAGCATACAGTTTGTACTTTAGGGTAAATTTGTTTGTGCATTCTCTTGAACCCTTGTTGGAAAGAAAAATATGTACTTTATTGTAGGTTAGAGTTTTATTCCTCATTGAAAATTAAAATTCATTCTAGGATTAGTCTTTGCTTACTTGCATCATTGATTTTCTAGCATTGTTCTTTAATTTATTTTAGCTTAGATCTTAGAAAATTCAAACATAGGTGCTTGCTAAATATACATATTAGATCTCCATATTGGACTTGGAGCAAGTCCTTAAACCATTCTTGGTAAACCCTTTGATCCCCCAACCCTCGAGTGTAGAGGAATATAACATACCCCTGCAATCACCTTGGCTCCCAGTGGATCCAACCTAGAATCGTATGTTATAGGGCAGTTTTCCCCCTCTACATATTTGGTGAACCCAATGTGAAGACACATATTTAGTGGCCAAATTAGAAAGCCTCTTCCTTTTATTTTTCCTATTGAAAATAGTAAACAATACCCTTAAATTTTTTTTTCTTAGAATAAAAAAACATTAAAAACATCTTAAAAATTCATGTGTGTATTTTACTAGTGTTAGTTCCTCCTTTTCTCCTCTATCCTTTCTCTTTCTCCTATGGCTCTCGTCCGTAGGAGTAAGTGAAGGCCTTTAGAATCTAGTGAGATTATGCAAGAAGATGACCAAATTGATAAGGAGAATCTTAATCTAGAGGAAGAAGAAAATGTAGAAACTAGTAATGACCTTCATCCTACTAAGGGTTCTAATGGACACCTCACCTTTAAATAATTTGATCATATCTAAAATTTCTTTAAGTATCACAGGTATGCCTTGAATAAGGCTATGGATGAAGAAGCCCAACTCAAAGAGGCTAGGATATCTCATCATCAAACCATTTCTCCTCAAAATATTTGCACCAATCCTTTGTTTGAATCTTTGCATCATGTTAATTTGTTTCATAAACCAATATATGCTACTACTATAACCACCAATGTTGGAAGAATTCCACAAGCTCCTCCAACTAGTAGTGCATCTCAAAATTATGCTCAATTTCCTCCTCATTCTACTAATATCAACATTCATTCTTCTGTTCCACCAAATATTTTTTATCCTCCACAACAAGATATCATATATCATAACCCATACCATATTAGTGTTTATATCTCCAATATTAGCCAATCTCCCTTTCAACAACCTACCTATAACCCTCCTTTTAGGAATCTAGGGGTATTGCACAACAACAATCCCAATATACAAAGCTTGAAAAATATGGTGGAAAATTTTGCTTTAAGAATGGATATGATTCAACCTCCAAGTTTCACCTACAACTATAAGAAAATGTACAATTAGCCTTAGACCCTATCATCAATTCTAGGCCCTACCCTAAGCATTTTCCAATGTTGGTTTTGCCTATTTATAAGGGAATAGAGAACCCAATTGAACATTTAAGGATGTTTAAGATAGCATGTCATGATATTATATATGATGACTTGTTATTGCTAAAGATGTTTCCTAAGAGCCTTGGTGGTATGACATTGAAATGGCATTATCAACTACCTAATCATTTTTTGAGGAAATTTGAGGAGACAACATAGTTGTTTGTTCAAAAATTTGGAGCTTATGTTGATAAAAGTGTGACTACGAAATATGTTTATATATTGAAGCAAGATAAATATGAATTTTTTTTAGAATTCTTGTCTCGTTGGAGAAGTTTAGTTGGATGATTACGATATACCTTACTTCCCTGAGATATGCTAGAGATATTTATTGGAAATTTATAAGAGCAAATATCATATGAATTGGAAACAACAACCATTACCTCTTTCCAACAAGCAATAGATCTGGTGAGAAGGGTCAAGCAAGCCCTTATTCGAAGAGGTAAAATCAAGCCAAGGAAAGAAGAAGATAGGACCATGAAAACCCAGTATAAGAACAAGCATGTAGTTGGTGATGGGGTAACAAATATTAGATTTGTCAACAATGTTGCTAATACATTAAAAAATATGGTGCTCAACAAACCTAAAAAATCCCACCAAGAAAATTCACAAGACTCAACCAACCTATTTCGTTGGTCCTAAAACAACTCTTGGAAGCTAACATGATTGAGTTACCTCCCATAAGGAAACCCGATACCATGGCTGATTGGTATAAGGTTGGTCAACATTGTGAGTATCATAGAGTGGATGGGCACATGACACACTTGTGTAAGAGGTTGAAATGCATGGTTCAAGACTTCATCTATGTAGATCATCTTGTTATAAAGGATTATCAACCTAATCCTAACCACAATCCTCCAAAAAACAATTAACCTCCTACACAACAAGCACCCACAACTAATCAAGACATGGGGATCTTCCAAAATCCTCTATCTAATATTGGGTAACATACAAATAATCAAGTATCATATCATAATTGTTAGTCTCACAATGACACTGAGATGGGGGGGTGAATCAGTGTAGCTCTTTAAAACTTAAATCTTAAACTCTTAAAGCCGAAACAATGAAAACTTAAAACCAAATAAAACAAGTATAACAAGAGAGCATCACACAACACAAGATATACCGAGGTTCACCGATTTGGCTACTCCTCAAAAATGACTGTTTGGACTCCCATCCAAATCCAGCCTTTGCAAAACACCAACTTTACAATCAATTTACCAGCACCAATTGGAAGGAGCACCAACCCTTGATTTACCAACACCAACTGGAAGGAGAACCAACCCCTGATTTATCTGCACCAACCCTTGATTTATCTACACCAATAGAAAGGAGCACCAACCCCTGATTTATCTGCACCAACAGAAAGGAGCACCAACCCCTGATTCCAAGCACCAACTTGGACTTTTTGAAGCTAGAAGATTGACATAAAAATGCCTTCACTTTTACAAGACCCTGACTGGTCTATTGCTTACTCAACATCGCCCACAATTCACAAAACACACATCCTTCTCGCTCGCCTATCACGCGCCTCTCACTCTCTTCTCGCACTCCTCTCGCACACTACTCGCGCACTTCACCGAATAAATTCCCCAATTAAATTCTCCAATAAACACTCCTTTTATAACCATATTTTCTCTTTGTAACTCCAGTTGTAACTCCTTTTGTATATATAGAGTAGGCATTTCGTCAAACACGTTACATGCAATGAATTGACACCATATTCTCCTACTATGACTGTTCGTCTTCTCGGTCATGACTGTTCATCTTCTCCTTTCATGACTGTTCATTTTCTCTTTGCATGTCTGTTCTTTTTCTCTTTGCATGTCTGTTTGTTTTCTATTTTAACAACTATTCGTTTTCTCCTTCCACAATTGTTCGTTTTCTATTTTAACGACTGTTTGTTTTCTCCACATGGGCATGCATCCGCTTCTTTCCACATGTAACGTCCATCTTACATGATTTCAAATAATTAAAGATTCCTTATAGGTCCATGTCACTATGCAGTCTTCAGTTTCACCATCCTGGTATTCAGTCGCAAAAATGCAACATGTCGCGATATCGTGACACTTTTGTTTCACTGCCTGCTTGGCATTTTTGAATCGCAAAAATGTGACATGTCATGATATCGTGACACTTTTGTTTCTCTACCTACCTAGCCTTTTCGAGTCATGAAAATGCGACATGTCGTGATATCATGACACTTTTGTTTCTCTGCCAACCTACCCTTTTTCAGTCACAAAAATGTGACATGTCACGATATCGCGACACTTTTCTTTCTCTGCCAGCCTGCCCTTTTTGAGTCACGAAAATGTGACATGTCACGATATCACGACACTTTTTATTTCTCTGCCTGGCTGCCCTTTTTGAGTCACAAAAATGCGACATGTCACGATATCACGACACTTTTTATTTCTCTCTCTTTCTCTTTGCATCGGACCGCAAAAATGCTACATGTCGCGATATCGTGACACTTTTTCTTTCTCTCTCTTTCTCTTTGCATCGGACCGCAAAAATGCTACATGTTGCGATATCGTGACACTTTTTCTTTCTCTCTCTTTCTCTTTGCATCGGACCGTAAAAATGCTACATGTCACGATATCACGACACTTTTTCTCCTTGCTCTTTTTCTTTCCTTTGGCCCGCGAAAATACATGTCACGATATCGCGACACTTTTTCTCCTTGCTCTTTCTCTTTCCTTTGGCCCACGAAAATACAACATGTCATGATATCGCAACACATTTTCTCCTTGCTCTTTCTCTTTCCTTTGGCCCGCGAAAATACAACATGTCACGATATCGCGACACTTTTTCTCCTTGCTCTTTATCTTTCCTTTGACCCGCGAAAATACATGTCGTGATATCGCGATACTTTTTCTCCTTGATTTTTTTCTTAGCTTTGGCCCGTGAAAATACAACATGTCGCGATATCGTGACACTTTTTCTCCTTGCATTTTATCTTCTCTTCTGGCCGCAAAAATGCAACATGTCACGATATCGCGACACTTTTTCTCCTTGCATTTTCTCTTCTCTTCTAGCCGTGAAAATGCAACATGTCACGATATCGCGACACTTTTTCTCCTTGCATTTTCTCTTCTCTTATGGCCGTGAAAATGCAACATGTCGTGATATCACGACACTTTTTCTTCGTGCATTTTCTCTTCTCTTTTGGTCACGAAAATGCAACATGTCGTGATATCGCGACACTTTTTCCTCTTTGCTTTTTCGCTTCTCTTTTGCATATGGGCCACTTTGGTCTTCTTGGACAACCTGTAACAACTTCACCCAAACATCAAAAACATCCTCATGAGATTTTAACTTCACTAGACATACTCTGAATAACCTCTGAACTCCTGTCCACTACATCAACCAATCTTTCTGATTGTGTTGACAACAATGACAATACTGTTGTTGCACCTTGCTCAACAATAATGTGATACCTCCCTATAACAATATGGTTGGTATGATAGTAGCAAATACAAGGAAACAATCTCAAGCTCAACCGACTCAACAATCTTAGTAGGAGATGAGTTCTACATCCTACCAACCTTCTAAACCATCCTTAGTTTTGAAGAGTACCTAAAAAAGGAGCACAAGAGTAGAAAACCCACCCTTAGTGTTGAAACCACAAAAAAGCCTCATTCGACATTCAACAATATTTAGCTAGTACCCCAACCAAAATTTCTCTCTTAGAGTTTATGCAAAATTCTATTCATAGGGAAGCCTTGTTGAAGCTTCTAAGTCAACAATTGGTTCCTAAAGAAATTTCCCCTAGTGATATAGTTGATGTTGTAGGTTCCCTTAGGATACATCATATAACATTTTCAAATGATGATATTCCTTCCTCAAATTTATGAGAGGATTATTCCATCTACATCAATTCATATTTTGGGGAAATATTTAGCAAGCGAATTTTGATATATAATAGTTCCTCCCTAAATCTATGCACCTTTCAATTTTTCTAAAATTTTGAATTCAAAGAGGAATATTTAATTAAATCTAATGTCATCATCAAAACTTTCAACAATGAGTCATAAGAGGCCTACAAAATTATATCCCTCCCCCTTAGGGTTAGAACTAAGATCTTAGATACCTTGTTTTATATGGTATCTTGCCCCACATATTTTAATCTCCTCGTTATATGCCCTTGTATTCATGCAATGAGGGTTGTCCCTTCTACTCTTCATCAAATTTTAAAGTTTAAATTCAAATATCAACTTGTCACAATCCCGAGGAACCCTCATCCATTCCAATATTGTTCAATGGTTGAGCAAGCTCAATCTCGTCTCAATTTATGTCCATCAATTTCCTTATCTCATGTCACCAAGCAACTTAAAATTTTATAAAATAAGTGAGGAACCACTAATCAAGTTTCATCACAAGATCAGGTCAATCCTTTTCTCCAAATTCCTCTTCTAGATTTATCCAAGCTGCCACCTTCACCTCAGACTATGGTTTTGCCTCATAAAAAGGGTGAAGTAGTACACATTGGCATGTGTACCTTTATCTACATAGGTATATCCTTCAAAGAAAAAATCCATGGTAGCAACCATCTTCCTGCAAAGTGATCTTTTGCCCATCATTCTCTATCCAATGATTACCCACTTCCTAAATAGATCTTGTCTAGTATAGGATATGTAGGTAAAGGTTTGAGGCTACAATAAAATGGTATTAAAAAACCTTTGGAAGTTGAGCTTTTGCTTGGAAGATGTGGCATAGGCTAAATTCCCAATAAAAAACAACCCTTACCAACTGGTGATGATCACCTTATTACCTATTCTAAATTTTAGGATCATCATGGCTTGGAGTGAAGTGATGAAGATGAGGGACCACCTTCTCCCTCAAATATATTGTTTTGTAATATGATAACATTGGTTACCTCTTGGATTATTTTGGTGATTCTTTTTTACAATGATACTCCTTTCAAGAACAAGGATATCCATAAGCTTTGTGCTAAGTACAAGATTCAACACAAGTGGTCAACTTTGTATTACCCTTAGGGTAATGGTCAAGCCAAAGAATCCAACAAGTCTTTAGTCAATATCCTTAATAATTTAGTTAGTAGGATCGATCAATACTGAGATATCCAAATTTATCCTATGGTAGATCATTTTAGCATTTTTGTCGCGAATTTATGCCCCATTCATACAATGCGTGAATTCAATAGAGCCAAATTTGTGGTCGCCCCTTATGGAGCATTATTTTAGATCCTTTAGGTTTGGGGGTAAATTTTCAATTTCAAACCCTTATTCTGCTTTTGCATGTTTCATTGAGGTCATAATATCATTGTTTGCACTCTATTTTTTGTACTATTTCATTCTATTGCATCTTGTCTTGTTCACTTCCAAAAGGGTCAACAATCACTTTTGTTTTCAAATGGTCAACTAAAAGGACCAAGGGAGATTTAATGTTGCACCTCCAAGCTCAATCACATAATGGCCTAAGCAGACCCCCAAACACTAATCAAATTTTATAGGGTTTTGTAAAGTTGTTTTACAAGTTGTGAAGTTGTTGGATATATTTGGATGCAAGTTAAAAGCTAGGGTCAACCACTAGATCAAGTAAGTTCCCTAAGTAAACTTCTTAGGCTATTTTTTGTTTGTTTGTTGTCTATTTCTATTCCACATTCAACTCATGATAAAATACAATACAAATAAAAAGAAAATTTAACTTTATTTTAGGCATTTGAAAGAGAAAAAACATATAGTTTGCACTTTAGGTTAAATCTATTTGTGCATTCTCTTGAACCCTTGCTAAAAATAAAAATATTTACTTTATTACAAGTTAGGGTTTTAGTCCTTATTGAAAATTAAAAATTATTCTAGGGTTAGTCTTTGCTTGCTTGCATCATTGTTTGTCTTGCATTGTTCTTTAATTCCTTTTAGCTTAGATATTAGAAAAGTCAAACATGGGTGCTTGCTCAATATACACATTAGAAATTTCCATACTAGACTTGGAGTGAGTTCTTAAACCATTCCTAGTAAACCCTTTTATCCTCAATCCCCAAGTGTAGAGAAATATAACATACTCCCATGGTCACCTCGACTCCCAGTAAATCTAAACGAGAATCGTATGCGATAGGGCAATTTTACCCCCTATATAGTTCCTTCCCATGGAACGAATCACAACTAATTTTTTAGAATCAACTCTAGTAGTAGAGGTTAGTTAGTACCTCACAGAAAAATGATTCTTATATCTCAAAGATAGGGTAATTTTTGGTAAATTAATGGGTCTTGGCCAGGGGATTCAGCTTTGAGAAAATGGTTTGATAGGAGTTGGAAGTCTCCCATAGTGATTCTATCATTTCCTCCCAAAGGTTTTTTCCTAGCCATTTTTTGTTCCATGGAGAAAAGAGATAGAACCCTAAAAGAGATCCCTTGGTTTATGGGAAGAGTAAGACTCTTCCTTACTTTCTAGTATGAATGCTTTGCACTTGGAAATATAAATTTATATCTAGTACCAGTATGGGTTAGCATTCATGGATTGCCCATTGAATTTTGGAAAATAAAAATCTTTAAGGTAATGGGCTACACTTTGGGAGAATTTCTTATTATTTCAAAAACTACAAAAGATAGATTCTTGGCTATTTATGCTTGGATATTGGTCATGATTGATATAAGTAAATCTTGACCAGAATCAATAATTCTTAAGTATGAGGATAATTTGTGGACCCAAAACATAGATTATAAAAATATATCTTTTAGATCATGAGGGAGGGCATATTGATAGATAATGCCCTAAGAAGATTCCAAAAGAAACATATGTAGAAAATCGCAAGAGAAACTTACAAATTAATACAGAAGAGGATGGTTTTCAACTTCAAAAAAATAGGTCTAAACAGATGAAAGAAAATAAATAGTGGAGACCAATAAGGAAGGATATTGGAAGAAATACCAATTCTTGTTTAGGATTTATTCTATGAAGAAAAATATATCAGAGCTTAGAGGACACAGTAGAATAGGTTCAAAATATTAACAAGGAACCATTTATTCAGTATGATTTTGATTTAAGGACAAACATTCTCGATGAACCTAAGGAATGTATCTCATCAAATTTTGAAAATTTTCTTGAAGTATCATGCACCATTCAGGAGAATAAAAGTGGTAGATAAAATGTAGTTTTAGATGTTAATACCTCTACCATTAATAAGGAAATACTAGAAAGTGAGCAAGATGAGGTAAAAAATTTCATAGTAGAGCAAAGAGAGGATATGTCTAATGAAAAATAAAATTATGAAATAATATTGAGGAATAGAATAAATAGACATACTTCTAATATGGGCAAGGAAAAAAGAGGAAAACCCTCAAATTATCAAGCGAAATCCAAAGAAGCAAGAGCAAATATAGAGAAAGGAACACAAACTAAGTTGTTTGAACTTCTCTTTACCAACTAGCAAAATGATATTGGTAATTTGGAGGTAATGGCAGTAGCCCCTAATGAGACATGATTGCCATATTATGGAATGCAAGGAGTGTTAATACCCTCTCAAAGCAGAGGTGTATTAGGGACCTCTATTTAAGTAATAATCCAGATATTATTTGTATCCAAAAACTAAAATGACAAAGGAAGAAGTTTCTAAAAATATGAAAGCAGTATGAGCAAGATGTGAATGGGATGTTATGGATTCTAAAGGAGTGACAAAGGCAATTCTAACATGTTGGAATTATATTAATACCTCATGTATAACCATTCATAAAACAAGACATTGGATAGCCTCTTTATTCACGTGTTACTTTAAAAACATATGTTTCATCCTTATCAATGTATATAGACCTACAACTCAATTAGGCAGATTTGAAGTATGGAGTGGGATTGAAGCCTTTATGAGAAGTAAATACCAAGAAACCCGATTCATGATCATAGGAGATTTCAATGCCATAACCAAGTTGGATGAACAATTTGAGAGAATTAGAAAATTAACATAAATTATGAAAGATTTCTCTACTTTTATTTATAATAATAATCTATAGGAGGTTGAGTTTGAAGAAGACAACTATACATGGACCAACAATAGGAGAGGCCATAACCTAATAGCATAAAAATTAGATAAATGCATACTATTAGATCATTGGATGGATGAAGGAACTTGTGGCTATATTAATACCTTTAAAAGTATTGGTTTAGATAATTGGCCAATAAGAGTTAAAATGGTGGTAAATAAACTAGAAAATATCATATTTAAATATGAGTGGATGTGGGAAGACCATCCTCAATTTGTTTATATGATAGCACAAACATGAAATTCTTTAGGAAATAGTGGGTTGTATACACTTGCTAATAAAATTAAATTAATAACATCTAGATTAAAAGAATGGAACAAGAACACTTTTGGAAATGTTTTTGAGAAGAAAGAAGAACGAAAAGATAAACTTTCAAAATTCCAAACAAATGGCCATAATAATCCAAACTCAAAGGAAATGGAGTTGCTTAGTGAATTTCATAATATTTTGAGTAAGAAAGAGAAATTTTGGAGATTAAAATTGAGACAGAATTGGTTAAAAGGAGATACAAATACAATTGGTTTCATAGGATGGCAATAGTACAAAAATAAACATCTAGAATTAGTAGAATTAAATAAGGAAAAGAGGTTTGGATTGAAGACCAGCATGAAATAAAAAAAGAAGTAAGGTTTTTTTACCAGAATATTCTAGGATAAAATGAGTTTGAAGTTCTTAACAATTAACTACTACAAGAAGTACCTTCAGTTATAATAGATGAAGACAATATGAAACTAATGGAGCCTATTACTTTGGGAGAAGTTCATTTAGATCTTTTATCTTTTGATAAGGATAAATCCCTAGGTCTAGGCTCTCTAAAATATTCTATCAACATAATTAGGATATAGTGAAGGATTTTTTATTGGTGGCAATGGAACAGTCTAGGGTAAAACAATACATTCCTTATAAATTAAATGAAACATATCTTATTCTAATTTCAAAAACAAAAGATGCAAAATTGTTTGATTTATTTAGGCCCATAAGCCTATGTATTATGGTATATAATATTATCTCCAAAATAAAGGTGAATCAATTAAGACCTCTATTAGACAAAATTACTTCAAAAGAGCAAGGAGGATTTAGGAAAGGAAGATAGATTTTGGACAGGTTCAGAATAGCTCATCAAGTTATGCATTTAGTAGGTTTAAGAAAAGAGAGAAAAGATTTTAAAAATTGATATGAGTAAAACCTATGATAGGATTAAATGGGATTTTATTTTTGAAGTATTAGAGAAGTTTGGATTTGGTAAAGAATGGGTCATATGAATTAAATCTTATGTCTCTATAGTTTCATATTCAGTGATGGTCAATGGGTTAGTAAAATAATCTTTAAAGCCAAGAGAGGTCTTAGATAGGGAGATCCTCTATCACTATACTTGTTCATTATTATGGTAGAGGTTTTAGGTAGGAACTTGAAGAAGGCTAATAAATATGGGATGATAATTAGTCTTAAGGCTAGTAGTAACATCAAAAATATCACCCATAAATAATTTGTAGATGATACAACCATTTTTGGGAGGGCAAATATAAATGAGGGCCAAATATTTGAATAACTTGTTAATAGAATATGAAAAATCATCAAGGTAAAAATTTAATAGGACAAAATCCAAATTTTACTTCTTAATCATCCCAACTAGAATCAAAGAAGGGATATGCAGGTTACTCCAAATGGAGGAGGCAAATTTGCTAGCAACTTATCTAGGGATGATATTATTTCAAGGGAGAATGAGGATAGAATTATGGAATCCAGTTATAAGTATAGTTTTGTGGTCAAGTTTACATGACAAAATGAAATTTCCTCTAGTGAAATGGACTAAGATGTGTGATGATCAAACTATGGGAGGTCTCGGTTTAGGAGTTCTTATGGATGCAAACTTAGCTCTTAGGGGAAAATTAATATGGATATTGTACAAAGAGAATCAAAGACAATGGACAAGAATTATTCTAACTAAGTATGTTGAGCCCAATGATCCAAGCTTAATATTTACCCTATTCTCACTTCCAAATGGTTTTTCTCTATGAAATGATTTAAAAACTCTATTGATCTAGTGATTAAAGGTCTAATATGGGTGGTGGGAACTAGAGAAAATATTTCTATTTATATGGATACTTGGTGTGATAAAAAAAACCACTCAATCTAGATCTAATTTTGAAACCATGGATGAGACTAATTCAAGACAAATATGGTGATAGGGTCCAAACATTATGTACAAGGATCAGGAAGGAAGATACAAATGGAAAGAACCTTTTTTTACAAGTATACAAGACATTGATGTTAGGAGGTAGTTGAACAGAAAGATAAGAAAAATAATTATTCCAAGGAGAGCCAATGATAAGCTAATTTGGGAGTTGAATAAATTAGGAGAATACATAACAAGAATTGGATATAATGTAAAGCACCAACAAATTAAAAATATCATAAGAATATGAAGAGATATTTGGAATAGCCTAAGCATTCCTAAAGTCAAAATGTTTGTTTGGCTAGTAGGTCATAGAAGAATTTTATCCTAGGATAACCTTATGAAAAGGGGTTTTCATGGCCCCTCACAATGTGTTCTTTGTAAAAGGGAGGAGGAGAGTATATACCATCTCTTGGGACATTGATCAATAGTATAAAATCTATAGAAATGTATTCTTAATATGTTTTGTAAATGCTTGATGATGAATGGAAGAATTGAAGAATGGTTAAAGCAATGACAGAGCACTTTTAAAAGTGAGGCTTTATAGACAATCTAGGATAGATATATTGGTACAAAAACTATCATCGGATGAGTGGGGTCGCGCCCATCGATTCTCGACCAACATTGAATTGTTGCCTAGCTCGGGGAGGTCGACTCCTTCGGTTCCAACTACCTATGTCATAGAGGGGGAAAGGGGGAAAGGGAATGAAAAAGAAAGCAAAGGGATTTCATAGCAAAAACTAACAAGGATGAGGTACGAATACATCAAGATACACTCGTTCGATGTTGTCGATGCAAACAACAACATATCACCTAATAAATCAGCTCATCCTGTCCTTCTCGTTTAACGCAATGGGCAAGGGAAAATTCTAGAACCAGTAGGAGGGTGTATGAAATATGGATAGTATAATTAGAGTTATCCCACCTGATTGTATTTAGAAAAAATAAATCCCAAGGCCTAGGGATGAATGCAAATTCCAGAACCACCCAGCCAGGCCCACGAAATGTAGATAACATAATTAAGTGAACAAGCTTAGATGACTATCACAAAAATAAACATCCAAACCTAAGAAAAAATAGAAGCAAAAAAAGATTGAGATACCAAACAATGATATATTATTATTTACAAGGTGAATAAGAACTACATATGAATTGTAAAGGCCACATAGTCGCCTTTTGGAATGGTGAGCATTCCACTATTTATAGAAGATTTTTCAATACATTCAAATTCAAGCATTAATGGCATTCAGTAAGAAGAATCATTCTAGAATGACTAGAAGATCTACTATCATGCTTTTTTTTAGAAGAATGTTGGCTATATAAAAGAATTTAGATGGATCTGCATAGATCTGGGTCCTTGATCACTTCTTTTGGTCTTGTTTAACTAAATTCTTATCTACTCTATCATTTTGAGTGCTTGGAAAGTCTAGTTGATTACTGTAGGCCCCATGTACTTCCAAGTGCTCTTTATCAGTTTGTACCAGGACAACTGCAATTATTAATTATCTAGCTTGATCCTTTCGAGGCCTTCCTTTTTATGTCAGCCATGGTTAGGGATGCTCCTTCATGCGTCACATTTTATTGTCTTCCACTCAAAACATCTTCATGGGGATGGAATATTAGACTCAAAAATTTAATGTTGCTTTCCCAAAATTCCATCTAAATTTGTGGATGGGAACTTGGGACTTGTGACCATTGTGCCATGGTATGATTATTTCGTATGAGTATTTGGGATCCCAATATTCCACATAAAGTTAGGGTAGGGATTTGGGATCTTCTTTTTAGCATGGCCCTACCCATTCATCTGTTGGATCCCAAACTTGCAGATTTGTTCTATTATTCAGCCACTTGGTCTCTGAAATTCATCTTAACCGTCAATGCTTCAAAAATTGGATGACTCTAAGATGTCATCATCCTCAAATGGAGGAGTGGGTGAGGAGACACAAAATTTCACCCACAATATCAAAAGATACGATACTTTGGATTGTTTGGATAGAAAGGAATATAAGAATATTTAAAGGAAAGAAAAGTCACTCAATCCCTAATATGGAAGCAAAGAGCATTGATAGATGGAGTCAAGTCATCAAATGAAAGTATAATGTTGGGTATAGGAGAAAAAAAAGAAGGCAAAAATATAAAGTGGAAACCACCAAATGTGGAGATGGTCAAATTGAATTTTTATGGAGCATCTAAAGGAAATCCAGGACGAGTAGTAGAAGGAGCAATAATTAGAAATAATAGATGAGAGATTCTGTCTCATCATGCTTTCAATAGTGGATTTAAGACAAATAATGAAGTTGAAGCTTGGGCAACTTTGGAAGGGTTAAAAATATACAAACAAATGAAATGGAATAGAGTATGGATGGAAGGTGATTCACTCATAGTAATAAATACAATTTTGAGGAAAGTAAAGGCTCCATGGAACATACAAGAGATAATTATGGAAATTCAATACCTTACTATAGAATTTGAAAAAATTAGGTTTACACATATGCTAAGGTAAGGAAACAAATGTGCAGATAGGCTAGCCAATAGAGGGGTTTTAATTGAGTATCATGAAGTTAAATTCTCTTTTCCATGGTTAGAGGAAGTAGTAAGTTTAGCTAAAGTTGACAAGAAAATATTTACTATCTAAATAAAATAACGATTAAGATTTACATTAATATTTTTCATTGGTAATATTTGATTTATTTTTATAAAACTATTTATTACAATTTTTGTGGTTGCACTTAGTGCAATGTTTTGGAAATATTAATCTACTAAGATGCAATGCATAGATAGTAGAGGTGGAGTTTTAGTATTCTGAAGGATGTTGTAGTTCAATAAGGATGCCAAATTTTGGAATATTTATATTCACTCAAAAAATTGAAGAAGATCCAAAAAATGAAAATCAAGGATTCAAACATTTTAGGAAAAATGATGTAGGCCTCTAGTTATAGCATCTCAATTGAAATAAGAATTGAATATATTTATAAAATCTCAAGCCCTGGAGGTGAATTTATGACTTGTCAAGGGTGGAGGACCCGAGTACAACCCTTTGTTCTCTAGCAAAAAAAAAACTATATTTTTAAAATAAATTATGTACATACTAGACCAAGGAATTGTCATAGCCTCTAATTTATTTAGAATAAAACCCAATTAATTCCAATTAACCATTTTATAAATGATAATATGATTTATTTTGATTTACATAGTTAACCTTGAGAGGTCTTTCTTCAAACCGCATGAATATTAAGGAGAAAATTGTAAATAGACATGTCACACAAAAACATTTGAAAGATCCTCCTCTATTTTTATGATAATATTAAAGTCTTACAACTAAAGCTTATACTAATTCTAAGTTCATATGTATCTTTTCTACATTTTACATTAAAAAGACACTGATTGAAAGGGCCCAAACCCTAGTTCCTTCATACCCTAAGGAAACAATAAATTCTTTAAAAAAATAGAAAAATCCTTATTTCAAACCAAGATTATGCAAATATAAAAATTTTACTTATATTTTTGTTATAAAGAAAGAGAAAAAATAATAAGAAAATCCTCTGATTTCGCTACAAAAGAACGAAAAAAGCACAAAATCAAATAATACAATCAACCTAATATTTATCAAGGTCATGGATATCCCTTCAATCTACTAGCACAAATGCATATGTCAAGGCAAACTATAATGGATATTATATATATCTTATAGGGTATCTCCCTCTCCTCACCCTCAATCTCAAAGGGATCAATGCACATGACATAGTAGGAATTTAC
Source organism: Wollemia nobilis (assembly GCA_028583015.1). Classification (NCBI taxonomy): domain Eukaryota; kingdom Viridiplantae; phylum Streptophyta; class Pinopsida; order Araucariales; family Araucariaceae; genus Wollemia; species Wollemia nobilis. The sequence goes on from JAQPPZ010003204.1 coordinate 3,309,483, forward strand.
TCTAAGGTGCTTCTACATGATTTTCACAATTGGATTCAAGTCCACTACCCTTTCATATGATAAAATCCTCCTCCCCACTATCATTCTAAGGCTTCTTGATGCTCTTTCCTTTAGAAGCGTAGTAACCTAGATCTAGCACAATTCACAACAATACTTAATTGAACTTCTATACTAAATGAGTTTCCTTTAGCTTGGAATACATCATTTCATGCATGAGGGAGGCCTTCCATTAGAAAAGTAGTGCCCTATGACCTCATGCTTTTACCACTAATAATAATTGATGATGTTTTGAAATTTCAACCAACATCCTTTTATTTTCTTGAATCCACTCTTTATCTATTTTGAAATTATTATATGATGGAAAATAACATCAGATCCACTATCTTCACACATGTCAAAATCCTCCTCCTTATTGTCATCTTAAGACTTCATGTCATTTTTGTCTCAAGAAACTTAATGGCCTAGATTGAACACATGCCATAATAATATAGAAGTAAATTTTTACACCAAATGAGATTCCTTCAATTTTAAATATATTACGCCATGTATTTGACAATGTAGTGCCCTATAATATCATGCTTTCCAAACCGATAATAATTGGTGATGTCTGAAGGCTCCACTAGTATTCTTTGTATGTTACCCTCTTTAATATACTTATCCTCTATTTTGAAATTGTTATATGATGTAAAATAATATTTACCTAAGATTTATCTAATTATCATCATAGTTGGTTTTCATTGGTTAAAAGTTCTTTTGGTAGGACCTATTATTTTGACATAGTACAATTTGACCAATTCATCCAAAAACTTAGGATATCAAGAGAGCATCTTCCCTTAGAGGTTAGGTTCAACAAATAGTTCAAGGGTCCCACACTTCAACTAAAGACAAAATATAGTCTCCCCAACTTGAGAGGAACAACTACGAGACACAATATAGAGAGGGAAATTCCTTATCGAAAGGGTCAACAATCAACCACAATCAAGAGGGTGTAGGATGATGATCAAATATATCCCGTTGTGATAGCCAATGTTTTGACATAGTACAAGTCGACGAGTCCACCCAAAAGTTAAAGCTATTAAGAGAATATATTTCTATAGAGGTTTGGTTCAATAGATAGGTCAAGGGTCTCACATACAATTGAAGATAGATTAACATCTACTCATGGTTATATCCAAAATAGAATCCTAACAATTAGTTAAAAGTAATCTTCTTTAAATATTATTATAATTCAACCATCAATATAAAGTATATTTATAATTTATATTTTAAATATAATATATTGTATAATTTAGTTTTAAATATTTCTTACTTAAATATGTTTATAATATAAACATCTATAAACTAGGGCTCTTATAATTGAAATTCAAATCCATTTTGTTGTTGAATTAATTCAATGTACAACTGGGACCACCCTCCTCATGATTCAAACTTGGGTATCCTAGATGAGAGTCCAAAAACATGCCACTATGACTTCAAAAATAAATCTTTAAAGTATGTTTGTGATTCAACTAAGTAGCTTAACGGTGAAGAATTTGGAACTCTGAATAGAGGTCCAAGGTTTGAATCCTATATGAGTACGATTGTATATCATGCCTCAATAATTGTATATTGGGTAAAATGAGGGTTGTCTTATATATTGCCTATGGTCTCATGGATGTGAAAAAATACTTTACCCTTTACCCTTTTTTAAAATTTGTTATAAATAAATGCGGATTAAAATCCAACCTTCTCCGTAGAATAAATATATATTTTCATTAAAAAATATTTTTTATTACTTATAGGCAAGTAAGAAAGCTACATTTTTGGCTCTTCTAATCAAGCAAGGCTTTCATATAGGAATTAGAGTTGTCAACATCAATATGAAGTATACTATAGAGATATTCCCTAGTCTTTTGTGTCCATCATCAAGGAGGATCTCCATAACAAGCCAAATCCCCATATTCTAAAGCCCAATTTTCCATATAATCTACGATCTTATTTTATTCTCAAGAACATGAAGAAACTCTACTATTATGAATTTTAACTAAAAAATGTGTTGGTTTTTTAAGCCTTACTACCACAAAATATCATAGAATATCACACAAGTCCCAATATAAAATAGTCACAATATTAAAGGTCAAAGTAATAATATAAGAGTAGAATAATATATGAGAAAATTAATATGTATAAAGGCTTATATAATACAAAAATAAAAAATTACTTATATACTTAAATATGAATGTAAATAGCTTGAATCATTCATGAACTATGCATGAAAAAAACTCACAATATTAATTGTTCAAAAATCTGTATGCAAGCTTTAGTACTTTCCTTCCTATTACAATTAATATCTCAAATGTTCATCCTTTGACATCTTCTCATTGATTATTATCTCCATAATATAGTAATAGTAATGTGACTCTTCAAGTGATTGACTATTGCTCTCCATACGTCAAGTCTCATGAATCTTGGCTTATCATCTTACCACTTGCATACTAGATGGATACTTGACTCTAATACACTTGCACACATGACTCTTACACTTCTACCTACACTCATAATATAGGACACTTGTGTACATCCTCACATTACATATTTTCACTCTTACATACATGATACTTGTGCATATTCTCTCAATCTACACTTTCACTCTAACTTACATGACACTTGTGCATTTCCTGCACATTGACACTTACATAAAATGGGAAATATAAATCACACTATAAACTATAGACTCAACCCTAATCTATTACATATTTACAATTTTACTTTGAAGGTACAGGGTACATTAACATATACCAAATAATACAATATTCCTCAACAACACATGTATCTTGTCAATCACCCTTTTTAACTTCCAATCCTAAGAGGTCCTAATGGCCATCTTTGGTTGATTAATGGTTACTTGCAAGTCTGATTCTACTTGTATTGAAAACCAACCAATACTAGGAGCTTCTTGAAGGCCATGAAGTATAGCACACATGTCTACTAGATTATTAGGAAGGACACTAAGATTCTCTATAAAAGTAAAAGCATGAGTACCATCCAAGAGTCTTCCTATGCCTCCCATGCTTGCCCTTTTTGTGTTACCTCTTGATGTTCCATAAATGTTGATATCTCTCCATACCTCTAGGAGGAATTTTACATGGTCCATACCTATGAATATATGGACCCTATGAGTGCTTACATCTCCATCCATCCATAGGGAGTTGAAACTTAGAGAGTATATTGTGCCACTATTGAGATACCATGGAGGGAGGATTCAAAGTATTTAGGGTTGTTTTCATGATATTGGCTACAATTTTTCCCCAAATATGTTGGACATTATTGTGATTCACTTTAAATATTATTTTATTCCTTTCTTTCTAAATATTCTAGAGCATCAAAGAGATGCTAACCAAGGCCATCTCTTTCATTGAGTTGTCCAAACCATTCATCTTGAGCCAAGTCCTCTATGCTTGCTTGAGGGAGGTGAATTGAAGGAGTATTAGATATAAAAAAATTGCCAAGCATTTCCATAATTGAATGGTTAGGGTATATAAAAAAATATAGTCCTAGGTCTCATTCTCTATATAAAATAGCTCATATTTGAACAAACTAAAAAAAGCATACTTCATCAACTGGTCTCCTAGAAGAACCCTCTTGTGAAGAAGGAGCTAAATAAAGAGTCTCACTTTAGGCCAAGTCGAGTGTTGCCAACATTGGTTGAATACACCATTGAATGGATTATCTCCATGGTGAGTTAGGGATGAGTATCCTAGAGCTACAATATACACACCATTAGAATATGATCCCCATCCTAGACTATTTTTGTTTTTCAACCAAGATAGTGATTGGCTTTTAAAAACTTGATGAATAGCCTCCTTGATAGCCTCCATTATCAGGATTGGCTAGTCCCTTACTGGAATCCAAACTCTATCCTTTGTATTCATTTCCACATAATTTATGTAATAGTGTGATATCTTTATTCATCATTGAATATGGAGTTATTCCATAAGGTGATGAGGATATCATTGTACCTTAGGCTTATCCTTAAGCCTAAGATATTTCTTGCCTTGTATTCATGTGAGGCATAGTATGCCCACATTAGGATTTGGCTTGTTAGTAGTTAGGATGCATTGGTTATGTTGTTGAGGTTGTTCTTATCTCTAGCATGATACTATTTTGTTTGCATCTATGTTGTTACATGTGGTTGTCCTTGGATAGAACATTATTGCAGTTGGTTGTAACCCCTATAACTCCCTTGATTCTCTATTTTGTACTATTTAAGCATTCTACATAATGGATAATATAGCTTCACATTGATTTCCATATCATTGGTATCATAGAAATAGGAGAGTTATCAAGAAGGTGTGGTAAGGTTACCAACTTTGTTTGCTACTTAGGTGCTTAGTTTGGGTCATTGCCAACTAGAGAACACATTTCATGGCTAAGTGCTACATTGGATTATTTTAGGACAATTCGTAGCAACCTTGTGTGAATATCAATAAGTGATAGAGGTTTCTAAATTACCCCTACACTAGATACCTCTATAAATATCATCAGAGAGTAGCCCAGGTCTTGTGACATTATGAAGAACCAGACTTTCCCTGAGAAAGGCAATAATAATTTTGAATATGAGGCTTTGTCGTTCAATAAAATAGTATTTGAGAAGAGATATTAGAGGTTTTGTTGACCAATCAAAGTATGCACAAGATTTTAGAGGTTTAATCTTAGAGTTTTTGGAGGTTTTTTTTGGCCTGATCAATTTTCCTTATTAGATCAAAAAATGTTTCCTTTCCCTACCACACTTCCTTCCCTCTCCCTTTCCTCCTTGCTTGGTCAGTCATATTATCGATCAACATCCTTGCCCAACCAACCCTCATGCCCAACCAACGAAGGCATCGGTTACCCCTTCCCCCTTCTCCCCCACATCTACCTCCCTTCTCGATCCCCTAGTCCCTTTTGGGCTCACTCTTGATGTTTACCCCCAGTTGGTAACTGCCCCTGATGCAGGTAGAGCAACTAAACCAAAAAACATCCATAGGAATGTGTTCCCTCTTGTAAAACTCTACCATCCATAGAAAACCAAAGCTAGTAGGTGATGAATATTCTCTTCAATATTAATCTCATCCATCCATCTTATAGTAGATTATTGATTGATCACTATAGTCACCTATCCAATTCCAACTTGTAGATTGACAATTAAAGAAAAAATTAAACCAATCCCTAAGGTTTTTATTTTGCCCAATCACATCAAATATACCCAAATCCTAACTTCTCACCTAATCAAAGCATGCCACATGGCATCGTCCATGTCTCTTGATGGAAATCCATAGCATCCAATAATTTACAAACACATGGCAGTAAGAGGTTCATTCTGGTAATTTTGGTAGGAAAGCTTTGCATAGGTGAATTTCATTTTTTGGTTTTAGGCCTCCCTTAAGTACCACATTCACTGTGATATGACTTGAAATATGTTTAAAAGTGTGGAGGCTACCTTCTTGCAGTAACCACCATCTAGTGGTCACGTAGACACTACATCCACACCCGTATCTGCTTGGCCAAGTGTTTACACACATTGGTGGATTGGCGTAGTCATGCATTACAGTGTGACAATATACTAGTATATTTTAGACTCATTGACTTCAACTATTGACTATAGGACTATTAATTTACAAATTATTAACCTTCGTTGACTCTAGCATAGTTGACTAGCCAACATCATTGACCAAAAATAAATGTTTGCAGTAAGGAGAAATTATTTTTGCCTCAATTTCAATTTATTTTTGCCTCCACAAATTCATTTTTTCAAATTAAGGGTCAAAAATATTTTTTTCTTTACCACTTCAAATTGAAGGGTAGAAGTTGCATTTACACAAATTGACGTAATCTTGAAAGCATGAAATTTTACCCTTTATGTAATTTGGAAGGAAAAAATTTGTCCTTTAAGCAATTATACATTAGGAAACTCTCAAATTTGTTCCTAATAGCTTCCTAGACATTATTGATCGAGGTAGGGCACCATGTTGTCTATCTAGGATAACTCTTTTGAAGAGATGGAGCAGCAACTCAAAATGATTGTTGTTAAACTCTAATATATTCAAGATTCCCCACTAGAAAAAGAAATGACAACAAAAGAACAAGCATTTTCTAAAGCAATAATTCTTGCTACCAAAATAAAAGAAATCGTTAAAGAAAAAATTGAAGCAACACCTAGAATCGAACTAGAATTTATGGGCAAAAAGTCCATTATTTTTCCATTAGATAATGCTACTAATATAGAAGAAGAAATTACCAAAGAAACTACTAAAGTAGTACCTGGAATTGAACTAGGATCTATGGGTATGGAACCCATCATTCTTCCTTTGGACTATACTGCTATTAATGATGAAAGTGCAAAAATATTTGAAGAAATCCCCATTAATGCAGTTGAAGATAAAGAAATTCTTACTACTATTTCCCTAATAGAATATTATGAAGAAGAAGAGGCAGAACCTACGTTAGAGCTCCCCATTCAATTTGCTTTGCCATAACTAGTTGATTCAGTGACTTTGCACCCTACGTTGCAGCCATCTGATTCATAGGATATTCTTTATGCCCTCAAATCTTCTTAGGATAGATCACTCTCTTCTTTGGCCATCATAAAAATACCATGTTTTCCATGTCTGAATGGGGTGTACTAATGATAAATAAGTCCAATGGCCTAGGTATATCACCTCCTTGGATATAACCACCACCCTCATTGCTTGTTGACTTCTCCTTATTGGAAATCTACTTTGGATATTGAGCCTATCATCAGCCACCCAACAAATGTGGTACCTTACTTCCAGCTTTTGCTTGATACAGATAAATTTTTTGACATGATGAATCATCACACACGATAGGGGTCTTCCACCTCATACCTTGTCGTCCATCACGATCAACTTCTACAGATGGTTCATAATTTTCTAGATTTGTTGAGAGCACTAGGGTCTAATGCTTCTATGATTTGGAGGAGTGATGAGGATATCATTGTACCTTAGGCTTATCCTTAAGACTAAGATATTTTTGACCTTGTATTCATGTGATGCATAGTATATCCATGTTAGGATTTGGCTTGTGAGTATTTAGGATGTATTAGTTATGTTGTTGAGGTTGTTCTTGTATCTTGCATGACACTATTTTGTTTGCATCCATGTTGTTACAAATGTTGTCCCTACATAGCATATTATCGCAATTGGTTGTAACTCTTATAACTCCCTTGATTCTCTATTTTGTACTATTTAAGCATTTTGCATAATGGATAATCTAGCTTCACTTTGATTTCTATATCACAAGGTCTTTCCATTCTAGAAATTATTGAGACAATGGAGGTGAACCATCCCAATCGTCTATCCAAAAAATTTCTTGATGGTCATTCCTCACTATCCAAAGTAATTATGATTTGATAATTGATTCTCCTATCTTTAGTACCTCAATAATTGGAGATCCTCATTGAGGAAGTTGATATCTAGAAAAACTTTTAGAGCTCAAATTTCTATCCTTGGCTTTCAATATCTAGATTGATTACCCATTAGGGGAAATAATTAATCATCAATATAATTTTGTTATGAAGGCTAAGTTGTTTTAACCATTGGTTGGAGGTCCAAACCTCCCATTTTTTTGGAATATATAGCTGATCCCACTTCACTAGATTCCACTTAGGGTTTGTTTTTCCCCACTCCATAAGAACCTTTGATTTATTTTGTCAAACTTTCTTAATATATCCTTAGTAATACTTAAGACTGAGGAGATATAGATGGAAATAGATTGTAAAACTAATTTAACCATAGTGAACCTACCTCTAAGGAAAAATGACTGTTTGGTCAAGTTATTTAACCTACTCTGTATATTATCTATCAACCACCCCCATTCCTCCTTTTTTTTTTTAGCCACCTTTAATTAGACTCCTAAATAAGATATTAAAAAAGATGCTCGCCTAAAATTCAAAATATTTAGAAATGTGATATCCACTCTAGTAGTTCAATGAAATAATATGATCTTAGGATTTTCCTCATTAATAAGGTGTCCCATGGCTATCAAAAAAGAGGTTTAGAATTATTTTGAGTCTATATGCTTCCAATGCAGTAGCACAACCCATCAACGTCGAGTCATCTACAAATTGCAAGTGAGAGAGTGAAGAAGTTGTTGAAGCACATCTAATTCCTTAAAAGGTTTTTTTATTCCCTTCCTTAGAAATAATACAACCTAGATATTCTACCAAAATAATGAACAAATAGGAGGAAATATGATCCCCCTATCATAGTTCCTTGGAAATAGTGAATAAAGGAGATAGACTACCATTTATCAACACAACATAAGAGATTAAGAAAATAGTGCCTATAATCCAATCCACCCAATATTGAAAGAAGCTAAACTTCCTCAAGATTTGTAGGAGAAAATCCCAGTCTACCTTGTCATAAGCCTTGGAGAGGCCCAAATGGATAAACATGGAGGGGGTTTTTATGACTACATGGAGTAAAGGGTCTCTTGGGCAAGAACTATTTTATTTACAATTTGTCTTCTTCCCAAAAATCCTCCTTCCTCTAGCGATATTATCATCAGGAGGAAGGATTTCAACCTTTGAGCTATCATCGTTGTAATGATTTTAAGAAGACCATTATATAGGGCTATCATTTTAAAGCTAAAAATTTAATTTTCCTCTTGGGACTTAAGTATGAGTACAATATAGATTTTGTTGATTTTTTCAAAACTGATTTTTTCACCCGCACTTTGTATACATCAAAAGTAGATCATCCTTGAGTAGGTTTTATAATTCTTGGAAAAACACAATGGGGAAACTATATGGACTAGATGTTTTCCTTTTTCATCTTAAAAACCACTTCCTTTACTTCCTCCATAGAGACTAGTGTAGTCAATACCTCATTACCTTCATTCTTAATAAGGGAAGGGATTCCTTGTAGAATTTCCTCTTGAGCCCTAAGGTCTAAGAGGACTACAAAGAAAAGTTCCTAAAAGTAGTTAGTGGTGATTTTATTCATCCCAACCCAAGAGTAAATCATATCCCTGATGTTGGTCTTTAGGGAGGGCATAAAGTTTGAGGCTCGTCTGTCCAGAAGAGATTTATGGAAAAAATTAGAGTTTTTGTCCCCTTCCTTCAACCACTGGATCTTGGATTTTGTTTTTCATAAGATCTCCTCCCTCCTTTACCATTTCACTAATTTAGAAGAGACCTGGATTTCCTATTTTCTGAGTTCCTCTATAAGTCCCAAGAATCAAATTTGAGCATTCATTTGTTCCATTTGAAAATCTAAACCTACTTTTTGAACCCTCACAACGCTAAAATACAGCTAATTCTATTCCTTAATTTTGGTTTTGATGAATTGTAACTTTATAAAGCAATACATCTAGATGTCGTATCTTAGGTTTTTTTCCTCCACCACTTAAGAACTAATGGCCTAAAGAAAGTATCTCTAAACCATATAAAGTATAATTTAAAGGGTGAGTAACTTTTATTAGACTACCAGAGATCTAGCAAAATAGGCTAATGGTATGAACCTACATTATTAAAGATAAAATATTTTAGAATTACTCCTAGAGATAGATCATTCAAGATTACAAACCTGCCCCAGTGATCCAATATGCATGTAGGTCCTTATCGTTTGTTCTTCCATGTCATCTATCTATTGTTGAGCTTAACATAAATCAAGTGGAGATACCTCAAGTGCTAATGCATTAAATTAGTCATAGTATCCAATGTTCTCATTCATCCTATATTTTCATCTAAGGATGGTGTTAAAACCTCCTCCTAGGATAATTTGATCATTGGAGAATTAGAGCTTGAGGTGTTGAATATAATTCCACTACATTTGTATGTCCTCTTTAGCAATGACTATATATATGTTGATACATAGGATTTGTTGGTCCTTTTACTTCCATTTTTCCTAAAGTCCAAGGATGTCCTAGCTTCCCACAATCGTATGCACCACAAATTCCTTTGGATACCATAGAAAAGAGAGCCCATCCGACACTCCTTGAGAGCTGAGAGATTCTACCCAACCCATGGGCCACTATTTATCAACCACTTTCTCCATATCATCTTTGGCTTATTTATTTGAATCATCCTTCTAATTTCATCGTGTTTAAGGTATTGTCCCTTATCCCCCTTATGTTCCATAAAAGTGAAAGCATGAGATTTCGAAAGAAAAACAGTAATGAGATGCAATATAAACAAAAACTAACTTGATGCATGAAATAGGATGAACGTAATCAAATCAAGACCAAACATAAAGAGAAAGTAGGAGCATAGCCCTTTTATATTAATTCCAAACTCGGTTACAATCCATCTCCTCCCATTTTAGGGGCTAGGAGTGTTAGCATGTTTTGGTTACAATCGTGATCAATACTCCTTTCGCATGCCCACATTTGAGATGGGCGGGCCAAAGTGTTGCCGCCGCTTATGCTGATGAATCCTCACTTCTCATTGCTCCTCCTGTGTTCAAAGAAACAACAAAGGCATTAGTAGCACCTGCTACAAATAGGAAAAGTTTGTTCTTTGAAATTAATAAAAGATGCATGTAAAAGATTATCGAAATCAGTGAGTAAAATGAATCTAAATCACCTACAAATCTGATAGAGACCAAAAGACCTTACCAGAGGGCCACCGCCATTGAAACAGTCAGCCAATTTGCATTCAACTAGAATTCGTCCCTGGGCAGGACGAATTCTGTTGTTATTCGTCCCTGGGTGGGACGAATTCGACTATGTTAGGAAAGCTGAAGTGATACCATCTAAATGTCAAACCTCGAGGTCTCCAAAACACCTGTAGACAAAGGGATTAAGTAATTGGGGCCATTTTGGGACAACCCAGATGGTCGGATTCTCCCAATTTGGCCTCTATCCACGGGAATTCAACGTTGCCACCTGCAAGTTAGTGAGGGCCACAAAATCGACAAAGCATGATAATATTTGATAAATGTCTTCTGAAATCAAGATTGTAAACTATCTAAATAGCATAGAGTGTAATGTGAAATGAATAAATGACAGAAAGAAAATTAGAATGAAACTTAAAAGGTGCGGGGTGCCCGAGTGGGCCACCCACCATTGGAACTTGATTTCAGCACCAATCCACTAGGGATGGGCCCAAAATCTCCTAGATTGGGTTGTCGACAAATTGGTGGATTAAGGTGGTCGAATGTTGGGTTTAGGTCCAGATCCACACTTCCAAAAGCCACCCAATAACCTCTCTTGCGAAAGAGATTAATGGATGTGAAAGGGTGAATCGAAAAAGGGTGCAATAGGGTGTTCAATTTGGCAGCACTTCGTTGCTTGAAAATGCCTCCAACCTATCCTCATTTGGGTGGGAAATTCCATAATTTTATAGACCCAGGGGGTATCTTTGGAGGGGCATGCAGGGATGCCATGTGGCGGCCATGCCTTCCCAAGAGGGAGGAGACTCCTCCCTGACTTGGGCTTCCATGACTGCCTTTGTGACAGTCCTCTAACTGCCAATCTACCCACCTACACGTGCATGCACGAAAAGAGGCAATAATTGATTGTCCTCAGCTGCCACTTGGTGGCATTCTTCTTTTTGCCCGTTAAACCTAGAATTCATTCTAACCAAAGACGAATTTAGAATTCGTCCCTGGGTGAGACAAATCCCAGTTAGAATTCGTCCCTGGGTGAGACGAATACTGAGCAAAGTTTTTGAATGTGCCAAATTGCCTTTTGACCTTACAAAATTGCTATGAAAGTGGTTAGGACCACTGTTTAACCTCTGAGGGCTACCCTGGGGGCTGTGTGTGTCAAAGCGATAAGTGTTTGCAGTCACATAATCAGATTGGTGCTGTTTTGGTGTCTACAAAAAGGAGTCTCATAAGGAAGGGTGGGTTAAGATTTTGGTGATAGGAGTCATCTTAACCTCAAATATAAGAGTTTCTCCTTCTTTTCTAGGTGGTGTTGATTGGTATTACATTCCACTTTTTTATTGGTGTTCATCTTCATTTTCTTGAGTTTTTCCTGTTGTAGACCAGATGGATTTTGGGCAAGTTCACTTTTATGATCCTTTGTGTATACCACCAAGGCCTTATTAAGGGAGGTCAAGGTATCTCCTACTTTAGGTTGAGAAATCCTATGTGTTTCAAGAGTATATTTCTCTTCTTTTTTTGCTCCTCCTAGCTTCATTTTCCTTTGCTAACCTTTGTGGCTTAGGTTTGTGTCCATTTGCATGTTGATCTAGTTAGCTATTTATGGAGGTACCTATTCCATTGATTTAGACTGGGTATTTTATTAAAGAATTGGCTCCACCATCATTTTTATCTCTAATTGATGATCTCCCATAATTGAGTCTTCATTAGTAAAATGAGCAAATTTTTTGTTTGGTGTCTCATTGCTTTCAACATCTTTTTTTTTTTAATGTGATTTCCTTTTAGGTTCTTGAAAGTCTTTGACCTTTTCATATACCTTCATTTTCTTTGAGCACTTCTATGGACAATATCTCACCATATGCCCATACTCGTGGCATATCCAACATCTAAATGAGATATTTTTATAATCAACTTTTTGCTCCCAAGCTTCATCCTCTGTTTGTAATATATATTTTTAAAAGGTTTGCTAAGGTCCATTGGGACACATATTATGACATATTTCATTTGGTCAAAACTATAAGTATTATCAGCCACCATCATAAAAATTCTCAAAATGTTGCCAATTATTGCAAAATATATGAGGTTCTACTATTTAGCTAGTATCCCAAATAACCTAACCCAAACAGGGTCCATAGAAGGCATTTCCTTCTTTGTGTAGAACTTAATATACCAAAGTTTCATAAACAAGCCCGCACTCTTCCAAAAAACCATGACCTTCCTTGGAAAACATGTTTTTAGTCCTCTTTACATTTGAAGAGTACTAGGAAATAACCATTGGGATAGAGCATGATCTAAAATTCTCCCTTAGTTCACCAATTCCTAGATGCCCAATCCCTAAAGGCTGATAATTGGGGTCTAAATCCCATGAATCTGTATATCAAACCTTTCATTTCCATATCCTCTATGCCCATTTGAAGGTCTACCTTTTTTAGCTAAACTATTGGGAAGCCATTGATCACTTTCATGCTTCCATTGACATTCTTCCTAGGGTCTATATGTGGCATTCTCAGAGGTTTGTGGGGAAACCTGGCAGTGGCATCACTTAAGCACCAGATTTCAACCAAGCATTTATTTTCTTAATAGAAATACAATTGATTTCAACCTTAGGGTAGAATATAATACCTATTTCTAAATAATCCATTTAATATAAAATTATCTCATATTTTAAATTACTCAATTTTAGGAAATTCTATATGTAAACAGTTTGAACTAAAATTTTAGGGAAAACTTTAAATTCCATATTCTTAGCCCTGCTACAAATTTGTATACATGAAACATTAAATTTTTTGAATTAGTCCACTAATTGAATATGGTGTTTTTGAGATCAAAGAAGAAAAGACAATACTTAATTAGTAGTCTCCATATGTTATAAATTAAAATTCAAACTTCTATTTTTATAGAAGGCCTAGATCATACATGTAACTATTCCAATTGTATAGGATGCTTGTAGTATTAGCATGAACTGATTTTTACATGTCTAAGCTATTATAGTACACCTTCATATAATTTTCAATATAAGGATCATACACAACTTTCTTGCATAACAACCATATAAAAAAACATGGATATAAAAAAAACTTCATGGAGAACGAATAACCTTAATGTAAGAAATATTACTCAAGATTAACATATATACATCTTATGTTTAAAATTCATGTGTATAAAGCTTCCTGCGACTTATAAGCACATGGGGGCACAAATGCTATAAGGATCTATATTGTCCATGTCATAACCAATAACATACTAAAAATCAATATTATAGGCATCTAAATAATTTGTTGAGTTGTACCAATAATTTGAAGGATAGTTTAACATGTAAATTGCCTACTAATATTATTTATATATTTTTTATATAGTGGCATCATAAGCAATGACATTAAAACTATAAAGAAAATGTGTAGAGATTAATGAAACATATAAATAGGATGGTGAAGAAAAAATCTAGAAACTAATGAAAGATAGGAGGATAAACACCATGCTTGAATGAAGTTGGATTTTGTATACTAGAAAAACCGTTGCAATTAAAAAATGCATATATTAGTTTTTTCAATGGGTTATATGGGGTTGAAAGGGCCCCACCCATATTACATTATCACCGCATAGCGGTATTATAACAAAGCTTGAATATTATCCATGTATCGTTTGGAAAGATTTGAACTTGGGTCTCCTCCTTGAATGTTGAGGAATCTAATGGGTTGAGCTAATGCCAATTGATAAAAGGCATATATATATATATATATATATATATATATTAGTTAATTAGAAAGGTTGCATTGAAGCTTTTAGAAATAAATATTTATTCCCATGATTTGTTATTAGCATGTAGTAATTTGTTTTCACTATTTTAAAAGATAGATATCAATCAAAATAGTCTTATTTGATGATATATTATAGGAATATTATACAACATTTAAAACAATAAATTTACTTAAAAATAAAATGTTTTGATTAGTTGTTTTAGTGATTGTTAATTGAAATTTTGGTTGAATAGATGTAATAGTCTAATGCCTTCTACAAAGACTAATAAACCCTAATTATTTAGATCTATATAAGATGTTTAAATAGGATTTTTAGAAACCTAAAAACATACACCCAACCAAAAATAAGAGGGGTGGAGAGGGCTTATTTAGGGGTTTAATGTGCAACAATATCAAATTTATCAGCTTTTGTTATATAATGGATTTGAAGTTTCCATGAGATACTAAGCTTAAAACCATATTTTCTATTGATGTTTAAGGGTAGTTTTCTAATATCTAGGGTCTTTTTACCTTTATCTTACTCCACTGATCTTCTTTCATTAACAATTTGGCTTCATCTAGACAAATATGGTGCCTTATTTATAATAAATGCTATGTTAATGTCCATTTAACAAATTTATTAATTTTAATATTTGTATGATTCTCCTCCAACCTAGTTTTTTTATGGATCTTTTAGTTTCATCAATGTATGACGCCCTACATGAACAAAAAATTATATAAACACCCTTATAAATTTTACACAATCTACTTTATCTTTTGGTCTAACATTTCTCTCAATGTAATAATAGATCTAAAAGTTATATCTAAATTGTGTTTCTTTCAATTTCTTTCTAGAATTCTATATATTTTTCTCTTTTCAACTACATTTGTTATATTTACAAATAACTTCTATTTGATATCGTGAGGATGATGTGTTTTTATTGTTTTGGTCTTCAAAGGATGTCTTAAAACTATTTTACTTTAGTAAAATTATAAGTACATTTTATATATATATATATTTTTTTTTCTCAATGAGGTACGTATGACTTATATTGGGGGGCACTCCCATTAAAATAACAAAATATTACATTGTTTTTCAATGAGTTTACACAGGTTTTTATGAGGGATCCTGGTCCCCTCATACCGAGTGGGGTTGGTCTTCATAAGATGTCTTAAGACTATTTTACTTTAGTAACATTATAAGTGCATTTTTATATATGTTTTATTTTATTTTTATCAATTAGGTATGTATGAATTCTATTGGGGGACAATCCCATCAAAATAATAAAACATTGCATTATTTTTCAATAAGTTTACACAGGTTATTATGAGGGGTCCTGGTCCCTTCATACTGGGTGGGGTTTGAACCTTGGACATCCCAAAAAGAGGTCAACGCCCTCACAATTATAGTAAGCTTGCAACTATAAAACATTACATTGTTATTAGGTTTTTTTTTTTTTTTTTTAATAAGTTATATGTGGTTTCTATTGGGAGCCACTCCCATCAAAATACCAAAATATTATATTTGTTGCAGCGTACCTTTTTATCACACATTTTTCATTTCTTTTTTCTCTTAAATATATTCTTCAACTTCCTCAAAGTGCTATGTTTCCACAATCAACTCCTTGACAAGACATAAACTTGGCCAATTGCCTTCTAAAATTTGAATTTCATTAGGATAAATATCAACACCATACTTCGCTAATTTATTTGCTACCCGATTTTATTTAAATGATACCAAAATATTTGGCATTTCATAACTTCATTTGATCTTGTTATTAGTTTAATTAAACCATATCGAACTTTTCTTTTTATTAAATATATTATCTATTTTCCTTTCTATCAAATTTGTTCTTCATATTCCTTAAATTATTTATGTTTTTGTAATAAACTTCTTATATCATTTTTAATAATAGATAAAATTTTACTCATCCAGTTGCCTTCTACAATTTAAATTTTCTTAAGACAAAATAAAACACTACAAATGGCTAAAATATCTGCTACATAGTTTCTTTCTCTATAAATATACTGGCTATAACAACTTGACATTTCATTTTTTTTTGTTTTTATATGCTAGAGGAATCGGTAACTCATTACATTTTTCATTGTCTCTTTGTGGGTTCGAAACCTACTACTTGTTGCTACTATAACCTCTAGTTGTGTTGGTAAAATTTTTAACATAGCCAAAAATGCTTGTGCGACACGTCCTCCAGTACTAAAAGGCACTCCTTGAGGTTTGAACCAAGGTTACACACGCCAAATGGGGTGATTTACCAACCAACAAAACCAACTTGACATTTCCTTAATGCCTCTTTTTTAGGGGTATTATTCATGTCCCTAATAGTCCAAGATTTTATTTTTTTTAGGGTAAAAAAAGGATATTGAAATGGATTGAACCCTTTTACAACACAAAGTTAGCCCATCAACTGCACAGTTGCCAAAGGCAAGTAGCAAAAAATTCCTTGGACGTAAGACAAACAGTATCCATATTGGACCCCAATTAGCTGTAGTCCTCCCTGGTGAACTTTTTTAAGTCCTCATGGACCCTCTTGAGGCGATCCATCTCCTATCCTCTTCTTTAATGGTACCAAATTTTCACCATCACTTTTTATTTTTATTTATAGGCTTAGCCCCACTTCTTGGTAACACTTGTGATATTTGTTTTTGTTTTCTTATATAAATATCCCTTTGAGTTTCCTTTTCTCTTTGTTTTTGCTTCCTAAATCTTCCTATATATTTTTCATTCCCACCACTACTTTAATATTCATAAACGTCTTTGATTTTTTCATATTATTCATAATGAGACTTATCATCTATAGGTTTGTCTTACTCCTAAGGATCTAAAGTTCAAGGAATAACCTCAAAAGCACTTTCTTCATTATGTTATTGATGAAGAACACCATACAAAAATAATATAAAATAGTAACCTTCTATATAGGAATTAAAAGCAAATGATATAAATATAGTCTCCTTCTAGATGAATTTTTAAATGCTTATAGTTGCTTTTTAGTTGATTGCACATGGTAATGACTTGTGGTTTTTGACTCATAAGCGGTTTGTCAAAGGCATATGAAGCCTATTATGTTTTGGTGACCAATAGGAAAGCAAGTTTGTGGTTGGAATAAGAAATCCACATCATATTGGTATTAAAGTATCGATCTTACCCTATGAGAGGGAATTTACCTCATGAAAATTTCCCTCCTCCAGCCTTCCTTCATTCTTTAGTTTGAACATGTTTGCTATGAGTAAGGGAGAATCAAGTTTCTCGATCCTTCTAGCCTTAGTTTTCTTTGAGGTTGTCCCATTGAATCTCGTTGCCTCTTCCTCCATGCATAAATAGCTAATCTTGCTTGAATCCCAAGATTTTCCAAATTCGAATCATCTTGATTCCTTGTATGAGTATATTGAAAACTTTTG
This sequence comes from Wollemia nobilis, assembly GCA_028583015.1. Lineage (NCBI taxonomy): Eukaryota > Viridiplantae > Streptophyta > Pinopsida > Araucariales > Araucariaceae > Wollemia > Wollemia nobilis. Next base: position 3,327,223 of record JAQPPZ010003204.1, read on the forward strand.
AGCATGTGATTCATTTTGAAATTATAATTTTAGGATTTAGAGGTCTTTATCGCTTAGTATTCAAGAGGAATTATTCTATCATTAGTGTATATTCATTGAGTATATGGCTCTTGAGGCTTCTCCTGAGATATTCAATGAAAGGATTGTTAGCCCATATGGTGACTATTCCAAATGTTCGTACATGACCTTCCTCTTCGATAATGGAGATGATCACGCAAAAATATTACCACTCGAATATCGATTGCCACATTGTCTTTGACATCACCATTATCTTCTTATGTTTATCGACCATTTCCATTTTTTTGGTCCTTATTTGATCCCTACAACCCTTTTTGTGACCACGATTTAATGAGTTTTCAAATATCTTGGAATCAAATCTCCTCACTGCACCAACCCCTTAGCATGATGGTGCATGTCTGCAAGTCATCTCCTACAGGTTGTGTTATATCTTACAACCATTTTCTAGCTCAAATTATGCAACACCACCTTTGAATCTTCCTCATTTATCCATACAAAAATGATGGTGATGGAGCCTCTATTTCATTTATGATGATGATAAAGCCACCACAACCCTCCACTCTAAAAAAAATCCTGCAATGTAATTACAAAGTCATCCCTACAATTTTTTTGGTAGATGACTCTCCTTCCTTGTCTTTGCTCGACAAGACACTCTCCTATGACTACGTCTTCCTTATCATGCTTTTCCTATCTATTATCCATGAACAAACCCCAATCTCCCTAGGGTTTATGAACATGAAGAATTCAATGGCTATTAAAGCATGTCGAGTGCCACACATTGGTGCATGCCCACATGGAATATGTTGGGTTTGATCTATTATAATTGAGCATGTATGCTTCCTTGTATCAATAATCACATGGACACGTGACTCATCTCCTTTTCACAAACAAGTATATCACATGCATCTTACTCAATTATCCCACATGGAGCGTGGGATGTCCACCTAAAGCTTTGTATGTGTTCGTCTTCTTTTTCCTTTATTTAATGCAAGAAACAAGGTAGAGGCCATATACAAATTTTAAACCACTATAATATTCTAGAGAATATTTCCAAGGATATTCTTTAAAGATTTTGCTTAGAGGAAGAATCACCCTTATCTCTCTTTGTCCATAAGACATATGAATTCCTATTTTGAGGCATAAATTAATTCTCAAGTATAGGCTTATATATACTCGTTGGAAATCATTTTTTGTGATCGATCCAATGGAAGTAAAATTTTTCACCTTTGTAAAATCTAAATATGGCTAGTGGTGCTCCAAAGGTCCGATGGTTGGCTTCCAGCTACTAGGATACTCCTTTCGATCTTAAGGATTTGAGTTCCCTTTTTGATCCTCTGATTTGGGTTATTGAGGCTCTCTTTAGTAAAATCTATGGAATTATTTAAATACGAAGTCCATTATTGGTAGTACCTGACACTTCTCTTCAAATTTGTTTGGGAACAAACTTTCATTCACGACCATGACCTTTTGATTCCAAACCTTTATTCCTACAGGTCATGATTAGGATATTTTATTTTATCATGGGAATCAAATAGGTATTACACCTTTGGAGTTGTCGTAGTCTCTTCCTTATTTCTTGTCATCATTGGCTTGTCAACACAACACCACATCTAGCATATCGTGGTTCTCACAACTTCTGCATCAGGCTCACTAAATATTTCCTTGTTTTTTGTCATGGTCCTTATAGTGCTTCAGATTCCCTTTTTGTGGCTTTTGTATGCTCTTAAATCCACATTAGTTACCTTGAAATCCCTAAAGTATAAGGGTGTTCCTCCATAGAAATTACCTTTATATGCTACCTAAAAAAACCTAATTTGATATGGATATCCTCCATCCTCATTTCTTTATTATATTGCTCTTGAAACCCTAATATACAAGGGATAACCTCTACAGTAGTTTCATTTCTATTGCATGGAGAGGATTTTATTCTTCCTGAGGAAAATGAAGACAATTTTCCTATAACAAACTTGATTTCTTTTGCCTCATTTGTCTTAAAAATTTTCTTAATATTTTTCTTTGCACCTTTAATCCCTTCCAAATTTGAACTTGTACATTTTACTTCCTCATCCCTTATATCCATCTTTGTTTCTTCTGATATTTTTGTCTAGTGAGCTTTGGTGGCCTTTATCATTTGATGTTGCAAATAGGCGTTCTTTGTCTCTTTTTTGGGAGTGGAATATTCTTAACCTAATCCATTTTCTACCATAGTATGATCTCCTTGCTTCATATAGAAGTTTGTCTCATGACCAAAAGCTTGTGTGCCTTTCACCATCATTTTCACTTTTCAATCTTTTGCCATTTTTCAAGTCTATAACATTTGCAACATTAGAATGGAATGTTTTCATAACCTGTTTAATGATTACATTCCATTGATTCATGTTTAATCTTAGTATATCAATAAAATGGTTTTGAAATATCCATAGAAACACATATTTGGGCATATACAACATGCTTTCCCTCCTTAGTAGTTGGTCATGCCTAGATGAATTCTCCTAGAGCATTGTCAATGTTCTTCAAAACATCCTTATTGATGAGCTAATATGGAAGTTCAAAAAGCGTAACCAAGACTAGAAGCTTTTTGATAGCTTATGTCTAAACAAAAAAATTCTCACTCCATGGTCTTAAATATAGGGCAGCTCTCCCCCTAAACCATGGGCCATCACTCAGTATTTTATTCTTGATTTCTAAACTAAAAAATATGATGAGGAAAACACCTTTAGGAAGATAAGTAATGAAATAATTTAAATTCAATCCCTAGTTCCACTTGATCCAATTAAAATATACAAAAATCGTGGTCAATATTCATGGAACTTATATAATAACCCTTTTATTTTAAGAAACATTACATTATGCTCGATCACCTCATCCTTGAAAATCACTTTGGTGAAGTATTTGCTACCTAGATTGAACTTGTCACATATTTGCTCTCCCTCTATCTCTAACTTGGGAATCCATACTTATAGCTAGGACATCCTTATTTCCAAGTAGGGCTTTCAAATATGGCTTTTCTTCCATGCTACCTAGCTTTTCCTTATGAATCCTTTATTTTTGAATTTTCACAAATATTTAGAGCAAACAAAGAGGAGGCGTGCTTCTTGCACTTGTTTCCTATTTCCACTTATTTCTTACTCTTCCCTAAATATCTAAAACAAGAAAAGGTAAGGCTTGTTTCTTGAAGTTGGCATGCACTAAATGCATTCATGTGTTATTTTTGTGTGTTTTTTAATATATTTTTTGTTGAAGTAATATGAAGTACAACTGGTGGTAGAACTAGGGCTACACTCCCCAGGGGCATAGCAACAAGGGGACTCCCTCCTCATGATTTGAACTTAGATCATTGAGATGAAATGCCAATAACATACCATTTGGGTGTCCCTATATGGATTGGTTTTTAATATTCATAAAATGTGATACGAGTATCACCTCAATCATTCAATCATAAAATGTTAAAATTTTGATAGCATTATAATTAATATAATATTAGTCATAATTTCATTCACAGGACCCAAGTTCGAGATCCAAATTCAAACCTCAATACGAGGGGATCAAGACCTTTCATAAAAACCTATTTTTTTATCTCGAATTTTTAGTCCTGTGAGGGATACCATAATGGTATGACTCCGTGTTTTCATTCAAGAGACCCAAGTTCAAACTCGTACGAGGGGATTAAGACCCCTCATAAAAACCTATATTTTTAATTCAAATTTTTTGTCTTGTAAGAAATACCATAGTGGTATGTCTTTGGCTTTTTTATCTCAAATTTTTAGTCTGTGAAGGATATCATAAAAACCTAAATTTTATGATATCCAAAATTCAAGAGACCTAAATTCAAACCTCGGTACGAGGGGATTAAGATCCCTCATAAAAACCTATATTTTTAACTCAAAAATTTTGTCCTGTAAAAAATACTATAGTGGTATGTCTATGGCTTTTCATTTAAGAGGCCTAAATTCAAAGTCCAGTTCGAGGGGATTGACCGTCTCATAAAAACCCGTGTTTTTAACTCAATATATATATTTTTTCCATTGAGACCTTAGTTCAATGGTTGTGCATTTGAATGATGTTGAAATTTGTGTAATGTTAAGATTTTAGTAAAAAAAAAAATTTAAGCGAAAAACCCCTTGCGGAGCTGCCTTGGTCTGAGAGACCACGAACAAGGGGTTCTACACCGTCAAAGTCACCCGGGAGTCGCACTCGACCCTGCTCGCACTAACATTATCAATTGGATTTTGGATATCCAATTCAGTTTTTTTGGTAGGGTGGAGATTTGAACCTGGGACCTCCCTTGGAGGATTGCCCTCTCCTCTCCAACTCACCTACAACACCTGGGTTGTTAAGATTTTAGTATTATCTATCATATAATTTATTTAATCATATTATAAATTTCTTATTATTTTATCTTCAATACAATAAAATATTTTAGTTAATTAATTATGCCCCTAACCCCCAAGGGTAGGTGGATTAGTAGTTGCTTGTCGGTTAGGCACTTATCAAGCATTCAGGTTCAAAAACATTGAGGGCAGTCCGTTTGCAACGGTAATAGTCTGCTCTGAATCCTTTAAGAGCGTGTTAAACCAACAACAACGATACAAATCCAAAGTGACTAGTGGTCCTCCTCACGCAAAGTCAACAACAAAAGATTGATATAACAAACAATTACCTATTCGCTTAACTTTAGGGACACTTCCGAGGATAATATAAAAATATATATCCATGATTATCTAACTACATTATTGCAACGATTACGTATTTTTTTAAACAATTCTATATTCTTTTTGGGTGGATACATTATCTCAATCATTTGACTTAAGTATTAGCGTGATCTTAACAACTAGATAAGAAGAATTTTAAACTTAAATTCCTTTAAAGCATATGTGGAGAGACAATAATTAAAAAAAATAAAAAACGTGATAATCTCGTGGATTCATAATCATGAGCTTGATTATTATTATATTGAAATCAGAAAGGCAATAATGGACTCATCACATCTTTTGAAAGTCAATATACCTTTAAAAAAACAATGGTCACTTGACAAGAGATTAATGCAACTATAAATACACTAAATCTCAGGTTTATATGATGTGAACTGTACAGTCACCTTCTTCTCCAAATAAACTATTACCTTAAATACAATATTATTTAAGAAAATGTTAACAAATATTGCTCAACCATGTACGGTATAATAGTCATATCTAACGTTAAAAATCAAATAATATTATTATTTTTTGATTACATAGGAGAGTTGGTTGCTGATAATTTTTTTTATAAGTAAGAGAGTTGGCTACAACCACTATTTTTAGTAAGTCACTATTTTCAGTAACTGGTCAGCGCAGGTTTCAAACCACAAAGACGGTTCCCAACAAACCTATCTGTCTCATTTTTGCTGACTCGGTGTGAGATAAAGACCACCGATTGCTCGGGGTTCGTATCGTCATTATCGATTTAGCACGCACTCAAAGGATTCGGAGCAAACTACTACCTTTGCAAAGGGTTGGCTTCCTCCAAGGTTTGAACCTAGGTCTCTTCTTGGTAAGTGCCCAACCACACATGCACTTACCAATCCACCTAGCCCTTAGAGGTCAAATAATATTATTTTAACTAGTTAAATTTTTTAAGGAAGAGATTTAGATTTAAAATTTGACAAGTAATATAATATAGATAGCTTTGTTTCAATTCCACATAACACATTATAAAAATAGTCAATCCAACAATAGAGTACGAGCCAACAATCAAGCCAAAAGAATAACTTAAAACTCTTACATTCTTATTCAAGGGTAGTTATTCCATTCTTTGTCTACTCAAATAATGTAATAAGAGGGGATGTTAGAATATATTAGAATACAGTAACATCATAAAGTTCATTTCATTTAATTATATATTGTATTTTTTCCTCCATTTTATTTTATATTATATTATATTAAAATGTTAGGGATGTTATATAAATGTAATATGTTCATTTAGTTAGAAGATCATATTATCTCGTTACTTGATATGAGATTCTTCCTTATAGAACTTATATGGAAAAACATCAAATACTTGTAATTGTAAGACAACAATGTATAAGCTTGAGAAAAATAAAAAGTTTTCCATCTGTTTGCACTTTGTTCCATCATACACCTACTCTAGGTTATGTTTTATTCTTATTAGAACATTTTTTACCTATTTTGCATAGATTCAAACCATTTGTAATAAAAGTATTATCACTCTAACTTTGAAAGGGTGTTTTTGTAGAGTTGTCATTACACCAAAACCTTGAGGCGTTAGTGTTTGATACAATCTCTATATTTGAACATCTCATAGGATGGTTAGTCCCAAGGCCCAAGGTGGTAGGTTAGTCCACTAAGTCAAATCCTCGAGGTGTGGTGGTTAGTCCAACACCTTCTCTCCGACGTGACTCAGGGGATTTGATCCTAGGATGAGGCTTTGCTACCACTATAGAGTTATCGTTACACCAAAACCTCAAGGCATTAGTGTTCAATACAATCATTGTATTTGAACACCTCATAGGGCAGTTAGTCCTAGGGCCCAGGGTGGTGGTTATTCCACTAAGTTAAATCCTTGAGGTGTAGTGGTTAGTCCAACATCTCATCCTTTTTTACTGCAACAAAATTTAATTGCCTTACCAATGTTAAAAGCATTCAGATGTTTAGCCATAGAGTCACCATTATTCATCCAAAGTAAATACAACTTTCAAAGAAAGACTTTATTTACCAATGATTTTTATAATACAAAGTTCCCAGTTTATCCCATAATGACTTTGTCGTGGTCTTTATCAATACATTCAACAATACCGAATCAGATAAGTTCAACATGATAGAATTCATTGCCTTCCTATCGATCTTCAGCCAATCCTCATCTGTCATTGATGTTGATTTTATTCTTGAGATCATAATCCACTAATCTCTATCAACCAATAGATCCTCCATCTTGAGTTTCCATAACTCAAAATTTTATCCATTAAAATTTTCAATCTCTACCCATATGCTTCTCGTCATTTTCCTTTGCCCAAATTCTTTAGCATACGACTCCCACTCAAGAATTATTTTATCAAAGGATTGAAACACTTACTCCTTGAACAAAGCTAAAAAATATAAAAACCCCCCTTAGGGGATGTCCAAACATTTCACTTTTTTTCCATTAGCATTCTCAAATAAATACTACATTACATCTTCTACAAGGCAAACCCTAGCATCTGCCACTGTGAACTCACATGCGCATTAGCATGCAAGGTGATACCTCATCCTTACATACACATTGACACCTCATCCTTGGACTTTGACCCATATTACAAATGTGTGATTACATAGGTATTTAATACCAATATTCCTCCCCTTAATGACATATTTGTAATTCTACGGTACAAACAATGATTTATGACACAACCCTTAACGGGTACAATATTAAACCAATCCTTTCGAAGACAAGTAGCCTTAACCTGGTTACAATCAGCCTTTAGACCTATAACTTCCACTTGCTATATCCAGTTGTTCCAAGACCTAGCAACTCTACAAGCTACCTCCAACCTTCTAAACACATTAGCTTCATCTGTTGCCCTTAGCCATATAACGAAATTGTAACAAAAAAGTCCAAAAAACCACTTTTAAAATATTACAAATATTATTGGAGCCAACTTTGAGAACATTACACTAGGCAACCATCACTAGCATCCACACTAGTCTCTTTTGGGAACAACTACACTAGTTATAGTAGCATTAACAACCCTACAAGCTACACCAGTTACAATAGCTTCTTCGGGTACAAGCTACACTAGTTACGGTAGTTAATACTTACCCTAAAATTGTGGTACAGCTAATAAACCATCTTAAATATTCTTCAGCAACTTTACAAAACACATATGAGAGGTTTTAATTCTACACAACACACTAAAACAAGAAGAATACCAATTGCAAAATGAAACCTCAAGCATAGACACTTTTGCAACTTGCATAATAAAACCACTAGAATAGGCATTTTAAACCTTAAACTCTAGCACCTATTCAAAAAATAAACATCTAAATACAAATAACACAGAGTGCCACTATCAAAGCTCACTAGGCATGTCACTGCTGAAGCTCACCAGATCTACCATCGTTGAAGCGCACACTCATAGAAAATAAATATTGATAAAACATAATATCGTTGAAACATAATATCGTTGTTAGAGCTCACTAGGTCTATCGATGTTGGAGCTCATCATATTTGCTACTCTTGAAGCTCACTAAATTTATCATTATTGAAGTTCACCAGATCTACCACTCTCAAAGCTCACACTAATAAAAAATGAACATCTAAATACAGATAAAACACATTGCCACTGTCAAAGCTCACCAGGTCTGCCACTGTCGAAGCTCACCAGATCTATTGCCAACAAAGATCACCAAATTTGTTGTTGTTGAAGCTCACCAAATCTATCGTTTTCAAAGCTCACCAGATTTGTTTATGTCAAAGCTAACTAGATCTACTGCTATAGAAACTCAACAAGATTTAAATATCAAACCCTAGGATGAAGAGTCCTTAATCTAGATCTACTGCTATCAAAGCTCACTAGATCTGTTGTTGTCAAAGCTCACTAGATCTATCACAAGTCATAAACCCTTGCATCTCTTCATACAATGCCATAAACTTCCTAGGTTCAAGACCATAGGCTTTGATACCAAATGTTAAAACTGAACATGATATTAATACTAAATAAAGAGAGCTAAACATAACAAGGAGCAACAAAATAAATATGCAAACACAAAACAAGAGAATAACAAGGGAAAACCCCCCCTTGGGGGATGTCCAAACATTCCATTTTTTTTTCCATTAACAATCTCAAATAAATACTACATTGCATATTCTATAAGGCAAACCCTAGCATCTGTGCTGCCAACTCACACATGCATGCAAGGTGACACCTTATCTTTACATACACATTAACACCTCATCCTTGGACTTTGACCCATATTACAAATGTGTGATTACGTAGGCATTTAATGCCAACATTTTTGACTTCTTCATGGAGACTCAACCATTGTTTCCTCATAAATAAGACTTGTTTTTGCTGAAAAGGAGGGAGAATTATGATGATTTTGTCCCACTTGGAAGCTTTGGTGCCTTGCATGAAAAAATTAAAAGGAGGTATATTCATTTATCCTAGTTCAAATCTCATGTGTCATGTCTATTTGAATTGTTGGATCCCTTTACTGTTATGGATCTTAATGTTCTTCTTTATTGAGAGGGTGCACCTTTGGACTCGAGCAATAGTGGTGGTAGTCGAGCTAGATGGGTGTAGCATAAGGGGTTCTACCTTTTGATGTAAGAATTAAAATAAAGAATATGTTTCTTACTATCATTCCTTGTAGTAAAATTAGAAGGAAGATAAGAGAAAATGATATTTTCTTAAAATGTCACTCTAGGGCTATGTTGGAGGTAAACCTTCAAAGGCCATAACTTTTGCATACAGAAGTATTCTTAAGCCATTTTTTGTAATTGACACAATTTCTTATCTCTTTACATTGGTGTTATTTGTTCAAGAATTTACTACAAGTGGAAGGATGTCCCATTGTGTGATTATCTTCAAGACATATCAATCCCATTGAAAGGGGTGAATTTATAATTTATTATGCAAATAGAATATTGGGTCCATATTCATGGGGGAGATACTTGAATTTGTGATATTATATGTAGCTATTGGATCTTTTAGAGGCATGCAAAATATGCTCTATTCAATCCTTCCTCTTCTTAACAAATGTTTGGGTTAGTGGTTCATTTTACACATAAGTATTTCATCGTTCATGGTCTATTCTTTCTTTATGCAAAGCCTCTTTTGATAATGGAAATAAAATGGCCTAAGATCAACTAAAGTTTTCAAATAAGATAAGTGTGTTGTACAAGGAACATTGTGCTTTTAAGTCTTGTATTTTGTGACTATAGAAGATTAGAGCAACTCTTAAGTGGGGGTATTCTTGGCTTGTCTTCCTTAGAGGGAGTTATGTAGGAGGTGTTCTTTGTATACATATAAGAGTATCTTATACTCGTTGTGATGACTATAATCCAACCTAAGGAGATTCTTTGTAGAGGTATCTTTGCATAATCATACTTCTAAATGATGGAAGGGTTCAACTAAGTTCTCAAGTACAAAGGTCCACTAGAGCATCCATTATGGGGGAGAAGATGTTATTTCCACTGATGTCGTCTCTTCTTGGCACCTCAACTTAAATTATGAAGGGGTGTTAAAAGTGTAATATAACTTATGTCTAAGGCCAACATTGTATGATATAATCTTGTAGAGACATAAGGGCAATCATTGTACAATCGTATTCAATTATTTATTTAAGTATTCATTTATGTAAGCCCTATAGAGCGTGATTAACCTCATTATAGTTAATCCTATCTTATAACTTATAATTAACCTAAAGGCCACTTGATATGTTCGTTGAGGATAACTTAATTATGTAATTGGTGTTTTTTGGTATTGGTATAAATACCCTCCATCCACTCCATCCATTGTATCTAAGTGTTATGATCCTTATCCATGGATAATACAATGATTACATGTGGTGCTAAGGACACCCGCCAATTCTATCTTGTTTATCCTTGTATAAGATTTGAGTGGATGAATTGCTTTTATTTATTTTTGGAAATAGATTTGAGATCCAATTAATATGTTATAATACCACGAAGTGGTCATGATGTGATATAGGTGGGGTTCATTTCAATCCTTTATAACCAATTAAATAATAATAATAAATAAAACTAAGTAAAATATAAAATAACAATTCATAATCCAAGATATTAGCTTAACCGGTTATATTCCTTAACTTAAAAAAAAAGGAGATTGAGGTTCAACTCTTGCCAATGATACATGCTTAAAATAGCCAACTTGATGTAATACCACTTTGTGGTGATGATGTAATAGATTAGTATTTAAAAAAAAAAAACTCATAAAATTATTATTATTATTATTATAGTTTTAGTAACAATATTGTTAACAATAATAAAACATTGTTATTAGTAACACAACCATTATTATATTAATATAATTAAAAATATACTTTGTTGATATTCGTTTCATCCTTATCAATGTCTATGTACCTACAACTCAGTCAAGTATATTAGAAGTTTAGAGTGGGATTGAAGCCTTTATGAGAAGTAAAGATCAAGAAATCCAATTCATGATCATACAATATTTTAATGTCATAACCAAGTCGGATGAAAAATTTGGGGAAATTAGGAAATTAACGCAAAGCATGAGATATTCCTCAGCTTTTATTTAAAACAATAATCTATGGGAGGTTGACTTTGAAGAAGACAAATTTTATATGGACCAACAACAAGAGAGGTCATAACCTAATAGTATAGAAATTAGATAGATGCATACTCTCAAATCATTAGCTAGATGAAGGAACTTGTTCTAAAATAAACACCTTAACAAGGATTGGTTCGGATCACTGGCCAATAAAAGTTAAAATGGTGGTAAGTGAATTTAAAAAAAATCATATTTTAAATATGAGTAGATGTGGGAAGACCATCCTAAATTTATTGATATGATAGCACAAATGTGAAATTCTTCAAGAAATGGTGGGTTGTATGCTCTTCCAAAACAAATTAAATCTATGACATCTAGATTAAAAGAATGGAACAAGAACACTTTTGGAAACATTTTTGAGAAGAAAGAAGAACTAAAAGATAAACTTTCAAAATTCCAAAAATGTGATTATAATAATCCAAGTTCGGAGGAAAGGGAGTTGCTTAGTGAATATCATAATAATTTGAGTAAGGAAGAGAAATTTTGGAGATTAAAATCAAGACAAACTTAGTTAAAAGGAGATAAAAATACATTTTTTTCATAGGATGGATATAGTACAAATATCAACATCCAAAATAAGTAGAATTAAATCAATAGAAGGGGTTTGGATAAGAGACGACTGAAGTTCTTAATGATAAACTTCTTCAAGATGTACCTTCAGTTATAACGAACGAAGATATTAGGAAAATGATGGAGCCTATTACTCTAGAAGAAGTTCATTTAGCTCTTTTATCTTTTGATAAGGATAAATCCCCAGATTCAGATGGGCTCTTTGCAGATTTTTACCAACATAAATGGGATATAGTGAAGGATTATTTATTGGAGGTAACATAATAGTCTAGGTTAAAACAATACATACCTTACAAGCAACATATCTTACCCTAATTCCAAAGTAGAAGGATGTTGAATTATTTTATTCTTTTAGACCCATAAGCCTATGTAATATGGCATATAAAATTTTCTCCAAAGTGATGGCGAATCGATTGTTAGACAAAATTATTTCAAAAGAGCAAGGAGTATTTGTTAAAGGGAGACAAATTCTATATGGTATCATAGTAGCTCATGAATTTATACATTCAACAACTTCAAGAAAAGAGAAAGCAATGATATTAAATCCTAATATGAATATAACCTATAATAGGGTTAAATGGGATTTTCTTTTTGCAATTTTAGAAAAGTTTAGATTTGGGAAGAAATTGGCTAGATGTATTAAAGTTTATGTCTCTACAATTTCTTATCAAGTTTTGGTCAATGGGTTAGTAACAAAATATTTTAAAGCCAAGAGAGGCCTTAGACAAGGATATCCTCTATCTCCTTATTTTTTCATTATTATGGTAGAAGTTTTGAGTAGGAACTTAAAGAAGGCTTATATAGATAGGCTTATAAGTTGACTTAAGGTTAGTAGTAACATTGACAACATCACCTATCATAGTTTGTAGATGATACAACCCTTTTTGGAAGGGCAAGGATAAATGAGGTAAGTGCTTTGAATAATTTTTTAAAGGAATACGAAAGAGCATCAGGGCAAAAATTTAATAGGAAAAAATCCAAAATTTACTTCCTTAACAATCTAGTTAATATCAAAGTAAGAATTTGTAGGTTACTTCAAATGGATAAGGTAAATTTACCAACAACTTATCTAGGGATGCTTTTATTTGAGGGGAGAATGAGAATATAATTATGGAATCCAGTTATTAGTAAAGTTTAGAATAAACTACCAGCTTGAAAAGGTAGATGGTTATTGTTAGAAGGAAGAGTGTCGTTCATTAAGTTAGTCTTATAGGTCATTCCAACATATTATATGCCATTGTATATTATGCCAAAATCAATTGAAAAAAGTTTTAATCTATATTATGTGATCATTTTTATAGTTAGGTTTACATGATAAAAGGAATTTTTCTTTGGTAAATGGAGCAAGGTGTGTGATGATAAAGTTATGGGAGGTCTTGGTTAAAGAGTTTTTACAGATGCAAACTTAGCTCTTAGGGGAAAATTAATCTGGATATTGTACAAAGAGAGTCAAATACAATGGGTAAGAATTATTCTAAGTATGTTGAACCCAATAACCCATGTTTAATATTTATTGCATTCTCTCTACCAAATGGTTCTGCTCTTTGGAATGGTTTAAGAAAATCTATTGATTTAATGATTAAAGGTTTAATGTGGGTGGTGGGAACTGGAGAAAAATTTCTATTTGGATGGATACTTGGTGTGATAATAAAACCACTCAATTTAGATCTGATTTTGAAATCTTGGATGAGATTGCTTCAAGAAAAATATGGTGATAGGATTTCAAACATTTTGTACAAGGATAAAGAAGGAAGATACAAATGGAAAGACGATTTTTAACAAGTATACAGGAAATTGACGCTAGGAGGAAATTGAGTAGAAATATAACAATTGTGATTATTCCAAGGGGAGCCAAGGATAAATTGATTTGGGAGTTGAATAGCTAAGGAGAATACACAACAAGAAGTGGATATAATGTAAAGCACCAACAAAATAGTAATATCACTAGAATATGGAGAGATATTTAGGATAGCCCAAGCATTCCTAAAGTCAAAATGTTTGTTTGGCTAGTAGGTCATAGAATAATTTTATCTTGGAATAAACTTATGAGAAGGGGTTTTCATGGCCCCTCATAATGCTTTCTTTGTAAAAGGAGAGTATAGACCATCTCTTGGGATATTGCTCAATAGTTTGGAAACTATGGCAATGGATTCTTAATATGTTTGGTAAATGCATGGTGATGAATGGTAGAATTGAAGAATGGTTAAAGCAATGACAAAGCACTTTTAAAATCGAGGATTTACAGATAATCTGGCATATATCCAAATATACAATACTTTGGATTGTATGGCTAGAAAGGAATAGAAGAATATTTAAAGGAAAGGAAAGCAATTTAGAGGTAATGAAAATAAATATATGTTTAGCCATAGAGGAGTCTAATCCAACCCTATCAACTCACCCAATTTCTAATATGGAATAAGAGAGTCTTTATAGATGGAGTCAAGTCATCAAATGGAATTATGATGTTGGGTACAAGAGAAACAAAAAGAAGGTAAAGAATATAAAGTGGAAAACACCAAATGTGGAGTTGGTCAAATTGAATTTTTGTGGAGAATCTAAAGGAAATATAGGACTAGTAGGAGGAGGAGGAATAATTAGAAATGATAAAGGAGATATTTTGTCTCATCATGCTTTTAATAGTGAAAATGAAAATAAATAATGAATTTGAAGCTTGGATGGCTTTAGAAGGGTTAAAAATATGCAAAAAATGAAATGAAATAGAGTATAGATGGAAGGTGATTCACTCATAGTAATAAATGTAATTTTGAAAAAAGCAAAGGCTCCATGGAACATATAAGATATAATTGTGGAAATTCAAGATCTTGCTAAAGAGTTTGAAGAAATCAGGTTTACACATACGTTAAGGAAAGCAAACAAATGTGCAGATAGGCTAGCCAATAGAGGGGTTTTGATTGAGTATCGTGAAGTTAAATTCTCTTTTTCATGGTTAGAGGAAGTAGTAAGTTTAACTAAAATTGACAAGAAAACGTTGATTGTCTGAATCAAATGATGATTAAGATTTACTTTAATGTTTTTTATTGATAATATTAGCTTTATTTTATAACAATAATGTGTTTTCATATCAACTATTTATTATTTACATTCCATTGATTCATGTTTAATATTAATATATCAATAAAATGGTTTTGAAATATCCATAGAAACACATATTTGGGCATATACAACATGCTTTCTCTCCTTAGTAGTTGGTCATGCCTAGATGAATTCTCCTAGAGCATTGTCAATGTTCTTCAAAACATCCTTATTGATGAGCTAATATGGAAGTTCAAAAAGCGTAACCAAGACTAGAAGCTTTTTGATAGCTTATGTCTAAACAAAAAAGTTCTCACTCCATGGTCTTAAATATAGGGCAGCTCTCCCCCTAAACCATGGGCCATCACTCACTATTTTATTCTTGATTTCTAAACTAAAAAATATGATGAGGAAAACACCTTTAGGAAGAAAAGTCATGAAATAATTTAAATTCAATCCCTAGTTCCACTTGATCCAATTAAAATATACAAAAATCGTGGTCAATATTCATGGAACTTATATAATAACCCTTTTATTTTAAGAAACATTATATTATGCTCGATCACCTCATCCTTGAAAATCACTTTGGTGAAGTATTTGCTACCTAGATTGAACTTGTCACATATTTGCTCTCCCTCTATCTCTAACTTGGGAATCCATACTTATAGCTAGGACATCCTTATTTTCAAGTAGGGCTTTCAAATATGGCTTTTCTTCCATGCTACCTAGCTTTTCCTCATGAATCCTTTATTTTTGAATTTTCACAAATATTTAGAGCAAACAAAGAGGAGGCGTGCTCCTTGCACTTGTTTCCTATTTCCACTTATTTCTTACTCTTCCCTAAATATCTAAAACAAGAAAAGGTAAGACTTGTTTCTTGAAGTTGGCATGCACTAAATGCATTCATGTGTTATTTTTGTGTGTTTTTTAATATATTTTTTGTTGAAGTAATATGAAGTACAACGGGTGGTAGAACTAAGGCTACACTCCCCAGGGGCATAGCAACAAGGGGACTCCCTCCTCATGATTTGAACTTAGATCATTGAGATGAAATGCCAATAACATACCATTTGGGTGTCCCTATATGGATTGGTTTTTAATATTCATAAAATGTGATACGAGTATCACCTCAATCATTCAATCATAAAATGTTAAAATTTTGATAGCATTATAATTAATATAATATTAGTCATAATTTCATTCACAGGACCCAAGTTCGAGATCCAAATTCAAACCTCAATACGAGGGGATCAAGACCTTTCATAAAAACCTATTTTTTTATCTCGAATTTTTAGATAATGGTATGACTCCGTGTTTTCATTCAAGAGACCCAAGTTCAAACTCGGTACGAGGGGATTAAGACCCCTCATAAAAACCTATATTTTTAATTCAATTTTTTTTTCTTGTAAGAAATACCATAGTGGTATGTCTTTGGCTTTTTTATCTCGAATTTTTAGTCTGTGAAGGATATCATAATGATATTACTTTGTATTTTCATTCAAGAGACCCAAATTCAAACCTCGGTACGAGGAGATTAAGACCCCTCATAAAAACCTATATTTTTAACTCAAAAATTTTGTCCTGTAAAAAATACGTGGTATGTCTACGACTTTTCATTTAAGAGGCCTAAATTCAAAGTCCAGTTCGAGGGGATTGACCGTCTCATAAAAACCCGTGTTTTTAACTCAATATATATATTTTTTCCATTGAGACCTTAGTTCAATGGTTGTGCATTTGAATGATGTTGAAATTTGTGTAATGTTAAGATTTTAGTAAAAAAAAAATTTTAAGCGAAAAACCCCTTACGGGGCCGCCTTGGTATGAGAGACCACGAACAGGGGGTTCTACACCGTCAAAGTCACCCGGGAGTCGCACCCGACCTTGCCTACACCAACATTATCAATTGGATTTTGGATATCCAATTCAGTTTTTTTGATAGGGTGGAGATTTGAACCTGAGACCTCCCTTGGAGGATTGCCCTCTCCTCTCCAACTCACCTACAACACCTGGGTTGTTAAGATTTTAGTATTATCTACCATATAATTTATTTAATCATATTATAAATTTCTTATTATTTTATCTTCAATACAATAAAATATTTTAGTTAATTAATTATGCCCCTAACCCCCAAGGGTAGGTGGATTAGTAGTTGCTTGTCGGTTAGGCGCTTATCAAGCATTCAGGTTCAAAAACATTTGGGGCAGTCTGTTTGCAAAGGTAATAGTCTATTCTGAATCCTTTAAGTGCGTGCTAAACCAACAACAACGATACAAATCCAATGTGACTAGTGGTCCCCTCACGCTGGGTCAACAACAAAAGATGGTATAACAAACAATTACCTATTAGCTTACCTTTAGGGACACTTCCGAGGATAATATAAAAATATATATCCATGATTATCTAACTACATTATTGCAACGATTACGTATTTTTTTGAACAATTCTATATTCTTTTTGGGTGGATACATTATCTCAATCATTTGACTTAAGTATTAACGTGATCTTAACAACTAGATAAGAAGAATTTTAAACTTAAATTCCTTTAAAGCATATGTGGAGAGACAATAATTAAAAAAAATAAAAAACGTGATAATCTCGTGGATTCATAATCATGAGCTTGATTATTATTATATTGAAATCAGAAAGGCAATAATGGACTCATCACATCTTTTGAAAGTCAATATACCTTTAAAAAACAATGGTCACGTGACAAGAGATTAATGCAACTATAAATACACTAAATCTCAGGTTTATATGATGTGAACTGTACAGTCACCTTCTTCTCCAAATAAACTATTACCTTAAATACAATATTATTTAAGAAAATGTTAACAAATATTGCTCAACCATGGACGGTATAATAGTCATATCTAACGTTAAAAATCAAATAATAATATTATTTTTTGATTACATAAGAGAGTTGGTTGAGATAATTTTTTTATAAGTAAGAGAGTTGGCTACAACCACTATTTTTAGTAAGTCATTATTTTTAGTAATTGGTCAACGCAGGTTTCAAACTACAAGGACTGTTCTCAACAAACCTATTTGTCTCATTTTTGTTGACTCGGTGTAAGATAAGGACCGCCGATTGCTCTGGGTTCGTATCGTCATTATCGACTTAGCACGCACTCAAAGGATTCGGAGCAAACTACTACCTTTACAAAGGGTTGGCTTCCTCCAAGGTTTGAACCTAGGTCTCCTCTTGGTAAGTGCCCAACCACACATGCACTTACCAATCCACCTAGCCCTTAGAGGTCAAATAATATTATTTTAACTAGTTAAATTTTTTAAGGAAGATATTTAGATTTAAAATTTGACAAGTAATATAATATAGATAGCTTTGTTTCGATTCCACATAACACATTATAAAAATAGTCATTCCAACAATAAAGTACGAGCCAACAATCAAGCCAAAAGAATAACTTAAAACTCTTACATTCTTATTCAAGGGTAGTTATTCCATTCTTTGTCTACTCAAATAATGTAATAAGAGGGGATGTTAGAATATATTAGAATACAGTAACATCATAAAGTTCATTTCATTTAATTATATATTGTATTTTTTCCTCCATTTTATTTTATATTATATTATATTATATTAAAATGTCAGGGATGTTATATAAATGTAATATGTTCATTTAGTTAGAAGATCATATTATCTCGTTACTTGATATGAGATTCTTCCTTATAGAACTTATATGGAAAAACATCAAATACTTGTAATTGTAAGACAACAATGTATAAGCTTGAGAAAAATAAAAAGTTTTCCATCTATTTGCACTTTGTTCCATCATACACCTACTCTAGGTTATGTTTTATTCTTATTAGAACATTTTTTACCTATTTTGCATAGATTCAAACCATTTGTAATAAAAGTATTATCACTCTAACTTCGAAAGGGTGTTTTTGTAGAGTTGTCATTACACCAAAACCTTGAGGCGTTAGTGTTTGATACAATCTCTATATTTGAACATCTCATAGGGTGGTTAGTCCCAAGGCCCAAGGTGGTAGGTTAGTCCACTAAGTCAAATCCTCGAGGTGTGGTGGTTAGTCCAACACCTTCTCTCCGACGTGACTCAGGGGATTTGATCCTAGGATGAGGCTTTGCTACCACTATAGAGTTATCGTTACACCAAAACCTCAAGGCATTAGTGTTCGATACAATCATTGTATTTGGGCAGTTAGTCCTAGGGCCCAGGGTGGTGGTTATTCCACTAAGTTAAATCCTTGAGGTGTAGTGGTTAGTCCAACATCTCATCCTTTTTTACTGCAACAGAATTTAATTGCCTTACCAATGTTAAAAGCATTCAGATGTTCAGCCATAAAGTCACCATTATTCATCCAAAGTAAATACAACTTTCAAAGAGAGACTTTATTTACCAACGATTTTTATAATACAAAGTTCCCAGTTTATCCCATAATGACTTTGTCGTGGTCTTTATCAATACATTCAACAATACCGAATCAGATAAATTCAGCATGATAGAATTCATTGCCTTCTTATTGATCTTCAGCCAATCCTCATCTGTCATTGATGTTGATTTTATTCTTGAGATCATAATCCGTTGATCTCTATCAACCAATAGATCCTCCATCTTGAGTTTCCATAACTCAAAATTTTATCCATTAAAATTTTCAATCTCTACCCATGTGCTTCTCGTCATTTTCCTTTGCCCAAATTCTTTAGCATACGAATCCCACTCAAGAATTATTTTATCATAGGGTTGAAACACTTACTCCTTGAACAAAGCTAAAAAATCTAAAAACCCCCCTTAGGGGATGTCCAAACATTTCACTTTTTTTCCATTAGCATTCTCAAATAAATACTACATTACATCTTCTACAAGGCAAACCCTAGCATCTGCATACCTCATCCTTACATACACATTGACACCTCATCTTTGGACTTTGACCCATATTACAAATGTGTGATTACATAGGTATTTAATACCAATATTCCTCCCCTTAATGACATATTTGTAATTCTACGATACAAACAATGATTTATGACACAACCCTTAACGGGTACAATCTTAAACCAATCCTTTCGAAGATAAGTAGCCTTAACCTGGTTACTACCAGCCTCTAGACCTATAACTTCCACTTGCTATATCCAGTTGTTCCAAGACCTAGCCACTCTACAAGCTACCTCCAACCTTCTAAACACATTAGCTTCATCTATTACCCTTAGCCATATACCGAAAAGGTAACAAAAAAGTCCAAAAAACCACTTTTAAAATATTACAAATATTATTGGAGCTAACTTTGAGAACATTACACTAGGCAACCACCACTAGCATCCACACTAGTCTCTTTTGGGCACAACTACACTAGTTATAGTAGCATTAACAACCCTACAAGCTACACCAGTTACAATAGCTTCTTCGGGTACAAGCTACACTAGTTACGGTAGTTAATACTTACCCTAAAATTGTGGTACAACTAATAAACCATCTTAGATATTCTTCAACAAATTTACAAAACACATATGAGAGGTTTTAATTCTACACAACACACTAAAACAAGAAGAATACCAATTGCAAAATGAAATCAAGCATAGACACTTTTGCAACTTGCATAATAAAACCACTAGAATAGGCATTTTCAACCTTAAACTCTAGCACCTATTCAAAAAATAAACATCTAAATACAAATAACACAGAGTGCCACTATCAAAGCTCACTAGGCATGTCACTGCTGAAGCTCACCAGATCTACCATTGTTGAAGCTCACACTCATAGAAAATAAATATTTGAATATAGATAAAACATAATATCGTTGTTAGAGCTCACTAGGTCTATCGATGTTGGAGCTCATCATATTTGCTACTCTTGAAGCTCACTAAATTTATCATTATTGAAGTTCACCAAATCTACCACTCTTGAAGCTCACACTAATAAAAAATAAACATCTAAATACAGATAAAACACATTGCCACTGTCAAAGCTCACCAGGTCTGCCATTGTCGAAGCTCACTAGATCTATTGCCGACAAAGATCACCAAATTTGTTGTTGTTGAAGCTCACCAAATCTATCGTTTTCAAAGCTCACCAGATTTGTTTATGTCAAAGCTAACTAGATCTAATGCTATAGAAACTCAACAAGATTTAAATATCAAACCCTAGGATGAAGAGTCCTTAATCTAGATCTACTGCTATCAAAGCTCACTAGATCTGCTGTTGTCGAAGCTCACTAGATCTATCACAAGTCATAAACCCTTGCATCTCTTCATACAATGCCATAAACTTCCTAGGTTCAAGACCATAGGCTTTGATACCAAATGTTAAAATTGAACATAATATTAATACTAAATAAAGAGAGAGAAACATAACAAGGAGCAACAAAATAAAAATGCAAACACAAAACAAGAGAATAACAAGGGAAAACCCCCCCTTGGGGGATGTCCAGGCATTCCATTTTTTTTTTCCATTAACAATCTCAAATAAATACTACATTGCATATTCTATAAGGCAAACCCTAGCATCTGTGCTGCCAACTCACACGTGCATGCAAGGTGACACCTTATCTTTACATACACATTAACATCCCATCCTTGGACTTTGACCCATATTACAAATGTGTGATTACATAGGCATTTAATGCCAACATTTTTGACTTCTTCATGGAGACTCAACCATTGTTTCCTCATAAATAAGACTTGTTTTTGCTGAAAATGAGGGAGAATTATGATGATTTTGTCCCACTTGGAAGCTTTGGTGCCTTGCATGAAAAAAGTAAAAGGAGGTATATTCATTTATCCTAGTTCAAATCTCATGTGTCATGTCTATTTGAATTGTTAGATCCCTTTAATGTTATGGATCTTAATGTTCTTCTTTATTGAGAGGGTGCACCTTTGGACTCGAGCAATAGTGGTGGTAGTCGAGCTAGATGGGTGTAGCATAAGGGGTTCTACCTTTTGATGTAAGAATTAAAATAAAGAATATGTTTCTTATTATCATTCCTTGTAGTAAAATTAGAAGGAAGATAAGAGAAAATGATATTTTCTTAAAATGTCACTCTAGGGCTATGTTGGAGGTAAACCTTCAAAGGCCATAACTTTTGCATACGGAAGTATTCTTAAACCATTTTTTGTAATTGACACAATTTCTTATCTCTTTACATTGGTGTTATTTGTTCAAGAATTTACTACAAGTGGAAGGATGTCCCATTGTGTGATTATCTTCAAGACATATCAATCCCATTGAAAGGGGTGAATTTATAATTTATTATGCAAATAGAATATTGGGTCCATATTCATGGGGGAGATACTTGAATTTGTGATATTATATGTAGCTATTGGATCTTTTAGAGGCATGCAAAATATGCTTTATTCAATCCTTCCTCTTCTTAACAAATGTTTGGGTTAGTGGTTCATTTTACACATAAGTATTTAATCGTTCATGGTCTATTCTTTCTTTATGCAAAGCCTCTTTTGATAATGGAAATAAAATGGCCTAAGATCAACTAAAGTTTTCAAATAAGATAAGTGTGTTGTACAAGGAACATTGTGCTTTTAAGTCTTGTATTTTGTGACTATAGAAGATTAGAGCAACTCTTAAGTGGGGGTATTCTTGGCTTGTCTTCCTTAGAGGGAGTTATGTAGGTGTTCTTTGTATACATATAAGAGTATCTTATACTCGTTGTGATGACTATAATCCAACCTAAGGAGATTCTTTGTAGAGGTATCTTTGCATAATCATACTTCTAAATGATGGAAGGGTTCAACTAAGTTCTCAAGTACAAAGGTCCACTAGAGCATCCATTATGGGGGAGAAGATGTTATTTCCACTGATGTCGTCTCTTCTTGGCCCCTCAACTTAAATTATGAAGGGGTGTTAAAAGTGTAATATAACTTATGTCTAAGGCCAACATTGTATGATATAATCTTGTAGAGACATAAGGGCAATCATTGTACAATCGTATTCAATTATTTATTTAAGTATTCATTTATGTAAGCCCTATAGAGCGTGATTAACCTCATTATAGTTAATCCTATCTTATAACTTATAATTAACCTAAAGGCCACTTGATATGTTCGTTGAGGATAACTTAATTATGTAATTGGTGTTTTTTGGTATTGGTATAAATACCCTCCATCCACTCCATCCATTGTATCTAAGTGTTATGATCCTTATCCATGGATAATACAATGATTACATGTGGTGCTAAGGACACCCACCAATTCTATCTCGTTTATCCTTGTATAAGATTTGAGTGGATGAATTGCTTTTATTTATTTTTGGAAATAGATTTGAGATCCAATTAATATGTTATAATACCACGAAGTGGTCATGATGTGATATAGGTGGGGTTCATTTCAATCCTTTATAACCAATTAAATAATAATAATAAATAAAACTAAGTAAAATATAAAATAACAATTCATAATCCAAGGTATTAGCTCAACCGGTTATATTCCTTAACTTAAAAAAAAAAAAGATTGAGGTTCAACTCTTGCCAATGATACATGCTTAAAATAGCCAACTTGATGTAATACCACTTTGTGGTGATGATGTAATAGATTAGTTAAAAAAAAAAAAAACTCATAAAATTATTATTATTATTATAGTTTTAGTAACAATATTGTTAACAATAATAAAACATTGTTATTAGTAACACAACCATTATTATATTAATATAATTAAAAATATACTTTGTTGATATTCGTTTCATCCTTATCAATGTCTATGTACCTACAACTCAGTCAGGTATATTAGAAGTTTAGAGTGGGATTGAAGCCTTTATGAGAAGTAAAGATCAAGAAATCCAATTCATGATCATACAATATTTTAATGTCATAACCAAGTCGGATGAAAAATTTGGGGAAATTAGGAAATTAACGCAAAGCATGAGATATTCCTCAGCTTTTATTTAAAACAATAATCTATGGGAGGTTGACTTTGAAGAAGACAAATTTTATATGGACCAACAACAAGAGAGGTCATAACCTAATAGTATAGAAATTAGATAGATGCATACTCTCAAATCATTAGCTAGATGAAGGAACTTGTTCTAAAATAAACACCTTAACAAGGATTGGTTCGGATCACTGGCCAATAAAAGTTAAAATGGTGGTAAGTGAATTTAAAAAAAATCATATTTTAAATATGATTAGACGTGGGAAGACCATCCTAAATTTATTGATATGATAGCACAAATGTGAAATTCTTCAAGAAATGGTGGGTTGTATGCTCTTCCAAAACAAATTAAATCTATGACATCTAGATTAAAAGAATGGAACAAGAACACTTTTGGAAACATTTTTGAGAAGAAAGAAGAACTAAAAGATAAACTTTCAAAATTCCAAAAATGTGATCATAATAATCCAAGTGCAGAGGCAAGGGAGTTGCTTAGTGAATATCATAATAATTTGAGTAAGGAAGAGAAATTTTGGAGATTAAAATCAAGACAAACTTAGTTAAAAGTAGATAAAAATACATTTTTTAGTACAAATATCAACATCCAAAATAAGTAGAATTAAATCAATAGAAGGGGTTTGGATAAGAGAAAACTGAAGTTCTTAATGATAAAATTCTTCAAGATGTACCTTCAGTTATAACGAACGAAGATATTAGGAAAATGATGGAGCCTATTACTCTAGAAGAAGTTCATTTAGCTCTTTTATCTTTTGATAAGGATAAATCCCCAGATTCAGATGGGCTCTCTATAGATTTTTACCAACATAAATGGGATATAGTGAAGGATTATTTATTGGAGGTAACATAATAGTCTAGGTTAAAACAATACATACCTTACAATATAAATGCAACATATCTTACCCTAATTCCAAAGTAGAAGGATGTTGAATTATTTTATTCTTTTAGACCCATAAGCCTATGTAATATGGCATATAAAATTTTCTCCAAAGTGATGGCGAATCGATTGTTAGAAAAAATTATTTCAAAAGAGCAAGGAGTATTTGTTAAAGGGAGACAAATTCTATATGGTATCATAGTAGCTCATGAATTTATACATTCAACAACTTCAAGAAAAGAGAAAGCAATGATATTAAATCCTAATATGAATATAACCTATAATAGGGTTAAATGGGATTTTCTTTTTGCAATTTTAGAAAAGTTTAGATTTGGGAAGAAATGGGCTAGATGTATTAAAGTTTATGTCTCTACAATTTCTTATTAAGTTTTTGTCAATAGGTTAGTAACAAAATATTTTAAAGCCAAGAGCGGCCTTAGACAAGGATATCCTCTATCTCCTTATTTTTTCATTATTATGGTAGAAGTTTTGAGTAGGAACTTAAAGAAGGCTTATAGAGATAGGCTTATAAGTTGACTTAAGGTTAGTAGTAACATTGACAACATCACCCATCATAGTTTGTAGATTATACAACCCTTTTTGGAAGGGCAAGGATAAATGAGGTCAGTGCTTTGAATAATTTTTTAAAGGAATACGAAGGAGCATCAGGGCAAAAATTATTAGGAAAAAATCCAAAATTTACTTCCTTAACAATCTAGTTAATATCAAAGTAAGAATTTGTAGGTTACTTCAAATGGATAAGGTAAATTTACCAACAACTTATCTAGGGATGCTTTTATTTGAGGGGAGAATGAGAATATCATTATGGAATCCAGTTATTAGTAAAGTTTAGAATAAACTACCAGCTTGAAAAGGTAGATGGTTATTGTTAGAAGGAAGAGTGCCGTTCATTAAGTTAGTCTTACAGGTCATTCCAACATATTATATGCCATTGTATACTATGCCAAAATCAATTGAAAAAAGTTTTAATTTATATTATGTGATCATTTTTATGGTTAGGTTTACATGATAAAAGGAACTTTTCTTTGGTAAATGGAGCAAGGTGTGTGATGATAAAGTTATGGGAGGTCTTGGTTTAAGAGTTTTTACAGATGCAAACTTAGCTCTTAGGGGAAAATTAATCTGGATATTGTACAAAGAGAGTCAAATACAATGGGTAAGAATTATTCTAAGTATGTTGAACCCACTAACCCATGTTTAATATTTACTGCATTCTCTCTACCAAATGGTTCTGCTCTTTGGAATGGTTTAAGAAAATCTATTGATTTAATGATTAAAGGTTTAATGTGGGTGGTGGGAACTGGAGAAAAATTTCTATTTGGATGGATACTTGGTGTGATAATAAAACCATTCAATTTAGATCTAATTTTAAAATCTTGGATGAGATTGCTTCAAGAAAAATATGGTGATAGGGTTTCAAACATTTTGTACAAGGATCAAGAAGGAAGATACAAATGGAAAGACGATTTTTAACAAGTATACAGGAAATTGATGCTAGGAGGAAATTGAGTAGAAATATAACAATTGTGATTATTCCAAGGGGAGCCAAGGATAAATTTATTTTGGAGTTGAATAGCTAAGGAGAATACAAAACAAGAAGTGGATATAATGTAAAGCACCAACAAAATAGTAATATCACTAGAATATGGAGAGATATTTAGGATAGCCCAAGCATTCCTAAAGTAAAAATGTTTGTTTGGCTAGTAGGTCATAGAATAATTTTATCTTGGAATAAAATTATGAGAAGGGGTTTTCATGGCCCCTCATAATGCATTCTTTGTAAAAGGAGGAGAGTATAGACCATCTCTTGGGATATTGCTCAATAGTTTGGAAACTGTGGCAATGGATTCTTAATATGTTTGGTAAATGCATGGTGATGAATGGTAGAATTGAAGAATGGTTAAAGCAATGACAAAGCATTTTTAAAAGCGAGGATTTACAGATAAGATGGCATATATCCAAATATACAATACTTTGGACTGTATGGCTAGAAAGGAATAGAAGAATATTTAAAGGAAAGGAAAGCAATTTAGAGGTAATGAAAATAAATATATGTTTAGCCATAGAGGAGTCTAATCTAACCCTCTCAACTCACCCAATTTCTAATATGGAATAAGAGAGTCTTTATAGATGGAGTCAAGTCATCAAATGGAATTATGATGTTGGGTACAAGAGAAACAAAAAGAAGGTAAAGAATATAAAGTGGAAAACACCAAATGTGGAGTTGGTCAAATTGAATTTTTGTGGAGAATCTAAAGGAAATATAGGACTAGTAGGAGGAGGAGGAATAATTAGAAATGATAAAGGAGATATTTTGTCTCATCATGCTTTTAATAGTGAAAATGAAAATAAATAATGAATTTGAAGCTTGGATGGCTTTAGAAGTGTTAAAAATATGCAAAAAATGAAATGAAATAGAGTATGGATGGAAGGTGATTCACTCATAGTAATAAATGTAATTTTGAAGAAAGCAAAGGCTTCATGGAACATATAAGATATAATTGTGGAAATTCAAGATCTTGCTAAAGAGTTTGAAGAAATCAGGTTTACACATACGTTAATGAAAGGAAACAAATGTGCAGATAGGCTAGCTAATAGAGGGGTTTTGATTGAGTATCATGAAGTTAAATTCTCTTTTTCATGGTTAGAGGAAGTAGTAATTTTAACTAAAGTTGACAAGAAAACGTTGATTGTCTGAATCAAATAATGATGAAGATTTACTTTAATGTTTTTTATTGATAATATTAGCTTTATTTTATAACAATAATATGTTTTCATATCAACTATTTATTATAATTTTTGTGGTTGCACTTGTGTTTCAGGATGGAAACTAGAAATCTAGATTTGGTAAAGCAGACTATGATAGTGCAATGTTTTGGAAAAATTACTCTACTAAGATGCAATGCATAGGTAGTAGAGGTGAATATTTGGTATTGTGAAGGTTGCTATAGAAAAAATTCAAGAAGGAAGTTGGATTTTGGAATATGTATTCATACAAAAAATTGAAAAGATCTAGAAAATGATAATCAAGAATTCATACATTTTATGTAAAATGATGTAGGTTTATAGCTATAGCATCTCAATTGATATGAGAAGTGTATTTGTTTGTAAAATCATAAGCTCTAAATAAGAGGGTTATAATTTTTCAAGGGTGGGGGACCCGAGTACAACCCCTTATTATCTAGAAAAATAATAATAATAATAATAATGAATTCATACACTTAGAATTTTAACAAAAACTAATAATTATAACAATAAAATAGAAATAAAAATAACGAATAAAATAATAATAAATATAATAATCCTTAAATCCTAGATTTTATAAAAAATAAAAGTAAAAAGGAAAATCATGATATCAACAAGTGTTGTATAGAGTCTAGTCCCTACCAAAGATGTCATTCTTGAGAATTACAATAACCAAATAAGCAAACAGATCCATAAGTTGAGAAATACAATAACCAAATGAGCAAATAGATCTAGAAGTTGAGAATTATTATAAGTAAATGAGAAAATAGATCTACATACCAAAGAATTGTTCTAGAGTTACAAGGAGGAATTCTTCCATAACCAAACAAAGGAATGCAAAGCTACAAGATGGAGTTGAAAAACAAAAGTAAAAATGAAGCCTATAAAAGACTTTAGTGCTAGATAATAGAAAAATAGGGTTGCATATCATGTTCCATCCTACACAAAAGAGTCTTAGGCTTTTATCAAAAATTGGAAGAGTAAATAGTATATAGCATGAAGTTGCTAGGATTGCATCGAATAACAACTTTTGATGAATTTTAATCAATGATGTTCTTTCTTTGTTTACCTCCACCAAAATTATGTAGTTATTCAATGAATTATTACAAAAGGATATATATATATAAATATCAATACACATTGGCCTACATATTCACATTGGGTTTGGGAGTTTCAATCATCTTTATAGGCATCACATTCTTATGCATAACCTTTTTGGTTATTATACCTCTAAATTTTTATGTCCTCCTCTTCTAATTCCTAGAGAAACCAATGATTATTTTCTATAGGATCTACTTAATACACAAATATTCTTTTTGTTGTCTAGATTGAACTCTTCTTTGAACTTCAATTTTTCTTTTATTTTTTAACTCCATTTTTTAGCTTTGCATTCCTTTGTCTAGTTATGGTATGCTTCCTCCCTACAAATTTGGAATGATTCTAAGGTATGTGGATCTATTTTCTCATTTGCTTATTACAATTCTCAACTACAACATCTTTGGAAATGACTAGCCACTATACAACACTTGTTTTAAATGGGTTTCTATGGATTTGCCTACAAGTTTCGAAAGCTTACATTGTGAATAAGATAGAAGATTGAAATTTTTACATTTCAAATAAAATAGGGATTAAATTTTTTGGATTATGAATAAAATAATATAAGGCAATACAATTTTATATTTTGAATGATATAATAGATTAAATGTTTATGGAATGGAAAAATTGTAAAGGGATGGATCTAACATCTAATTTGTGTTCAATAGGAGCCTTAATGAATGTCTACATAGTTTAAAAGCTTTCATTCAAAATAAGATAGGGACTATGGGATTAAAATTTTAGAATGAAATGGATAAAAGAGGCAACAAACTAAAATTTAGATAATGATACAAGATAAAACAATAAATTATATTTGGCAAAATATTTGATGTAGATGTCATTAATTGTAGTAAATATTTTTTCAAGTACCTAGGAGAACTTATCCAATGGTAATTTTAATGGATGCTCTCAATAGGCATGGGAAGCTTACGTTTGGAAAAATATTATTACTAAATTTTGAAATTATTTTAAAAAATGTGAAAATGTGTCAAAAGAGGTTATAAAGTAGAGTTTTTTTTTTTATATGTGTAAGATGCTTACACATATTTAACTATATGTAGTTATATGTGGCTTATATTAGGGGTCACTCCCATCAAAATACAAAAATATTACATTTGCTACAACATACCTTTTTATCACACATTTTAATTTCTTTTTCTCTTAGTCATATTCTTCAACTTCCATGAAGTGCTATATTTTTAGGATCATCTCCTTGACATCATTTTGATTCAAAGATGAAATATCACTTGGCTAGTTGCCTTTTAAAATTTGAATTTTATCAGGATGAAGATCAACACCGCAATTCACTAATTTATTTATTGTCATATTTTCTTCTCTATAAATATGCTCACACTTCCAAGATATTGCCTTTAGTAATAGATGATGAACATCAACAATAATATTTTTTTAATCCAATCTCCAAAACCATTTTTACTTTTTGAGTAATACTTCTTATACACATCCACCATGGGGATTGAACCTGGGTCACATAAACTATAATGCAAGTGGCATCCTTGTCGGTAGACCACTTCTTCTACATCTCCACAACCATTTTTGTTAATAGTATTTATGATAATTTGTGAATCCCCCTTAATTGAAATATATTTCCATCCTTTTTATACTACAATTTTAATCCCTATAAGAAGTGCCCTAGCCTCTGCATAGTTTTTAGTTGAAGTTCCATATGATTATAAAAAAGTGAGGAGAATTTTGCCTTCTCTATTTCTAAAAACACCACCTCCACTAACTTTTTTCTGGATTTCCTTTAGAAGCACCATCATAATTAATTTTGACAAATCCAATTTCTAGATATTTTCACTTTACCGTAGATTCAATTAGATCCTTTGTTTTAATTCCATCATTGCATATGACTCTGTTGTGTATGGTCAAATCTTGTATCCAAGATATTAGCATATTTTTTTCTGCAATTGAGACTTCTTGTGATGAGCACCATATTTGTACACATTCTTTAAGAGAGGCAATAATACAATTCTAAACTTAGACATGATTTTGAGATTTACTTTTAAATAAATTCCTACGAATAATGGCAAGGCCAATCCTCCAAAGAATACATAAATCTTTAGCTTTGAATAATTAATCCAACATTTCATCAACTCATTAATGAAAAAAGAAACATGGTGAAGTAGTACTCTAATTAATCCAAAACCAGTAGGAGGAGGAGGAATAATTAGAAATAATAGATCATATATTTTGTCTTATTATGCTTTAAAGAGTGGATTTAAGACAAATAATGAAATTGAAGCTTGGGCACTTTGGAAGGGTTAAAAATATGCAAACAAATTAAATAGAATAGAGTATGGATGGAAGGTGATTCACTCATAGTAATAAATACAATTTTGAGGAAAGCAAAGACTCCATGGAACATACAAGAGATAATTTTGGAAATTCAAGACCTCGCTATAGAGATTGAAGAAATCAAGTTTAAACATACGTTAAGGGAAGGAAACAAAGGTGCAAACATGCTATCCGATAGAGGGGTTTTAATTGAGGATCATAAAGTTAAATTCTATTTTCCATGGTTAGAGGAAGTAGTAAGTTTAGTTGAAGTTGGCAAAAAGATGTTGCTTGTCTGAATCAAATAATGATTAAGATTTAATTTAATGTTTTCCATTGGTAATATTTGATTTATTTTATAACATTAATGTTTTCTCATATAAAATATTATTACAAATGTTGTGGTTTCACTTATGATTTAGGAAGGAAACTAGCAATCCAGATCTAGTAAAGCAAACTATGATATGCGATGTTTTGGAAATATTACTCTACTAAGATGCAATGCATAGATGGTAGAGGAGGAGTTTTGGTATTGTAAAGTTTGATGTAGGAAAATGTCAAAAAGGATTTTGAATTATGGAATATTTGTATTCACACAGAAAATTGAAGAAGATCTAGAAAATGAAAAATCAAATATTCAGACATTTTATGAAAATGATATAGGTATCTAGCTATAGCAACTCAATTAAGGTGAGAATTGAATTTGTTTGTAAACTCTCAATCTCTAAAGGAGAGAGTTGTGACTTGTCAAATATGGGGGACTTGAGTACAACCCCTTGTTCTCTAGCAAAAATAATAATAATAAATATTCTTGTAAATTTTAAAATGTGCAAAATGTTTAATAAGCTTAAAGATTATCATTGTAAATTTAATAATTAATAATATTTTCAATCAATTATATGGAATAAAAAAACTAATAATCAATAAAAAAATCAATTAGCCTTATGGGATTGAAATAGACCTTATCCATATTACAAAACTTAAAAATAAATATAAACAAACTCAAGAAACAATAAGAATATCAAATAAAATTTGAAGAAATCCATTGAGCTTACTGCATCCTCCATTAAAATATCATCACCATGCCCATTACTTTCTTATGATGGCCTTCATTTACCTAGAAAAAATACATGCTTAGTTCTTACTAAACTCCTTTCCATAAAATAATCAAATCATATCATTTGTGGAAGAAATTATCAATTATAGCAAGTGCTACTTCTTTGGTAAGATTGTGTTGGGCAAGGTCGTTCCTACTAAAAACTATATGGATGGAATGAAGGATTTTTCATGGTTGGAAAATACTTCATGTCTAGCCCTCTCTCATCACAAATGCAAGCCCCTTGTATAGTATTTAATATATATATATATATATATCAATGATAGTTTATATTGGATAAAATAACTATAAGATCGTAACTTCATAGTTTCATAACACCCACATGTAATTTTATAACAAGAAAAGGAAATTGTACCTAATTGTTGGAACACCACGAATAGAAAGAAATTTTATCAAGAAGAAAAAAATTTGGTCTAATAAAAAAGATGTTCTACTGATACCCTAGTTTCCATTATTGAAACTATAAAGTTAGTGTTACCAATGCACATGATTTCACATATATCAACATTATAAATAAATACTCACAACATCTAATTTTTAGATGCAAATATATTAATGCTAAAACAAGATTGACACATATTATTCAAATCTAATATATTAATATTGATTTTATTCAAATTGATATTAATTATATTGTATTTATTTGTAAGGGAATTTTATTCCTTGAAGTTTCTATGATACCGATCCTATCTTATGTTTCATCAACCCTTCTTTTTAAATATATTTGTATATGCTTGAACAATTTCATTCAAGCTTTTATTTTCTTAATAGCAATACAATTGATTTTAACCTTAGGATAGAATATAATATCTAATTCTAAATAATCCATTTAATATAGAATTATCTCATATTTTAAATTACTTAATTTTAGAAATTTCTAAATGTAAACAAATTGAATTGAAATTTCAAGAAAAACTTGAAAATCCATATTCTTAGCCCTGCTACTAATTTCTATACATGAAACATTAAAATTTTGAATTAGTCCACTAATTGAAAAGGGTGTCTTTGAGATTAATGAAGAAACTATAGAAATTTAATTATTAGGCTCCATATACTATAAATTAAAAAATAATAATCATTAGGCTCCATATGCTATAGATTTAAATTGGAACTTCCCCCATTTTGCCTAAGAGTCAAGTCAAGCCTTAGGTGATTTAGGTTTGTTTGTGTTTGAAAATATTCTAAGGGTCTGTACATTTAGTACCCCTTTTCAACTTGTTCCTTCTTTGAGCAAGGGTCCAACTGGGCCAGTCTAGTGTGTCATTTGACAATATGGTTGAGTCTCAAAATGATAACCCCATGGGCTCACCTCGAGCTCATGAGGGGGAGGAGACAGAAAGGGTTGGTAGAAGAGGCAAAATTTTCCATGCCAGCCCGACGCGCATCCTTGAGTCCCTTGACCAATGAGTCTCAGAAAAATTTGAATTGTTGGATGAGAAAATTCATATAATGGATGAATTCTTGGAGTAATGGAAGTCCTCGCATGAAGAGACCATGGTTGAAAGAGGACGATGGTGCTCCTCAGTAGATGAGTATATGTCCTACCTGAAAATGAAACTGGAAGAGAGTTTGAGTACCCAAGTGACATGGCAAAATGCCCACGTTGAATTGTTGAAGTCCCATGAAAAGGTAAAAGCAGAAGATACCTATTGTCGAGTAGCGGTCGTGGGTACCTTAGGATAAGGTGGGTTGAACCATGGGCAAATTATTTTATATTCTCTAAAAAGACTACCCAAGCTAAAAGAGCCAGAATGCTATGATGGTACCAGGGAGGATCGATTGTTGGATTATTTTCTTTGGGATGTGGGGCAGTGTCTATCTAAGGTTAGAGGTTTGAGTCCTAAGTAGAAAGTGGACACAACTACAGGTTATTTGAAGGGAGTTGCTAAGACCTGGTGGTGGAACCTTACGAATGAGATATAGGTAGGGAATACCACGGTGAAGGTGGATTGTTGGGAAGATCTAAAGAGAGTTCTAAGGGAGCAGTTTAGGCCCAACAATGTCAAGTGGTAGGCCAAGAATAAGTTGTTCAACCTCAAATAGACGAGGAAGCTCAGTGACTACTTTAAGACATTCCAAGATCTAATGGTGTGTGTTAAGACTACAATACCAAAAGATAAGTTATTGATATTTGAGAGAGGTCTGCAACCATGGTCTCAGGTAGATTTAAGGCGTCAGAAGCCAAAGGATGTGATTGAGGACATTGCCCTGGCAGATGTATTCCACGACTTCAAATCAGAGTCGATCATGAAGAAGGATACTCATGGGTCCAAAGCTAAAGCAAATAGCTTTGGTGGGAGTAATAAGGGATAATCAAGGAATATAAAAAATAATTTCTCTCAAGGTCAGTCGACTCAGTAGTCGTCTGTAGGCCCGTCAGGTGTTAAGAAGACTTCATCTAATGACAAAGGTAAGAAGCTGATAGTCCAAAAGAATGGAACTAAGTCATAATTGAAATGTTATAATTGTGATGGGCCTCAAAATTAGAGTAATTGTCCTCATCCACATTGATTTATGGTAGCCAACCATGCAAAGAGGGACACATGTGGAAATGAACCTCATCAAGTTGGAGCCATTAGTTGGCATTGTGTAGCAATGGGCAGAGAAGAGCCCACCAGGGGCAAAGATTATAGAAGGCCTAGATCATACCTATAACTATTCCAATTATATAAGATGTTTGTAGTATTATAATGAAGTGATTTTACATGCCTAAACTATTATAGTACACCTTATAATTCTCAATATGAGAATCATAAACAACTTTCCTACATAGCAACCATTGAAAAATCATGGATATAAAAAAATTCATAAAAAACAAAAAATATTAATGTAAGAAATATTACATGGATTTACATATCTACATATTATGTTTGAAATTCATGTATGTGAAGCTTCCTCTCGCTTATAGGCACATGGAGGTATAAATACTATAAGGATCTAGATTTTCCATGTCATGATCAATAGCATACTAAAAAAATATATTACAAGCATCTAAATCATATGTTGAATTATACCAAGAATTTGAAGGAGAGTTTAACATGTGAATTACTAATTAATGTTATTTATGTGTTTTCTACATAGTGGCATCATAAGTAGTAACATTAACACTATGAAAAAAATCGCAGATATTGATGAAACATAGAAATAGGATTGTGAAGAAAATGTTTAAAAACTAATGAAAGATAAGAGGATAAATGTCATGCTTGAATGAAGTTGGAGTTTGTATAATAGAAAAACCACTGCAATTAAGAAGGGAATTTATTAGTTAATTAGAAAGGTGGCATAGAATTTTTTAGGAATAAAGGTTTTATGTCATTATTTGTTATTAGTATACAGTAATTTGTTTTTACTAATTAAGAGATAAATATCAATAAAAATAGTCTTATGATACATTAGAGGAATATTATATAACATTTAAAGCAACAAATTAACTTTAAAATAAAATGATTTGATTGGTTTTTTTAGTGATTTTCAATGAAAATTTGGTTTGTAGTATTATAATGAAGTGATTTTTACATGCCTAAACTATTATAGTACACCTTATAATTCTCAATATGAGAATCATAAACAACTTTCCTACATAGCAACCAATGAAAAATCATGGATATAAAAAAATCCATAAAAAACAAAAAATCTTAATGTAAGAAATATTACATGGAATTAACATATCTACATATTATGTTTGAAATTCATGTATGTGAAGCTTCCTCTCGCTTATAGCCACATGGAGGTATAAATACTATAAGGATCTAGATTGTCCATGTCATGATCAATAGCATACTAAAAAATAATATTACAAGCATCTAAATCATATGTTGAATTATACCAAGAATTTGAAGGAGAGTTTAACATGTGAATTACTAATTAATGTTATTTATGTGTTTTCTACATAGTGGCATCATAAGTAGTAACATTAACACTATGAAAAAATCGCAGATATTGATGAAACATAGAAATAGGATTGTGAAGAAAATGTTTAAAAACTAATGAAAGATAGGAGGATAAATGTCATGCTTGAATGAAGTTGGATTTTGTATAATAGAAAAATCACTGCAATTAAGAAGGGAATTTATTAGTTAATTAGAAAGGTGGCATAGAATTTTTTAGGAATACATATTTTATGTCATTATTTGTTATTAGTATATAGTAATTTGTTTTTACTAATTAAGAGATAAATATCAATAAAAATAGTCTTATGATACATTAGAGGAATATTATATAACATTTAAAGCAACAGATTAACTTTAAAATAAAATTATTTGATTGGTTTTTTTAGTGATTGTCAATGAAAATTTGTTTGAACAAATGTAATAGTTTAATGCCTTCGGCAAGAACTAATAAACCCTAAAAAATTATATATATACAAGAATATAAGATGTTTAAATAGGCTTTTTAGCAACCTAAAAACATATACCCACACAAAAAGAAGATGGGTGCAAAGGGTTTATTTAGATTTTTTTAATGTGCAACATAGACTTTATCAATTTTTGTTATATAATGGATTTGGAGTTTCTATGACATACTAAGCTTAAAATCATCCTTTCTAATGATGTTTAATGGTTATTTCCAATATCTAGGGTCTCTTTTACCTTTATCTTAATCCAATGATCTTCTTTCATTAACAAGTTGGCTTCATCTAGACAAACATGGTGCTTCATTTTAAGAGAATGTTATGTTAATGTCCATTTAATGAATATATTATATTTAATGTTTGTATGATGCTCCTTCAACCTAGATTTTTATGGATATTTTAGTTTTATCAATGTATGACACCCTACATGAACAAGAAATTATAAAGAGACCCTTATAAATTTTACATAATCTACATCATCTTTTGGTCTAACATTTTTCTCAATGTAATAATAAATCTAAAAGTTATATCTAAATTGTGTCTCTTTAAATTTATTGCTAAAATTGTGTCTATTTTTATCTTTTCTTTTCCTTCATATGGAACAAATTAGCTCTCCTAAGAATTAAATTAAAAAAATATTTCATATTTTCAAACAAGGACAACACAGTGGTTAGGGCTTTGGCCTCTCTTTGGGGAGGTCCAAGGTTCAAACCATGGCATACCTAAAAATGGATAGGCTAGATGGTAGCAATCAAGTTTTTCTCGGTTGGCTACCCTAATTCGATGCCCTAGAGGGTTGAAGGTCCCATTGACTTCGTCTACCCCAACAAGCTAGGGTTTATAGTGGTAGCATCCAATGATATTACTAATTCTCTTATGTATTTTTTTTAAATAGGTTATATGGGATTGAAACGGGCCCAACTGATATTACATCATCATCACATAGTGTTATTACAAAAAAATTTGGATATTATCCATGTATCATTTGGCAAGATTTGAACCTAGGTCTCCTCCTTGAAATGTTGAGGAATCTAATCGGTTGAGCTAATACCACTTGATAATTCCCCTATTTATTAATATATATAATTATATTTCAACTACATTTGTTATATTTACAAATAACCTATTAGATATCTCTACAATTGTGAGCATGATATGCTTTTATTGTTTTGGTATTTATAAGATGTAATAAGACTTTTACTTTAGTCACATTATAAGTTTATTTTTATGTGTTTTTATTTTATTTTTCTCAATAAGGTATTTGTGAGTTCTATTGGGGGACACTCCCATAAAAACAACAAAAGATAACATTGTTATCGGGTTAATTAAGTCATATCCAACTTTTTTTTATCAAAGATATTCTTCGTTTTTATTTCTATCAAAATTATTCTTCATATTCCTTAAACTATTTATGTTTTTATAATCAAATTCTTGATACCATTTTTATTAATAGATAAATTTTGACTTATTTAGTTGTCTTTTAACATTTGAATTTTTCTAAGATAAAAATACACACTACAAATGGCTAAAATATCTACTACTCAGTTTCCTTATCTATAAATATATTGGCTATAACAACTTGCTATTTTCTTGGAACCTCTTTTTAGGTGTATTATTCATGACCCTAATAGTCCAAGATTTTATTTATTTATTTATTAAATAAAGGAGGGGGTTTTGAAAGGGTCCTCAAACCTTTTACACAAAATAAACTACTACAACCAAGAGAAGTACTTGAATATGACAAAGATACTATTATCCCAAACTAAGGGCCCTACAAACAACAAAACATTCCCCCAAGAAAAAGAGAACTGAGAGGGCTAGAGAATGAAGAGACCCAATAGCCCACCCACCCAAGCATCCTAGGGCTTCAACCCACTTCTTAAGAAATCTAAACAAACGAAAACAAACCTGGGAGAGGGTCAAAATATTTTCTCATTTTCCTCTTAGTCTTTATGCATTTTAGAGACTTTAGCATCCGGATGGTCTCATTCCATCATAGACTTGAGTTCCTCAACACAGGATATTGCAACCTTAAGAGTGCTAATTAGGGATCTCACAAACTCTTTCTTCATTTCACTTCCTAAATTTTGGATATTTTGGAGTTTCATAAACCATAAACTTCTTCCAAGTCGTTGGACCACCCAAGGGTTTTGCCTTCTTCTTGGTCATATCAGAGTCTTCCCAATCCAACTCCATAATGAACAAAGGAGTCTTTTCCACTTTGGTTAATTTAGAGGAGATGCTCTTGGAACATTTCATCTTCTTCATTGTCCTATTGAATCCACTAGGAACCCCACTAGTCGTACCCTAAGTCTGTAGAACCTCATAAATCTTACCTCCTGGGATAGGATCAGTGATATTATGATCAACCTTAGGATAAGAATTAGTCAATTTGGAATGGGTAGAAGCTAATTAATCCTCCTTAGTGTGCGATTCGATAGGATAGTCTACCAGCACCTTCAAAGTTCTCATGTTGTCTCCTCTCTTAAGAATATGCTCATAAATAAGTTTAATCAAACCTTGATGAAGGGGGTTCGAGGAGTTCCTGTATTTGACACTTAAAATTGACTTCTCCAAAGACTTAATTAAAAAGGTAGGGATGTTAAACTTTCGCCCATGATAAAATTGATTCAAAAATCAAAATGAAAACTTTTGAGGATGTCCCTGTTATTATCTAGGGCAAAGTAATCCATGACAACAAGGATCACTCTATCACAAGGCGCTCTAAGTGAACTTTGAGAATAACCATTTTGAAAATTTTCTAATTTCTTGCCCTCATCCAAAAAATTCTCTTTCTCTTTGGTGAGGGAGTGCTTATCCCTATTCAAATGAGGCCCATATGTGAGCAGATTTGCAATAAAAGGAATGGAAATATCAAATTCCACCTTGCCTAACTTCATAGTGTCCCTCTTCCAAGAGTACTCTAGTTGCATAGACATATCCCTATTGAAACCCCTAAATTTTTTGAGGTAATCCAATAAACCACATTTGCTCATTAGAGCTTTGACTTCCTTATCCAAGGAAAGGATAATAGGCTTATCTATAAAATCATCAATGTCCAGAGACATTCAAAATGAGCAAACATGAAATATAGAAACATAAATAAAAACTTAACAGGGAAAGCCAAATGACCACCCAGTAAATAATCTATAAACCTGGCTTGCCAATTAATAGAGAAGGGTTTAAATATGGCATGCAATGAAAGTTTCCAATTACAATGACGAGTGGAAAGCCCAAAAAATAGTGGAACACCCATGACAATGAATGAGTGGTAAGAATATTTCCCACCAATCCAAATGATTATGAAAATCAAGAACATGACATAGATCAAGATAGGAATATTTGGTACATGAGGAACACAAAAGCATGCGAGAAAGAAAAAATAAAGTCAAGCATGGGAATCTGAGAAGACCACATAGGGGCTTGGGTCCCCTTACTATAATGATTACCATGAGATTTTAGAGGTGTTCCTATAGGGATACATCCTAACACAACATTGAAATTATATCCAAACAAAGAAGGGGTTGAGTCAGCCCAAACATGGCAATTACCTCCTAAAAATACCATCTTGGGTGCCACCTGGACAACCATAAAGTCCAATGTACTAGGGTTGTATTTTGACCTTATCGGGTTAAAATTGGCACCCAATATTCTACCTCGATGTCTAATAGAACCCAACTAAGCTTGACCAAATGAAAACCACATGGAGCCTAAGCATCCGAACAAAAGGAAGAACTCTAGATACTTGCATCAAGTTTCTAAGAAACCATAACTGAGAATACATAGATAAAGAAACATCCCAAGTAGGACATCCAAAGAACCAAACATACAAGACTACATTAATGCATTTTTTTTAGGCCTTAGAGGAGGTCTTCCCATCAAATAGACAATCCCCTTTGAAGCAGGCCCAAATTATCTAAGAAGTTTTCAAGCTTGTTATATTTCCTATAGGTGCATCTCACTTGAACTTATTCCTAGGTTTGGAGAACCCATTTGGCGTACTCTATCAAATTAACTATACTCTAGCATGGAATTTATGATCTAGAGATCGATTTATTATATTTTGAGAATCTTCCTCGATAATAACTTTACTACACTCTAAAGAAGAAAGTAGTACAACACCTTGGAAAAAGCTCTGGATTTCGTAAAATGGTAGGTTTGAAAGCCTATATTATTTGAAAAGGCAAGGATGTTCTCCCTATGATGATTATGAAACAAACCTCCTGCTCCTACTTTCCCTAGATTCCCTTTAGAAAAACCATCAAAGTTAAACTTGATCCAATTAGGAGGAGGAATCCATTTGGTTATAGCTCTGATATTAACCAGAGGTTGAGCAATCCTTCTTCTAATCAACTAAAATCTAACGTTGGCCTCAACCAGGGCCTCATATTTGGGGCCATAAAAACTGTCCAAAGATGAAAAACATATGTTATCCACTTAAGTTTGAAGGATACTAGTCCATACGAAAGCGACATCTCTATTTTTATCCCTGAACACCCTATTATTCTCCTCCTTTCAAATTTCCCAAAGGAGATGGAGAAGACTGAGAATAAAAAAGGAACATAACCTCAAGCTTAGAAAGGGGGGACTATTGATCAAGAACATCAAAAAGAAGATTTGGAACAACCCAATCGAATCCCAAATACTTTTGCAAAAATGAGAGAACCTCAAGAGAAAAGGAACAATGAAAGAAAATATGCTTCGAAGTCTCAACATCACTCTCATAGAGGTGGCATCTATTAGAGATGAGCATCCCTCTTTTTTGGTTATTTTTAGTAGTAAATATCTTGTTATGGATAGCAATCCACAAAAAAAGGTTAACCTTATGGGTAAGACTCTTAAACCAAATCTTATTAGAAGGAATCTATTCCACAAGACTGTCTTCAGAAAGAAATTCGACTTCACAAAGAAGGATCCATCATTCTCACCTTTCCAAAGAATAAAGTCATCTTCATCAAAATATTTGATAACCTACATTCTCAAATTTTTATCTAGATACTCCATAGCCATTCTTTCCTCCTGATTTAATTTAGGGATGCTAAGATTCCTCCAATATTTTTTCCCATTAAAGACCTGAATGAAATATGCCACTTTAGATCCAAATA
Source organism: Wollemia nobilis (assembly GCA_028583015.1). Lineage (NCBI taxonomy): Eukaryota > Viridiplantae > Streptophyta > Pinopsida > Araucariales > Araucariaceae > Wollemia > Wollemia nobilis. The sequence continues at coordinate 3,368,616 of JAQPPZ010003204.1, forward strand.
TGACCTTGGTTTTTGGTTCCATAATCACAAAATCAAGGATGTGAGATAGTGGGAAATTCCCAAACCAAGTATCTTCCAAAAAATAATACTTTTTCCATTACCAAGATTCCACCTATAGCCTTTAAGAACGATGGGCCAAATTTTGATAATGCCAAGCCAAAAGGCAAAACCTGAGGAGGGAAGATTGTTTGCTAGGATATTTCTAGTGTGGGTTAGGTATTTGGTAGAGAGGTGTGGATCCAATCAACACTATCTTTCTTGAATAGCTTCCAATATTGATTGGTGAATAGAGCTTTATTCATATGCTTGACCTTCCTGAGGTTGAGATCTCTAGATTATTTTTTGCTACACACCTGGTTCTAAGAGACGATATGAAACCTTTTTTTCTCCTTAGAACTAGACCAAAGGAAGGACTTTTGAATGAGTTCAATTTTTTGGACAACTTTGAAAAGAGAGATAAAGTAGATAGGAATTCTCTGGAGGGTGGACTTGACCAGCTAAGATTTGTCTGCTTGGATGAGGAGATTCCCTTTCCATCTTGCCAAATTTCTTTGCATCCTTTCAATGATAGGGTACCAAAATTTTTCTTTCAATATTCCTTTGTTGAAAAGGGGTATCTCAAGATAGACAGAAGAGAGCTCTGTCACCTCACAACTCAAAATCTAGAAAATAACCCTTTGTCTTCTAGGGGGTGTTGAGAGAAAAGATTAAACTTTTTAAGAAATTGATCTTCTAATAAACATCCCTCTAAAAGGATGTTAGGATATTCTTATTCTTGCTTGCTTGAGGAATAGAGGATGAGTTGGAGATGAGAGTGTCATATGCAAATAGTTTGTAAGAAATATGATCCATAAGCATCATAGGTTTGATTCTAACTATGACTAGATTGGATTTGAGAGATATAGTTAGTGCTTCGTCCATTCAAAGAAAAATAAAGGGATATAGAGGGTCCCCTTGACATAGGTCCCTACCGCTCTTGAAGTATCCTACAACTGACCCATTGATGATAACTAAGAAGAAAGGGGATAAGATACAAGCTTTAACTATACTTATCTAGTTTTGATGGAATCCAATTTTGTTCAACACTTTCAAAAGGGAATCCCATGAAACTATGTCATACACTTTGTTCATGTTGATTTTGAGTAAAAGACCCACTCTTCTACTTTTTCCATTGAGTAAATGATTTTATGGACTATAATAATACCATTCAAAATCCACCTTCCTGCTATGAAACTACTTTGAGTTGGATCTATTATATGAGGTAGATTTTTTTTATCCTATTAGCCAAATATTTTGTTAAAATTTTGTAAATGGTGTTACACAGGATGATGGGTCTGAATTCATTAAAATCCTTACCCCTTTGAGATATAGGAACAAGGAACATGAAGGTATAATTTATCTCCCTGAAAATGAAACCTATTTTTTGGATCTCCTTTAGGGTGTTCCCAATCTCTTTGCCAATGATATACCGAAACATATGAAAGAATATTGGGGGGAATCCATTAGGACTTGGTGCTTTCAAATTTCCCATACCAAAAATTTCCCTTCTAATCTCATCATCCTTAAAGAGACTAGTAAGAAACGAGTTCATTTCTCTGAAATCAAGTTGGGTACATTGTCTAGTAAGTTCCCTTTAGTAGGTGCATCACTATATTCAAGGTCACACAAGAGCGATTAAAAAAAATTGACAACCTCCATCCTAATTTCTTGAAGATCCTTAACTTTAGAGCCATTAGCTTTTAAAATTTCTCTAATCTATTGGAGCCTCTATGCCTTGGAGTAGAAGCATGAGAATACTTTGTGTTACAGTCCCCTGCTTTGAGCCATAACTCCCTCAACTTCTCTTTCCAGTGAATCTCCTCCTTGGCTAGAGTGTTATGATAATCAACCAATAACACCTTCTCCCTATTTCTAATCTCCAGAGATTGATTCCCAAAGTTAATAGCCCATTCAATATCCATCAATTGAGCACTCAAGGATTATTTCTTCTGGAAAATGTGACCAAATGTGACTTTATTTCAAACTTTAAGGTTTGACTTAACCCACCTCATATTAGAAGTTATTTGGGATATTAATTAGCAAATATTTTTTGGGACCACCAAACCTTAACATTGGCTTCTAGATTTGGGTGTTGTAACCACATTGCCTGAAACCTAAAGGGCCTTGGAAACTTTTTGGAGGTTTGAGCTAAAATCATTAGTAAAGGGTTATGATTCGAACCCACTTTAGGGAGAGAGTACAAGGAGGCATTCCTAAAAAATGGCAAGACTTATTTAGATATTAGGATTCTATCTAATATAATCTAGATTAGTTGATTCCCAAGCCTTCTATTATTCCAAGTATACTTACTTCCTTTAAGATCAACATCCATTAACTCATTTTGTTCACAAAAAGAGAAAAATATTCCATACCTCTTGAAAGATAAGCATTTTCCCTTTCTTATCAAATTGGAAGAGTGGTGAATTGAAATCACTAGCCAAAATCTAGTTTTCTCCTCTAAAGGCTTCTCTCATAAATCTCAAAGAAATCCACAACAAACTTATATTGATATAAGAATTCAAGGCATAGGTATTATATAGGACCCACTGATGATTAGATGCCTTGTAACAAAAAGGATATTGATAATTCTGTATGAGGTCAAAATCATTGTTCCAGATAGTTTCTCCATATCCCATACATAAAGGAGACCCCCAAAAGCCCCTTGAGCTAGGCTAGCAACAAAACCTATGTTCCTCCATATCGTTTGTCTTACTGATTCAATTATACCATCCTCTACTTTCGTTTATTGAAGTAGGATAATATTTGATAAGTGATCCTTTCTAAGGGAAGCCACCAATATCTATCTAGTAAGGTCATTTAGACCTCTTGTGTTCCAAATAGGAGCTTCATTTATGTAATTTAGTAGAATATTTATTACCCACCCCATGATGTTGAGGAGAATAAGAGCTGAAGGAGGTAATCTTCAATTATTTATCTACAGATACTTTGCCCTCTTCCAGACCCAACAAAAGTTGAGTACCATTATCTATTTTAGATTTAGTTTTCTTCTTCTTGAGGTCCTTATTCTAGGGTTTCCTAGGCTTATGTTCCACCCCCATATTCATTGCATCTTTCTTATGACTCTAGGTTTTACGACTCGGTAAACCTTTTCCAACTTATTTGAAATTACACACTTGATTCTAGACACTCAAAGAGATTTTGCTCACTCAACAGAGATGAGAGGAAGGGATCTAACCTGAGGGGAATGGAGTTGGTCTCCAACTTCAATAATAGGGGACACCTTGTGGCCTGACACAAAGGATCCAAAGCAACCTCTTGTGCCTTAAGCGCAATGCCAATTGCCTCACCTATTCAAGAATACCAAACAAAAAAACTAGCTTTCCCGACCCCTTGAGCAGAATACCTCGCTTCCTTTTCCAAAATGGGATTCTTTCCTTATGATTAACCTTGAACAAATATTTTTTTATCGGTTTCTTATCCGAGCACTTTGTCGGGATATGTCCATATTTCTTACACTTACTACAAAAATTTGGTTGATTTTCATAAATGATAGCCTAAGTCTAGGAGCCTAGAATTGAGGTTAGCTCTATGGATGATGAAAGGTCTACTTCCAAGTTAACATTAATGCATATTCATGCAAAAATTATTCTTGATTTGGTCCTCAAAGCTAGGTCTATCAGGATTAGGTCACCCATTGCCTTAGCAATACCCCTTGGTATATCATCATGCTAATGTGATACGGTAGGCCAGGAAGCCTAACCCATAGGGAAGTAAAATTAATTTGCTATAGGTCTAGGTTGAAATCAATACTCCAACAATTAAGGATGAGACCCCTCTTGCCATAAAATAATGGACCCCACTCAGGATGCATCTCGAGCCTTCCTTACAACTTAGCTTGAATAGGAAGAAGGTCTTTGGAAGAGCCACAATCTCTAGCTGATCCAAGGATCTCCACTTTGAGAGAGTCCATATTCTAACTACATCTAAATCTAGCCTCGCCCCCAAAAACTTGCCCACCAAGTTGAAGGTTCCATAGTCCAACATAATCTTCAAAATATCTCTAGGGATGTAAATCTTGTTTTGGATTGGAGATAAATCAAATAAAACATCAAACTCACTCTTGCTCAAAGAATTAGATATCACCATCACATAAGAATATGCAGCAAGATCAAAGGGTTTTTGGAGATTCTAGGAACCTAGGGGTGGACCCCTAATGCCCACACCTCCAAATGGAGACCCATGACCCATTGAGGGTACGGGAAACCCAACAACCTCACGTGAAACTCCCACCATTTGAACTCATCAACCTAACCACCCATATAAAGCCATCCTACTTACCATCCTAAATGCATTCCTACTTGTTGTAATCACAATGACACTGAGAGGGGGGGTTAATTAGTGTGTTCTTTAAAAACTTCTAAAACAATTAGATTATAAAACTAGCAGCAGTTTAAAGCAAATAAAAGAGATACTAAATGCATTAAGAAAGCATCACACATAACACGACATTTTAACGAGGTTCACCGATGTGGCTACTCCTCAAAAATACTGCTTGGACTACCATCCAAATCCAGTCAAATGCAAAGCTACAACTTTACATAATCATTCACCAGCACTAACTGGTAAGAGGCACCAACCTCTAAATTTTATCTGCTACAACAGAATGGAGCACCAACTCCAATTTTTCCAGCTCCAACTGGAAAGAGGCACCAACCCCTTTTACCAAGCTACAACTTGGAGATAGTAATAAAAATTGCAGAATTAAACTGTCACTTCAATTTGCATGATCTGCTGTTTTTCTTGCGTTCTGCTGCTTGTCGGCATTCGGCTGCTGCTGTGAAAAATGATTCGCACTTTTTCAACCACTCCTCTATATCTCTCCGCATTCTCTGCTGCAACTTCACAGAAATATTACTTCTACAGCCAGCACACTATCATTTCACACTCGGAACATGACTTCTGCATACCGTGTTCTTATCTTCTCTTTGCACCACTCACTCACTATCTCATTGCTGCGATCTCTTTTCTTTAACTCCAAAGAACTATCACCGACTTACACTCTGTTGCACACGAAATTCATTCGCATATATCGCATCACGCCCCCACTTCAACCTTGCAACAGTCCTGCCTTTTTATAGAAGAGAATATCCCATCAAAACATTCTCAAACACGTCGGCTGCAACCCTAATTAGGTCAACATGAAACCCTAGAATTTTTCGGTTGCTTAACCTTGCTTTGTCGGCAGGAAACCCTAATTGATCCGTTGCAAAACCCTAGCAATGTCGGCTTTGAAAACAAGCCGGTGAACGACTTTAATTTAATTTTAAAATATTAATTTAAATTTTAAATAAATAAATAAAATTTAAACTGGATATTTAAAATTAAATATCTTCATCATCGGAGCACCTTTTTCAATAAAACGAAGAGCTAACTTGGGTTTTAAGAAAAACCCATTTCAAAACTGATGACCATGGATTTAAACAAAACCTATAATTTAGTCTGCCTTGGTTTTCACAAAAACCCTTCCGCTCTTTGACATCAATGACAACATCAACACTTGAGCAAGGGCAATGTACCCAAGGTACCCAAAATTGCCAACAGTCTCCCCCTTTGTCATTGATGGCAACCCTTTACTAAAAACACATCTTCAAGAGCCAAAACTGAAATCAATCTCTTTGAAGTTTTGCTCCCCCTGACTTGAAGCTTTCCTCTTCACTTGAAGCTCTCCCCCTTTACTCATATCTCTCCCCCTTTGTCATCAATGGCAAAGGGCCACCTTTGGGGCTCGGAACTAAGAATGAGCCTCTTAGCTTAGTCCCTCCCCCACCTCCTAATGAGGTGATTAATTCTGGGGTGGGAGTAAAACTCCCATTAGGCACTGATCAACATCAACGTCTATAACTTCCTTGCTGGGTCTTCTCTTGAACTCTTTGACCATATTCTTGTTCCTGTCATTGTTCTGATCCTTGGACCTGATCATGCCACTGTTCCTGTTCCTATATCCTAGAATTTCAACTTTGCACTATCTGACAGTGTGACTTTTATTGTTGCACTTATAACAAGTAATAGTGTTGTTTCTTTTAGGCATACCTGTTCTTTGAATCCACATGTTCTGACTAAGCCAGTTCTGACTAAACCTGTTTTGACCAAGCCTGTTAGTGTGATGTTCTTTTGTTTTAAACGAAACTCTGGTCTGTTTACCCTTCTGACATGAAGCATACATACTATTTGCAAGTTTTTTAATGATTGGAATATCTCTCACTGCTTGTTTAGCGCTAATTCTTACCAAATTATCAAAACTTATGTGTCCAAGCCTCTTATGCCACAACCAGTTCTCTTCTTCTTGTCCCATGAAGCACATACCTTCTAAAAACTCTAAGAGTGTGTACAGATTTTCAGACGTCCTTGAGCAGGTTGCTATTAATTTCCTACTGTTTATTTTTCTGACTTCACAACCATGCTTCTTGAAAACTACTTCATGTCCTTTGTCATAGATTTGACTCACACTCAATAGATTATGTTTCAAACCATCCACATATAAAACTTCCTCTGACTTGATCTTTCCTTCAGTAATTTTGACCATTCCTTTACCTATTATTTTGGCTCCGTCATTGTTGTTGAATTTTATAGAACCACCCTCATACTTTTGTAGATTTTCAAATTTTTGTTTGTCACTTGTCATATGACTTGAGCAACCACTATCAAGAATCCAAGGAACATGTTTATTCTGAGCTCTAAAAGTTGTCTGCACTATTAAAGAATCATGTTCTTTCCTGAGCTGTTCTTTTTGTTTCCATTCTGTTTTAACTGTGGTATTGGGTTCTAGCTGTGACTTCCCCTTTTTAGAATTTTGCACATATCCTTCGAAGATAAATTCTATTTTGTTTTGCTCTATACGGTTGAAATCTGCTTTCATGAGGTTGATATGAAACAGACATACTACGACAATTTATGGCAATATGACCAAAGTTGTGACACTTAAAACACTCTACTACATAACTCATTAAAGGAGCAAACGCATTTCTACTAGTGAAACTTCTTGGACCTACGTTGTATTTGCAGTCAACAATTTTATGCCCATAAACATTACACTTGAAACAACAACCATAGAAATAATGATTAAACCTGAAAGATGGTCTTGGCCAGGTTGTTGCTGGAGCCTTGGATCTTCTATTCTTTTGATGTGTGACCTTAGTAAATCCATCATTGTCAGCTGCTATTTCAGGTCTAGCATTATATCTTTCTTTTGCCTGATTCTTTTCTTTGTTCTTTTCACTTTCAAAATTGCTTGCTTTTGGTCCAGTTGATGATTCTCCTTCAGAAAAGCCGAGACCAAATTTGATACCTATGGATCTTTGATCGCTTAGAATTTTGTCCAATTTCATCGAGCTTTCTTCACGTTTTACATGACAATTGATTTTTCGATCCAGCTCTTGTATCTGTATTCGAAGACTCACATTTTCTTATTCCAATTTGCTGCAGTGGTCTATCTTCATGGATACCTGTATTTCCAGATCTTCGGACATTTTCTTGTATTCTTCAGTCTGTATTTTTAAAGCGGCAATAATGTTGTTTGCATCCTTAAGTTTCCTTGACAAATTTTCATTCTTCTTTTTCTTCGATTCCCATTCTGTAAGGGCAGACACTAGCTCACCCTCTAAATCAACTTTAGCCTCAACTTCTTCAACTTCAGAGTTCATTCCTTCTACCATTTTTGGTTCAATTTTCTCAACCATAGGAACTGAAACTGGGTGGGATGCCTTTTTGGATGAGGATCTATTCTTCTTAGCCATTATGTACTTATCCAAGATCAACCCTGACTGATTTAGCCAAAATTGGGAAACCTGGCTCTGATACCAATTGTTGTAATCACAATGACACTGAGAGGGGGTGAATCAGTGTGTTCTTTAAAAACTTCTAAAACAATTAGATTATAAAACCAACAGCAGTTTAAAGCAGATAAAAGAGATACTAAATGCATCAAGAAAGCATCACACATAACATGGCATTTTAACGAGGTTCATCGATGTGGCTACTCCTCAAAAAGACTGCTTGGACTACCATCCAAATCCAGTCAAATGCAAAGCTACAACTTTACATAATCATTCACCAGCACCAACTGGTAAGAGGCACCAACCTCTAAATTTTATCTGCTACAACAGAATGGAGCACCAACTCCAATTTTTCCAGCTCCAACTGGAAAGAGGCACCAACCCCTTTTACCAAGCTACAACTTGGAGATAGTAATAAAAATTGTAGAATTAAACTGTCACCTCAATTTGCACGATCTGCTATTTTTCTTGCGTTCTGCTGCTTGTCGACATTCGACTGCTGCTGTGAAAAATGATTCGCACTTTTTCAACCACTCCTCTATATCTCTCCGCATTCTCTTGTGCAACTTCACAGAAATATTACTTCTACAGCCAGCACACTGTCATTTCACACTCGAAACACGACTTCTGCATACCGCGTTCTTATCTTCTCTTTGCACCACTCACTCACTATCTCATCGCTGCGATCTCTTTTCTTTAACTCCAAAGAACTATCACCGACTTACACTCTGCTGCACACAAACTTCATTCGCATATATCGCATCACATCCCCACTTCAACCTTGCAACAGTCCCGCATTTTTATAGAAGAGAATATCCCATCAAAACATTCTCAAACACGTCGGTTGCAACCCTAATTAGGTCAACATGAAACCCTAGAATTTTTCGGTTGCTTAACCTTGCTTTGTCAGCAGGAAACCCTAATTGATCCGTTGCAAAACCCTAGCAACGTCGGCTTTGAAAACAAGCCGGTGAAGAACTTTAATTTAATTTTAAAATATTAATTTAAATTTTAAATAAATAAATAAAATTTAAACTGGATATTTAAAATTAAATATCTTCATCATCGGAGCACATTTTTCAACAAAACGAAGAGCTAACTTGGGTTTTAAGAAAAACCCATTTCAAAACTACTGACCATGGATTTAAACAAAACCTATAATTTAGTCTGCCTTGGTTTTCACAAAAACCCTTCCGCTCTTTGACATCAATGACAACATCAACACTTGAGCAAGGGCAATGTACCCAAGGTACCCAAAATTGCCAACACTACTCACCATCCAGCTCCCCAGCTTGAACGCCACCTCGCTCACCCTTCTTGGTTGCCACTATTTCAAATTTTATACAAAAGAAAAATTCATATGTATATATATTTTTGAATTAAATGTGCTTTTTTTCCAAGATTTCATTTTCACCATCACTTTTTGTTTTTATTTATGGACTTAGCCCCACTTCTTGGTAAGACTTACGATATTTGTTTTTGTTTTCTTATATAAATATTCCTTTGAGTTTTCTTTTCTCTTTGTTTTTGCTTCCTCTATATTATTCTCTATTTTTCATTCCCATCAACACTTTTATCTTCATAAATCTCCTTGATTTTTTCATGTTATTCATAATGAGACTTATCATCTATAGGTTTTTATTACTCTTAAAGATCTAAAGTGCAAGAAATAAACTAAAAACCCTAAAGTGCAAGGATGTTCCTCCATAGAAATTACCTTCTTATGCTACCTAAAAAATATTAATTTGATATGGATATCCTCCATCCCAATTTCTTTATTATATTGCTCTTGAAACCCTAAAATATAAGGAATAACCTCTACATTACTTTCATTTCTATTGCATGGAGAGGGTTTTAAATTTCTTAAGAAAAATGAAGACAATTTTTCTAGAATAAACTTGATCCCTTTTGCATCCTTTGTTTTATTATTTTCCTTCATATTTTTCTTTGCACCTTTAATTCCATTCAAATTTGAACTTATACATTGTACTTCCTCATCCCTTGTATCCATATTTGTTTCTTCTAACAAAATTTTCCAATGAAATTTGGTGGCCTTGTCATTTGATGCTACAAAAAGGTCTTATTTATCTCTTTTTTGGAGTGGAATATCCTTAATCTAATCCCTCTTCTACCATAGTATGATCTCCTTGCTTCATCTAGAAGTTTATCTCATGAAAAAAACTTTTGTGCCTCTTACTATCATTTTTACTTTCTAATATTTTGTCATGTGTCAAGTCTATAATATTTGTAACATCAAAATACAATGTTTTCATAATCTATTTACTGATCCCATTCTCTTGATTCATGTTCTATATTAATAGATCAAAGAAAATATTTTGAAATATCCATAGAAACACATATTTGTGTATATACAACACGCCTTTTCTCCTTAGTAGTTGGTCCTGCCTAGATGAATCCCTTAAAGCATTGTCAATATTCTTCAAAACATCCTTATTGATAAGCTAATATTGAAGTTCAAAATCCTAACCCAAAATAGAAGCTTTCTCACTCCATGGTCTTAAATGTAGGGCATCTCTCCCCCTAAACCATGGTCCACCACCCACTATTTTATCCTTGATTTATAAACTGAAAATAGGATGAGGAAAATATGTTTAGGAAGAGAATTCACAAAATAATTTGAATTCAATCCCTATTTCCATTTGATCCATTTTAGAATCTCCAAAAATAGTGGTCAATATTCATGGTACTTAATTATTAGCCCTTTACTTTTAGGAAACATTACATCATGCTCGACCATCTCATCCTTGATAATCACTTTGTTGGCCTCTTGGAGTGTTGTCATTGTTTTCAACACCATTCTACATGGCATCCTACATGGTATTCAGAGTTTCCATTCAGATTGGTGGTCATCCTGCAAATTTGTCCATGTTTGCATAACGCAGTGTGTTTTCCAGCACACCTAGTTCGGAGGCAATTTTGGTGAGAAAGTTAATTTTTTATTTTTGGTGGCATGGATTATTGCTCATATGTGTTGTAATGTATTATTTATCCTATGAGCATTGGTTTAATTATTTAATTTAATATTTCCCACTCTTTGTCATCTCCAAGTTCCTTGGAATGTGTTCTGGGACTTAGGAATGGAGGGAAAAATGCATTTAATTAATTTTTTTATGCAACATAGGTGATAGGGGTCATATTCCTAGTGAATATAATTTAATTTTATGTTGCATAATGTGGGAAATTGGAAAAGAAGTCGTTCACTCTTGGTGGGACCCATTTTGGAGTTATGTGGTGTAGTGTGGAGCTATTTTCGATAGTTTTTGGGATATCTTATGCATATTTTTGGAAATTTTTGAGGAAGTGGCATCCATATTGGTCCCATTTTCTGTAGTGGTCATGGCATATCATTTTTGGAGTGTTAGTGCAGGTTAGAGCTGATTGGTGGAGTGTGGAGTGCCCATATGGAAGTTATTTTGAATTTCAATGTTGAAATTGGCAATTTCCTAAGCTAGGTGTGTGGTTTTTGGAGTGGTTTTTGCACATGGTTTTGGAAACCATTTGTGGTTTCCCTCTTCATTATCCTCTATATATTGGTTGTAGCATTTCATTTTTTCTATGGAGTTTTGGTGTGCGTAACGAGGTGCTGTCGGAATGTTGCCGAATTTTCAGCAGAGTGTGAATACTTCAGATTTTGTTATTGCAGTTGTGGGTGCATATTGAGCATGTTATTTGGATCATATTGGTATATCATTTGTAGGTGTTGTGATAGTGCTGAAGTGGTATTTCATTTGTAGGGGTTTTCATGATTCATTATTCACATTGCAACAGTTGTATGTGGTGAGTTTTGTACTTGCAGACTATTGTGAGTTTTGCTTTCATTGTAGGCATTTTTATGCCATTTATTTTATCATATTTCAGATCAAAAGGGTGGTAGGTGTGGGTGAAGAATAATTTTGGGTGTGGCTCCATTTGACCCATTTCCTTTCATTGGGATCCATTTGGCCCCATTGATAAAAACATCATTGTACTTCATTTGTAGTGAGGCTCGATCTGAGCAGTAGACTCAGGGAGCTTTTTCTCACTGGGGTTTTCTTTCCATATTGGGTTTCCCCATCATATCCTTGTGTTATGTGATGCCATTTTATGTGTCTTGTGTGGATTTGAATTTATGTTCTTTGTTGTCCTAAAAATCAGATTTAGAGGGTTTGAAAAATTTGTTTAAGTCACTAATTCACCCCCCTCTTAGTGCCATTGTGATACCAACAATTGGTATCAGAGCCAGGCTACCCAATTTGCAAGCTTAATCAGCTAGGGTAGGTCCTCACAATGGCTAGTTGTGATCCAAATAAGCCCCCTCTATTTTATGGAAAATATTATGCCTTTTGGAGCTATAGGATGATGAGATACCTTGGTTCTTTGGGTATGGGTGTTATGTTGTCTATGCAAAATGGCTATACCATCCCTGCTACACCTCCCACTGATCCTGCTGCCATACAAGAATATAACAATGATTTGAAGGCTACTAATGCTATCACAAGTGCTCTTGCTCCTAGTGAGTTGGTTAAGGTTATGGGTCTCAACACTTCGAAGGAAATATGGGACAAATTGAAGGTCATTCATGAAGGTGATGTAAAGGTAAAAGAAGCCAAATTGCAGATTTTTAGAGCTAAGTTTGAAAGTTTAAAAATGGATGAAGATGATGATATTGATGCTTTTATGCTTCAATTGAATGAGGTTGTAAATGCAATTAGAGGTCTTGGTGAAACAATTTCAGAATCTATGGTTGTGAAGAAGGTTCTAAGATCACTCCCTACAAGATTTGATTCAAAGGTTTCAGCTATTGAAGAAGCAAAATATCTTAATACTTTGACTATGGATGAGCTACATGGGTCACTTATAGCTTATGAGATGAGGATAGGCAAAGATAAACCTACAACAAAAGAGGCAGCCTTCAAAGATTTTAAAAACATGAAGATTAAAGTGAAAGAGGAAGAGGATGAAATTTCAGATGAAGAAGAGGTAAACTTTGTGAGAAAGTTGCAAAGAGGAAGAGGCAAGTACAAGGGAAAACTTCCACTCAAATGCTTCAACTGTGGAAGAATTGGTCACATTGCAACAAGATGTCCCTACAAAGAGAAGAGTGATGATGAAGACAAGCCTAAAGAAAAAGGAGAAGGCAGCAAGAAGAAATTTGCAAAATTCAGAAGAAACTTCAAAAAGAGGAGCTTAATCACCCATGAGGATAGTGCTTCCGAAGATAGTGTGCAAAGTGACTCTGAAGATGATTCAGGTGAGGTTATTTTTATGGCCTTAGAAGACAAGAAAAATGAGGTTGAAGACACAAAGGAAGATGAACCTGAGATGGAATTTGAAGAAGAGTTAGCCTATGCCCTTGAGGAGTATGAGAAAGAGGTGAAGAAGAACAAAAGGTATGCATAGAAACTAAAAGATGCAAATAATCAAATTGCAGATTTGAAAAATCAGATTGAAGAGGCTAATAAAATTTCTGATGGTGCACTAAATGATCTGAAATTTCAAGTTGAGGAGAACAAGAAACTCACATGTAGTCTTGAGGATGCAAACAGGATGATTGCAGATTTGAAAATTCATGTAGAAGAGTCCCGAAAGATAGTTGAAGACCTCAAGCTCAGAGTTTGTGAAAAAGTGAATAATTGCAGCAAGCTTGAAGAGGAGATTTGTTCTTTGAGGAAACAATTAGAGAAAGCTAATTTTATGAGTTGCACCACTCTAAAATTTGAGAAGAGTTCTGAAAAACTTGATGAGATTATCAAGCAACAAAGGCATCCTAAGATCAAGTTTGGTATAGGATTTGAAGAAGGTGAGTGCTCAGATTTTGTCAAAGATGTAAAGCCACTTAAGGATGAGAAAGTAAGTGATTTTCTGCTCCTTGAAGACAAGAAGTTGCAGCCCCCTGAAGGTGAGAAGTTGTTGCTCCAAGATGACAAGAAGTTGCAACCCCGAAATGAGAAGAAGAGTGTGCAAAAGGAGAACAATTTCATGAGGAAGGACAATGATGGCTTCATCAAAGTTAATCACCAAATAAGGAGACCTTATGGAAGATATGATAACACATGTCAAAGGCAGAAAACCAGGTCAAATTATTCTTTTTATGGTTATTGTTATAGGTGCAATTCATTTGGTCATAAAATTGCCAATTGTAGGCTCAACTCTAGGCCTAGAAACATTGTCACACATAACTCTTTTGCACCTCTAATTGAGCACAATGTAGAATGTTTCAGATGTAAAAATTTTGGGCATATTGCAAGGGATTGTAGAACTATTTTTTCTGCCACTAATCCAATGCAGAAGAGCAGATCTAATCAGCCCCATAGAATGCAAAACAAGCTGCCACCTAGACAAAATTCACAAGTTCACAAGAAGGCTGATTTGGAGAAGAAGGATAAGGAACCAAAACCAAAGCCCAAAAAGGTGTGGATTGAGAAGGGAAAGGAGAAAGAGGTCAAGGATTCTCTCATAGTGCAGGCTGCATTCAAATCTCAGAACAAATCCACTTCCTGGATCATTGACAGTGGGTGCTCTAGTCACATGATTGGAGATAAAAATCAGTTTGTGCATATGCAGAAGTATGATGGTGGTTCTGTGAGGTTTGGAAACAATGATGGTGCCAAGATAGTTGGTAAAGGAGAGGTAAGCATTGGAAATGGAAATATCAGATCTGAAAATGTTCTTTTTGTTGATGGCCTAAAGCATAACTTGCTTAGTGTGAGTCAAATGTGTGATTCGGGATGTGAGCTGATTTTCAAAGCACATGGTTGTGAGATTAGAGATGCAAAGGATGGTTCTCTCATTGCTAAGGCAGCAAGGACAATAGGTAATATTTATAATATTTGTGATAGATTTGACAAATCTTGCTTCATTGGACAAGAAGAGGAAAATTGGTTATGGCATAAGAGGCTTGGTCACATCAATTTTGACAATCTTGTCAAAATTAGCTCAAAGAATGCAGTAAGGAACTTGCCTAAGATTTCAAAGCCATCAAAAAGCATATGTTCCTCTTGTCAACAAGGAAAGCAAACAAGAGCACACTTCAAAACTAAGGAGTACTCTACTACACGCCCATTGGAGCTAGTGCACACAGATATCTGTGGACCGATGAGAACTAAAGGTATGGATGGTGAGAGATACTTCATTTTGTTCATTGATGATTATTCTAGGATGACTTGGGTGTTGTTTTTAAAAGAAAAATCAGAAGCCTTGTTTAAGTTCAAAATGTTCAAAGCAAGAGCTGAAAATGATATGGGCACTAGTATCAAATGTTTGAGATCAGATAGAGGTGGTGAGTACACATCAGTAGAGTTTGAGAAATATTGTTTAGAGCATGGCATTAGGAGGTAATTTTCAGTAGCAAGAACACCTCAACAAAATGGTGTTGTTGAGAGGAAAAATAGAACAGTGCAAGAAATGGCTCGAACTATGTTGAATGAGGCAAATATTGCTGATAGATTTTGGAGAGAAGCAGTGCATACATCAGTGTATATTCTAAACAGGTGCATGCTTAGAGTTCACAGTGATATGACTCCTTATGAGTTATGGTTTGGAAGGAAAGCTATAGTTAAACATTTCAGAGTGTTTGGGAGTAGGTGCTACATAAGGAGAGATGAACAAAACCTTGGCAAGTTTGATACTAGAGCGGACGAGGGCATATTTCTTGGATACTCATCTAGAAGCAAGGCCTACAAATGCTACAACAAGAGGCTTGGTAAGATAGTTGAGAGCATCAATGTAAATATTGATGAAGGCATTGGTGAGGTAATTGAACAAGTTGATCCACCCATTCAGAATGACACCATTGAGAAAGAAGATGAAGTTGAAGAAGCTCAAGAAGAGAATGAAGAGGTTGCTGCCCCAAAGACTCCTTCAAAGTATTTAAAGAAGAATCATCCTCAAAATCAGATTTTAGGAGACCCCAATACAGGTGTGCAAACAAGAAGAAGACTTGCAAGGACAAATGAGCAAGTAAACTTTTCTTTGTTGTCTCAAGTTGAGCCTAAGAATTTTGATGAGGCTAGCAAACATGAATGTTGGATTAAGGCTATGAATGAAGAACTTGATCAAATAGAGAAAAATCAGACTTGGGAACTTGTTCCAAGACCTACTAATAAAAATGTAATTGGAACCAAGTGGGTCTTTAGAAACAAACTTAATGAAGATGGCCAAGTTGTGAGAAATAAGGCTAGATTGGTGTGCAAGGGGTATGCTCAAGTGGAGGGCATAGATTTTGATGAGACATTTGCACCTGTAGCAAGGTTGGAAGCCATTATAATGTTTCTTGCTCTCACTGTCCATAAGAATTTCAAGGTCTACCAAATGGATGTGAAATCAGCCTTCTTGAATGGCAACCTAGAAGAGGAGGTTTACATAGAGCAACCCGATGGATTTCAGCTTGGTGATGAGAACTATGTGTGCAAATTGAAAAAGGCTTTGTATGGGCTGAAGCAAGCCCCAAGAGCATGGTATGATAGGTTGGACAAGTACCTATTGCAGCAGGGCTTCCAGAAAGGTAAGGTTGATAGCAATTTGTATTACAAGGTTGTAGGTGATGATCAACTTGTTATTGTTGTGTATGTTGATGATATAATTTTTGGAGGCAATAAAGATGAAATGTGTCATGAGTTTTCTGCTGCTATGCAATATGAATTTGATATGTCCATGATAGGAGAGTTGTCATACTTCTTGGGTCTTCAAATTAATCAGTTGGATAGAGGCATTTTCATTTGTCAATCTAAGTATGTTAAGGAAATGCTTAAGAAGTTTAACATGGAGGACAACAAACCAGTGAGTACTCCTATGGTGACAGGGTGTAATTTGAGTAAGGAATATGAGTCTCCTCTTGTTTATCAATCCCTCTATAGGTCAATGGTTGGTAGTTTATTGTATCTAACTGCTTCTAGACCTGACATTTTGCAAGTTGTGTGCATGGTTGCTAGATTTCAGAGTGCTCCAAAAGAAACTCATGTGAAGGCCATCAAAATAATTTTTAGATATCTTAAGGGTACTATGGAGTATGGATTGTGGTATCCAAAGGGTAAATACTTCACATTGAAGGCTTATACAGATGCATATTGGGCTGGTTGTGTTGATGATCGAAGAAGTACAAGTGGTGGTGCCTTCTTCCTTGGTGACAAGCTTGTCTCTTGGCATAGTAAGAAACAAGATTCAGTTTCTCTATCTATAGCTGAGGCTGAGTATATTGCTGTTGTTTCTTGCTGCACTCAGGTGTTATGGATGAAGCAAACTCTTCAGGACTTGGGTATTGCAAATGGTGAGCCTATTCCCCTTCTTTGTGATAACACTAGTGCTATCAATATTTCAAAGAATCCAGTTATGCATTCAAGGACTAAGCACATAGATATAAGGTATCATTTTTTGAAGGAGAAGGTTTCTGAGAAGGTGGTTAAGTTGGAATTTGTGCCTACTAAAAATCATATTGCAGATATCTTTACAAAGCCTCTTCCAATGGAGACATTTGAGCACTTGAGGCAACTCCTAGGAGTTGTTCCTCTTCCTACACACTAGATTGTTTTATATTTTAAGGGCACATCCTCAGGGGGAGCATCTCATTATTTCATTTTATGCTCCTACATATGCTATTTGATGTTGTTATTCTCTAACAGTTTCTTGAGGATGGTGTGTGCAGAAAGTTCAATGATTGGATTCACAGTGTGTAGTGGTGTTGCTTGGCAAGGTGATGCAGTTCTTGGTAAATATTTTGGATTTCTCTTTGATGATGATGGATCTAGTTTTTCATCACTATATCAGTGTATTTTTTTTTTTTCTCTATTGTATATCAGTTTGTGTGAAGGGCAGCAAGTTATGGTGCTTTTTGTTGCTTTGGCATTCCCCGAATGTGCTAGTGAATGGGTTGTTTGAAATAAGCTTTGTGTAGAACTGTCTTGGAGTGTCTTGTACAGATTATCAGATGTTTTTCAGAGCATATATTACTGATATTTTATATCCATGACAGCAGCATGTGAGTTGGTGATTGGTTTTCAAGGGGAGTTTGATGCAAAATTGTCAAACAAGATGCATTGTTGTGCCCTTTTGTCATTGTTGTCAAAGGGGGAGAGTGAGCTAACTGCAACCATATTTTTGTGATGCCTTGTTGGAGTAAGGGGGAGTTCAGATGTGGTGTTTCAGGTCTGATATGAGTTTTTTTTTTGTCTGGTGCTTCTCAAGATAAATTTGAGGTTTGTTGTTGGTTTTCTTCAGGATGTTGCATTGTGCAGTTTGTTGCAGTTAATGTTGTGTTGCCAACAATGCCAAAGGGGGAGATTGTTGGCCTCTTGGAGTGTTGTCATTGTTTTCAACACCATTATACATGGCATCCTACATGGTATTCAGAGTTTCCATTCATATTGGTGGTCATCCTGCAAATTTGTCCATGTTTGCATAACGTAGTGTGTTTTCCAGCACACCTAGTTCGGAGGCAATTTTGGTGAGAAAGTTAATTTTTGATTTTTGGTGGCATGGATTATTGCTCATATGTGTTGTAATGTATTATTTATCCTATGAGAATTGGTTTAATTATTTAATTTAATATTTCCCACTCTTTGTCATCTCCAAGTTCCTTGGAATGTGTTCCGGGACTTAGGAATGGAGGGAAAAATACATTTAATTAATTTTTTTATGCAACATAGGTGATAGGGGTCATATTCCTAGTGAATATAATTTAATTTTATGTTGCATAATGTGGGAAATTGGAAAATAAGTCGTTCACTCTTGGTGGGACCCATTTTGGAGTTATGTGGTGTAGTGTGGAGCTATTTTCGGTAGTTTTTGGGATATCTTATGCATATTTTTGGAAATTTTTGAGGAAGTGGCATCCATATTGGTCCCATTTTCTGTAGTGGTCATGGAATATCATTTTTGGAGTGTTAGTGCAGGTTAGAGCTGATTGGTGGAGTGTGGAGTGCCCATATGGAAGTTATTTTGAATTTCAATGTTGAAATTGGCAATTTCCTAAGCTAGGTGTGTGGTTTTTGGAGTGGTTTTTGCACATGGTTTTGGAAACCATTTGTGGTTTCCCTCTTCATTATCCTCTATATATTGGTTGTAGCATTTCATTGTTTCTATGGAGTTTTGGTGTGCGTAACGAGGTGCTGTCGGAATGTTGCCGAATTTTCAGTAGAGTGTGAATACTTCAGATTTTGTTATTGCAGTTGTGGGTGCATATTGAGCATGTTATTTGGATCATATTGGTATATAATTTGCAGGTGTTGTGATAGTGCTGAAGTGGTATTTCATTTGTAGGGGTTTTCATGATTCATTATTCACATTGCAACAGTTGTATGTGGTGAGTTTTGTACTTGCAGACTATTGTGAGTTCTGCTTTCATTGTAGGCATTTTTATGCCATTTATTTTATCATATTTCAGATCAAAAGGGTGGTAGGTGTGGGTGAAGAATAATTTTGGGTGTGGCTCCATTTGACCCATTTCCTTTCATTGGGCTCCATTTGGCCCCATTGATAAAAACATCATTGTACTTCATTTGCAGTGAGGCTCGATCTGAGCAGTAGACTCAGGGAGCTTTTTCTCACCGGGGTTTTCTTCCCATATTGGGTTTCCCCGTCATATCCTTGTGTTATGTGATGCCATTTTATGTGTCTTGTGTGGATTTGAATTTATGTTCTTTGTTGTCCTAAAAATCAGATTTGAAAAATCAGATTTAGAGGGTTTGAAAAATTTGTTTAAGTCACTAATTCACCCCCCTCTTAGTGCCATTGTGATACCAACACACTTTGGTGTAGCATTTGTTGTCTATATTGAACTTGCCATATATTTACTCTCCCTCTTGTCAACTTGGGAATCTATACTTCTAGCTAAGACATCCTTATTTTGAAGTAGGGCTTTTAAATATGGCTTTTCTTCCATGCTACCTAGCTTTTCCTCATGATTTTTTTTTTTTTTCAAAATCCTAGAGAAAAAAAGGCAAGGCTTACTCTTTACACTTGCTTCCTATTTCTACTTACTTCTTACTCTTCCCTAAATATCTAAATCAAGATAAGGTGATCATTATTTCTTGCTCTTGGTATGCACCAAATACATTCATGTATTATTTGTGTGTTTTTTAATACTCATAAAATATGATACGATAATCACCTCAATCACCCAATATTGTTTAGTCCTTAATAATGTTTAAAATATGATAGCATTATAACTATATAAAAATAATTATAATTTATTAAGATATATAAGGTGAAATTCATGTAAGCTTGAGATTTTAATATCAAAATATCTATCATGTAATTTGTTTAGTCATATTATTAATTTCGTAGTATTTCCTCTTCAATACAATGAAATCTTTTAGTTAATTACTTATACCCCTAAAAAAATACAATTACATTATATATAAGCCAAAGGGGCCATAATTCAATGGTTGAGACATATAGGTGACCTAGCTCACACCAAGGTTCAAATCCTAAAAAAATGTACTTTAAAAACAAATTACATATTATATATGATTGTAAAATGCAACTAGAATTATTATTAAAATAATAATTTTAATGATTTTTAACTAGAATACTAATCAAAATGTTGAACTTAAAATAAATTACAATTTATACATTAATTATATTATAATATTTGATTCATATACAAGATATTATAAACATATATTTAACATTATATATAATATATGGTTCTAAAATGTAACTAGCATTGTTGTTAAAAATATAATTTTATGAATTTAATCTAGAATACTAATCAAAATGTTGAACTTTAAATAAATTATAATTTATACATATTTATATTATAATATTTAATTCATATAGTAAAATTTATAAAAATATATTTAACATTTATGGGTGAAGGTAGTAGACTGGTTGATTTTGCCTAAGTGTTTGCCAGCTTGAGGTCGACATTTCCAATCCTGAGCCCCTGCAAGTCCCCCTCACTCGGAGTAAACATTTAAAGAGGTTTGAAAAGGGGTTATTCCCCTATTATATATATGATGACTCAAAAAAGTTTCATAGGCTTATATGTGGTATAAGCAAAGAAGCTCCAAAAACATGACAACATGGGTTGTAGCATCTGCAAGCTAGCATTGTAGTAGATAATAGAAGCTTTGAAAACACAATGGTATAAACTATGGCTCATCTCTATTTTATATTGTATAGCATATACAGGTTGTGGCATCTACGAGTTAAGGTTGCACTAGAGAAAAAAGCTTCAAAAACATGATGATATGGGTTGCGATATTTATGAGTTAGAGTTGCAATGAAAAATAGAAGCTTCAAAATCATGGTAATACAAGTTGTGGTATCTATGAATGGAGAACAAAAGCTCTAGAAATACAATGACATGAGTTGTGACTCATCTTTGTGTTATATTGTAGAACACACATGGGTTGCAACATCTGTGAGCTAGGGTTGTAGTGGAGAATAGAATCTCTAAAAATATGGTGGCACAAGTTATGACTAATTTTTGTGTTATATTGTAGAGCATGTATGGGTTATGACATATGTGAGGTAAGTTTGTAGTGGAGAATAAAAGCTCTGAAAATATAGTGGCATGGGCTATGACATCTACAAGCTAGGGTTGTTGTGGAGCATAGAAGCTCCAAAAATATGATGGCATAGACTATGAATCATCTTTGTGTTATATAGTAGAACACGTATGGGCTATGACATCTACGAGTTGGGGTTTTAGTGGAGAAAATAATATTTGAAACACAACAACACGAGCTATGACATCCACATACTAGGGTTGTAGTGGAAAATATAAGCTTCAAAATCATGGTGACACAAGTTGTGGAATTTTTGAGTTAGGGTTGTAATTGTACGCTAGAGTTGCAATGGAGAACATAAGCTCTAGAAATATGGTTTGATTGTAGATTGAAATAGATTTTTCATTGATGAAGATGAAACGAGGGAGGCCAAGGAAGGAAGTGTCAAATGATGATATGGTATTGGCAAGGCCATTTATAGTATTAAGGATGGAGCTACCATCATCGTAGAAGCATGGAAGAGGGAGACCACCTTGATATGGTAAAAAATAGCAATTGCTTGCACTCAAGCAAATGAGGCTTTCATCATTGGAATTTGGTCAATAGGGCCAATAAAGGGAGGGAAGAATAGAAATTAAAAAATAATTTGGTAGGAACTCTCAACCAATGCAAACTTGCTCCACTAATCACTAACAATGGTAGGACAATTGAGTCAATGATGAATGAATAAGATGTAGTGGACTATAGTGAAGAGCCTGATAAACATACAAAGGCCTCATTTTTTTCACTCAAGAAGAACTTTTGACTTGTATCATAAGGGGGATAAGGAATGTGGAGGACTCAACTCAGACCCTTGCTTGAAGATCTATTTAGCTTCAAATCCTAAACCTAGAGCATACAATAGGAGAAATAAAGAAAGATAAGTGTTGCCAAATAAACAAGAGGAAACATTGAAGGGTAGCTTGACCAAAACGGGAGATAAAGAATCTGGGCCAAAAATGGAGAAAAGAAAGCAAAAACAATGTATAAAGTTGTGAAAGGAACCAATCCAAATGGTTGTAGATGAGAATCTAATGCTAGAGCAAGTTTTCTCACTAGAGGACAAAGATTCGATAGAAAAATTTATGGGCAGCTCAATGAAACCAAAACTTTACAAAAATATATCAAGGTTACCTGGTTGGAGGTTTTGGACTATACTCCTACATTTCATGTGTTGATGAAGAGTTGGATGGTTTTTGTCTTACAAAAGGTATAAGATGCTAGAATCATGAAAAATAGAAGGAATTAGAGGCTCAATATTTTAAATCTAAAATTATGGACTCTTAGGTTTGATCCATGCTTTGAGAAAACTAGTGCCCAACCTATCTAGGTCAAGCTACCCTCTTTACCCCTTGAATTTTAGAATGAAGGAATACTAAATGAGATTGAAAACTTCTTAGGAGTTTTCCTTGGAATAGAAATAAAAAACTTAAATGGTATCATAAAATAGTATCTTGTATCTTAATGGATCTTGACCTTAGTTTAGGGTTGTCAGAGACTATGGAATTTGTATAATGAAATTGAATGTTCTTATAGAAGCTTGACCACATCAAGGTACCTTTTTGGTGTAGTAATTATCATCATTATGGTCATATTAAGGTAAAATATGAAATGGAAGAGAGAAGAGGGCAATAGACTATATAGAAGGAAGTTGAATGTTCTTCTGGTCTAAGAAGTTCAAGGGAGGTAGTGATTGTCGAAGCTTAGATAGAGGAGGACCCAATTAAGACTCCTAAATAACTTAAAGAAAGGTTTACTATCATCAATATCTAGTCAAAGGAGAAAGTGTTGATTTCCAACAACTATAATAAGGAATATTTTGATGAGGGGAGGGAGACCACAACTAGAATCAAAAAAGCACATGGAGGTATTTTATCAAGTAACCTTCAAATATTGAACCTAATTTTTCCTTTTTTTGGGGATGGAGGATTAAATTCTTATAATGATAAACTTGATATATAATATTTTGGGTTGAGCTCCTATATGGAGGTCTTGATAGGCCATAATTTAGATAGGATATTTCAACATTTTCTATCTAGGGCTTAGAACAAGTAGAGAAGAAAGGTATACAATTTCCTAAATTCTTACCCTTTTTAGCTAAAGATATTTTAGGCCAAGGAAGAAAGCAAGACTTAAATAACCCTAGTAGGATCTTTTTTCCCACCAAGTCCTTCAAATCACCATAATACAAGTACATATTCTAGTAGATATACTTTAAGATCCCTAAAAATGTTAAATGAGATACTAGGTATTATCAAGTATTAGGGGGTTTGGGTCTTGAGATAAGTTAATCTTAGGATTTTATAGTAGGAATGCAATCCTACTTAAAATTGCACAAGACAAGTTGAGAAGGAAATTTTATCTGGTAAACATAATTCTATAGATGGGGTTCTTAGAGCAGGACAACCCCAAATAAAAGTGTATAAATGATCATCCTCTCTTTAAATGTTAGAGGGCTCAGGATACCTCATAAAAAATTCCTTAAAGTATTTTTTCAAACTTCATAAGCCATATATAATTTGAATCCAAGAGACTATGTTGGATGCAAAAAAAAAGTAATAGCCATGCTGACCTCTCTCCTACCAAATTATAATTTTATAGCATTAGACTCAAAAGGAATACCAAGGGGAATGTAACATGATGGAATTCCTCCTTCCAGCTAGTTGATAAGGTTTATATTGAGGCAGGTGTGGCTACAAAATTGCATTCTATGAAGCTAGGTAAGCTGATTTCTATAGTCAATTTGTATGGTACTTATGGTAGTAGAAGTCAGTTTTGGGAAGAATTCTTTATACAAGAAATTTTATAAAAAGGAAATGTAGTGGTGGAAGGGAACTTAAATTTTTTAACTAAAAGAGCAAAAATATGGGAAGAGGAGACTAGAATGGACCCCCTTGTTGAATTTTTTTCATAAAAAATCTAAAATATAGGGTTGCGTGATATAAAACCAATTAAAATAGTGCCCACTTGGAGGAATCAAAGAATTGGAAGAAAGGGTATTTCTAAAAGGTTGAATAGAATTTTAGTGTCTAAAAAACTCAAACCTAAAGCAAAAATATTGAGGTCTTGAATAGATCAATGTGGGGGATCTGATCATTCATCGATTTTCTTATAGTTAGAAAAAGATCAAGAGAAACCAACTAAACCTTTCAAGTTCAATGCTATATGGTTGAAAGATGAGGAATTTATAATATAGTAAAAGATGAGTGGAAACATATTGACTAATAATAGAAGAGATAACTATGTTTTAGTTTTCCAAAAATCTAAGGAGAATCAAATCTGCTACAATTGCATTGACCAAAGCTAAATATTGGGAAGTAGAGTCAAAGATAGTGGACATAGAATCTAAATTAAATAATTTATATAGTCACAAAGGCAACGAGGTCTTTTCAAACAAAGAGAATTTGCAGGTCAAGGAGTTGAAAAACAAGAATAGGGAATTGTTAGAATGGGAATATGCAAAGTGGAGGATGAAAAATAGAACACTTTTGTTGGAACAAGGGGATGAGAATATAAAATTCCTTCAAAAGTATGCAAAACAAAGAAAAATGATAAATATAATTTGGGAGATGAAAGGGGTGGATGGAAGAAATATGAGAATATTTCAAGAAATAGCAGGATTAGGAGTACCCTACTTTAAGAAAATTTATCAAAAACCCAACAAATCAAATATTAAAGATGGTTAACATTGGGAGGTTGTTTAACATTGGTTAAATTAGGTCTAAAATCCATCATAGTGTTTTAAAACTCCATGGCTTATATTCCTATTAAATAGTGGAAAAAATAAGGAAGAAATACTTTTATTTCCTTTGGACAGGAAGAAGAGAGAAGGATACAATGTATTTGGTTAAATGGAGAAAGATAGTGAAACCTAAATTAGCAGGAGGATGGGGGCTTAAGAATATACATAGATTTGGGAAAGCATTAGCTGCCAAGAGTATATAAATATTGATTATTGGTAAAGGATTATGGCATGAGGTTATCAAGAAGAAAAACTTGGGTTCTTTATCGTTTGAAGAATGGATTAGACTTCCTATCAATCCAATGACCAATACAACTATCATTTGGAAAGAATTAGAGAAGGTTTTTTCATTAGTGGGCAATTTTTTAGTTTGGAAAATAGAAAATAGGAAGAAAGTAAGGCTAGTAAAATACCCCTAACTAGGGAATGGAGGAAATTACTAGCCATCCCAAAATTTAATAGAACATTTAAATAAACAAGGGTTTAGGGTATTGGTTGATGCAACCTCTATGAATAGAATAAATTTATGGAATTAGGGGTGGCTTTCAGCAAAAGAATTAATTTTGGAAGGAAATGAAGTTGAGCAAAGGATAAAATATACAAGGGGTATAACAAGGGATTTTATAACACTGAGACAAGAAGAAGACTTTTTAGTATGGTCAAAGAACTTAGCTAGTAGACAATTTATAGCTAATAAATTATACAAGGTAACATTTGAAGATAGTAATGAGGAGGTCCTTTGATTGTGGAGCAAGATTTGGGAGGTGAAAGCACCCTTAAAAATTAATTTTTTTTCTTGGTTAGCTTTAGCTGAAAAGGCATTGACATGGGATGTTCTGTAAAAGAGGTCCCAACAAGGTCCACGTCAATGCAGTTTGTGTAAAAGGGAATAAGAAACAATGGATCACCTACTAATTCATTATGATTTTTTGAGAGAAGTGTGGAGGCCTATTCTACCCATGACTAAGGGGAAGGGGCAATCTCCACCAAGGAATATGTTAGAGAATATGCAACAACGGTTCAAATACAGGCTTAAAGGAATACATGTGCATTCCATTAATAGTGACATGGGGTATGTGGTTGGCAATAAATTCTATGTTGTTTGAGAGTAAAGAAATTTTACCTATACAAGTTCAAGCACAGATCAAATATACTTATGAGGGCATAAAACATGCCCCTAAATTAAAGGTTATAAGATAGGTTGACAGTTTAATAGTGGATATTACAAATTCTCGGGATTTTTTTGATAGAGTTTGTCAAGATAATCCAAATAGATGTGGGGTAGGAGTGTTATATTAGGATGAAAATCATAAATTCACTTTCAAATCATGTCTTGGTGAAGGTACCAATAATGTGGCAGAGTGAAAGGCTTTAATATTTTTGTTAAGAATGACAGTAGAACAAAGAATAACAAAACTTCAAGTTTTTGGTGACTCGAAATTGGTGGTGGATTGGGCTTTAGGTTTAGTAGGGATGCAAATTTTGATGCTTAGGCCTTATTATGAGCAAGTGAAATTTCTAGAAGCATCATTTTGTAGAGATATCTTATAAACATATCTATAGAGAACTAAATGAGGAAGAAGATGGTCTATCAAAAAATGCCTTAGATATTCCAATTGGTACTTGGTTAAAAGGAGTCCTGTGTGAGACTATGATTAGTTTACGTCCTTTTGATATAAGTTGTGGTTTAGTATATCTTTTGTGTTTTTTTTATGTCTTTTGATAGGTAAGGTCATATCTATAATATCACCGATGGCTACAAGGTTGAAGTATCAAAATAGAACTCCATAAGAAAACTAAATACTTGCAACAAACTATTATTATTGTAACAAATCTGATAAAAATTTTAGAGAAATTTGAGTCATTATCGAAAAATTCTAAAATAGCTTTAGATGAAGTTATTTTAGTAAGGTTTATATAAAAGTATAAAATACCTATCTCATTATAATTTTTTTAAACTCTAAAATAAAATTATAAAATACTCATCTTATTGTAAATTTTTAAACTATATTTTTTTTAACATTTATATTATTAAAAAAAATATTTATTAAAAGTAAATTTTAATAACTTTAAAAATTATAATCAAAATTATTATTATCAAACAAACAACATCACATTTACAAAAGTAAATTTTAATAACTTTAAAAATTATAATCAAAATTATTATTATCAAACAAACAACATCACATTTACAAAAGTAAATTTTAATAACTTTCATTAAAAAATTATAAACAATTTTATTATTATCAAACAAACAACTTCACATTTACAACATTAACACATATACCATGTGACAGATGATAAAACTAAATAAAATATAAAATTGATTATAAGATGAAATCACTTATCCATCCATTTCTTATGGATTTATAAAGTCAAATTAAAAACAATTGTTTTATTATTATAATTATTATGTCTTATGTGAGGACTTTTGAAGGATAATGTTATAATAAGATTATATATCCATGGTTATCATAGCTCCATTATTGCAATAATCATGACATCTTTTGAAAATCAATATATCTTAAAAAATAATGGTGAGGGTGAACAATAGATTAATGCAATTATTAAAATATTAAATCTCAGGTATATATGATGTGAAACGTACGGTCACGTTCTTTTCCTTGTTGATATTCCATACTCCAGTTGTGACACGACACGATATGTTCTTACCCTTATTTTGACGTTCGTACCCTTAACAATAATGTAACATGCGCATGCCTTCCCTCCAAATAAACTATTACCTTAAATACAATATTATTTAAGAAAATGGGAACAAATATTGCTCAACCATGTACGGTATAATAGTCATAGTCTATGCTACAAATTAAATAATGTTATAGTTAGTTTTTTTTGGTTAAAATTTTGATAAGTAATATTTATTTATTATTATTTTTATTTGGTTAGTGTGAGAAACTTTTACTATTAACATAAAGTTGAGCAGTTTTCTTCCAACTATGATTCTTTGTAAAGAAGAGAGCTATGCTTATCAATAGGGAATTTAACACACACCCATCACACCCACCTCCTTCACACACTCACTAATGCTACGGTTTGAACCTTGGACCAGGTTGAGTAGTCTTTTCCCAACCATGATTCTTCGTAAAGAAGAGATCTATGTCTATCAATAGGGAATTTAACACACACCCACCCCCTTCACACACTCATCCACGCCACAGTTTGAACCTTGGACCTCCAAAAGAAGAGCCAAGGCCCGAACTGTTACACTTGATAAGTAATATTTTATAAATAGGTTTGTTTTAATCCCATAATGTTAAAAAAAATAGTTGATGTCAAAAATCATATATAGGTATGGGTAGCTACCTAGAATTTATATAGTGTCTTAAAAGATTTAAGGGTCGATAATTTTTAATACAACTATAGGATAGGAGCTTTGCCATGAGTCTATAGGTTCAAGAGGTATTCCTTGCCTCGTGTTATATCCTTTAACCTTTAAAATTTAAATGAAGGAATTTGACTCTCATGCTAGATATATGTGGTTATTAGTTGATAGAGGAGCTTTACATTTCAAACTTTTATAGTTGCTTGTTACTTCCCTCCACTTTACTCACCATATGCTATGGCAAGGGATGAGAAATCACCTTTCGTTGAAATTTATTATGAGATCTTCAAGTTCTTAATAGTAGAAGATGTCATCCTCTTAGTAGACTTCTATGCCTATATAGGTAAAGCTATAGTACACATAATTTTATTATAGTTCAATTCCATTAAGATTATATAAGATAGGAGAAGAGATGGAAATTTAAAAGCATTCAATGACCATTACATCAAACCTTATGGGAGATATTTGATTATACTTGATGAGTTTCATGACTTGTTAGTGTTGAATGGACTAGCTTGCTTTCCTAGTTTTGGTGAATTTACTTGTTATCCTTATGCCAGTGGAGTTAGTATGGTAGACTATGTCTTAACCAACAAATGTTTGAGGTCATTTATTTCTCATTTTTTAGTTGATGCTCTTTATCCCCTTGAAGAACATGTACCAATTTTATTTAAGATTATAGTCCCCAACTTTAGATATATGAATATTCCCTCTTATACCCACCATTCTCCAAATCGTATTTACTTTGACCATAATCTTTAATATACTTATACTAAAGACTTGAAAGATAAGATTAAAGATATAATTTATATTCATAGTTCATCTAGAATAACTAAGTTTATCTCTATAACAATTTGGAATACAATCCATCAATAATTTCCTCATTTTAATCATAATCATTCTACTAGTCACCAACTAGGATATTGCCCTCGTAATGCTAGGTTTGATAGTAGTTGTATATCTCTTCATATGCTTATAACTCATATTATTTGTCAATATCCTTACAAGATAAAGTCTATTCAAAATTTTAAATATTGTTTGCTATGAAAAATAAGAGATTATAATTGAATAAGAGATGTTAGAATATCAATAATATGACCTTATTACCAAGGTCAATAATGATGAAGTGCCTATGGGCACTCTTTATGTAATAGTACAAGCATGCGATATGCAAGCCTATGGGCATTCTATATGTAATCCTTTAATTGTTCTATATATAAACCTACAAGCAATTTTGATGTAATAATCCTTAATGTTATTAGTTAAACCAATTTTATGGTAAACCTCAATTAAGATTTTAGTACATATTTTATATTATAATTTAACATTTAAGCCAAGTTATGTTGGCTTGAGGTTAACTTGGGGATTAGGTATCACTATAAACACCTACAATGACTAATACATTGCATCAGTTTGTGATATATAATCATGGGGGTGCCTACGGGTACCCATCCCTTGTTTTGATTCTTTCTCATATTTTATGTTGTCTTTATGCTTTCACTATTTTGCTCTTTTATTATTTTGCATGATATTGTGGTGAATGATTGTTTTGGGATAGTTTTTGGAAAGTATTGTAAATTCCAACATGTTATTAAATCCAAAACAAAGCAACATCATCTAATAATGCAAAAGGTTTAGTGTTTTTTAGGAGTTAGATCAAAG
Source organism: Wollemia nobilis (assembly GCA_028583015.1). Lineage (NCBI taxonomy): Eukaryota > Viridiplantae > Streptophyta > Pinopsida > Araucariales > Araucariaceae > Wollemia > Wollemia nobilis. Next base: position 3,398,682 of record JAQPPZ010003204.1, read on the forward strand.
AAAAAGTGCATTTTGAGAGGGATATTTCTTAATTTATAATTTTGAATTTTGATGCCAAAAATTTGTGAGCCAAATTCATTTAACAATTAAAAACATTTTTTGCATCAACAACTTGACATGTTTTTCTTCTATGGAAGATGAGAACATCAAAGAATGAAAACACATTTCTATCTCAGTCTAGTTTATGGACATAGTGATTAGCACAGGATTCATTGATATCTTCATTTAGATGTCATGGGTTCAATCTACGTAACTATTTATTGGACATATTATAGTCTTTAAAGGATATGTACCCATGGGTCATGTGGATGCAACATATGCAATCCACAAAATAATACATAGGTGTAATCCATATTCGTCTTCCTATCAACTCTAACTTCAACCGACCATTTGCATGTTGATTTATTAATTCGCTTATTTTAACAAGGTGTCATATTCAAATCATATAGTGAATGCTTTTTACATATTTTTACAACACATCCCTTATTTTATCCCATACAAATGATATGGTTCTCTCCTAACTCAAACCAACCCCTTAGCATGATGATTGATCAACTTCTTTGTACCCTAGAAGTCTAGTATTTAATCCTTATTGGCTGAAGATGTTTTCTCATGTTCTTCATTAAAGGGCACCTTGCTTTAGTCCCTATCTATGGCATGTTGTGTTCTATCTCCAACATGCCTAGAGGTATAGCAATTGGTAACATGTGTCACACGTTCAATCTACAACTGTCTTTCCTTTCCCTTGGTTTTGTGAAGGGAAGCAAATGTCTACTCAAATAAATGAAAAGTACCTCATGTTCTAAAGGTGTTAGGAAGATGCTTGGCTAGGCTAGTGATCCTAGGGTGCTTCCCACTCGAAGGTCATTTGATTGAATATTGTTGGCTATTGTGTGGATAACATCCCTTGAAAATGTTTTTTACATATAAAAGAGTATAATCAATCAATTTATGTCAAGTGTCAATCACAAATTCATTGGTTTAGTACAAGTGGTAGACAAGTGGTAAAAGACTCCCAATAAAATCATGTTAATTAACAAACAATGATTTGCTAAAAAAATCTAATGTTGAATTTTTTTTATAAATTTTGAGTAGTATTTTTCCAATCTTTTAGAGGCCATAACCTTCACATACTAAAGCATTTTGGGGTAATTTGAACTTTAGACCATATAGTTTTTCAAGATCTATGCATTGGTGATATTAGTTCAAGGGCCTATTACAATGTTGTAGATGATTTATTGACCATAAGAGGAGTAGGTCGGATATGGTCAATGCAAGGCATACCTTGTTTCTATAGGTCCCTTTTAAACTATGGGTATTGATTATTCAAAAAAATTCCATCATTTTTTGATGATTCCATTGTTTTATTTTGAGAGTGGAGGACAAAGTATTGTCACCATGTTGCATGTTGAAGATATTCTCACATGAAGCCAACATATTTGATCTAGAATGTGGAGTCATGCACTCATGTTCGAGGAAGTGTTAATCTAGTTCATGTAGCTTTAGCAAGAGAAGATAACATAGTTTATGATGAAGATTCATTGGTCCATTTGAGCATTCACTATGGGGGGTAGATATTACAATATCTAACGTCTTCTCTTCTTGGCCCATCAACTTAGATTATTAGGGCATTGGAATATTAGTAATTTGACCTTATTAGCCAAGGATGATTGTGATGAAGTACCTATAGGAAGTTTTGATGTAAATATATGGGCATGTGATATGTAAGCCTTTAAGTGTTCTATATGTAAGTTTATGAACAACTTTAATGTATTCATCCTTAGAAATATCTATTCAACAACTTGTATGGTTAATCTCAATTAAGGATTTACCACATTTAATATATTATAATTTAAGTCAAGTTATGTCAACTTGAGGTTAGCATTAAATTGGGATTAGGTATCACTATAAATACCCCTAGTGATTGGTCCATTGCATCAGTTCATGAGATGTGATCATGGGGGTGCTTGAGGGAACCCACCCCTTATTCTTATTTTCACTCTTTCTCCTATTTTATTCCATCTTTCTGTTCTCTCTAACTTTTCATTTTATTCAATTGCATGAGATTGTGGTGAATGTATGCTTCAGGATATTTTTGACAACTATTATAACTTCCAAAAAGAGACACACTTGACATGATCCAGTTCAATGCTAAATTATTTTGGAAAACCTTCCTACCAAACAAATCTCTATGTGCCATTTTTAACAAATATAATTGGTCATTTTATACATATTTTCTAGATGACATTCCAAACCAACTTTTAATTTTAGTGGATAACTGGTTGTAGGGTATGTATTTATTCATAACTTATATGGTGTTGCGAGCTATATTCAAACTCAAGGCAGGTAAAGTAGTTGACTTAGATAATCCAAGAACAAATATCTTCATCGTAGTCCAACTCTCCTAACAACACATATTGTTGATCTAATTAATATGGTGTCATCTCATGGATTCCTACCTACATGGATGTCTCATATCCTTTGTACCATATTTAAATTTAGAAATCAACAATATCCAAATAATTATAGAATCATCATGGTTGGATACACTTTGAGTTAGATATTTGCTACAATGTTGGATGATTTTATTTCTACTTTTTCAAATTTTAAGAATTTTTGAGCAAAATGACATGTATATTTTAGATATATTCATCAAGTAATAGATCATATATTGATACTTAGAGCTATAATTGAAGAATAAGAGATCATAAGTGTAAGTTTTACTATTGTTTTCTTGATTTTTGAAAGTTATTTGACACTATTCCTAGAAGAATTATAATCCAAGAGCTTTGAGACTTATATATTACGAAACACTTGGTTGTCCTTGTTATGACACTTTATGACAGGATGGTTGGCCATGTGTAAAATTATATTAGGTTTACAAATGATATCAAGAGTAGCATTGGCCTTAAATACGTTTGTTCATTTTTTTCTACTTTGTTTGATCTTTATATTGATAAATTAGAGGAGACCGTTTTAAATTCAGGGAGAATAGACTATGGTTGTATTATTTATGATATAATCATATTTATTTTATTATTTACAATTGACATTGATCTCATTTCTGCTTACAATGAAATATTGGTATATGAAGTTTATTTTGTGATACTCATAGTTTATAAGTGAACTTGAGTAAAATAAAGGTCATGGTTTTCAACAAAGCTAGGAAAGAAGCATACACAACTAATCTCATTTACAAAGGAAATTTAGTTGAAGTGGTTTCCTATCATACTTACCCAAATGGCATGCCTTTCATGGGACCTCCCTTAAGTATGCTCCTTGTTGTAGAAGAGAGAGAATATTTTCAACTATAGTTTCAAGATGTGAAAGAAAAATTACATATCTTTCAAACTTTAGTTTTATAAATATTCATGTATGGTTGTGAGATTTGAGAACCTAGATTTCATAATACCATTTGGGCTTAGGTTGATAGAGTTCTTATTTTCATGTATCCAAAAACTTGCAAGCAAAATGATCAGTTCTACATATAATTATATTAGCTAAATTTGCAACAGTCCTCTTCAAATTTTAACTGTATTTAATGTAGTGATATTTTTTTTATGGATTAAGATGTATGGCATATACAATAGTTGGATATAATAGATATTCATTCGAGGCTTTCCATTCATCTATGAAGTTATATATGCAAGGGATGAAGAACACTTGGTATACCCAATGTATGCCTTTCTTGCAAGGAAATGGTACTAATATAAATGGTCTTCCTCCTAATACCTTTTCCATCAATGCCCCCCACATGTCAAACAAAGATATTCATAAAGGCATTGGGTATGAGATCTACAAAATCTACCCAAAATCAACTTGGATAGAACCAACAAAATTATCGACAAAATACATCATTACTTGGAGCACTATGTTTAAATAGAAAATGAACACATTATTCCTTCCAAGTACGCCAGGTTCTCTTTTAGTTTGATATTTACTTTGGGACAACTACACATATGCTCTCATATACTTCATATGAAATCAAAGTCCTTAATCCTAAGACATAAGTCGTGATGTCCACTTCCCCTCATTATTTAGGATTGAGTTATTATTTCCATTTTGCAACTTATATATTTTATTTTTATTATTGAGATCTATTCAACATATTTTTTTAGCTTTGACATTTAATTTATCCAAAATGATTATAATAATTGTGACACTGATTAATAATGATCATTGATAGAATTATGTGGTTAAAAGTAAATTCTATATGTTATATGGATTTGTAATGCTATAGAAAGAAAAGTAGGATTTTATTTATTGATCATTGTTATATGAATTGGGCTAACCATAATTTTAAAAACTGGTCATTTTTGATGTTGTGATCATAGTTTGTTGAAGGCCACCATTGGGGGAGATTCCCTAGCTTATGATTAAACTAGTGAATGTTTACTTGTGCTTGTTGTAAAACATACTTGTTAAATGCTTACTATAAACATTGCTATTGAAATGTGTGCCACATTAAACCTTATATTGCCCTATCATTTATTAATTCAATTTGGTTATTAAGTCCTAGAATATCATGTGATAAATAATAAAGAATTAAAATCTCTAAACAATTAAATAAAAAGGGGATAAAGGGGACATGTGTAGGATGGAAAAAGAGGAGACACTAGTGGAGTTAGTAGAGAGGTGGAAATGAAGTAAATAGGGATGAAGATGAGTGGTGGAGATATCAAGGGAGGAGAAGTGGTTGCATGAAAAGGGAGTTGGGGAGCAAAAAAGAATATTTCTTTTAGAAAAAAAGAAGAGTATGTGAAAAAGAAGAGTAGATTTTAGGATGGGGAGAAAATTCTAAAGAATAATAAATATAGGAAAAAAAGGATTTACTACACGACAGTGGTATATATTGATTCAAATCTTGTATGTAGGTGATGGGAATTTATATGTAGAGAAAATAATGTTGGGAAGTTATGATTGGAAGATGAAGAGAGAAGAGAGGTAAGAAAGGGAGGATCAATTGCACAATGGTGGTATCCATCGATCTAGATATTGTATGTGGGTGTTGGAAATTTATATGGAGGGAGAATAATGTTGGAAAATTATAATTGTGAGATAAAGAGTGAAAGGAGGCAAGAAAGAGAGGATTGATTGCATGATGGTGGTAGCCACAACTCTAAATAACCATTTTCTTGAATTTAATAAGAAGTAAAATTAATCAAATATTATTTGAATATTATAATAGGAAATCATGTATGTGGAAGCTTACCTTGTGTGTAGTATATTTGTTTATATTCAATAATTAGATTTAATGATAGTATTATACCAATGTGTTAGAATGTATGCTCCTATTTTTATGCTATACTAATATGTGAATTGAAAATGTGCTTGTCCCTAAGGTAACAAAGTATAATCCCTGGGACCCAAAACGAATGAATTGATCTTATATCTTAATAAGATCTTATATATAGAGGTTAAAAATTTGTATACAAGGATAAAATATGAGAAAACTATGATTAGGAGATGAAGGAAGGAGGAAGAAAGCAGTAATAATATCTAGATCTAGATGTCCTAGGGGTAGTATCATCTATAATTAGATTTGATGTCTTCAATTTTTATCTTATGATTTTCACTAGTGTGACTATATGGTATATATTATGAAGAAATCTATTCTATAAATTATTGTGTTAAGACACTATCCATGTTAGTCCAAATGTTAGGTAGGACTTGGTGGGAGGAAGGGCTATACAATCCCTCCCCCAAGGTGGTGGTCCTAGTTGGATCATGTTAAAAATATTGGTACAAGAAATTCCAAGATGTTTTCAAAATGTACATGGAAGTAAATCTATATGTTAAAATCCTTTATTACCATACCCATAGGAAAATTAATTAAGTTGTATCTAATAATAAGAATTTATGTTGCCAAGTTAGGTAGACTAGTAATGGATGGTATTATATATTCTCATGTAAACAATGGATAACTTACTGATATACCCTTGTGCTTAACCATGAAAGAAAAAATGAAGCTTTTGATCTTTTTTCTCCAAATATTTTCCTTATGGACAAATGAAATGCCTATGAATGTAGTATTAGCTAGGAGAAATCTATTTTTTATACTTGTTTCTACATGTCAAAAGAAAAGAGAGATATTGTTAGTAAGAAATTTAATTAGATACGTCCCTATTGGGACATTGTAGTGCTATGTCTTTGGATTCTCATCTAGGAGATCCAAGTTTAGACCATTGCACAAGGGACTAAGACCCTTTCAAAACCTATGCTTTACCCTAAAATTTTTATCCCTGTTGGGATACCATAATGGTATGTCTTTGGGTTCTCATCTAGAGGACCCAAGTTCAAACCCTGGTACAAGGGATAAGATCCTTTCAAAACCTATGCTTTACCCTAAAATTTTATTTAATAGTAGATTACCTGCATAAGAGGGGTGTTCAATTTCATAATAGATGTTACCTTTGTGAAGCTTATGAGGAATCAATTAGTCACATCTTTCTAGAATGCAAATACTTCCCCAAAATATTATATTATATAATAAAGAAAATGGGGGTGGTTTGGGTGCTTCCTAATAACATGGTAGGTTAGATAGAACAATGGGAGAAGCCATTCAAGGGCCCAAGACTGAATTAGATTTAAAATTCAATTCCCTTTCATTATGTAGGAGTTTGATTAGAGAGAAATAAAAGGATTTTTAAATGGGAGAAGAGATCTACAACTAGGAATAGAGAGAAAATCATAGCAACCATAGTGGAAAATATTAAAGCATTTAAAGTACATGAGATTCCAAAGTCACTGGAGGAGAAAAAATTAAGTGAACATTGAAAAGTAAGTCCAATCGGGGTGAATGACAATCCTCGAAGACTTGAGGATCTTTACCAAGTGGTAACTAGACAAACAAGGATGAATGAAGCTAAATTTTGATGGGGCTTATAAAGGCAATATGAGGAAGGCTGGAGATGGAGCAATGCTAAGGGATAGCCAAGGAATGGTATTTGAAGTAATGAGTGATTACTTGGGTATTATGACTAATCATCAAGCTGAATCTAAAATGATCTTGGTAGGAGTAAAGATGATGGTTCAATTAGAGACTAAGAAATTAATAATTGAGGGAAACTCATTGAATATTACTAATTGCCTTAGTAAAAGAACGATGGCAAGTTATAGAGTAGCATACATAGTAATAGATACACTAAGATCCTTGAATTTACTGGAAGAATTTCAAGCGGTAGATGTGTAGAGAAGGAAATTGAGTGGTCGATTGACTAGCCAATTAGGGATCTCTTAGAGAGGAAGATAAAAAATAGATACCACCATATAAGATCCATCTAGATATACTTCAATTAATGATGAAGGAGGGAGAAAATATAGAAAGTCAATTCACTAGGTGAAATATGGAGATTTGTGGTTTCGTCTGCTAAGAATTCCATTTTTTGGAGATATATGGATTTGTTTGTTGAGGGTTCCATCTTCTAGAGATCTATGGACTTGTTTGCTAAGGGTTCTATTTTTTGGAGATCTATGGACTTGTTTGTTAAGGGTCCCATTTTATAAATATGTGTGAATTTGTGACTTTCTAGATGCATTGTGAGGTTTTGAGTGAGAAATCTACTAGTTTAGGATTTTGTGGGATTTGTTTGCTGAGGGTTCCATTTTATATAGATCTATGAAATTGTCTGCTTAGGGTTCCATTTTCTAAAGATCTATGGATTTGTCTACTGAGGGTTCCATTTTTTAGAGATCTATAAACTTGTTTGTTGAGGGTTCCATTTTTTGGTGATTCTTCAAAGATATAAATGTAAATAGGCTCATACTGATTGTAAACCTATAAAGTTTTGAAACAAGGTAGTTCAATGTTTTGAATGCCATGTAACCTTAAAAGACGAGGCTTTTTGGTTGGTAAGACTAGACATACTAGTCTAGGATCGTAAAAGGATTCAAGCCCTTTCAAACACCCAAATTTTACCCTAATAAAAATAATAAATTTAACCATAGTAATTTTTTTCTATATTTATTGTTAGATAATGAAATTATTGGGGTTCTATGTGAGGTGGAATTACCATGTCAATTATAAACTTTTTCTTACTATTTTTTTGTTTGTAATTAATGGTGAAAAAATAGGGTTTTAAAGGGTCCCAAAACCTTTTACATTAGAGGAGGCAGAGAAAGAGAAGGTCAATTAAGCACAAGCCAACCTCCAAGGTCAAAAGAATAGAAACTAAACCCAATAGCCATCCAAGAGAACAAAAGAGAAAGATAACGCCATAATACAACATAGACCAGCCCACAACCCAACAGGGCATAAAGAAGAATTTTTGTTTCAACTTTTTTTTAGAAGCACTAAAGATCCTACTCTATTTTTGCTTATTGTTTTATATGTATTAATTATTAGATTTTATTTTCTTAAGCATGTAATGTTTCATTAAGAAAAATATTTCTTTATTTAAGTTATTATTTTATTTATTTAATTTATAACTCCAATCAAATGATTGATTAGTTAATTTAAAAATACTATTTAATTAAAAATTTAAATTTAAAAGATATTAATTAATTATCTAATTGAATACAAACAACAACCTACAAAACATGCTTTATATAATAATTATTTTTTTAACTGATAGGGGAGTTGGTTACATCCACAGTCCTATTTGACAACCAAGCAAGGTTCAAATCATGGGATTGCCCCCAATAACACTTATTCTACCTCGTTGTTATTTAGCCTAACGAGAGGAGGAACACCAGGTGCTTGGGATTCGTACTGCCATCATCAGGTTGGCACGTACTCAATAGATTCAAGTCAAACTACTACTTTGTAACAACCATGCCCCCAAGGTTTGAACCTAGGTATCTTCTTGGTAAGCGCAATAACTTATCAATCCACCTAGCCCCTAAAGACTTTATATAATTATTGTTAATAATAGTGATTATATCTAACCCTGACCCGTGCCCAATTGTTAAGATGAAAGGATGTTATCGATTCCCTTGATATAAAAAAAAAGAATAACGATTATGTGAAGTCCAAATATTTTTTTGAAGGGATTAAAAAATGGGCATATCAGAGGTCACCCTTCTCGTGAATTGAACTTGGATCTCCATTAAAAGAGCTCAATGACTTTTTTTGCCATTGCAGTGTCCTTGCTTGGATATGTAAAGTCCAAATATTTTTTTTGAGGTTAGTGTGAGAAACCCCTATGATCGACACTCAAGGCTAAGCTCCTTATCACAACCATAACCTTTGATAAGAGTGAGAGTTGAGCTTAACAATAAAGACCAAACACAAATCCATACACACCCACCTCCTCACACACTCGTCACGGTTTGAACCTTGAACCTCTCAAAGAAGAGCTAAAGCCCATACCGTTGCATTGTTTCCCAGGGACATGTGAAGTCCAAATATTACTAGCTTAAAGTTAGTCGATTAACCATGATTAAGGTTAGTCATGGTTAATGGTAGTTAAATACATTAAAATACATAGAATACATAAAACTACCCAAGTCTAATGCTTACGTATCGTATCCAACCAATGCAACCTTAGTTAATTATAATTAATATTGTCCTTACAAGGACACCACAATAGTAAAAGTCACTGGATTCTTTTAAGGAAACCCAAGTTCAATTTACAAGAAGGATGACCCCTAATATACCTCCACTTTTCAACCTCTTATAATAATTATATATAAATTTAATATTAATGATAGTTAATAGTGGTGCAATTTCAAAAATAATATTTATGTTTGAAATTAAAAAACAAGAGGTCCAACTTCACTTTAACTAAATTTTATTAATTATTAATATTAATATGTTAATTAACTTTATGTTTTAAATACAAAACTACCTAAATTAAATGACCATATAACATTAAGTTGTATATGTGTTCACCTTATAAAAATACATATAAAAAAATAAACCTAAAAGTAAACCTTAAAAGTTTCGCTACATTAAATTATACTATTAAATCTAGAAAGCTAATTTAACAATGTCTTAAGTAAAGACTATAGAATGAACTTTCCCTTAAATGACTTTAATTGAATGAACATTCCTTTAAACCACTATACCTTCATCCAAAGGAATTACCCCATACATAACATAGATGGATAATAAACTTGATGTTCATTTTAGATGTTTTTTTATAATAATGCAAAGAACAACCGGAACACACTCCTTTAAATCACTTCAACTTCGTTTGAATGAACATTCCTTTAAACCACTATGCCTTCATTAAGGAAAAATTGCTTTCAAGGAAATATCAACAAGCTTATACCACTTCGTTATTGTTAACCTCAAGTGTAAGGTTCAAATTATATAGGTTGCTCTCAGCAAACCTATACCACCTCGTTATTGTTGATATGATGTGAGGGAATACAAGGTTAAAACCATAGGACTGCTCCCAACAAACCTTTACTACCTTGTTATGGTTGACCCCAAGTGCAAGGTTCAAATCACAAAGGCTGCTCCCAACAAGCCTATATCACCTTGTTATTGTTGACCCGACGTGAGAAAGTGTAAGGTTCAAACCATAGGGCTGCTCCCAACAAGCCTATACTACCTTGTTATTGTTGACCCTAAGTGCAAGGTTCAAACCACAGGGGTTGCTTCCAACAAGCTTATACCACCTCGTTATTATTGACCCGACATGAGAGGGACCAACGCTTGCTCGAGGATCATCGTTTTGACGTGCACTCAAAGGATTCAAAACATACTTTACCTTTAGATTCAAAACAAATTACTACCTTTGCAAAAGTCATGCCCCCAAAGTTTGAACCTAAATCTTTTACCTAAGTTTTTTTGGTAAGTGCCTGGCCAAACAAACAACTATCAATCCACGTAACCCTTGGAAGCTCAAAAATTAAATAGATAGTGTGATAAATCTCTACAACTGTCACATAAAGTTGAAGAATCTCCTTCCAACCATGACCAACCACGTATAACTAAAATATCAAAAAAAAAAAAAAAAAAATACTTATGCTTTTCGACTTTTAGTTCTTTCCATATTGAACTTCAACTTCACTTTCTTAGCTTTTTGTTGAGTAAAACTTTTTGTTTTTTAATAAGGTTTATTATTTTTACTATAATAAATTTAATGTAGAAATAATAACTTGTGCACCCGGACTTTGTATTGTGTGAAGTTTATGAACAAGTAAAACAGGCCTCTATTTTTAAAATTCCTCAGACTTTCAGACGTCTCTGTACGTGGGGGCCATTACAAAAACTCTAAAAATCTGAGGTATCCGAAATAGGGTGGGACCCACCGTGACGCGCGTACGAAAATACGATCCAACGCATCTAGACTCATTCCCGTCCACATGCAGAAGGCTAGTGCGGAGGTCGTGTGGTCGAACCCCGCCGTTGACTTTTCGAATTCAAACTACAATGTGTAGTACTGCTACAGTTTCAGAATCGCCTGACTATATAAAGGGGTCCAATAACCTCTTTCTTCAACGTCAGTGATGCGGCGCTGCTTCTCAAATAATCCTTTTCTTGGATCAAACTCGAATAGTGAGTCAGATTTTGTTTCCTTTTCATCATGATCTTTCAGTTTGCGTCCTCTTGGGAATAGAGATTTGAGTTTCTGGGCCCTTCGATTGAAGAATGGCTGAATCTTTGCACACAATGCCAAAATTTGTAATCGTCTTTTGTTGATTAATGTTACCGTCGCAGGTTCCACCACCTCGTGTGAGAGTGAAGTGTTGGTTGTGGATTTCGACCCTGCGACCTTTACTCTCACGTCGCTTTGCGCGGCGATTGATGAAAACCAAGCTCTTTGTATTTGGCCTGTAATACTTGTCGCTTTCAAGTCCCTCTCGCATCGACGGACTTTTTGTCTTTCGGAATCCATTGCGTTATATCGCTGGTTGGCGGGAGTCGTGGCTCTTCTTTCTGCTTTAGACTTTCTTCTCGTTGCACAGCATTTTCGAAATATTTTATTTTCCTTTGAAAATTTGTCTTCTTCGCTGTCAGATATAAATTCGGTGGTTTAGCGCTTTATTTACGATAATTGAGGTCAAAACTACGGCGGCAGACGGCTGGGAGGACTGACTGTTTCAACGTTCAACAGCCATGCAGTTGTGCGTTCAGACTGTGAAAGAATTATTTCTCTGCAGAAGCCCTAGAAACCTTGAAGAATAAACTTTAAAGCCTCTTCTCTCGTCCTTTGCTATTTTGGAATAAAACTTTTAAGTTTATTTTTGGCAATGAGGCGGCCCGGGGATGTGCACGACCTTGATTGCGAGCACAATTCGAAGGAATTCGAAATTGCGAGCGGCGCGTCGTCGCGCAAAACGGCGGAGGATGTGGCGCCGCCTGTGTACAAGGTCGGCGCTCCGCCGCGGTCGGAGCTGGTGAAGGAGTTTAAGGCGGCGATAAAGGAGGCGCTGTTCCCGGATGATCCATTCCGTCAGTTCAAGCGCCAGCCGGGGATGCAGAAATTCATTCTGGGAGCACGGGCGGTGTTTCCCATTCTCGGCTGGGGGAGGGCTTACACGTGGACAAAGTTCAAGGGAGACTTGATTGCCGGCTTAACTATTGCCAGCCTTTGCATTCCTCAAGTAAGTGTCTCTTTGCGCCGTTTGGCTTCATATTTATCGTAATCAAAGCTTTGGTGTTGTTAAGCTTTAATGTCGTTGTGGCCGTGAGATTGGAAATCGAAGAATTTACTTAGTAAAATTTGCATATATATATATATATATATACATATATAAAAGGTGCATGTGGAAGATTAAAGCTTTAATATGGTTAAGCTTCAATGTCGTTGTGGTCGTATGTCCGGTTATGGAAGATTTGATTTAGTATTTAAGGCTCATGTGGAATATTGAAGTTTGACAGAAATAGGTGTTGCTTTTTTTCTTCTTTGTGTGCAGGATATCGGCTATGCGAAATTGGCCAACATGCCACCTCAGTACGGTCTTTGTAAGTTTCTATTCACTTACCGATTTAAAATATTTGGAATTTTGAAGTTGGTGGCATATCTCTTTGTTATACGAAGGGCTGAATGAATTTGAGGAAAATTTAAAGCTTGGCATCCGTTCTTGTCCAATTCAATGGCTTTCTTTTGCATATGCCTTCTTTAAAATTTGTTAACTAATAAATAATATTTTTCGAAAATGTCGTCTCTTAGAATAAGTTTGAGGAAAATAGAAAGTCTGGCATCAGTTCTTGACCAATTCAGTGACTTTATTTACATATGTGCAGAGAGAAAACAAAAAAAATTGGTTGATTGTTTTATTTTTATTTGAAATTTTTAAATTGGAGATTTTTTTTATTTTGAATTATATTTTATATTGTAGCCATCTTATAGTGGTTTACCAATTCACTCAGAGCGTAGAGCTCCCCAATTTATTTTTGTGTGTGGTTTGCAACCTTTCTCGGTTGTGCCAATTCTAAAGACCTTTTTTAATTAAATAAAATTTTTAGTATACTGAGTAAGAACGCTTGAATGTCTTCACCTTCTAAATATTGATTCAGAAGGCAAAACAGAGTATACTGGAATCTTGCCGTGCTGTTTATTCCATTTGGCTAGAGGGACGTTTAATGGTTTCTTCGGGGTGTTTGAAGTTCGAGGATTGTTTACTTTAGTATATGGGATGACACAAACATAAATTCTTTAAGCTTCTGACTATTGATTAAGGCAAAACACAGTATATTGTAATCTTACTGTGTTGTGTACTATCCATTGAATAGACGGGTGTTTAACTGGTTTGCATCTTTTTCCTCTGGTATGTTTGAAGACTCTAGCTTTGTACCCCCATTGATATATGCTGCAATGGGGAGCTCCAGAGAAATTGCAATTGGGCCAGTAGCCGTTGTTTCCATTTTAATTGGCACCTTGGCCAGAAAGGAAGTACATAATGTCTCATCGGATGAATACCGCAAACTTATCTTCACATCAACCTTTTTCGCTGGTGTTTTTCAAGCATTGCTTGGAATCTGCAGGTGTGCATAAATAGAGATATATCCAGAGAAGATGTAGTGTTGTTTATGAACTCTCATCTAATGGTAATTCTTTTTGTCAGGCTTGGTTTCCTGGTTGACTTTCTATCACATGCATCAATTGTTGGATTCATGGGGGGTGCCGCCATTACAATTGCACTACAACAGCTAAAAGGATTGCTTGGCATAAATAATTTCACCAAGAAAACAGATATTGTCTCCGTAATGAAATCTGTATGGGGTGTAGTCCATCATGGAGTATGTATACACACTAGTTCTCTTGTTATACTTTTCATCTATAATTATATTTAATTTGTCTACGAGAGGAAATAGAATCTTCAAATTTTAGTGTGGAACTTACTATAGACAATAGATGCTTTCTGTCATACAGTACTGCTAGAGTGTTAACATTTTCTGTGTAAAACTAGTTTACAGTCCTTTAAACCTCTGTAATTTACAATTTTGTTTCCTTATTTTTGTTTTGCAGTGGAATTGGCAAACGATTTTGATCGGAGTAATTTTCCTGATATTTCTTATGACAGCTAAATATATTGTATGTCCTGTATCTCCTACTTAAGGAAGAAAAATCCTGCCTTAGGAAGTTCCTAAGGCTTATTCATCTCAGAAATCCGATCTCGTCTTTCCATTTATGTGAATAGTAAAGTAGTTTGGTTCTGCAATATTTATTTATTGATTTAAAATTTCATGCATATTCAATTAACATGCTCTTTCGAATCATAATCAACTCCAACAGGGGAAGAAAAACAAGCGCTTTTTCTGGGTGCCGGCTGTGGCTCCTTTGATCTCAGTCATTTTGTCAACTCTCATTGTTTTTCTAACACGTGCAGACAAACAGGGTGTTCAAATTGTAAGCATACGGAACCTCTAGTTATGGAGATCTTTCATTTTCTATTCATTTCTAAATATCAGTATAAGGGGAGTGTCGTTGCGGGCGAAGGGAACAAAGTTCAATATGGGGTGATGGTTATCAGGTTAAGCGTGGATACCATCATTTATAGACGCTCACACTGAAATGATATTCTGTACAACAGGTCAGACACATTAAAAAAGGAGTGAACCCTAGTTCAGTTGATCAAATTGCTTTCAGTGGAGATCTTCTTGCAAAAGGTGTTAAAATTGGTTTTGTGGCTGGGGTGATTGCTCTTACGGTACGGTATGATAGAAACATTTCTTCCATATCAACAGTGGATTTTTCGAAGATAATAGAAAGAGACATGATTCTGATGCTTATTGAAATATAATTTATTGTTCAGACCATTAGACATTAGGCTGAAGAGAAAACTTGAGCCTTATAATGCTGATTTGTTCATTTAAATATGAGGACTGTTTCAGGAAGCTGTTGCAATAGGAAGAACATTTGCAGCTCTAAAGAATTATCATGTGGATGGAAATAAAGAAATGATAGCAATAGGGGTCATGAATGTAGCTGGCTCATTGACTTCTTGCTATGTTGCAACAGGTAATTTTTAAATTCTGTATTTGTAATCTGTTCTTTTCATTCTTTGATTTTTGTATCTGAAACAACCAATTTAATGCTTCTTAACCATTTGTTTCATTTTTTTGACAGGCTCCTTCTCACGCTCAGCAGTGAACTATAATGCAGGCTGTCAGACAGCAGTTTCCAATGTCGTGATGTCAACCATGGTTCTTCTGACACTTTCACTAATCACACCACTTTTCCATTACACTCCAAATGCAATTTTGGCTGCTATTATCATTTCTGCAGTCCTTGGTTTGATCGATTTCAAGGCAGCACATCTCATTTGGAAAATTGATAAACTGGACTTTATTGCCTGCATGGGAGCCTTTTTTGGTGTAGTATTTATATCTGTTGAAATTGGTCTTCTCATTGCAGTGAGTGTTATTTTCTTTGCTATTACATTATATATGGAGGAATTTGAAGGCACGAATATGTGGAATGGGTGTTGGTTATAAAAGCAAGCAAGAATGAACTTTTATATAGGCTTTGCTTACTGCTTACATATACATAACTAAGAAATTTGCTGGTAGTTTTTATTTAGTTTTTCTTACCATATTTGTTCTGTAGGATTTTTAACATGTTGTACTTGATTTGGAACAGGTTTGTCTCTCCTTTGGTAAGATTCTTTTGCATGTGACAAGGCCACGCACGGCTCTCCTTGGAAAAATTCCTGGAACAAACATATTCAGGAACATTGAGCAATATCCAGATGCTGCAACTGTTCCTGGCATTCTTGTTGTGCGGGTTGATTCTGCACTGTACTTTTCCAATGCAAATTATATCCGGGAGCGGTAAGAGATCTTTCAATCGATTTATTTATGATGCATTACACTTTCCTGGATAGACAAGGATTTCTTAACAAAATTTGTGGTTGTGTATGAAGCCTAACATGATTAGAGTATTCTTATTGTAGTATGAGATGTGATGTCTTTTAACATGAAAGATTTCAAAGACTTCATTTTTTACTCTAATCATCTACAACATTTATAGGTGTTTGTATATAGTCCTTGGTGATATGCCATTGGTTATCAAGAAGTACGTCTTGATTCTTTGATGATTCTAATTCCTAAACGAAACTCTTGTGAATGATCTCCAAAAGAATAAGTTATTGATGGTATAAAGGAAGAAGTCAAACTCATAAGATGTGCATGCTTCATTGACATCAGCATAAACTTTAAGTTGGGAGAGGAGATGACCTCTAAATCCAGCAATTCTCACTATATATCAAGCAGTATGAGGTAACTGGATGCATGAGTCATCTATGTTACTGGGTCATACACATAACATTCACAGCTCTTGTTTGCCTGTATCATAGCCTGAATTTGTCTTCAGACAGAAGTCTGTATGCAAAAGCATAGAAAACAAGATCAGTGAAAGTTGAAACTATCAATGTGTCTGTTTTCTATGTGAGACTTAGGTGAATCTCAGTCGAACTCAAGGTATCTGAAAAGGAACATCTCTTAGGCCACTAGCTAGATGGAAAGATTACACCCCAAGGCTGGATGAATTACAGACTATAATAGGCCATAGAATAGTTCATTAGTGAGTTGTACTTATGTAGAACTAAGCTGTCTTTCTCTTTCTGACTTGATGAAACCTCCTTGACAACTGATAACTAATATAAATGATAAAAATTAGTGGCTTATGAATACAAGAAAGTCTCCTAAAATGCCTTGCATTCAAGACACATTTTTAAGCATCCATATTGCCTGCAATTCATTGATGAAACATTCACTGGCCTACTCCAACCTGTCAATAAAAATGAAATAAAACTGAAACACATGTGCATATAAAGATTTTATCTTTTTTTTTTTTTTTCAATTGGTTATATGGGATTGAAACGGGCCCCACCCGTATTCCATCATCATCGCATAGTGGTGTTACAACAAAGGTTGGATATTATCCATGTATCATTGAGTAAGAGTTGAACCTTGGTCTCCACTTTAAATATTGAGGAATCTAACCGGTTGAGCTAATGCTACTTGTTAAATATTTGTCTTTGTTATAATTCATTTTGCTACATATTTATCTTCTGCAGGTTAAAATTTGAACCACTTGACATGTTGCTAAACTTTCCCTATCATTTTTGTATTTTAACAAAAATCTATTTCCATGCATAGCCTTGCAACTTCAGAGTTTGCTTTATTTGGAACTTAAATACTAAGAAATTGTGATGTAATTATATTGTTCCTTATCTAGAGATGTTTATATGTCAATTTCTCAGCATTGAGTAAAGTTAGAAAGGCATAATTGTTTTCTGACAATCATTTGACATCAATACAAGCACCTTACTTACAACAAAGAAAAGCTGGACTCATAGTGAAAAATTTGAAGTTATGGAGTTGATTGTTGTGTAGGAATATATCGAGTTTGATGGTTAGCAGTAAATTATTTAGAGAGACACAGAGACCAGGAGGATACCTGTAACAGTATGGGTGGTGTCTAAACATTCATGGAGAATAAGATGTGTATAGGAAGAGCTTTAACGTTATTTTCCCATGGACATTTTTGTTTGTTGCACTTTCATGTTGATTTTTGAAATTTCTATGCAAATAATAATTTGCTTCTTCAAAGTGCTAGGTTTCCAGGGCAACGAAGAAATTATAACCTAGTATTACAGTTAAATGAGGTTTGGAACCAGTGTTTCGAACTCGCACCCGCGGGGTCTTTTGCGGGCCCGCCCCCCGCGGGGAAATAAAAAAAAAAAAAAAAAAAAAAACAAACAAACATTTTTTTTCCGGGGGGCGGGCCCCGCCCCCGGCCCCCGGGGGGGGGGGGGGGGGGGCCCCCCCCCCCCCCCCCCCCGCGGGGGGGGGGGGGGGGGGGTCCCGCTTCCCCGCCCCCCCCCCCCCCCCCCCCCCCCCCCTGCCCCCCCCCCCTCTCCTCTCCCCCCCCCCCCCCCCCCCCCCCCCCCCCCCCCCTCTCCTCCCCCCCCCCCCCCCCCGGCGGGCCGGCGGGGGGGGGGGGGGGGGGGGGGCGGGCGCGGGCGCGGGGGGGGGGCGGGGGGGGGGGGGGGGGGGGGGGGGGCGGGCCCCGGGGGGGGGGGGGGGGGGGGGGCGGGGGGGCCGGCGGGGCGGGGGGGGGGGGGGGGGGGGGGGGGGGGGGGGGGGGGGGGGGGGGGGGGGGGGGCCGCCCCGGGCCTCCCCGCCCCGGCCCCCTTCCGTCCCGCCCCCCCCCCCCCCCCCCCCCCCCCCCCCCCCCCCCCCCCCCCCCCCCCCCCCCCCCCCCCCCCCCCCCCCCCCCCCCCCCCCCCCCCCCCCCCCCCCCCCCCCCCCCCCGCCCGGGCCGCGCGCGGGCGGCGGCCGCCCCCCCCGCCGCGCGGCGCCCCCGCGCCCCCCCCCCGACGCTTGGGACAAACATGAAATGAAGAGATACTTCAGAAATAGTTTGAAAACTTAGATGTTCTTCTGTAACCTCCTTTTATGCGGGTATAGAATGTGTTTTGTCATATGTTCTATAGTCTACATGCTTTATAAGCTGACCAGATACGTTATCCAGTTTAGATCTCTGTGATCTCTGGCTTTTGATGAAGTCAAAGTGAAAGACAACCAATTCACACCCTTAGATTATTAAATAGAAAAAAGCACTTCCTAGAACAAGAGGAAGGTACAAGCGTTGTAACAAGATAGAGGGAATTTAATCCATAAAGTTCAAATTTTGCCAAACATGAAGACCGGCTGAACAAAATCAATTAAATTCACCAAACATCTTCTTCTCATATATTTGAATTCTCATTCATTAAAATTCACTGAATAAATTTGGCTGAAACTGTCCAAAATTGCCTATTTGTAGGACAATTGGTAGTATCAAATATTACTATATTTTTAATGGCATTCTATGAGATTAGTAATAAATTTGTATCTTTTTAATCTCCCAAAATATTGAACTTCATCCAAAAAAAATTCATGTGCTGAATTTATTTTAAACTTCAAGCTTGTTGAACTCCACGAATCACGTGACTATGGATACAAGCAAAAGTTACTTGCAACAGATTATTTCAAAGGCAATCTGAAATTCTATAACAAGAGAATGAAATTTGTAAATGTCTATTGCACTCACTGCTCCAAGACACATGCATTCTTGAAATTCTGGTCATCCCATAGAAATTGGAAAACGTTGATAAAAGTTATATGTTCTCTGTAACGCATGGTCAAAACATTTAAATATGTGGTTAGGCTGAATACAAGAAGAATTTTTATGATTTATTATGTTTTTTAATAGACTTATGACTGTTTTACCATTCAAAGTAATTTATTATGATTTTCTTATAGAATTATGATAGTATTACAGTTCAAAGTAAAATGTGGCATGTTAAATAAAAATGCATCCAGTAGCTACTATTTTTATACAAAGATTTGAACATAGTCATGTTATTGTTGGAAATGAACTCAAAAGCCTGCATTTCATTGGTAGAGCCAGCAAGTTGTGTTGGACCAAATGATGAAGCCTCTTGAAACTAACAACAAAATCATGATTCTGATGAATGGCCTGTCACTTTGCAGGATCTTAAGGTGGATAGATGATGAAGAAGAGAGAGTACAGGAGAAAGGTCAAATGAAACCGCGCTTTTTAGTTATCGAAATGTCTCGTAAGTTCCATATAGAGATTTGACCTTGACACTGTCATGTATTTACCTTTATGACCTTCTAAGTACTTCGACGAGGAGACTAATATCTTCGATCTCATGAGTTTATTTGTTTCTTACTTGATTGTTGACAGTTACATTCTCTGCTTGCAGCTGTAATTAATATAGACACTAGTGGTATCCATGCTTTGGAGGAACTCCATAAAACACTACATAAACGTGAGATACAGGTAAACTTCTCACCCATTATATATAAATCTTATTTGTAGTATTAGGCTGTACGGGTTCAATTGAAAGCAATAGACTTAAAAATTCTGATTTTTTCTCTGGATCATTTATTACCATCTACATACATCTGATTTTTTTGGTTCTCTTTTGACAGCTAGCACTTGCAAATCCAGGGACAGCTGTAATTGACAAGCTTCATACATCCACCTTTATTGATGAAATAGGAGAGGAATGGATTTTTCTAACAGTTGGGGAGGCTGTGCAGATTTGTTCTCGTCGTCTAAAAGTTGCTGTATGAGGAAAATGCAAGAGGGGGAATGTTTAGAAGCCACTTTGGTGCATCAAATGATCTTGCCCAAAATTAAATAACAGAGCAAGATCAGTCTCTTGTAAATTATCTTGTTTCATGCTTGGGAGTACCCTGAATAAAATATCACAATGTTCATAAGCCTCTTTGGGGCATCAATTGGTCTTGCCCAGTATTAAAGAGAAGAGCAAGATCAATCTCTCTGAAATAGCTTGTGTAGCGTTGGGGATCACTCTGAATGCAGCAGTGATACCTTATCTTCTGAATCAATAGTAACATACCCCTGGCTCTTGTTTGCATTTGTTTTCCGGGTTTCGTAAATCACCTATTTTGCTAAACAAATAAATAAGGTGGTTTTAGCAGATTGTAAATTGGTTTATTTTTATATAAACATGTGAATTGTAAAAAACATCATAGAGTTTTAATGAAATTGCAATTAAAAATACAATTTTTTTAATGAAACTGCAGGAACATTTGTTTTTGTTCCTTTACTGAAATTCTGGTGTAAATGCAAGACACATTTTCTTGATCCTTCGTTAAAATTCTGGATTTATACCAATTGAATATAATAGTTACTTAATCTATGCATTGCAGGCTAGTAGGGGAGAGGAGCTAGTTAGTTCAGCAAGGTCCAATACTTTATGATGGCAGTTGATGCAGGGAAAACAGAACCTATCGTTAACACTCGTTGAATTATTATTTGAAAATAATATCACCAACCAATTAATTAGAAAGGTATATCCGTTACACATATTGAAACTTTCGATCATGAGGAAGTTCTAGGAAGTTCTTGTAATAATCGGACATTTATAAGGAGATTTTGAAAGTTTTGTGTGAGTTTTTGTAATAATAGGACATCTATAAGGTGATTGTTGAAAGATTTGTGTGATGTAGCCACTTTGCCACTCCAACTGGAGGTGAATTTAATGGTGAGGCATGTAGGCAAGATAAAGATATACCGAGTAATAAATAGGTATGCTTGTTGTATAGGTAGACTGTTACGGGCCCGTGGTCTCTTTTACGTCGTGTTAACAATAATGAAGTGATATAGACTTCTCAGGAGGAGTCTCTGTAATCCTGTAGTTTGAAATGTAGTTAAACCAATTCCCTTGTATATAAAAAAACAAATCGAAGAAATCGATCTAAAATGAAATATTTAACCTAACAAGATCATTAGTGAAGATGGCCCCTTGTGATCTCAACAAAATGAAATATAGGACATAACAAGATCATGAGTTAAGATGCACCTTAAGGTGCCATATACAACTATGGCCTCTCTCCTCAAGTTGAAAATTACAATGGCTACAAGTAATGGGTATGAAACAAGCTTAACCCCTTTCCCCAAGTTTAACTTGTTTCCCACTAATTTATTGGAAGACCCCTAAGTGGTTCCATATTGATTTGTAGGTAAAGTAGTTTCCATTACATAAAAGCTCCATTATAATAATAAATGTAATAAACATACAGCAGATAGCTCTTCATTATTAAGTGGAATCAACCTATGATAGAAGAGTAGGATGCAAGGGTAAAGGTTGTTTTATTACTATAATTTAATAGAAGAGGACGCTGCAAGGCTAGTGGGCATGTCTTCGTTATTATAACAATTATAATAAAGTTAACTCAGTATTAACATAGCCCCAATAGGGGTTGAACCTAGGTGAACTCATTATGAGCATAGCATTTTCTCTTCTAGGCTTCAAGTCTACAAGCTTACAAATTGCCTTAATTGAAAGAAATGCATTGAACTTAAGATTTGTAGAGTGTTAGTTTGATCTTCTTGCTACTCAAAGCATTAAAGAAACTTTAAATTTACCTTTGAATAGATTCAATTTAATAATAAAAAATATTAAAAAAAAAAAACTTTTGAATTGATTAGGTGTAATTAATTTTATTAAGATAAACATTTAAGTTATTTTCATTGATATCATTTTAATTAAAAAAGCAAAATATTATAAGTGTTTTAAGGTTAAATTAAACTATATTCAATTTGTCTTTTTATCAAAGATATTCTTCATTTTCCTTTCTATCAAACATATTCTTCATTTCCCTCAACTTGCAATGTATCTACAATCAACTCCTTGAGATCATTTTTATTAAAAGATAAAATCTCACTCGCCTAATTGCCTTCTAAAATTTGAATTTTCTTAAACAAAGATCAATAGGTCACCTTAATATGGTGATTTATAACCACCCTCTTAGGGTGACATTTTCAAGAGATTGCCTTCAACAATAGTTGATAAATATCAACAATAATATTATTTTTTATCCACTTTTCACTTTATTTTTGTTGATAACATTAATGATAATTTTGGATCCCTTCAATTGAAATATATCTCCATTCTTTTTTAATTGCAATTTTAATCCTTATAAA
Organism: Wollemia nobilis; assembly: GCA_028583015.1. NCBI lineage: Eukaryota > Viridiplantae > Streptophyta > Pinopsida > Araucariales > Araucariaceae > Wollemia > Wollemia nobilis. Next base: position 3,421,553 of record JAQPPZ010003204.1, read on the forward strand.
AAGTGTCGTAACCTCTACATATAGTTGATAGTTGAAGTTCTATATGATTGTAAATGAAGAGAAATTTGCCTTCATTATTTAAAAAAATACCACCTCCACAAGATTTTCTTGGATTTCCTTTAAAAACACCATCAAAATTAATTTTAATATGACCATTTCTATTTTACCATGGATCTAAGCAAATCCTTTATGGACTCCATTGTCATAGATGACACTTTCATGTATAATTAAATATTGTAACCAAGAGGCTCGCACCTCTTTTTCCACACCTAGGATTTTCCATGATGAGCACAACGTATGTAAATATTTTGCAAGAGAGGCAATAATATGGTTCCAAATAGGGGTAAGATTTTGAGATTTATTTAAAAAAATTCTATTATTCCTTTCAAGTCATAAATTTTGACAAATAATGGCAAGAACAATCCACAAAATGCATAATACTTTAGCTTTGAAAAATTAATCCAATATTTCATCAGCTCTTTGGATATTGATAGAACTAACCATTAAATTCTCATATTTTAAAAAAAGAAGCCCTATAAGCAAAGGGATAATGAAGAAGTAAATGATCAATGTTTTTAGCTCATTCTCACATGAGATACACTTGAAAGGTCTATATTATCCTATTATTTGCAACCTCTCTTCTCTAATAATCTTGCTTTGGATTGCTAACCAAAGGAATGTTAAGGCCTTGTGGAGGGTCTCAAGTGACCAAACATTCTTCGAAGGAAAATCATTGAGACTAGGAGATCTAATTGCTTCAAAACCCTCATATCCCAATTTGATCAAGTATCCACCATTTTTTTATAGATTCCGAACTAACTCATCCTTATGTGTAAATATTATATATAACTCTTGAAGCATCTTTTGAAGCTCATCAACTATTTTTTTTAGTTCCTCTCCTTCAATCAAGTTACTAACATAAATTCATGATCTAGTGTTGTTGCACATATTTATTTAATCTTTGACCTTTGGACCTTTATAGACTAGACATGTTTGAATGAATATTTGCTATTTGGGATAAAAAATTAAGAGGATACAACTTCAACCAAGCATTAAACAAAAAAGTTAAAGAATCCCCCTATTAAATGACCATGTAATATGTTTCTTGATCAATTGCAAACTATCTGATATTGAGTTCCATCTTGGTAATTTGTTAGGGTTTATTTATTGAACAATTTCATTGCATCGAGAGAACCTATATATTTTTGAAGTATTGTTTTTTTCTAACTCTTTCCTTGGTCCTTGAATAATCTCCAACCAAATTTTGCTTTTACTGCCAAACTCATGTCTACAATTTTTCAAGCTTGCTCCTCCCATATTTTACTTTGCAATCCCTATCCCATTTACAAAGAGGAGACCTGAAGTTTTGCTCACATTCTTTCCAAAGAAAATCTCTTTGAACTTTATCAAATTTGGATGTTTTACCTTCTAGCAATCTTAAAAGTGGCATTACATATATATAGGGATGGATTATAATGTAGTCTTTGTGAGTTGTAGCCTTCTAGCAATGGTTAAGAATATTCCAACCTGTAAAACAACATGTCATTCTATCAAAATTGAGTCCCAAAGCTCCTTTGTCTTTCCTTTATTAGATAAACGAATACCCAACTACGTTGATGAAAAATTTCCAAATTTATACCCTATAATGTCCACAATAATCCATTGTAAATATGGGGCAATATTAATGAAAAATATCCTATATTTTGGAGTATTAACCAATTGTCTAACAACCTTTTCATAGCATAATAATATTGATTTAAACTCAATAGCCTCATTGATTGAAGGATGACCCAAAAGAAAAGTAGCATAAACAAATTGGAGAAGATATTTAGAGATACCATTTATCTTTAGTTAATATAATTTGTTAATTGGTTACATGGGATTGAAATAAGCTTCACCTATATTATATTGTGACCATATAGTGCTATTACAATACCTTATCAATTATGCATGTATCTCTCTATAAATTTCAAATTTGGGTTTCCTTGAAAGTTGAAGTAATTAACTATTTGAGATCATGCCATTTGATTCACAGGGATCATTTGTTGCAACCTAAATACCTTTGATTTTTCCTTCCATTTTTGCCTTTGAGAAAATTCATCCCACGATAATAATAAATACATAAGGAAATAGTAGGTTATCCTGGTAGAGCCCATAGGATGATTTGAAGTATCCAATAGGAGATCCATTGATCAAAGTAGAATATTTTGGAGTGCTATAACATCTAATCCATTCACATCAACCTTAATCAAAACCATTTTTTTGAGAATATTATAAAAAAAATCCAACAAACCCTATCAAATGCTTTATTCAAGTCTAATTTCATAAGCATAGCTTTTCAAGGAATGAAGAGAATGTATGGCCTCTTGTGCAATGATTACACCATCAAGAATTTGTTTACCATGAACAAAACCACCATGTTCCTTTGAGATAACACAATATAGAATGCTTTTCAATCCGTATGCTATAATTTTGAAAATGATTATGTAAATCATATTGTAAAGGATTATTGGACAAAAATTATCAAAATATTTCATCTTGCCTTTCTTAAAAACCAACACAATGAAGGTGGTATTGATCTCACCTATTGTATCCTTATTTTTTCTAGCCTCTTCAACTACAACCAATATCACCCTTCAACAAATCCTTATTTTTTTGAAAGAACATTGTAGGAACTATTGGGGTTATGTGCCTTGTTAAAGTAGAAAAAGAAAATTGGAAATGTAGCTCCTCCTTGTCAAACTTTCATTTTATTCTAGTGTGATAATTGATCAAATGTTTTGCAAAAATATTACCTCGAGAATTTTTATCTTGTCCAACATCTTACAGAGTATCTTTGATATAATTAATTTGCTTCCTTCATGATATCTTCTTCTTTCTCAAATGTATTCCACCTAAATATGAAATACTTTTTATGTGACAAAAAGATTATTTATTTTGGCTATAGAATGGAAGAAATTGGTATTTCTATATCCTTCCTTGGGCCATTTTTCTTAGATTTTTAGGATCAATATAACTCCTATTTCAATATGTTATAATAACAAGAAAGTAATTGCTTTTCTTGTAGATAAGTATCCTGACCCATTCTATTTATTTCTATTTGTAGGCAGGCAAATCCATATTCTAGAAGAAGAAGCAAGAATAAAGTTTGGATTTGCACAATTTTGAGTAAAATGTACAATTTGGTGAAATTGTACAAATGGCAAGTAAAATGTACAATTGGGTGAAATTTTACAATTAGAAAATAAATGTAAATGCATGTGAAATAAAATTAAATGTAAAGACATGCAGATGAAATATAATTTGATAAAAATTACATTAAACTTTAGAAACATTAAATAATTGTTATTAATGTGAGTTACGGGTGGAAGTTGTAAATAATGAACTGTCCCAGGAAACCACTTTGGAACAGCCTGGATAGTCATTATAAGTCCCCCATTAATTTTTTGTAGGTTGTTCAGGCTGGTTGGTTGATAGTTATTGTATGTGAGGGTTGTTGGTGGATTGGAGATTGTTCATGGCTGCCCATTCATGTGTAATTCATGGAATGTGAATCAGAGATTAATGCTGCAGTTTATGTATTGTTGTGTGTAAAGTTGTACAGTTACTGTACAAAATAACCAAGAATAATATAAAACCCCATTTTAGTCAGATCTATGTATGCATGTGTGGGAATCAGAGTGCAATCTCAATAATGATATTGTGAGTGAAGTTGTATTGACATTGCAGGTATTGTTGATTCTAGATCTGTGATAGAAGTGCATTTCCAGAAAACGTACAACCAACCATATGCTATTGTATGGAATGTATAATGAAGAGAAACCATGATTAATTGCTATTACCCATTATTGGCAATGATATTTGTGTAATTAATATGCAAATGGGTATTCTTCATAATTAAGTTATTTGGCATAACGAGGGTTTTACCAAACCATACAAGGGGTTTGTCAAACTGTATAGTTGATCATTTATGGCCTAAAATTATATTTTTAAGTATTCTGGAGTTAGATCAATGAATTTCCAAGTGAACAATGGCAAAGTGCTTGTGAATTGATCAATTCCAATATTCTTGGAGAAAATGTACAAGTGAACATTTATAACCACACAAATGTGATTTTTGGTACCGTACAGTCCCTATTTGTATGTTTTGGGAATCGTACAGTTGTAAACCATACAACTATACGGATTGGACCAAATTGAGTGTAAATTGATAGAATTCATCTTAAAATATATCATCACACCCCCTCCAGGAATACTGCACTCCTGTGCTACATTTGGCACTATTGCTTATTAAAATTTAGTCAAATTGACTCAATTGAGAACTCGTTGCTGCAGTTGGAAGGACCTATTATCATTTTCTAGGTTGCACCAAAGTGTGCTACATTTAGCGTCATTGCCTAATTAATATTGGATCATATTGATGCAATTGAGAAGAACCCATTGTCGTATTTGGAAGGACCCATTGATCAATTAAGTTGCACCAAAGTGTGCTATATTTGGCACCCATTGCCATTGTGCAAAGGACCTATGTTGCTGATTTGTTATCATTTTGGAGAACTTTGAGGATCTGCATTTTCATTATTGAGAATAACAAAGGGTCAGGAATAGTTCATAGCATGGAAGAACATTGGGGTGGATGATAGATACAAGTCTATGAAGACGTGGGAAGACAAGATCATAGAGAGGTAGATGACAATGAATTTATCAAAGATGTGGGAAAGTATGTTGCATTCCATTTCTACATCTTGGGGATATTGTCTCTATGAGTTAGGATTAAGCTTAATAACATGGAGTTGTGAGAAGCAAGTTGCTTGGGAAGGTGCACAACAAAGACCATGACATCAAGTTGAATCCATAAATGTAGAAGATACATTTTTTTATGTTGATGATAAACTACACACCAAGATATGTATGACTGGTGTGAAAAAAGGAGATGATGGTTAGATTGTAGAGAGTTTGTACAGTTTTACAATTGATAACTGTACAACCGATTGCTATTTAAAAGCATGACAAGGTTGTTCAATCAGTGTGCATCGTTCAAAGAGGGCCATAGGATTGGAGGAAAGAATTGCACAACCACATATGAAAAAGTAAAAAGTATATTGTTATTGAAAAAATAGACCTGTTTGGAAAGAATTGTATGATTGTTGGAGGAAACTGTATGGTCACAAGAAGAAGCATATGATTGCTAAATAAAATGGTATAGCTAAAGGGCAAATTGTATGATTACTAGGTAAATTGTACAGTGGTAAGGTAAATTATCCAATTGCCAATGGAATTGTATAATTGCAAGGTAGATTGTACGATTTTCAGTCAAATCATACAAGTATATGTAATCGTACAAATGGGTTGATAGCAAGTCAAGTTCAGCTAAAGTTGATAAGAAATGTTGGTAAGGAATTGTAGGTTGGGGAAGAGTGTTTGACACCGCATCGATTGCAAGTAGTGATGCACGATGATGAGCAAGACGAGAGTCTGACATTGGTACCAATGGAAGATGACATATCTAATAGTGTACGAGATACGAGTTCAACACTAGGAAAGTTGCAGATTGGTGCGCTTGATGGTGAGCAGGACGAGAGTTCAACATCGAAGCAACTGTAGGGTGGGATATTGTCTAATGAGAAGAAAGATATTATAGCAGAAGAGCAATTATAGGGTGATGTGTGAAAGGCTATGGAAATCCAACCTGTCAAACCGAAGGCTAATTTAGGCATATCATGTAAATGTCCATTGTTTCATGGAGAATCAACAGAAGACCTAGTTACGCATTGGAGAGTTTATCACCTAATGTGGAAAGCAATTAGACAAACCAATGAGGCAGAATGGAGGTGGTTGTTTCTTGCAATATTTCATGGATATGAAATAGACTGGTATATGAAATTACCAGAAGATAAGTACCAGACATGAGAAGAATTACATAATGCATTTGTAAAATAATTTCAATTGTATGATAATGAGGATGAGATCATTATTGAAATTTATAGAATGAAACATGGTGAGAATGAGTCTGTTTGTTCCTACAGTTGAAAGTTGAGTGGGTTGTTTGACCATTTTGAGCAAGACCATTTAGACGAATTAAAGAGGATATGGTTCATAAATGGACTTCTTCCTATGTATCAAACAAATATGAAGATATTCCCTCCAAGATCATACCAAGAGGCTTTGGATTATGCCTTGATTTGGGAAAGTGATGCAAAAACAACATCATGTTAATGATGATGAGAGTAGCTTGAAGGATGAAAGTGAATATTATATTGAAAATGACTTAGACAATGAGAGTGATGACTTTGGGAAGGAGCGTATTCCCTTGTTAAAAAATCAGAGTCAAGAAGTCAGGGAAGAAACCGACTCCAAAGAAAAGAATGATGAATTTGAGGATTCTTGTAACTTAGAGAGTGCAAGATCATCACCACAAGTATATGCAACCCAAAGTAAGATTTTACAAAGGAAGGCTATCAGTGGTGATGCAAGTTGTGGCAATCATCCAAAAAATAAAAGTAAAATACAGTACGACACTAAGGGTAGACCCATTGTACAATGTTGGTAATGCCACTTGTGGGGGCACTTTGCACGTGATTATGATAGTATTGTAAATCAAGATCCACCAGTGATGCATACATAATTTGAAGCATTAGATATGAGTTGTAGTCCTTACCAAGAAATAAGGGAGGTGGAGGTAAACTTAATGAGCATGCTTAGAATTGAGGAAGTGAACTTGATTTCAATGGAGGAGGTAGAAATGCTATAGGTAGTCAAGCCTATGCCAATAGGGGTTGTAGGAGTGGTTATTGCAGACGAGGAAGAACAACATACTACCATACAAGTAAACAAAGTAGGGAAGAACATTGTCCAAGATGAGTATGTCCAATCAATTGGTACTCAAATGGAGAAGTTTAATTTACCAATGGAGGGCAATGAGAAGTGTTGTTATTTAAGTGCATGTAGTAAAAGTATAATCATTGTACAACTGGAAGATGTTGTTCAAGTGGAACAACCAATTGTACAATTGGAGAAAGTTGTTCAAGTTGAACAACCAATTATACAATTGGAGGATGCTCTTCAAAAGGAATAGTCAATTGTAAACTTGGAGGATGTCGTTCAAGTGGGACAATCACTTATAAAATTAGACGCGGTTGTTCAAATGGAGCAATTTGTCATATAGTCAAAATTATCCAGAGAAGGATGGGATTGTACGATTTTTCAAGAGGGAACTATACAAATATTGGTTGAAATCGTATAGTTGGTCCAAATTGTACATTTGATGGTTGAAATCATACAAATGGACCAAATCATACACTTATTGGGTGTAATCGTACAAATGTTATAAATCATACATTTAGTGAATGAAATTGTACAATTGATAAAGATTGTACAATTGCAAGTGGCAAATCGTACATTCCAAGGTGTTGTATAATTTGGATCATACAACTATGCGATTTGGAAATCGTACAATCATTTTTGTGAGTTTTGCAAATCGTACAAGTGCAAACAGTACAAGTACAAATTTTAGTGTGAAATCATACAAGGTGCAATTGTACAAAATGAAATCGTACAATGCAAAATTGTACAGAGTAAAATTGTACAAGGAGAAGAATTTCCAAAAGTGGTTAAGACACGGTAGTTCGAGGCCAAGATTTAATCATCTAGAACCTGAGAGAAGCAAAATGGATTCGTCTTTGAGCTATTTAAATGGGTTGAGCAAAGAATCCTAAAGTGCTAATGAAGAGAAATTTAACTTTGATAGTGATGGTTTTTCTAGTTTCATCGTTGAGATTTTGGGGTTATGCCTCGATCCTGTAAGGGATTCTATCTTTTGATCCTACAAGGGGGATCCCACCCCCTTGAACATTGACACAGATGGTGACGGGCATTTCCTGTCATGATGATGATGTTTTTCATCTTGATCATGTTTGTCATCAAGGTGATATTTGTCAAGATGGCCATGATGATGTTGCTACAATTTATTGTAGTAATTCTAGAAAGCAGTTTGAATATAATGTCCTATGAGAAGAAAACCAAAGTGATGCCAGTTTTTGAGGACCTTTGGAATAGAAGGAAGCGAAAGGAGTGTGACAAGTAATACCAGTACATTGTTCAGTGCTTCTGTCCCCAATGTTCAGTTCATGTGTCATCAAGGATGTCGAATAATTTAGAGGAGGGGATAGATGTAGGCAGAAAAATCCATATTCCAGAAGAAGAAGCAAGAATAATGTTTAGATTTGCATAATTTTGAGCAAAATGTACAATTTGGTGAAATTGTACAAATGGAAAATAAAATGTACAATTAGAAAATAAATTAGAAAATAAATGTAAATGCATGTGCAATGAAATTAAATATAAAGATATGCGGATGAAATGTAATTTGATAAAAATTACATTAAAATTTAAAAATATTATATAATTATTATTAATGTGAGTTACGAGTGGAAGTTGTAAATAATGAACTATCCCAAAAAACTACTTTGGAACGACCTGAATAGTCATTATAAACCCCCATTAATTTTTTGTAGGTTGTTGAGGCTGGTTATTGTATGTGAGGGTTGTTGGTGGATTTTTGGAGATTGTTCATGGCTGCCCATTCATGTGTAGTTCGTGGAATGTGAATCATGGATTAATACTACACTTTATGTATTGTTGTATGTAATGTTGTACTATTAATGTATAAAATAACCAAGAATAATATAAACCCCCATTTTAGTCAGATCAATGTATGCATGTGTGGGAATCAGAGTGCAATATCAATAATGATATTGTGAGTGGAGTTTTATTGGCATTGCAGGTATTGTTGATTCCAAATCTATGATAGAAGTGCATTTCCAAAAAATGTACAACCGACCATGTGCCATTGTATGGAATGCATAATGAAGAGGGAACAAGATTAATTGCTATTACCCATTATTGGTAATGATATTTGTGTAATTAATATGCAAATGGGTATTCTTTAGAATTAAGTTATTTGGCATAACGAGGGTTTTACCAAACCATACAAGCAAAGTACCAAACTGTACAAGGGGTTTGTCAAACCGTACAATTGATCATTTATGGCCTAAAATTACATTTTTAAGCATTCTAGAGTTAGATCAATGAATTTCTAAGTGAACAATGACAAAGTTCTTGTGAATTGAGAAATTCCAACATTATTGGAGAAAATATATAAGTGAACATTTCAAAAGTACATTTTGGGACCGTACAGTCCCCAGTTGTATGTTTTGGGAATTGTAAAGTTGTAAACTGTACAACTGTATGGATTGGACCAAATTGAGTGCAAATTAATAGAATTCATCTTAAAATATCTCATCACACCGCCCTCTGGGAATACTGCACTCCTGTGCTACACTATTCTCTTATAAAATTTTGAGTTTAGATTTAATTTCCTCTTTTGCTTTTATATATGTTACAAAAATATTGAACACTCCAAATATTCATTTTTTCCTTAAGATACTTCAACTTTTGAATAAACTTGTACATATGTGATTATTCCAATTTTATTTCATCCTATCCCTATCGGGACACCACAATGGTAAAGGCATTGGGCTCTCCTAGTGGAGACCGAAGTTTAATTCACAAGGAAGGTGGCCCCAGATGTGTCCCCAAATGTATTCTTTGACTGTTATTGTATGTTTCCAACAAAAAAATCATCCCACCATAACATAATCTAGAAGAAATCAATTTCTTAAAGCCACATAGAGTGAAATCAAAATGTCTTTGGATGACCATTGTTGAGTAAACCAAATCTCAAGGGAATCAGTTTATGATATGATTTTGCCTACAATACAATATTTGAAGGGATTGTATACTCTATTTGCAACCATGTATTGGATAACAATAATCTATTCAATATTTCTACTATATGAATTTTCTCAATGCATCTATTATCCCACGTATATTGAAAGCTTCAAGGAATAGCATTCTAAAGATCATTTGAATTGATAATGAAGCAAAATCATACATTGGTTTAGACCATCCATGAGTACCACCTTAATTTTTTGAAGGAATAGAACTGTGTTAAAGTACCCCATCCCCCCAAACTCAAATAAATAAATAAATAGATATATTAAAAAAAGGATATATCACAATTATGAATCATCATTATATATTACAAAAAATTTTCGAGGTCCTTCCAACATCTTTCATAAGGAGTAACTATAGTTGAAGTATATACATTTATAAACCCAATTTTAATATTTTTCTCTTTTCTACAAAATATATGAACAACACAATTACTTTTTGCTTCCAACAATTGTTCATATTATTTGTGTTTGTCCCATATTGTGTGATAGTTGCAGAAGGTCCTACAACAAAAACTACAAGACAATCCATCATCTTCCAAATATTTTTGAATCCATCTTTACAATCATCATTACTTAATTTTGTTTCATATATTAAAATAAACTCAAGGCAATAACAACCTATTAGTTCTAATAATTTTTTTTTAGTAATATCCCTAATATTCCATAATACAATTAACATCAACTTATTATTTTTGTTTGTGGTATTATTCCCACTTCTTGTTAACACTTGCAATATTTGTTTCTAGTTTTCCAAATTATATTCTTTTGAGTTTCTTTTTCTCTTTGTTCTTGCCTTGAAAGTTCTTCTCTCCTTTTTCCATTTCCATCAACACTTTCATCCTTATCATTCTCTTCTATTTTTTCATGTAGTTCAAAAAAAGACTTATCTTCTAAATATTTATGCTGCCTTGGAGAATTTGAAGTGGAATAAATAGCCTCATGAACACTTTTTTCCTTATGTTGCCTTAAAAAACCTAAAGTACAAGGATGATCCTCCATAGTAATTACTTTATTATGCTACTCTAAAATCCCCAGACGTTCCTAGAAACCTTAAAAGTATCCAATGATCCTTTACAGTAATTTCTTTCTTTTGCTACAAGGGAAACCCTAAATTCCCATGGATATCCTCCATATGCGTTTCTTTATTATGCCACTCTTGAAAACCTAAAGTTCAAGGTATACACTCTAATTGCTTTAATTTTTATTATAAGAAGATTGATTTTATATTGCTTGAGAAAAATAATGATTTATATCGATTAACCTTGACCTCTTTCACCTCATTTTCTTTATAATTTACATCCTTATCTTCCTTTGCACCTTATTTCCTTTTGAATTTGAACTTGTGCATTGTACTTCCTAATATTCTTTTGTGTCCTTCATTTCTTCTAATGATTGATCCAAGTAAACTATAACGACCTTCATCATTTGGTGATACAAGGGGGCTTTCTTTGCCAGTTTCTTGGGAGAAAAAAATCCTTGATTTGATCCAACTTCTACTATGGTATGATCTCTTTGCTTTATATTGAAGTTTGTCTCATTCCCAATTTTTTTTTCTCTTTTTTTCCATCATTTTTACTTTGTAATCTATTTCCATGTGTCTAGTTTTGTAACATTTGAAACATCAAAACATGATATTTTCATAATCCATTTATTGATCCCATTACTTGATTTTGATTTAATTTTAATGAAATATAGAAAATATTTTAAAATATCCTTGGTAACACATATTCAGGTATATACAACATGCCTTCACTTCTTATTAGTTGGTTCCTCTAGGATGAAATCCATTAGAGTATTTTCATTACTCTTCAAAACCTCCTTATTGATAATTTGATACGGAAGCCCAAAAATTATGACCTACACTAGAAACCTTTTGAATTTTTCTCTAAATAAAAATTCTCACTCCATGGCCTCAAATATAATGCATATCTCCATCTATATCATGGGCCACCACCCATTATTTTATCCCCTATTTCCAAACAAGATGATGAGGTAATATCCTTTTATAAGAAAATTTAGAGTAATTTGAATTCAATCCCCACTTCCACTTGAATCAATTTTGAATCTCCAAAACCTGGCAAGTATCTATAAAACTTACATATTAACCTTATACTTTTAGGAATGATTCTATCATGCTAGATCATCTAATCCTTGAAAACTACTTCTAGTGTAATATTTGTTGAAAGTGTAATCTGATTCATGGCTAAGGCTAACATTGTATGATGTAATCTCTGATAATTCCTAAGGGAAATGATTGTACAATGTATTTAATCTATTGTAATATTTTTTTATGTAACCTTTATGGGTTGTAGTTAACCTTGTTATAGTTAAACATGCTTTATAAAATTATAATTAACCTTAAAGCCCTTTAGTTATGCAGGTGTAGTTTTAGTTCATTTATGCAATTTGTTTTTTTAAAGGAAAATATTTATTTACTTAATGAAAAGATAAAAGACTCTCTGATCAGAGAGATTCGAGTGAGCAAAGTATTCGAGAAAACAGAACATGAAGATAGAAAAAGAAGCAAAGAAATATAGCGTAACCGAGAGGTATCAAGTCTGATAAGACCTTATTATTGGAGCTCTCATCATCCTCGCATACCACCCCTAACATTTTTATTCTTGATGATTTGACAAAAATAACCAAGGGCTATATTTATAGCTTAATTCGCTAGTGTGTCAAACTCTTTGTTGAATTTTTACCTTATGTGTTGATAGGATATTTTACCAATTATCCTGCCTAGTTGTTTGATCCTGTCTTGAATAATATTTCGTTGTAAAGATCTAAAATATTTATTTTTGGTAAGAGCTATTATTATCAGTTTATAATCCTCATAAACTATGACCATGTAATTGGGATTTTGGTATTGGTATAAATACCCTTCCACCACTCCATTATTTAATTATCAGAGTGTATTTATTCTTATCTATGGATAATATAATGATTGTTTATGGTGTTTATGGGAGCACACCAATATCTATGTCTCTTTTCCTTTGTTTCATAATTTTATGTTTTTTGTATAATATTTGAGTGGATGGATTGCTTTTGTTCATTTGTGAAAATATTGTGAATTCTAAAATGGTATTAAAGAGGGTATGAAGCAGCATCACTTGGTCCTATAGAAAGTCAACTTGGAGCCTCTGATTCTTCTTCCAATACTTTAGATGAATTATTCCTTGAAGTTTCATAAGATTATTTAGAAGAAAAACAAAGAGAAGATTATTTTCTATGACATACTATTCATTTTTTCAAGAATGATTGAAACAATTTGTCTACATTTTTATAGAGGTAACCATGAATTTTTGCTCGTAATTTTGATTTAATTTTTTATGCAAAGGAAATGAGGCTTTGATTTCATTCTATTTTGATACCAAATATTTTGAATTTGAATTATGTGCCAATTCATGCATGCTCATTTTCATGTGCACATCTTTGCTGCACACCCTCAAAATTTTTACCGTGGCAAATCCTTTTTGTCAAGGCAAAGATACGAAGTGAGGACAATGTCATGGATTTACTTTGATGGATAGCAAAAGTGGAGATAAGAAATCCTATAGGGAGGGTCATAGGTTTGAGCCTTATTTGCTAGTTTCTTTATATAAAATAAAAAAACTTGTGAACATGTGTCATTATGTAGGGGACAATACTCCAATATTTTTGGAAGGCATGCCCAACGAACTTCAAGGAGTTATGGGAATATTTTGTTGCATAGGAGGTTTTGTCCTATTGGAATGTTTGTCTTTGCTAAGGTATTGGCTACTCAGAGGAACTTGGTTCAAGTTTGAATAGGACATGCTCTTTTTTATTTATTTCTTCTTTTCAATGGTGTGACGATCACATCGCTAAGTTGATTGCTTACCGCTCACATGTGTGAGGAAGGAGAATTGGTTAGATTAATGATATTCATAGGTAGATGACCAAGGTTTGATTCTTGATCTTTGATTTTTATAGAATCTTGAATGAGCAGTATTCTTAGACAATGTGACGCTTCCACGCCTCATATAAATCAACATTTTTCATATTTTTACCAACCCAGCCAATCAAAAGTAACCAATTGTTATTGTTACAAAGACCCATATGTGTTGAAGTAATAACACATCAATTAAGAACACTAGAAAATCATAGGGCACTAATTGGCAATAAACGATTGGCTTCAATTTTTCTAAGATTTGGGTATTTAATTTTTATTTTTTGAGGTCCATTAGGGCACAGTTTTTGGAGGCCATAACTTCTACATATAAAAACATTTTGAGTTTATTTTTTTTCAAATTGTATGATTTTTTGAGCTCTATGCACTAGTGGCATTGGTTCAAGGACTTGCTATAATGCTAGGGATCAAATTATGTAATATTTATCGTCAAGCCTTTAGTTACTCACTATAATGTGAAAAATTATAGTATTTGGTCAACCCAAATGATTGTCCTATTATGTAGTAAGAACTTATGGTGCATATTTCAATAAGATAAAATAGCAGCCACTGATAAAGAAATTTACCACAGAGAAGAAGCTCTTGGCCTATTTTCCATGATTTAACCAGAGTTGATTTTCCACATCAAAGAGGAGAGTGAACCTATCAAGGTATGGTCAAAATTGCATGAGTTGTTTAGAAAATTTAATATTGTTAGAAATAAATTATATTACATCATTTGGGTCATGTAAATGTATCTTCCAAGACACATACTTAGGACATTAGTTACTTTAGGGGGAAGTTATCTAGTTACTTCATGCAATGTAATAAATCCACAAGTGTCAATGTGCAATTTGTATATGTGCAAGTTGTCCCTTGCACATCTAGGTAGAGTGTTGGCCGAGGAACCTATTTTACCTATATAAGAATGACCTCATTGTAATAGACAAAGATATATAGAGAGAGTTGGAGACATAGTAGCTTAGATCATAGTACAGTGATGTGTAGATCACCATCAAGTGGTGATGGGTACAATGTAGTTTAGTAGCTTTATTAATGGAGTGTTCATTTTCTCCATAGCTACATTGTATTCATTTATATCAATTTTATTTATCACATATCTCAGTAATATAACATATTTACTTTATTTTATATTATTTTTCATCTCATGATTGTTATCTCTCTTTGGCCATTACACCAAAAGCTAACAGTGGTATCAGAGCTATGATGGATCTAGTCATAGTAGGTCAATAAGAAAACCACCATAATTATTGACCCTAAGTTTTTTTGTCAAAAATCTCAAAATAATCTAGGTGGTATAATTAGGGAGAGTCACAAGTGAGGACTAAAATAAATCTTAGTTCTAGAAAATACTGAGATTGCATTTGACTAGAGTATTTCCACAAAGTTACAAGAAAAACTCGTGAAGACTTGGACTCAACATTCAATCCACTAGATTGACAGATCATCTAGGATATATGGAACTTGCTAACTATTACCCAAAGTTTATTTTGTTGTAGATAATTAATTCTCAAAGGATTGGTAATCCTCCTACAAAAAAATCTAGGAGACTCTAATTTCATTTCTCGAAGGTCAATGTGCCCTCATAGTGTAGATATTAGTTCATTGTGCAAGAGAAGAACCCTGTGAAAAAAGACTTTTGGAGAAGAGTCGTGGTGAAGTTAGGAGACTAAAGATCTCCATTGCTATATTGAAGAAATTCATAATTGAAGAACAAGCCATAGAAGCTTTGATACAAAAAATGCCATATAAGCCTTTAAGAAAAGGCTATAGAAGCCTTTAAGAAAAGGCTATAGAAGCCTTGAAGAATAAGCCATAGAAGTCTTGATACCAAAAAGGCCACAAAATCCTTGATACTAAAAAGGCCATAGAAGCCTTGATACTAAAAAAGCCATAAAAGCCTTGATACTAAAAAGGCCACAAATGCCTTGATACTGAAAAGGCCATATAAGCCTTGATACTAAATGAAGAACACAAGATTATACTGAGAGGGGGGTGAAAAATATAAGACCACTTTTTACTTTTCTTTCCCAATCAATATTATGCAATGTATAGATAGCAATATCAATAGCAATAATCAAAGCAATGAAAAAATCACCACACACAATAAAGACACCAAATTTACGTGGTTCACCCAATGTGGGCTACTCCACGGAGAAAATATTTTACTAAAACTTTCTCAATCAATATCTTAGGAATCCTTTCCCTATTACAATTTTTATGGACCTCTGTCCAAAGGAGACACCAATCCCCTTAATCAAGTTCGTGGATCTCTATCCATAGGAGAACTCCTTTCTCCTATTGCTTTGGCTGGTGATATTCTAGAAGAACTACTATCCCAACTACTCTAGATAATGGATCTCTATCCACTACAGACACCTATCCTAACTGCCCTAGCTAATGGATATCTATCCATTGGAGACTATCATCGTTTGTACTTTGTGACCTCCAAAGTTCTATCTCAAATTTTTACTAAACTCAGTCCTTAGGTCTAGCACAAATATGCTTAATCTCTTTCTCTAGTTTGGCATAAACCTGTCCTCAAATCTGCACCAAAATCTATCCTCAAATATGTACTAAACATAGTCCTTCGGTCTAGCACAAATCTGCTCAATCTCTTTCCTCAAGCCTTAACTCAAAGCTTGACTCAATCTCAAATCAACTCTATTGGATCTGTCCCAAACCTTAACTCAAGGTTTGAACAAATCAATCAAATCTGCTCTCAGGTATTCTCAAAGACTTATCTCAAATATACCTTGAAAGCTTCCACAAAATATCACACTAATCTATCCACAAGTCCTCTCTAGAACTTGTCAAAATATGCTCAATAAGTTCTCACAAGAACTTACCCAAATTTTCTCTCAATCTGTATTGTAAGCTTCCATAAAAGCTTACCCAAATCTATCCACAGGTATTCTCAAAGACTTATCTCAAATTTGATCAACAAGTCCACACTAGAACTTGTCCAAATCTCATAGAAACATAAAGACAATTGTTAGAGACTCAATATACTCTATACTCAACACAATGCTCAATTAATTTCAATCACTCTTTCAGAAACATACAGAGAATTGTTAGAGACTCAATATGCTTCACATTCACCTCAATGCTCAATCACTTTCTTAAATCAATTTAGAATATAGAATAGTTTGTTTTATAGAACTTGAACAATCACTTCACACATCCACTTGACTAGGCTCAACCAACTCTACTCAATCAATCACTCAATGAAACAATCCTTACTTACAAACCCTAGTCCAAGCATATGAACAATCACTAAAAATGTTTCCAACAATGCTTATCAACCAATATCACATAACAATGATACTGATGTTCTTTTCAAACCCTAGTTCAAGTTCTTCACTTAACCAATGGCTTCAACAACAATGCTTATCAAACAAGGTTTTAACACCGACTCTTTATTCTAGAAAACCTTGAAGCATTAACTCAACACACTCAATAAGAAAATCTAATTAAGTCATTTTCACTCCAAACTTGTTTTCCAGAAAACCAACCAATCAACTCAACTATGGAAGAATGTGCCCATACATTTTTCTTGATGATGAAGGAACCTCAAAAATCTGCCACAACCACAAACACTTCTTTGCCAAGCTCAAATAAGTTATAAGATGATAAACTCTCTCAAAGGTACAATGCAATTATCAAAACATACATACACCTTATTACTCCATCTTAAAGAAATCATCCATCAACAATAATTGACCAAACACACCTTACTCTTCTCAATATTGCAATAATTGATTAAGTCACTTTACCAAATATATGCAATAAATCAATTTTTAATTCCCTAAGGTAAAAAAAATATTACCCTAGTAAATTTCCATTTACCACTTAGGTAAATACCATAACCAATTTTCCCCTTATCTCTCCCTAGCCTTAGCACATCAAAGAATAATTTTTATTTCTATTAACAACCCTTATCTCTCCACAACCTTAGCAACTTAATTAAAAATTAAATAAAAAATATAAAAACCTTTTATATCTCCCACTTCGCGTTCCACGGGATTCGATCTTGCACTCTCTCCCTTGCTAATGCCTTGGCCGTGGCTTGCTAGCCATGTGAGCCAAGTGCTCACGTGCTGATTAAAAGTGCAGAAGGCGCTTTAATTCTCCTTTGAAACCTTTAGAGCCCTTGGCTCCCTTCTCCTCTTGCCACGTAGCCATTCGATGCGCTCCCCTCTTAACGCATGTGCACAAGCCTCTTTGTTGCTTCTCTCCTTAATGTATACACGAGCCTTTTCGTTGTTCCTTGGCATGAACCTTAGCGTAATTTTCACCACGAGATAATTGGAGGTAATTTGAATGCTATGGTTTTGAACTTAGGCAAAGGTTTAAATACCTTTTGCCTTCCAAATATTGCACGTTAGAGGTTTATTAAACTTGGACGTCGACACCTTTATAATATGCATAATTAATTTATAAATCATTTAAATTCTATTTAGAATTTAAATTTTATAAATTAACTTTGTAACCTTTGGCTTTATAAAAATTAAAGCCTCCTTGGGGGTTAAATAAAAAAATTTTGTTCCTCATAATGATTTAATAAAAAATTATTTTGCCATCATGGTTTTAATAAAAACCCTTTATTTTTGCCTCACATAATATAAAAATAATATTATGACATCTTTTCAATCATCCTCTCGCATTATTCCTTTTGACCTTTTGACATCAACTGTAACTTATTCCTTGACATCAATGACAACTTCGTTCCTTGACATCACAACTTTGAATCAAAATGTCCAAAACTAAAAAAGGCTCTAGAAGCCTTGACACTAAAAAGGCCATAGAAGCCTTGATACTAAAAAGGCCATAGAAGCCTTGATCCTGAAGAAGAATTCAAAAATAATATCTGATTCAAAAGCAGATTAAGATTTTAGTACTAATTTTTTATTGTAGGGAAAGAAGATTCAGTGAGTTGGGAAACTTCCTACAAGAAATTTAGGAAGAGTATCTTCTTCAGAATCAATTCAACACCTAAAGCAAAAGAGATCATGAGAAGATCTCATTGAAGGACTTCTAGAATTAGAAGAAGAAATAGGACTAGGAGAGTCCTGCTCGAGTCCAGAAGTAGTAGAATAAGAGATCTAGAAGAAGATCTCACCATCAAAACTTCTAGGAGTAGAAGGTTGAAGAGGTCTCAAGGAAAGACCAAAAAAAGCTACAAGATCAAAGACCTTGGGAAGGTCTCATTGAGCATCCAGTAAAAGGCTAGGAGAACCTTACTGAATGAATCATCAAAGAATAACTCACTAGAGAAATCCACTACCAAGGAGAAGCTCATGATAGTTAAGGACTTGGTACAATTATCGCCATATGATAACAAGCCCAAGAGAAGGAGAATTTGGCAAGGAGTGCCAAATCCTAGAAGAAGAATCCAGTGAAAGACCTCAAGACATTCAAAATCTTGAGAAGAAGATCCTGCTTGAAGTCATAATTCAACAAGAAGACTTGAAGATAAAATAATCTCACCAAATATAGGAGATTTGAAGATTACATCTCACAACAATAAGGTACCATTTCAGAGATAAATACTTCTCCAGATATATAGCAGAAGGAGGAGAACACAAGAGGAGAACAAACCACTAAATATTAGGCTCGTGAAAGAAAGTTCAAGATCATCTTTTGGTGAATAAGGAGTTGTTCAAGATAGTCTACAAAACATTGCAATATCCTACTCGAAGCAACAACTTGGTTATATTAGACACCAAGATCCATATCCTCTACAAAAGTGGTAAAAGAGCTATAGAAGCCAAAACAAATGTATGCAACTATTGGTGCTAGCTAACTCATTAATTGGATTACTTATAAGATTCATTGGAGCACCTTATTTAGATTAAAGTTGCAATAAGGGAAAGCATAATTATAGTCTTCAAAAGTGTAAAAAATAAAAGGTTCATTTGCACATTAGGGGTTGATTAGATTTCAGAGTTATCTATCAACTACCTATCTTCTACTTTGAAAAAAAAGGGAGAAAAATAAGACTTGATCCTACAACTATATTTATAGTGAAATATGCATGGGTTCATTCTAGATTATGTTTGAAAGGTTGCAGTGAAATTATTAAGTGCATTTTTAAGAGATTAGTGGAGCAATAAGGTGAGATTGTTGTTACCATTAAAAGGTGCATTGTTAAGCACTGTACTAGTTGATTTGTTAACTAGTTATCTCAATTAATTTAAGTTGTTGAAACCATAAAAATTAGCACAAAATTTGTAGTAATTTCATGGCATATAGAAGCCACTATTGGAAGCAAAATGTGGAGAAGAAAACCACCATTTAAGTCCTTGAAGGAAGCCTCAAATTGAGACCTTGGAAGTCTCAAGATTCAATTAAATTATAAGGGGTTCAATTTAGTGTAGAGAGTAGGAATTCCTGTTCAAAATCAACATTAGCTTGGATCATCTATACGTAAAAACTCTTCATTTTGGTGCAAAAACTATATATTACAAAAGCACCACTTTTGTTCTTTTGGAAGGATAAAAGTATTATCTACAAGGGGGGCAGTAAGGACATTTTATCTAGAAAAATAAAGGAGCCATCGAAGAGCCCATACGTCCAAGGAGTCAAGGTGTTTACAAACATCGATTTTCAATCTTCACATCAAGCCCTTGAAGAGTATGTATCACCTGCAGCATTGGAAGCATAAAAGGAACTAAAAATCAATTGAAGATTATGTAGAAGGGCAACCTACAAGAAAGAAATTACCTATGTAAGAGGAGCATTATCAAAATCAAGCAAAATGGAAGCATTCAACTGTTATAAAAATGAACCAAAAACATATTAAAAAGGAAAAGGAAGTGCTATATCCAAGGAGAACATCCACCATTGAAGAATACAAGGAGCTACCATAGGACCACCATGGAGGAGCACCAAAGATCTAAGAGCCAATATGTGGAAGCAACCAAGAACATTGGGAGATTACTTGTGTTACAAGAAACAAGGCAAGTTTATGTAGAAGGCAAGATAAAGGGCTCCAAGAAACATTACAAGGGAGGCTTACATGCATAAGCCTTGAGTCCCAATTGGCACATATGCTCTACACTCAATGTACGTGAAGACTCAAGCACTCACCAAAAAGATATTACACATGCTTGGAAGGAGTTACACATGCTTGTGAGGAGTTATAAATCTACAAAAAAAATATTTTAGGTGACACTTATCACAAAGTGGAAGAAGCTCATCCTATTTAAGGCACCAAGGAGGTCAAACAAGTAATATGTAAGGCAATACATAGCTCATTTGGAAGGAGAAGACTATTTTCTAGCCACACACCATTCAAATGTGTAAGAAGTGTATTTAAAGCACTATCATAAACCAACGCTTGAATTAAGAAGGAGAAAGCACATTTCAAGGAGGAGAAGGAGCGTCATATGAGGGAGAACAAAGTGCAGGTCAAAGGAGACTTTTACTCCTAGAAGCGCCTACGTTCCAACATTGAAGACAAGGAATTCCAAAGCATATTAATTGAATCTAGAGCCAAAGGTAACCTTAATATTGTTGTTATATCCAACCAAAAAAAGCATCGAACAGTGAAGAGATTTAGCATTCAAAGGTAAGGTTTATACCCATTTTATTATTGCTTTCATTTTTGGCGATATAAGGATTATAAGCTAAGGTTAAATCTTATATTTTGAAAGTAAAATCTATAAAGGATAACATATCAAATTGAAATAATATTTGCAATTTAACCTAGGATAAATAAGTAATTCTACTTGGATTAAATTCTTTAATATTTTGTAAATATGATTAATTTTCTAATTTTCCAAATTTGGGATTGATAAGGGTCACAACATCAAACTAGGTTATTGGAAATTAGAAACATTTGAATAAAATCCCAAGGGTTACAAAAGAGGTTATTAAAGATTTTTTGTTAAGGTTGGAAATTTATAATTTTCTTGTCTCAAAATATCTAAAAAAGGATAAAATAAATCCAACATTAAAACCTCTTCAAAATTGGAAAAGTGCTTAGTTCAATTAGGAGTAATAAGGTGTTAGAAAAGTTGATTTTTGATCTTTACAAAACTCTACAAAATCAACCATAAATTGAACTATATTTTACAAAAGCACTATATTATATTCTAAAAAAAATAGGGAGACATAAGGAAGCCTACAAATATAAGGTTTGATATTAGGAAGATTTAAATGGAATAAAATAAATTCTTCTTAGTAGAATCTCAACTACTCAAGGGTCATAATTATTCTCTTGGAAAAATAAAGTGAAAGCAATCTTAGTATATGAAAAACTTTGGGATGTTGAAACTGAAATCCTAAAGTTTGAAGAAAATGATTCAAAAGCTCTAATGATATTAACCTTTGCTATCACTGATGAGATTCAACCTTATATTGGTTTAGCAAAAATATCTTTAGATGCATGGACAAGCCTAGAGAAGATATTTGAAAGAAAGAATAAGGCAACTATTATTCATCTCCAAACTCAACTTCACTCATTAAAAATGAATAGTGGATAAAGCATAGAACTGTTCGGTAGCTTTATTAATGGAGTATTCATTTCCTCCATAGATATATTGTATTAATTTATATCATTTTTGTTTATCACATATCTCAGTCATATAGCAGATTTAATTTCTTTCAAATTATTATGCATCTCGTGATTGTTATCTCCCTTTAGCCATTACATAAAAAGCTAAAAAATACTACTAAAGTAAATTACTAAATTAGAGCTTTCTTATCTCATATTGGCTAAGTTTGAAAATGTTGAGGACTATATTGTAATATTTAAGGCATTGGGATTAGATATTGTGTCTTCTAGAGGTATAAAGAAAGATGATGTAGAATTTGTGAAGATTGTCCTTGCTAATATATTCCCTTATTTTTGTATATTAAACCTCATGGTTCACAGGGTTATTATGTTGGAATCTAAAAAACTCTCTCTTGATCAAATTTTTATCTCCTAGTTCATTTTTAGGTGGCAATGAGGAATTGTGATGACACTTCAAAAATACAAGATCATGCAAAGAAATTCAAATCTAAGGCAACTAAGATCCAAGGGATCAAGGGCAAGGATAAGTATTCAAAGAAGTGAAAGACCATTTGTGGATACTATAAGAGGGAAAGAAATTTGATGAAGAGTTGCTTGCTAAAATTGAAAAGGATTAGAGATGAGTTTCCAAAGATGGATTGACATCTCTGAGATGATGAGGGATATTTTGGAGGATCTTCCTTGACTATAGAGGTCCATTAGAGCATCCATTATGGGGAACATATTATTGTCACTAATGTATTCTCTCCTTGGTTGCTCTATTTAGATTATGATGGGGTGTTAAAAGTATAATTTGACTCATGGCCATGGTCGACATTGTATAATGATATCATAGATAAGGCCTAAGGGTAATAATTGTACAATGTAGTTAATTATTGTAATATTTTATTATGTAAGCTTTATGGGTTATGATTAACCTTGTTATGGATAAACCCATCTTAAAAACTTGTAATTAAACTTAAATCCATCTTGTTATGTTGGCTTAGATTAAGATCATTTATGTAATTGACATTTTGGTATTGGTATAAATACTTCCTACCACTCCATAATTTAATTATCAAAGTGTTGTGATGAAGAACACAAGCTTATACTGAGAGGGGGGTGAACAGTATAAGACCACTTTTTACTTTTCTTTCCCAAACAATATTATGCAATATATCAATGGCAATATCAACAGCAGTAATCAAAGCAATGCACAAATCACCACACACAATAGAGACACCAATTTAACGTGGTTCACCCAATGTGGGCTACGTCCACGGAGAAAATATTTCACTAAAATTTTCTCAACAAATCTCTTGGGAATCCTTCCCTATTACAATGTTTATGGACCTCTATCCAAAGGAGACACCAATCCCCTAATCAAGTTCGTGGATGCCTATCCACAGGAGACACCAATCCCCTAAGCTGATTTGTGGAACTCTATCCATAGGAGAACTCCTTCTCCTCTGCTCTAGCTGGTGATCCTCTAGAAGACTACTACCTCCACTGCACTGGCTTGTGGATCTCTCTCCACTGAAGACTCCTATCCTCACTCAGAAGACCTCTATCCTCACTACCCTGGCTAATGGATCTCTATCCACTAGAGACTACTATCCTCTACTCTATCACCTCCAAAGCTTGATCTCAGCTCTATCTCAAATCTACACTAAACACAGTCCTTTGGTCTAGCACAAATCTGCTCAATCTCTATCTCTTGTCTAGCACAAACCTATCCTCAAATCTACACCAAAATCTATCCTCAAATTTCTCAAGCCTTAACACAAAGCTTGATCCAATCACAAATCAACTCTACTAGATCTCTCCCAAACCTTAACTCAAGGTTTGAAAAAATCAATCAATCAACTCTGCTCTTCAAGTCTTCTCAAAGACTTACCTCAAATCTATCCACAAGTCCTCTCAAGAACTTGTTCAATCTCTCTCAAGTCTTCACCAAGACTTACCTCAAATCTAACAAGTTCTCACTAGAACTTGCTCAATATGCTCAATAAGTCTTCACCAAGACTTACCTCAAATATGCATTGTAAGCTTCCACAAAAGCTTACTCAACTCAACTCAATCTATCACAAAACCTCTTCAATCACACAAACAAGTTTCACATAGAATCTTGTTTAACTTACAGAAACATATAGAGAATGGTTAGAGACTCAATATGCTTCACACTCACAACAATGCTCAATCACTTTCAATATCTCTTATTTTACCACAAAAAATATAGAGAATGGTTAGAGACTCAATATACTTCACACTCACAACAATGCTCAATCACTTTCAATATCTCTTGTTTTACCATAGAAACATATAGAGAATGGTTAGAGACTCAATATGCTTCACACTCACAACAATGCTCAATCACTTTCAATATCTCCTTCAACTCAATCCAAAAATAAAGAACAATTTATTTCATAAAACTTGAACTATCACTCCAATACTTTCAATCAATAATGCTCAATCAACTCCACTCAACCAATCACTCAATGAAACACAACTTGCTTATAAACCCTAACCAAGTGTTTCACTATACTTCCAACAACTCACACAATGGAACTCAAACCTTGACTCAAGATGATTCCAAACTCACATAACAATGATACTCATTATTTCACAAATTCTAGTTCAAGATTATACTCAACTTCACATAACAATGATACTCATGATCTTTCACAAACCCTAATCATGCATATGAAGGCTCACTCAACATTTCCAACAATTCTTATCAAACAAGGTTTCTAGCATCAACTTTCATTCCAAAAACCCTCATCAATCAATATTGGATATCTCAAAACCAAACTCAACAATGCTTATCAAACAATCCTTTTCACTCCAACTTAGCATTCACAACATCCAATCCAACAATATTTCACTCACAAGGAAGATGTGCCCATACCTTTTGTTTTGATGGAGATATGTCTTCAAAACCTGTCTTAACCACAATCAAATTTTCTTTGCCAATACTAAGGTTAGGTAGCCACAACCTATCTCAAGATCTCCACAAAATAATTTTCCCAATAATTATTTTACCATACAAAAATATCAAATCTCTTAGTACACCTTATAATCTCCAAACTTACACAATATAAGTCAACATCTTTATTATAACAAAATACACAACAATTTCCTTTATACACCTTATCACTCCAACTTTATAAAATAAATTTCAATCACCAAAAAATTAAAATAAAATATTTTAATTTACTTTACCTTATAACTCCCTCAAAAACCTTATAGCTTCCAGCTTACGAAACCCTCTAAGCAATTTCTAAATTTCAAAACCTTTGGAGAAATAAAAATGTGTATAGCATACCTTTCAACTATTCTGCCCACCAAAATATCTTCAGAAAAATTCGAACACATGACGTAGCCTCTCCAACACCCTAGCCCAAAGCTAGGCTACCAAGTGGGCTACATGCCCACATGAAACCTTAGGCGCACGTTCCCCTCTATATCCTCCTCATAAAAACGTCAAATGAAAATGAAGGCCTCTTTCCTCTAGAAAAACGTCAATCACGTGGATCGAACCCGCGATCCCTTCCTTACAAAGCCTTAGCACTTTCTCAACTGCCACCTACGCTACCACCATCGATGGATTTCTCTATCCACGTCGATGCCCTTATTCCTTCATCTACCTCCAACACTTTGAAATGCGAATTTCTCTTCTTCCAAGTAATGCAGCGCATGATTTCATTTTCATTCAAAGGTGTATTATCAAGGACTTAGGAAATGAGAATTATTTCCTATATAAATACACATGCTTCTTGTCTTTTACACGTCGGCCAATTTCAAATTTTAAATTTGAATTAGATTTTAAATATTTAAATTTAAAACCCTTGCACCCATTATTAATTTAAATTAAAATTTTAATCAAGGATTAAAATATTTTAATTTAAATTAAATCTTTTGTAAACTGCTCATGGGTCTTTTCAACTTGAACCTTGTTTTTCTTCACCTTGTTATTTGGCCCAAAATATTATAATAATATAATATTATTATTTAATTTAAACTTGCTTCTCCTTCCTTGGGTCTTCATCCTTTGGGCCTTTTTAGGCATATAATATTAAAAATAAATATTATATCCTATTCCTTTTCAAGACCTTCTTGCTTTTGGAAAAACCACTTGATGTCCTTAATGATGATGAAATTTAAACAATACTCTCTTGACATCAATGACAACAAAACTACTCAAAATTTCCAACAATCTCCCCCTTTGTCATTGATGGCAACCCTTTTTTTACCATTCCTTTTTCTTTTTTCAAAAGTTGCTCCCCCTGAGAAACTGCTCCCCTTGACTGAATGCTCTCCCCCTAACTCAAATCTCTCCCCCTTTGTCATCAATGGCAAAGGGCCACCTTTGGGGCTTGGGGCTAAGAATGAGACTCTTAGCTTAGCCCCTCCCCCACCTCCTCTCTTGAGGTGGTTAATTTTGGGGTGGGAGTATCTCTACTCCCAACATACACTGATCTTTACCTTTGTCCACCTTCTTCCTCAACTGATCCTTCTGATTCCTCTAATTGTTCCTATTCCTGCTTGTCTCTGGAAGTTCTTCTCTACACCACTTAGCTATGTGCCCAACATTATTGCACTTATAGCACTTAATGTTGTGATTCCTTGAAGGTGCAAATATCTTGTAGTTCCTCCTGGTGAAGCCATATCCATTCCTGTTATGAACCCTACAATTAACTACCTTATGACCAAACTGATTACAAGAGTGACAATACCCTTGAAAGAGATGCCTGTTTCTGAAATTCCCATATTCTTATCTTTCATGTGTCCTGCACTATGTAGCCTTGTGCCCAAACCTATGACATGAGAAGCATCATCCATTGAAACTGCCTTGCCTTGACCCCATTGGTCTCTTAGTCTCTTTTACCCTGTGTTGTTTCCTATTCCATCTGTTCCTCATTTGTGCATTGTTCCTTTCCTTGTTGAACTTTCTATTGTTCAACTCTTCCTCATAAGTCTCACTCTCTCTTACACTCTCTTCTTCTGAAGCTTCTTCTTCAATGGAGCTTGAGATTGACTCCTCTCCTTGTTCTCTTTGTACCTGTTCAAAGCCAAGTCCTGTCTTGTTTGATGAAGATCTTTGTACCTTGATAATCTTATCCAAGTTCTTTGAGCTTCTCCCAAACCTGTGTAGCTTGTCTTTAGACTCTTTTACTTCCTTCCTTAGTGAAGCTACTTCATGCTCTAACCTTTCACATTCTAAAACCTTTGCTTCTAACTTCTCTTTAAATCTCCTTGCCTTAGCTATTGATTTGGTTAGATCTTCTATAAGCTTTCCTTTCTCTTCATCACATTCTTGAAATTGAAGCTTGAGTTTTGAGTTCTGCTTTCTTACCTTCCTTAATGCATCAAGGGCAGAAATAAGCTCACCCTCAAGATCAACTTCTCCTTTCTCTGATTCTTCCTCTATTTTTTTACCTTTAGGATCATCTTCATTCCTTTCTGATTTATCTTCCATAGGAGCATGTCCTTCTTCTTCTATTGCCAAAAGTAGACTTTCTTCTTCTGGACCTTCACTAGCATCTTCATATTCATCTTCACTGAAACAGAATCCATTCCTTGTACAACTATCTTCAAGATGACCAAAGTTACCACATCTAAAACACTTGAGAATCATTGGTAACCTATTTCTAACCACTTATTTTTCTTCTGCCAGAAATAGAATTTCATCTTCATCATTACTTGAGGAGCTTCCATCACTATCACTTGAACTCTTACTTGCCTTGTCTGCATAAAAACTCTTCTTATGCCTTTGGAAAAACTTCTTTCCTTGCTTGCCTTGTCCATCCCTGCTTTTCTTTTGGTACCTGTGTTTTC
The DNA here is from genome assembly GCA_028583015.1 of Wollemia nobilis. Classification (NCBI taxonomy): domain Eukaryota; kingdom Viridiplantae; phylum Streptophyta; class Pinopsida; order Araucariales; family Araucariaceae; genus Wollemia; species Wollemia nobilis. The sequence continues at coordinate 3,449,613 of JAQPPZ010003204.1, forward strand.
CTGTTTCCCTGTTCTTATGATCCTATTTTTCTTCATCATTGCTATTTCCAGCCTCTGGACAATCAGATGCATAGTGACCATATTTTCCACAATTGAAACATCTAACTGATTTTGTACCTTTATATTTTCTTGAGTCTTTGTTCCTTCTGCCATAATTTGCTTCTTCATCACTGGATGACTCATTGCTTGAATCTGACTTCTTACCCTTTGTCTTCTTAGTAGCTTTGAAGGCTGCTTCTTTCTGGGGAATAGGTTCCTCTTTTATTCTCATCTCAAAAGCTGTGAGAATTCCATGTAACTCATCCCTTGTCAAAATTTCAATATCTTTTGACTCTTCTATAGCTGAAATATTTTCACTATACCTTTTTGGGAGTGACCTTAAAATCTTATCACAAACATCTGTTTCTTCAACCTTAAGCCCAAGTCCTTGCATGGAGTTAACAACCTCATCTACACGAAGTAGATATGCAGCAATGTTTTCCTCATCCTTCATATTTAGGTCTTCAAATGTTCTCTTGTAATTTTGCAACTTTGCTCTTTTGACCTTTTTGTCTCCCTCATATATACCTTTCAACTTATCCCAAATTTCCTTTGTTGATTTGCAATGCATAACCTTTATAAACTTTATTTCACGCAAACCCTTTAAAATTCCATTCATTGCCTTTGAATTATTCAGATGTAGGAGCTTACCATATTTATCTATAGGTGGAGTAGCTAGTGGTATGTATCCATTCTCAACTGCTTCCCATATTTCATTTCCAAGTGCCATTAGGTGAATCTTCATTCTCATACTCCAAAGTACATAATTGTTCCCATCGAACAATGGTGTCGAATTCCTTGAAGATCCATTCTGAGAATCCATCTATGTTCTTGAGAGATTTTCCTTCAAGATATTAAACTCTTTCGAAGGAACCCGCTCTGATACCAATTGAAGAACACAAGCTTATACTGAGAGGGGGGTGAACAATATAAGACCACTTTTTACTTTTCTTTCCCAAACAATATTATGCAATATATCAATGGCAATATCAATAGTAGTAATCAAAGCAATGCATAAATCACCACACACAATAGAGACACCAATTTAACGTGGTTCACCCAATGTGGGCTACGTCCATGGAGAAAATATTTCACTAAAATTTTCTCAACAAATCTCTTGGGAATCCTTCCCTATTACAATGTTTATGGACCTCTATCCAAAGGAGACACCAATCCCCTAATCAAGTTCATGGATGCCTATCCATAGGAGACACCAATCCCCTAAGCTGATTTGTGGAACTCTATCCATAGGAGAACTCCTCCTCTACTCTAGCTAGTGATCCTCTAGAAGACTACTGCCTCCACTACACTGGCTTGTGGATCTCTCTCCACTAAAGACTCCTATCCTCACTCAGAATACCTCTATCCTCACTACCCTGGCTAATGGATCTCTATCCACTAGAGACTACTATCCTCTACTCTATCACCTCCAAATCTTGATCTCAACTCTATCTCAAATCTACACTAAACACAATCCTTCGATCTAGCACAAATCTACTCAATATCTCTATCTCTAGTCTAACACAAACCTATCCTCAAATCTACACCAAAACTTTATCCTCAAATCTATCCTCAAGCCTTAACACAAAGCTTGATCCAATCACAAATCAACTCTGCTAGATCTGCCCCAAACCTTAACTCAAGGTTTGAACAAATCAATCAATCAACTCTGCTCTCAAGTCTTCTCAAAGACTTACCTCAAATATATCCACAAGTCCTCTCAAGAACTTGTCAATATGCTCTCAAGTCTTCACCAAGACTTACCTCAAATCTGCTCAACAAGTTCTCACTAGAACTTGCTCAATCTTCTCAATAAGTCTTCACCAAGACTTACCTCAAATATGCATTGTAAGCTTCCACAAAAGCTTACTCAACTCAACTCAATCTATCACAAAAACCTCTTCAATCACACAAACAAGTTTCACACAGAATCTTGTTTAACTTACAGAAACATATAGAGAATGGTTAGAGACTCAATATGCTTCACACTCACAACAATGCTCAATCACTCATACAAACATATAGAGAATGGTTAGAGACTCAATATGCTTCACACTCACAACAATGCTCAATCACTTTCAATATCTCTTGTTTTACCACAGAAACATATAGAGAATGGTTAGAGACTCAATATGCTTCACACTCACAACAATGCTCAATCACTTTCAATCTCTCCTTCAACTCAATCCAAAAATAAAGAACAATTTGTTTCACAGAACTTGAACTATCACTCCAATACTTTCAATCAATAATGCTCAATCAACTCCACTCAACCAATCACTCAATGAAACACAACTTGCTTATAAACCCTAACCAAGTGTTTCACTATACTTCCAACAACTCACACAATGACTGCAAACCTTGACTCAAGATGATTCCAAATTCACATAACAATGATACTCATGATCTTTCACAAAACCCTAATCATGCATATGAAGGCTCACTCAAACATTTCCAACAATGCTTATCAAACAAGGTTTCTAGCATCAACTTTCATTCCAAAAAACCCTCATCAATCAATATTGGATATCTCAAAACCAAACTCAACAATGCTTATCAAACAATCCTTTTCACTCCAACTTAGCATTCACAACATCCAATCCAACAATATTTCACTCACAAGGAAGATGTGCCCATACCTTTTGTTTTGATGGAGATATGTCTTCAAAACCTGTCTTAACCACAATCAAATTTTCTTTGCCAATACTAGGGTTAGGTAGCCACAACCTATCTCAAGATCTCCACAAAATAATTTTCCCAATAATTATTTTACCATACAAAAATATCAAATCTCTTAGTACACCTTATAATCTCCAAACTTACACAATATAAGTCAACATTTTTATTATAACAAAATACACAACAATTTCCTTTATACACCTTATCACTCCAACTTTATAAAATAAATTTCAATCACCAAAAAATCAAAATAAAATATTTTAATTTACTTTACCTTATAACTCCCTCAAAAACCTTATAGCTTCCAGCTTACGAAACCCTCTAAGCAATTTCTGAATTTCAAAACCTTTGGAGAAATAAAAATGTGTATAGCATACCTTTCAACTATTCTGCCCACCAAAATATCTTCGATGAAATTCGAACACACGACGTAGCCTCTCCAACACCCTAGCCCAAAGCTAGGCTACCAAGTGGGCTACGTGCCCACATGAAACCTTAGGTGCACGTTCCCCTCTATATGCCTCCTCACAAAAATGTCAAACAAAAACAAAGGCCTCTTTCCTCTAGCAAAACATCAATCGCGTGGATCGAACCCGTGATCCCTTCCTTGCAAAGCCCTAGCACTTTCTCAACTACCACTTGCTACCACCTACCACTAGATGGATTTCTCTATCCACGTCGTTGCCCTTATTCCTTCATCTGCCTCCAACACTTTGAAATGCGAATTTCTCTTCCTCCAAGTAATGCAGCACATGATTTCATTTTCATTCGAAGGTGTATGTTCAAGGACTTAGGAAATGAGAATTATTTCCTATATAAATACACATGCTTCTTGTCTTTTACACGTCGACCAATTTCAAATTTTAAATTCGAATTAGATTTTAAATATTTAAATTTAAAACCCTTGCACCCATTATTAATTTAAATTAAAATTTTAATCAAGGATTAAAATATTTTAATTTAAATTAAATCTTTTGTAAACTGCTCATGGGTCTTTTCAACTTGAACCTTGTTTTTCTTCACCTTGTTATTTGGCCCGAAATATTATAATAATATAATATTATTATTTAATTTAAACTTGCTTCTCCTTCCTTGGGTCTTCATCCTTTGGGCCTTTTTAGGCATATAATATTAAAAATAAATATTATATCCTATTCCTTTTCAAGACCTTCTTGCTTTTGGAAAAACCACTTGATGTCCTTAATGATGACGAAATTTAAACAATACTCTCTTGACATCAATGACAACAAAACTACTCAAAATTTCCAACATGTGATTCTTATCTATAGATAATACAGTGACTTTTTATGGTGTCTATAGGAACCCACCAATCTCTGTGTCACTTTTTTCTTTCTTTCATCCTTTTATTATTTCTATATAAGATTTGATTGGATGGATTACTATTGTTCATTTATGAAAAATAGTATGAATACCAACAACATTTGCTACTTGGATAGGGTTTGCCATATATTCAACCTCACTCTTATCCCTAACTAGGTTATCTACAATTTTAGCTAAGGTACCCTTACTTCTAGTTAGGGATTTCTCCTTCTATGCTATCTATATTTTTTTCATAGAGATCATTTATTTTTGAATTTCTCCAAATTTCTAGAAAAAAAAAAGGTAAGACTCACTTCATGCTTGCATTTGCTTTCTACTCACACTTTCTGCTTGCACTTACAACATTTGCTTACTTTATAAAATAAGAAAGATGAGGCTGGATCCTAGATCATATTAACAAGACAAACATTTACTTTGATACATGTTTTAAACTTAGATTTTTCTTATTAGATAATAGTTTCTTTAAGATAAAGCATTTAATGGGAAAAGTTCTTAATAAGATATTTTTATAGATATAAACTTATTACTATGTTATTGATTTAATTGAGTAAAGCTAGGTGATTTTTAATAAATATTTTAATATGAGAATTTGAGCAATATTAATTTCATTTATTACTACATTATTTACATAATTGAGTAGAGTTGAATAATGTGTTTTTTTCCTATGAACATTGGGGCATGGGAAGTTGTAGTAAGAGGAGGTTGGGATGCATTTTACATTTTCATTAGCTTAATGAGTTTGAATCTATTTTACATGTTTTCCTTGTGTAAGATAAAAATTAATTATAAAATTTAACATTTTTAAATCAATAATAGCTTGTAAGTTAAAATCAAAATTCTAAGAAAAAGGATCACATCACCACCATAGTATTTTTGACAATTATGCATGCATTACATAGTGGGATTTGAACCTGGTTCTTTGTACAACTTGAGTGGGTATAACAATGAAGATTTTGGAACTCCAAAAAGGAGTTCCAAGTTTGAGTCTAAAAGGGGATAGGGTTGTACACCATGGTTCAATGACTGGTGTATGGTTGGATACACACTTATTGGATAAACATATTCAATAAGGATCATACCATATGGCCTATGGTCTCATGGATGTTAAAAAATAATTTACCTTGAGCTAGTACCATTTGATAAAATATCAAGGTTCACCCATGGGATTCAAACCTTGGTTTATGATGTGAAATTCTTCATTTCCATCTAATTGTACATAGACCCCATGGGTATATTATTTATTATGAAGTTTATAAATTAATTAAATTAAAAAAAGGAAAAAATAAAATTTGTGTGCCTAACCATCTACCTTAAGGTTGTCAATGGCTTACAAGTATGCGAAATATGAATCCTTTTCTAATAAAAATCCATCAATGTGTAAATGATGTCAATGACTCTTCCTATTTTTTGAAATTTTAAATATTTTAAAAATGATTATAATTTTTATGGAATTTAGAGACATTATATTAAAACTTAAAAAAGTATTAAACACATTATATTTAACAAAATCATCCCACGTCATTAAAAAATAGACAAGATTTTAGGAAAAACCTTTTTATTATGTTAATCTACAACATGAACAAAATGCCTTTGCAAGCTCTCCTCTTGCTATGGTCTTCAAATTCATTACACAAACTTCTAATGGTGATGATATACTATCATACAACACTTATCCACAATGGAATACATGATAGACAATGGTAAATGAGAGCACAATATAAGTGATATAATAATAACAAAACTATTTTTATTACATATTTAAAATATAAGATTAGAGAAGTGTTCACATGATTGCCTTAACATTGTGAATGCAATCCTCTTGTGGAGTTTTTGCCTCCTATGGAATCATACAACATTTTTATTCCATAATCTCATTTAGAAAATCCTTGGATACAATGTATAAGGAGACACTCTTCCTTTGGCTAGCTTGGCTTGCTAGCCCTTACTCTCTTACTAGACTCTCTCTTACTTGCTTGAGTTCATAATTGCTCAACTTGCCTCCTATAAGGAGGATGTTCCCTATTTATAGGATCATGGGATATATATATTATGAGATGGTGAACTCTAGATGGATATATGAAAATACTTTCTAGAGATGCCATTTTTGAACTCTTTTTGTAATATCAAGATATTCTTAATATCTCCCTCTCTACCTCTCTTGGAATCTTATGATATTTATAATTGTATGGGATAATAAAAATATCACATGCTTCTAGAGATTTTCCTCTTGGACCTTTTCTTGGATATATCAATAGTTATATAATACTTTCAAAAGTTCTTTGGATTATCTTGGGTTTTTTAGACATTTTCTAGAGATTTTACAAGCTATTACTAAACTTTTATTTATTTACATCATATTTCAAGACACTTGATCTTGTGACAAAGATAATTTACCATGATGGTGATACTACTATTATTAAATTTTACTATTTATTGTTACATTTTACCATAATATATCCTAATAATAACGTTCTTATTGTACTCCTTCCATAAAAATATTTTATTTGTAATACCAATATTTCTTAATGGCCACTTCAGTTTTTCCAATGAAGCTATTGTATCACAAGCATATTGAACATACAAAAATACTCTTTATATTGCTATATATGCAAATGATACGAAAAATATTTATATCAATTTTTCTTTCCCTCTTAATTTTTATTCTGTCCTTGGAGTAGGATATATCTACATTGGAGAATGAAATAACTTGAACCTATCATGGCTTACCCACTTCTTGGTAGGTATTCTATTTAACTCCTCAAGCTTCCATGTGCCATTATCATACACAAATTTTAATCTATAGATGCCCATATATTTTGATAATAATTTTTTATGATAGACATCACACACCATCACCAAGTTATGAATTTGGAGGGCTCTTGTTGAGATTTTTATCCCATTATTATTTTTTCTTCATATTCTTCTTAGTAATGTGGTCCTATGCCATATACCGCATTTTGTCTAGTTGGTGAAGTTGTACCATCTAATCCTCCATAGATTCTCTTTCTTTATTTCTATTCCTCATCATCATCTAGATTGTTTGAACATCATTTGATAGGAAGAAAAACATCGATGTAATTTGTCAATTAGAATAGGAAAAATTGTATGGTTGACTTGATTATAACCCTATGGGCCCATAATGCTATATGCATAATTTTATTCCATGTATCAATTTGTAAATATATATCCTTAACAAGGACTTTTCATTACACAAAAAAATTTGTTTGACCTTTATGTTGGTACTTATTTTGTAGGTAGTCACCTTCTTGTGCTTGATCACAAACTATATCATCAAACCTTCCACTACTTTGTTCAGGAAGTGAATACCCTAATCAAATATGATCTTCCTCAAACAAATTAACTTGCTACAATTTATTCATGGATGAAATATGCAATTTGTTTCTCTATATTTTGCTTCACTACTTGATATTTAATCCACTTATTAAGATATTTTTTTGTAATGATGATAAACACATTTCTTTGTGTTGTCATAGTATTGGCTCCAACAATGTCAATTTCTCACTTTCAAAAGGCCTAATGGGAAAGGTAGGATTCAAATATGGGGTTGATGTCCTACCATTCCCAAAATATAGGCACACATCATATCGCATCCTAAATTTTATTATTTATTTTGGAATAGATGGAATTAATTAATGATGTGGCACAATGAATTACCTATTTGACATATCATAGGATATTACATCATATGTGATGAGTAATTTTTATTTATTTAAGTCATAAAAGTCTATGTAGATGATTATTAATAATTGAAATAGAATATCATTTTATATTATGATTTTTGACAGATTATTCCTATGGATGGAGTGAGGGAGGGTTATCACCACAAAATGGTAGTAGATGTGTAAAAGCAATGAATATAGAGTTGAAAATAAAACCTCATATACCCATATTGGTTGCATTATCAGTTGCATGAAATTCTTGAGTATTTAAAAACGTATTAATCCATATGTTGTTTTAATTTCTATTATTTTATAAAAAAATGTTTATTTTTATGAATTGCATTAAAAAAGAGTTAAGCATATGTTTAAATTCATATGGAAATGTTAAGTTTTGTTTTAAAACCTCAATTAGGCCTTGAGCATGATATAATGAGGGTTTATATTGTTTAATATTATTTTTATTAAAGTCCAAGGAGAGACCAACCTATCCTCCACCATAGCACTAATTATGAAATATGTGGTGGTTAAGCTTCACTTGAATCCATGACCAACTTTGTATTATATTGTATGTATAAGCCCTTTGGGCCCTTGTAAACCTTGTAAAAGGTATTTTTTAATATTTTATTATTTAAACCTAAAGGTTGGTTACTTAACCTTGACCTAAAGGTAACATGTAATTGGGCATAAATACACCATCATACCCATAATTTCATTATTAGTTGAAGTGTATTCAATTTTGTTATAGTGAGATTATTTGGTTTCTATGGACACCCCCTTATATTGTGTGCATAAATATCTATGTATTTTTATTTCAACAATAATACATAATGTGTTGATTCCATTTGTTCATGAAAAATATTATGAAATACAACATGGTACTAGAATGGGTGAGAATATCTTTTAGTCAATTGCTTGTCCTTTGTTTTGAGAGTGAGTGCGAGCTAGGAGAAAGGAGAAAGTGTTAGTAGGGAAGCAAGAAGTAGAAAGAAAAGTGTGATTAAGGAACAAGTACCACTTCTTGTTCTAGATTTTAGGAGAATTTAAAGGATTCATTTGAAGAAAATCTAGGTAACATGGAAAGAAAATTATTTGTGAAAGTTATTATGGAAAGTATGAATGACCAAGTTGGAAGTATGGATGCCCTAGCTAGCAATAAGAGGAAGAATGAATCAATGGAAAACCCTATCCAGGTAGCAGATTCTATGCTATAAGTGATTATCAAGGATGATATGATTGAGCATGATATAATGGTTCTCAAAACTAGAGGGTTAAATTATAAGTTTCATGGATACCGGCCAGGTTTTTTTGAGATTAAAAATTGAACCGAGTGGAAGTGGGGGTTGAATTCAAATTACTCAATGACTTTTCTTCCAAAAGGATTTTTCCTCATTATTTTCTCTAGTTCAAAAATAAGGGATAAAATAATGGATGAAGGCCCATGGTTTAGAGGTAATTATGCATTATATTTAAGAATTTGGAGTGAGAATTTTTTTATGGACATAAAATATAAAAAGGCTCATGGAATGGATTAGGCTTTTGGACTTCCTTATCAACTCATAAATAAGGAGGTTTTGAAAAATATTGGTAATACTCTAGGTGAATTCATCTAGGAGGGACCAACTACTGAGAGAAGGCATGTTGTATACACTCAAATTTGTGTTGCCATGGATATTTCAAAACCTTTACCATAGTCAATTAGCATTAAATATGAGTGAAGAGAATGGTATTAATAATTTAATTATAAAAATATTACATTTCAATGTTGCAAATGTCATGAAACCAGGTAGCAAGTGTCATTAGCTCAACCAGTTAAATTTCTTAATGTTCAAGGAGGAGATCAAGGTTCAAATATTACCAAATGATACATGGATAATATTCAAGATTTGCTGTAATACTAGTATATGGTGATGATGTAATACATGTGGAGCTCGTTTCAATCCCATATAACCTATTAAAAAATTTCATAAAATCAAGCACATAGCAAGATATTGCAAAGTGAAAATGATGGAGGAAGATATAGAAATTTTTAGGTATGAGGGTGGCTTCAATTTGAAACAAGGAGAACATATCATAGGAGAAGCTAGGTCAAATCAAGGATTTTCCACTCCTAAGAAAGTGGCTAGAAAAATCCCTCTACATAATCAAATGGAAAAGATGATTATAGTTCACTCGAATCAACCATTAGAAGGAAAAAATGATATGAGGGACAAGGAAGTACAATGAGCAAGTGTAAATATAGAAGGTACTAAAGGTGTGAAGGAAGAGGGGAAGGAAATTTTTAAAGAAAAGGAAGATAGGGAGGTAAAATTTAAAGCAAATGAGGTGGAGGTCAAGCTTAATCTAGGTAAATCACCTTTATTCTCCTCAAGTAGCATAAAATATTCTCCTTACAATAAAAATGAAAGTAGTACAAAGTGTATTCCTTGCACTTTAGGGTTTCAAGAGTAGTACAATAAAGAAAATATTATGAAGGATATCCAAGAAAATTTAGGGTTTCTTGGACAATATAAGAAATTAATGACTATGGAGGATTATCTATGTAGTTTAGAGTTTTTAGGGAAACATAAAGAAGAAAATTCTAATGAGGCTATTCCTTGCACTTTTGACTCTTCAAGAAGACATAAATCTCTAGAAGATAAGTCTCATTATGAACATTATGAAAAATAGAAAAAATACAAAAAATAGAAGATATTGATGAAGATAAGAGTGTTGGCGAGAAGGGAAAGAGAGGAATTTCATCAAAGCAAGAACAAGGAGAAAAATAAACTCAAAAGGATATTGATCAATGAAGCCAAATAAAAATATCACAGGTGTTAAAAAGAAGTGGGTCTAAGCCCACTAATAAAAATAAAAAAGATATTGATGAAAATATCATGGAATATTAGGGGTTTGAATAAAACCCCTAAAAAAAGAGTTAGTAAAGAATTAATAAGCTGTTATAGTACTACATTTATTTTAATACAAGAAATAAAGTTAAGCAGTCAGGAATGTAAGGATACCTTTAAGAAGATTTGGAAGATGGATGATTGTTTAGTAGTTTCTTCTATAGGAGATTTAGGTGGTATTGCAATAATATGAGACAAATGCAAATGGGATGGGCAATTATTAGAAGCAAAAAGTAATTGGTTTTTTTGGATTATCTTGTAGGAAAGAGGAAAACATCAATTTTGGGGTTATAAATGTATAAGCTCCAACTATAGTTACTCCTCGTGAAAGATGTTGGAAGGACCTTAACATATCTTTGTCAAATACAATGATGTTTCATTGTGATCAATGGATTCATGGGGGTGATTTTAATACTATTCTATCTTATTTGGAAAAGAAGGGTGGTATTCAAGGTGGTCTAAATCAATGCAATGTTTTTCTTCATTTGTCAATTTAAATGATCTTTGGGATGTTAGTCCCTTAAGCTTTCAAAATACATGGGATAATAGATGCATTAGGTAAAATCATATAGCATAAAGGTTGGATATATTTTTATCATCTAATAAATGGTTATAAACAAAGTATACAATCCCTTCAGATATTTTATTACGAGCAGGATTAGATCACAAACCCATTCTTTTGACTTGTGAGTTACCTAATAATGATCATCCAAATCCATTTCGCTTCTAGTCTATGTGGCTTCAAGACCCTAATTTTTTCCATATGGTTATGTTATGGTGGGATGAATGTAAATTTGAAGGATCATGTATGTACATGTTTGTTCAAAAGTTGAAATATTTAAATAAGCAAATGAAGATCTAGAATGCTAATTATTTTGGTAATATTTTTAAAGAAAAGAGGTAAATTGAATCCAAGATAAAAAATTTACAAGAGCTAGTAGAAATTAATGGAATGGATCAGGATTCTTATGTGAAAGAAAAGCAATTACTTTATGATTATCGTAATGCATTGGAAAAGGAGTCATTGGTTCCAAAAATCTAGAGAGAAATGACTCAAGGAAGGAGATAGAAATACAAAATTTTTTCATGCTACAAAAAAAATAAAATTTTCTATTTTTCATATAAAAAATATTTAACTTGAGATGGAAGAAATATTGAGGATGAAGAAGATATAAGGAAGGAAGCAATTAATTATTTAAAAAATATTTTATTAGATTCTAGGAAAGATAAGGAGGCACAAGAAAACCTTCTATAAAATATTCCATCAATTATCACTTAGGGATAAAATGAAATCTTGATGAAGAATATATCTATGGAGGAGATCCATGAAGCAATTTTCTCTTTTCATCCTAACAAGGCACTTGGCCCCGATGGATTTCTTGCAATTTTATTTCAAAATTTTTAGGATTTATTAAAGAGTGATATGTTAGTTATGGTTGAAAAGGCCTAGAAAAGGAAGACTATAATAAGCAAGATCAACTCCAATCATATTACCTAATTTCCCAATAAAGGCAAAATAAAATATTTTGATAATTTTCATCCAATAAGTCTTTGTAATATGATTTATAAGATCATTTAAAAATTTATGGTAAATGGGTTGAAGAGAATTCTAGGGTGTCTTATATCAGAGGAACAAGGTGGCTTTGTTCATGGTAAAAAAATAATTGATGGTAAAATTATTGCACAAGAGGCCATACATTCTCTTCATTCCATGAAAATACTAGGTATGCTTTTGAAATTAGATATGAACAAAGCATATGATAGGGTTTCCTAGAATTTTCTACATGCTACTCTAAATTTTTTTAGCTTTTGATTATAGTTGGTTTGAGTGGATTAAATGTTGTTATAGCACTGCAAATTTTTATATTTTGATAAATGGTTCTCCTGCTGTTTACTTGAAGTCATCTTGTGGACTTTATCAAGGCGATTCACTTTCTTCTTATCTATTAATTATTCTAGCAGATGCATTAAGAGAGCCTTTTCAAAGGAAAAAATGGAAGGAAAAATCAAGGGTATTCAAGTTGTAAAAAATGGTCCTTCTAAATCTCATCTCCAATTTGTTTATGATACTTTTGTTTTGAGTCATACCTCAGTCAATGAGGCTATGGAGTTTAAATTATTATTATCAAGCTATGAGAAGGCTATTGTACAATTGGTAATTACTACAAAATTCAATATTTTTTCATTAATACTACTCTAGATTGACAAAAAATTATTGTGAATATTTTAGGGTTTAAATTTGAGAATTTTCCATAAACCTACTTGGGTATTTCTTTGTCTACTAAAGGAAATAAACAGAGCTTTGGATATATTTTTTGGATAGAATGAAAGCTTGCTTGCCAGATTGGAAAGGTAAGTTCTTAATCATGACAGGAATGCTACAACTCATAAAGACTACATTGCAATCCATCCCTATATATGATGTCACTTTCGAGAATGCTAATAGGTATAGCAAAAAAAGTTGATAAAATTCAAAGAGACTTTATATGGAAAGGTTGTTAGGTAAAAAAATGTTTCCTCTTTGTAAGTGGGATAGAGTTTGCAAAGGAAATAATATTTTAGGAGTAGGCTTGTGAAATTACAGACTTATGAATTTGAAATTAGGAGAAAATCTTAGGTGGAGATTATTCAGATATCAAGAAAATAATTGGGTAAAAATACTTCAAAAAATATATAGGTTCTCTTGATGCAATGCAGATAATTTGGAAAAGAAATCTACCCAAAGGATTGTCAACATGGATCTTCATATTAGGGAGTTTGCAATTGATAAAGAAACATATTAGATGGTCAATCAATAAGGGAAGTTATACAAATTTTTGGTTTGATGCTTAGTTGAAGCATTATCCTCTTATATCTAACTCAAAATGACAACCATTGGATCAAGCATGCCTAGCATGTAAAGGTCCAAAGTTCAAATATTTTATTATTATGAGCAAAAACTCGAGATCATTAATTTTTTTTAGTACTTGAGTTGAAGGAGAGGAACTCAAACAAATTGCAGATAAACTTTAAAATATTTTTCAAGAGTTTTATTTACCAATTTTTACATGAAAGGATGAGTTGGTTTGGAATTTATCAAAGGATGGTGGATACTCGGTCAAGTTGGGATATGAGGATTTAGAACAATCAAAATTTTCTTCTCTCAAAGATTTTCCTTGGAAGAATGTTTGGTCATTAGAGGCTCTCCCTAAGGCCTCAAAATTCCTTTGGTTAGTAGTTCAAAATAAGATTTTTCAAGATAGAGTCTATAAAGAAGAGGATATTATGGGCCCTTTAGATGTTCCTCGTGTGAAAAGGATTTATAAACATCAGACCATTTGCTTCATTGTTTGTCTACTTACACCATTTTGGGTTATTTTTTAAAAAACATGAAATTACATTGGGTAGCTTTATCAACATTGAAAGAGTTGATGAAATGTTGGATTAATTATTTCAAAGCTTTGGCATTATGTATTCTTTGGAGGATTGGACTTGCCATTTTTTTTGGAATTTATGGCTTCAAAGTAATAATTTTTTTTAAAATAAATCTCAAAATCATGCCAAAATTTAGAACTGTATTATTGCCTCTCTTGTAGAATGTCTACAAATATGGTGCTCATCACAGGAAGTTCACATGAAGTCTCAATTACAAAAAGAGAGGTTTTAATAACTTGGCTATAGGATTTGAACATACATGGAAGAGTCATCTATGACAATGGAGTTAAAACAAAGGATCTACTTCGATCATTGCTAAAATAGAAATGTTCAAAAATTAGGTTCATAAAAATTAATTTTTATGGTGCTTCTAAATAAAATCTAGGAAAAGCTGATGTTTTTAGAAATAGTGAAGGAAAAATTCTCCCCACTTAATCAAAATCATATGGAACTTCAAATAAAAACTATGTAGAATCTAGGGCACTTATTATAGGGATTAAATTGTGGTAGCAAATGATGGAAATATATTTCAAGCGAGGGGGACTCACAAATTATCATCAATGCTAAACTGGATAAAAATTAATATTATTGTTGATGTTCATCATCTATTACTAGAGGCAATCTCTTGGAAGTGTGAGCATATTTATAGAGAATAAAATTGGGTAGAAGATAAATTAGTGAATTGTGGTTTCATGACTCACCCCTTCATAGACTTCTATTTTTTTTGGATATATGTTTTGTATAGTTTTTTTATGGATGAGTTGAATATGTGTTTATTGCTATGGGAAAATATGTATGTTGTGGAAGATGTAAATATTGCCTTAATGAAATGATAGACTATTTCCATGTTTAGTTGGTAACTATATAGATTTTATGGAAGGATAAGATGCTGCTAATGGATTTTACTTTTGTAGGAATAGGTTTCCTAAGGTGGCAGGAAAGAAGTAACCACTAAGAAAGGAATACTTAAGAGAAATGTTGTGATAGTTGTCAGAATATTGGAGAGGCTACATGGATGAATGCCCTCTTTTATGAAAATGCATATCATAACTTGCTCAAACAAAATAAGGAAACTATATTTTCTACTTTAATCCTTTTTCAAAAAAGAGAATATTTTGGTTAAGCATAACCACATAGGGAAGATGATTGATTTTATTTATTGCTTATCTCCTAGTGGTTAGCTCATCATGGGCTTGCTCCATATTAATGAAGTCTATTTAGAGGAGAACACTAGATAAAGAGACATCTAGTCTTTAATCCTATGGAGCATGTTTTATATTTTGTTCATGAAGTGTTCTCTTTGTGGAAACATATATTTTTGGCATTTGAGGTCTCGAACTAATTGTTGGAGGTAGATTACGGTTTGAAAAACTGGTAATTATACCAAGTGTTGGGAATGAATTTAATGTTCCTATAGCTCAATGTGAGTGGGAAACAAAAAGGACTGGAAAAAAAATGAGAAAGGAGATAAAAAATGGATGGGGGCTGGAAAGTGAGAGAGAGGATCAACATTGAAAATGAGGTTCAGGGATGCTAGTGCAGAAGATCGATTTTGTACTAGAACAAACTACGTACTCGAGGTAACCTTGAGAACACTCGACTGATATGAGTTTTAGAGTAAATATGTTAGTTGTAAATGTTAAAGTGAATGTTATATTTTGTGCTATGATGGTCACCAAGCCTATTATGAGAAATAGTGAACAGTGGGAGACTCTAACTGTTATAATAGATGTAGCTATGTGTGACTTAGAGTGCATTTCTTTTCATTTTCTAAATATGCATGAGGAACTAGTAGTAACCCAAGGAGTCAATTTTTTCATCTTAGAACTTGGTATTATCCGAGGAGTCTAGTTGTTTCAAAATAGAACTTGGTGTTTCCAAAATTGTGAGTGTTTCCTTGTGACTAGATATGATTTGTATTGTGGTTGGGATAAAATATGTCAAGAGGTAGGTATATTTTTAGTGGTGAAAATATTGGCTAAGCGAAGTCAGTGTAAACAACCATATAGCCTTAAGTTTGGGAAGATTATTTTGGCAGTGTCATCTTGCATTATTATATCTCTAGCAAGATAAGCTTTGGAAAATGATAGCCAACTGGTCTTGCATTGTTATATCTCTAGTAAGCTAAGCTTTGGAAAATGATAGCCAACTGGTATTGCATTGTTATATCTCTGGTAAGCTAAGCTTTGGAAAATGATAGCCAATAGGTCTTGCATTGTTACATCTTTGGCAAGCTAAGCTTTGGAAAATGATAGCCAACTGGTATTGCATTGTTACATCTTTGTAAATCCAAGCTTCAAAAAAATGTGAGCCAACTTATATGGTTTTTAATAGATGTTAGATAGGAGATAGATGTTGAAGGCATCATCAAGTCTGAGGACTTCTAGGCCATGGATGTATTAATATTTGAATATGTAATGATAAATGTAGAGGAACGATGAGTGCTATATGAGTCATCCTCTACCCCTTATATCGAATAGTTGTAGTTTGTGAAACATATTGGATAGAAGTTTCTAGACTGGTAGATGGCTTAAATAGAATTGATTATATTATAATAAATATAGATCTGTATTATCTATTAAGTTGGTAATACAGTAACACTCCTATTACCTTGATCTTTTATGGTTAACAAAGTTGCTATCAGAAGAGTGATAGAGGAGTCAGTGATGCTTTCTTGACTATGATAACTTAGTAATATCATAGAGTTGGGTGTCATCTCATTACCAGATGTTGTATGAGTTATTTGTGCTAGAGTAGGAGATAGTTGATTAATTAGATAGAGTAGTTACTCTTTCTTATCTATTTGTGTGGTGGTTTCTTCTTGAGTTGGAATAATTACTATGTTATTGAGACAGTAAGGATATGAATGGTCTTTGGCTACATCCAACAACATTAGCGGAGTAGAACGTGTAATGTAGATTCCTCTTTTTGGGAGAATTGAAATCCCATGGTATTGTGGATAAGATGAGTTGAAGGAAAAACTTAGGTAGCGTGGTGCTATGAATATAATGGAATCCCAAATAAAAATGAGGACTTACAAAAGTCTTGCTTATTGTAACCATTTTCCAATTGATGGGAATAATAAAAGAATACGAATTTTAATGTTGGGTTTTCCCCATTCGAGGGTTTCTCCTAGGGTAAAGCATTTGAGTTATGTGTGAATGATTATATGGAATTCTCATGTTGACTATACTTTTGATTATGATAGTTATTGTAATTAAATGATGTCCATGGATAAAGTAACTCTTGTATGGTTATGTTTCTATCCTTGCTTTAATGAATAAATATGGATTTTAATTGAGATGTTATCAATGAAATTTATGTTAAAAAGGATGTATTCTACCAAATAAAATATGAATGATTGGTTAGAATATGTGTACTTTCAAAAGAGTAGTAAGTTTAATAATGAGCATTCATGGGTGTGTTGATTAAGTGTTTTCTTAATAAAATGAAGGGAAACCAAAGAAAATCATTTTGATTTCTTAAAATGGATGCCTTTCAATTTCCATTATGGATCTTGTTAATATGAAGGATTAATTATATGGGGTTTTGGGTTAGGAACTTTTAAAGCAATAAGTTTAAATATTTAATCAGTTCTTTATATTGAAGATTGATAGAGGACATTAATGGAACTAGAAATGAGGCTTATAGGGAGGTCTAGCTCATAATGGCATGAGATGGATAGAAAACCCTTCCACACATCTACCACCCACATAGAAGGACATATGTGGAGTAGAATCCATAGTGTGCCCTTTCAAAAGAATGAAGGGATGGTCAACACTAGCTCATTGGATCCATGAGAGGGATAGGTTGACCAATTGAAAAAGATACCTAGTGCTCTTGCATTGCTTGAATTATGTAAGGGTAGGTATGGGTGTGCCTCAAGGAAATTCTAGATGGAGTTATTGGTAGATACCTTGTAGTTGCTTTAGTAACCAGAAAACTAGGAGCCTTGGAACAACTTTTAAATGATAAATATATATAAAAAAATGGAATGAGACTTAAAGGGTTATGACATGTGGTGTTGATATTCATCCTAATGAAATTTAAATTTTAGAAGGCAACTGGCCAAGTGAGATTTTATCTCTTCATCAAAATGATGTCAAGGAGCTTATTGTGGAGACATAGCACTTTGAGAAAGTTGAAGAATATATTTAAGAGAAAAAAATGAAAAAAATGTGATGAAAAGGTATGTTGTGGCAAATGTAATATTTTGGTATTTTTATGGGAGTGGCCCATGTTGGAAATTTGAGTTATTTTATGTTGTCATTGATGTCACATGGATCATTGATGTCACATTGAGTTTTGGTGGCAAAAGCACTTCATAGATAAGCATTTATGATATTTCAAAAAATAAGGTTTTTGTGAAAACCAAGGTAGGTAAAATAAAAGGTTTTATTTAAAACCACGGATGGCATATTTGATATGGGTTTTTCTTAAAACCTAGGTTGGATTTTTGTTTCATCGAAAAATGTGCCCTGGAGATGAAGATATTCAACCTTGAATAATCAGTGCAAATTTTAATATTTAAAATTTAATATTTAAATTTTAAAATTAAAATTTAATGACATCACCACCGACATCATCATAAAAATCGAATTATTCAAAATCCGCCAATGTTGGAAAAATAATGAAGGGTGCATATATATACACCAAGGCTTTTGTTTAAAAACCTTGGAATCGAAGTGGAGAGAAGATGACGAGCGTAGAAGATAATTCGTGTGGCAAGTGTGGCCTAACGGCAAGCGAGGGGAGACAAAGGTGTTTTTCTAGGCAGAAGACTAAGGTTCGATTCCCGTCGATTGAGATTTTTGGGGTAAACAAAAGGCCCACGTTTGGTTGTGTTTTCGGGGCAAGAAAGGCCCACATTTTGTTTTGCAAAGAGAGAGGAGAAGACAAAAGTGCCTTTCACGCTTATTGTCTCATGTGAGCGCTGTGCTCATGTGGTCATTGGTGTTGCAGTTAAGGAAGTGTATGGTCAGACGATGAGGGTTCGATTCCCTCTAGAGGTAAGTATTTTTTTATTATTACAATTAATATTTGCCTAATGTTGGAGGTATAAGGTGATAAGGGTTGAGTTGTTTTGGAAGGCAAGATATATGTGCTCTTAGTAGAAAAGATATTTTTGGTATGTTTCTTTTATGAAAGTATATCATATTATATATCGTTGGAAAGCTTATTTTGAGGGCTATTTGACTAACTCATTTAGAAGGAGAAATAAGGAGTGTATAAAGAGTTATTTATATTTTTGTAAGAAAGAGTTATCCCTTGTGGTGATTTGGGTTGAGAGTGAGATTAGAACATAATTGAGTCTCTAAAAATTCTCTTTATGCTTCTATGAGTTGAGTTGAGATTGATTTGAGTTGAGAGTAAGATTAGAACATATTGAGTCTCTAAAAATTCTCTTTATGCTTCTATGAGATTGACTTGAGTTGAGTTGAGATTGATTTGAGTTGAGTTGAGTTGAGATTGATTTGATTTGAGTTGAGTTGATATTGAGATTAGAACATATTGAGTCTCTAACAATTCTCTTTATGCTTCTATGAGTTGAGTTGAGTTGAGATCATTGTGGATCATTGTTGTCATCCATTGAAGAGTACATTGCCATTCATTGTTGAGTTCATATTTGAGCTTTGCCTTGATAGATTTGTGGATGAGTTTTGAGTACTACTTGAGCATGATTGGTTGAGCCTTTGAGAAGGCTTTTGGGATAGATTTATGGAAAAATTTGTGGAAATTTTGTTCATGATTGATTGAGCCTTTAAGAAGGACTTTGGGATAGATTTGGGGACAGTGTTGGGACATATTTGTAGAAAGTTTTGGGCAAGTTCTTGGTGAGATTTTTAGAGCAAAATTGGGCAAGTTCTTGGTGAGCTTGCTAGAGTAGATTTGGGCAAGTTCTTGGTGAGCTTGCTTGAGCAGAGTTGGACAAGTTATGTGTGATCTTGTTAAGTAGATTTGACAAGTTATGTATGATCTTGTTAAGCAGGTTCTGTATGAGCCTATTGAGTAGGTTATTAGTGAGCCTATTGATAGAGATTTGGAGGTGACATAGTATAGAGGATAGAGTCTCATTGGATAGAGATCCAAAAACTAGCACAATTTAAGATAGATCTAAGGGAGGAGTATTGAAGTGGAGAGAGGTCCACCAGTTAGTGCAGTAGAGAGACAAAGTCTTCTAGAAGATCACATAGCCAGATCAAAATGGGAAAGAGTTATCTTGTCGAAGAGATCCACAAACTTGAGATTAGGGGATCAAAATCTCCTTTGGATAGATATCCATAAAAATTGTAATTGGGAGTGATTACCAAAGATATTTATTGAAAAAGTTTTAGTAAAATATTTCTCCATGGAGTACCTCACATTGGGGAACCATGTTAAATCTTGTGTCTCAATTATGTGTGGTGACTTGTGCTCTTGCTTACTACTACTATATGAGTTATTAATGCACATTGCTATATTTGGTTATTGCAATTAAGGACATTAATTGATATTGGTTTGGAAAGAAAGTAAAAAGTGGTCTTATACTATTCACCCCCTCTCAGTATAAGCTTGTGTTCTTCAATTGGTATCAGAGTGGGTTCCTTCGGAAAGGCTAACAGCTTGAGGGTAAACTCTAAAAGAACACAAATGGCTTCACAGAAAGGATTATCTACAAATAAGACTCCATTTTTAGAAAGTTCTTGGTGAGCTTTCTAGAGCATATTTTGGCAAGTTCTTGGTGAGCTTGCTTGAGCAGATTTGGACATGTTCTATGTGATATTGTTAATCAAATTTGACAAGTTCTGTGTGAGCTTGTTAAGTAGGTTCTGTGTGATCCTATTGATTAGGTTCTTATTGAGCCTATTGGGAGAGCTTTGGAGGTGACATAGTATAGAGGACAAAGTCTTAGTGGATAGAGATCCAACAACCAACATAGTTGAAGACAGATCTAAGTGAGGAGTCTTCAAGTGGAGAGAGGTCCACCAGCTAGTGTAGCAGAGAGACAAAGTCTTCTAGAAGATCACATAGTTAGAGCAAAATGGAAAAGATTTATCCTATGGAAGAGATCCATGAACTTGAGATTAGGGGATCAACATCTCCTTTGGATAGAGATCCATAAACATTACAATTGGGGGTGATTCCCAAAGATATTGATTAAGAAAGTTTTAGTAAAATATTTTCTCCATGGAGTACCTCACATTTGGGGAACCACGTTAAATCTTGTGTCTCAATTGTGTGTGGTTACTTGTGCTCTTGCTTACTACTGCTATCTGAGTTATTAATGCACATTGCTATATTTGGTTATTGTAATTAAGGACATTAATTGATATTTGTTTGGAAAGAAAGTAAAAAGTGGTCTTATATTGTTCATCCCCCCCTCTCAGTATAAGCTTGTGTTATTCAATTGGTATCAGAGTGGGTTCCTTCGGAAAGGCTAACAACTTGAGGGAATATTCTACAAGAACACAAATGGCTTCATAAAAAGGATTATCTACAAATAAGGCTCCATTGTTTGATGGTAACAATTATGCTTTCTAGAGCATGAGGATGAAGAACTACATGATATCACAAGGATATGAGGTATGGTAGATGGTTGAAAAAGAGTATAAGGTTGAGGTGATCCCGAAGAAGATAAGACTACCAGGAAATTGGTTGAGATCAATGCAAGAGCAATGAATTGTATTTTAAGTGGGCTACGTGAGATAAATTTTGCAAAGGTCATGGTATGTAATTCAACTAATGAGATGTGGACCAAGTTGAGGAATACTTATGAAGGATATTCCAAGGTAAAGTTGGTAAAACTACAAACTCATAGAAAAATATTTGAGGAATTGAAAAATGGAAGATTTTGAAGATTATGCAAAGTTCTTACTTCGAGTTGATGAGATTACTAACACTATGAGAGGCCTAGGTTTTGAGATGAAAGAATCAGAAGTTACTCAAAATATTTTGAGATCACTTCCCATGAAATATGATGCAAAGGTTTCAGCAATAGAATAAACAATGGATATCAACAAGTTAACAATGGAAGAATTGAAAGGTACTCTCATAGCTTATGAGATGAGGGTAAGTAAGCATCAAGCTCCAATAAAAGAGATTTCTTTCAAGGCTTCAAAAAAAGAGAAAGGGAAAGTTTCAAAAATAGATAGAGTTTTAGAAAATTATGAGGAAGCTAACTTCATCAAAAGGAATAAGGACTCTAGGAATTTTAGAGATATAAGGAAAGTCAGGTGCTACAAGTGTGGTGATCTTGGTCACTATGCATACAAGTGTCCACATGAAGAAATCAGTGATGATGAAAAATAGGGTCACAAAAGAAAATAATATGGAAAGCATAAGCATGAAAAAGATGATAGATTCAAGAAAAATAGGTATGAGAAGAAGAAAATTTTTCGTAAGGTAAAGAAATATTACTACATTGTAGAAGCAAGTGATAGATCAAATCATAGTGATATAGACAATTCAGATGATGAAAAGGAAGAGCATTTATTCCTAAGAATAGAAGGTGAAAGAGAACAATGTTTTGTGTGTGGTCAAAGAGATCACAAATCAGGATATTGCAATGGTTTCAATGATAGTGAAGATGAGATGACACATCAAGGAAACATGCATGGTCAAAGAAATCTTGAGAGTTTGTTTTCTATAGAATATTATAATGATATTAGTGACAGTGAAGATGAAGAAGGGTTTTTCTATGGAATAAGAGAAGTAGAAGAACATTCACTCCAAACTATTGAAGTTAAAGAAGAGGATGTGCCTATTGAAGAAATACATGAATAACTTGCCTTAGCCATTGAACAAGTAGATAGGTACAAGAAAGGTCTAAGGATACTAAAATGCTTCATATGTGGATATTTTGGGCATCTAGATGATGATTGCACATACTACAACAATTACAACAAAAGAAGTGTATTTGAAAAAGAAAGCAATAGTTCTAGTGATAATTCCATCAACAGTGAAAACAAAGAAGTCTCATTTTTTGTAATAGAAAAGGAAGGGGATGAGCCAAGTAAACAAAAATTAGAAATAAAAATGTTAAAAGAAGAATACAAGAATCCTAAAAACAAGATTCGAACAGATGTCAAAATCAGAGAAGAACTACTTCAAACAATCAGTAATCTCAGAGAAGAGCTTCAAAATGCAAAAATGATAGAAGAGAGAATGAATGAAGAACTAAAGGGTAACAACGACAAGACATGATATATTAGATAAAAATATTAAAAAAGGATAGGAATTTCTAAAATATGAAAGCAAGGAAGCACCTAAGATTTGTGATGAAAGTTCCAAAGTTCCTATGGCTGCAAATATTCAGTTTGGATCTTGTTTGGAGATAGGTGAATCAAGCTCAAAGAGAAAAAAAAATCTTGAAGAGAAAGGCAAGGAAGAGGTTTTAGATGCTACAAAGAAGGTTCAAGAATGCAATGCATAAGTTGAAGATGATCATAAGGATAATGGTCAAGAAAGGATCCATGGATCAAAGAAGTTTGATTTTGCTAGAAGAAACTTCAAGGGAAGAAGGTATGGTTTTCAGGGACATTGCTTCTCATGCGACAGGATTGGTCATAAAGATTTTTAGTACAAAGGAAATGAGCAACATGGTTTTGGTTTTAGAGCTACACATTTCAGAAGTCATGGTCATAATGGTCATGAAAATAGAGCTTCATAATATAGGGTTAAGGAAAGGAATGAATATGGAAATTACTTCAAGAAAGAATTCAGGACATGGGCACCAACCAAAGGCTACAATATCAAATGTTTTAATTGCAATAAATTTGGGCATATTGCAAAATGGTGTAGGACTCAATTCCAAACATGTTCAAGGCAAGAAGATCAAAAAGGTTCTAGACAAGAAGATCAAGTAATTCATCAAGAGAAGGATATCAGAAAAAACATAGAAGGAATTTGATAGAGGAAATAAGAAAAGTGATATGGGAGTAAAAGTACTCCCACCCCAAAATTAATCACCTCAAAAGAGAAGGGGGTGAGGGGGCTAAGATTAAGTGTCATATCTTTTTGCCCCATAGGTGTCCCTTTTGCCAGTGATGTCAAAGGGAGAGAGATTTGAGTAAGGGTGAGAGATTTGAGTTAGGGGAAGCAGCCTCCAAAGAGAGCATTGAGTTAGGGGGAGCATTATCCAAAGAGAGTATTGAGTTAGGGGGAACAAACTCCATAGAGAGTATTGAGTCAGGGGGAGCAACTTTGATTCTTAGAGATGACTTTTGCAATGATTGTAGTGATTTGCATTAGAGGTGTTGCCATAAATGTCAAAGGGGGATATTATTGGAAATTTGAGTTATTTTATGTTGTCATCGATGTCACATGGATCATTGATGTCTCATTGAGTTTTGGTGGCAAAAGCACTTCATAGATAAGCATTTATGATATTTCAAAAAATAGGGTTTTTGTGAAAACCAAGGCAGGTAAAATAAAAGGTTTTATTTAAAACCACAGATGGAAAATTTGGTATGGGTTTTTCTTAAAACCCAAGTTGGATTTTTGTTTCATCGAAAAAGGTGCCCTGGAGATGAAGATATTCAACCTTGAATAATCGGTGCAAATTTTAATATTTAAATTTTAAAATTAAAATTTAATGACATCACCGTCGACATCATCATAAAAATTGAATTATTCAAAATCCGTCGACGTTGGAAAAATAATGAAGGGTGCATATATATACACCAAGGCTTTTGTTTAAAAACCTTGGAATCGAAGTGGAGAGAAGACGACGAGCACAAAAGATAATTCGTGTGGCAAGCATGGCCTAACGACGAGTGAGGGGAGACAAAGGCGTTTTGCTAGGCAGAAGACTGAGGTTTGATTCCCACCAGTTGATATTTTTGGGGTAAACAAAAGGTCCACATTTGGTTTTATTTTCGGGGCAAGAAAGGCCCACGTTTTGTTTTGCGAATAGAAAGGAGAAGACAAAAGTGCCTTTCACGCTTATTGTCTCATGTGAGTGTTGTGCTCATGTGGCCATTGACATCATGGTTAAGGAAGTGCATGGGAAAATGACAAGGATTTGATTCTCTCTAGAGGCAAGTAATTTTTTATTATTAAAATTAATTTTTGCCTAATGTTGGAGGTATAAGGTAATAAGGGTTGAGTTGTTTTGGAAGGTAAGATATATGTGCTCTTAGTAGAAAAGATATTTCTGGTATGTTTCTTTTATGAAAGTGTATCATATTATATATCGTTGGAAAGCTCATTTCAAGGGATATTTGACTAACTCATTTAGAAGGAGAAATAAGGAGTGTATAGAGAGATATTTATATTTTTGTAAGAAAGAGTTGTCCCTTGTGGTGATTTGGGTTGAGAGTGAGATTAGAACATAATTGAGTCTCTAAAAATTCTCTTTATGCTTCTATGAGTTGATTTGAGTTGAGAGTAAGATTAGAACATATTGAGTCTCTAAAAATTCTCTTTATGCTTCTATGAGATTGACTTGAGTTGAGTTGATATTGATTTGAGTTGAGTTGAGTTGAGATTGATTTGAGTTGAGTTGAGTTGAGATTGAGATTAGAACATATTGAGTCTCTAACAATTCTCTTTATTCTTCTATGAGTTGAGTTGAGTTGAGAGCATTGTGGATCATTGTTGTCATCTATTTAAGAGTACATTGCCATTCATTTTTGAGTTCATCTTTGAGCTTTGCCTTGATAGATTTGTGGATGAGTTTTGAGTACTACTTGAGCATGATTGGTTGAGCCTTTGAGAAGGCTTTTGGGATAGATTTATGGATAAATTTGTGGAAGTTTTGTGCATGATTGATTGAGCCTTTGAGAAGGCCTTTGGGATAAATTTGAGGATAGTTTTGGGACAGATTTGTGGACAGTTTTGGGAAAGTTCTTGGTGAGATTTCTAGAGAAAAATTGGGCAAGTTCTTGGTGAGCTTTCTAGAGCAGATTTTGACAAGTTCTTGGTGAGCTTTCTTGAGCAGATTTGGACAAGTTCTATGTGAGCTTGTTAAGTAAATTTGACAAGTTCTATGTGAGCTTGTTAAGCAGGTTCTATGTGAGCCTATTGAGTAGGTTATTATTGAGCCTATTGACAGAGCTTTGGAGGTGACATAGTATAGTGGACATAGTCTCAGTGGATAGAGATCCAGCAACCAACATAGTTGAAGACAGATCTGAGTGAGGAGTATTCAAGTGGAGATAGGTCCACCGATTAGTGCAGTAGAGAGACAAAGTCTTCTAGAAGATCACATAGCCAGAGCAAAATGGGAAAGATTTATCCTGTGGAAGAGATCCACGAACTTGAGATTAGGGGATCAACATCTCCTTTGGACAAAGATCCATAAACATTGTAATTGGGAGTGATTCCCAAAGATATTGATTGAGAAAGTTTTAGTAAAATATTTTCTCCATGGAGTACCTCACATTGGGGGAACCACGTTAAATCTTGTGTCTCAATTGTGTGTGGTGACTTGTGCTCTTTCTTACTACTACTATCTAAGTTATTAATGCACACTGCTATATTTGGTTATTGTAATTAAGGACATTAATTAATATTTATTTGGAAAGAAAGTAAAAATTCGTCTTATATTGTTCACCCCCCCTCTCAGTATAGGCTTGTGTTCTTCAATTGGTATCAGAGCGGGTTCCTTCGGAAAGGCCAACAACTTGAGGGCATATTCTACAAGAACACAAATGGCTTCACAAAAAGGATTATCTAAAAATAAGGCTCCATTGTTTGATGGTAATAATTATGCTTTCTGGAGCATGAGGATGAATAACTACTTGATATCACAAGGATATGAGATATGGCAGATGGTTGAAAAAGAGTATAAGGTTGAGGGTGATCCAAAAGAAGATAAGACTACCAAAAAATTGGTTGAGATCAATGCAAGAGCAATGAATTATATTTTGAGTGGGCTACGTGAGATAGATTTTGCAAAGTTCATGGTATGTACTTCAGCTAATGAGATGTGGACCAAGTTGACAAAACTACAAACTCGTAGAAAAATATTTAAGGAATTGAAAATGGAAGATTCTAAAGATATTGCAAAGTTCTTACTTTGAGTTGATGAGATTACTAACACTATGAGAGGCCTAGGTTTTGAGATGAAAGAATCAAAAGTTACTCAAAAGGTTTTGAGATCACTTCCCATGAAATATGATGCAAATGTTTCAACAATAGAAGAAACAATGGATATCAAAAAGTTAACAATGGAAGAATTGCAAGTTAATATCACAGCTTATGAGATGAGGGTAAGAATAAAGCTCTAATAAAAGAGATTGCTTTCAAGGCTTCAAAAAAAGAGAAAGGGAAAGTTTCAAAAATAGATAGAGTTTTAGAAAATGATGAGGAAGCTAACTTCATCAAAAGGAATCAGGACTCTAGGAATTTCAGAGATATAAGGAAAGTCAGGTGCTACAAGTGTGGTGATCTTGGTCACTATGCATACAAGTGTCCACATGAAGAAATCAGTGATGATGAAAAACCAGGTCATAGAAGAAAATAATATGGAAAGCATAAGCATGGCAAAGATAGATTCAAGCAAAATAGGTATGAGAAGAAGAAAATTTTTCGTAAGGCAAAGAAATCTTACTACATTGGAGAAGAAAGTGATAGATCAGATCATAGTGATAGAGACAATTTAGATTATGAAAAGGAAGAGCATTTATTCCTAGAAATAGAAGGTGAAAGAGAACAATATTTTGTGTGTGGTCAAAGAGATCACAGATCAGGATATTACAATGGTTTCAATGATAGTGAAGATGATATGACACATCAAGGAAACATGCATGGTCAAAGAAATCTTGAGAGTTTGTTTGCTATAGAAGATTATAATGATCTTAGTGACAGTGAAGATGAAGAAGGGTTTTTCTATGGAATAAGAGAAGTAGAAGAAGAACATTCACTCCAAACTATTGAAGTTAAAGAAGAGGATGTGCCTATTGAAGAAAGACATGAAGAGCTTGCCATAGCCATTGAGCAAGCAGATAGGTACAAGAAAGGTCTAAGGATACTAAAATTCTTCATATGTGGATATTTTGGGCATATAGATGATGATTGCACATACTACAAAAATTACAAGGAAAGTGTATTTGAAAAAGAAAGCAACAGTTCTAGTTATAATTCTAGCAGCAGTGAAAACAAAGAAGTCTCATTTTTGGTAATAGAAACGGAAGAGGATGAGCCAAGTAAACATAAATAAAAAATAAAAATGTTAAAAGAAGAATACAGGAATATTGAAAACAAGATTCGAACAGATGTCAAAATCAGAGAAGAACTACTTCAAACAATCAGTAATCTCATATAAGAGCTTCAAAATGCAAAAAGGATAGAAGAGAGGATGAATGAAGAACTAAGGGTAACAACGACAAGACATGATACATTAGATGAAAAGATTCAAAAAGGAAATGAAGTTCTAAAATATGAAAGTAAGGAAGCACCTAATATTTGTGAGGAAAGTTCCAAAGTTCCTATGGCTTCAAATATTCAGTTTGGATCTTGTTTTGAGATAGGTGAATCAAACTCAAAGAGAAAATAAATTCTTGAAGAGAAAGACAAGGAAGAGGTTTTAGATGATACAATGAAGGTTCAAGAATGCAATGCATAAGTTGAAGATGATCATAAGGATAATGGTCAAGAAAGGATCCATGGATCAAAGAAGTTTGATTTTTCTAGAAGAAACTTCAAGGGAAGAAGGTATGGTTTTCAAGGACATTGCTTCTCATGCAACAATATTGGTCATAAAGCTTTTCAGTGCAAAGGAAATGAGAAAAATGGTTTTGGTTTTAGAGCTACACATTTCAGAAGTCATGGTCATAATGGTCATGAAAATAGAGCTTCACAATACAGGGTTCAGGAAAGAAATGAATATGGAAATTACTTCAAGAAAGAATTTAGGACATGGGCACCAAAAAAAGGCTACAATATAAAATAGGACTCAACTCCAAACAGTTTCAAGTCAAGAAGGTCAAACAAGTTCTAGACAAGAAGATCAAGTAATTCATCAAGAGAAGGATATCAAAAAAACATGGAAGGAAGTTGATAGAGGAAAGAAACAAAGTGATATGGGAGTAAAAGTACCCCCACCCCAAAATTAATCACCTCAAAAGAGAAGGGGGTGAGGGGGCTAAGCTTAAGAGTCATATATTTTAGCCCCATAGGTGTCCCTTTTGCCATTGATGTCAAAGGGGAGAGATTTGAGTTAGGGGGAGCAGCCTCCAAAGAGAGCATTGAGTTAGGGGGAGCAACCTCCAAAGAGAGTATTGAGTTAGGGGGAGCAACCTCCATAGAGAGTATTAGGGGGAGCAACTTTGATTCTTAGAGATGGATTTTGCAGTGATTATAGTGATTTGCAGTAGAGGTGTTGCCATCAATGACAAAGGGAGAGATTGTTGGAAATTTAAGTTATTTTATGTTGTCATTGATGTCACATGGATCATTGATGTCACATTGAGTTTTGGTGGCAAAAGCACTTCATAGATAAGCATTTATGATATTTTGAAAAACAGGGTTTTTGTGAAAGCCAAAGAAGGTAAAATAAAAGGTTTTATTTAAAACCATGGATGGTAGATTTGATATGGGTTTTTCTTAAAACCTAGGTTTGCTTTTCATTTCATTGAAAAAGGTGCCCTGGAGATGAAAATATTCAACCTTGAATAATCAGTGCAAATTTTAATATTTAAAATTTAATATTTAAATTTTAAAATTAAAATTTAATAACATCACCGCCGACGTCATCATAAAAATCGAATTATTCAAAATCTATCGATGTTGGAAAAATAATGAAGGTTGCATATATATACACCAAGGATTTTGTTTAAAAACCTTGGAATCAAAGTGGAGAGAAGACAACAAGCGTAGAAGATAATTCATGTGGCAAGTGTGGCCTAACGGCGAGCGAGGGGAGACAAAGGTGTTTTGCTAGGCAGAAGACTAAGGTTTGATTCCCGCTGGTTGAGATTTTTGGGGCAAACAAAAGGCCCACGTTTGGTTGTGTTTTCGGGGCAAGAAAGGCCCACGTTTTATTTTGCGAAGAGAGAGGAGAAGACAAAAGCACCTTTCACGCTTATTGTCTCATGTGAGAACTATGCTCACGTGGTCATTGGCGCTGCAGTTAAGGAAGTGCATGGGCAGACGACGAGGGTTCGATTCCTTCTAGAGGCAAGTAATTTTTGATTATTAAAATTAATTTTTGCCTAATGTTGGAGGTATAAGGTGATAAGGGTTGAGTTGTTTTGGAAGGCAAGATATATGTGCTCTTAGTAGAAAAGATATTTCTGGTATGTTTCTTTTATGAAAGTATATCATATTATATATCATTGGAAAGCTTATTTCAAGGGCTATTTGAAAAACTCATTTCTAAGGAGAAATAAGGAGTGTATAGAGATATATTTCTATTTTTGTAAGAAATAGTTGTCCCTTGTGGTGATTTGGGTTGAGAGTGATATTAGAACATAATTGAGTCTCTAAAAATTCTCTTTATACTTCTATGAGTTGAGTTGAGATTGATTTGAGTTGAGAGTAAGATTAGAACATATTGAGTCTCTAACAATTCTCTTTATGCTTCTATGATATTGAATTGAGTTGAGTTGAGATTGATTTGAGTTGAGTTGAGTTGAGATTGATTTGAGTTGAGTTGATTTGAGATTGAGATTAGAACATATTGAGTCTCTAACAATTCTCTTTATGCTTCTATGAGTTGAGTTGAGTTGAGAGAATTATGGATCATTTTTGTCATCCATTGAAGAGTACATTGCCATTCATTGTTGAGTTCATATTTGAGGTTTGCACTGATAGATTTGTGGATGAGTTTTGAGTACTACTTGAGAATGATTGGTTGAGCCTTTGAGAAGGCTTTTGGGATAGATTTATGGACAAATTTGTGGAAGTTTTGTGCATGATTTATTGAGCCTTTGAGAAGGCATTTGGGATAGATTTTAGGATAGTTTTGGGATTTGTAGACAGTTTTGGACAAGTTCTTGGTGAGCTTGCTAGAGAAGAATTGGGCAAGTTCTTGGTGAGCTTGCTAGAGCAGATTTGGGCAAGTTCTTGGTGAGCTTGCTTGAGCAGATTTGGACAAGTTATGTGTGATCTTGTTAAGAAGATTTGAAAAGTTAAGTGTGATCTTGTTAAAAAGTTCTGTGTAAGCCTATTGAGCAGTTTCTTAGTGAGCCTATTGATAGAGCTTTGGAGGTGACAGAGTATAGAGGACAAAGTATCAGTGGATAGATATCCAAAAACCAACACAGTTGAAGGCAGATCTGGGTGAGGAGTCTTCAAGTGGAGAGAGGTCCACCAGTTAGTGTAGTAGAGAGACAAAGCCTTCTAGAAGATCGCATAGCTAGAGCAAAAAGGAAAAGATCTCTCCTATGGAAGATATCCATGAACTTGAGATTAGGGGATCAACATCTCCTTTGGACAGAGATCCATAAACATTGTAATTGGGAGTGATTCCCAAAGAGATTGATTGAGAAAGTTTTAGTAAAATATTTTCTCTGTGGAGTACCTCACATTGGGGGAACCACGTTAAATCTTGTGTCTCAATTGTGTGTGGTGACTTGTGCTCTTGCTTACTACTGCTATCTGAGTTATTAATGCACACTACTATATTTGGTTATTGCATTTAAGGACATTAATTGATATTGGTTTGGAAATAAAGTAAAAAGTGGTCTTATATTTTTCACTCCCCTCTCAGTATAAGCTTGTGTTCTTCATCCCCCAATAGAAGCCACATATAAATTATTAGAAAAATAAAAAATAAAAAACTTCTATGGGCAATAGTATTTGGAGAAACCAAAATATTTTATGTAAGTTGATGATAGTTTAGAAAAAAAAGGTTTTCTAATAAAACCCTAAGTGGACTTGGATTATGGGGATCTCATTGGATTTAGTAGATTTCCTCTAGGAGAAATATTAGTTGATATGTTACTTTGTTCCTCCCATCAGCACTCAAGCCTTTCAATTATATATTTTTTATTTTTAACCAAATAGATGAATTCATTTTAGGATTACGTTTCTCAAGGTTTTTGAAAACCTCATTTGTCTTTTAGGGATTAAAAAAAATCTAATTCCTTTTCTCTTTCAACATTTGATGTCAAATAGTAGCATAGATGAGATGATAGACTACTTGGCCATTGTAAAAGAAGAAAATAAAAGGTTGAACACATTATAATAGACCCTTGGTACTAGAGAAGTCATGGGTAAGATTTTATATCTAACATATTCATTTGAGTTGCTTGACAAAGTTGCAAAAATGGTTCAACTTTTTTCCTACATAGAAATGAGAGGATGTCATTGATTGGTTATATTTAAAAAAATATTGTTGAAATAAAAGAATGAATGATTACCATTTTTATATTCTTTGCAAAATTTTAGGAGGGGTCCCAATTCAGATTTTTTCATCTCACCTCTAGAAACCTCTTCTTTTGTGTCAAAAAGTTTTTCAATTTTCCTTCACTATTGAAAATTTAAAATTTAAAATTTAAAATTTTAGAAGCAATAAAAAAGAGAGGGTCATATGAGTGCATATTACAATGACATGTGCTTGTTTCATATGCATATAATAGCATATAGAGGAGGCACTTGATAAAAAAAATGATTTTATATTTTTGGCTGGCGCATTATATTACAGATGTCATCTCTACCGTAGTAGCTAGAGGAGTCCATTATAGGGCATTGGGTCTTGAAGGTTCAAGTTTTTAACCTTTCCTATCGATTGTATTGAAAATATTTTATGATTTCAATATTTCTAATGATAATGTAAGAAAAGATGATGTGGTACCTTATGATGTCGTAATATTTTTGTCAAACACTTCAAATATGGCATTTAATGGCATGGTGTCTAATGATGTGGTACCTGATGACATCAAATTATATTCAAATATTAATGTGTTAGTGCATACAATACTTGATGATGTGGAAAATGATATGGTAGAAAATGTTGTTCTAGTCCATACAAAACTTGATGCTAACATGGTGGCTGATGTGGTAGTCTGCATAGACGATGACATGGTTACTAATATGATAGTCTATATAGATGTTGAAATGAATACTGATATAGTAGGTGGTGATGTGGTAGGGTATGGCATGTTAGTGGTCAATGTGGTAGGTAGATTTCCACACGGTGGGTATAAATATGCATTTCACCAATCACATTCTACTAATCATAAAACTTAGTGATTGTACAGTCACATAGTCAATAATAGATTTTGGAAAGCATGGATTTTGGAGTGAATTAAAAAATAATAAGTGGTACATGACATGGTGCAAATCTAGTTCATTGGTATATTATCCACTAGACTACATAGTCAACACCCAATTGGCAACCTCCTATTTTAGATTATGACAAGTGGTATCATCTCATTAATTGATATGTTGTCTAGTCAATGCATAGTTGGTACCCCTCAACCACTCATGCAATGACACATGGTATCTTCCTAATTCATTGTACATATAATTTTTATTTTTTAAATTTTCATAGTTTTGAAGGTACTTTGTATGATTTTTGGGCCAAACTTTTGGCATCAATAAATTTTGCATATAGAATTATTTTAAGCCTATTATTTTCAAATTGCATATTTTTTTGATAGCTCTACATTGGTAGTGTTTTTTTTTTGTCACAACTACATGTAGAATTTTATGTTTTCAAACCAAAGTTATGGATCGACATGTGCCCTTGCTAAATGGTCCAAACTATGCCACTTGGAAAATTAATATTGAAATTTTGCTCTAGAGCAAGGGGTTGCTCAAATATGTGAATGAGAAACCTCGGGAGATTGGTTTTAAAAAGAGAAAGTAACTATAGAGGGATAAGAAGGATGAGGCTCTAGGTGTGATATATTTTCATGTTGACAAGATCTATGACACTCATTTTAACAACACCATAGATCCTAAGGAACTACTTGGTAAATTTTAGGGATTGTGTGATTGCATTTATTCTACATAGATTAATAAGTTGGAGCTAAATATTACTACTTTGGCCATGAATTATTTTGATATTATTGATGAGCATGTCAGTCATTTCTAGAAGTTTCAAGATGATATCTAGAATACTAGAGGAATTCCAAAGGTGATAGAAAACATACAAGAGATTATGGACAATGAGAAAAATATTAAACTACTCAACATTTTCTTCAACAATGTTTCAGATACATATGAGATAATTTCCATTGTGTTTGAGATGCTTTGTGTCTACTTTCCTAATTCTCCATTGCCATCAATTGATAAGGTGTTCAAGTACCTTCTTCATCATTAATATTGAAGAGAAAGGCATACAAGTAATTATTTTATCAATCAAGAACATCCAAATGAATTTGTTGAAGCTTAAAATAATAAGAAGACAAGGTAGCATGAAAATAAGTCCTTAAAAAAGACATGTGAGTTTTGTAAGAAAGGACACAATTTGTTTTTACTAGACTTGCATCAAGAAGCTTTAGGAAGAAACAAAAAGAGGATGCTAATGCTTCTATCTCTTGTGCATAGGGTGAGGAAATATTTGGTGGAGAAATCTCATAGGTTCATGTAGCTATTCATTCAACATATTGGACATCAACGTATTTTGTTAAGTCAACTATAGGTTTAAAGGAAATGAGATACATGAAAAAGAACATCTTCTTCAAGGTTACAATAAATCACATTTAGGAGAGCATGTTGTCATTGGATATGACTCTTATTTATAGGTAGCGAGTTATGGAAAGGTTAGAGTTAGGATTTCTTCTTTTGATGAAGTTCATGTTCCTAGTATTGGTCCCAATATCTCTGTATATCACATTAATCCTTTGAATAAAAAGGTAGAATTAATACCTAATAATTGGGTACTCAAGGATGTAAATGATTCAATACAATTGGTTCTATTTATTATGATGAGTCAAATCAAATGTATAAACTAGGGGAAGATTAAATTCAATTTCTTCCTCTCAAAAGAAATATTTTGTGGTCATAGTGGCTCATGCAAATGGTGTTGGGCAAAAACATTGGTTAGTTTTCTACGTTTAAGTTCACTGCCTCATTTAATTTGTCAACCCGGGGTAGCTCGTAGACTTGTGAGCAGCCTTGCACAATATATGCTTATAATTTCCTCCACAGAGATGAGTCCCTCAGATTTATGGTTTGGGGGGTGTTGGTGTTCGTTGAAGTTCTGATTTTGCTTTCCAAACCACTAATCTATCCTATGTTTATGAAAACATGCCTAAATTACATTCAAAAATTAAAACTGCACATTGTTGGAATTTACAAAAAATAGGGGAAATACAAGAATTTAAATTAATCTACAAAAATAAAATGAAATTAAAGAAAATAGAAAATAGGGGAAAGGAAAGGGAAGAACGTTGTTGAGAGTGGGCCCACGCTTCCAGCAGGTTCTGCCCACGTTAAATCATTCATCGGACGCTTAGTCGATTTAACCAGAAATGACTCAGAAAATATTTATTAAAACTTGCAGCAAAAAATATACAGGGGAAATCTGGGATCACGTTTTTAGGGGTGGCCTGCATATTTATAAGATATGTGGCCACACCCTATTACAAAATAGAAATAAATCAAAGTTTTGATTTTACTTTACAACCACATGCATGAATACAGGGAATCGAGCAAAATATCAAACTGTGGCGTATTCTATTTTATCAGAATACGTCTGATATTGGTTTTGCTCGATTTACATAGATATTTACATAGCAGCTAAAAAATAGATGGTTAGTCATCTTTGACATTGTCCCTGGTCCAGATTCAATGCTGAAACTCCATCTGCGCTCCTTGTTGAAATCGCGTTCTATTTTTCCGACCACAGAGTCATGCTGGAATTTAGCTTCAATGGGAATCAGGTGCCTTGTCTATAGAAGTCGAGAAGTAGGCACCTTGTCTATAGAAGTTAGGAAGCACCAACATAGGAGTCAGGCACCTAACGGGAAGCAGGTGCCTAACGAGAAGTAAGCTCATCAGTTAAGCACCAAATAAAAGTCGAGCACTTCAAAGGGAATTAGGCACCTGACTTAGCACTTCACACCGGTGTACTACAAATGTTTTGCCTTCATGAAATCGAAGGTGCTAGGTCCGAGTGGGACCTTGATGAAAACATGCTAAAACACAACAATTTCTATGAAATCTACACAAAATACACTTAGAAACAAATATTAAATAACATGTAAAATAAATTATTAAATATATATAAAATTCTCATTAAACATATATATCTACAGAAATAAGTGTCATTATTTATAAGGAAAGTAGTACAAAAAATGAGCATTTTCAAGGCTCATCATCCCCCCATGCTTAAGGGGTGGCACGTCCCTATGCCACTTTATACTAGTAATTACCAGTTTTATTTACAACTTTCCAATAGGCCCTGACTATTTCTTTCCTTTTCTTTTTAGTGGCCTTTACTTTTTCCTTGTCTCTAGGCTTTCACCCCTTTGGTGCTTTGGGAGTGGCTGCCTCCTATTTCTACTATTTTTGGTGCTTGCTTCTGAACTGGCTGACTTGGCCCTACTCTTTTTCTTGGTTGTTCCCTTGTCCAGGCCACCTTGCCTTTCTCAATATTTAAATAGTAGCCAGTGAAACTGGTGGCATCCTTCTAGAATGTAGGCTCAACCATTTTCTAGTATTCATGGTGAAGGGGTAACTCTTCACCCATAGGTACTACAGATTCATCGCCAAATGGGATGCTAGACTTTTTAGCAACCTTGGCTATGGGTAAATCGGCCCTATTGGGTCAAGTTCAACTTCAGCCTTAACCTCTATTTCTACCATCGAAGGGGTTCTATTGCTTGATGCCTGATCTGTAGGTGGCACAGGACCTAAAAATCCCATCCTCATGAAATATACCTTCATCCTTGAAGGTTGATCACCTATCGACCCATATATGCCCCAGAACTGATGAGGTTGGGCAACTAGAATTTTCTTGGGAGGCTTCTTGGCCTCCTTTTTGGCCTCTTTTTTTGCTTCCTTGCATGCCCTCTTAGAAGCCTTTTTCCAATTCTTTTTGTCTACTTCTATATCTTCCTTAAGCTTTTCAAATTTTTCTTTTTGGGTAGCAAACAATTTCTTTGTTGCCTCCCATTCCTCATCAGAATCTAGTTTTGATTTCTCATCAGATTCTATGCCCAATGCCTTTAATTCAGCAACTCTTGCTCTGGTTCTGGGTCTTCGTTGAGATGCCCTTACAACTTTTTGCTTTGATCTCAAATTTTTGGGTTGTATCTCAGGGTATGTTGGTGTTGCTATTGCTTCCTAGTTTTTAATGGATGCAGGTTATTGAGCCTCTTCTACCTATGCAGAAAATTGTTGCTCGATTGAAACTGCTTTTTCCTCCTAAGGTTATTCGACCCCTACATCAATTGGAGAATATTCTAGCTCTTCCTCCTTATCTAAAACTTGAGGCTCTTCAACCTCCACCTCATTCTCCTCTTCATCTACTTTTTCTATAGATTGTTTTGAATTCTGAGGTTCCTCAACCTCAACCTCATCTTCTTGAATTACCTATTCTATAGAATGAGATGTTGAATAGGGTTGCTCTACTTCCATTGTAGCATCCACTCCTTGCTCAATTTTTATGTTAGTAATGGGCACCTCTATTGCCCCATCAGTCTGCACCACTGCATCTACTTTGGTTGGTTGCTCGACTTCCACTACTCTACCCTGTAGTTGCAATCTTCCTATTTGCCCCTATAGTTGCTGAATTGTTTGATACAATTCATGCATCTTCAATGCAACTTCTTTCCTAGACTCTTGAAATAGAGTCCATTCTTCCTTAAATTTGGCTTCCCAAGTGGAAGCCTACTCTCTCAATAACTATAGTTGTTGCTGCAAATCCTCCACTTGGCCCTCCTATGGTAAATCTTCTATTGACACCTCCTATTGAGGAGTTTACCCCCTAGAAATATCCTATAAAATTTGGGCTAGGTATTCTTCCCTATTCAGCTCATCGATTATTGCTTCATCATCTGATGAGCTCAAAACCACCCTAGATGCCTTCGTCCTTCTACTTCTAGTTCTGGTGGAAACTGGCATGAAAGGAGGGCTTGGTGGATCCTACCTTACCTCATCATCGAATTGAGGGCCAGTGGGGGACAAAGCCTATCCTGCTTCCTCATAAAATTGGGAAAAATAGGGGATGAGGCTTGTCCTACTTCTCATGTATTTTCCTCAAGTTGGGATGCAAGCACCATCTCTTCTCATTCTTCTCACCCTCTCAATCATTCATTCTATAATGGCACCTCTACTCCTTCTTGTACCCCTAGAACTACATTAGTGCCCTCGATCTCCTCAACCATCACATTTCTATGTGACTCTGCATATCATACCAAGGCCAAAATCAGGCCATGGTGAGCCAAGGTAGATGTTGTGCCTACCTGGTACCATTTGGCCTCATATTTGAGTGTGCATGCAAGGTAATATAAGACATTGATCTTGTCCCCATGTAGTATATGGTTTAGAAATCAAAAGTGATTCGAGTTCAACTTAGAGTACCTACCAAAATAGGTGAAAAATCATGTGATCTATTCAAAAACCACCCTCTAGAGCTTAAGAATGTGTTGCTTGGGAAAACCAGTATGCATTAGGTGCTCTATCAATCTTCCAAATAATATCTATGCATAGAGAGCTAGGTTGTCCTCCTTGTACATGTGCTCCCCTATCAGAGGAAGGCCCATCACCATGGTGATATACTCTTCGATGACTAGAATCTCTAGTCCTCACATATGCACAACCCCATCCCTCATGGATGCTACAAACTCATTGGCTACCACTATATCCTAGCCTTAGATGACCAATTGATAGTACTCCATCCATCCTACAACATCGAATTGGGTTTGGACATCCATAAAAATCCTTGAGCAATCAATAGGTTCACTCTTCTTCAAGTCATGGTTCTTAGATTTCCCCCCATGCTTAGAGTGCAAATTCCCTTTAATTTACAATTCACTCGATAACTACTTCACACTCTATTTTTTTGAATTGCCACACTCTATAGTTTCCCTCCTTACACAGTAGTTATTTTAGTAAGCAATTTTTAAAACTAGTTGCTTCCTTGGATGTAGGTGGTTAACTACCATAATCAGAAGTGATTATGGTTATCCATGTAAAATTTCCTTAGAGCATGTGCCAGATTGTGCGGAGGTGATAACCATAAGCATTTTACCAATCAGAGCCATGACACGTAGCAAAGTGCCAAGTGGAATTATTCGGGTGGCTAGGACTATAATGGGGGTTGTGCCGACACTTTTCCATAGACACACATGCATATGAAAATAATATAGACATAAAACAGAAAATTTAATCATGTACCTAAATTTATTTTATGGGTGCATCATGTGTAGATATCTATGGTGCATCATTATTGGTTGATGGATGATGACTAGATAAACCTCAATGGACAATGATGGCCATATTTCCCATACGATGAATTTCTCTCCATGTGATTGGTTCTTGATAGCTGCAACATGATTCATTCGAGACATCCTACAAGGTTTCAAAACAAAGGTTAGAAAAAATATATCTTCATGGGATGACAAACATCCCCTCCTCGAAAGTTGGTTGATGACAAATTTTAATTTTATCCGTGATAGATTTGACTTTGCACGTGAGTGGGGTGCTGACGTGGCTCGGGCCACTTTCCCAATGCTGAAGTTTTATTCTTACAAGGTAGAAATGATCATGAAAATGGAAAGAAGTACCTTTTCTATGTGGAAATCAGGTACCTTCTTTTTAAATTATGGCATGCAGGTGCCTCAAAAATAGAAAGCAAGTACCTTAGCAATCGGATGCTATGCTTAACATGGGAAGTAAGGCACCTTAGCAATCGGGTGCTATACTTAACATGGGAACTAAATCTACTTAACATGGAAACCTTTTCTAACTATTGGGTGTCATACTTTTAAAGCAAACTTTATACAAACTCATTTTTTTTATGTTCAGAAGATTCGATGTCACTTTCCGAAAAATGGAAGTCGAATGCCCTTTTTCTTGGAAAACCTAGGAATCAGGTGTCGATCTACCAGAATATGGGACGTAGGTACCATCTCCTTAACATACTAGGAATCAGACCTTCTATCTATAAATAGAATCATACCTTTTTCATATAAATAGAATCAGCACCACCTTCTTAAAATATGGGAATCAAACACCTTCTACCATAAAATAAGAATCAGGCACCTTTCCATTAAATAAAAAATAGATCCTCCTTTATTGCAATGTCCGCTTGACATGCCCACTTATATACGCTCAAGGTTGATCAGGCCTTTTAGCACTCTAGTTGAAGAACAGGGACAAAATCAACATCCACCCCTAAACTAACAATTGAGTGTTTTATTATCCATAAAGACCAATCCAAACACTCTTGTGCAGATTCAGGTATAGTATTCCCATTTCTAAATGGGGATAAGTTACTCCTACTACAAATAATTCTTCTAGAAATCTGGGAAGGTGTAGGTTCATGGATCCTATGCTTGTTAGGCCTAGGTTTCCTAGGCTGCCTAATAACTACACTCAGGGCATCATTCCTGCAAAACAAAAATACAACTAAAAAAAGAAAAACTTTGAAAGAATAATTGTTTTTGGGACTATGTGGACTAGGTCCACATATTACTGACTCAATTTAAAATTAGAATCAACTGGGGTCTCCCCCATGCCTAATCTGGACTCAATCATGTATGCTTCAGACACATGGTATGGACGCAGGTGGTGACCATTGACTATTAATGTAATGTTGCTACCATCAATTATTCTGATCCTCACAGCTCCATTGTTGATGACTTCAATCACTTCATATGGCCCCATCCAATGTTGCATGAGCTTACCTTTCCTTTCCTAGAACCGAGAGTCATATAGTAATGCCCATTCTCCCACTTTGAGCTACTTTGGCCTAGTGTGGCGGTCATGCCACTTGGCCCTTTGTTTCTGAATGATCTCTATTTTTTGTAGAGCATCAAGGTGGTATTCATCCAATTGATTAAGCTACTGAATTCATTCTTTCTATGCATCATCCAGATTTATATTCAATTCTACTATAGTCCTAAGTGTTTTGACTTCAAACTCTATAGGCATCATAGCATTCTTCCCATAGACTAACTGGAATGGTGTGAAACCAATAGTAGTCTTCCAGGTGGTCCTGTAGGCCCACACTACTTCTGGTAATCTAGTGGTCTAGTCCTTCCTATGTTGTTGCACTATCTTTGTCAGGATATTTTCCAACTCTCGGTTGGTTACTTCAACTTGTCCATTCACCTATGGATGGTAGGGAGTGGTTTTGTTATGCCTGATTTTATATTGTTGCATGAGTTCCTGAATCATATTTGAAGTAAATTGGGGTCCTTGATCAGTTGTGATCTCTCTTGGAACCCCAAACCTTGTAAAAATAGATGAATACAAGAAGTCTACTATAGTATTCTCTTTTGAATCATGCAAAGCCTGCACTTCAACCCACTTGGTCACATAGTCAGTACAAACTAAGATAAACCTCTTACCTGTTGACTATGGATTAATGGGTCCTACGAAGTCCATCCCCCATTTATCAAATGGCTCTATGTGAACATGTGGTTGGAGTGGCATCTCATCTCTGAGAGTAGGTCTACCCATCCTCTGACATTGATCACACTAGCTCACATGCTTGGTTGCATATTTGAATAGTGTAGGCCAGTAATAACCAACTTGCAACACTTTATATGCAGTCATTTTTCCTGCAAAATGGCCACCACAAGGTTCATCATGGCAAGCCTTCAATATTTCTATTATCTCATTCTCAGCAACACATCTTCTCATGATCTGATCAGGCCCTATTTTAAATAGGCACCCATCAATCCATGAGAAGTCTACACTTTTCTCAATTAAAGTTTATTTTTCATGAGGTAAAAGTGTAGGGGATACTTTACCAGTGGCTAAATAATTAGCCATATCTACGTACCATGGTATCTGTTCATTCAGAGCAAACAAATGCTCATCTAGAAATTTGTCATCTATAGTTGCATCATCTAGAGGTGTCAACCTGGACAAGAAATCAGCTACCACATTGTCTTTACCTAGCTTGTCTACTATTGTCACATCAAACTCCTACAAGAAGCAACAACCATATAATAATTCTACCACTAATCCTAGGTTTATTTGTCAGGTATCTGATAGTTGAGTGATCAGTATGTACAAAAACTTGATATCCTATAATATAATGATAAAATTTGTTAAGAGCATGTATAACTGCAAGAAACTCCTTTTTCTATGATAGTATAATTAAATTCAGCACCTATGAGGTGTTTACTGACATAATAGATGGCATAAAAATCATCACCATACTTCTATCCCAACACTGATCCTATTGCATTGTTAGATGCATCAACATATATGTGAAAAGGTATGGTCCAATTTGGACCTCTCAATACTGGGGCAGTAATCAATTTTTCCTTTAAGGTGTTAAATGCTTGTTCACGTTCCTCTATCCAGACAAACTCTATGTCCTTTGATAACAATGTGCTCAGGGGTTTAGCAGTTTTGCTAAAGTCTGCTATAAACCTCCTATAGTAACCAGCTGATCCCAGGAAACTATGAATATCCTTCTATGTTTTGGGAGTAGGCAGGTTTTGGATAACTTCTATCTTCTTCCTATCCACTTTGATCCCATCTATAGAAATGTGATGTCCTAAAACTATCCCTTCCTGCATTAGCATGTAACATTTCTCATTATTGAGGGACAAGTTAGTTTCCTCACACCTCTCAAGTGTTTTCTCCAAATTTTTTATGGCTATTTCAAAATTTTCACCATATACAGTGAAATCATCCATGTATACCTCCATAGTTTCTCCAATCATGTCAGAGAATATGCTCAAAACTACCCTCTAAAATATGGTAGGTGCATTACATAGACCAAAAGGTAAAACTCTGTAAGAAAAATTCCCCAAGGGCAAGTAAATGTGGTTTTATCTTGATCTTCTTCCCCTATTTGGATCTGATTGTATCCACTAAACCCATCCAGGAAAGAAAAATACTTCTTACCTAATAAGGTGTCAAGGACCTGATCTATGAAGGGTAAAGGGAAGTGGTCTTTCTTAGTTGCTTTATTCAACAACCTATAATCCACACAAATTCACCACTTGCCATTTTTCTTGGGCACCACCACCAAAGGTGATACCCATTCACTATCTAAAATGGGGTAAATGAACCCAACTATGAGGAGTTTCTGCAATTCAATTTTGATAATTTCCTTCATTGTTGGATTCATTCTTCTCTATGGTTGTCTTACTGGTTTAACCTGGTCTTCCAGATATATCCTATGAGTACAAGTTTCAGGAGCTATTCCTCTCATGTCTGAATAGTCCCAAGCAAAGGCATCTTGATGTTTTACCAATGTTTCTTTCAGTTTGATTTGTTGTTCAACTATCAAGTTGTCATCTATGTTCAACACTCTACCAGGTGCAACCTCTATTTGCTGAATATGATGGTCTTTTCCTCCCACTAATGGCAACTCAAGAGGAGGACAGGAGGGTTCCCCTTGAAAAAATTTTGATATTACCCTATCCTCATCACTCTCATATTCCAATTCATCAAGTGTCATGATAGATTGGATCATTGATAGACCACCAATATTCTGATTTTCATCTTCAGGTTCTCCCAATACTTCTGCAGATTGTGCAGGTGGATGGATGATCATTTTTTTATGTTTTGTCCATAAAAAATGGTCATCTAGCCATCTCTACAGCTTATGTAAGCATCGACTATTGCCAGCCAAGGTCTACCTAATATTAATGGATATCCACCCAACCCAGACTTGGATTGTAACACTAAGAAATCTGTTGGATACTCCCATGCATCCACTATAACTATGATATCCTCCAATATTCCCTCTAGAAGCACTATAGACCTATCTACCAACTACAAAATAGTCTTGGTTGGCTTCAGGTTAGATAGTTTAAGATTTTGCATGGTTTCTTTGGGCATGACATTAATGGCAACCCCCAAATCTACTAGTGTATTGGGTAAAACACAACCCTCTATTTGTACAGTTAAGACAAGGCTTCCTAGATCTGAGTATTTTTGGTTGTAGGTGTTCCCTAACATGAGATCAACTAACTGACCCACCAAACTGATTGAATTTATAGGTTTTCTTCCTAGTTTCTTCAGGCACAATTCTCTTATGGCCTTGCCATAGATAGGAATATCTCTGATGGCCTGAAAGAGAGGGATTGTGACTATCAAGTTCTTTAGACTAGAGAGAATATCAAATTCTAATTGTACTAGATTTTTAGGTTCCTACAATATTTATGGAAAAGGTGGAACCTCTTCTCTATTATTTACAGGTGTTGATTCTTCTTCTACTTCTACTATAAGAGGTGATTCCTCTTTTCCTAATTCTATGTTTTCCTC
Source organism: Wollemia nobilis (assembly GCA_028583015.1). NCBI lineage: Eukaryota > Viridiplantae > Streptophyta > Pinopsida > Araucariales > Araucariaceae > Wollemia > Wollemia nobilis. The sequence continues at coordinate 3,493,930 of JAQPPZ010003204.1, forward strand.
CTCTTCTACCAGAGGAGTGACTTCTACACCTACTTATTTTCCTGACCTTAATTCTATTGGACTACAGTCTACTTTAATATTGTACATGGGGTACATCTCATTCTCCACTTGATAAGTTAGTTATTATTTGTTATTTGGATTGGTTGTAGGTTATGTTGGCAGTTGAGTAGGCCTAAAAGTAGGAGGAGCTGGTAGGGTTGGTTATAGTGGAACTGGAGCAGCCTACTATGGGTTTTGATTCCAAGCATTCTGGTTCCTCCACTACTACCCAGGCTACTGGTATTGCATCCATGGATAGGGATTATAAGGATTTGGTCCTTGGGGATACTGATTCCAAGGTTGTTGTCCCCACCAACCCATATTGGGTGGTTGAGCTTGACCTTGATTCTAAAAATTGTTGCCCCCATAAGATGGCATTCCTGCTGGCATGTTGTTTCCCATAGGAGACTACTACCAGTTTCTCCTATTACCCATGAAGTATGCTTCTGCTACCTCAGGTTCCTCTCTAGGTTTTGATAACTATGGACACAACTTTATTTTGTGATCTTTTGAACATACAACACACACTCAAACTTTATTTTTTGGACATTCATTTCTAGGGTGTTTTCCCTTACATTTGGGACAAAAGTAGGCCAATGTTACCTCATTCTCCTACTTATTTTTCTGAAGTAGAAGGGTGTCCATTTGAAGATCCAGAGATGATAACATCTCGCTCTTGAGGTCTTCAAGCATGTTGCCTATTTCTATTTTAGTGATAATGGTTGATTGTTTGATATTTCTAGGGATCAACTTACCTTTTCTTCTTGAAAAGTTTTGACACAAATGTTGAATATCATCCATATGATGTTGATAAATATCCCCTCCAGAAATCATATTTAAGGCTTCCAAAGATTCATTTGTAAGTCCTTTTAAGAAGATGCTTCTTAAGGACCTGTCTCCTAGTTTTGAATGGGGTGATCTTTGCAAATTAAAGTTGAACCTATCCCAATATTCCTCCATAGATTCCCCTTCCTTTTGTGTCATGTCTAGGACTTCTTCCCTTGCATCACGTGCTCTACCAAAATCTTGGTACTATTCTAGGAAAAGTCTCTTCAATTATTCCTAGGTAGTTATCCATTTATCCCCCAAACTGATGAACCAGCGCAAAGTTGAATCATCAAGAGTGGAAGGGAATAATTTTAGTTTTTGAGCATCAATGGTGTAATCCATAGATCTGCATAAAACATCAAATTTAAATAGAAATAGATCTGGATCTTCTATTGGTAGTCCTCTAAAGGTTGGAAGGTGGGTAGGGGAGATATGCTTCATCTTGTGATCTCCTCCTACCTCTCCTATGGGAAAATTGAAACTAGTGGATGCTTCCTCTACATCAGCCATCTTGTCTGTGAATAGGGTATCTACACCAACTACATTCAAAGCAGCTTTCAAGGCCTCTAGTTCATTTCTCTTATCCTACAGAAGGATTACTAAATCTATGTTTGATATAGTTCCTTCTCTAACTACTTGCCAACATTGAAATTTTAATAAGTCTTCCTCAGACTGAACTCTACTTATCTTCGATCCTTCTCTATGATGTTGTTGATTTGTTTCAGAAGGATCCTATGCAAATAATGGGTGTTCTCTCCAATGCATAGGTGGATATTGTGGAGAAGAGGATTCAATATCAGGATCAGGTACAACTAAAGCAGAAGACTTTTGAGAAATATCCTTATTTTTAACAAAATGATCATTCGATCCTCTATTCTTAGGTGGACTCATACAAAGCTTTAGGAATGGAGGTTCTATAGGTAACAACCTAAACTACAGCTAATATGCTTCCTTCAGAACAAGAAATTACAATAGGCTACTCCTCGAAAATGGTGCCAAAATTTTGGGCAAAAACATTGGTTAGTTTTCTACGTTTAAGTTCACTGCCTCATTTAATTTGTCAACCTAGGGTAGCTCGTAGACTTGTGAGCAACCTTGCATAATATATGCTTATAATTTCCTCCACAGAGATGAGTCCCTCAGATTTATGGTTTGGGGGTGTTGGTGTTCATTGAAGTTCTAATTTTGATTTCCAAACCACTAATCTATCCTACGTTTATGAAAACATGCCTAAATTACATTCAAAAATTAAAACTACACATTGCTGGAATTTACAAAAAATAGGGAAAATAACAAGAATTTAAATTAATTTACAAAATAAAATAAAATTAAAGAAAATAGAAAATAGGGGAAAGGAAAGGGAAGAACGCTGTTGAGAGTGGGCCCATGCTTCTAACAAGTTCTGCTCACATTAAATCATTCACCGGATGCTTAGTCGATTTAACCAGAAATGACTCAAAAAATATTTATTAAAACTTGCAGCAGAAAATATACAGGGGAAATCTGGGATCACATTTTCAAGGGTGGCCTACATATTTATAATATATGTAGCCACACCCTATTACAAAATAGAAATAAATCAAAGTTTTGATTTTACTTTACAACCACATGCATGAATACAGGGAATCGAGCAAAATATCAAGGCGTATTCTATTTTATTATAATACGTCTGATATTGGTTTTGCTCGATTTACATAGATATTTACATAGCAACTAAAAATAGATGGTTAGTCATCTTTGACATTGTCCCTCGTCTAGATTCAATGCTGAAACTCCATCTACGCTTGTCTGAAATCACGTTCTATTTTGTCGACCACAGAGTCATGCTAGAATTCGGCTTCAATGGGAATCAAGCGCCTTGTCTGTAGAAGTCGGGAAGCAGGTGCCAACATGGGAGTCAGGTACCTAACGGGAAGCAGGCGCCTAACGGGAAGCAGGCGCCCATCAGTTAAGCACCAAACGGAAGTCGGGCGCTTCAAAGGGAATCAGGCGCCTGACTTAGCACTTCACACCGATGTACTATGAATGTTTTGCCTTCATGAAATCGAAGGTGCCAGGTCCGAGTGGGACCTTGATGAAAACATGCTAAAACACAACAATTTCTATGAAATCTACACAAAACGCACTTAGAAACAAATATTAAATAACATGTAAAATAAACTGTTAAATATGTATAAAATTCTCATTAAACATATATATCTACAGAAATAAGTGTCGTTGTTTATAAGGAAAGTGGTACAAAAAATGAGCATTTTCAAGGCTCATCAAACGGTGTGATGGAACCATTGGATTGGGAATATTAGTTATGAATATTTGAGATACATGAGTCATCATTTCATGACCATTGGATTTCTTCATATTTTCTCTTTGAGTGTTGCATGCAAGGGATGCATTCTAGAGAAGCATCATAGAGAGACATTTCCAAAAGGAACAATGAGGCATGCTACTCATCCCTTGGAGAGAATATATAGTGACATATGTCGACCCATGGGTATATCTATTTATAGAAACATATACTTCCTTATATTTATTTATAATTTATCTAGATACATGTGGTTATATACTATTCATATCAAGGATGAGTTCTTTGATGAAATCAAGGAATTCGAAGCACTATTAGAAAACTAGCTAGGAAGAAAGATCAAGTGTCTCAAGTCAACAAGGGAGGTGACTACTTGAGAAATGCTTTTCATAGAGTTTTGATTCTTCATGGAATAGCATATCAAAGTATTATTCACTATACCCTAGAGTATAATGGGATAATTGAGAGGAAGAATAGGGTAATCATGGAGATGGTTTTGTAACAACCCACTTTCTCAACCCAATGGAGAGAGTTAATTTTTTTACAAGGATTAACTCACAAAGAAGACCCAATATTTTTATCAGTATATGGCATACCCATCTTGAATTTATTATCATTGTAGATGATACTCAAGTGGATAGGAGTGGCCAAATTCTCGTAATTATTGGGGTTCATTTTTCTAATCTCACCATTAAAAAATATATCATTAGTGGTCCCTCTAAATCCCATACACTACCCTATATGGGACAACTTGACCACGACATAGGGATTACCCTTTAAGGCCCATAATACTTAAAGGTGATGCCTATTCCCTAACCCTACATACTATCATCTATGTAGGATTATTATGATGTTATGCCCTAATGATTAGTTAATTCCATCTACCTATGAAACTAATTAAGACTATTACCACTCACCTGATAACGATCATGGTCACTTTTGCCTACCTGTAAGGTACCACCACTATATTTACTTATGAATGAATCCAGTGGATTGACCCATACCAATCCACCATTAAGATTTCTCAAGCCTCACTACTAGAGATCATCCAAGCCTCATCACTAGGACTCGTCCAAGCATCAATGCAAGAACCACCCAAGTCTCACCTCTAGAGTTTATTATTCATAATTACCTAGTTGAATTGTCTACCCAAAACTCAACTAGGATTGAGTACAACTCAACTCTAGGGATTACTAATATGGTGCTAATAACATGCCCAAAATAACCCCTTTCCAACCCAAGGGTCCTAAACAACATTTATGATCATCTCTCCAAAAGAAAATAGAGTGCTATATTAAATCATATTCAAATTCAACATAACATATTGCTGAAGACTAAAGAATTTAAGTACTTCAATCATAACACTAAAATTAAGCATTTCCTTTATTTACATGAAAGAACAAAATCAACATCTAGAAGAATCATAACCATATTTCATCAATTAAAATTCTATCATTCTCTTCAATAACACAACTTATCCATTTTGCAATTAACGATTTATTTCCAAAGAACTTAACATAGAAGAAAAACATTAATTTATCTTTCAATAGAACAAATCTCATGACAATTTCAACAAGAATATTTATAAGGATATCCATTTCCTTCATCATAATTATAGCATAATTTTTACACATGATACTTATAATATTTCTCATCACCAAAAATAATATTACATTCAACATATATAATGGTCGTTAATGACATACTTGTCTTAAAGGTCTTCTACTTGATAGGTCTTCTTCATCAAACTTTGAATGTAAGTTTAGGGATTAGGATAACTCTTGAATGTATATGCAAGCCTAATATGCACTATGCAAGAAAATCATACAACAATGTAAGAATATTGCAAGTTTGAGAGAATCCCATACTTCTCTTGATAATGGATTCCTTAGCTACTCAAGCCTTATCCATCTCTTCGAAAACTTACTATTTGATCCTTCATGTTCAAATAATAACTTCTTATTTCCTACAATATAGAATATATTCAATACATTGTCCCATTTTTAAATTGTACCGATCCTTGTATCATGGATTATTACTGCTCTAATAAACCCAATTATAATCCTTATTTTTCATAAATTAATATTGATTATTAAACAACACATTATTTAATCAATATTATTAAGACAAAAATATTCAATATTAATTAATAGTTTCATTCCTATAACTTAATAAAACTATTAATTAATTACATAATTAATAAATTAATATTGATAAATAAACCAACATATTATTTCATCAATATTAATAATACAAAACTCTTCAATATTAATTAATACTTTCATCCTATGACTCAATAAAATATTAATTAATTACATAATAAATTAACATTGATAAATAAACCTGCACCTTATTTGATCAATATTAATAAGACAAAATTCTTCAATATTATTTAATAGTTTCATCCCTGATTTAATAAAACTAATAATTTATTACATAATTGATAAATAAACAAACATATTAAAAATCTGACTTAAGATTATTAATAGATTATGAACTTATAAAATTAATCAAATAACTATAAACTCAAAAATATCTATACGAGCATGACCAATGTGACTGTATTCATACTTAGCCATTTCACAAACGTACATCCCAACCTTTTTGGACTCCCTCATCTGAAATCATTCCTTCCGTCTGCTCATTGTGTTGTATATGTAAAAGTCCCTATGCACATTTTTTCTTTATTCTTTTCCTCAAAACCTCTACCATTACTAATGGAATTTAAACTTAAATCTGAAAAAATGCTCTATATTTTAAGACCGCATGAGAGTCCATCCTGGAATAGATCTTGGTAATTATTGGAAATAAAAAGGGATGCTTACAATAAAGGAAGACCATGTTTATGAAAGGAAAACATGTGGAGAAAAGAGTGGACCCTGCTACTTGCAAAGGAAGATGAATATAATGGAAATATTCATTGGTTATAGGTTTTGCTATAGATTTGGCTACGCCTGTGGCTCTCAAGATGAAGTATGTAACTATTATTATTTTTGTATACGTTAAATAAGCTCATCTAAGTTAATACATTTAAGGGAAAACCAAACCTCTTAACAATAACTTTCACCACTCACCATTACCCAAACCTCAAGTGTACAGAGGTATATATTCATTATACTAATATATTAGTTAAGGGTAGTTATGTGGATGTCTTTATTTCATATTTTGTTCAACTTGAGTCAATCATTTTTATGGATATTTTACAATTAAAAGATAAGCATCCAAATTTGTCATTTATTCTCTTAGCATTATATATATATAAATAAAGTGGCGTAATGATAGGTATGCTTGGAGAAAAGTATTTTAAGATTGAATGAAACATTGGTTAAACCCTTATATATATATATATATATATATATATATATATATATATATATATATATATATATATATTAACAATTCCTTATTTGCATTTTATGACTTCAATTTGATTGATAAAGGTCCCCTTATTTGATCGCTCAATTATAAATTGATATGGATACCTGGATTTTTGGCCTCGATAAGGGCTTAAGCAATCCAAAGTTCATGGTTTAAGGGAAGATTAAGGATGGCCATAACCGACTCCCAAATAAAACCCCAAAGATAAACCCAAAATCCAAGAACTAAACAGAGAATATGAGGATATCTTGGCATGCAAAATTTGGAATCAAGCAAGATGGAAGTTAAGTGTTGAAATCCAACATAACAAGCATACAAAATATTTTTCATTCAAAGAAAAAACCAACAAAAAAATACCTCTATAGAAGCAAACTCTAAGTATCCCTTTCCTCTTTCTCCAATCTTTCACCTTGTCAATTCTTTCTTCTAGCTTGTGATCCCAAGTGTCCTTTTAAAATCCCTTTTAAAACATAGGAGAAAGTCCTTTAAATATAAAAGGTATTTTTCATATTTTCTCTCATATTTGCACCTCTCGAATGAGCAAAATATGGAGAACAATGTGCCTCCTACATAATCATTCTCCTTAAATCACCAACCTTGGGTATAACAACCCTATATTTGAAACACAAAAGCTCATATTTTATGTTAAAATCTTGATTTCTTCAAGATTTTTCTTAACTTTAGCCTGGATTTCAATGTAGAGCGAGTTCTATAACTGCTTTTCTCTAATTTTTTAATCAAGTCAACATGACTCAAGGTTAAGGCTGTTATATACCTCCTCCTACTCAAGGCATCAACCACCTTATTTTTCTTTCCTTTGATATATTCTATACCAAAGTTATATTAAGATAAGAACTCTATCCATCTTCTTTGCCTTGCATTCAACATCAATTGGGTATGGACAACCGCTACTAATTCCAGCTCATGCGTAACATAATTCAACTCATGCTAATTAAGTTTTCTAGATTCATAGGCTACTTTAGCTTTATTTTGGATAAAACTCCCAATCCTTGTAAATAAGCATCTGTTCATATTGTAAAATTCCCAAAGGGATCAAGTATTTTGAGAATTGGTGTTGTAGTAAGCTTATTCTTTAGAGTTGCAAAGGTGACCTCACATTTATCTATCCATTTGAACTCTTTTACTTTTCTTTGAATGCTAGTAATAGAGTATGCAATTCTTGATAAATTTTCTACAAATCACCTATAGTAACTAGTTATTACTAGAAAACTTTGAACTTTGAACACATTAGTAGGTGTAAAACGCATCATGTCGAGGGTGACTACTCATATGGACATGCTACAAGACCATATGGAGGATCTTGGATAGACTCCAAGATAGAGCAGTGGTTCTAACCACTCAATTTGGGCTCCTTGGCCTAATCAGTCTGAATCGTAGCCCAGACCTATGGTCTATAGGCTGAACCATGGCTAAGGCCTATGGTTTATAGTCTAGACCGTAGCTGTAACCTATGGTCTTAACTGAAGTTCAGTTGGCCTTCATCCGAGCCAAATCGGTTTGAATGACCATTTGTTCTAGAAGAAGGTGGTTAGAGGATGAAAGCTTCCAATCCAACTATCCTAACCACCCCTTCTTGATCTTGGCTTCTCCATGAAGCCACCCCTAGCCCTAGGACATCCTATAAGTACCCCTTCAAATTAGGGCAAAATAAAGAGAGTGCATTTTGGAGATCAAAGCAGTGAAGCCCTATCAAATTGTGGACTCACCTGAGTGCATAGAGAGAGCCTTGTTGCCATCCCCATTGTCAATTTGTCAAGCATCATGATGAATTAGGCCATGGATGCCCTAAGGACCTAGGAGAGCCAAGAAATGCTAATTCAGGTAAACGAAGGCCCTATTCAATGATTCAACCACCAAACTTGTCAGAAGGACACCGAAGGTGACCCTTGAACATCAATTGGACAAGGAGGTCAAGCCCACTACCCTTGATTTTGAGGGTAAACTCACTTGAGTGCTAACCATGGCTTTCAACCATGGTTTATAGTGCAGACCATGCATCAATGCTATGGTTTGCAATAGAGGTATCACCACCTTACTATTTTCATTTTTACCCATCTAATTAGATTAGATTAGTCATTCATATGGTTAAATTGTAGTTTTAGAGACTTTTGACCGATAGATTAGTGTTTTTACTAACTTGTTTTCATCATAGTAGTTTAGATATTAATGGTTTCTTTTCATGTTATAATGCTTCATTTCAAGTAATTGATTCCATAGATTGATAGTTGTGCTCTTCATTTACATATTTCCATCAATCTTGATATTATTTGCATATGTTTAGCATAGTTTACGCATTTTCTTGATTTGATGTCATTATGCTATTTTCATGCTATTTGTCTTTAAAGGGCCTCATCATGAGAGGCTTCCTATGCTTTTGACATTCTTGTGTTGTTTCTTGATCATAGGAAATAGGTTTCTAAGGAGCTACAACCATTCATTTCCTTCCTCAACATGAAGAAGAGGGTTCACTCCACCCTAGAGCAGTTCGTGTCACCTTAAGGGCTTGATAGTGCATTTCACCCCTGAGGGGGATTGAAATAATTGTAATTGTGTATCAAATAGAGTATCCCTAAGAGGGACTTACTTGTAATCAGACACTCATTGATTTTAATGGAATAATAGAGGCATTTCTTGTAATTTCTATGTGTTTTGTCCATTTATGTGTTTGAATATCAATTTTACTTTGTTTATGCAATTACAACATTTTGGGTGCATGCCTTTTTGGTCATACAGAAGGTGATCATGGTGGAACTCCGCAATTCATGCGATCTAACTATGTGTTCTTGATTTTTGGAATTGTAGGTACAGACCACAGCTATCAGCTATGGGCCAACAATTGAACCGTAGGTTCAACACGTGGTTTATAGTCTGAACCATAGACCAGACCTACGGTTTACACCTGACTACACAGATAACAAAAATTAGAGTGCAAATCAACTCAGGACCTGAGGTAGGCCCTATTTTCCACTCTATGTTCTATTTTTACTCTCTATGTTTTTATAGAATGCTTATTTTGAAATGCAATTAGGAAAAAAAACTAAGAAAAAGGAAATCAATCATGTCCTAGTTCGTTTCAATTTGCATTTGTAGAAAGGCGTTGCTAGGAACAACGGACCTATGATTGTAGTCCGCCCTAGGCTACAACGTGCTTGATAGAGTGTCTTGTTTGGTTTGCATGTGTGAGGCCCAATTAGAGGCCAATTATCATCGTAATGTGCATTGTCTCAAAGAGCATCTAGAATAGCTTGCATTTTCTGAATTTGAAATGTTCTTTCATTTGCATAGCATATAGAAAATGAGCATGAGTGCTATATGATGCATTTCTTTTATGTACATTAAAATGAACCACACACACCACTTGGCACTTAAACGCTAGTGAGTTGGGCTTGACATCCAACCACTAGTAGGGTTCAACGACGGTGGGCGTAACTTCCATCCATTGGCCCAAATCCTATGAACCTTTTGGATACTAGACCAATACCGGATCCGAGAACCTTTCGTACCCTAGAAAATTTGCATGTATTCTCTTCGAAGGGTATAACGCTGATTGGGGGAAAATGGGTGAGGATCTGGGAGGACCTATGCTCCCTGACCGTGTGTGGGCTTCATTACCACACATTATAGGTTGGATTACATGACTTGGAGTTCATAGCCAAGTTGTCGAGCTACGAGCGTACAGGTGAAAGCCATTAAACTGAGAATAAAATCCAACAAGTTTTGCAAAACATGATAAGAGTTTCTACACTGATACAACAAATCATTGAAACACATCAAATAGTTTAGGGCTCAAATTTTAAAATGTAAAGGAGATAATCACATTGTTTACTTTGTATGCTTCTTTATTGCTTAATTCATCAAGATAAGGCCCTCCTTGAGGCCATAATTTTTAGTAAGAGAGGAAACCTCTCGAGTCTTGTTTAGTCGGTTCATCATGATGACTAGGCATGATAGAGCTCAATCATGAGCTAATGAGTCAGAGAGTTCATGGAGAGGCTCTGAATGCTTCTGATGTTCTCCTGAGGAGCTTTCAAACCTCGCACGCCTCCTTGCTAGGCATCACACTCATCATGCATCAGAGGATCCAATCCTCCTAGCATGACATTCTGAGAGTCATCGTGAGCTCCCTTCATCATGCAGGGGGTTCACCCATACAGATCATGGGGTTTCCTCACATACAGTGAGAACCCACGTCATTAGGTCTCCACCTAGTGAGATAGAGAGTTGTGGATCATACTCCATGAGTCAGTCCTATAGGGAATCTGAGTCTCATGCAGCCCATGAGAGGTGACTACTCCAAGACCAATTGGAGGAGGTGCACCATCAGCGTAAGCGCCTAGAGCGTGAGTCCACAGAGAGAAAGAGAGTGCATCAACAAAGGTTGGATGAGCTCCAATGATGTGAAGAGAGGATTTACCAATAGAAAGCATGTGAAGAACAATCATGTGAGGTAATTCCCAAAAAGAAGCTCATACCTAGAGTGCTTAGGCAACAAGTCAACGCGATGCACCCAGTGCATCATCAAGAGTTACCACTTAAGCAAGTAGATAGCCATTCTTCTAGACAGATAGACATGCCTAGGGTTATCGAAGAGCAACAGAAAGAGATGTCTAAGGATCCCATGCATAAGCGTGAGGTCGAGAGTAGTCAAGTCCGATGAGGTGAGCAATGTCAATGCTCGAAAGTCATCACAATCCTTGGGGCATATACAGTCTATTCCACCATATAAGGAACCTATGATTACTTTCCATAAATAGGAAGTCAAACCTATCCCTATCAGGGAGTCTGATCCTCCATTGCATATCATAGTGAGGATAAAATAGATTGTGTATAAGCGAGTGTTGGTGGATACAGGATCATCGATTAATATCATCACCACCTCAGCGATCAAACATCTCAAAATTCCACCATCCCACATCAAGGAAACAAATTTAATATTGCAAGCCTTTAACGATGTGGAATCCCCTATAGTAGGCACAATAGTCCTCCCCATCGAGGTGGGATAAAATATTATTCCTACATTGTGCTACATTTTAGAGGGATCAAGACAATATAATCTGCTACTTGGAAGACCGTGGATAAGAGCCATGGAGTGTGTACCATCAATAGTGCATCAGTGCATTAAGTACACCCATGGAGGTGAAGTCCATGTAGTTGAGGTGGACCCAGATCCCTTCAAGTATTATAAGCCTGAGGATCATCCGTAGGAACCTGGTGAGGCGCCTATGCATCTACAAGTTAAATTGGATGAGTCTATCCAAAGTGTGGACACAGCCTTGAATACTGTGGTGGAGTTACCATCCCCACCGCTATCACCTGTGGAGTCACCTACGACCCCTGCACTCTCGACACCACTTAGCAAGGAAGGATTGATGAATGCCCTTACGGAGTTGCTCACAGCCACTTCGGAGGTATCATTAGAGGATCTTCACACTCCTATCAAGGAGGAAGAACCTAGCATGGTCATGGATGCACCTGAGTGTATCACACCCTCTTCATCCATCATGTCACCAGATAGTTCTCATGAGGATGATGATGAATATGAAGAGCTTATAGAGGCTAGCATTACGATGCTGCCCACCATAGAGTCCACTAAGGATCTAGGTCAACTTTTCATCGAGTCTCTACCTATGGATCCTATCCTGGAGACATCGTATGAGTATGAGGAAGGTTCAGTTATCATGACTAAAATAGGATAACCTCAGTATGTTGATGAATTACCTATGATGCATGTAGTTGTGGAGTCTTCTCATGAGTTTGTGGGAATGGTCGACATTAGGCCAGAAGATCAAGTGATTCCTAATCACATAGAGCCGGAGATGGGGTAATCCAATGGTGTTTCCACATTGCTAGGGCCAGAACCTTTGAAATTAGTCACTCCTGACTCATTTCTCATGGCACCATCTCAAGAGCACAAACAAGTAGGTTCCTCACATCATATTGGGGGTACCAAAATTGACACAGTTCAACACAACGAAGTGAAACAACAGCTTGAGCTGAGTCATAGGCATGAGCATGTGGATAGCATTGATGAAGTGTGTCATCAAGAAGCTTCCACATCAACTCAAGCGAAGGAAATAGGTGATTTGCAATTACCTAATGGATCCATAGCATCCACTTTTCTATTTCCTTCAAATGACAAAGGTATTTCGAATCAGTCATTGGAAATACATATGAATTCTTTGTCAGTCTTGCGATCCATTTTAAGCCATCTAGAATGGATGGAGCATCGAATGGATGAGCAAGATAAGGCATTGCATTTTATCAAGAACCGGCTTGAAAACCTAGAATTACAAAAGCAACCCTTGTCTGAGGCCGAATCGCTTCCTATGCAAGTACAAGAAAAGCCTCAATGAAAGCAAAAGCCCATGCGGCCAACCCAACCATTGGATTCTCAAAGCAAACCAATGCGGGCAAGAGCCCAAAATAGTCACAACATAGTGGGACTCCATTAAAAGAGTCTATGTCTGACATCTTTCAAAAGCTACAAGAGGCTAAGGTCATCACCTTGCCTAATGTCATCCCTTTAAACCCAAATAGAGTTAAACCTATAGGTTACAGGGAGCATCACTACTGTCTCTATCACCAAATAGAGGGTCATGGCATTCGATATTATCATGAATTTAAGAGTGTGGTGCAAAATATGATAGATAAGGGGTTTTATCATGTAGATGGTTCTCTCAGAGTACCCCAACATGCCAAAATGGAGGTCACACCTCCTCAAGAGTGACCTCAGAGTCATCAATCACCTCGTAAGTCCAATAGGCCAATGCAATGAGTAGTTTCATTTCAGATGACTACTCTAACTTTGTTTCAAAAGTTACACGAGGCACAGGCATTCATATTACCCAAAGTCAAGCATAGGGCATCCAAGACTGGGTCACCTGATGGGGGTCCCTTTTGTGTGTATCATCGAGTGCATGGACATGACATTAGAGGTTGCCAATCATTTAAGAGGGTCATCCAAGACCTAATAGAATGGGATGAGATCCATGAGGATGGTTCTCTCATTCACCCATGCTAAAGCATAGGTACACCAGTGAGGTCCGATCTTCACTTGGGGGAGTTGATTTCTATCACTCTTCCTAAACAAGCTGATTACTTTTTAGTAAATAGCATGCACATTGGGGGTCTTCAAGGTAGCATACCTTTCCCACCAACCATGCCAAATTTGATAAGGAAAAATGAGGAATCTAGAGGTATTGCACCTCCCTCACCATCATCGAATGGCACACTCACTAGGGGTATATAGGGCAGCATGCCCTTCCCAAAAGGCTCCAAGGGTTCCTAAAAACCTCCCCAAGGGTTTCTTATAATCGCTCGGTCATCCTAAAAGGCTCCAAGCTCATTTGTGAGTAGTTTGGTCAATCAAAAGGCACCAAGAGTTTATAAAAAATTGCTTGGTCAACCCAAAAGCTCCAAGGATTCTTAAAAGATCACTTGGTCATCCCAAAAAGTCCCAAAGGTGCTCATAAACCCTTTGGTCAAACCCCCCAAAAGGCTCTGAGGGTTTGCTTAAAACTGCTCAGTCATCCTAAAAAGCTCCAAGGATTTTTCTAAAAAATTGCTTGGTCAATCTAAAGGCTCCAGAGGCATGTACTCACCGTTTGGTCAGATATGAGGCTCAAAACTCATAAAAATTATAAAATCAATAAAATCCAAAAAAAATTGGTAAAGCATAAAAATCCAAAAATATTTGCATTTGCATTTGAATTTTGCATTGTCATTTTTTTGCATTTACTCATGCATCCACTGCATTATTACATTGCATATAGGCATTCATCATCCATTGCATTCCATAGTAGGAGGGATTATGTTTGTCAATATTACAAATGACACCACGTTTGTGTCTAAATCATGCATCTCTGCATTTATCATGATCCATCATTCATGTGAGTAATTGTGTTTTTCAACACAACCTATAATGTTGCTATGGAGATATACTAGGGTTTTTCGGTCATTCAACCATACCTAGTGGTCTTATCAAGAGTTGGTAGAAAGCTTGCTTTGCTTTTGTAGCTAAGGTTCAGTTAGTATAGCCCTTAGCATATCAGAAGCCTATCACTAATCAACAAATTAAACAATCCTAACAAGGACTAGGGGAAGATGAAAGTCGTGAAGCAAGACCGGGTATCCTGAAGTGAAAAGAGTTATTCTTGCTTATCCCTCTATGCGGATGATATGGGAAATGTTGGCAGTTGGCAAAAGGACAAGTTAGTTCCCTATTCATAATCCCTTGCTTACGATAAAATGAGCAATATCCCAGAGTGATATCCCATATCAATCCTCAAGATTGATACCCTAGATCGATATCATAGATCGACTTCCCAAGATTGATATCCCATATTGATATCATAAGATCGATATCCTCAATCGATATACCAGAAATAGTTTTCCCAAGTAAATCCCCCAAAGGAAAGTTTTTGAAGAAGATTATCAAATATAAATGCCGAAAAGTGAAGATCGAATGAAGATCAGAAAATAGGCTCAAATCAAGTTCAAAGTGAAGATCAAATGAAGATCATAAATCAAAGTTCGAGTGGAGATCAAATGAAGATCCAAAATCCAGTTCGAAGAGAGATCAAATGAAGATCCAGAGATAGTTCAGAATGAAGATGGAATCGACTCCCTTGCTTCACTACATATGAGCAAGTATCCCAAAAATTGAAGGATAGAAAGGAATGAGCCTGAATCCCTAGAATTGTCGGCACTACTGTACCTTACGCATGATGATATGTCTGATACACTTGCATCTCGCTTGTGGGCAGACCAATGTTTGAATGTGGAGGAGCTAGCTTCAGGTGTCCTGCATTGCCTAGTGGCTTAGTCCAACTAAAATCTAAACTTGGGATTGGATAAGACATTTGTGGTACCCCTATCTTAGCAATGGGCTGAAAGAATCCTGCCTAACATCGGGGAACGCTCGTGTCTTATCTTAAAATAATCAAGTGCACACACAGGGATAATGAACAGTTAGGGCCTATCCTAGCAAAAGCCTTTTATCTCAGAAGTCTAGTGTGGTTAGTATGCAACTTTTGATAAGTCTATTAGGGTGTTTGAGTCTCATGGAAAACCTCAAAAATCTCTCTCATAGCAACAAAATATCAAATATCGCAAACCATATAAAATCATCAAATTGCAAAGTATCGAGTCCATGATACATCATCATATAAAGCACAATCAAGATATAGGATAGATACCGGATGGATATTAGAAATAATATTTAGATGACCACTGACTATATCATGCATATTTTTCAAATTTGCAAAGGAAAATAGAATGACACATTATATCATTCGCATCATACAACTGCATTCATTGCATTTCATATATGGGTGATTAATTGATTAAATTCTTATCTTAAGGATTTTCAATTACATTCATGATTTTTATACATTCTGTGGTGTCATCCATTAGATTGATAAACATATTTGCATTCATTCCTTATGTTTTAAGTGATTAAAGCATACAAGTTCATTTACATTAGATCACCATCATGTAAATAATTCATTACATACTTAATGCATACAATAAAGCAATATCAAATATGCGTTAAGAGAAAACTCCCTCACATCGCACATCTAAGCATCTAGATCACTGCATATCATCATCATCATAAATTAAATAGCTATCTAGTGCATGTCATCCATACATCACATCATATAGCATCAAATTAACATAAGCATTGCATCCATGTGCATAACATAAACAAAAAATTAAAAATATATACAAGTACACATAATGAGTCATAAATGATCATATATATATATATATTTTTTGTATGTGTGTCTCAAGAGTACATCAAGAGTACAAAATACCCATAGGCTACAATCGTGTAGGTCCTAGACCTTACACCAAAAATGGTACATATGCAAAATATATGTAGCCTAAGGAGGGCCTAGCTGCTCTCCTACCCAAAGAGTCACCATCACCTCTATCATTCCCATGACTTCATGTGAGCTACCTCCATGTGTGCTAGAGGACCTATGTGTCCTCTCTATCCTATGCATCCACTAGCTAGAGCTCATCATGGACTGTCCTGAAGTCCTGGACCTGGTCCTCTAAGACCCAGTAGCATGTCTATCCTCAAGCACCTCTAAGCCCCACAATCTGATGAAGCCCTCTAACTGGGAGATGCGAGCTGCCCTCGCATCGCAAAGGTCATTTCCCTCCTCTACAAGGGAAGTGAGCCACCTAACCTCTACCATGGGATCACTACCTCCTAGAAGTGTAGTTGATGGTGTAGCAGGAGGTCCCATAATAGCATGGGAGGATGAAGGATCCCCCTCTATGCCCTGAGTAGCTCTCTCTCTACTATGGCCTCACCCCATTGTGCTAGTGCCACATCTCATGCACTAGTGAGCTCACCAACCTATGACTCTACTATTGTAGCTCGAGCTATGAAGAGCTATAATCTATGCCTGAGCCTCTGCTAGTTGTCCTATCCCTGTGAGCTAGCTTCACCTCTAGAAGGGTGATAGATGTATCCCACTACAACTACTGAGTCTGCAACCTCCCAACCTGACTCTGTAAGTCAGCAACCTGAGCGAGGAGCTTCCCTACATCATTATCAAGGAGGGACCTCACCCTCCTCGAACCCCTCCTCATCCTACATCAACATACCTAGGGAAGCCTCCTCTATGGTGGCCTCTATGCCCCATCCACCCTCAGTCCTTTGGCACACCCTATGCCCATTCAGAATCATGCCTCTACCTGGTCATCTACCCTACCTAGAGGCCCTAATCCTACCATCTATAGGTAGGGACCACCATGTGTCATATGCTGGGGTGGTCCTAGGTGTGTCATCCCTAGACTCCTAGAAGTCATCAACCTCATATCCTAGAGCTATAGGCTGAATCCATGGTAGATGTGTCTCTAGCACGAGATGCCTGTACACAAATGGAATCTCTGGAATATCCTACACCAAGCCAAACTATCCACAACACTAGAGAAGAACTGATACTCTCTAATCTCGACCTTATGACGAGTAGCCACCTATCCTAGTGAGCCTATCATAGCCACTCACCTACCTCGATCCAATCTAGGGCAATCCATATAGGGACGCCACTCAATGTCATCTGATCCAAGCGATGCAAATTATGTAATGTAAGTCTAGTATCTCAGCATGGGTCCTACTCCTAAACCCCTCCTCTCTCATGGCCATCACGGTAGCACTGATGAGCATCATCAATGGTCATGATCTGGAGAGGTAGGTCCACAGGATGCTCGATCTAGATGTGCTACCAACCCTAGATCTATAGCAATAGGCTACAGCTAATCCCTTGGTGGCTCTCGTAATCTGATATAACTCCCTATAGAGTTGGCATAATAGTGTGCTCCCCTAGCAATAGTAGGTGATCTAGTGGAACTCTGAATAACTCTCCTAACACTAGCCAGGAGGTTCTAAGGAATCCTCATGCCCGAGGAGTCTAGAAGCACAACCTGTACCAAAAGGATCATAAATATTCCTCATGGAGAAATCTGCTCACCCTAGTATCCAATGTGGAATCCTCCATGATCGATCTTCTCTTACGCCTCCTTGCTTTGATCATCGAAGATAGCATCAAAAATAGGCCTCCTTAGCCGAAGAGGAAGAGGTGATGGCCTCACCATCGATAGGGATCCTAAAGATCTGATAGACATCCTCTAAAGTCATAATCATTTCACCTATAGGTAGGTGAAAGGTGTTGGTCTACGCATTCCAACACTAGGCCAACATAGTCAAATAGGTCTGATCTACCCTAATAGTGGGTAGATCCAGTACATAGCCAAATCCAATGGCTCTAAACCATGCATGCTCACCATCAATGAGTTACCTATGGAGAGTCTTAAGTAGATCAGGCTCACGAGCCCTAGAGGTCAATCTCTAAAATAAAAAGTAGTATATAAGCTAAATTCTAGCTAAAAACAAGCAAAAACAACTAAAAATGACTTTAAAAATGTCAAAAACATCTAAAAACTGATAAAAAGATAAAAACATGTCGCAAGGCATTCATAAAAATCAAAAAAATTCACTAGGCAAGTCAAAAATGCATTAAATAACATTAATTGCCTAATTAACTTTAGAAAATGCAAAAATTTAATAAAAATTTTCTAAAGTTGGTGAACCACGGGTCAACCCTACGGTCCGCCTATGGTCAAAATATGATCGTTGTATGTTTGAATGTGAACCACAGCTGATAGCTATGGTCCCCAATCTGACAATTGGGAACCGTAGCTACCATTTGCGATCTAGGAAGAATACCCATTTCGGGTACCTTCCTAGCCTGTCTCACTAAAAAAATTAAAACCTAAACTTAACCTAATCTAGTGGGGTTCATTACCAACTATTTAGTGAGGTTCATTTACCACATTACTTAATGTGGTTGATTTTAATTGGTATTGAACTACGAGGACTCGGTTTCGAATTACCTTGCCCGCTCCACGGCCTCTGCTAGTCGATGGCTGATCAGGATCCACCATCGGGGTATCAAGTGTGGTATATGGTAGAGTTTTGGGCAGCGTTCCAGATCAGGGAATGTCTCCTATCTCTTAGAGCTCTCTCAATGTAGTTGCTTTCAAGAAAAATAATGACAAATTCAAATGGGAATGACTATTTAAAGGTTTTCCTAATTTTGATGGACCGCAGCTGACACCTGCGGTCCCAAAATTAGGGTTTTTTGACCGTAGGCCCTAGCCGTGGTTCCCAAAATTTGAAAAATTCAACCATAGACCGTACCCATGGTTTGCAGCTGGCATTAAATGCACTAAAAACCCATCGTGGGAAGGTCTAAAAAGGTAAATTAATGACTCCTAATGGATCAAATTTCAAAAAGAGCAATTAATGTTGTAAATTTGGTGATGTTCAAAGCACCAGGATCAATCAATAAATCAAAATTAACAACAAAAAAATCAAATAATTAAAAACACCAAATGCGCCTCGTATTCAGTAATTTACCCTATACACTTGGTGGTTGCAATGACTTGCGATCCATGCAATCCGGCAAGATGAGTAAATTACCATAAGGACATTTGGGGAAAAATTGTCATCGTTGATCTGATATGCTTCTTTTCAATCCCTAAGAAGGCCTTCATGGCTGGACTTCTCCATGGGAATGAGGTGTTTCATGTCATGTCTCCTATGACATATTTTTCAGCAAATCATCGATAACTTGATTCAACACAAATCTAATTGGAGTTGCCTCATTTTGATTCCCTAAGATGGCTATTGTAGCTCGACTGCTCCATGGGATAGGAATGTGCAATTACTATTAATAGTTGGAATCAGAAGTTGAACTAGGCCTAGCCAAGGCATTAATATGCTCAAATCTAAATTTTTTCAGATCATCCATGGTGGTCAAGCGACCTCATCACTTTAATCATTGTCATTACCCTCATCGACTCATCGCTTGAGGGGGTAGTCATAATATCAAATCATAATCAAAATCAATAGAAGATCCCGGAGATCGTAGATCCCTTGATCTTGTCAAAATTGTGTTCGTCCTTGCGAATCATTGTCAACAACTATCATAAGCTTACCCCTTTGCTTGGGGTAAATAGAAAATATGATAATTTGTTTGTATCTCTTCTCCTTTCGATTATATAGGCCAGAAATACCTACTTGAGCATCCAATGCTACCCGAATGCATGATGAGAAGGGCACAAGCTTTTCAAATGTAAGCCTTTCACCTAGTTGGAAGCAATGATTCTAGGATGCGCATCCTTTTGTTGGACAAGAGGCATCTAATGTTGATCTGACTAATGATCATCATAGAACCTTTGACATCATTTTAGGAGGTCTATTTTTGCTCAGCATTGTTCGATCTCACAATGCATCTCAAAAGGGGCATCTGTAGACACCTAAAACACATCATGTCGAGGGCGACTACTCATATGGACATGCTACAAGACCATATGGAGGATCTTGGATAGACTCCAAGATAGAGCAATGGTTCTAACCACTCAATTTGGGCTCCTTGGCCTAATCAGTCTGAACCATAGCCCAGACCTACGGTCTATAGGCTGAACCATGGCTAAGGCCTACGGTTTATAGTCTAGACCATAGCTGTAACCTACGGTCTTAACTGAAGTTCAGTTGGCCTTCATCCGAGCCAAATCGGTTTGAATGACCATTTGTTCTAGAAGAAGGTGGTTAGAGGATGGAAGCTTCCAATCCAACTATCCTAACCACCTCTTCTTGATCTTGGCTTCTCCATGAAGCCACCCCTAGCCCTAGGACATCCTATAAGTACCCCTTCAAATTAGGGCAAATAAAGAGAGTGCATTTTTGGAGATCAAAGCAGTGAAGCCCTATCAAATTGTGGACTCACTTGAGTGCATAGAGAGAGCCTTGTTGCCATCCCCATTGTCAATTTGTCAAGCATCATGATGAATTAGGCCATGGATGCCCTAAGGACCTAGGAGAGCCAAGAAATGCAAATTCGGGAAAACGGAGGCCCCTCACAATGAATCAACCACCAAACTTGTCAGAAGGACACCGAAGGCGACCCTTGAACATCAATTGGACAAGGAGGTCAAGCCCACTACCCTTGATTTTGAGGGTAAACTCACTTGAGTGCTAACCATGGCTTTCAGCCATGGTTTACAGTGCAGACCGTGCATCAGTGTTGCGGTTTGCAACAGAGGTATCACCACCTTACTATTTTCATTTATGCCCATCTAGTTAGATTAGATTAGTCATTTGCATGGTTAAATTGTAGTTTTAGAGACTTCTGACCGATAGATTAGTGTTTTTGCTAACTTGTTTTCATCATAGTAGTTTAGATGTTAATGGTTTCTTTTCATGTTATAATGCTTCATTTCAAGTAATTGATTCCATAGATTGATAGTTGTGCTCTTCATTTACATATTTCCATCAATCTTGATATTATTTGCATATGTTTAGCATAGTTTACGCATTTTCTTGATTTGATGTCATTATGCTATTTTCATGCTATTTGTCTTTAAAGGGCCTCATCATGAGAGGTTGCCTATGCTTTTGACATTCTTGTGTTGTTTCTTGATCATAGGAAATAGGTTTCTAAGGAGCTACAACCATTCATTTCCTTCCTCAACGCGAAGAAGAGGGTCTACTCCACCCTAGAGCAGTTCGTGTCACCTTAAGGGCTTGATAGTGCATTTCACCCCTGAGGGGGATTGAAATAATTGTAATTGCGTATCAAAATAGAGTATCCCTAAGAGGGACTTACTTGTAATCAGACACTCATTGATTTTAATGGAATAATAGAGGCATTTCTTGTAATTTCCATGTGTTTTATCCATTTATGTGTTTGAATATCAATTTTACTTTGTTTATGCAATTACAACATTTTGGGTGCACGCCTTTTTAGTTGTTCAGTAGGTGCAAGCCAAATTAATATGGCTTCAATTGTTTTGGGATCAACATCAATCCCTTCTGTAGATTTAATATGCCCTAAATATTGTACTTGTGAAACATAAAAGTCACACTTTTATAACTTTCCATAAAGTTAATTCTTCCTCAACACTTCTAATACCAATCTCAAATGTTGGTCATGTTCTTCTTTGGTGCAAGAATATATCAAGATATCATCTAGAAATATCAAAATAAAACGGTTCATATATTTTTTGAACATATTTCTCATTAGGTTCATAAAGGTCGTTGGTGCATTTTTCAACCCAAAAGGTAGAACCGTAAACTCGTAGTGTCCGTAACTTATGAAATTTGTTTTGTGAGTATCTTCCTCATGAATTCTTAACTTATGGTATACTAGTATTAGATCAAATTTTGAGAAAATGGTGGCATATTTCAATTGATAATAAAGATCGTTGATTCTTGGTAAGGGATACCTATTCTTGATGGTCACCTTATTTAACTTCATGTAATCAATACATAATATTAATGAACTATTGATATATCAATCATCAATGGTTATTTTATTAAATTTACAAGGTTTATGTAGGTATATTAATACCTGTTTTACAAGATTTGCAACATTTGACAATAGGATCAAAATATATTAACTAAATATAACTTTAGCATAACAAATATCTTAAGTTAAAATTAACATAGATTTCTAGAAAAGCCCATGTGAGCTAAAGTCAAGCTCACATATGTGCCTAGGATAATAAATAAACCCTAAGCCAACCCTTATCATTCCTCCCCACTTAAGAAGCATTGGACTCCAATGCTTTTACAAGAAAGTGGGAGAGAGCAAATGCAAGTGCCCAAAAAGACAATCCTCGAATGTGAATAAAAGAGAGAGACCCCACTTGATTGATTGATGAGCATCTTATATTTTGTCTAGGTTAATGATGTGGCCTTGTGTCCATTATCCTAAGTCAAATATATTGTCATTTATATATTCGTTAAGTAATACCATAAAATTGAGATCCTTTAGGTGGAAATCACATTGAGCATCATTTTTTATTGCATACAAAGTATAAAAATTAGTTTTTAGGAATTTTTAAAAACATGATTCATGTATGCATCATCATATTAGAGTACAAGCTCAAGATATGGTTAGATAAATTAGGCAAAAACCCTATGAAAATAATAATTCATCAATAAAAGGGTTGATTTTTGAATGAAGACCTACCAAAGTTTTCCTGTTAGGGCAATCTATGTTGTTATAAATATGAATGCTCAATTTATAGATAGGTAAATATGATTCATACGAAGCATTAATAGAGGCTTGGAGCCATTATTCTAAGTAAATTTTGCATCATCAATGTGTTGGGAAATATTTATCATTAATTTGATATACTATCAAATGAATCCTACTTCAAGGAATCAAATTATGTTATGAAGTGTTAAAAAAAATTTTAGTCCCTTTACAAAAATATTCTTCATATAGAAATTATTATATCTCAAAGTATGATAAAAAACTATAATTAAATTAAATACCCTATTGATAAAAGAGAATATTTATTAAAAATCATGCTAAGATCCAATACATTTGCAAGTATATAATAATTTTATATAAGATCCCCATAGGAAAAAATCCTATAGAAACCATTAAAGTAATGGGATAACAAGAGAACCTAACTAGAAACTAGAAATATTTTGATATAAAACTTTCTTGAATGTAATGTAATATGAATGAAGTATTTTGAAGCTATAGTCTAATATTGAAACTATAGCCTAACATCCCCTCACCCCTTATTACATTATTTGAGAGATCAAATGATGGAGTGATTACCCCTTGAATCTAGAGCTAAGCCGATGCTATCACTGTCATCTCTATGAGTTACCTTTGGATCAACACTATACTAAGTTTTATTTTATAGTATACATGAAATATCTCTTTTATCTGATGTCATTCCATGATGTTCATCCATTCATAATTCAGCGAATTTTTTGTGTAGTTTTCTTGAGGAGTGTTCCAATATTTCTATGATGTATATCTAAAATTATGACAATATGTACAAATGTTTCTTGGGAAAGATATATTGTGTTGTGAGATCAAGCTGTAGTTTATTTTTTGCTTACTCATTCTAACCAGTATGCTTGTCATCAAACTAACCAATATGTTTTTTTATCAGTGATACAACTATTATCTACACTAGTGCTATATTTTTGAACAACCTCTAAGTCATTAGTGTTACAACTGAAGTCCTTTGTTTCAACCTTCAAGTCATTAGTGTCACAACTAAAGTCCCTCATGTCAACATTGCTTGTTTTACAAGCAATTTATTTCTTTACAACAAGATCACTTGTATCATGGATGATATTTCTCATCAACTCATGTGTATTAAAACCAATTTTACTTTTTTGATAAGATCACTTGTATCACACATGACACTTTACACCAAGGGTTTGTTCTTTATCTTTGCAATAATTTTTCCTTGGATTGTATTTTTATTTATGTATATCAACTGTAAGAAGTGACACATATATGATTTTGACTAAATTAGCAATAAGTAAAATAACTTTGTCCTTGTTGTCAATTGCATTGTCAAGATGAAGACATAATAGTCTTAAGTCTAGTGAAGGTATCAACATTAGCCTCTTGGAAGATTGATTGAAAATATTTTGGACCATAAACTATTTTGGTAATAATTTGTATCATAGTTTTAAGAACTATATATTCATCATCCTCTCGTGTATCAAGATCTTCAATTTGTTTTAGTATTTTTTTATTTAAACTATTTTGATTCTTTATTTTCTTTCTTGCCATTTTGGCCATTAGAGCTCTATCCAATTTTTGTGACTTTGATATGATATATGTACTTCTCAAAGTAGGGGTGGAGGTTGGTGAGCAGTAAATGATGTTTTGTAAATTAGTTATTTCCTTTCCATTTAATTATAAATTCGAGATTTCATAAACTTGTGAGTGCCATGACACAGTTAATGCTTGTAGTGTGGGGAATGAGTCCCTTTGTGCCTATCGGTTTGGTGGAGGGATTTTTTTGTGTTTTTTAAATCATCCAAAATTGATAAAAATAAGTGCCAAAAAATAAATAAATAAATTATAATTTTAAATAACTGAAAATAAGCACATAACTAAAATTAAGATGCTAGAAATAAACACACGACTGGAAAATAAACTGCTAGAAATAAACACACAATTGGAAATAAAGGTGCAAGAAATAAACACACAACTGAAATAAATAAAGAAGGAAATAAATGCAAAAAATAATAAAGCAAAAATAAAATAAATGGGGGAGGATTACTACCTGGAGTGGGCCCAAGCTCCCGTAGATGCTTTGCTCGGTTGACTACGTGAAAATCACACTCTTATTCCACATAAATAAGAACACTTGAAAATATTTATTGATAATTTATGCAGTACAAAAATAATAAATATTTTTTGATTCATGGATTGTTCTTCTCAAGAATGGACTGCATTTTTATATAGAACTTATCCAATATCATTACAAAAATAGATTGTTCTTTTTTAATCACGTAATGTGATTTGCTACGGTCTGTTCATGCACAGTTGTTATTTTCTTCTATTAAAAGCATGGTCATTTAATTTTAATCATGCATAGCTTTATTAAAGGAGTGGTAATTTAAATCATGCATATATAAGAATGATTCTTCCTTATTTTCCTCAATAACTTCCTTAAAAATTGCATGATCAATCGGTCAATTAGTAAACATTGAATTGGTCAACTAGTTAACATGTTGAATATAGCTCCTATAATCCTACCAGGAGATAGGTGCTTCCAACCACCGAGATATAGGTTCTTGGATATAGGTTCCCACCTACTACTGGGCATTGTGATACATGAACTAGGATACAAGTGCCTACCTACCATTGGAATACAGGAACCAAGATACAAGTGCCTGCTTGTTGCTAGGATACAAACATTAGGATACAAGCATCAGGATACAAGCTCCTGCCTACCACTGGAATACAAGAACTGGGATACAGGCACCTACTTGTTTTTGGGATACAAGCATCAAGATACAAGCACCTACCTATCACTGGAATACAAGCACTAGGATACAAGTGTATGCTTCTTGCTGGGATACAAGCATCAAAATACAGGTGCCTGCCTATCACTGGGATACAAGAACCTACATGTCACTAGGATACAAGTACCTACTTATCATCGAGATATAGGTGCTTACCTCTACTGGGATATAGGTGCCTGCCTCTACTATTTATAGTGGTTCTCTTCAATATGTCTTCGTGCATTGCCAGGTCTAAAAGGGGTTTTGACTCAAAATGATCAAATTAGTAGAAAACTCGCATCTACGCACATTTTCCACTAAAAACACCAATCAAGCATAATACTTCATTTTTTGCTAAATATATGAAATAATTATACAAAAACACATTTATAATGTTAAATATGGAATACAATACCCCTTTAAAACATGCAAAAAAGGAGCATTTTTGGTGCTCATCATTCCTCCATGCTGAACCTTTGACATGTCCTCATGTCACATTCCCACAGTTTATTTTGTTATGGGTGGTTCTACTTCTGGTCTGTGTTGTTCAATATATTCAACAACCAAGTATTCAACTACTGGCTAACCAACTAACTAGGCAACCATGGAATGTTTCACTTCTAGCTGACTAGTTGACTGGGTAGCAACAAAATATTTTGCTGACTCACCGACAGATTGAGCATCTATGATATTTTTAGTTATCAATTGACCAATTTATTAGGCAACCACAAAATGGTCAACCTTTGGTTGACCAACTTACTAGGCAACAATAGAATGTTCTATTGACTTACCAACAGGCTTGGCAACTATGAATTACTCAGTTATCGGTTGGCCATCTAACTGGTCACTAACAAAGTGTTTTGTTGATGCACCAACTAACTGGGCACCAGTAGAGTGTTCTATTGATGCACCAACTGATTGGGCAATAAAAAAATATTTCCTTTTAGAGAGATCAATAAAAATAGGCTACTTTTTCATGATAGGGCTCCCTTGTTCCTAAGAAATTTCTACCATAGGTGCCTTTGACTACTCCCTTGTGCTGTAAAACTAGGTGTTTGATGCTTCTCTCCAGTTGTTGTTCTATTGCCATTAGTTGCTACACAGTATGATTGGATTTTATGTTTCTCGATTGCAATATTTTTCTAATATTCTTCAAATTCTACCTGTATAATGTAATACTTCTCCTAATTAGAGGTTTGGGCACTGTCCCTCTTTTATTTTATTTTTTACCCATAGGCTACTTGAGTGTTGTTGTTTGGGAATACTTTGTGGTAGATGTAGAGCAAGAGTAACTCTTCCTTATTATTTCTGCTTCAGCTTGTTGTCACAGGAAATATTCTCAATTTTCCAAGGTTCCAACCATGTTGTGTTGGAAAGCTAAAATTCTGGTAGAGTTGTTGACTATGAGTTTCCTAAAAATGTTTCCTCTTCTTTTGAGTCTTCAAAATATCATGACAGAGTCTGGTCAACATTTTCTATTTGTGACCACATAGAATCTGTGTGTCTGGTCAACATTTATTTTACTTGGGCCTTGGTTGTTGGGTATAAGTAGATGATTTGAACCCTTTTGACTTGCTTCCTAGTCCATCATGTGGCTTTGGAAAATTGCTGATTTTCCTTGTACTTAATCAATCATTGCCTGATCTGCACAATTGTATCCCCCATGGATGTTGCAAACTCATGGGCCACAACAATGTATTGGACCTAACTATCAAACTACAATATTCTAACTAGCTCATAGACTCAATTTTTTTCTTGTACTACACCCATTATTGTCGTGAAATCAACAGGTTCATTTATTTTCTGGGTATAGTTCTGGATTGTCCTCCCATGGTTTTTGTGCTCATTTATTTGTGCTGCTATATATATATTCTCTCTTTTTTTCTTTCATCATTTTTTTAATATATATAGCGACTACACCTCTGGCTAATAACATATTATTACTACACCTTAATAATTTTTTTAGATGTGTGTCTGGGTGCAATAATATTGTTGCAATTCTTCCCATGTCTGATTCATGTCATGTGGCTAACTACTGATGTGAGGTGCATGAATGGATAGCAACAACATGGGGTTGTTTTGGCACTTAACATAGAGATGTCTTTTGTAATAACTATGCACATAAATAACAAAAAACTCAGTACATACCTGGGTGATTTTTCACATATTGCAATGCATATGACGTTATATGGTACTACACAAATGGTCGATGCATGATTTTGAGGTACCATCAAATCGATGACCTGCACTCTTTCTTTTGTGGTGTGATCCTTCGAAGGTGAATTGGCTCTAATTTTTATTTTTTATTTTATTTCTTGGATATTGCATAATTATGAGTTTTGAGGTATCATGCTGAAAATAAAAAGATTATTTAACTATCATAGGACAACACACGTCCCCCTTGGAAGTTTATGTACTCTCTTATTCGTGTCTCAGGAGTATGTATATTTTACTGATGGGAATAAGAGAACTTTGATGGCAAAAATCAGGGAGCAAACTGATTCTGACATCGAAAGAGAAAATAGGCATACCTCGTCTAATGAAAAGTAAGTGCTACTAAACATAGGCACTTTTGCTACTTCAGAATATAGGCACCCTTGCTGCTTTGAAATATAGGTGCCCATTCTACGTTGGAATATAGGCACCCTTGCTACGTTGGAAAATCAACACTTATGCAATGGTTTAGATATAGGTGCCTTCTTTTAGGTGGAAATTAGACACCTTGTAGTGGCTCAAATATAGGTGCCTCCCTAGATGCCGCTGCATTAACCCGAATACAAGTGCTTTCTTCCTTATGGGAAGTAAACTCTTGTACACGAGTCTGGATATAAGTTCTGCCCTCCTGGTGGGAAGTTGGTGCTTTCTCCACTCTACTACCCTCCTAGAAAGTGAGAAATATGTAGGTCAACGTGACTTTGTGTTTGATAGGCCCAGTTTGACCCAGCTACCTATAGATTGCATCTAAGTCCATGTGTCTTGCAAAAGTAAACACATAAAAAGTAAAAAGAAAACAAGGATCATGGCTTCATGCCTTATAGGCCTAGTTGCCTAGATGCCTACAAATCACATCTGATTCCACGTATTCCTGCAAAATAAAAATACAAATAAAATAAAATCTATTCTAACGTTGTTAAGCAAAACAAGTTCCATGCCTTTCCTTATGTCTCTCTTTTTTTCCTTATTTATTTATTTATTTTATTTTTGATTTTTTTTTCTCTTTTTTTATTTCTTCCATGACGAATACATGAGCATTCGTCAAACGATTGGTATGGTTTTGAAAATATGGGGTCTCCTCCATGCCTATGTTTGATTTTTCAATTTGAATCTTAGAGACCTGGTCTATGTGGGTCGATAACAGTATTGTGCTTTGTTGTGTGTTGTTATTAACTCCCATTACAAATCCCTCACTTAGCAAAATATCCATATCCAATTATTTATTTGGCCTTTGTTTTCTTTTTTGAGGAAAGTAGGATGGAGCAACACTTTCCTGATAGGCCCTATTACCTTGGATGCCTACAATATGCAATGAGCTTCATGCTATCCTACAAAACATAATAAAATAAAAAAGAAAAACCTAAACTAATGGTGTTAAAAAACTTTATTATTATTTATCTATTACTATTATTTTTGTTTTTTTTTTTGTTTTTATGTTGAATGTTATAATAGTGTTCATCATACTTTTTGTGGTAATATTGAAGGTGGCCTCTCCCCCATACCTATAACTGAGCTAGGTTCTAAAATTTATGGCTTGTGATAAGATCTTAGTCTATGTCAAAAATTTGAAATGACTATCTTCACTTGTCCCATCCCCTTCTTCATCCAATGTTATGTAATGTTGTAGCATGGGAAGAGCATCTTCCTCAATATCCTCGAAATCAGGTTCTTCCAACGTATTAAAAAATTGTGTAGAAAAGTAGATGACTTATTTTTTTATAATTTTTTTTTTAAATGTCAACTAATACAGTCATCAACCATCGTTAGCTAGGGGCATCCCAGGATGAGTGAGTAACCACTCAATTGTAACTTTGATTGTAAAACAAATAATTCAACTGGGTACTCACGTGCGTTGATGGTTACTATTTCATATTGCAACATGCCTTTTGGAATAACTGTTGACCTATCTTCCAGTTGTTATATATTATTATTTGGACTTATATTTGTTAGCTACAACCTATCCATGATTTCTTTGGGCATGAATTTAATGGCAGCACCTAAATCTGCTAGAGTGTTGGGTAATGTTAAATCTACAATTTTTACCATCTATCCCAATCTCGTGAGGCATAACTCCCTAATGGATTCTGCATAAATAGACACATCCTTGATAGTTTAAGAAATGGTAATAGTAAAAATTTTCAACTATTTTATAATATCAAATCTGGGTTGTGTCATTTTTCTAATTTCTTGTAGCATTTTAGGATATGGTGGAAGTCCTTCATTGTTTGATTTTTTAATAACACAATTTTTTTCTACTTCTACACTAATATGGTACATTAGGTTCATTCCCATAACTACTTGACAAGCTAGTGAATTTAAACTGTTGTCATTAGGATTTAGCTTTGGTTGTTCCAACAACTATTTTGGTCTTATAGTAGGTGGAGCCTATAAAAAAGGATATTATGGTGCTTGTATCTATGGAGGTAGGGCCCATGTGTAAGAATTTCTCAATTATGTTTTGGTTTGCTGGTATGACCCCCTTGGTGTTGGCGTATACTGGGAAGGATTTTGGAAAAGATTCACCCATGGTGGCTGACCACAACAACCCATTTTGGGTGGTTGGTTTTATTCTTGATTTATGAAATTTGGGTCACTATATAGGGATGCTACTCCTAAAATTTAATCCAATATGGGGGGTTGTTTCCAATTCTATTTATTATCCATGAAGTAGGTTTCTACTTCTTCAAGATATTATTTTATGATTGCTATTTTTGGACACAACCTGGTCTTATGATCTAGGTAATAGATTCCATAGACTCTCACTTTGCTTTCTAGACATTCATTTTTTTCATGTTTTTTTCTACACCTCAGGCAGAAAGAGGTAAACATCGCTTCTATTTCTTGCTTTTGGAATGTGTCTGATTGTAAAGCAAGAGATGATAAAATATCATTCTTCATACCTTTGAGCAATGTTCCTATTTCTTCCTTGATTATGGAGGCTATTATTCCTCGTGTTGGTAGTTTTCTATTTTTCTTAGAATAATTTTGAAATAGCTATTGAATTTCTCCCATTGATGTCATTAGCCTAGTCACAATTATAATTTGATCCACTAGCTATTGTATTTTTTATTTTAGGGGATGTTTTCAACTCTATGATAGATATTTCTAGAGTATCTTGAGCTTGTGGCTTTGAGGTGTTTTCTATTCTCTTAATAAATTGTTCATTGGGTCTTCTAGGCATTTGGTGGACTCATGCTTCTCAGATAGGGGATAAATGGGTAAAATAATATAAACTTATTTTCAAACTGACTAATATGTGGATCTTAAAACTACAATTTTGACACTCCCTGACAACAGTGAGTAGAAAATGGTGTTTCATAAAATACTTATTTCCTTTCCATTTAATTATCAATCTGGGATTTCATAAACTTGTGAGTACCATGCATAGTATATGCTTGTAGTGTGGGGAATGGGTCCCTTTGTGCCTATCAGTTTTGTGGGGGAATTTGTTTGTGTATTTTCACTTCATCCAAAATCAATAAAACTAAGCATCGAAAAAAAATAAATAAACTATAATTTTAAGATAACTGAAAATAAGCACACGAATAAAATTAAGATGTTGGAAATAAACATGACTGGAAAATAAACTGCTGGAAATAAACACACAACTGGAAATAAAGGTGCAAGAAATAAACACACAACTGAAATAAATAAAGCAAGAAATAAATGCAGAAAATAATAAAGTAGAAATAAAATAAATAGGGGAGGATTACTACCTGGAGTGAACCCAGGCTTCCATAGATGGTCTGCCTGGTTGACTACATAAAATCACACTCTTAGTCCACGTAAATAAAAACACTCAAAAATCTTTATCGATAATTTATAAAGTATAAAAATAATAAAACTTTGTTGATTCATTGATTGTTCTTCTCAGGAATGACCTGCATTTTTATATAGAATGCAACCAATCTTATTATAAAAATAGCTTGTTCTATTTTAATCATGCAATATAATTTGCTACGACCAGTTTGTGCATAGTTGTTATTTTATTCTATTAAAAGCATGGCCATTTAATTTTAATCATGCATAGCTTTATTAAAGGAGTGGTCATTTATGTTAGAGTAAATCACTATATAAAATATATTTATATAGAAAAGCAATTATAGTGTTTCAAACTTTAACGACAGAATTAAAGAAAAATTAGACAAACACACACAGAAGAAGAGACAACGATTTTAACGTGGTTCACCCAATGTGGGTTACATCCACCGAGAATTTTCAGTCCTTCCTTTTCTCAATCCAAGCAATAGAGGGTTACAACCTACAACCAACATCTCCTGTAATTTCCTCTCTATATTTCCAAGGAATCAACACAAGTAATTTTCATTGTCATAGTATTCTTTGTTTTTCCTCACAACTATATATAAGAAAAAAAAAAAACAAACCGCTTTTCTTAATACATTCCAAGATTAACATTGAG
This sequence comes from Wollemia nobilis, assembly GCA_028583015.1. Classification (NCBI taxonomy): domain Eukaryota; kingdom Viridiplantae; phylum Streptophyta; class Pinopsida; order Araucariales; family Araucariaceae; genus Wollemia; species Wollemia nobilis. Next base: position 3,526,489 of record JAQPPZ010003204.1, read on the forward strand.
TTCCCAACATCTAATTTTGGGATAAAAACAAAAAACTTTCCCTGGTTGTCCCGTTGTAAATCCGGAAACTTTCTCCGGTAGACTAACAGCACCGGAAATCGGGAAACTTTCCCCGCCCGTCCCGCAAGAAATCCAAAACTTTCTCTCGTTTAGCCTCCTCATAATTAGGCTCCATTCCTAACAATCTCCCACTTGGAGACTAATTCCATTGCACCATACCGCAACCAAGGACCGAAAATTCTCATCATGGCCTCTTATTCCTTAAGGTTAATCGAAGTTGAGCAAAAGCTCAACTTTTCTCTTGACACCACTTTTGTAAGCATGTCACCAGGATTTTGTGATGTGTGAACCTTCCCTAATTTCAAAGATCCATCTTCCACTACCGATCTAATGAAATGATACCCGAGTTTGATGTGTTTAGTTTTTGAATGGAATGCCGAATTCTTCACAAGGTGTATAGCACTCGGCTATCACTCCACAACCTATTATCCTCTTGCTTCTTCCCCGGTTCTTCCATTAGTCTTTGCAACCAAACCATCTCTTTGCTTGCTTCTGTAGCAGCAACATATTCAGCTTCAATGGTTGAAAGGGCAACTACGTGTTGGAGTTTAGAAATCCAACTAACCGCTCCTCCTCCTATAGTAAAGATGTAGCCGGGAGTGCTCCTTCCACCATCAAGATCACCTGTCATATCAGAATCTACAAAACCTTTCAAGCATATATTAGAGCCTCCAAAATTCAAAGAATAATTTGAAGTTCCTCTCAAGTACCCGAGTATCCATTTTACCGCTTGCCAATGTCCTTTTCCCGGATTACTCATAAATCTACTCACTACTCCCACTGCATGGGCAATGTCCGGTCTTGTACAAACCATTGCATACATCAAGCTTCCAACCGCCGATGCATAGGGAACCTTAGCCATATGCTCTTGTTCCTTTTGTGTCTTGGGACACAAATCTTTGGTGAGTTTGAAATGCTTTGCCAATGGAGTAGCAACAGACTTTGCATTGTTCATGTTGAATCTCTTAAGCACTTTTTCAATGTATTTTGCTTGTGATAATTTCAGAGTGTGACTCTCCTTGTCTCTTGTTATCCTCATACCAAGGATTTGTTTGGCTTCTCCCAAATCCTTCATGGCAAAGGATTTAGCCAACTTCTTCTTGAGCATGTTTATATCTTGCATATTTGTTCCTGCAACTAACATGTCATCCACATACAATAGCAAAATAACATAGTTACCATTTCCAGTTTGCTTAAAATATACACAGTGATCACTTTGACATCTTTCAAACCTTTGATTAGCCATGAACTTATCAAATTTTAAATACCACTGTCTAGGAGCTTGTTTTAACCCATACAAGCTCTTTTTCGGTTTACATACCCAATCCTCTTTACCTTTCACCCGAAAGCCTTCTCGGTTTGTGCATATAAATTTCCTCCTCCAAATCACCATGAAGAAATGTTGTCTTCACATCCAATTGCTCCGAAAACAAATTTTCTATAGCTACAAGACTCAAAATAGCTCTAATAGAGGTCATTTTTACAACCGGAGAAAAAATCTCATCAAAATCAATACCTTTTTTCGAGCAAATCCCTTGACCACTAGTCTTGCTTTGTATCTCTTATGCCCTTCATTCTCCTCTTTAATCCCGTACACCCATTTATTGGTCAAAGCTCTTTTACCTTTGGGTAGCTCAACCAAATCCCAAGTTTGGTTGTGGAATAAAGAGTCCATTTCTTCATTCATTGCAAGCTCCCACTTATTCCCGGTATCCATCTCGTAATGCTTCCCGAAAACATTCTGGCTCACCAAAGATCAGGATACAAAACATAATCGGAGAAACGTTGAGGAATTTTACTTATCCCGGTAGATCGTCTAACAACACTTTCTGGAGATTGAGGTGCTTGTTGTTGCCGCAGACATTTTGATCTTCTACCACTTTTGGAGTTACCTTTTCTATGTGTCCATCAAGGTCTATGTATTCAGCAATTTCCTCTTTTCGTTTCTTTCCCTGCAACCGATCTTTATACAAGTTTTTTTCATTAAATATGACATCCCTACTTCTAATGACTTTTCGGTTATCACAATCCCATAATCTGTAACCCAAGCCATCAATACCGTAACCAATAAAATAGCACTTTTGGGCCTTAGCATCTAACTTATTTCTGTTCTCTTTGTCTATATGCATAAAAGCCTCACATCCAAATACCTTAAGGAAAGAATAATTTATTGGTTTACCCGTCCAAAGCTCTTCCGGAATTCCTCCATCCAAGGCACTAGACGGTCCTCTATTAATCGATATACTCAAGATCAACAACATGAGCCCATAAAAATAATGGTAAGCCTCGCATGTATCCTCATGCTTCTAGCCCGTTCCATTATTGTTCTATTCATTCTTTTCGCAACCCCATTTTCTTGAGGTGTCCTTGGAACTACCTTTATTCTTCTAATTCCATTTTTAGAACAAAACACATCAAATTCTCTACCGCAATATTCTCCACCATTATTCGACTTTAGACACTTTAACCTTTTTCCAGCTTCATTTTCAACTAATGCTTTCCAATTCTTAAAGGTATTAAAAACATCACTTTTATTCTTAATGCAATATATCCATGTTTTCCTTGTTGCATCATCAATAAAAAGTACATAGTAAGAGGAACCTCCAAGAGAAGTTACCCGTGCCGGGCCCCAAACATCCGAGTGCACAAGCTCCAATTTCTCTTTCTTCCTTTCCTTGCCATCCTTGAGAAATCTAACTCTCTTTGCTTTACCATAAACACAATCCTCACATAATTCCAAATCAATCTCTTTTAACTTAGGCAATAACTTTCTTGAATGTAAAATTTCCATACCTTTTCCACTCATATGGCCAAGTCTTTGGTGCCACAAAGATGCACTCTCACCCGTAGAAACTAAATTCATGGAGCAAGGAGAAAAATCAGTAAGTAAATAAAGAGTACCCACCAATTTACCTCTAGCTACTATCAATGAACCTTTAGTAACTTTCCAAGCATTTTCTCCGAATGCAACCGTGTATCCTTCACCATCAAGCTTACTTGCCGATATAAGATTTCTCTTTAAATCTGGTATGTGTCTCACCTCTTTAAGAGCCCATTGACATCCATTTGGGGATTTAATCAAAATCTTTCCAATACCCACGATTTTACATGGTTGGTCATTTCCCAATAGAACCTGTCCATAATCTCCATAAACATAATCTATGAAGTATTCCTTATGTGAGGTAGCATGGAATGAAGCACCACTATCAATTACCCAATAATCACTATTTCTATCAAGAGATAAGATTAAAGCATCTTGTAGAATTTGTCCAAGAATATTGGCTTCAAGTGTTACCATTATTATCATTACCTTCATTTCCATCACCCTTTCTTTGCCAACAATCCTTCTTGAGATGACCCTTTTGCCAGATGCCAACACCGTAGCTTTCCTTTTCCACGTGATTTGGATCTCGCCTTTGGATTTGCCACGATGTGAACTCTTGCCTCTTTCTCTTCCTCTTCCTCTATTCTCAATAGTTAAGGCGGTGCTAGATGATTCTCCCGTGGTTTTTCTTCTCATGTCCTCACTGAGTATCACACCAACCACATCATCAAATTCTAATTTATTTGAACTCGAGCGTAGTTACTTACCGCCATTACCAAATTGTTCCAACTTTTCGGAAGAGAGCATAAGATTAATAAGGCCCTAAGCTCATCATCAAAATCCAATCCTACCGAATGCAATTGATTAGTGACAATATTAAATTCATTTAAATGATCATGCACAGATCCTCCTTCACTCATTTTCATGTTAAATAACCTTTTCATTAAGAATACCTTATTTGATGCTGATGGTTTCTCATACATCTTGGCCAACTTATCCATGACTCCCTTGGTAGTCTTTTCATCGAGATGTTGAAGGCTACGGTGGCTCCCAAGCACACCTCACAGCACCCAATGCCTTTCTATCAAGGAGACTCCACTCCTCATCGACATAGATGAAGGTCTCTCTCGTTTCCCCCTCAAGAGGTAAGTAAAGATCCTTCTCGGTACAAGTAATCCTCCATCCGCATCTTCCAAAATTGAAAGTTCTGGCCATTGAATTTTTGAACTCTAAACCTCCCTTCTTCCGCCATTGCTCCCACTTGATCCAAAAATTCTCCTTCTGTCAAGTGCACCCAACAAAACAACCGCTCTGATACCACTTGTTAGAGTAAATCACTATATAAAATATATTTATATAGAAAAGCAATTATAGTGTTTCAAACTTTAACAGCAGAATTAAAGAAAAATAAGACAAACACACACATAATAAGAGACAACGATTTTAACGTGGTTCACCCAATGTGGGTTACATCCACCGAGAATTTTCAGTCCTTCCTTTCTCAATCCAAGCAATAGAGGGTTACAACCTACAACAAACATCTACTGTAATTTCCTCTCTATATTTCCAAGGAATCAACACAATAATTTTCTTTGTCATAGTCTTCTCTGTTTTTCCTCACAACTATATATAAGAAAAAATAGAAAAACAAACCGCTTTTCTTAATACATTCCAAGATTAACATTGAGTTCCCAACATCTAATTTTGGGATAAAAACAAAAAAACTTTCCCTGGCTGTCCTGTTGTAAATCCGGAAACTTTCTCTCGTAGACTAACAGACTGTAAATCTGGAAACTTTCCCTGCCCGTCCTGCAGTAAATCTAGAAACTTTCTCTGTTTAGCCTCCTCATAATTAGGCTCCATTCCTAACAATTTAAATTGTGCATAGATAAGAATGATTCTCCCTTATTTTAGTCAATAAATTCCTTAAAAATTGCACTATCAAATGGTCAATTAGTTGACGTTGAATTGGTGAATTGATTAACATGTTGAATACATCTCTTATATTGATGGCAAGCCGAGATTCACACAACAAAGTTCACAGTAATTTTTCAATTAAATTGCTTAATACAGTTTTTTTTTTTTTTACAGTCCTCTTTCCAGGCATACAGCTCTCCCCCTTAATCCCGAACTCACCATCCCTTCCATTACAATTTTTTGGGTTTTTATCGAGGCCCCGATCCTCTAGGCAATTAATGCCCCGCCTAAAAAAAATTCAATTCGAATTTTCCCCCTCCCTGGGTTTTTCAAAATTTCAGTCTTAAATGGCAATCTGCCCGATCTACCATGGCACTAGCATTGATGGCCTCCCTGCACCGGCCGCATTGTTCTGACCGTCCTCTGCACTGTTGTCTCCTCCATTAAGCCATCACCTGTAATGGTTGTGTTGCCAGAAATAATAATAAAAGAATGCGTGGCCGACACTTCACCTCCTTCATATTTGTTTTCATGCACGTAGTCGACCGCCTGTAAATCTGGCCATGCCTTCTCCTTGTCGCAATAAATTTGGTACACGTACCCTTTACAATCGTTATGATACACGTGGCTGTCCACGTGTCAAATTCGGCCTTGCATGGCCGTCCGTGTGTTCACCTTGGTCTGCTTTCTTCTTGGCCGCGATATCGCGACATGTCGCGATATCGTGACCCAACTACTGCCTTGCCTCTGTCCAAATAAACCGTCGCGATATCGCGACGTCGCGATATCGAAGACCCAGCCACCTCCGTGCCTTGCCCTTTTAAAATCGTCGTGATATCGTGACGTCGCGATATCACGACGAAAAGCCCTTCTATCAATGCTGCAAACAATCGTCGTGATATCGCGACGTCGTGATATCGTGACGAGACTTCTCTACATCCCAGCTGCAAACTATTGTCGCGATATCGCGACGTCGCGATATCACGACAAAACTGGCCCCCGCCCACGCTGAAGCCTTTGAGGTCACGATTTCGTGACATGTCGCGAAATTGCGACATGTCGCGATTTTGCGACCCCAACCCAACTTTTGTCCAAGCTTTACAAACTTCCCCTTATGCTTTGCAAAACCTTCCCCCCCCGGGAAAGAACTAAAATAATTCAAAATACAAGTACTTAAAGAAAATTTTGAAGGATGCAAGATTGCCCATACTGTCACCGGATGCTCCTGCATCAGACACCCGGGGTAGATTAAAAGTGACCCTCACTTCTGTTTTGTTGGGGGAAGACCCAGGCGGTCAACCTCCATTTTCGACAACCAAGTCGCATCTTCAACAGGCCTGCCCTTCCACTTTACCAAGTATTCAGAATACTGTCTATTTCTGGTGCTTCTGCCCTCACGAGTGTCTAATATTTCCTCAATCTCGTTGGTGGTTGGAGTAGATGCTGGAATTTGCCACAATTCTGCACTTGGTACCTCTGTACTTTCCCCTTCATGATATTCCACTAAATCTAAAATATTAAAAATAGGTGAAATGTCAAGCCAATTTGGTAATTCTACTTCATATGCATTTCCTGACTCCCGTTTCTCCAGTATTCTGCATGGCCCAAATTTCTTCATCTTCAATTTGTTATAAGTCTTGGCAGGAAATCTCTCCTTCCCGAGATGCACCATGACCTCATCTCCTACCTTGAACTCCTTGAACCGCCGCTTCTGGTCTGCCCTTGTCTTATATTGAGTATTCATTTTTATAATTTGTTTCCTTACTTCTTCATGCAGACTTTTCATATGTTCCGCAAATTCTTCTGCCTCGGCACTGCACTTTTCTCTCTTGTCCAACTTTCTCAGTTCAGACACATTTCTTGGGCTGTTCCCATATATTATCTGGAATGGAGATTTATTGGTGCTCTTATTGACTAAACTGTTATACGCAAACTCCGCCTGTGGTAAAACTAAATCCCATCCCTTGGGTTGATCTACTATCAAGCATCTCAAAAAATTACCTAGGCTTCTATTCACCACCTTTGTCTGTCCGTCAGTCTATGGGTGGTATGCAGAACTGAATTTCAGATCTGTCTTCAACTTCTTCCACAAAGTTCTCCAGAAATACCCAACAAACTTTGTATCTCTGTTAGAAACTATGCTTCTTGGTAGACCGTGAAGTCGTACCACTTCCTTGAAGAATAACCCCGCAATGTGAACTGCATCACTTGTCTTCTGGAAGGGAATAAAATGTGCCATTTTGGAGAATCGGTCAACCACCACAAATACAGAGTCATTTCCCCTCTGTGTTCTCGGTAATCCAAGAATAAAATCCATGCTTATGTCCTCCCATGGCCTCTCATGCATGGTAATGGCTGGTACAATCCTGTGTTTTGCCTTACACCTTTTGCCATCTGGCATATTCTACAACCTTGCACAAACTTCCGCACATCTTGCTGAAGTTGTGGCCAATAGTAATTTTCCTCCACCAGGGCAATGGTCTTATCCCGACCAAAATGCCCAGCCAGTCCTCCGCTGTGCTTTTCTTTGATTAAGTTTTCCCGCATGGAACTTCTGGGAATGCATAATTTACTTCCTTTGAACAACATTCCATCTTGGATTAAGAAATCCAACCATTTTGTCCTGTCCACAGTAACAGGTATCGAGCAAGCCGTCCAGGCTTCTGCAAAATCCGGATCTTCAAGGTACAAACCCTTCAGTTCTTCAAATCCCACTACTTCCACTGTCAGTTTAATCAGTAAAGTCCGCCTTCTGCTCAAGGCATCTGCAACTCTGTTCGATTTCCCACTTCGTGCTTCAAAGACAAAGGTATAACTTTGGAGGAACTCCACCCATTTCATGTGCCTTTGATTTAGGTTTTTTTGACTGTTAATGTACTATAAAGCCCAATGGTCAGTAAATAGAACAAACTCCTTTGGCAATAAATAGTGTCTCCACTTTTTCAGAGCTTGACCTATAGCATAAAATTCCTGGTCATAAACTCGAATACTTTTTCCGAGCATCATTTAGCTTCTCACCGAAATAAGCAACAGTGTCCGCCTCCTTGACTCAGCACAACCCCTATTGCACCGCCACCGGCATCACAATCCACCCGAAATACCTTGTCAAAGTCTCTGGGAGTGCTAAAACAGGCTGTTCTCGTGACCTTTCTCTTTAATGCATCAAAGCTCCTTTCAGCCCCTAATGTCCACTTGAACTCTTTTTTATCCCCCCTCATTGTTTCTGTGAGAGGTGCACAAATGCTGCTGAAGTTCTTTATGAACTTCCTGTAAAAGCTGGCTAGACCATGAAATGATCTTACTTCTATTGTGCTTCTTGGGGTAGGCCATTCGATGATGGCTCTCACCTTCTCTGGGTCCATTTTTAGGCCTTCTGTTGAGATTACAAACCCTAGGTATACTAACTCTTTCTTGACAAAATTACACTTTTTCAGATTTATTAATAACTGCTCTTCCCGCAGCTTTTCAAAAACCCTCCTGATATGCATCAGGTGTTCCTCCAGTGTTCTGCTGAATATCAATATATCATCTAAATAAACAATGACAAACTTTCCTAGAAACTCTTTTAGTACTTCATTCATCAGCCGCATGAAGGTACTAGGTGCATTGGACAGCCCAAATGGCATGACCAACCACTCATACAAGCCTTCTCTTGTCTTGAAGGCTGTCTTCCACTCATCTCCCTCTCGGATACGGATCTGATGATAACCACTTTTTAGGTCAATCTTCGAGAAGTACTCAGCTCCACTTAAACAGTCCATGATATCATCCATCCTTGGCAATGGGAATCTGTATTTGATAGTGATTTTGTTGATGGCCCGTGAATCTGTACACATTCTCCATTCTCCATCCTTCTTTGGTGCCAGCATTGCAGGTACTGCGCATGGACTCAAACTTTCCCGAATCAATCCCTTCTCCAACAATTCCTGGACCTGCCTGTTTAACTCCTCAGTCTCTACAGGCGTCATTCTGTGTGCAGCTTTATTTGGCAAACTCGATCCTGGCACCAAATCTATATGGTGGCTGATTTTCCTTACTGGGGGTAAACCCTCAGGCACATTATCAGACACAATATCTGGAAATTCCTCTAGCAGATCTAGGACTTCTGCTGGGGTATCCTGGCATTCCTTCTCCCTAACTCTAGGGATTATTGCATAACATAAATGTTCATGCTTCAACCCGTCCAGGAACTTTCTCCCTTCAACTAAACAGATTCTGGAGTTGTTACATACCTTTTCACCCGCTTCCTTTAAGGGCTTTAATTTGTGGCGTACACCATTCTTTGTCAATGAGTAGGTGTTGGCACGACCATCATGCACTGCACTCCGATCAAACTGCCAGGGCCTCCCCAACAACATATGGCAAGCATCCATAGGCAGGATGTCGCACAGGACCTCATCACAATAATTTCCAATATTAAATTTAACGGAGCACTGCTCATTGACCAAAGCTCTATGGTCCTTCTGTAACCATGCGACCCGGTATGGATGCGGGTGCTTCTTCCTCTCCAACTGTAGCTTTGTAACCATTTCTTTTGAAACCAGGTTATCCGTGCTACCATTATCAATAATAATATTGCAAACTTTGCCCGCACACTTACATCTCGTGCGGAATAAACTTCTTCTCTGATCTCTGTCCTTCTCCTCATTCAATAGGACTCTTCTTACAATCATTGCTTCCCCTCTCTCCGCTTCTTCGGAATGTTCAGACTCAACATCTTCCTCTCGCCACAAGCAGCCCTGGCTGGACCCTCAGGCCTCTTGTTCGTCCTTTCTCGATGTTGTGGACACTCAAATGCCCGATGTCCTTCTTCACCATAGTGGAAACATGTCCCACGAAATACTCCTCTTCCAAATCCTCGTCCAGATCCACCCCGTCCTCTTGGGTAGCTGTTCTGATCTCAGGGCTGATAAACATCCTCTTCCCTTTGATCCTGGTTACTACTGGCTTCACCAGTATTCTTTGGGTCTTTATACTTTTCTCCACTGGTTCTCCCACCAGTTTCTTCCACCATGGCCCCTTCCTCTTTGCTTGCCTTCAAACCGCCTATTCAGCTTTTTCTTCCACCTTTAAGGCAAACCGGTAAGCATCCTCAATGGTGCTTACCCGAACTAGGCTCAGATCTTCCTGGATGCCGAGCCTCAACCCATTGATATAACGGGCTACCTTTTCTTTGTTTGCCTCTAAATGCCCAGTTCTAATAGAAATCTTGTAAAACTCCTCGGTGTACTCTTGGACAGTTTTGTTCGTCTGTCTCAAACTCTGCATTTTTCTTAACAGATCCAACTCGTAGTCTGCCGAAATAAACTGTCTTTTCAGTTTTTCCACCATTCTATCCCATCTTGTTATTCTCTCCTTCCCTCTTCTGTTCCTCTCCAACTGTATTCCCCTCCACCAAATGCTGGCATGACCCTTTAACTTGGTCTTAGCAAATCTGACCCGATTAGGGTCTTCAACCTCCTCATATTCGAAATACTCTTCTAAATCATTTATCCAGTCAATCACCTCTTCTGGATTTAGGTTTCCCGAGTATGTAGAAACCTCCATTTTAGGTTGCTTTCCAATCTGAGAGATGGCCTTGTACAACCTGGCTTGTGCAGGATCCACAACCTCTTCTTCTTCCTCAGACTGGTCTTCTTCTTCAACTTCGTCTTCACTTTCCTCATCCCTTCCGGGCTCGTGCCTTCTGCGTAACTCTTCTTGTAGGGCTTGAACTTGTCTCTGCAAGGCTCGAAAGTCTTCGGCCGGCACCACATTTCCTACTCCGCCACGGTTTCTTCGTGGAGGCATTATATTTTTTTTTTTTTAAATCCTTCCACAGATCCTGGTGTAACTGCCTCTCTCCGATGATCTGTTACACGCTCAGGAGCTCCCGCTCTGATACCACTTGATGGCAAGCCGAGATTCACACAACAAAGTTCACATAAATTTTCAATTAAATTGCTTAATACAGTTTTTACAGTCTTTCCAGGCATACAACTCTCCCCCTTAATCCCGAACTCACCATCCCTTCCATTACAATTTTTTGGGTTTTTATCGAGGCCCCGATCCTCTAGGCAATTAATGCCCCGCCTAAAAAATTTCAATTCGAATTTTCCCCCTCCCTGGGTTTTTCGAAATTTCAATCTTAAATGGCAATCTGCCCGATCTACCATGGCACTAGCATTGATGGCCTCCCTGCACCGGCCGCATTGTTCTGACCGTCCTCTGCACTGTTGTCTCCTCCATAAGCCATCACCTGTAATGGCTGTGTTGCCAGAAGAAATAATAATAATAAAAAAATGCATGGCCGACACCTCCCTTCTCAACCTACGCAATCCCCATCTTTGTTCTCGTAGACGTAGTCGACCGCGTGTAAATCTGGCCATGCCTTCTCCTTGTCGAAATAAATTTGGTACACGTACCCTTCACAACTATCACGATACACGTGGCAGCCACGTGTCAGTTTTGGCCTTGCATGGCCGTCCGCGTGTTCACCTTAGTCTGCTTTCTTCTTGGCCATGATATCGCGACATGTCACGATATCGCGACATGTCGTGATATCACGACCCAACTACTGCCTTGCCTCTGTCCAAATAAACCGTCACGATATCGCGACGTCGTGATATCATGACCCGTGCCTTGCCCTTTTAAAATCGTCTTGATATCGCGATGGAAAAGCCCTTCTGTCAATGCTGCAAACAATCGTCGCGATATCGCGACGGAGACTTCTCTACGTCCCAACTGTAAACTATTGTCGCGATATCATGACGTTGCGATATTGCGACGTCGCGATATCACGACAAAACTAGCCCCTGCCCACGCTGAAGCCTTTGAGGTCACGATTTCGCGACCCCAACCCAACTTTTGTCCAAGCTTTACAAACTTCCCCTTCTGCTTTGCAAAACTTCCCCCCTCGAGAAAGAACTAAAATAATTCAAAATACAAGTACTTAAAGAAAATTTTGAAGGATGCAAGATTGCCCATACTGTCACCGGATGCTCCTGCATCATATATTCCTACCAGGAGATAGGTGTTTCCAACCATTGGGATACAGGCATTGGGATATAGTTATATGACTACCACTAGAATACATGCATCGGGATAAAGGTGTCGAGATACAATCACCTGCTTACCATTGGAACAGGCACCAGGATACATGTGCCTACCTGTTGCTAAAATATAAGCTCCAAGATATATGTGCCTTCCTACCACTGGAATACAGGCACTAGAATACAAGCACCTTCTTGTTACTAGGATATAAGCACCAGGATACAGGTGCCTACCTATCGTTGGGATACAGGCACCCGCCTATTTTTGGGCCTACCTATCACCAGGATATAGGTGCTTGCCTCTACCAAGATATAGGTGCCTACCTCCCCCATTCACCATAGTTCGCTTCAAGATGTCTTCATGCATTACTAGGTCTGAATGGGATGTTGACTCAAAAATGCCAAATTAGTAGCAAAAACTTGCATCTACACACATTTTCCACTAAAAACACCATTCAAGCATAATACTTCATTTTCTATTAAATATATGTAATAATTATACAAAACACATTTCTAATGTTAAATATGCCATACAATACCCCTATAAACATGCATAAAAATGAGCATTTTTGGTGCTCATCAGAGGTGTAATGACATCTAAAGTAAATAGTCCATTCTTATAGGATGTAAAACAATATAATTTTCCTTTTCTTGTAATAAAGCATATTTTATATCCATTGACAGCTTAAAAATAAATAGAAACTCCTTTATCCATATTTTGAGCAACAAAAAGTAAGTTATTTGTATGTCTTGGAACATATAGCACATTTACAATAGTAAATTCTATTAAGGGTAGTTTGAGGAAAAATAATTCCTATCCCTTTTATTTGATAACTTGTGTTATCTACCATTGTTACTAGTCACCGATGTATTTATTGAAAAGTATAAAACCAATGTATGTTTCTCATCATATGATTATTAGCTCCAATATCTATATATCAATTATGATCCCTTGAATTTTTCCTTTTTGTGTATCATTAATACCTTATATGCTATTGTTGATTCATCATAATGATTTGATACAAGTTCTTCCTATACTACTTCCTATGCCATGTGTCCTTATTGTCAAGGAGAATTTGACCTATACCCCTAATTTATTTTGAGTATTTTATTTGAATTTCTAGATTGATAATTTTCTTGTGCCCTTGTTTGAGGAGAACTTCGTGACTGATTCCACTTATTCAAAAACTTATATCTACAAAATCTAGTATCATTATCCTTCTTTTTCATATATGTGACAATATCTTCTTCTCCATATAGATTGGTTTTGTGAAGAAGATGAACATGGATTAGTGGAAACTCTAGTATTTATTTGATATATTTTTCTAGATATTAGAGTATTGTTTGAATAATCATTTCATAATTGTATTTCTAGTTCATGTTGTTGTAAAATATTGATTAATTCTTCAAAAAATACTCTATGGTTAAAAACTTGCAAAAAAAATTACTAAAACATTGTATGAATCAAGTAGAGCATATAGTACAATTGATACTAATGGGTTATCATCCATTTTTCTTCCAAGGTGTTTAGATTTGCCTTTAACTTTGCAATCTTTTGAAGAAATTGTTCTAAAGTTTCATTTCTTTGCATTTGTATGGTATATAATTGAGCCTATAAATGATGTATTGTTGCTTGATTTATACCTTCAAAAATAGTGCATAGGGTATCCCAAGCCTCTTTTGATGTATTTGCTTCACTAATATGAGATTGAATTTCATTTGTTATACCTAATAAGATGATTAGTTTTGCCTTGTTATATTTCTCATCAAAGTATATTTGTACAAGTAGTTCTTGAGTATGCATTTCATCCCTTGATACCATATCCCATAGTATTTATACTAAACGGATAGTCCTAATTTTTTTTTTCCATGGGATGAAGTTTGGACCATTTAATTGTTGTGACTTTGATAGTAATAGTTTAGGAGTTGTCATGTTTTTAAAAGTTTCTTTTTTAACTCTTTATTTATTCTTTGAATAACCTTTAAACCGATATTCCCGTATAACTCCTTTTAAAAAATGAAACGTGACATTCCTTTTTTAAAAACAATCTCAACTCTTTAAAGAAATTTTAACTAAAAGTTCCTTATAACTCCTAGAAATTTAGTATGACTATAGTGAAATCTTCATTATAGTGGGAAACATTCTTGTCCCAAAATAAAGACAAGCAAATATTACCACTTAAGCTAACTAAATGAGTGGCCTTTAAGATCCATATATGTATCAAGCAACTCATTTGAAGAAGATAGTAGCAAAATATGGTCTACACCAAAGACCAATGTTATTCTCAAAACTCCCCTCACCTCGAGGTAAAGTCTCTCATCTGAATCAAGCTAGCAAGGGATTTCAAACTTTTTGGTGATGACTAGGCCCCGTTCCAAACTAAAAGGAACCCTCAAGCCCTCCCAATGGTGAGTAAAAGGGTTCCTCTGATAGTGATACCTCCAAGATCTCAGTTCATTTGGATCCCCCTATCTAAATAGGAAGACTCCAAATTCAAGCCACCTTCCTATGATAATTGGGTTGTAGAACTCTATATACCTAGGGATAGTTTCTTAACAACACAAGCAATATACCCTTTAAGGAAAAGCTAAAGGTATTAGGGGGAAAGAATAAGTGAGATTGGAAGAATCAAGTAAGGACTCATTAAGGCCCATAAAAATTGCTGGTCCTCATCGAGATTACCTAGAGTCTTAGAGGTAAGAGGATTGAGAAGAGCATGAAACAACCACCAAGGAACAAAAACATGTCCATAAAACAAGGTCTAGTGGAATTCTACATGGAAGAATATTTAGAAGATAAACCATTAAGAGAAGCAAGGCAACATCAATAGTGACAAATAGATTTAGGGCTAATTAGAAGCACTAGATAAATGTCCACCAAAGTAACTAGATCATGGAAAGGGATGTCTATTCCAAAAATTCTATCAAAATATAGATAGCTAATACAAGAAAATAGGGACTAACCAAAATTGAGTCAAAAGCCAAGGGAACATTGGGTCATAGCCACTGGAATAGACCCTGTCTACTCAAATTGATAGTCAAGATTGAATATTTATGAAGGAATGTGGGCACATTAACAACCCCTCTAAAAAGAGGACCATACCATCCATGGAGGAATTTATGGTGATCTAATCCCAAGTAGCTCTGAACTCCCCAAAATTTTAATGTAGGGTAATATTCTTGATCCTGTAACTAGAGTTAACATTAGCACTCCCACCCATATTGATTTTGGAGGAATTATGAAGTTTGAAATTTTCTTATAAATATTATAAATAGTAGTCTCTATAGGAAAAAAAGAAGTTTTGGATTTTTTATTGTGTCAAGCATCTTATTTGTGGTATCTTCTCTCTCTATTTTTCCACTTTATTTCTCAGTCTAGACTCGAGCCTTGGACCAACTGCATGTATAGGATATCAATCCACTTTTGTTTCTACATATGTTACATGATTGTATGGTCATATTTGTGTTCAATTCATTATATTTCTTGGTTCATGTGTTTATTCATACCACTAATTTATAAGATGAAAATTGTATTCTCTTTTGCATATCGTCACCTTCAAATAAGCTAGGTAGATTTCCCTTGTTTAATATACATTTTACATTATTTCATGATTTCTTTCCTTTTTAATTTTCCCTAAAGTATTTAACTAGAGTAGGTTAACGTAGCACTAGGAATACAAGCATCAAAGATCACATCCAAAGCAAGGAGCTAGCATTGGATAAAAAACCCTAGAGGTCATTTGGTGGGGCCATGTCCCATGCTTTCCTAGACTTCCTAGGACTGAAAACCCCCTTCATGAGGTGTAATGTAATTAATGCACTTAGTTGGGGATACAAAGGGTCAAACCACAACCATAGGGGGTCACAATGCCCAAGTGGAATAGGAGTTACATTTGCCCCCCCAAAAACTCAAATTGACATGCTTGATGGGATATGAACTAGAATATAATTATCCCTTAATTTAGAATTCAGGTCATGGTTCTCATGAAGACCACAATCATTATATTTTTCAAAACCCTCAAGAATATCACCCGGTGACTATACTACTAAAGAAGAACCAAAAAAATAGTTACCATCCCCAGACCAAGGTTGTAGTAGGAACCTCCGCATGGCTAGTAGAACCTCCCATATGGTGACTATACTAGATGAAGAAGAGGAATCCCAAACAAGATGCTTAAAGGTAGGTTCATAGTTACATGAGCACAAGACTTGCTACCAAATCAACAATAAGAAAAAATCCCTAATTGCTCCTCCTTCTAAATCTTGATAACTAATGAAGACATCAATGATAAAGGATGGCCACCTTGGCAAATAAAAATCAAATAATTCTCACATATTGGAATAATGGAGGTCCTTTGTAGCTTCCAACAATACCAACTACATGGAACCAAGTCTTAACTTTTGTGGTGAAGTCCTTATCATATTTCATTAGAGAAGATGTGACCAATCCACTGGAGCATCTTTAGCACATGGTCAGTATGTATGCACTTTATAGCATTGGAGAATAATACATCATCCTTAGACTTCTAGTGTTCTCCCTCAAGGGAAAAGTTAGGGACTGGTACATTTCTCTCACTCCAAACTCTATCACTAATTAGGACCAGCTCATGAACTATCTTGTTGATTGATTTAGAGAGAAGACATACAAGTATCATTGTTAGAACAATTGGAGACCATCAAAAGGTCCCATATGAAAGCCATGAATGATTTCAATGTCAAATTCCAAATTTTTTGGTAGAGTATTCCAAAATAAATATTACTGTTACTAGGTATAGCTTTCATCTACTACCTTAAAAAAATCAATTCTGAAATAGTAATGATGGTAAAAATCTACGGTGGAAAATCATTACTAGTAGCCTATGGGATATCCACTCAAGTTGAAAGAGACCTCATATATATTGGGAGGTTAACCACTCCCTACACCCCTCTTCCTAGATATTTAGCCATTGTACCAACCTCCTTCTGTTATCCAACCAACCACATTCCAACCGACCCTAGTGTCCAATTATCCTCCTTCATCAACATCACCATATATTGCCACTATTGTCTCATTGGCGTTGTAATCCCCAAAAAATAGAAATGATGCAAAATTATATTAGGGACCTAAATAATGAAATAATATCCCTCAATTTCCAATAAAATTTCCAAAGGTTTAGCTACCAAAACTACCCTCATACCCCTTTTCACCAAAATAATCAGGGATATTGGCCTCCATTGAATGGATATCAAAGATACACTCCTATTAGTATATAATTTGGTCATTTTCAAAGTTTTGAAAGGAAAATAGTACCCATACCAACCCCTATACAATTTGAACCCACTAATTTCGTAAGAGATATAATCCTAGGCGCAAAACAACTACATAGGAGATCCTTATGGTTGGCCATGCTACTACTCGAATCCCTATTACCCATACTATGGAATGCTCCAATAGGCCACATGTCTAATGCCTCCATCCATATGTCAAAATATTCTTGCTCAAATACCAAGACCAATTGTACAAAGCTTATCACCAAAGAATTCCTTGGTACCAAAATTGAGCATTGGAGCAAACCTTAGTAACATGGGATGAGGGAGAAGTCTATGCTATCCTTGGACAAACAAGCATTGAATTTGAAAATTGAGCTCAATACAAATTTGGTGTTCTTACAAGTGGAAGAGAAGGGTGGTAGACTCAAGAGGAATGAAGACTAGTATCAAATTCTAAAAGACGTGATAATTTTCAAGCACGACAAGTGAATCAATATCGAACCAGACCACCAACACTAAGGTAGCCAATACCACTATAACTAAATTTGGATCTAGTCCAAGCATCAAGCTTCAATGCACCAAGGGATGAAACCACTAGAGGCTTTCAATGTGGTTGAGCATTTTAAGATACCCGCTATGTTGATGTAAATATGGGATGTCCTCACCGTCCTAGAGTAGATGAAGTAACTAAGTAGGCCTTCGAGAAATAAAAGATCACTAGGCAAAAAAAAGATCAATCCATCCTATAAATATATGGGCCTAGAAAGCCCAAACTGCAATAACTTTATCTAATACTCATATGCAATGACAAGCTCATCCATAATTGTCTAGTGGACTCCATAACAAGAACTTTGATCATACCCAAAAGGGTGACCGATGCCTTGTAACTAATATATAAGCTAGTCAAACAAGGGGTAGTATATCTAGATAAAACCCCAATACCGATCCTTGGTATTCTGAAGGACTTATAAATTTCTTTGTATGCTTGTTCCAATGTGACCATTATTCAAAAATTGGCAGTGATATATTTTCCTACATCATTTAGCCTTTGCCTCTCTTGATATTTCACCTCAAATATCGATGGGTACCTCTCTTTGGATTGGTCCCATATGTTCTTAAGTACCTACTACAAGGACAAGATGAACGTTCATTCTAAGCCACTCCACATGCACCACATGGAAGTTGATATGGAAAATAGGAATAAAGTAAGATGGATTTTCCTAATTATTATGGAATAAAAACACTCAAAGATGAAATACACACCCAAATTTGAGATGATCAAATGGGCAAGTGGGTAGATATCATGTGGGGAATGAACTTATATAGAGAATACAAAAAAATTGGATCATAAGAGCATCTAATACAAAAATAGGAGCTCAACATACAAATGGTCACCAGACCCCTTGATATCCATATTTCTCCCAAAGTAGGAGTATGCATCCCCAAACATCCAAGCTACCAAAAAAAATAAAATATTGGATTATTGTGGTCCAAGAACTATAGGTTTTGATGAAGCAACTGCATGGGAGAAAATACCAACATATGCATACACATAAAGTCATGTACCACACTATGAATAAGTGGAATTTAAATAAGGAAAGACCAAGTACTATATTTATTGGATAATGTAAATAGGCAATACAATAATTGGTAAAAAGTTAGGACTTATAGGTAAAGTATTTTGAGAAAATCACCACGTGTGAATAAGAGGATACATGAGACAAGAGGATTGATGATTGAAAAAAGTAACATAATGCAATCATCTCTTGAGCTACATGTAGAGGCTATCAAAACCATGGATGGACATCCCCCCATGGCCAAAAAATGAAAACACAATACATAACTATGTGATTCCTATTTCAGTCACATAAGAAGGATTTAGGAGGTGAAGAACATGTGCTTATACTAAGAGGAGGGTGAACAGTATAAGATAAAACTTTTTGCTTTTCAAACCATATGATAACATAAGCAATATTAAAGCAGTAAACACTACACAAATTATCACATACATGAGAGACATGATTTAACATGGTTCTCCCAATGTAGGCTACGTCCACGAAGAGAATATTTCACTAAAATTTTCTCAACAGATCTCTTGGTAATCCTTCCCTACTACAATTTTTATGGACCATTGTCCAAAGGAGACACCAATTCCCTAATCAAGTTTGTGGATCTCTATCCACAGGAGAATTCCTTCTCCTCTGCTCTGGTTGGTGATCTTCTAGAAGACGACTGCCTCCCATACACTGGCTTGTGGATATCTTTCCATAGAAGACCTCTATCCTCACTACCCTGGATAATTAAATATCTATCCACTAGAGACTACTATCCTTTGCTCTGTCACCTCAAAAGCCTACTCTTACTATTCTCTATCTCTGTCTCAGATTTGTACTAAACACTATCCTTTGCAAAATCTACTCAATCTCTGTCCCAACTCTGCACTAAACACTGTCCTTTGATCTAGCACAAACCTGCTCAATATTTGTCTTAAATATGCACTAAACACTATCCTTCAATATAGCACAAACCTGATCAATATCTATCTTAAATCTATACTAAACACTATCCTTCGGTATAACACAAATTTTCTCAATATTTGTATCTACTCTACTCAACAAGTTATCTCTAGAACTTTTCCAGTTTGCTCAACAAGTCTTCACTAAGACTTACCTCAAATCTTATTGTAAGATTTCTCAAAAGCTCACACAAATATATCCTTAAGCTTTCACAAAATCTTACTCAACTTTGTCCTTAAGTCCCCTCTAGGACTTACTCAAACCTGCCCACTAGCTTTCACAAAAGCTTTATTCAAATCAATTGCAAAACTTGCATACACAACTCAACTCAATCCTTTTAGAAAACCTCTTCAATCACACAAACAAGTTTCACTCAGAATCTTGTTTAATCATAGAAGCATATAGAGAATTGTTAGAGACTCAATATGTTTCATACTCACAAACCACTCAATCACTCTCAAACTTTTCTTCAACCCAATTCAAAAATAAAGAACAATTTGTTTCACAGAACTTGAACTATCACTCCAATGCATTCAATCAATAATGCTCATCCAATATTACTCAACCAACCACTCAATGAAACACAACTTGCTTGCAAAACCTAAAAAATGTTTCAAAATGCTTTCAACAACTCACACTTATGGAACTCAAACCTTGACTCAAGATGATTCCAAATTCACATAACAATGATACTCATGATATTTCACAAACCCTAATCAAGCATATGAAAGCTTACTCAAATATTTCCAACAATTTTTATCAAATAAACCTTTTCTCTCCAACTTAGCATTTCACAATATTCAACCCAACACTATTTCACTCACAAGGAATATGTACCCATATCTTTTTATTGATGGAGAAATAACCTCAAAACCCGTCTCAATCACAATCAACCTTTTTGTCAATCTCAATGGTTAGATAGCGACAATCTTCACTCAAATATTTCCCTCAATATTAATTCACCATTACAAAAATTAACAAGACTCAAATACACCTTATTATCTCCAAACTTATCAAACAAATATTTCAATCACTCGGTTTCACTATAATCCCTTTCAAAAATTTAATGCATGAAATAATCCAGAATCCTACTTATGTCTCCCTACTCAAAAATCACATTTCTAAAATAATTGAATTTATAAACAAGATAATGCAATTTAATTTTAACCTTCAATAATACTATTTTTTTTTGAAAAAATTGAAAAAACTTGTATTAAAACAAAGATCAGTTACATAAGGAAGAAGACCCTTCCCATCGATTACAAGGTGCGAAAACGCGACACAAACCACCTTTGACCACAAAAAGTCAACAAGTCATGAAATCAAGACAGATCATGATATCGCGACAACAAACCAACCAAGACCGCGACGGAGCGACATGTCGCGAAATCGCAACATGTCACAATTTCGCGATAGCTAGCCAACCTGGGCCGCAACGAGGCAACAAGTCGTGATATCGCGACAACAATCCTACCCTAGCCACGACAAAGCATCATGTCAGGATATCGCGACATGTCGCGATATCGCAACAAGAATCCTTCCTCGACCGCGACAGAGCAACATGTCGTGAAATCGCGACGACTTTCCTCCATTGGCCGTGATGGCGCAACATGTCACAATATCATGACAACTTTCCTCCCAAGGCCGCGACAGCGCAACATGTCACGAAATCATGACAACTTTCCTCCAAAACCCGCGACGGCGCAACATGTCACGAAATCGTGATAGCTTCCCTACAGTAGCCGTGACGGTGCAACATTTCGCGATATCACAACATATTTCCTCCAAAGGCCGCGATGGCAAAACATGTTGCGATATCGTGACAACTTTCCTCCAAAGGTCGTGATGGCGCAACATGTCGCGATATCGTGACAGTTTCCAACCAAAGGCCGCAACGACACAACAAGTCACGATATCGCGATAGCTTCCCTCCAAAGGTCGTGACAACACAACATGTCACGATATCGTGACAGTTTCCCTCCAAAGTCTATGACGGCGCACCATGTCACGATATTGTGATAGCTTCCCTCCAAAGTCAGTGATGGCACACCATGTCACGATATCGCAATAGTTTCCCTCCAAAGTTCGCGATGGCACAACATGTCGTGATATCGCGACAGCTTCCCTCCAAAGGCCGCGACTGCGCAACATGTCATGATATCATGACAGCTTCCCTCCAAAGGCTGCAACGGCACAATAGGTCGTGATATCGCGACAAAAACCACACTTAGCATTTTATTTGCTCATTGTCTCAAGGATATTTCAAGACCCTGCCTAATCACTTCATCCTCCAAAGGCATGTCACTGTGCAGCTGCAGCCCTACCTCTTTCTCAGCACCCATCTTCGCAAGGAAATCGGCCGCTTTATTTAGATCTCTGCTCACATAAACAAGGATTACATCATCTAATTCCTTCCATAGTTTCTTGATTTGAGAGACCAGACTCCACAACCTCCAAGCTTTCGAAGCAAAGTTCCTCATGCAGTCAAGAGCGCCAACCATAATTTGAGAATCAGATTCGATAATTATCCTCCTGTGACCCTGATGAACTGCCCATATGGAAGCAGATTTGATAGCAATGGCTTATGCTTCATTGTTTATGGCTCTTCCCAAGCATTGCAGTTCCCAATAGAGCACTGAACCAGCATGATCCTGGCAAACAACACCAATTTTGGCACTGCCCAGATTGCCTTTTGTAGCTCCATCAGTATTGATTTTGATCCAACCTTCTGGGGGTGGTTTCCAGTTAGCTCTGTCCTGTCTCTCTTGCTCTTCATCTCCCTCTTCCAGTGGCCCAGGACCAACCTAATTTTCCTCTTCAGCATAGATGGCAATAGTTTCTGTGACTTTGCTCCAGATAACCTACCAAATTCCATCCAGCGAGGAGAAAGTTTCTCTAAAAATACGGGCGTTTCTCTCCAACCACACTTGCCACCAGATGAAAAGTGATTTAAATCTACTCCTCTTCCATTTTTCCCAAATATTTGTCCGATTTAGATCACCATTAGCCTGGAGTTTATAGTGAGAGAACCAACGCTTCCAAATCTGACACATGAAACGACACTCAAACATTAGGTGATCAGCTGTTTCCTTGTTCTTGTGGCATAATACACACTGAGATGGACCGATGATTCCTCTACTTCTGAGATTGTCAAAGGTGAGAATTCCATTGTGCATAAACTACTAGGCAAAGAAATTTACTTTCGGCCAGCCCTTGGAATGCCAAATATTTCTCCAATCTTGAACCGAAAATGAATGTGGGGGAGGCTCTGGGAGGATCTTGTCGTATTTGTCCTTCACTGTATATACACCAAGGTTCACATAGCCCCAAGCTAATTCATCCTCCTCGTCTCTCCCTGTGAGAAACCTTTCTGTCAAGATTTTAGTCAAGATGGGTGCCAGCTCCGGAGGGATTGTAATTGGCCACTCCTCCAACCTCTTAAACTTCTTAAACTTATACTCCCCCATTTGGCTAGTGTTGAAATAACTTTCAATTTGGACCCAACCCTTGGATTCTATGGCAGATTTAATTGGTTGTAATTCAGGGAACGTAGCAATGATGGGTGGGTACTGGTCCCATGAATCAGTCCAGAAACGTGCCTTCTCCCCTCTCCCCACTTTCCAAAACAATTGGTATTTAATAACCTGAGATCCAAGCTTGAGAGCCTGCCACACTAAGGATCCAGTACCATCCAGAGGGAAACGGCCCACCTCATTGGGGTGAACATGACCCAAATATTTACTGGTTAGGATTCTACAAAATAAGGAGGTTGGCTGGGAAATCCACCTCCAGTACAGTTTTCCGGCCAAAGCTTTGTTATTTAGCTTAGAGCTTCTCAGTCCCAGCCCTCCTTTTTCCTTGTGCTGGGTAACTTTATCCCAACCAACCAAGGCCCATTTCCTCTCCCCTTTTGCTCCTTCCCATAAAAATCTTCTAGCCATTTTGTCCAGCTCTTTCCATATAGTATGTGGGGCAGCCAGGATAGAGAATTTATAAATTGGCATGGCCTGGAATAATCGATCGTAAGAAAGTTAATCTACCCCCATAGCTTAACCATTTATGAGACCAATGATTCATTATATCTTTGATACTATCCAAAAGATCCTTCCAGATATCTATTTATAATTTTTTGAAATGCAAAGGAACTCCCAAGTAAACTACTGGAAGAGAAGTCTTGGTGAATCCCAAAATCTCTATAACTCTATCCTGTAGCCTTTGGTCAATATTGAAAAAGACCACTTTGGATTTTTTATCATTGATGACCTGGTTTGAAGCCCTAAGGTAGACATTAAGAGTATCTCTGATTCCTCTAGCTTCCCTGAAGCTGGCCACTCCAACCAATCCTGTATCGTCCACAAATTGTAAGTGAGTCAAAATTTCATCCCCCACCTTGATACCTGTTAGCAGGCCTTGATTTCTTCTCCTCAAGAGAAGTCTACCTAATACTTCAGCCAAAATGAGGAAAAGATAGGGAGAGCAAGGGTCTCCTTGACGAAGACCACGTGTGGCTCCAAAATGTTGCGAGGGAAGACCCTTGATTAGAACAGAATAAGAGAGCATAGAAACACAACTCATGACCCAATATATCCAGTCCTGAGAAAAACCAAATGCTGCCAACATCTTTGACAAGAAACTCCACTCCACCCTATCATAAGCCTTGGACATATCTAGTTTAATGAACATTCCTTTATTACCAGATTTTTGCATTATATGGATTGCCTCCTGAGCAAGAACCACCCCATCCAAGATATTTCTACCCTCTACAAAACCCCCTTGCTCAAAAGAGATGATGTTATGAAGGAGAGGTTTTAGCCATTCAGCCATTATCTTTGTGATTATTTTATAAATCACGTTGCATAAGGCAATAGGTCTGAAATCAGAGATATGAACCCCTTCCTCCCCTTTTGGAATTAAAGTGATGAATGTATGATTTATTTCCTTAAGCATTCTTTTATTAGTTCTGGAATCCTCTGTGACAGCCAAAACATCCTATTCCAAAGTATCCCAAAAGACCTGAAAAAACTCAATAGGAAAGCCATCTGGACCTGGAGATTTGCCAGTGCTCATTCCAAATACCACATTCTTCAGTTCATCTCTATCAATGGGTCTAAGAAGGGTCTAATTTTCTTCTTTAGAGATAATAGAGGGTATGACATCATTAACTTCATTTTGAGCCTCAACATCTTGCTCCATGCTTTCCTTAAAAAGTTTAGAAAAATAATCCATTGAGTGGGAATGCATACCAGGAAGAGTATCAAAGGAGTGTCCATTCTCATATTGAAGGGCTTCCATGTTATTCATTTGTCTCCTAGCACAAGCTGATCGATGGAAAAATTTTGTATTTCTATCACCTTCTAATAACCAAGTGTTCCTTGCTCTCTGTTTCCAATAAGTCTCCTCTTGGTTATCAATGTCCTCAACCGCTTTGCACAAGGCATCATCCTCGATTTTGAGCTGCTCAATAATAGTTCCTTCCCTAAAGAGTTTTTGAACCTCTTCCCATCTGGCCACCAAGGGGGCTCTTTGGAGCTGAAAATATGACTTATTAGCTTGCCTCCACTATTTTAGTTGAACTTTGACAAAATGAAGTTGTTTGTGGAATCTAAACATTGCTGTCCCAAAAGGTAGACGACCTTCTTCCCACCACTGCAGAATTTTCTTTCGAAGATCCTTCTTTTGTAACCAAAATTTCTCAAATTTAAAAGGTTTGTGATGCTGCCCTGTCATAGTCCCTCCCACCAAAAAAATGGGAAAGTGATCTGAAATTGGGCCCTCCAAAATCTGGAATTTAATGTTCCACTTTACAAATGCCTCCTCTAGGACCAAAAAATGGTCTATATTTACCTTCCTGCTATGTGGCTCCCTCCTCTTGTTAGTCCAAGTAAAGTAGGTTCCAGGGCCTTTAATATCCACTAAATTAAAGGCCTGGACTTGGGCAATCAGAAGCCGATCCCCTGGATCCAAAATTGGGATTCCACATTCCTGATCTCGAGCAGATAATTTAGCATTAAAATCCCCTACAATAATACATTCTAAATCTTCCCTTGAGGACCTCATGTTATGTACAGCTTTCCATTGGAGCCTCTGGCCATCAAGGTTTTGGGCCCCATAAAAATTTGTGATTAAGACATGTTCAACTGTGACATTATTCCTAAAATAAGATGTGAGAACACCCCTCCAAGCTATATGTTCTATTGTAGTCCATTCTAGAGGGTTCCAAAGAGTAACAATCCCCCCTGAGGCACCTTGGGCAACCACATCCATATGACCAGCACCCCTCTAGATTCTATTAACTGTTTTACACATAAGATCTAAAGACATTTTTGTCTCCTGAATAAGCAAAAAGTCTATTTTACATTTTCCTAAGAGTCTTTGAATAGTAGATTGATGGGTTCTACTGTTTAAACCCCTAACATTCCAAGATTGAATAATCATTGAAAACCTTGAGAGCAGTAAGAATCAATTGTCCTCATCGATCCTCCAGTGATCAACTTGTCTCCTTGAACTTCTAGCAGGTCCTTATTTGATTTTCTGCCCGCTCCTTGAGAGTTGCTATTTTTGGATCTCTTTTCCACCTGAGTTATCCCTAGGGCTGGCCTTTCTCTATTCTTCTCTGGAATTCCCATGCTGACATCCTTACTTACTGGCTGCGCTTGGGAGTGCACTATCAGTGCCCCTGCATTCTCTGGCTGCAATAACTCAGTGGACTCAATCACCTATTCTAAGACAGGGGGAGATGAAGGAGAGGCATGAGTGTGGATGTTATTGTCCTCAATATTCCCATCCACTCCTTCCATGACTTGATCCTCTTGATCCACTAGTGTCTTAAAAATTTCATATCTATTTGCTGGCTTGAGTTGTGATTGCTCCTTACCATTTTTCTTTTGCTTTCTCCTTCTTTTGGGTTGTTCAAAGCCATATTTCTGAACATAATTACCCTGAGGAGTATTGGATGGTTCTTTTGCAAGAGTAGACTTACCCTATTTGGGGCGATTTGGCATTCCAAGCGGGGCCTCCATTTTTGTGTTCAAAATATTTGGACAAAACCGGGCCAAATGCCCATGCTTGTGGCAAACTCTGCATCTAAAGGGCAGAGCCTCATAATCTAAATGTTGGATCCAAGATATTCCTACCAGTTCAAGTTCCACCTCTGCCGGTAGTGGCTAGCTAATATCCATTTCCACACAAATTCTTGCAAAGACAACTGTGTTACCTTCTATGGTGTCCTTGGAGATGCCCAGATGTCTACCAAGGGAGTTACCGATCATTTCCAAAACCTGCTCACCCCAAAAATCCATTGGAAGAGCATACAATCGGATCCAAATCGGGACAACTGTGGGTTCAATACAAGGATCGAAACCCACTCTCCAGGGTTGAACAAATAACCCTGCCAGACCGTGGTTCCACTTTTCTGATTTAAACACCCTGTGTCTATCGGTTAGAGAAGAGAAACTAACAATGAAATACCTATTACTAATAAACCATAAGGAGTACTCACCATGAGGCTCCCAGTTCTGTCTGACCCAGGTATGCAAGAAATTCAGGGTAGGTCGGATACCCATGAATTTACAAATCAGATCATGGTTAGCTCTGTATATGATTGTGTCTTCAACCATCTTTGGTTCGATGACAATATTGGGTCTTGATGCGGATTGTGGGAGGCATCCATTAACTCGATGTGTTGTTGAACTCTTGCCAGCGTTCTTGAAGAGCGTATGAAGAGTATTTCTCTGAGCTTCATCATTAGAAGACGAAGAATTTTATTTTAGCAATTCAGCGTAAGAGCTATTTCTCCTAGAGAGAGGGTCTATAGGAGACCCCATTGGGCCCTCCTGGGGCAGCAGACGTTCCTTTAGTTCCACAGTAACCAGCAAAGCACTACGACAACCCACCTGATGCCTTGAATTTTCCTTCGCTCCACAAACCCTAGAACATCGCCTGTCACCTGCTCAAAAAATTTCAATAATACTATTTACCACCTTTTGTCTAAGGTAAAAAATATTTTACCTTACCCTCATTTTAACTCCCTAGGTGCTCACTAAATCCAATACACCACGTTCTTAACTCACACCCACAATGCAAATTAAAACTATGCTCTTCAAATAGTGCTAACCAAGAAAAAATTAAATCATGCACTTCAACTTAGTGCCACCAAGCAACCATAGACCATAGACCATGTGATTTTAATCAAAAATTAAATACCTCATGTGCTCCTTGGTGGGACTCGATCCCTAGTCAAACCGCTGCCTGCACCCTAGCCGCGTCCAAGCTACTGCCTGAGCTAGGCACTCACGTGAGAGGCAAAAGTACTTTGAGTGCTTTGTCTCTTCCACTAGCACCAAATCCAAAAAGTATTTGTCCCTTTTCCATCATCGAAACTCGAACGTAACACCTCTGCGTTCCCAATGCCTTGCACACCTCAACCTTGCCACTAGCCCAACTGACTGGTTGGTGTTTAATATTTATCCCTTTGTCACTTTGTCCTCCGTGTTTTTGAGTGCAATAAAAAATATTAAAATCCTCTTCTTTATTTGCTCATGAATCTTTTGCATTCACCACAAATCACATGTGCTTAAAAATAATTCAGAGACTTAATTTGTGAGGCAAGTTTTATGGTATTTATACCATATGCTCCTTTCCTTCGAACGTCGACGGGGGAATACAAATTTAAATCAATTTTGCGCCCAACCCAACTTTGGGTTTTAATAATATTATTTTTATAAATTAATTTATAATATAAATATTAAAAATTATTTATAAATTACCTTAGGCTTTAAGGTAACCTTCAATATTATAATAAAAATATTATAATATTATTTCCATTGGGCCTAGGTATTTTTCTATTTTGCCCTTAGACCTTTTTTGTCTGCCTTTAATATTATAATAATAAATATTATAATATTATTTCCTTTAGACCTTTTCTTTAGGGTATTTATCCATCCTTTCGACCAATCATGTGAAGCTCTTAAACCAGATCTCTTGGGCTTAAAATATAAATATTTTAACCCTTATTTTGCCAAGTTCTACGCTAATTTCTGACACTGACTCTTGACATCAATGAAAACACAACGAACTCAAAATTTCCAACAGGAGGGATATGGGCAGTACAAAAGGCTTTCAGTACCTTATCAACCAAAGTCTATAAAAGAAGGGCTCACCCTTGACACATATTCAAGAATCCAAACTTCATCTCTTGAGTTCTCAAGCTTTCAAAACCTACCCCAAAGACTCCATGCCCAAGGATAAAGCTACTATTTTTTGGGTTATTTTAATCCTAGAAGCAGAAGTCCCCTATGAGTCACCAAAAATATAGTGAAATATTCACTATAGTGGTATAAGTTTCTATCCCAAAATAATTACAAGCAAATATTACCACTTAAGCTAACTAGATGAGGGGCCCTAAAACTTCATTCGTGTATCAATTAGCTCATTTTAAGAAGACACCAACAAAGGATGGTCTACACTAAAGACCAATGTCATGCTCAAAAATCCCCTTACCTCAAGGTAAAGTCATTCACCTGAATTAAGCTAGCAAGGGATTTTAGCCTTTTTTTTGTGATGACTAGGCCCCATTTTAGCATCAAGAGGAACCCTTGAACCCTCATGGTGATGACTAAAAGGGTTCCCTTAATAGTCAGACATTTGAGAGCTTTGATGTCTTTTGCAAAGTATTCTTCATATACTTTCCTTCTTCTCAATGGTCTCCTATTAGGAATTCTATACAAATTTTTATGAATAGTCTTATCTTTAGATGTTTGCTTCTAATATTATCCTCTTAGATGTACTAAAGTTCAAATATAAATCGTGTCATATTTGTTGTAAATTGAATGTGTTTTTCAATACAAATTATGTCATTCTTTTAAATCAAACAATATAAGCTTTCTTATAAAATGTTTAAAAAAATAGTGACTTCACATTTTTTTTATAGGGATCTTCTCTCTAGGTATTCTAGAGAAATTCTAGATAACAATGTTTTTACTTTGATACACACTTCTCTTTTCTAGATCTCTAAGAAATCTTCTAGATAGCACATCTTTTACATAATATTTTTAAAGGTAAATTATGCTTGTGCTTCATTCTAGAACCCTCCACCAAAGCATAAATTATCTCTTCGTCCATAACTCAACACTTGCTCTGATACCACATGTTTTTTTTAAATAAAAGAATTTATATATTGATATTCAAATTTGCAAAGAATAATTATCCAAAATGGAGCTTGGAGGTATCAAAATTATTGTCCAAAAATAGGAACAAGAAACAAAGAAAATTTAAAAACTCTAAAAAGTGCAACGGTATACCAAGGGTGCCAAATATGCAAAGGGTACCATAATCACCAAGAAAACTTGAAACACCAAAAGCTCCAAAATCACACAATGTTCTAGGGTTTTCCAAAGGCATCAAAATCTCCAGGGGCACCAAAATCTTCAAAGGCTCCAAAGGCTTCAAAATTTCCATATACTTCCTATCATCTATTCCACTCATATTGTATGTTTTTATTTTTTCTTATTACTTTGAGATGCAAATAGGCTATGTTTATGGCCTCATTTTCAAGTTGATCAATCACCATATTATGCATCTTTCCATTTTTGGAGTATTGTATATATTCAAACTTTTGCTCCAATTCTCTTAGTCTTCTCTGAAATATATGTAGTTGGACTGATGATAAATCCTTCCCTTTAGATAGGGTAGAGATCATAAATATTGAATCACCATACACATGGAGTTGTTTAATGCCTTGCTCCTGAGCCAATTTTTGTCTCAATTCACAACCTATAAATTATACAATATTATTTTTTGTTTTTTCCAAATTTATTTGAACTAAAACATTTTATAGTGTGGTGCCACTAGTGGAACACCACAAGTCACTACATAACCTAGGTTTGATTTAGAGGTTGCATCAAAGAAAAGTGTAGGGAACTTTATCTCTAAATATTTGATTGTTCTAACCTATGGCTCTGAATTTAGGGTTTTATCTCATTTTTCTTAATATCTTTATGTATTGTTGTTTATGATATATAGATTTTGTGTTCAAGACTATCTCTCTTAATACTCTATTGGTTAACACTTAAAAATTTATTATTTTATCATCAAGTATTATCCTATTTTTTTTCTTCCATATATTCCAAATGATAAATATTGACACTGAATACCATATCTACCTAATAAGGTGCTTTTCCTTCAGTCCCTATTTGTACATTTGGTCCCAATTGGTTAGGCAATTTTTTGAGTTGAAGGTTCCTAATAGTGCTAATCCTAGTTTTTGGGTTATTTCAATCCAGATTTTAACTACTTTTGTACACTAAAAGAATAGACTGATACCATTTCATTGTTATTAAGAAACCTATGGAAATATGAGGCCCCATGATATTCCTCTTAATGAGGTTATCTCCAGTAAGAATCATTTTGGAGCACAAACCAAAGAAAGGATTGAAATTTGAGGGAAACCTTGTAATTCCATACCTTAGTTATTATCAAGTTTTTTTGACCCTGTTGTTGTAATAGCACCCCTTGTCTAATTATGTAAACATCAACCCACTAATAAATCTCCATATGAGCTAATCTAGAATTTAGGAAGAAAGTTTAATCCCTTCAATTTGGATGTGTAATTGTATCCATGACTCTTGGTCAAAAGGTGTTAGGGGTGGATCTATCACCCATTCAATTAAGCTTGCAAGAGAGTTAACACCCAAATGTTGTAGGTCTAATTTTTATTTCTAGGAAATAATTCTTAATGATTGGAGGTCCTCCTGAGGAGGAGACGGCTATACTTTTCACACTTTTTTGAGTTGGATCCCATTAAAGTTGTTTAGATATTTGCATTTTAATATTTTCTTCCATGGATAGTTTAGTGGAATGAGAAAATTCCAAAGTAGCTTAGAGCTTAGTGCCTTGCTAGAAATTGTTGTTTTTCTAATTCTTAGGCCTCTTTTCTCCTTTGGCTTGGAAACAATATCCCAATTGAAAAATTAGAACATTGTCCTATCTAATTGCCTTCCCCCTTTCCATAGGAAAGTTCTTAACATTGCATCTAATTTTTGCAAGATATATAAGGGTGCATGATACACCAACAATTGATATATGGGAAGAATTACTAATACTAATTTTAGTAAAATAACTCTTCCAACAAAATTTTACCAACCATTGCTATATTGTTGTATTCTCCTTGACATATTTTCCAGAATTACATTCCAAGTTTCTCTTTTTTATATAGAAGCCCATAGGAACATCTAGGTAGTTAAAGGTATCACTACCTTTTTGAAATATCAAAATCTAAGAGAAACCTCTATATTCTACTATTGAAGTATTTATAGTGTAAAATTTACTCTTTTGGGTGTTTAACTTTGCCCCTATGGTTGAAGAGAAACAATCTAAAACTTCTTTTGCTAACCTAACATTTAGTTTTATGGCTTCCCTAGTAAAATAGTGTCATTAGTAAATTGAGTATGAGTGATTGTTCTATATCCTATAGCTACTCTAGTTCCTAAGATTTATTTCCTTCTCAATTTTTTTAAGGTCCTGCCTAAAGTTTTAGCTAGAAGGATATAAAGGTCAAGGGATAGAGGACACCCTTGCCTTAATCCTCTAGTGGATTTAAAGAAGTTAGTATCTTCCCCATTGATTAGAGGGGATATCCAATGTCCCTTTATTCAAGTTCTTATTCAATCTATCACTTGAGCTAGAAATCCAAATTTGGCTAACACCTATGTTAAAAAGTCAATATCTACTATGTCAAAGGCATTAGTTATATTAATTTTAATGGTTATTCTTTTCTTTTTGGACTTGGCACTTGAGTGTGGGGACCCATGAATCTTTATAATTTTTCCATATATTTATTTTCCTAGAATAAAAAACCCTTGTTTTGGCTCTATCAAATCATTAATTTTCCTTTTAATTTTATTTGTTATTATTTTAGTCATTATCTTATAAGAGAAATTACACAAAGATATAGGTTTGAATCTATCAAAATTAATTGTATTTCTTTATTTTAGAATTAAAGCTAAGAAAGTGGAGTTGACTATCCTAGATAGCTTACCTCTTATCCTTGTATCTTCTATCATTACCAATAGATCATATCCTATAATTTCATAAAACTACTAATAAAAATTATTGGTGAAGCCATTTGGTCTTGGAGATTTGTTCTTGGTAAATGAATGTGTCATGACCTACCTTGACAAGAATAATTTATGATATGGATTATGTATTGATGTGATGTTTCAATGCTTAATATTAATTATATTATGGATGTTTAATTGCAATCATTGTTTTGTTTATATTATATGAGAATATGGTATTGATGATGTTATGCATGTTTGCAAGACTAGGTACTCCTGTGGGTGGATGAGAAATATGGCCACTAGGAAGGAAATTATGGTTGCATTTATTTATTTTTATTGATTAGAGGAGTAGGTTTTGAAAAGGGCCCCAAAACATTTTTTACAAAAATATCAAAATGAAGGTCAACAAAGGACCTACAACATCAAGAGTAACCAATGGGGGCACAAAGGCAATTCCATGACACCAAAAGGGAACCAACATGAAGTTAGAGGATGAGGAGATCAAAATGGAATAACAAAGGAACACCAAAATAAGGACTCAGACCTAAATAAACTTAATACTATTTTTAGGATTATCATCATCGATCTTTGGGAGGTCTTTGAGTTGATGATGGAGATATTCTATTATGGTGGTAGCTTACCGGTATAGGGTATAAGCTATATTGGAAGCATTGGCTATAGTAGACAATATCATGACTGTGCCAATAAAGGTATCAAGAATTGACTTCTAAAACATGTTGATGGTGGGTTCGCCCAGAGGTTCAGATAATATCATGTAGGTGGGATTGCCTTCAATTTTCACCTTTAAGGGGAATGTTCAATCTTAACCTTCTAAAGCTTTGGTCGAGGGTACTCCCAAGTAATGTTGAGGATATATTTGCACTTACTCCTAGTCTTTTTTCTCCTCATGGAATGGTGACAAAGCTCAAAATTACTAGACTATGGTGTGTCATCTTGAATTGGGAAAAATATTGATTTTTTTCTTGACTTCGATGAAATAGGGGACCCTATATAGAAATTAACTTCTTCACTCACAACTTCATTAACAAGGAAATTCTAGCTCAAACTCTAGATATGAGATGGGTCAGAAGGGTTAACAGTGTAGGAAATAATTGTTTTTTGAGCCTGATTTTGGAGGGCATGTCTATAAAGGATTAGATGTAGGTCTTGGTGAATGGGATGGGAGGAATTCCCTTTTCTAAAACTATCAATGGAGATTTTTAGGGACCTATATAGGTATTTGGGAACATTAATTACCTTAATATCCCTGAGGTGATTTAAAAACACAAGGTGGAAGCTTCACAAGAGGAAGTTGATCTTATCAATGGTAAAGTACTACATCATCAGGATCATTACTTTGTCCAAAGGGATAAAAAGATATGCCCTTACAATTCCTCCTTTTCTATGGCAATAT
Organism: Wollemia nobilis; assembly: GCA_028583015.1. Lineage (NCBI taxonomy): Eukaryota > Viridiplantae > Streptophyta > Pinopsida > Araucariales > Araucariaceae > Wollemia > Wollemia nobilis. Next base: position 3,560,556 of record JAQPPZ010003204.1, read on the forward strand.
TATTTCCTTTGTCAAAAAAGTAATTCATTAATATTTTAATCATTGTTATCTTTATGGGTCACTTAATCATCTTAATCAATTTCAAGCATTACTAGAATAAAATTAGATGAATATTCCTATGGGGATGATGAGATTGTTTTTTTTCTTCATAAAACATGACATCATGACTAATTTATAATTTCTTTATAGATATCTATAGGCCTTTGATTCATTATTGTAGCCTAGTAAGATGCATTGCTAACATTTTTCATCTAATTTATATCTCTTCTCCTTTGGAATGTGCATTTATGTTATAAAACAAAACACACAAAGATGAGAGATTAATGGATTATGTTTAGTTCATGCTTCTTATATAGTGATAAATTCAAGTGATGCAATGGGGGAAAATTTGAGTAAGTAGACTATTGTATATACTGCTTCTGCTCAAAAAATATATCCAAGTTGAGAATCTTGCAACGTATATTGTACAATTTCCATGATTGTTCTATTTATATGTTCTACAATACCATTTTTCTATGGTTTTTGGCAGCTATCAACTATTGAAGAATACCATGTTCCTTCAAAAATGCTAAAATAAATTTATTGATAAATTCTTCCCTTGATCTAAGTGGAGGTTATGGATTCGTCTTTGTATGGAAATATCAACTTGAGCCTTAAATTGATAGAAAATGCTTCATTCTTGCTCAATAAGAAATAAACCCATATTTTGCAAGAATTATCATCAATAAAAAGTGGAAAGTATTTGGATCCATTATAGTTTGGAGCCATGGGTTTGCAAATATCAATATGGACCAAATTGAGAGGCTCTTTAGTTTGATATTATAAAGGATTGAATGGAGCTCTATATTTTTTTATAACTAAGCAACAAAAATATATTTAAGTAGATTTCCTTAAAGAAGGAAGACCTTTGACCATGTTTTTATTTTATAGTTCAACAAGATGGCAAAAAATTAGATGACCATATCATCAATACCATAGTGATGTAGAAATATTATAATTGAAAATTAAAGCTAGATTGTCATAATTAACTATATGAAGTTTAAATGTTTTTCCTATTCCCTTGTCACATGCAATAATTTTTGAAGTCTTAATTTTTTCATAAATGAGGTATACCTTGGATCCTTATTGCTTGTCAAACTTAACATTTAATTGATTAATAGAGAGTAGGTTATTGGTGAGTCCTACAATATACAAGACTTTTTATTCCTGCATGTGTGAGATACTAGTTGTAATTTGACATTACCTATGCATTTTATACCATATGATGTGTCATTATCCAAAGAGACTTTTCTTGTATGACTAAAATAATCTAGAGTATGAAACCAATCTCTTTGTCCTGTCATATGTTTGATTACTCCTAAATTGACATACCAAACATTATTGAGTTGAATTAATTGGGAATGTGTAGCAAATACTTACTCTTTTATTTCAAAATGATCATATTTGGTGATATTGCTATGATGTTGACTGTAAGTTCTAGAAAATTAGAGTTTTGGACCTCAAGGTTACAAGGTCTATGGATAGTTACAAGTTTATATCAACTTTTTTTATGAACACATTTATATAGGATCTAAGGTTTTCTTCACTGGGTCTATGAAACTCAATATGGATGAGATACAAATATATGCCAAAGAAAAATATGTTAGGTGGTGAAAATACCAACCCTACCTCAATATGTTCACGGTTTAAGTTCATGCATTTATTTACAAGAACCTACATTTTAGGTTATTCCTGAGATTTTCTCTTTAACCTTGCAATACTAAATAAATTGCAAAGAAAATAAATTATGCAAGAGAAAAATTTCACACTATGTGTAGTGTTAAATTCATAAAAGAGTACAAAGAAAGATAACTAGATAAATAAGTGAAAAGCTTTTATGAAAGACATCTTTTTTTGGATAAGTAGCAAATTATATACAAAGAGGGGTTTTTTAAAGGGACCTAAAACCTTATTACATTAAATGTCGTAGCATTGTCATGCTAGAAAAAGCTAGGAAACTAAACCCGAGCTGAATACCCATAATAAAATAAGGATTCGGGATCCCAGAAAAACCCTTACAAAAAATGTCCCAGGGACAGGGTATAATGCCACCATGAACCAGCTGTAAAAACCCACACCTATGCATGATCTGCAAAAACCAGATGCAAACCCCATAAATAATCCCATACTTCCAAAGCCCATCATAACAACATAACCACAAAAACCTTGGGATGGGGGACACCATAGAAAAGGGGATGGCATTGCTACTTCCCGTCTCTGTTAGAACCAAAACCCAGTCTGCGATGAAGCTCCTTGAACACGTGCAAAGGTTGAATCTGCATTGGCTACGGATGTCATGGTGTTAATCACCATGTTTAGGAGGAGCTTGACAGGGAAGCCCTCCAGCTCACCCTCAGAGTCAGAGATGATCTTAGGGGTTCCCTTATTTTTTGGATTTGCTCTCTTGAACCTCCCTAAAGATCTAGGAGCACTGGTTCCCGTTAGGGGTGGTCCCACTCAGGGAACTGGGACCGCCAGGGAACTTATCCAACACCCACCACTTCCTGGTGGGGTTGCGATTCTTGGGGAGATGATTTTTGTCAGAAACACTAGGGCTACTCTCCCTATATTTAGGTTCAAATTTGGAGGAGTCTGAGGAATCAAGAGGGGGTTTTGAAGATGAGGGGGGAATGTCCTGGATGGGACACTGGTTGGCCAATGCATGGTGGTAGAGAACAAGCATGAAGCCCTGGTGGATGGGCTTGAGGTGGGACTTCTGGGCCTTCTCAAATACTAAGGTGAGCGAGTACAACAGGTACTTGGGGGTGCATAATTGGGTGGCATCACGGAGGTGATTGAAAGAGATAAGGTGAAAGCTACAAAGCTTTTTATCCTGGTTGTCATAGGTTATGAACTGCATAATTGGAACTATGGTCTCATTTAAGTGTTTGGGCAATTGATACCTATATAGGGCCACTCTATCCCAGTTGTAAGCTTTGCCCTAGTCAAGAAAGTATGCGAGTTCCTCCTCCCAATTGTGTCAGTCACACCGGATGAACTTTACTTTGTCCTCATGGTGAAGCCCTGTAACCTCAAACATCAGCTCATTAGTGACACAAAAGTGCATGCCCTTGACCACCATCTCACCATTATTCCAAGTTTCAAGAAATATTTCGGTGATTTCATCGTCGGGACCCACGAATTTGTGAAGGAAGGGGATGAGGGATTTGGCCTCCATGAACACCTGAGTAGATTCACTTAGATTCAAGGTGGAAGGTTCAAAGAAAATAGAGTTCATGGTGGGGGGAAGGGTGGACAATTCCTGGATGCAGCAAGTGCTGATCAGAGGCCACACTCTCATAAGATAGTCATGGAGGGGATGGAGGCAAGGAAATGAGTCGGGTTCACTCTAAACAAAAGATATAGGCTTGAGGGAATCCGAAGGGGCATAAATATGCCACCTACATTGGGACTCTATGGTGTAGGAAGTGGAAGACATGCTCAAAATGTGGTAGTGAAGGGGAGAGGGGTGATGGGCATGAAAATTAATGAAAAAATGGTAGTGGAGAGTGAGCTCCTCGAGAGACGAATGATGAGGTGGAGCTCTGAGTGGAGGCTAGGTGGATGATGAACATGGGGAATCTACCTTGTCATGATGATGGAGGGATAAGGTAAGGCATCGTGACTAGCGAACTGAGTTGGCATGGGATTAAAATTGGGTAGAGTGTCGAGGGTAGAGTGGGCCCTACTCAGATATGACTGGGTGTTGAGGTGGTCACTACAGAGAGGCCTATTAGAAATGACAACATTGGGAAGCTTTGAACTGAGATAAATGACCCATATGGATTCATAGTGGGGCCTGGGGTGCCAGGTCAACAAGGCCTTGAGAGTGTCACCTCTAAAAATTTTTGCAGGCATCTTGACTAGGGGATTGATATTTGGAAGTAGTGACTAACAGATCATAGAGAAAGTGATCTCTCCAGATTTGAAGGCCTATTGATGAGGCTTCAAAGTTAGCCATGAAGTCCACCAACTTTTTGCCTTCCCTGTAGATGTGGTGGATGGCTATCTGAGGGAATCCCTGGAGGATGATGCGAGCATATTAGATGATGTTGGATATTCTCCATGATAGTTCTTTGTGCTTTGTTATGAAGTTGATGATGTTTAAGGAGTCTCCCTCGATGATCACCTTTTTGGGGTCTTCCTAGAGGACGATTAGCCAAGGGAGGAGTGTCGATGCTTCAACAAATTTGTTAGTTTGGAAGCCAAGGAATTCCACGTAGGTGAGAATCAAATTCCCCTATGGTCATGGATAACCTCGCCAGCACCTGAGGGACCAGGATTGCCTTTGGAATTTTTATGGGGGTTAGGGGGAATTTCTTTGACTCCAAGGGACCCGAGGAGGGTAAGCTCACTCGACTTCGGGGGATATCAGGATGAGGAGAGGATGCGGGAGTTCTATGATGCATAGGAAAGCACTTTAACTACCATCACCAGGGGTCCCTGGGTAGGGAAGAAAAGGCTCTACTATTGCACTCAAGCTAGAGCTGCCAAAGCAGGTGAGGTAATAAGAAGGTCCAGAGGGAGTGGAGGGTGTGGTGGGAAAAGGGATTGGGCCACTAGATGAAGAGGTCAAGGATGGATCTGGGAGGGGCCCACTATATGGATAAGTGGTGGAGGAGGTGGCATAGAGCCACAAAGGAGAAAGGAAAATTAAGAAAGAGGTGATTGGTCACTTCCCAATTGGAGCAACAGAGGTAGCACCGGTTTGGGATCGATAATCCTCTCTTGGCCAAATTTTCAATAGTGAGGATCTTGTTCTGGATGGTAGTCCAAGAAAAGAAACTAATATTGGGGATTAAATTTTTGGACCACACTTGCTTTACTGGGAAGTGGGACTCTTGGGGATCCCTTTGGAGGGCATAGACAAATTTGATCGAGAAGGATACACTACTAGTGTCGTGCCAGACACACCTGTCCTCTCCCCTCCTAAAGGGATGATGGTTGTGTTGAGAAGGGCTAAGGGGCTGGTAGCCTGGAGGGCAAATCGAGCGTATTCGATGGGATCCTAGACTACCCTACCCTAGGATCTGATCATATAGTTAGCCACCTTGGATCCTTTGATGGCATCCAATTGGGGTCTAAGGGCTAGGAGGTCTCTATCTTCTCTCAGGGCCTCATTCCAGATCCACTTGTCAACCCAAAAATCAATCCTGGTCCCATTGTTGAGGATCCACCTGGACCCTTTTCAAGTGAGGTCTTTCATGTGGTTCAAGGTCTTCCAAAAGGCAGACCCATTGTGGGACTAATGGTCACTAAGGAAGAGGTGTTTTTGGAGCTATTTTCTTCTAACAATGCTTACCCACTCGATTGATAAGTTGGTGAAAACTTTCCAAGAATGCTTGGCCATGAGGGTCATGTCCATCAAGGATACCCTTTGAAGGCCAATATCACCTTTAATCTTGGGCCAATAGATGAGTAACCATGATACCAGGAGGATCCTTTTCTTCTCTTCACTCCCATACCACAAAAACCTCTTCTGGATCTGCTTAATGTGGGCGCTGATCGAAGTCGGGACTCTGAAAACAAATATGAAATACATCGATGATGTGTTGTTGTTAAGCACATCATTAAATCTCAAAGATCTTATCAATCCGGGGTGGTGTCCAAGGCTGTCTACGATAGAAGGCTAGGGCAGAGTACAATTTAGGCATTCAAATTTCAAGCATTTATTGGGTGAGACATATTTGGTTTAGCATTTTGGTGTCACACTAAACCTAATCTATAGAATGGAAACTTGCAAGAACTAAAAACTAATTCTAATTTGTAGGAATTGAAATCTAACTACAATTGAAGGAATTGGAATTGCTAAATTGAAAGTCTAATCTACTTTTGCAGAATTAAAATAACAAAATTTAAATTGATGAATTTAAATGTTGTTGAAATGAAATCTTAAGTTACATTTGTAGAATTGAAACCTAGTTACTCTTGCATAATTGAAATGATGCTTGTAAATGAAACTTATGCTAAAAACACCTATCAATGTCCTGCCACAAAAGGTCATCAAGCTTCTGCTACAAGAATTGATAGCAAAATGAAATATGCTGAAAATGGAAAGTTGTTAAAACAGAAAAGTAGGGAAAACATGGAAAGCAAAGGAAAAATGCTTAATATAATTTTTCAGCTGACACACACACAAATTTTGTACACAAACATAATAGAAAACATAAAGAACATTATACAAACTTAAAACAAGAAAAGTAAACTTGACAAGTAATCTGTTAATTCTGCTGCAGCAAAATTACAGATTAAAACCTGCCATAAAAATCCTCCTTCTAGATCTAAAAGTGGGCCCATACTTCTTGATCTAGAAGGAGGTGAAAATCACTCCTTAACTAATTAACACTTAGAACAAAAAATGATAAAATAACTACACTTTTATTGATGACAAAACATGCTGAAAACTATTACAGAAAATTACTATACAGTCCTAATTATCGCTATTGAAAACTCTCCTCTATTCTAATTCCTAATCGGCTCAACCAAGGAGGGAGCTATGTTATTTATATAAATATTTACAACATATCGGATGCTCAAATCAGCCTATGTGCTACTTTACAGTGATTTGTCAATAATTATGGATCTGAAATAAATACAAATATGGACAGTTTGTGTTGTAGTGGTAGTCATTGGCCCTTAGAAAGCATCTTCAGTGGTGGGAGTACATGGGAGGAGTCTAGAAATATCTCACACATATTTCTCCACTTTAGAATATGCCATTTCTATCTTGCAAACAACTTCCTATTATGCTGCAATTATTTTTGGGTTTATCCTAGAAGAGGATCAATTGATCTTTTTCTATGAATGGTGGCTTTGGACGACAAGGACGACAAAGATAGCTAGGGGATATTTTTCCTTAACCTTCTCAACCTTCTTTCCCTTTTTCCACCATCAAAAAATAGTCAAAAAGCACTTTCTGTTCTCAATCCGGAGCTAAGTGGCTCAATCCGAAGAGACTATATTTCTCAATCCGAAGAGACTGTATTTCTCAATCCAAAGATACCTGTTCAATCTGAAGATCTTCAAAATGACCAACTGTGTGCTCTTCAAGTGATTTTAGCTACATTTCTCAGGTGGATTAGCCCTCAGGATCAGATTGCAATAGCCTTCATTCCTCTCCATGTGTGAATTCCATGCCTTGCCATTCATTGGTAGCTTGCTGGAATTTACATGGTAAATTACTGCATTTTCCAACTCTACTGCACAGTTGTAAAATATTGGCATTTCTTGCAAATTCAAACAAATTATAACATGGAAAAATTATTTAAATATCAACATGAAGGAGTACATCAAGTTGCTACTGAATTTATACACTTCATTCACCAAGTAACCATGCTGAAATAGTGCAACAATGCTGCACAATTGTCCCTGCTCTATTATACCATGTTGCTGCCTATTTAGACCATGTGGGAATGCTTCTAAATAGGTTAGATGTCTTCTATAGTCCTTATGAACTCATTCCATCCATATCCTCATGCTTTGCTTGACAAATTCAAGGTGTTCCTATAAAGTGACAGCTTGCTGATTTTTATATGGCTATTTTTTTTAGATTTTCAGATTTATGACAGTCCTAATAATTTGGCTTCAATGTGGACTTCAAACAATTTGAAGGGTAGGAAAACATTCATAAACCATTGTGAAGTTAATGGATATCAACATACCACATTTGGCTGTTTGAAATGCATATTTTTATTTGCTACTTAATCAAGCAAAAGCAGTCACAAAATGCTGAAAATAGTCAAAAATAGAGATATAATGATCCTAACATAAAATCATGCAAACACTTAACAAATATATATTCTAATCAACTATTTGGCATTTAACTTAATAATATGACAATTTTTATATGTCAAACATAGTGTAAAAATGAGGCATTTTCAGGCCTCATCATTCCCCCTAGCTTGAACTGATGCATGCCCTCATGCATCCTAGTAGGCCATAGTAATATGTTGGTTTTATCTTTGTGAAAAATATCCTTTTCCCTCTGCTACTTGATAAATTGCTCCTTGCTGCACTACACCAAGTATTTTGCAATTTTAAGCACATGTATTTCATTTTTCTACAACCTTGCAAAAAAAAAATTCAATCAATTTTTTTTTATTCTGCTCTTTTTTTTTTCTTGCATTTTTTTTTATTTGCAACTTGCAACTTTTTTACTTCTACACTTTCATCCTTCAATATTGCAATTTCTACAATTTTAATTATTTTTCTGCCCTTCTACAAGTTTTAGTGTTGCAAGGTACCTCTTAAAGACTTGGTATCATGTGACTCATCTTACAATAGCCTTATTGTGGAACCATATTTGGCAGATGCACTACTACTGGTGGAATTTTCTATTCTTAACAATATTTCAGCTTGAATGCCTATTCTTGTTGTTTGCACCTTTTGAACAAAATTGATAAAATTTTGATTTTGAAATGCTTGAGGGATGTACTTACATGTGGTATAGCCTTAGGAACCTCAATATTTGATGTACCCTACTTTTTTTGCTATTCTGCAACATTTTCAACAATTCTGGTACAGTTTTTGCTCATTCCAAAGATATCCTTCTCATTCCAAAGATATCCTACTCATTTTGAAGATATCCTGCTTATTCCAAAGATGCATCAAAAAATGCAGAAATGACCTCATATGCAAAAGTTAGCTACATATTCTATTGAGGGCCCATATCTAGTGTGTATAAGACTTCCATAACATCAAAAATCCCCTCTCTATCCTTTTATTTAGATGTTATTCTTCATTTTGTATATTGTTATTTTATTGCAGCAGTAGTAAAACTGAATCTTTAGGTGCATTTTCCAGATTTTCTTCCTCAAATTTATGAGCCAATTGTGAGATAAACTTGCAGTCCTACTTCTGAAACCTGCCCTACTAATTGAGATAGAATTTATGCCATGTCTGTCCCAAAATCAAGTTTTTGTACAGTTTTGAAATTCTCATGCAACTAAGGGCAAAAGGGGGTGTTTCTTGACATTTTGATCATGTTCCATTTTCAACTTACCAATATTGTATGAATAGTTTATGCCAAATACCGATTATCATACATTAAATGCTAAATGCATACCATGACTTAAATGCAAAAAACACATATCTTATTGTCCTAAAAATTAATCAAGCACCTTACAAGCTACTTCTGATGATTGTTAGCAAGCTATCTGAAAACATAAATATACACATGAGTAGTGTGAGATTTGTACAATGGTGGAACAATGATGGGTGGATCAACAAGGTAATGCATGCCGAAAAACCGGTTTTCATGCAAGCCAACTCAACAGCGCCTCAAGGAGGTTTTCACTACTGAATTATTCATTTTTTTTCATCTCTTTTTTTCATCAGAAGAGGCTGCCATTTCTAGTTTTCAACCAACTTCTATCATTTTTTTTTTTCGTAAAATCAAATAAACACCATCTTCAAACAACCCTCTAAACCAGCACAACCCACAAAAAAGCCCATTTCCCTTCCTCGAAAGACTTCCTCAATCCCCATTTTGTGGGACATGCCTTTCTTGTATTTTTTTTTCTCTTTTTTTATCTTTTTTTTTTCAAATTTTCTTGTCTTGCTTGTACCCAAGAAGGAAGTTCACAAACAAGACTATTCTTCTTTTTGCTTTTCTTGTATTTTTTTTCTTTTTTTCAAACTTTTTATCATCACTCTGAATCTGATATTGAAGAGAAATTCTCTTCCATTATGTGTACATCCAATGGAATCTCCTTCAAGAACTCCTCCTTAGTTAATGGTGCATGGTATACCCAAAGGCAATGTCCATTCACCACTAACATCCTCCATGAATTACCAATGGGAGAAAGAAGCACTGCTCCATATCTGAAAACTTCTTCAATCAAGTGTTGTCCATGCCTCCTAGTCTGCAAAATCTTGTCAATATATACTTGAAACCATTAAATACCAATTCCTAAAATATGTTAAGTGCTTACATCAAGATAAAATCTTGATATACCCTTGTAATTCCATGTAAAGGGATTGAAATATTGTTTCAAAATAGCAATAATTTTGCTTTTTGTTTATAAGTCAAGCTAGCTAGCACTTCAATTTGTTTCATTCCTAGGAGGATAGAATTTACCCCTTTGTAATTTCTTACTAAGGAGTTCAATGGAAGTAAATTTTCTGTGTAGTTTTTCTAGTTTTTCTCCTTTATCCAAGGCTAATTTTTGTGTGTTTGGACTAAAGGTTTTCTATGTATCTCCATTGATTTTTGTCTCTTCAAGCTCAGGTAAGTTCTTATTTGAGCACAGTTGGATGTTGCTGCAGTCAATAACATTTCATGTAGGTTTTTTTTTTACCAAATTCAGCTACATAGACAGGGGTTGCCTATCCTGTATTATTCAGACTGATCACAAGTTGGGCTAAAAAAGAAATATTTTTGGTTTGCACAATAAGACAAGAAGTGTACAACTTTAGTAGATCAACTACTTGTCAGGTAGGATCACCTCTAATGAGATCAACTATTGTCTGTGTAGGCTAAGAATTGCTAGGTTGCGATTTAGTGCGGTAAAATCCTAACAATATTTAAGTAATAATGGAAAACTCTAGGATCACTATTAAGTTGTAAACTCCTATTTTTATTGTGCAAAAGTTTTTGTGATTTTTTTTTAATAGATTTAGCTTACATAGATAGGGGTTGCCTGTCCTGTATTATTCATATTGGCCACAGGTTGGGCTGAAGGTGGTGGTTGATTTACTTGCCCTGTTTGTTGTTGTTGGGATCTCTCTTTGAGAAGAATTCAGACTAGGCAATAGATTTTGCATCTCTAAGTTGTGGAAGTAAATGGCATTCATCAGTGATATGTCCCTGTGAACAAATACTATAGGTAGCTGATATGGTTATTTTGTTCAAGGGATAGTCTTGTATATCTACCATGATATCTTCCCAACACCTAGTACAAATTTTTTATACTACCCTGATGATATGGATATAAAAATGGTAGTACTAGCAGATGGCTCTTCTAAATATTTTAAGAGATCTTATGTTTCTTGATAATGAGGATGATGAATTCTTTCAATTTTTATCAAGAATTTCAAACATAGGTAATTTAACCCCCAAGTGTGAAGATCACCTCCTTGTGGTTGCTTATTTTCTAAATGGATTGAAATGCAACTATCAATAATTATTATTTATACCAACTATTACATTCATATTTTAATCTGAACTTCATAACTTAGCACAATAATAATTATTTGACTGCTTTTACCCTCTAACAACACCATGATCCCCGGCAACAATGCCAAAATTATGCATTGTCGTTAAGCACATCATTAAATCTCAAAGATCTTATCAATCTGGGGTGGTGTCCAAGGCTATCTATGATAGAAGGCTAGGGTAGAGTACAATTCAGGCATTCAGATTTTAAGCATTTATTGGGTGAGACAGATTTGGTTTAGCCTTTTGGTGTCACACTAAACCTAATCTATAGAATGGAAACTTGCAAGAACTAAAAACTAATTCTAAGTTGCAGGAATTGAAATCTAACTACAATTGCAGGAATTGGAATTGCTAAATTGAAAGTCTAATCTACTTTTGTAGAATTAAAATAACATAATTTAAATTGCTGAATTTAAATGTTGTTGAAATGAAATCCTAAGTTACATTTGTAGAATTGAAACCTAGTTACTCTTGCATAATTTAAATGATGTTTGTAAATGAAACTTATGCTAAAAACTCCTATCAATGTCCTACCACAAAAGGTCATCAAGCTTCTGCTACAGGAATTGACAACAAAATGAAATATGCTAAAAATGAAAAGTTGCTAAAATAGAAAAGTAGGGAAAACATGGAAAGCAAAGGAAAAATGCTTAATATAATTTGTTAGCTGACACACACACAAATGTTGTACACAAACATAATAGAAAACATAAATAACATTATACAAACTTAAAACAAGAAAAGTAAACTTGACAAGTAATCTGTTAATTCTACTGCAACAAAATTATAGATTAAAACCTACCATAAAAATCCTCCTTCTAGATCTAAAAGTGGGCCCATACTTCCTGATATATAAGTAGGTGAAAATCACTCCTTAACTAATTAACACTCAGAACAAAAAATGATAAAATAACTGCACTTTTATTGATGACAAAACATGTTGAAAACTATTACAAAAAATTATTGTACAATCCTAATTATTGCTATTGAAAACTCTCCTCTATTCTAATTCCTAACTGGCTCAACCAAGGAGGGATTTGTGTTATTTATATAAATATTTACAACATATCCCATGCTCAAATCAGCCTATGTGCTACTTTACAGTGATTTGCCAATAATTTTAGATCTGAAATAAATGTAAATCTAGACAATTTGTGTTGCAATAGTAGTCATTGGCCCTTAGAAAGCATCTTCAGTGGTGGGAGTACATGGGAGGAGTCTAGAAATATCTCACACATATTTCTCCACTTTATAATATGCCATTTCTATCTTGCAAACAACTTCCTATTATGCTGCAATTATTTTTGGGTTTATCCTAGAAGAGGATCAATTGATCTTTTTCCATGAATGGTGGCTTTGGACGACAAGGACGACAAAGACAGCTGGGGGATATTTTCCCTTAACCTTATCAACCTTCTTTCCCTTTTTCCACCATCAAAAAATAGTCAAAAATTCAAAAAACACTTTCTGTTCTCAATTCGGAGCTAAGTGGCTCAATCCGAAGAGACTGTATTTCTCAATCCGAAGATACTTGTTCAATTCGAAGATCTTTGAAATGACCAACTGTGTGCTCTTCAAGTGATTTTTGCAAAATTTCTTAAGTGGATTAGCCCTCAGGATCATATTGCAATAGCCTTCATTCCTCTCCATGTGTGAATTCCATGCCTTGCCATTCATTGGTAGCTTGCTAGAATTTACATGGTAAATTACTGCATTTTCCAACTCTATTGCACAATTGTAAAATATTGGCATTTCTTGCAAATTCAAACAAAATAGAACATGGAAAAATTATTCAAATATCAACATGAAGGAGTACATCAAGTTGCTACTAAATTTATACACTTCATTCACCAAGTAACCATGTTGAAATAGTGCAACAGTACTGCAAAATTGTCCCTCGTCTGTTATACCCTATTGTTGCCTATTTAGACCATGTGGGAATGCTTCTAAATAGGTCATATGTCTTATGTAGTCCTTATGAACTCATTCCATCCATATCCTCATGCTTTTCTTGACAACTTCAAGGTGTTCCTATAAAGTGACAGCTTGTTGATTTTTATATGGCTGTTTTTTTTAGATTTTCAGATTTATGACAGTCCTAATAATTTGGCTTCAATGTGGACTTCAAACAAGTTGAAGGGCAGGAAAACATTCATAAACCATTGTGAAGTTAATGGATATCAGTATACCACATTTGGTTGTTTGAAATGCATATTTTTATTTGCTACTTAATCAAGCAAAAGAAATCACAAAATGCTGAAAATAGTCAAAAATAGAGATATAATGATCCTAACATAAAATCATGCAAACACTTAACAAATATATATTCTAATCAACTATTTGGAATTTAACTTAATAATATGACAGTTTTTATATGTCAAACATAGTGTAAAAATGAGGCATTTTTAGGCCTCATCAATCGGGATGCTTTGGAGGTAAGCGAACATGAGGGTGGCCTTGCCCGCTTGGGAGAGGAGGTGCCCTTTCCAAGAGGCTAACTTCTTTTGAATTCACTCAACCAGGTTGCTCCACAGGGCCTTGGAAGGGAAGCCCACGAATAGGGGAAGCCCAAGATAGGTGGTGGGGAGGGTGTCCAGGGTGCAGCCAGAATCCAGGCTATCTTAGCCTGCCTCGCCAGGGGAGTGTGGATGAAGTAAATTTTGCTTTTCAGGAGGTTTATCTTTTGCTTGGCCATGTTCTCATATAGGTTGAGAATCTGCTTGATGACTTTGGCTTGGGCCATCGAGGCGGTGGTGGCTAAGATAGTGTCATTGACAAACTACTGATGGGACACCGAGCCTAAGCCTGAAGCCAGTCTAATCCTAGAAATGAGCCTATTTTTTGTTACACTTGAAATGGTGCACCCCAAGGCTTTGTCCAAGATGATGAACAGGATCGAGAATAGAGGGTCACCCTATCGTAGACCTCTCACACTGGGGAAGAAACCATCCGGGGAACCATTGACCAAGATAGATAACCATAGGGACATCACATAGTGCTTGATGAGATCGACCTAGGAGGGGTGGAAACAAAATTTGAGGAGGAAGTTGGCGAGGAACTCCTAGATGACCCTATCGAAGGCTTTTTTCATGTCCAGCTTGAGAAGGAATGCTAGTTTCTTGGCAAGGGATGCAGAGTGCAAGACCTCATGGATGATGACGATCTCGTCTGTGATGACTCTCCCTTTGACAGAGCTCCCTTGGCAGGGGTCAATTAAGGGGAGGATGTCCTTGAGTCTAGTCGCAAGGGCCTTGGTGAGAATTTTATAAAGGACATTGTACAAGTTGATGGGGCAGAATTCAGATAGGTATTTGGCTACCTAGATTTTGGGGATTAGGGCGAAGAAAGTGGTATTGATACCTTTGGAGATGGAGTCAACAAACTGGATGTATTTGACAAAAGTGCACACTTATTGGCCCACAAGATCCTAGAAAACATAGAATAATTGGGGAGGGAAGCCATCCGGGCCCGGTCAGCATCTTCTTTCATGGAGAATAGAGCTGCTCTAATTTTCTCATCAAAAAGAGGGTTGAGGAGCACCTCATTGGTTTTTGGGGAGATGGTGGGGGGAATGTGCTCGAGGAGAGTCTCAACCGCTTGGGGGGATGGATGGGATGCAGTGCCAAGAAGATCCTGGTAGAAGTTGGTGGCCTCTGATATGATTTCTTCCTCATCCCTCGTAGACCTGCCATCGATACAAATGAGCTTTGGGATTCTGTTGGTGCTTCTATTTCTAAGAGTGGAAGTGTGAAAAAATTTGGTGTTGGCATTGCCATATTTGAGCCAAAGGGCCCTCAACTTATGCCTCCAAAAGGTCTCCTCCCTCACTAGTACATTGTGGTATTCAGCTAGGACTCTACGTTCCTCCTCCCTAGACCGTGGGTCCTGATAGTATTCCTAGAATTTGCGCTCTAGGAATTCCAATTTCTTCTTCAGAATATTCTTACTCTAGAAAATATTTTTGAACACCTCTATGTTCAAGATATTAAGATTATCCTTGAGGGACTTTAGTTTCTGATAGAATTTCCCAGTAGGGAGTCCCTTGGTGGGTTGGTTCCACCATCTGGTACCACATGGACTGGTACTGAAAGGAACGTTTGTGAGGAGGGTGCCTACCGGCTTCAAAGAGGAGGGGACTATGATCTGATCCTATTTTGGGAAGGTCCAAGAGGATGGAGTTTGCAAATAGGGGGATGGCTTCCCTAGATAAGAACACTCTATCTAGCCTAACTTGGATGAGGTTGGCCCCTGCTCTTCTGTTACTCCAGGTGAATTTGGCTCCCTTTAGATGGACATCCATGAGCTCATTGGCATCGATGAAAGCCCCAAAATTGGCCATGCTTCTATTGTTCAAGGTGGTTCCCCCACACTTGTCTAAGGGGAAGAGGGGGTTGTTGAAGTCACCTACCAAGATCCAAGGAAGGGGTGAGAATGCCTCTTGCATGATGCTAATTTTATCCCATAGGGAGGCGCCTTCAATCGGGCTATTAGGGGTATAAATGTTGGAAAGGATCTAGGTCTACCCGATCACTAGGCAATGGAACATGATGTTGATGTTTCTAGGAGAGGACAAAATCAAATTCCCTTCGATAGTTTTTAGGTCCCATAGGCACATCAAACCCCCGATGGAGCCTAGGTTCGGGGTGTAGAGGGAGTCACCGTTGTTCTAGATTTTCTTGGCTACTTTAGGAGAGGACATATCATCGAGCTTGGTTTCTTGGAGAATAAGGATAGTCGATTTGTGATCCCTGCAAAGCTAGGCTAGGGTGCACCTCTTGGGGGCTCCATTGAGCCCTCTTACATTCCAAGTGATGATCTTCATCTAACACCCTTGGGGGGTCTTTTGCCTCCCTTCCCCTACTGGGTGGGAGGTTTGGATATTAGGGGTTCTTCTTTCAATAGGTTGAGGACGTAAGACAAGAGGGTCAACTAGAAGCTACTAGCAATGTCATCCTTCGCTTGCTTGCTTCTATGTTCGCCTAGCATGGGCCGCCCTCTTTTCTTCTTGTTATCGAAGCTTGTTGCAAATTTTTTGCTATGATTTCATTTGGGATTGAGCCCTTCTAAGGCTGACTAGGATAAGGTCTGACTACATTCATTGTCATCCTCAGACATCTTTGAGTTGGCTTATGAAACAACCTAAGAAGGGAGGGGAATGTTTAGAGGGGTGGGGGAATGGGGGCACCAGGGGATGAGGGAGGGGATTCGAGGGGAGGGGGAGGTGAGGGGAACTTTGGGAAGCTTTCTAGGGTAGGTTTTGAGTTGCCCCCACTCAGGGATTGGAGGGAAGGATTCATCCAGGGAACCCATCGAGGAAGAGGGGGAATCAACTAGCTCTTCAAATTAAAGGGGAGGTTCCTCGAGATACCTCAAGTCTATTGATGAAACTTTAGGGTTGGGGTCAAGGTGGGCACCTACCTGGTTGTGATCATCTATCGGGATGGTATTTGCTTTTTATTTCCCTTTATCAGCTAGTTTAGGCACCCTTCTACACCACGTCTGGGCTGAAGGTCTATGTCCATTTCATAGGGGGGCATGGGGGGGAAAGTTGTCATAGGATGAAGCCTTCGAAGGGTGGTCCTCAGGTGCAGATGCTCCTAGCTACTTGGTGAGGGGCACTGATTGGTAAGATACCCTTGCATGTTGCAATGGGTGCAAAAGGCTAGCTTATTTTTGTAATCCAAGATTTGGTGCCAATGGTAGGATCTAGACGAAAGAGTGACTGAGGAAGGAAGATTAGATTCGAGGTTCATGTTAACATAAAAGCCTAGCATGTACCATTAAGGATCTATCTTTGGTGGTAGAGTCAAAATACACGAGCTCCTCTATGGCTTGCACAATGAGTCTGAGCACATCATCTTGCTAGAGGTGGAAGGGGATATCTGGTAGTCTGACCTAGATCAGGGCATAGTTTATGCTTTGGATATTGGGGTTGAAATCTATGGCCCAACATCTGATGAAGAGGCTCTTGCACCCCAAAAACTAGGGCCCACCCATGAGAATCCTATTGGTGTCTTCCTTGTTGTTGAGCTTGATGAGGAAAAACCCCTTCGACAGGGCAACGATCTGCATGTTCCCTGTGGTTTTCCATTTGGTGAAAGCCCAATGACAAATGGTTTCCATGTCTGGCCAGCCCCTGATGAATTTCTCGACCAGGGAGCAGGAGGCCCCTGACACAAAGGATGAGAAAATGTCATCCTTGATATAAATATGCATCCCTTCTAGGGATAACACCAAGGACGGGGGCCAGGGATGACTGATCTCTCTCGCCAAGATCTGAATGAACGAGGGTTTGCTGGACCCCCCGGGGAAGAATCCTCGATAACTTTTTTAGGTGGTTTTTTTTTTGGATAATCAGAATGCTCATTTCCATAGGAGCCCCTAGGGGCACCCTTGCTGCCTACCTCAGGGCCCGAGCTCCCAGACGCCTGCTAAGATCCAGTGTCGTAGATCCTAAAACCCCCAAAAAGGGTTTCCTGTCTTAATCCCACTCCTGGTCCCGCCCCTGCATCCGATCCTTCCCATGCTCCCAATCCCAATCCTGCTCCTGCTCCTACTCTTGCTCCCGCCATAAGAAAAGTATTCATTAGAATTTCCTATTCATCCTAAAGAAACCACTCTAAAAAATCATGAAAGACATCTTTTAATTAACTAAAGGATCCATGAAATTTTTAAATGAATAAATAAATAAATAATTTTTTTACAAAATGCACTTTATAACTTTAAAGAATGCAAGAAAATTAAATAAATCAAGCTTTTATGGAAGACAACTTAATAGCGCAAATTTAGTTAAATAGTGAAATAATGCGAGTTTTCATGAACAACACTTTTTAACCTAAAGAATGCAAGAAATTTAATTAAATTAAAAAAAAATCAAAATTTTGCAGAAGACAACTTAATTAAAAATTTAGTTAAATAAATAAATCAAAATTTTGGGAAGACAACTTAATACCAGAAATTTAAGCAAATAATGAGAGTTTTTACAAAAAAAAACACTTTATAACTTAAAGAATGCAAGAAATTTAATTAAATAAATAAATCAAGTTTTTGTAAAATACAAGTTAATAACTTAAAATATTATAGATCCAATAAAATGATATTTGTCTAAAATGCAGCAGTTAGTACCAACTAGGCACATCTACCCATAAAGCAGTAGATGGCTATATGAAGTTTGATATGTACCTAGGCATTGGCATGTCTTTGCATATCAAGTAAATGAAATAGATTTAAATATGCAATGAACCTTTGTAACATACAAGCATAAATACTAAAAAAGAACAAAATAAAATAGTTCATTAGGATTTAGGAGCCTGCCAAAGTAGGAAGGAATAGTAGACTTCCTTATGACAGGTTAGGCTCATATTCTTCTTTTGAAAGTATATAGAAATAAAAACATGAGTCAAGGAAAACAAGTACAAGCATGAATGTCTAATAACTAGATCAGTAAGTAGTGCAAAATGCTTTTATATATTGGACATTAATTAAGCAAAATATATTTTTCTTATGTTGTTATTTTGTGTTGTTGCCCACTCTTAGTTTGTTCAATTCATTTGCATTCACATAACCTTCTCATTTGCATTTGTTTCGTTTAATTATTTCTTGCTTTTGCATACCTCTAAAAGGAGCCCAACCTTCCATTTTTATAGTTTATGGGAGAACAAGGGTGGGAGACAAGGAATAATGGAGCCAACATGCTCCCTTTGGCTAGGGTAGAAAACTCTACTTTAGGGTTTAATTTTTCTTGTGGTTTCACTTTTAAAAAAATTGACTATAGCTTTAAAGTTAAATCTAATTATTAGTTTAACGTTTAAAATTATGATTTGATTTTAATTGATTAAATTTAACTTCGATTTTAATTTACTATTTAATTGATTATGTTTAAATTTACTTTTTAATTAATTTATGTTAACTTTGATTTTAATTTATTATTTAATTGATTATATTTAACTTTACTTTTTATTTTGATTTTAGTTAAATTAAGTTAGATTAATTAATCTTTAGTTGTTAATTTGATATTTAATTAATCAATTTGTATTAATTTTAATCTTTAATGTTAAATTAATCTCAAATTTTATGTTCAATTAATCTTTAATTAATTTGTTTTTAATGTTCAATTGAATTAATTTAATTTTTAATCTAATTATATTTGATGTAGTTTAATTTTATGTTTATTATTAATTATTCCAACCTATATCACATGCCAAGAAAGGATATGAATTGAATTAACTACTTAGAAGTCTAGTGAACGAGGTTCATAGAGAGCTAAGGTGCATTGATTATGGGATGTCTACATTGATGCATTTTCAAACTTGAATCTACGGATGATTTTTTTCTACTGCTATACACATGAGAATTGTTCCTCTATTTATAGAAGATGTTAAGATCTTGTGCCTCTTCTGATTGGTTGCTTCCCTTTTTTATTTGTAAGAACTTGTTCTTCTTCTTGTGTTGTATGTGAGGCCTCTAATTTTTGAAGTAGATTCACCAAATTTTCAAATGTTGGTGTTTGCTTTGTTTTATTTACCATTGTCACAAATTCATCATATTATAAAGGGAAATATCTCAAAATAATAGGAAAAATTATTTCATTAGATACCTCTTATCCCAATGCTTGTAGTGATGCTCGTAATTCAACAATTTTCCTCATGAAAGATTCAAGTTTTTTCCCACTCTTCATCTTCAAACAATGAAGTTGACTTTGTAGAAATAATATTTGATTCTAGTCACTTCCCTCAAATATTATCTAAAGTTTCTTCCATGCATATTTTTTTGTGGAAGAATCTTGAATATATGGTTGTACTTATCGACTACTCCAAACATGATGATCAATTATGCTTTTGTATCTTCCTTGTTAAATTTGGTATCATCTTTACCTTCCACATTAGTATAGGTAATTGTCCCATCTATAACTTCCTATCCTACTTCAAACATGAGTTGTGCTCTAAGTTTTGTCTTCCATGCAGTATAATTATTCCCCCTCAATAGTTTAGAATAGGACAACATGAACTTTGGTGTACCAATATCCATATCAAAACCTCACAAAAAAACTAAAAATTTTACTCTTAGTGAATTGGCCTTGAAAAATAATTTCTAACGAGTATATAAGCCTATACTCGTGAATTAAATTATGTCTCAATTTGCAAGAAAATAATGTCTCATTAAGCAAAATAAAGAGGAAATATTCTTTTAAATATTTTGATTTCTTTTAAAAAAAATTTATATGCTTCTTCTCCTCTTTACTCCCATCAATTAAAAGGAGTGAACTTCCTATTATAGGCTATAATAGGAAGTTCACTCTATAATAAGCCTATCAATAATTCATGGGATAAATGATATACCTTTTTATAAGTAAAGTCTTATTTTTTGTACTTGTATGTTCTTCGGTGTGGTTCTCGAGTTTGCGACTGTTAGTAACTCAATATTTTTCTCATAAGATCTATAATATATCAAGAATAAATATTCATAAAATTACATATATTCAATAATAGACTCCCAAAAAATATAATATTGAGGAATATATATATAAACTCAAGCAATGCAAATACAATGTATTACAAATCTTCTTCAATACTTATTACAATGTGTTGTCTTCAATATATACACACATGGATATGATGCTCTTCACATTCACAACCCTTGACATTTCTTCTTACACAAATTTTTTATCTCCTCACACACACAAAGGAATCTAACACTTCATATTTCTTATGGAAGAAATACCACAAATTTTTTAATGACTCCAGATTTCCACATAAAAACAAATATTTTAATGATTGCACATACTAAATGATAAAATCTTACATAACTTCATACTTACATGACACATCAATTACATAACTCCACACTTATATGAAACCTATTATATAATTAAATATTAATCATACTTTAAACTAAACTATTTACATGGCACTTTCAATATTCTTGCAAGTTACCAAATAATATAATACTTCCAACACCCCCCGTATTACATTAATCGGTATGGAGGTACTTTACCTCCGTGTGTTTTCAATCCTTCATTCTAGTTTTGGTCTTTCTGCTCTGACTCTAGTACTCCTTTAGGTTTAGGCATTGAATATGTCCTTATTTTGTTTCTACATATTTTTCTTTGCACAACTTAGGTACAAATCTATGATTATCAAGCTTATTTTCTTTCTGTAGAAATATTTTAGCATTTCCATAATTTTATTCCATTATATTCTATTTATCCATCCATAGTGTACTTCAATTTTCTTTTCTTGACAAGACTTTTGTTTGTTCTTTTCACAAATTTTATAATTTTGGTGCATCCATCAATTCTATTTTGGTCCATGATTTATACTTTTTCCTTGTTTCCTTTTCAATAATTCTTGTTTTATTATCAATATTATCAATGCCATTGATATTATCAATTCTTATTGAATTACTATTGAGAATTTTTGAGTGGCTTATATCATTATTATCTTTCTTATACTGCTTCTCAATTTTATCCATACACTTTGTATTAAAAAGATATTCATTTTATTAACTTGCATTTTTCAATGATGGATAAATATATAATTTTTCCATGAGGTCCCTATGAATTATTTCATTTTCTTCCTCATTGGTGTTCTCTATTTCCTATAATTTTTGGACCATATTTTCTCTTTTATTTTCCCATTTTTGATATCATTGTTGTGTTGATATGTATCGCTACTAATTAGGTTGATATTGTCTCTGCTAGTATCTTTAGAAGGGTCTATGCATTTGATTCCATTGATTTATAGAATTATATTTACAATAATCGATGTTATGACCTTCATTGTCACATATGTGACAATATATTCATTTCCATTTATGTTGCTACTATGATGATGAGGCAAGCATTATTTGGTACCCTTTTTTTGTTGAAATAAAAACATTACTAGTCATTTCATTTTTGGATTGATTTTCTATTTCATATTCCTAAAGTATGTTGGCCAATTCATCAAGGGATACACTTCTATTTAGCACTTGAAGAGATATGAATAATGTTTTAAATGTTTCTAGGAGTGCTCTTAGTGTAACCTAAAAAATAATTTTTTCTTCCACTTTCTCTCCCATAATTTGTAGTTTAGATTTCAATTATACTATCCTTCGAAGAAAATGTTCTATGTTTTATCCATCATGAAATTTTAGTGAATATAGCTGTGATTGCAAGTGTAAAATAGTAGCTTCATTTTTTTCTTCAAATATTGTGCATAATTTATCCCAAGCATTTTTTGAAGTTTTAGCTTCACTTATGTGTGCTTGAGTCTCATATGATATACCAAATGTTATTAGCATAAGAGCCTTTGCATATTTATCTTTATATTTCTATCTTCCAATTGTATCTTCTAGAATGGTTTTCTCTCCATTTACTACTTTCCAAATTTTCTCAACAATAAGTATTGATTTCATCTTATTTTTCCATGGAGTAAAGTTAGGTCCTTTTAGTAGTTGATATTCTAAAAGAAAAATCTTTGTATTTTCCATAATATAAGTTTGTTAATAATTTGATGCTTTCTTCAAATCTACCTTTAACTTTAATAAATTAATTTCCTTCGTTGTTGAAAATCTTATTACTCCAAATTTAATATTTCTTCTTCA
Organism: Wollemia nobilis; assembly: GCA_028583015.1. Classification (NCBI taxonomy): domain Eukaryota; kingdom Viridiplantae; phylum Streptophyta; class Pinopsida; order Araucariales; family Araucariaceae; genus Wollemia; species Wollemia nobilis. The sequence continues at coordinate 3,583,336 of JAQPPZ010003204.1, forward strand.
ATAAGATTTCAAATTTCAATTAATCAAATAATATATTTTTCCTTCAAATATATTAGTAAGTTTTTTTCAATCAAAAGTCTTTCTCTTTTCAAATATTTATTCTTCACTTTAATAATACTGCTCACAATTCCAATTAATATTCTTCTTCACTTTAATAATTTCAATCTTTAATTAATTATATCCTTATAACTTCCTCCAATTATCCTTCCTTAAAATAAATATCTTCTCCTTTATTTAATTCTTCCTTAAGGTTGTCCTTTCACCAAATAAATTAATGGTTATTATTAAATACCTTTGCATGATGCTAATTATTTGTATTCCAATGTTCATCCTTTGATATTTATGTCCTTCTAACTTCTACACTTTGCATACTTTACTAGCATTACAATTCTTCTTTAACACCTACCTTCTACATTTCGTGGATGTTCAAACTTTATAATCACCATCTTGTATTATAGCTACCTCTTTCTAACATTTGAATATGCTTTATTTCTTTTTTTATTTTACACACTTGGTAGATTCCTCTATGTTTGAATCTCTTCAACTTAGCATCTTGTCCTCTTCAACATCTATTTTTCACTCTAATTTTTTTCAATCTCCTCAAGCTTTCTACACTTCTTCAACTTCCTACACTCTCTACCTCTATTTGTAATGTGTTACCTTATCCAATATTTCACTTTCTCTATCTCTGCACTCAATTTTATCTAAAGTAGATTTGGTGATGTCTGAACCTATAACTTATCTATGTTGGATTCTCTTAGCATTAAGTCCTTTCAATATGACCTATTTCAAATTGCTCACTTTTGTAGCTTCTCTCCTCATGTAACATTCTTCACGTGGATAAATTTGTCTTCTCTCATAACTTTTGTCTCCTCTCACAAATATTTCTCTTTCTATCAATCACTTCAAATGTGGCTTTGGTACCACTGTTAGCAACTCAGTACTTTCCTCACAAGATATCATAATATATCAAGAATAAATATTCACATAATTACATATATTCAATAAAAGACTCAGAAAATATAATATTGATGAATATATATATATATAAAATCAAGCAATGGAAATACAATGTATTGCAAAGCTTCTTCAATCATTATTTCAATGTTTTATCTTCAATATATACACATGGATATGAGACTCTTCAAATTCACAACCTTAACCCTTTTAATTACAAAAAAATTTCATCTCCTCACACACATGAGAGATCAAACTCTTCATATTTCTCATGGGAGAAATACTACATAATAATAAATCTATGTAGAGGTGGAAAATTGCCCTACCGCGTACAATTCCCAAAAAAAAGGTTGGATCCGCAAGGAGGGAACCCTTTCGTGGGGTGAACCATGGGGGTATGTTGTACTCTACACTCGGTGCTAGGGGGAAGGGTTCACCAAGAATGGTTTAAGGACTCGCTCCAAGTCCTCGAGATATTCAAGATTGTTTGATGTATTCAGTTTTAGGCAATCACCTAAATTTGACCTTTCTAGATCTAAGCTAGAAAAGATAAAGGACAATGCAGAAAATAGAATAATGCAATTGGAAATAGAATGCAGGCATACAAGAGCTATCCTGGAATGATTCTTTCTTTTGAATGCTCACTAACCTAGGGTTCTATTTTAGAAAACCTTTAAAGTAGAAATATACAGGAGTAAATACACAAAAATTATCCCTAGATGCAAGCTAGATGCTTTTCACTTTTAGATGCCTAGAAATCAACAATGAAACCAGATTCTCAACCAATAAGATTGATAGAGCACTTATCTAGACCGATGGTTGATTTAGCCTTTTTTGCCTCTTGTCCAATGATATCAAAGATTCATGTTCCTGCAAGATCACTTATGAAACACTAAAAAATGAAATTAGTATTAGGGGGCCTGCATAGGCCGTTGTATGATAGATCTAGCAGCAGTCAAGCCCCCTAGGTCCTTTTAGATGACCTTGTAATACAAAAGCAGAAATTGACCTTTGGATATTTAATCATAAATAAAAAAGACAATAGCAAAAAATAGAAATAAAAGTACAATAGTATGATCTAGAGATAGAATGGAATGTAACAGTGAAAGTAGAATCTAAAAATTACCCTCGATGTGCCCTAGGGCAAAATCGTGCCTCACCTAGAGAAAACGCAATAAATCTTCAAAAAAGTCATGCCCTACCTGGATGGGGCATGATTTCACTTCTATGAATAACTTTTCCCTAATTAGGGCAAGCGAAGTCATGCCTCACCAATGCCAGGCATGATTTCATTATAGAATAAAGAAAAATAAGAAGCGAAAGTAGAAGATGAAATAAATGTAAACAATAAAGTGATCAAACCCTAATGGACATCGTAGAAGTAGGCAGAAGAGAACCAAGTATCCAGATGGGCACTCTATCTCTCCAAGCTACGCCATGGATCCACCAAGTCACACAACAAATCAATCCAATCCATGCAATAGAAGATCAATCTAAAATTTACACTTTAGGGGTTAGCTTGCAGCAGAGAAAGTAAATAAGAAATGAACTCTAAATAATTTGCATATAGATCACACATAAAAAGTTTGCATATCACACTTGCACTTAAACTTTGCATGTCTCTTGATTTGGCAAGAACATCCTTCCTTTTATAGACAATCAGAAGAAGGAAAGTGGGCACAAATAAACTCACAACCGATGCCAAAACACGTGAGGAGGTTTAAACCTGGGTCTAAGTGGGCTTAAAAATAATAAAATAAAATAAATTAAAAAACTAGGTTAAACAATGAAGTCGCACCCCATCTTGATGAGGCATGATATTGCTGGTGCAAAGTCGCACCTCATAAATATGGGGCACGATTTTGCTAAAAGATAAATAAATTAAAAAGGGAGGGACAGAGGCCTTCCCTTGCACTTGGCAAGGGGTGAGGGCCTCTTAAGGGCACTAAGGAAGATTGCCCACTCAAAGTGGGTCAATTTTTTATGTCTACATTTTGCCCCCTCTTTGATGCATTTATGGCCTAGTAAATGCGTCAAAGAAAAGATGTAGGCACACACTAAAAAAGAAATAACTACAAACAAAAATGGGGTAGTTGGGTTAGAAGAAAAGGATGGTGCAAAAGGGGTGTCATTCTGGACACCTTATAATTTACACGTAAATCGAGGCATTAGGGACATTAATGCCTCTATAGGTCGGGGTGCCCCCTCGAGTGATTATGAAAAATTAATATTTCATAAGAACTCGAAAGAACTCGACACAGAAGAAAGAAGAGAAAGAACAGGTGACAATAAAAAAAGAAGAGGAGAGAGAAAATCCAAAACAAGGGTTTAAAAAGAAAATAGGGGTAAAACCCTAATTCACTTTTACTACGAGGAGGAGAAGAAAAAGGGCTCTGGAGAAACAATGATGGCGCTTCTGGTTCATCGAGCGGTGACTACGAGGGGTGAGGCTAGGGCTCGAGAATGGGTAAGAATCATCGATGTCCCTCTTTCACAATATTTTTTTCTCAGTTCATGCAATTTAGGATTTTTAGGGTTTTTTTGGAAAATCATCATAAAAATTGGTAAAATTTGCATTGCAACCCGAGTGCGACTTTGCAGCCTGGGCACAATTTTGCTTTTTGATCGAAACATGATGAAATCATGCCTAGGAAAAACCAAGCATGATTTTGCAAAGTCGCACCAAGAAAATAGGGGGTACAACTTCACGAAAGTGAAGTCGCACACCCTAAAAATGGGGTGCGACTTCACGAGAACTCAAGAAAAAAAGAAGAAAGAGAGGAAGAAAAAGAAACAAAAGGAAACAAGGAAACCCAAAGTGCGAAGGATGATTTGAAAATTCTTTATGCTGAATAAAAAATATTTTTATTAATTAATTTGATTTTTATGATGAAACTGATTAAATTCTTGTGTTTGTTTATTAAATGCAGCTAGGTATTCTCGAGACTCGAGAGTGGTGGGTAGGGGCTCTAGTAGAGCTAGATGCACTAGGGCAGGTAGAGAGGGTGAGACTAGAGGTGGTTGGGTTAGACGACATGGTGAGGATGCCATAGATCGAGATAGACAGGGCTATGCTGACTGCCCTAGCAGAGCGATGGTATCCAGAGTCCTCTACTTTTTAGCTACCAATAGGGGAGATGACCATCACACTAGAGGACATGTGGTGGATCTTGAGGATCCCCATCAAGGGGAGAGAGGTTTACAGGGCCCGAGGGAAGGCCACTACACTACAATAGTTTTCTATAGGCTTCACCCACCAGGTGCGAGAGGGCACCATAGTAGTTGATGACCTAGTTGGCCGCTATGGAGCGGATCCTTTGACCATGGTACTCGTAGGGGTGGTGGCAGGTCTCCTAACTTGCCACACTAGCAGATGACACTTGCCATGGGTACTGGTAGGGGTAGTGGTAGACATGCGATAGCAGGGAGTCCACTTTGCATGGGGTCCTTATGTGTTGGCCCATTTATATAGGATATTGTACAACATCATGTATAAATGATATACAAGACTAGTTTGTACGACATTGCTCTAGGTGTGGTGTTAGGAGCACATTGTGGTATAGATACCGTTAGCACTACTAGGACCATTGCCCAACCTAGAGTAACCAATAACATACAGATGGCCTCGATCCCTAGAGAGGACCATGAGGGCCTATGTAGGGAACCTACCACTAGCGAGGTGGGTGATCGATGAGTTGTGAGAGGTGCAACTCATATAGAGACCATGGAGGCTTCACCTTAGCTAGGTAGAGGATAGGATAGAGCTAGCAAGGGTGAGGAGGATCATATGGCTGAGGTCAGAGTAGGGAGAGCCAGAGGTGCTCAGATTTGATCGAGTCCTGAGGTAGTTCAAGATCTTACAGGGAATCCTAAACCTAGGGGACTACTGGTACTAGAGGGTGACCCGAGACCCAATAGGGGTTGAAGGTAGAAACTTCACCAGGTGGGCCGAGGAGGACCAGGATGATCCTCCTTACATCGACCCAGGGGTAGACGATGTAGGGGTGGCCATCGGGTATAGGCGATGGTATAGAGGGGTTGCACCTCAGAGGATATCATCACCCATACCAGTGTAGAGGTGCTAGGTGATGAGCCTAGGCATGTAGTAAGTATTCTAAGAGGTAGCTCATAGGACCACAGAGAGGGTGCACTAGGCCCCAACTATACCTAGATAGAGGTTGACATGGGTTTAAATCTAGGTGGTGGAGGAGACCATCCCTAGAGTAGAGACCAGAGAGGGAGGGATGGGGGATACCCCCTTACAGGTAGAGGGGCCATGGGCTAGAGACCCTAGGGAGGCATCCACATTGATAGTGATGGGTGGCCAGAGCTAGGGCATAGAGGAGTTATAGGTACAACTAGCTTCTCTATAGGCTCAGGTGGCCCGACTATAGATAGAGAGGGACACTGCATGAGCAGAGGTGTCCCAACTATAGGGAGAGGTGGCCTAGCTAGATGGAGAGTGCCAATGGGCCCAAGCTAAGGGGATGGCTACTATTAGGAGTAGCCAAGTAGGGGATGTGGTGCAGCTCCTTCAAGTAGAGTTGCGGTGTACCGATGATAGGTTGGAGATGGCCATTCAGAGGGCCATGTTTTTTGAGATGGCTTACTACGTAGCTATCCCTCCAGAGTAGAGGATGGAGCTTCCTCCATCCCTTCAGGTAGCTAGTAGGTCATGATCTCGATCATAGGCACCATCGACATCTCAATAGTCGATGGCACCATTGAGGCTGCCTCCACCCCAGGGAGGGCTAGAGGGAGCTAGCTCTCAGAGCTAGGGTAGGCTAGGCTAGGGATCGGGATGATGCACCAATTTTTTATTATGGTGTGCATCCCTAGGTTGAGTGTACCGAGTCTAGATTATGGTACACCAACCTCACACGATGTACTCTTTTGTCTTACGAGTAATACATAGCTACAGATTTTATCTATTTTTATGTGTAAATTATTTAATGCATGTTTTTATGTGTTTATTTTGTTTTATTTATTTAAGTATTTTGAATGTATGTAAATTATCCTAATGCACACTACATGAAGGGTGAAATGAATGCAAACAGAAGAAGAGGAAAGAAGGAGAAACCAACAAGGAAAATAGAGAGAAAGAAGAGAGAAAGGAGGAAGAAAAAGAAAAAAGAAGAAGGAAAAAGGAAGAGAAGAAAAAGAAGAAGAAGAAAAAGGAAGAAAAGAAGCAAGAGAAAGAGAAGAAAGAAAAGAAAAAGGAAAAGGAAGAGAAGAAGAAAGAAAAAGAGGAAAAGAAGAGAAGAAGAAGAAAGAAGAAGAAATAAGAGAAGAAGAAGAAAGAAGAGAGGCCCAAAGGTCAACCATCAAAAAAGGAGAAGAGTGAATGACCCAAAAATATAAGGCTAGCATAGGTTGCTATGAACCAGTGTAGCCAGACATTATGGATCAGATGAGCAAAGTTGCTAGACCCGCTAAGGGTACAACACTTGCATTAATGTGACCAAGTGTGTGGATATTTGACCCACTATGGGTGGTTGCTCCCTTATTGACTGCTATGAGGTGATTACCCACTAGGATGTATGCCGAGGTCTACTAAAAATGACCAAGGAGCTTATCCTATAATGGGGTGTTAAGCCTATTGAGTCAAAAGAGAGTATGACCCGATAGAAGATCATGAATAGTATAATACCCACTAGGATGTATAAATATCCCGTATGGGGTGTAATATATATGTATATAAAATATTATGCAAGTGTTATCCCAGAGTGGGACTATGAGGAAATTGTTGTACAACATTATGAAGACATCGAAAAGAGGAGGATAAGAAATCACAAGAAGAAGGGAAGGAGAGAAATAATCCCTAGGGGGATCTTGCTAGGCATCAGAGTCCTAGTGAAAAGTGCAATGCATGTGAGCTATGACCTAACTAGGTATCATCACATGCCATTGTCACAATATCCCCAAAATCTATATGAGCAATCAGTCATGCATTTATGACAAGCAAACATGCAAGGTGTTAATTAGATGTCAGCATCATGCAAAGGTGAAAGATAATATATTTGGAGAGGGAGATGCAAATGAAAGTGCAACTACATGAAATTTTATATATATATATTTTTATATTTTTTTTTTTTAAGAATTGAAATCAATGCAAAACCTAAATGCACCATTCATATTATTAAAATGGATTAACATGCCATGAGGTGTTAGATCAAAGATATCCCCAAGGAGTGCATTTTCTCGATGATGAAAAGCATGAGAAAGTCCTTCCAAGGCTCTTCTTTTAACATCCATAGCACGATAATCACTACATTTTCTAACAACACCATTTCTCTTAGAAAAAAAGACATTAAACAAAGATTCTTCATTCCTTAATACAGAAGCGAAATTATCTTTAGCATAGACAGAACCAATCATGTTACAAAACATTACCTTTGAAGGAAAAGAAAAATCAATACTTTTATTATCATCTATCGACAACTTTTGATATTCTATATATTCTGCATAAGTCATAAGATGGTCATCATCCTCAAAAGGCAAAGGTTCATTTTTGTTAGGTATAAAACCTATACCACATCTCCCAGGCCAAATCTCAACATCCAAGGGCTCTTGAATACCCTTCTATTGTGGTCCCAATCCTTTACCTGCATACCCCATACTGGACAGGATCTGCTTAGGAAGGGGATAGTCATTAGTGAGATAGCATTGAGCAAAAGAGTGCTCATTGAGAGATGGGTTGCTACCATGAAGCTTTTCTTTGGAGGCCATGCCCCCAAAGATAAAAGCACACATGCCAAAGTGTACAACTTCACCCTTCTTATGGGGTAGGCCCATAGTTCTAGGTGAAGGTGGTAGCTTAGCTAGATCCAGAAGAGGCTCTTGAAGAAACTGATTATCATGATCCGAGGAGAGAATATGGGTCCTATGTTCCTCACTCACTTTTAAACTTTGAAAATGCTCAAAAATTTGAGAGGAGGAACATGAGGAAGTTGTTGAAGAAATAGAGGGACAAGAATAAGAATCTATTTGGGCTAGCTCTATATTTGAACAGAATTCAAATGGTCGAGGGTCACCTGGAATGGTGATAACTTGATTCTTAAACTCAAACTTGAGACACTGATGAAAAGTAGAAGGGATGACCTTCATAGCATGAATCCAAGGTCATCCAAGAAGAAGATTAAAAGAAGCAGGACAATGTACCACATAAAACAAGGTATCCAATATCCTTGGCCCCACTTTCAATGGGAGAGATATGACACCGCAGGCTTCTTGGGACTCATTGTTGAAAGCTTTAATGATGATATCAGTTTTTGTTAAATCTTCCTCTTTTAATCCAAATTTTTGAAAGAATTGATATGTACACAAATTGAGGGATGAACCATTATCAATCAATACTCGCTTGACAAGGGTATCCCCAATAAGTGTGGTGATGTAAAGTGATGAATCTTCATGCAAGTTTGAGGAAGGTTTATCATCATCTAAAAATGAGACATGATGTATCCCAAAAGAACCTATAGTGTCAACTATGGCATCAGGAGGGATATCTGGGGAAACAGATTGTTGTTGTAAAAATCTCATTAAAGCATTCCTATGATCAAGAGAAGTCTGCAATAGTTCTAACACTGATATCTTTGTTGGAGTACTAGCTAGATGCTTCTGAAGATCAAATGAAACCTGTGACTATGGTCTCAATACTATAGGTGGAATCCTTGTAGCTGAATCTTTTCTCTGGCTTTCCTTTGAAACTGTACTAGGCTGAGATACCGAATTCTATCCTTGTTGATGTTGCTGATTTTGAGCTTGTTTTCTTGTGGTTACCCCAACCATACCAACCACATTGCTATGGCGTAGGGAGTCATCTTGATGAGCCACCTGATTGGCTGCTTGTTTCTCATGCTTAGGTAAAGGATCCTTAAATATTCCCATATCTTGATTTGTTGTTGGAGCTTGTTGAGTAGGATTTTGACTACTCATTGATTGGAGATTTCCTAAATCAATACGTCCCGCATCAATTAGATCTTGAACCACATGCTTCAATTTCTTACAAGTGTTCATCCAATGTCCTTCTACTCTATGATAAGTGCAATATTGTCCTACCTTATACCAATGAGTTGTAGTATCTGGTTGTCTTACTAGAGGTAATTCTATTGCTTTAGCATCTAACAGTTGCTTTAAAATTGATTCCATAGGGATACTAAGTCTCGTGAAATTCCTTTGAGGAGGTTTCTGAAGCACAATATTCTATAGGCTATTATTGACATTATTAATAGGTCTACTATCACTATTACCTCCTATATGTTTATTCTTAGGTTGAGACTTAGTTGGCTTATCTTCTTTAACCTTGAGTTGACCTCTCCTGATGAGGGCTTGTTCCACTTTTCTTGCTAACTCAATTGCTTGGTCTAAATATGTGACAGTAGTAGTTTCTAAAGCATAAGATAATTGTTCTTGTAAATTTCTTATAAATATATCAAGCATATATTTTTGAGACATAAGTTGTCTTAATCGGCCAACTAAACTTCTCCAACGAGCTAAAAATTTTAAAAAATTTCTTCTCTACCTTGCTTTAAATCATATAGATCTCTCATAGTCACTTCCTTTTCAATATAAGCACTAAACTGATGAACAAACATCTCTGCGGTCTTCTCAAAACTTTTCAAAGAATAGTTGGGTAACCGATAGTACCATTCTAATGCTACTCCGACAAGACTCTTTGGAAATATTTTCAATAAAAGCATATCATCATAAACAAGATCATGGCAAGCTATTCTAAATCCTCTCAAATGCTCTATTGGATCTTCAATCCCTTTGTAGATTGGCAATACTGGCATGGGAAAATGCTTAGGATAAGGCCTAGCAGCAATAATAGGATCCAATGGCTGACTACACATATCCCTATAGTTGTATGTAAACCCTGATGGTTGAATCATATCCATTCTTGAGACCAATTGATTCACAACACTTGTTAAATTTTGCATTTCTGGATTGCTATGTGTGTTCCCCAGACTCCCTAAAGGAGGAATGTATGCATGTTGAAACCCTGATGTTGGATTTAAACTTAGGATACCTTGGTTGTATGTGGCATTTTGAGAACAACTAATATTTGGTGGAATAGAAGCAATAGTGTTGATGTTAGAGGATGCAGGAGGAAATTGAGAATAAATTTTTGGGCCACTACTAGTTAGAGGGACTTGCAGATTCCCTCCAACATTGGTGGTATTAGTATTGGCACAAGTCACTTGATCCTTAAGATTACTTTGATGCAAATATTGAGATGTAGGAATATCATGATGAAGCAAAGGAGACCTATTGGGAGGGGAAGGAGTAGCATCCTCTTTTTCAAGATGAGCTTCTCGCTCTATACATTCCAATAGCTTTTCCTTATGAGCTTTCATGAATTCCCAAATGTGATCAAATGATGAAAACACTAAACTTCCATTAGGCCCAACAAGAGGATCAAAATTAGATTCGGTTTCCATATTTACATCTTCTTGCTCTTCTAGATCTATATTAGGGTTTTCCCTATCAATATGATCATCTTCCAAAGGAACATAATCAGATTCTAATTGTTTCCTCTGACTTCTAAGAACAGGAGCCATTAGAAGTAGTGAAAAACAAAATAGGGGAAAACACTATTAAACAAATTCTTAATTACTTAAATATTTTCCAAATAGAATTAATGATCTTGCTTAGTGTTTTAAAATAAAAGGAGGTGTTCACGTCGGGTTCACCAAAGATGTAGAGGGGGAAAACTACCCTACCACGTACAATTCCCAAACAAAAGGGTTGGATCCGCAAGGAGGGAACCCTTTCATGGGGTGAACCATGGGGGTATGTTGTACTCTACACTCGGTGCTAGGGGGAAGGGTTCACCAGGAATGGTTTAAGGACTCACTCCAAGTCCTCGGGATATTCAGGATTGTTTGATGTATTCAATTTCAAGCAATCACCTAAATTTGGCCTTTCTAGATCTAAGCTAGAAAAGATAAAGGACAATGCAGAAAAATAGAATAATGCAATTGGAAATAGAATGCAGGCATACAAGAGCTATCCTGGAATGATTCTTTCTTTTGAATGCTCACTAACCTAGGGTTCTATTTTAGAAAACCTTTAAAGCAGAAATATGCAGGAGTAAATACACAAAAATTATCCCTAGATGCAAGCTAGATGCTTTTCACTTTTAGATGCCTAGAAATCAACAATGAAACCATATTCTCAACCAATAAGATTGATAGAGCACTTATCTAGACCGGTGGTTGATTTAGCCCTTTTCTGCCTCTTGTCCAATGATATCAAAGATTCCTGTTCCTGCAAGATCACTTATGAAACACTAAAAAATGAAATTAGTATTAGGGGGCCTGCATAGGCCATTGTATGATAGATCTAGTAGCAGTCAAGCCCCCTAGGTCCTTTTAGATGACCTTTTAATACAAAAGCAAAAATTGACCTTTGGATATTTAATCATAAATCAGAAAGACAACAACAGAAAATAGAAAGAAAAGTACAATAGTATGATCTAGAGATAGAATGGAATGTAACAATGAAAGCAGAATCTAAAAATTACCCCCGGTGTGCCCTAGGGAAAAATCGTGCCTCACCTGGAGCGGGCGCGATAACGCAACAACAAAGTCATGCCCTACCTGGATGGGGCATGATTTCACTTCTATGAATAACTTTGCCCTAATTAGGGCAAGCGAAGTCATGCCTCGCCAATGCCAGGCATGATTTCGCTGCAGAATAAAGAAAAATAAGAAGCGAAAGTAGAAGATGAAATAAATGCAGACAATAAAGTGATCAAACCCTAATGGACATCATAGAAGTAGGCAGAAGAGAACCAAGTATCCAGATGGGCACTCTATCTCTCCAAGCTACGCCACGGATCCACCAAGTCACACAACAAATCAATCCAATCCACGCAATAGAAGATCAATCCAAAATTTGCACTTCGGGGGTTAGCTTGCAATAGAGAAAGTAAATCAGAAATGAACTATAAATAATTTGCATATAGATCGCACATAAAAAGTTTGCATATCACACTTGCACTTAAACTTTGCATGTCTCTTGATTTGGCAAGAACATCCTTCCTTTTATAGACAATCGAAAGAAGGAAAGCGGGCACAAATAAACTCACATCCGATGCCAAAACATGCGAGGAGGTTTAAACTAGGGTCTAAGCGGGCTTTAAAAATAATAAAATAAAATAAATTAAAAAACTAGGTTAAACAACGAAGTCGCACCCCATCCTGACGGGGCGCGATATCGCTGGCGCGAAGTCGTGCCTCGTAAATACGGGATGCAATTTCACTAAAAGACAAATAAATTAAAAAGGGGAGGGACAGAGGCCTTCCCTTGCACTTGGCAAGGGGTGAGGGCCTCTTAAGGGCACTAAGGAAGATTTCCCACTCAAAGTGGGTCAATTTTCCGTGTCTACAATCTATTATTCACTCTACATATTCACATAAAGACAAAGACTCTAATGATTGCACATAATAAATGATAAATTCCTACATAAATCCATACTTACATGACACCTCACTTACATAACTCCACACTTATTTACATGACACCTCCTATATACTAAAATATTAATCACACTCTAAATTAAACTATTTATATGATACTTGCGATATTCTTGCAAGTTACTAAATATTGTACTAGTCTTATTTTTTGTACTTGTACATTCTTTAGCATAGTTCCTAAGTTTGCAACCTTTAATGTGATATTCATAAATTGTAATATGCTCAATGACCAATTTTTTTTTGTTGCACCATTGTTCTGAGTTTGAAGTCATTTGCACTATAATCAGAAGAGGATGAATTTTGCTCTAATAATAATGTTAGCTATTGAATGTTGAATTTACCTAGTAGAAGGTGTTCACTTATCAATACCTAGTTGGTTGTTATTTTCTCTAGGCAAATCCTTTTAATGAAATTATTTTAGTGACACAAATTTTAAATGTAATTGAACCTCAAAATAATTGTTGCTACTTTAGAATTCTTTTGTTATTATAAATATTAGTTTTTTATTCACCTAGATCAATCTCTTTCAGAAAAATACTTGAAGCAATCTATCAAAAAATTGCAATTGCGATCCCCTAAGATCTACAATTATAGAAATATGTTTATAATTACATTAGAGACTTGTATGGTTATGGGAACTAACACGGAACATCTAGTGTCATGACCCACCTCTTGGACATTTCTCAAAATAAGTACTAATCAATTAATACCTATCTATAGGGTCATAGATCCTAATCATATTCACAAAACCCTAATCGATGGATTTTGTGAAGTTTTGGGAAGGCAATAAATATTTTTGTAAAAAGATTAATTTCTTTTGGGAAATATTAATTTAGAATAATTTAATTAATTAACTATGTTTAATTAACCTAATTGAAGGCAATTAGGTGTCCAAATATCATTGGACCAAAAATAGCATCTTCTCCATGGAGTAAAATATTAATTTTCCAAATTAACCCCACTCGAAATGGAGGGAAGAGAATTGGCATCTTTGTTAGCGGTAATATTTAATTAATTTCTTATGAGCATCTTACTATTTAAATAGTAGGCTTTTAAAATCTAGCAATAAGGCCAAATTGGAATTTGGAGATAAATTGGCAAATACTTTAGCCATTTCACATGGGCTTCTCCATGAAGGCATCTTTTAATAAGTTTATATTAAGCCACTATTTGACTTGTGAAGGGATAGAAATATTTTATTAAAATGAGGCTTTAGTTTTAAATGGGGGAAGCAATATTTGAGGGAGGATAGAAGGGAGAAGATGGAACACATACATAATTAAAGAGGGAAGGCTCCCTGAAAAAGTTATCAACATGGTTGAAGAAAAAGGTTTGGAAAATCCTACACCCCTTTATTTATTTAGAGAGGGAATGTAATATGATTTACTATGGTTGGATTTCGTAGAGAAATATGATCTAATAATGTTGTTAAATTTCAAATCATGAAATATTAATGAATGTTGATGCTTGTGTTTTATCGATACTAGATTATTCTGATTGGTGTTTATTTTTCATTAAGCACGGTTAGAATTCCCCTAGGTAGAAAGGTTTGGACTATTATTGATGACTGCAAATGATATGTGTTTAATATCACTAATAGTCGATCTCTGTCAGGGTTATGCATAAGGGGTTGGACTCAAAATACACTTGTAAAAAAATGGCAAATCCTAATCAAAATCAAGGTGAATCATGAAGAATACTAAGCAAATCAAATCAAGCATCTTCATATAAAAATTTAGGGTATTTGAAGCCCTAAAATATAATGTCATATTTGGGGCCACTTTTTACTTATTAAATCATCTTATAACTTCATAAAAACACCACCATTAGATCAGGCTTGAAAAGAGCTTTCCAACAAGTACAAATATGCCTATGTTTGGATATATATTGTGGCGCATTAACCCTAAGAAAAAATTGGTCCTAAAAAATTATAGATGAATGGGCCGACATCGAGGGTCTTCAAATTCACCAATTTCCAATTTTGAAAATCCTAATATTCGCCCAAATGGCAAATATTTGCCACTATGCATAACCCTAGCCTTGATATTGAATAAAAGGCCACAAAAGCCTTGATACTAAAAAAAGGCCATAGAAGCCTTGATCTTGAAGAAGACTCCAAAAGAGAGTATCTGATTTAGAAGATTAATATTTTAGTACTACTACTTTGTTGCAGGAAAAGGAGATTCAGTGAGTTGGGAAACTTCCTACAAGAAATTTAAGAAGAGTATCTTCTTCAGAATCAGTCCAGCACCTTAAGAAAAAATAAAGGTAAATATATCAAGAGAATATCTCATTAAAGAACTTCCAGTCTTTGAAGAAGAAGGACTAGGAGAGTCCTTGAATTCAGAAGCAGAAAAGTCAGAGATCCAAATGAATATCTCACCACCAACACTTCCAAGAGCAGAAGGTTGAAGAAAATATCTCAAGGAAGACCAAAAGAAGTTGTAAGATCAAAGACCTTAGGGAGGTCTCAATGAGCATCCAATAAAAGTCTTGGAGAGCCTTACTAAAGAAATCATCAAAGGAGAACTCATTGGAGAAATTCACTATAAAATATAGTAAAATATTTGGGACAATTATTGTCATCTAACAACAAGCCCAAAAGAAGAAGAATTTGGCAAGGAGTGCCAAATATTATAAGACCTCAAGATATTCAGAATCTTAATAAGAAGATCCTACTGAGGTCAAAATTTGAAAAGAAGACTTAAATATAGGAGAAGACTACCAAATCCAAGAGATTTGAATATCACCTCTTACAACAAGAAGGCACCATTTCAGAGATAAAGACTTCTCCAAATCTACAACAAAAAGGAGGAGACTACAAGAGGAGAACAAGCCACCAAATCCTAAGCTCATGAAAGAAATTTTGAGACCATATTTTGGTGAAGAAGGAGTTTTTTAGGACAACCTACAAAGAGCTGCAAGATCTTACTCAAAATAGCAACTTGGTGAACTCAGGCACCAAGATCTACATCCTCTACAAAATCTCTCAGAAAAAAGGTAAGAAACTATTGGTGCAAGTAGATTCATTAATTGGATTACTTATCAGATTTATTAAAGCACCTTAATTTGGATTAGAGTTGCAAAAGAGGAAAATTGAATTAAAGTCTTCAAAAGTGCAAAAGAGAAAAGTTCCTTTTAAGTTTCATTTGCACATTAGCTTTGAATTTGATTAGATTACAAAATTACAACTATCTATCAACTACCAAATATCTACTTTGGAAAGAAAAAGAAGACTAGTTCCTACAACTTTGTTTGTAGTAAAATTGCATAATAACTCTAGAAGATTCATTTTATATTATTCTTGATTAGTTGCAGTAAATTGATTAAGTGCACTTCTAAGTTATTTTTAGAGTTTATTGGAGTGATAATGTGTGATTGTTAGTTCATTAAAGTGAAATATTAGTGGGTTCATTTGCACTACTATATTACTCTCAAAAATCTTAGCGTTTGTGTTCTTAAGAAAGGCACAAAATCATATTAGCATCAAGTGTCTAAAGACACCATTAGTGCACAAAAATCTACAAAATTTAGTGGCTAAGAGAATCCACCAAATCATAGCCACCGAAGATCAGCAAAGGAAGCCTCAAATCAAGAGTTGGTGAGTCTCAAATTCAAATCACAATAAGGCTTTTGTTACAAAGAAATAGTGCAAAAAAATACAGCAAAAATGGAGCTTCTATCAAGTGGTTACAAGATTGGGTTCATTTGCAAAATAAACAAGCAAAAATGGGAAGGTTTCTAATAAAAGAGACATCCTCAAAACCCTTATATTGCATTCAAAAATCTACCTCAAAACCAGAAAATCAGACATGCAAAAAGAGTGCAAGAAAGGATGCAATAAAAGGTTTTTTATATACAAATATTGTTACATGGTATTGCACTTCTCTAATATGTTCTACGCAAGAAGAGGGAATATTTGACAGTGCCTCAAAGGCACAATATTTATAGGGTGAACTATCCAAATGCGGCTGAATTCTAGAATTCTCCCAAGCATGACAAAAGCAGCCACTCAAAGGGCTCATACTCCTCATATCTTGGATGGTTGAACCTGCAAAAGACATGGCACAAAATAAAAGGAGAAACAAAATTATATTTTAAGAGCAATATTATCTACAAAAGGAGGACATATAATAGGTGCGAAAAGAAGAATAATAAGGCACCATTGGAGTATTTAAAAATTGTTAGATTTCGATGCAGTATGCAATGGGAGATAACAATCATAAGATGCAAAAATAATATGAAAGAAAGTAAATCTACGAGATGACTGAAATATGCTATAAATAGAAATGATAAAAATGAATACAATATAGCTATGGAGAAAATGAACACTCCATGAATAATGTTAATGGACTACATTACACCCATCTCCAATATGGGTGACTCTAGCTAAGCTATGCTCTACGATGTTGTATGCGATGCTCTATGTTCTATGAAAATGAGGCCATTATATAGGAAGATAAGTTTCTTGGCCAAAAATCTATCTAGTTGTGTAAGGGACAACTTGCTGATGCAGGAGCATCCAGCAGCACCTGATGCAGAAGCATCCAGTGGTAGGAGGGCCACTTCAAAAAAGTTGCCTGAGGAAAAACGTCGCGATTTTGTGACATGTCATGAAATCGCGACAGAAAAAGGCAAAGAGGGCGAGGAGAAAAACCTATCATGATATCGCGATAGGAAAAGTGTCGTGATATCATGACACAAAGAGGAGAGAGGAGCAGACGAAGAAAGCTGTCGCGATATCGTGATAGAAAATGTGTTGCGATATCGCGACACAAACGGAGAACGGAGCCAACAGGAAGAAGATGTCGCAATTTCGTGGCATGTCACGATTTCACGACCCAAGTAGGAAGGAGAAGGCTACAAGCAAATATGTCACGATTTCACGACCCAGGAGCAGAAGGAGAGTACGAAAGGAGCAGATGTCATGATTTTGTGACATGTCATGATTTCACGACCTGAGGGTGAAGAAGGAGCCGAAGGAGAAGGAGACGTTGTGATTTTATGATAGGTCGCAGTTCCAGAAGGCAAAGAAGGAGCCAAGGAAGAAAGATGTCGTAATTTTGTGACATGTCGCATTTTTGCGACGAAGGGGCTAGCGAAGGAGCCAAAGGAGGAGGATGTCACAATTTTGTGACATGTCGTGATTTCACGACCCGATGGAGAAAAGAAGGCAAGGGAGCCAAAAAGTCATGATTTCATGACAGGTCATAGTTTTGCGACCCGAAGGAGAAGAAAGGAGGCGAAAAAGGAAGATGTCACGATTTCGCAACATGTCATGATTTCACGACGTGAAGGAGAGAGAGAAGGTGGAGCGGAAAGATGTCACGATTTCATGACATGTCGCGAAATCATGACCCGAAGGAGCGAGAGGAGGCAAGAAGAAAAGATGTCACGAAATCACATGTCACGATTTTGCGACCCGAAGTGGAAAAGAGGAGCGAGGAAGAGAAATGTCGTGATAGTGCGACATGTCGTGATATCACGACCTGAAAAGAAAAATAAGGGCAGGATGAGGAAGATGTCATGATATCATGACATGTCACGATATCGCGACCCCTGCTACAGTGCAGCTGGAGGAAGAAGACGACAAAGGTCAGGCGGTGGTTGCAGAGCAAGGACGACACATGGCACCAAGGTGCAGTTAAAGTGGGCGAATACCAAGAAGCACGAGAAACAAAAAGGATGGGTCACGCAGAGTGATCTGACGAAAGCCATGGTGATAGGGGTAGTGTGGAGTGGAGCCATTAATCAGGTTGGTGCTCTAATTTTTGTGAGAGTTGTTTTCAGAGGGTCGAGGCCTCTATAAAAACCTAGTTTATGTAATAGATTGGGGTGGTGGATTGGAGATCGCATGCAGAAGTGTGATAGTGAGAAAACCAAGCCGAGCGCTGGTTAATGTAAAGCCTACGGGCTATTTCTGTTGTTGTAGAATTTCTAGATTAATAGAAGAGAATTTGGGAATTATGGGTGTGCGTTTTCTGGTCCCCCATCAGTGGTATCAAAGCCAGAAGTTCTTGAGTGCGCAAATAGATCATCGACCGTGAGGCAGTTTGTGCCAAGATCTGTGGTAGGGTTCTGAGAGAGAAGAGAGAGTTTAGGATCCCTGAGCGTGTTAGCAGAGCACCGAAAGTGAGGCAGCTACACCAGGATCGGTTGAGCTTTGTGAGTAAAGCAAAGAAAAATGCCTCCACAAAGAAGTCATGGTAGTGAGAGAGATATGATGACAATGGAAGAGTTCGAGGCATTGCAGAGGCAATTTAAAGCCCTGCAAGAGGAGTGGCTCAGAATAAAACTGTAGAGGCAAGTGAAAGCCCTGCAAAAGGAGCTACGCAGAAGGCATGAGGAGAAATAGAAAAGGAGAAAAGATGGAGTTCATCAGAAGATGAAGCCATTGAAGGCTACAGATGAAGAAGTGTGTAGCAGTGAGAGAATCTATCTAGAGGAAGGCAGAAGTTGTTTGGGCCAGGAGAAGGGGTTGGAACAGGCTGTAGAGGCAGATGAATGTCTGGAGGTGCTACAGAAGGCAGTAACTAGACAGTGCAGAAGTGAAGATCACTTCTCCACCAACCCCGGTGTCTGATGCAGGAGCATCCAGCAGCACCTGATGCAGAAGCATCCAGTGGCAGGAGGGCCACTTCAGAAAAGTTGCCTAAGGAGGAAAAACATCATGATTTCACGATGTGTCATGAAATTGTGACAAAAAAAGGCAAAGAGGGCGAGGAGAAAAACCTGTCATGATATCACGATAGGAAAAGTGTCGCGATATCACGACACGAAGAGGAGAGAGGAGCAGACGGAGAAAGCTATCGTGATATCATGACACAAACAGAGAATGGAGCCAACAGGAAGAAGATGTCACGATTTCGTGGCATGTCACGATTTTGTGACCCAAGCAAGAAGGAGAAGGCTGTAAGCAAAGATGTGATTTCATGACATGTCACGATTTTGTGACCCAGGAGCAGAAGGAGAGTACGAAAGGAGCAGATGTCATGATTTCATGACATGTCACGGTTTTGCGACCTGAGGGCGAAGAAGGAGCCGAAGGAGAAGGAGACATCACGATTTTGCGATAGGTCATAGTTTCACGGCCAGAAGGTGAAGGAGCCAAGGAAGAAAGATGTCACGATTTCGTGACATGTCACATTTTCGTGATGAAGGGGCGAGCGAAGGAGCCAAAGGAGGAGGATGTTGCAATTTTGCGACATGTCACGATTTCACAACCCGATGGAGAAAATAAGGCAAGGGAGCCGAAAAGTCATGATTTCACGACAGGTCACAGTTTCACAACCCGAAGGAGAAGAAAGGAGGCAGAAAAGGAAGATGTTGCGATTTCGCAACATGTCACAATTTTGCGACGTGAAGGAGAGAGAGAAGGTGGAGCGAAAAGATGTCATGATTTCATGACATGTCATGAAATCATGACCCGAAGGAGCGAGAGGAGGCAAGAAGAAAAGATGTCATGAAATCGTGACATGTCATGATTTCACGACCCAAAGTGGAAAAGAGGAGCGAGGAAGAGAAATGTTGCGATAGCACGACATGTCACGATATCGTGACCGAAAAAGAAAAAGAAGGGCAGGATGAGGAAGATGTCACGATATCGCGACCCCTACTACAGTGAAGCTGGAGGAAGAAGATGACAGAGGTCAGGCGACGGTTGCAGAGCAAGGATGACACGTGGCACCAAGGTGCAGTTAAAGCGGGTGAATACCAAGAAGCACAGAAACAAAAAGGATGGGTCATGCAAAGTGATCTGACAAAAGCGACGGTGATAGGGGTCGTGTAGAGTGGAGCCATTAATCGGGTTGGTGCTTTGATTTTTGTGAGAGTTGTTTTCAGAGGGTCGGGGCCTCTATAAAAACCCAATTTATGTAATAGATTGGGGTGGTGGATTGGAGATCGCACACAGAAGTGTGATAGAGAGAAAACCAAGTCGAGCATTGGTTAATGTAAAGCCTGTGGGCTGTTTCTATTGTTGTAGAATTTCTAGATTAATAGAAGAGAATTTGGGAATTGTGGGTGTGCGTTTTTCGGTCCCCCATCACTTGCACATGTAGAACTTGCACATTGACACTTGTGCATTTATTACATTGCATGAAGAAACTAGGTAACTTCCCCCTAACATAATCTAATGTCCTAAGTATGTACCTTGGTAGGTACATTTACATGACCCAAATAATGTAATATAATCTATTTCTAACACCCCCTTGTATTACATTATTTGGGTATTGAAGACTTTAGTCTTCAATGTGGATCTTCTTCCATTGGATGGCTTTGAACTGGTTCTTCATATTCAGCTTCTTCAGTACTTATGTCATGGATTTTTACCTTTTTTAGCTCTTTATCTCTTTATGTCAGGCATCTTTGATGAACAATTATTCTCATGATTTTGCATGTCATGAGTGGATATGAATAGGTTCTTCTCCTTTTTTTTGTACCTATGTAAGACCTGCTTCTCTTTCCTTGATAAGTGTCAACCTTAAGCTCAATGTTCGTATATCCATCTGAAATAAGTTCTTGTAGATAGCAATTTATTCTTTATAGTAATATTATTTCATACCCTTATAGTACCTGTATTTGGAATGACAGGAAAAAGATAAGTGATTTGTCTCATTATAATATCTGCATGGATGGAAACTCCAACAATTGGATTTTTCATGACCATATTGATTGCAATAGGTGTACAACAGAGATGATCTGATAATTTTGAATTTTATTTTAGGAATATCATGCTTGTTTATCTCCTTGATAAGACCTTCTAAACATATGTGCACAATTGAAGCTATTCCATATTTTCCTTTTTGTATAAGGTTTTGTTGATCAATTTTTTCTTTTTTTGGGTCTCCTTTGGTACAGTAGTCATCAGACTCATTGGATGAATCTTCCTTTTCAAAGCTGTTAATTTCTAAACTTATTTCACATTGTATTGGTTCTTCCTTTTCTTTTCCCTTTTCATCATTGTAATCCATTAGGTTTTTAATCCATATTGGTATTTTTCTTATTCCACTTCTAAGAGTGTTGCTTAGCATGCTAGTGGTCATTTGTATTACCTGAATTCTTTGGGATAGAGTAGTCTACCTTATGACTCCCTATATTAGGATATATAATTCCTAATTGAAGTATATAAGCTTGATTTTGATAAAACCTTTATTAATCCTTAGGTTTGTAGGCTTCCTTATGTATCCCTAGTAATGAGAGTGCATACACCAAATGGAATTTTAGGTTTTGTAAAAAACTTATATTTTCCCAATGGATTTGCAACTTGATAATCTATGATAAATGCTAATATTACCAAGTTTTGTAGAATCCCTTATGACTCCCTAGGGATATAATTTAGTGCTCTTGAAAATATAGTTCATTTTTTGGTTTATTTTGTAAGGTTTTGGAAATATCAAAAATCAACTTTTATTACCCCTCATTGCTCCTATTGAACTACGCACTTTTCCAATTTGAAGAGGTTTTAATGTTGGATTTCTTTTATCACTTTTTGATATTTTTGAGACAAGAATATAAATTTCCAACCTTGGAAAAAAGTTTTAATAACCTCTTAAATATCCCTTATGGATTTTAATTGTAGTGTGTCTAATTTCCAATAAGTCAATTTGATGTAGTAACCCTTATAACTCCTAAATTTTGGAAAAATTAGACCACAATAATATTTGCAAATATTTTATAAATAATTTCCAATAAAAATCCTTATTGCTCCTATGTTTAATATTGAAAATATTATATTGATATGATATATTATTCCCCTTTATGATATAGCTTTCAATATAGTTATATTCCATAACTTCCACGAAATGAAATCATATTATAGTGGGAATAAAATTTACCTTATATCATTCAATAGTTGACATTGTTTTCATTAAGCATGGGCTACAAAATATACGTTGCTTCTTTGGTTGTTCCTCCAATGATATTGCTTGGAACCTTTGTAGGATTTGATGTTCCAAATGTGGTGTTGTTAATGTTTTCCTTTGACCTTCCTTAACCAAAGCATTGAAGGATTTTTCTCGCATTGCTTCCACACTACCGCTCGACCCTGTGTGTGTAGACCCTGAATGTAAATGCTTGTTGGATGCCTTGGTCATTGACGCTCTTAAAATAGAGGAGAATATTGGTTTGAATACCAAGTGGCACGTCCATTTTCTTCTTGAGAACTTGAGGAGTAGAGGGTGCTAGAGAACACTCATTTCTCTCTTTTAATTAACGTATGGACATTATGTTCTTTAATGGAGTGCTTGGCTTTCCTTCGGATAAGTTTTTCTTATATATTCATTGCACCAACCTATAGATTGTAACTTATTTTATGATGAAGATGAGTGCTCGCATGAGGAACGTTAGGGTATTGTTTCAAGTGACAAATATCACTTCCTCCTTGTGCATGGGTGTCTTCTATAACGCTTCTTCAATGTATTATTTTTTGAGGTTCTTTAAACCCTGTATTATTTGCAGCTCCTTTTTCGATCAATTTCACTTGCTTGTAGATTATTTTAGGTTGAGTTGAGGTGCATCGATATGGATGCTTGAGCATCGATTTTCATATTTGAAGATGTGGATACTGGAAAACTCCAATGGTGATTTTATCTTCCTTTATCCTCACTTGTTATACGTCCTCCTTGTAGACAACATTGCTCTTGATTATAATGTCATTTTCTCCCTTTGATTTTTTTTCTTGTCTCTTGCAGGTTCAAACATCCAATATGAGGGAGTAAGAGCCCTTAGACTGGCTTCTTTTCTATTCTTGAAAATATTCTAGTGAATGACCGTCTTCGACTAGTTTTTCTAGTGGATGTTGTGCCTTTGAGAAACCTTCAAATCTGCCTCCTTTTTCTATATTAACCAGATTAGGATACTGTAATGCAATGTAATATATTCATGTATAAAATAACCTTTATTACGCCTTCTTTTGCATCCCTTTTTTAGGTCTGATTTTTTGGTTTTGTGGCAGATTTTTTTAATGCAATATACGGGGTTTAGAGGTTGTCTATTTGATTAGACACCTTCCCCTTTTTTCTTGGATATTTTATAAATGAATCCAAGATTGTAACCACTTGATAGAAGCTCTCTTTTTGCTGTATTTTTTTTCACTATTTCTTTGTAGAAAACTTATTGTGCTTTGAACTTGAGACTCACAAAGTCTCGTTCGAAGCTTCCTTTGTTGATATTTGGTGGCTACTTTATTATCCAATACTTGGAGGATTGAGCTAATTGTATCGCTCCAAATTTTTCGCATCCCTACCTTCAGGCTATAGGATCCGCGCCCGGAAGGAGGATGGGAAAAGGATGGTGCGGTACCTCGGACTGAGAGGACTTTGCGAAGGTCCCGCCTCTCAAGGGAGGTGTATTTTGGTGATTTTTCGACGGATGGTGGGTTCACCAGGAAACATTTAGCGGCAGTTTCCACGCCTAGGTTTTGGAATGTGTTTAGATGAGTTCGTTTTAACCTTAAGCATTCATATCCTAGGTTTGGCCGAATGAATCTAAATTAAACTACATGAAAATGCAACTTTCATGAATACAGCAAACAGATTAAAAAGCAAAAAACAGAGAATTTACAGGAGGAAAATGGGGAATACCTGATCCGGATGTCTCGAAGAAGATTCCGACGTTTGAAGCGACCTGGATCGTCCGGAATTCGACAGAATCGCTCGTAATCCGACAGAATCGTCTGAAACCGACGTAATCGTCCGAGATCCGATAATCGTCCGAGACCGACAGATCGTCTGAGATCTGACGAATTCGTCAGACGAATTCGTCAGAGACCTGCAAAACAAAAAATAGATGCAAAATACAAGAAATCCTACCGTGCTAACAGAGGCAAATTACACCAAATAATAATATGAATACTGAACAATATTTAAGAACAAAAATTAAAGCAAGTTACTGTACTTTAACAACAAATCATGAACTTAATATGCAATCTAAGCTAAATGGGTGAACTCCAAATGCAAAATAATATAAAAACTGAATAAATGATCTAATTTGTAGAATAAAATGACAAAGAAAAGGTTGAGAAAAGCAAACTCCAGGCACTGATTGCCTCGATGTGGACTGCAGTCGAGATCGTCTCGCATCAGCACGAAATCGTCTCGCATTTGACGGGATCGCCTCCGATCCGAACAAAGTTCGTCGACGACGATGGGTGCTGGCTCCGGCTGAAAATCAGTGATGTACCTGCAACAAAATTGCTATGGGACTAGTGCAAAAGCAAAATTAGGATGTTTTGACGCAGAGGGAATCAATTTGCAGATAATTTCAGCCAGGGGTTGGGGAGGGAAAATCCTAGAGATTAAATAGGCTTAGGGGGAGTAGTTAGGAGGTTGGAGATCATCCCAATTTGGGAGATCTCCAACGGGGGAGGGTCCCAACGACGCAGACACGCTTCTGCCCATATTGGAGACCCGTTGGAACAGATTCCAACTATGCAAATTCAGTTTTGCGACAAGATCGTCCCGGATGTCCTAGTCCAGACGAAATCGTCAAATCCGGGGCGATATCGTCTGATCGGCGACGATATCGTCAAACGGTCAAAACAACCTCTAAAAATGGCACGGAAAAGGGGGAAACGGATTTCCGACGGTTAACGGGCGGTTTGGGAGGTTAAATTTGAATTTAAAATTATTTACTAAGGTGAATGTAAATTTTATAATTTTATCGCGCCAATTTTAGGGTGCTACATTTTGCCCCCTCTTTAGCGAATTTTCCGAAGAAAATGCGTTAAAGATGAGTTCTTCTCGATCTACGAGAAAGCAAAAAAATTATACCCATTTTTAGGCGACGATTCTTGGTCGAATCGTACGACAGCTTACTATGGTGCCCCCTCCGTGTTTTTACCCAAATCGAACGTTTGAGGTAAAAACGCGAAAAAGCAAAAAAATTATTGTTGAATAAAATTAAGAAAAATAGGGTAAAACCCTAATTCATTTTTACGGTTCATTTTCTCGGTTTTTAGAGCTCTGAAGCAGAAATGGTGGAGACAACGCACAGATCGACAAAGGTCCGGCGCGGTCTACGGGTAAGAGTCTAGACTTAACTAGAACTGATTTAATTTGAATTTTACATGCTTTTTAGGTAGATTTTAGATGAATTTGGAGCATCGCGGCCATTTTTGGGCCGTCGACGTCGTCGAGACGAAATCGTCCCGATTTCGACGAAATCGTCTCAATTTCGGCAATTTCGCCCGAGGGCGAAATCGTCGAAAGGGGGACGATTTCGTCAAATTAGAGACGATTTCGAACTGCGAAATCGGAGACGATTATGCTCAAATTTGGGACGATATCGTCCAATAGTGGGCGATATCATCAATTGCATAAAATTGAATTTTTAACTTGCATTATTGATTACTTGAATTATTATTAATGATTGTTTATTGTTTTGTTGTTTATGTTTGCAGAGAGGATTACTAAAGAGCAGAGAGTGGAAATATGGAGGATTGAGAGATGACTTGGCCGCTCTGACACAGGCAGAGCGAGATCTGCTAGCACAGGCCAGCTTGCAGCATGTGGCGGAGATGCCACAAGTATCTACAGATATGGGGCTTCTAACAACCCTAGCAGAGAGATGGTATCAGGGGTCTTCCTGTTTCTCGGTTACCGACAGGGGAGATGACTCCCACACTAGAGGACGTATGGAGGATTCCGAGAATCCCCATACAAGGACGGATGATCACTCCTACGGCCAATCAGGGCCACGCTATGGGACGACTGTGTGGTGACCCGAGCTTCACCCTGGAGAAGGGCGGAGTTAATATCGAGGCACTACGCCAGATGCCTGGGGCATCCTGACTCACACGAGTACTAGCTGGAGTGGTTGGTGGACTTCCGTTGTGCCACCAGAGCGGATGCAGGGTACCATGGATGCTCGCAGATGTGATCTACGATATGCGGGACCATGGGTACAGGTTTTGTTGGGGCAGTTTTGTTCTATGCCGATTGTACAGGATCCTGTATGGGGTCGTGTACAAGGGCGGGCGATGTCTGGTGATGACATCGCTCCTACAGGTTTGGTGCTGGGAGCACATTGCAGTGCGGAGGCCGGTAGGGCTTCCACTGACAGGGATAGACGGGGAGAGGCCCCGAGTCTTCTACTAGTGGCTCCGGAGAGGGTCACAGCGACGGATCGACCTACCGATGTCCCGGAGGCTACTGGATGATTTGGTCCCAGACCAGATCACCTGGAGACCATGGAGAGAGCATCCAGGGTGGGCCGAGGATGGACAAGAGCTGGCTCGCATCAAGCGAGTCTACTGGCTGAGGATGGAGAGAGGAGAGGTGGAGCTCCACCGCTATGACCGAGTTTTGAGATAGTTCGGTCTACAGCAGGGGATCCCATCTCTCAGGGATTACGAGTTTTCTCGGACTATCCGGGATAACACTACAGTTAGCGGGGCTCCCGACATGCAGCGCTTCTAGAGCCAAGACGTAGATGATGCCCCCATCCAGCCAATGGATGGGGATGACGCAGGAGTAGCCGATGGCTACGATGCCTGGTACGCAGGCATCCGCCCTCCACGGATGACGAGGGCACAGGGTCCGATCCATGCGGTTGTGCGTCGGATAGGGAGGCGGTGCCAGGCGATGATAGAGGCAGCCCAGGGTCACGATGGGAGAGAGGAGAGGAGGCCACAGGCACAGGAGAGGCCGCAAGAGAGGGAGAGGAGGGAGGAGAGACCCCCATCTCCATAGAGGGATAGGCCACCATCGCCCGATAAGGGCAAGGGTGTAGACACTAGGGAGAGCAACGAGACAGCGACTCTCCGAGCTGAGGTTGCCCGCTTGCGGGCTCAGGTGCAGACACTACAGGATGAGGCTACACGGCTCAGAGCTCGAGGCGGAGGAGCGAGCACTCGAGATTTAGCATGCGCTATCGCCCAGATCACTTTCTATCAGGCTCTATACTACCAGGCGGTGCCAGCGAAGCAGAGGGTGCCATTACAAGCACACATTGCAGAGCCTGTCATGATGGGGTCATCTAGGACATCATCACGATCGGCATCCAGGACTCACGGCACCACACGGACTGCGATGGGGCCACCTCCTCCACCTCAGGGGGGGAGGAGATGAGGCTGAGAGCTCGAGGGGCTCTCGAGACACTACACAGAGGGTATTTGATTGAGGGGATTGAGTATGCCAAGATATAGATTGTGGCATACCAATCTAGCTGATATGATGTACATATATATTTGTGATATATATAGATGAGATATTTTTGATCATATGACTTATATTGTGTTATGTATTTTGTGATGCTTATGATGCTTTTATGTTTGATTGATTGATTTGATAATTGGATGTAATTATGTCGTTGGAAATATTATAATTTGAATGTCATGCTATAACATTGTAAATGAAATAATCTGATGTAACAAAGTGGTTGTTTGTGATGCAATAATTTGATAAAAATAAAAGGGGACTTTTAACAATAATTTCAAAGGACATTGTCGCTATTATAGACCATTTCATGGAGTCGCCGCTCACTCGGTCGTCAAGCTAATCCCATTTATAGAAATATTGTTAAAAAGGAAAAGAGTGCTTAAGAGACTGTCTTAAGACTTTGGTGCAATAGTGCAAAATGATGATGATGATGATTGGTTTGTTTTCAGATTTTCATGAAAAATATTATGCATGAAATATTTTTAAAATGATTTTTGCTAGGCATAAATTCCTAAGTGTGATAAAATTTGTGAATAATTCCTTAGGAATTATACCATCATTGCAAAGTTGAAGGTTGACATAATGACATGAAATAATGAAAATGTGTTTGCTTTTGAAAAGCATAATTTGTGTAACATAATGAATTAAGTCATATGGTTTTCATGATTTTTGATAAATGGGGAATAAAAATTGTTACAATGGTTTGCGCTAGGCATAGAATATGTAGGTATAGACTTATACCATCATCGCGAAAATCCAAAAAAGATAGTTTTATTGCATGGTTGATTTTTGATGAACAGAAAATATGAAAATGAGGACTTGCGCTAGGCATAAAATTCCAATTTTGGTTTTGAAACTATACCATCGTCGCGAAAGTCAACCAGATATATATGATTTGATTTGTGTATTTTTGAAAGAAATTTTTGATTTTTCTATTTATATAGTTGTCTTTGTGGTAAACAACTGTACTTGATTTATTCCAACAAGTTGCAAAAATAATATTTCAAAGTATTTTGAAGACAAAAGTTAGATTTATAAGGAATCCCATGTGCATATGTGAATTCATTTCCGATCTTGATTTATCATAATGATAGACAAAATCTCTCAAATACAAATGTGTGTGCAATTGCATTGTTCATTTACCAGTTTTGAGCAAGATACTATGATACAAGTGATTTGAAGAAACCAAATAAGTGTTCATTAACCATGATGTAGATGCATATAACCATATTAGACTACTATGTAGATCGGATTATCAAGAGCTAGCTAATCCATAAGCAGACATAGGTCTATACAAAAGAAGGTCGCTAATGTGACGGACATATCGCCACGCTAGGAGTTACCCAAGGCCAAGCAGATTGGGCACAAACCACCTGTTATGGGGCTTACCTCACGCTTTTCGAATAATTGAGAATTTCGGGGATTCAAGCTCATCAACCCTTCTTTTCTTTTCAAAGGGTAGGGAAAGGGATTTTATTGCTTTCTTGCTTTCTTTTGAACTTTGCTTATTTTTCTTTTTGTATTTCTTTTGCTTGATAATGCTTGGAACATTGCTGAAATAACATTTTTCTTTTCTCTTTTTTCTTTTTCTTTCTTGAACTTTTCTTTTTTTTTTTCTTTTTCTTTGCTAGGGATACTTGCTCGGATTAGCTGTAGAGCAAGGGATTTTTATTCTGGGTAGGGGTGAGCTTGTCCTTTTGCCAATTCTCAAAGATTCTAGACCATGTGCATGATAGGATAGCAGGGGAAACTTTTCACTCAAGAAATCACTTCTACTATGTAGCAAAACATGGAAATTACAAATATAATCATTTTATTGTGAAAAGATGTGCTTGGTTTAAGTAAATAACAAGATCAATTCTCTATGCTCAAACTTTATTTAATTGAATTTTGTGGACTTTGATATAAGAGAGATTAGTAATCATGCCATATAAAATCAAGATATTTATTGTTGTGAGTGTGCAAGTGAGGGATTCCAAATAAATGCTAATTTTATCCCAAAATAAGTTGAAACATATAACTGCAATAATTGTAAGAAAATATATATATAAATGATTTTTGAGAAGTTTTGAGAATGTTGACTCTCTCTTTCTTCTGTATATTGTTTTGGTTTCGAAAGAGTCAAGCATATAGTTGTTTTTATATTTTTATCATTATTTTGATTTTTGTTTTGATTTTTGTTTTTGAGCAAAAAGAACTTAACAAGTGCTTTAAATAAATGCAATAGATAGTTTTGAAGATTTTTGGAGATTTATGAATGTTTTTGGTGTTTTTGGATTTTTATAAATTTGAAAGAAATATAAGATAGTAATTTTGAACAAATATATACATGGATGAAATGACCAAATTTATGCATAGTAACGTTTAAGATGCAAAATATTCATGGGTTCTTTAAGTTCTTTACCATCTAAGGTAGATAATTTGTATGCTCCTGATTCAAATTTAGCAGTAATAATGTATGGTCCAAGCCAGTTGGGCTCAAATTTACCTTTAAGGTCCTTAGTTGCATTTGTATTTTTTTTGAAGATTTTGAGGATTTTGATTTTTTTTGTATTTTGATTTTAATTTATGAATTGAAATTGGTGGTATATACAAGATGATCTATATACACTATACAAGGTTATTTGAGTATAGCATGTCTAAGGTTGCTTCAAAATCAAAGGAGGTTTTGAAGGATAATCTGGTTGAGGTGAAGGTAAGAATAGAAGGTGATGAATAAAAGGTAGTGATAACAAAAGCTTTGTTATAATGTAGAATAATGTAGCAAAAGATTTGACTTTTATATGTGGAAAATTGATCATGTTACAAAATAAAATGTCAGAAATATAAGAAAGTTCTTCATTCTTATTATTATATTCCAAGTCTTGATAAGATGGAGAAAGTATATGTGAAAGATATGCATGGGTGTTATTTGGTAAACAAGGATGATCATATATGGATGAAGAAAAGTGATGGATAGAAGATAATTGTGATAATAGAGAATGTATAGAACTTGATGTTTCAACCGTTAAATATTCTTCAAATGGTGTTGGGTCATTATGTATGGTAACAATTTTATTTGCAAGTTCAAACTTCAAACATTGGTGAAGAGTGGAAGGGAAAACCCTCATCGTATGAATCCAAGGACTCTGGAGAAGTAGGTTGTAAGGTGAAGGACAATATCCTACATAGAATAAAGTATCCAGGATCTTGGATCCAATATTAAGGGGAAACATTATAGTACCTTGAGCTTCTTGAATTTCATTGTTAAAAGATTTTATAATAACATTTGATTCATTAAGATCTTCTTCCTTTGATTTGAGTTTTTGGAATAATTGATAAGTGCATAAATTAAGAGAGGAGTCATTATCTACCATGATAGTTCTAACAAGTGTTTCTTTACTAGATCCTCGATAATGTAAAGATAGGAGTCTTCTTGTGGAGTAGAGGAAGGAATATCCTCATCATAGAATGAAATATGGTTAACCTCAAGAGGGTTTACACCATTAATTATGTTCTTAGAGAAAATATGATGAGGAACAAATTGTTGGCTAGGTATTTTGAACAAAATTTCCTTATGATAAATTTGTAATACTTCTAAAAGGGATATCTTTGCTTGAGGATTAATCACTTGTTGTTGGTTATCAAAGTGGATTTCAGATTGAGATTTTGATTCTAAAGATGAGCTTTCTATGCTTACATTCCATTTTGGATCATTCTCTAGAGTCAAAGATAGTTTTGAAGGTTGGTCAAATGAGGAATCCATATCTTGAATATCAGATTGAGTTGATTGAACTTGAGGTTGCTCATTTGTAGTTTTTGTTACAATATTAATAATATCATCATGATGGGACACATTAACATGCAATATTTGATTGGTTTCTTGTTGTTGATAATTGAATAGGGGTTCTTGGGAGATCCCCATGTCTTGATTGATTATTGGTATTTGTTGTGTAGGAGTTTGATTGTTTACTGGAGATTTATCATCAGTTGTAGATTGTAATTCCTTTATATTAAAAAGACCCTTATCAATCAAATCTTGAATTGCACATCTTAAATCTTTACAATTTTGTGTCATATGTCCATCTACTCTATGATATTCACAATGTAGCTCAGGTTTAAACCAATCTGATGTGGTATCAAAGTTGTCTTATGGAAGGGAGTTCAATCTTATTTGTGTCAAGTAAATACTTGAGAATTATATCCATTGGTTGATTGAGCTTAGTAAATTTACGTGATGAAGGTTTTTGAGAGGTTTTTGATAAATGCCTTAGGAATTTCGTCATAAAAGGACCTAATGGTTTCTCACCTCTACTTTCTTTATTATGGGTAGAATGATGATAGGAAGATTGCGAAGTATGAGGTGAGTGCATGGTAGAATTGGAAGAATAAGTATTTTCTTGTTGAAATGGATGTGTTGTATTGAAAGAAGAGTATTGAAAAGGTGGTGGAGGATTATATGTGGATTGATAGACATAATATGGATATATGGGAGAATAGATAATATCGTTATGAAGAGGATTGGCAAAGGGATTGTCTTGTTGGGTTATGGATGAAAAATAAGAAGAGTGTGATGGAGGTGATGTTGAATAGGGATGAGGTTGGTCATAATCAACAAATGTATTTGGCTGAATTCTTCCAACATTACTGATGGGCTCATATTGATTTGAGTAAAAACTCATGGTTTCTTTAGTACTTCTAAAAGTAATATTTAGCATCTACTATTTAGAATTGAATCTAAAACATATAAACATGAAATGATGATTTTGTTTTTGTTTTTCTTGTATACATATATATATATTTTTTTGTTTGTTTTTGTTTTCAAAAGGTTTATAATGCATTCACGTCGGGTTCACCAAAATGTATCGCTCCAAATTTTTCGCATCCCTACCTTCAGGCTATAGGATCCGCGCCCGGAAGGAGGATGGGAAAAGGATGGTGCGGTACCTCGGACTGAGAGGACTTTGCGAAGGTCCCGCCTCTCAAGGGAGGTGTATTTTGGTGATTTTTCGACGGATGGTGGGTTCACCAGGAAACATTTAGCGGCAGTTTCCACGCCTAGGTTTTGGAATGTGTTTAGATGAGTTCGTTTTAACCTTAAGCATTCATATCCTAGGTTTGGCCGAATGAATCTAAATTAAACTACATGAAAATGCAACTTTCATGAATAC
Source organism: Wollemia nobilis (assembly GCA_028583015.1). Lineage (NCBI taxonomy): Eukaryota > Viridiplantae > Streptophyta > Pinopsida > Araucariales > Araucariaceae > Wollemia > Wollemia nobilis. The sequence continues at coordinate 3,616,081 of JAQPPZ010003204.1, forward strand.
AGCAAACAGATTAAAAAAGCAAAAAATAGAGAATTTACAGGAGGAAAATGGGGAATACCTGATCCGGATGTCTGAAGAAGATTCTGACGTTTGAAGCAGTCTGGATCGCCTGGAATCTGACAGAATCGCCTCGTAATCTGACGAGAATCGTCTGAGATCTGACAAAATCGTCTGAGACTGACAGAATCATCTGAGATCTGACGAATTCATCAGACGAATTCGTTAGAGACCTGCAAAATAGAAAATAGATGCAAAATACAAGAAATCCTACTGTGCTAACAGAGGCAAATTACACCAAATAATAATATGAATACTGAGCAATATTTAAGAACAAAAATTAAAGCAAATTATTGTACTTTAATAACAAATCATGAACTTAGTATGCAATCTAAGCTAAATGGGTGAACTCCAAATGCAAAATAATATAAACACCGAGTAAATGATCTAATTTGTAGAATAAAATGACAAAGAAAAGGTTGAGAAAAGCAAACTCCAGGCACTGATTGCCTCGATGTGGACTGCAGTCGAGATCGTCTCGCATCGACACGAAATCGTCTCGCATTTGACGAGATCGCCTCCGATCTGAACAAGTTCGTCGACGACGATGGGTGCTGGCTCCGGTTGAAAAATAGTGATGTACCTGCAACAAAATTGCTATGGGACTAGTGCAAAAGCAAAATTAGGATGTTTTGACGCAGAGGGAATCAATTTGCAGATAATTTCAGCCAGGGGTTGGGGAGGGAAAATCCTAGAGATTAAATAGGCTTAGGGGGAGTAGTTAGGAGGTTGGAGATCATCCCAATTTGGGAGATCTCCAACGGGGAGGGTCCCAACGGTGCATACACGCTTCTGCCCGTATTGGAGACCCGTTGGAACAGATTCCAACTATGCAAATTTAGTTTTGCGACAAGATCGTCTGGACGTCCTAGTCCAGACGAAATCGTCAAATCTGGGGCGATATCGTCTGATCGGCGACGATATCGTCAAACGGTCAAAACAACCTCTAAAAATGGCACGAAAAAGGGGGAAACGGATTTCTCGACGGTTAACGGGCGGTTTGGGAGGTTAAATTTGAATTTAAAATTATTTACTAAGGTGAATGTAAATTTTATAATTTTACTACGCCAATTTTAGGGTGCTACACTAATTTTGTGGCTTCTCCAGGCCACTCAATGTTGTAGATCTTTGTGCACTAATAGTGTCTTTTGACACTTTGACAAGTTATGTTTTTGTGCCTTTCTCAAAAACATAAATAAAAATATTTTCAGAGCAATAGAATAATGCAAATGAATCTAATAAACTTTCACTTTTTAATGCACTAGTAATTTCACCTTATCACTCTAATTAACTCTCAAAATTAATGCACGTAATAAATTTACTGCAATTGATTAACAATAATCTGAAATGAATCTTCAAAAATTATTCTGCAATTTCCTTACAAACAAAGTTGTAGGAACTTAGTCTTCTTTTTCTTTCCAAAGTAAATGATAGGTAGTTGATAGATAGTTGTAATGCATAAATCTAATAAACTCCTAATGTGCAAATGAACCTTAAAGGAACTATTTTATTTTTACACTTTTGAATATTGTAATCCAATGTTTCTTATTGCAACTTTGATCCAAATTAAGGTGCTTTAATAAATCTAATAAGTAAACCAATTAATGAATCTACTTGCACCAATAGTTGCATACATTTTTGAAATATTTTGTAATTATTATGTCGCTTCCATAGAGGATATTGATTTTGCTGCTTTCTATAAACTATCCTAAAAAGTTCCTTCTTCACCAATAGATGGTCTTGAACTTTTCCTTCATGAGCCTATGATTTTGTGGCTTGTTCTCCTTTTGCAATATCCTCCTTTTGCTGTATTTTTGAATAATTCTTTATCTCTAAAATGATGCCTTCTTATTGTAAGAGGTAATATTCAAATCTCTTGGATCTTATGATCTTATCCTATTTTCAAGTCTTCTTGTCAAATTATAGCTTCAAGCAGGATCTTCTTCTCAATATTTTGAATGTCTTGAGGTCTGAAGAACATAAGCTTATACTGAGAGGGGGGGTGAACAGTATAAGAGCATTTTTTACTTTTATTTTCAAATCAATATTATGCAGTGTATAGATAGAAGTATCAATAGCATTAATCAAAGCAATGCACAAAAAACCATACACAATAGAGACATATATTTAACATGGTTCACCCAAATATGGCTACCTCCACAGAGAAAATATTTCTCAAATGATCTCTTGGGAATCCTTCCCAATTACAATTTTTATGGACCTTTGTCCAAAGGATATGATGATCCCCTAAATCTGGTTTGTGAATCTCTATCCATAAGAGAACTCTTTCTCCTCTGCTCTGGCTAGTGATCCTCTAGAAGATATTGCCTCCACTACACTGACTGGTGGATCTCTCTCCACTTGAAGACTCTTGTCCTCAATCAGAAGATCTATCCTCAATGTCCTAGTTAATGGATCTCTATCCACTGGAGACTTTGTCCTCTCTACTCTGTCAGCACCAAGGCTCTGTCTTAATGTTATACTGAACATAGTCCAGTCGATCTAGCATAGCTCTAATCCAGTCGATCTAGCACAAGTCCACTCAAATATACACTAAACATAGTTCATTCAGTATAGCACAAATCTTCTCAATATCTCTCTTTTTTCTGGCACAAACTTGTCCTTAAATTTGTACCAAACTTTGCTCTCAAATTTGCACTAAACACAGTCCAGTCGATTTAGCACAAATCTATATTCAATCTCTATCCTCAAGCCTTAACTCAAGGCTTGACTCAACTCTGCTAGATCTGCCCCAAACCTTAACTCAAGGTCTGAAAAAATAAATCAACTCTACTCTCAAGTCTTCTCAAATACTTATCTCAAATTTGCTTTGCAAGCTTCCATAAAAGCTCACACCAATCTATCCACAAGTCCTCTCTAGAACCTGCTCAAATATGCTCTACAAGTCCTCTCTAGAACTTGTTCAAATCTACTCAATAGGTCCACATAGAACCTGTCCAAATCTGCTCAACAGGTCCACATAGAACCTGTTCAAATCTCCACACAGAACCTACTCAAATCTGCTCAATAGGTCCACACAGAACCTACACAACTCTGCTCAACAAGTTCACACAAAACTTGTCCAATATCATAGAAACATAAAGAGAATTGTTAGAGACTCAATATGTTATATTCTCAAAAACTCAATCTCTTTCTAAAATCAATCTCATAGAAGCATAAAGATAATTGTTAGAGACTCAATATGTTCTATTCTCAAAACTCAATCACTTTCTCAACTCAATATCATAGAATCATAAAGAGAATTATTAGAGACTCAATATTTTCTATTCTCAAAACTCAATCAGTTTCTCAACTCAATCTCATAGAAGCATGAAGAGAATTTTTAGACTCAATATGTTATATTTTCGCAACTCAATTTCTTTCACAACTCAAATCAGAATATATAATAGTTTGTTTTATGGAACTTGAACAATCACTTCATACATCCACTTGACTAGGCTCAATCAACTCTACTCAACTAATCACTTCAATAAACAACTCTTGCTCACAAACCCTAGTCTAAGCATGTATCATCCAACTCAAAATATTTCCAACAATGCTCAACAACAAATCTCACATAACAATGATACTCAGGATCTTTTCAAACCCTAGTTCAAGTTATTTACATAACAAATCACTTCAACAACCATGCTCATTGAACAAGGTTTTAATCACAACTCTAAATTTGAGAAAACCTTGAAGCATTAACTCAAACACTTCACTCAACCAATGATCTCAACAACAATGCCAATAAAACAAGGTTTTAATCTCAACTCTCAAATCTAGAAAACCTTGAAGCAATAACTCAACCACTTTTGAAAAGGAAACCCTAATCAAGTCATTTTCACTCCAAAATTAATTTTCAATAAATCCAATCAACCAAGTCAACCAAAGAAGAATTTTCCCATACCTTTTGAATGTCAAGTAGTTGACCTCACAAATCTGCCACACTCATAATTACTTCTTTGCCAATCTCAATAAGGGTTAGAGGATAATTTTCTTCAACAAAATATATCACAAGAATAATATCAAAATTACACCTTATCACTCCAACTCAAATAATAATCAATATCCTCACAATAGTCACAAAAACCCTTAATTCAAAATAACATACTACCCACAAAGTCTTAACCTTTCAATATTCCACAATAGCAATTTTAAGACTTAAAAATAAAAATAGAATTCTCCTTATAACTCCTAAAGGTAATTCTCAACTACCACAACTTTCTTACAAAGCAACCTTTCCAAACTCAACCACTAAACAACCTTATACCTCCAACTTAGGTATTTAATTAAAAATAAAATAAAAAATATTACCTTTGCCTTGGAGGGAATCGAACCCTCAATGTTGCCCCCTATGAGCACCTTAACCATTTCCAAAGTTGTCGCACAAGCCAAGCACTCATTGAAATTAATGAAGCACCACATGCTTCTTAATATCCACTCTCTCCTTCCACCTTGGCAAAATAATGTGCGTCGTAGGTGCTTCACTCAACACACCTCATGATGCACCCGTCGTGATTTGAACACGAACTCCCTTGCAATACAACACTTTTGTACTTTCCAAAATTCCACTAGACCATGTTGTTTTATACAACTTCAAAAATTGAAGCTTCCTCCCTTCAACACTTTGCTATCACATTTTTTGCATACACTCATGAGCTCTTACTTTCGTAGACCAATCTTTTTACTTTAGAGCAAGGATAATAAATTTAAACTTTAGGCATAGTATTTATATGCTTCTTCCACTACTTTGAAAACTTTGGCGCTTTCCTTGTTGTCATCTATGACGTCGGTGGAGATCATAAAGGCTTTGAATGCCTTTGGTCTTAAACCCAACCTTTGGGTTTATTAAAATATCTTTAGACTTTATAAAACCCACTTTTGCCTTATAAAACATTATAATAAGAATTATAAATATTTTATTTGAGTTTTCACCATGGCACATTTAATATTATAATAACCACTATTATAATATTATACCTTTGATAAAGTACCTTTAATATTTATTTATAAAATTTAAATTCACACTGAATTTAAATAATTTATAAAATAAATATTATAACTTATTTTTAACTTCTGTATTTTGCACTGTTTCACTTGATCTTTGGCCTTCTTCCTGGATATCAAATAACCATTTTAATCCCCTTTGTTTCCTTCTGAAATATTTGGTATTAATAATGACTTCATCTAGTGACATCAATGACAACTTTGACTTAGGGACTCAACATGTCCAACAATCTCCCCCTTTGTCATTTATGGCAACCCATACTCTTATTATCGAAACCTGGCCTTTCTTTTTCCTTCTGCTCCCCTTGGGACATTGCTCCCCCTGGCTCAATGCTCTCTCAAATATCAAATCTCTCCCCATATCAAATCTCTCCACAATACACAAATATCTCCCCCTTTAACATCAATGGCAAAGGGTCACCTTTGGGGATCGGGGCTAAGAAGCCTCTTAGCTTAGCCCCTCCCCCACCTCCTCATGAGGTGGTAATTTTGGAGTGGGAGTATTTCTACTCCCTAAAAGCATTGTTCTTTACCTTTATTATTTTCCCTTATTTTTTGAGTTTCCTGAATCCTCTGACTATTTCTATCCAAGTCATAATCCATATTCCTGTCATCATTCTTGTTCCTATTCTCATTCATGTTCATGTACCTATTCCTGTTTCTGTTCATGTTCATGTTCATGTTAATGTTCCTGTTCATACCTGTTTTTGGAATTTTTGCTCTACACCACTTTGTTGTGTGACCATCATTATTGCACTTATAACACTTAATGTTATTATTCCTTGTAGGTGCAAATGTCTTAGGATTTTTCCTAGTGAATTCATATCCTCTTCTTTCATGAACCCTGCAATTCATTGCCTTGTGACCAAAATGATTACATGAGTAGCAATACCCATGGAAAATTTGTCCATTCCCATATTCCTATATTTCATGTGTCCTGCATTGTGAAGCCATGTGCCCAAACCTGTGACATGAAAACATCTTCCATTGAAGCTTCCCTGTTTTGACCTCATTGGTCTCCTGTTATGATTGATGTTCCATTTGTATATTCTCTATGCATTGTTCCTATATTTGTTGAACTCTCTATTGTCCAACACTTCCTATGATGTCTGACTTTCTTTTACACTATCTTATTCTGAAGTATCTTCATCTGAATTTTCCTCTTCAGAACTTGAAGTTGACTCTCCTTCCTATTTCTTTTGAGTTTGTTCAAAACCAAGACCTGTTTTATTTATTGACCTTCTTTGTACCTTGACTATCTTATCCATAATATTTGAGCTATTCTTGAATCCTTTCATCTTGATATTGGGGTCCTCTAAATCTTCTCTTAGTAGTGCCATTTCTTGTGCTAACTTCTCACATTCCAAGATCTTTGTTTCTAACTTATCTTTGAACTTTTTTGCCTTAGCGTTTGATTTTTCTAAATCCTCTATAAGCAATCTTCTCTCTTCATCACATTCTTGAAACTAAATTTCAATTTTAGAGTGTTTCTTTCTTACCTTCTTTACAATGTCAAGGGCATAAATAAGTTCTCCCTTGAGATCATAACCATTCTCTACTGAATAATCCTCTATTTTTTTACCTTTGTCCACATCATTACTTTCTTTTGGCTTGTCTTCTATAAAATCACTTACTTCTTCTAAATCCATTATAATATTTTCATCTGGTCCTTCAAGTGCATTCTCATATTCATCATCACTGAAACTATAAACATGCCTTGTACAATCATCTTCAAGATGTCCAAAGTTAATTTTTTCCTCTGAACTAGGGTTTTTGGAACTTCAAAAAATCTCGGGCTTTTGCTGGATTGCAGAAGTGTCTTTGGGGTACGGTGAATCTGAAGGCTAGATCGGCGCCCCAGGAGGGTCCAATGGGGACTTCTTCGACTCCTTTTCCAAGGAGTACCAGCTCTTATGCTGATTTGTTTAAATAAAATTCTCCTTCGAAGAACGACAAAGCCCAAAAGATGGCATATAAGAAGCTCTTCACGGCTACTGGGAATAGGTCGTCAGCACATCGGGTGAATGGTTATTTTCTGTAGGTCGAATCCAGGCCAAAAATCATCATTGAGCCAAGTATGGTTGAAGAATCAGTCATCTACAGAGCTAACCATGATTTAATCTGCAAGTTCATGGGGATTCACCCTTCCCTGAATTTTTTGCACTCTTGGATCCGCCAAAACTGGGAGCCCCACGATGAGTATTCATTGTGGTTTATTAGTAATGGTTATTTTATTGTTAGCTTTTCGGCTCTGGCCAATAGAAATAAGGCTTTCGAGTCAAAGAAGAAAAATCATGGCCTGACAAGGCTATTTGTTCAACCATGTAGGGTGGGCTTCGATCCTCGTGTTGAACCTATGGCTGTCCCAGTTTGGATCCATCTATATGCTCTTCCAATGGAGTTCTAGGGTGAGCAGGTGTTGGCAATGATTGGTAATTCTATTGGTAGACATTTGGGTGTTGCCAGAGACACTATTGAAGGGAGCATGGCAGTGTATGCTAGAATATGTGTGGAGATGGATCTCAGCCAGCCTTTGTTGATAGAGTTGGAAATTGAATTGGTAGGTCTCTCTTGGATTCAACAACTGGACTATGAGGCCCTACCCTTTAGATGTAGGGTTTGTCACAAACATGGACATTTGGCCAATTTCTATCCTAATAATATGAATGCCAAAATGGAGGCCCCTTCAGGAATGCCAAACTTGCCTAAATAGGATAAGGCAACACCTAATAAAGATTCTAATAGCATCGATCAGGGCCAGGAAGCTCAGAGAGAGGGTTTTGAACAGCCCAAAAGAAAAATACGGACAAAGAAAAAGGAGGGAAAGGAGCAATCCCATCTCAGGCCTGCCAATAGGTATGAGATTTTTAAGTCATTGGTTGACGAAGAGGAACAATTTATGGAGGGCATGGAGGGTTTTAAGAAAACTTCTAATATTCCCGGCAACTCCCCTCTCATCTCCTCCCCGTCATACAGACAGGTAGTTGAACTCGTGAGGTATCACAGCCAGTATGTTCTGGTGCCTTAGTAGTCTATAACTAGGAGCAGACAGTATCTCAGGATGTCCGCATGGGAATAGCAGAGAAGAATAGGGAAAGGCCATCTTTGGGGATAACCCAGGTAGAAAAAAGATAAAAAAATAGCAATTCTCAAGGAGTAGGTAGAAGATCCAATAAGGAGTTGCTAGCAGCCCAAGGAGACAAATTGATCACGGGAGGATCGGTGAGGACAATAGACTCTTATTGCTCCCAAGGTAACCAATGATTATACAATCTTGGAATGTGAGGGGTTTAAATAGCAGAACCCATCAATTTGTTGTTCAAAGACTATTAGAGAATCACAATACTAATTTTTTGCTTTTACAAGAGACTAAGATGTCATTGGATCTTATGTCTAAAATAGTCAACAGAATTTGGAGGGGTGCTGGTCATATGGATGTGGCTGCCCAAGGTGCCTCAGGGGGGATTGTTACTCTGTGGAACTCTCTTGAATGGTCTACAATAGAACATCTTTCCTGGAGGGGTGTTTTCACTTCTCTTTTTAGGAATAATGTCTCTGTGGAATTCGTTCTAATCACTAACTTTTATGGGTCTCAAAACCTAGAGGGTCAAAGGCGGCAGTGGAAGGTTGTGCATAACATGTGAGCCTCAAGGGAAGATCTAGACTGGATTATAACGAGGGACTTTAATGCTAAATTATCTTCTAGAGACCAGGAAGGGGGAACACCATTTTTGGACCCAGGGGACCGTTTCATGATTGCCCAAGTCCAGGCTTTGCACTTAGTGGACATTAAATGTCCTGGCAATAACTTCACTTGGACTAATAAAAGGAGGGAGCCACATAGTAGGAAGGTTAAGCTAGATCATTTTCTGGTTTTAGAGGAGACGTTTGTAAAATGGAATATAAATGTTCAGATTTTAGAAGGCCCTATTTTTTATCACTGTCCTATTCTGCTGGAAGGCAGAACTAGGATGGGGCAGCATCACAAACCTTTCAGATTTGAGAATTTTTGGCTTCAAAAAGAAGAACTTCAGGAGAAAATTCCACAGTGGTGGGAAGAAGGCTACCCAGCTTATGGGAGAGCAATTTTTAGAATCCACAAACAAATTCAATATGTCAAATCTCAGTTGAAGTATTGGAGGCATTCTAATAAAACTGACTTCTAGGCCCAAAGAGCTCCGTTGGTGGCCCGATGGGATGAGGTCCAAAAATAGTTTAGAGGAGTAATTACAGACTAGCTCAAAGCTGAGGATGATGCCTTGCATACAACGGTTGAGGACATTGACAACCAGGAGGAGATCTATTGGAAGCAGAGAGCTAGATCCACATGGTTATTAGAAGGGGACATAAATACAAAATTCTTTCATCGGACTGCTTGTGCTCGAAGACATATGAATAAGATGGAGGTCCTTCAATATGAGAACGGTCACTCCTTTGATACTCTTCTAGGCATACATTCCCATGCTATGGATTATTTTTCTAAGATTTTTAAGGAAAGTGTGGTACAAGATGTAGAGACCCAAAATGAAGTTATATCTGTCATACCTGCTATTATTTTAGAGGATGAAAATTAGGCCCTCCTCAAACCCATTGATAGGGATGAATTGAAAACTATGGTCTTTGGAATGAGCACTGGTAAAACTCCTAGTCCAGACGGCTTCCCAATTGAGTTTTCTTAGGATTTCTGGGACTGCTTAGAGGATGATGTAAGGGCTGTTGTTGAAGAGTCTAGAGAAAATAAGAGAATGCTTAAAGCTATAAACCACACTTTCATTACCTTGATTCCAAAAGGGGAGGAGGGGGTTCATATTTCTAATTATAGGCCTATTGCCTTATGTAATGTGTTGTACAAAATAATCACAAAGGTAATGGCTGAGCGCCTAAAACCTCTTCTTCACAACATTGTCTCCTCTGAGCAATGGGGTTTTGTTGAGGGACGGTAGATTCTGGATGGGGTGGTTATGGCCCAGGAAGCAATCCATTCAATGCACACTTCTGGTAATAAAGGGATGTTCATAAAATTGGACATGTCAAAGGCTTATGACAGGGTTGAATGGAGTTTCCTGGCTAAAATGATGGCAGCATTTGGCTTCTCTCAGGGCTGGATAGAGTGGGTCATGAGTTGTGTCTCTTCCCCGACTTACTTTATGCTAATCAAGGGCCTTTCTTCGCAACCTTTTAGAGCTTCTCAGGGACTGCGCCAGGGGGATCCCTATTCTCCTTATATTTTTCTCATTCTGGCTGAAGGTCTTCATAGACTTTTCTTGAGGAGAAGACAGCAAGGTAGATTATTGGGTATCAGGGTGGGTGACAAAGTTTTAACACACCTGCAGTTTGTGGATGACACTGGTTTGGTGGGAGTGGCCAGCTTCAGGGAAGCAAGAATGATTAGGGATACTCTTAATGTTTATCTTAGGGCTACTCAACAGGTCATTAATGATAAGAAATCCAAAGTGGTTTTTTTTAATCTGGAGCAAAGGCTTTAGAATAGAATTTTAGAAATCCTGGGATTCACAAGGACTTCTCTCCCAATGGTTTAATTGGGGGTCCCCCTGCACTTCAAGAAGCTAAAATTAGACACATGGAGGAATCTAATAGAGTGTATCAAGGACAGAATTAATCACTGGTCTCACAAGTGGTTGAGTTATGGTGGCAGATTAACTTTCTTACAGTCAGTCATTCAAGCCATGCCAATTTACAAATTCTCTATCCTGGCTGCCCCGGTTACAATTTGGAAGGAGTTGGACAGGATGGCTAGAAAGTTTTTATGGGAAGGAGCAAAGGGAGAGAGAAAGTGGGCCTTAGTGGGCTAGGACAAAGTTACCCAGCCCAAGGCTAAAGGAGGTCTGGGTTTGAGAAAATCTAGGTTGAATAATAAAGCTTTGGCTAGAAAGCTGTACTGGAGATGGATCTCCCAACCCACCTCCCTTTTCAGTAGAATCCTAACTAGAAAATACCTAGGATAGGCCAACCCAGTTGATGTTTCTCGCCTCCCCTTGGATGGTACTAGGTCCCTTGTTTGGTAGGTTCTCAAGTTATGGTCTCAGGTTGTTAAAGACCGCTTATTTTGGAAAGTGGGAAGAGGGGAGAAGGCTTGTTTTTGGACAGACTCTTGGGATCAGTTCCCACCCATCATTGCTGAATTTCTTGAATTACATCCAATAAAAGCAACCATTGAAGCCAAGGGATGGATATGTATTGAAAGTTACTTCACAACTTCTCAGTTGGGGGAGTGTAAGTTTAAGCAGTTCAAGAAGCTGGATGAGTGGCCCATTTCAATCCCTTCGGATTTGATTCCCATCATGACTAAAATTTTGACTGAAAGATTTCTTACAGGGGGAGACGTGGAGGATGAATTAGCCTGGGGCTTTGGGAGTCTTGGCATCTATACAGTAAAGGATGAATATGATAGCATTCTCCCAGAGCCTCCCCTCATACTTTTCTAGTTGAGGACTGGAGGAAAATGTGGCACTCTAAAGGCTAGCCGAAAGTCAACTTTTTTGCCTGGCAGTGCATACACAATGGAATCCTCACTTTTGATAATCTCATATCAAAAGGTATCATCGGCCCTTCTCAATGTGTGTTATGCTACAAGAGCGAGGAAACTGCTGACCACTTGTTGTTTGGTTGCCCTTTCACCCGATAGATTTGGCTGCGATGGTTTGCATACTTTAAATTTCAAGTAAGTGGTGACCTGAATCGGATGAATATCTGGGAAAAATGGTAGAAGGGTAGATTCAAATCTAAAGCTCTTCATCTTGGCTGGGAGCTCGAGTTAAGCTTTATCTGGTGGAAAGTATGGCTGGAAAGAAATGCTAGAATTTTTAGAGAAACTTTCACTGCTCTAGATGGGGTTTGGTAGACCATTTGGAGCAAGGTTATCGAAAATTTGGCTGTTCATGCGGAGGAGGAAGTTCAAATTGAAATTGGAGCTATGGATGATCGCAGTGAACTGCTAGAGGGATAGGACAGGATTTTTTGGAAACCTCCCCTTATAGGTTGGATTAAAATCAATACTGATGGAGCTGCAAAATGCAATTCAAGTAGAGTCGGAATTGGAGTGGTGTGCCAAGACCATGCTGGGACTATGCTCTATTGGGAATTGCAAGGCCTGGGAAGAACCACTAACAATGAAGCTGAAGCCATTGCCATTAAGTCTGCTTCTATTTGGGCAGTGAAACATGGCCATCGCAAGATTATTCTTGAATCAAACTCGCAAATTTTGGTTGGAGCTCTGGACTGCATGAGGAACTTTGATCTAAAAGCTTGGAGGTTGAGGGCTCTTGTAACTCAAATTAAATAATTATGGAAGGAATTGGAGGACATGATCCCAGTTTATGTGAGTAGAGATTTGAACAAAGCGACTAACTTTCTGGCTAAGATGGGTGTGGAAAAGGAGGTTGGAGTTCAGTTGCATAGTGACATGGATATTGAGGATGAGGTGATTAGAGAGGGTCTAGAAAGGTCCTTGCACCAATGATATCATGACATATTGCATTGTCACAATTGCTGGAGGAAATTTTTCATGATATCACGACATGTTGCACCATCACGATCGCTGGAGGAAAGTTGTCGTGATATCGCAACATGTTATGCCGTCGCGGTCACTAGAGGAAAGTTGTCGCGATATCGTGACATGTTGTGCCGTCGCAATCGTTGGAGGAAAGTTGTCATGATATCATGACATGTTGCACCGTCATGGCCACTGGAGGAAAGTTGTCACGATATCATGACATGTTGCACCGTCGCGGTCGTTGGAGGAAAGTTATTATGATATCGTGACATGTTGCACCGTCGCGATCGTTGGAGCAAAGTGCGATATCATGACATGGTGCGTCGTCACTGTTGCTGGAGGAAAGTTGTCATGATGTCATGACATGGTGCATCTTCGCGGTCACTGGTGGAAAGTTGTCATGATTTTGCGACATGGTGCACCGTCACGATCATTGGAGGAAAGTTGTCGTGATTTCGTGACATGTCGCTCCATCGCGGCTGAGGGAGGAAAGTTGTCACGATTTCATGACATGTCGCTCTGTCACGGCCGAGGGAGGAAATTTGTCATGATTTTGTGACATGTAGCTTCATCGTGGCCAGGGGAGGAATGCACTTTCGTGCCCAAAGGAGAAAAGTGTCACGATTTTGCGACGTATTGAGTTTTCACGACCAAAGGAAAAATATGTCACGATTTCATGACATGTTGCTTTTTCGCGGCCAAAGGGAAAAGGTGTCATGATTTCACGACATGGTGCTTGTTTGCGGCCTATTGAGAACTTTTGTGTCGTGATTTCATGACAAACTACTTCATCTATTGTAATATTGTGTTCTCTCTAAGTTCGACTGGGAAGATTCCCTTCCCTTATTGTAATTGATCTTTGTTTTAATACAAGTTTTTTCAAATTTTCCAAAAAAAAAGATGTCCAAAGTTACCACATCTAAAACATTTGAGAATAACTGGAGTATTTTTCTTAACTGGTTCTTTTTCTTCAATCATAAATAAGACTTCATCTCTATCATTATCTGAAAAACTAGCATCACTTTCATTTGAGTACTTACTTGCATTATCTGCATATTAGCTCATATTTTGTCTTTGAAAGAACTTCTTTCCTTATCTGCTTTGTCCATCCTTGCTTTTCTTTTGGTGCCTGTGTCTTTCTAATTCCCTGTACCTGTGATCCTATTTTTCTTCACCATTGTTGTTATTTGGCTCTTTACAATCTATTGCAAAATATCCATACTTTCCACAATTGAAACACTTAATAGATATAATATCTATGGGTTTTTTGGAACCTTTATCTCTTCTACCATATTTTGCTTTTTCATCACTAGATGACTCACTGCTTGATTCTGACTTCTTATCCTTTATCTTCTTGTTCGCTTTGAAAGCAGCCTCTTTAGGAGGGATAGGATCTTTTGTTCTTATCTCAAAATTCATAAGCATACCAAGTAAAGAATTTATTGTCATACTGTAATTATAAATTGATGTTTCTATAGTAAAGACCTTTTCATTATACCTTTTTGAAAGAGTTCTCAATATTTTATCACAAGCATCAGATTCATTGACCTTCATTCCAAGACCTCTCATCTCATGTACAAGTTCATCAATCTTACTAAGATAGTCAAGAATATTTTCATCATCCTGCATTCTTATATTTTCAAATTCTCCTTTGATATTTATGGTCTTAACTTTCCTGACACCTTTATCTCCTTCATATATGTTATGCAATAGTTCCCACATTTCATTTTTTGTTTTACAATCCATAACCTTCATAGATTCTCATCTACGCAACCCTTTTATAATTGTATTCATAGCTCTTGAATTTGCATGCATTAGAAGCTTACCTTCCTTATCTATAGGAGGATTGACTATTGAATCATATCTAAGTTCCACTGCTTCACAAACTTTATTGCCAAGTGCCATCAAGTGAAACCTCATCAACATACACCAATATAAGAAGTCACTTCCATCAAATAATGGTATTGTATTATTGATGGATCCGTCCCTTTGATCCTTTTGATCCATTGTGTTCTTGACCACTTTTCTTTCAAGCTATAAAACTCTTCTGAAGGAACCTGCTCTGATACCAATTGAAGAACACAAGCTTATACTAAGAGGGGGGTGAACAATATAAGAAAACTTTTTACTTTTCTTTTCAAATCAATATTATGAAATGTATAGATATCAGTATCAATAGTAGTAATCAAAGTAATGCACAAAACACCATACACAATAGAGACACAGATTTAACGTGGTTCACCCAAATATGGCTTACCTCCACAAAGAAAATATTTCTTCCAAATATTTCTCAAATGATCTCTTGGGAATCCTTCCCAATTACAATTTTATGGACCTCTGTCCAAAGGAGATGTTGATCCCTTAAATATTGTTTGTGGATCTCTATCCATAGGAGAACTCTTTCTCCTCTACTCTGGCTAGTGATCCTCTAGAAGACACTACCTCCACTACACTGACTGGTGGATATATATATCCACTTGAAGACTCTTGTCATCACTCAGAAGACATATCCTCAATGTCTTGGTTGATGGATCTCTATCCACTGGAGACTATGTCCTCTCTACTTTATCACAACCAAAGCTCTGTCTCAATTCTATACTAAACATAGTCCAGTAGATCTAGTACATCTCTACTCAACTCTTGCACTAAAAATAGTCCAGTAGGTCTAGCACAAGTCCACTCAAATCTGCACTAAACACAGTCTAGTCGGTCTAGCACAAATCTGCTCAATCTCTCTCTTTGGTCTGGCACAAACCTATCCTCAAATCTACACCAAAATCTACTCTCAACTCTGCACTAAACACAGTCCAGTCAGTCTAGCACAAATTTATATTCAATCTCTGTCCTCAAGCCTTAAATCAAGGCTTGACTCAACTCCACTAGATCTACCCCAAACCTTAACTCAAGGTCTGAACAAATAAATCAACTCTGCTCTCAAGTCTTCTCAAAGACTTATCTCAAATATGCTTTGCAATCTTCCACAAAATCTCACACCAATTTGTCCACAAGTCCTCTCTAGAACTTGCTCAAATCTGCTCTACAAGTCCTCTCTAGAACTTGTTCAAATCTGCTCAACAGGTCCACACAGAACCTGTCCAAATCTACTCAACAGGTCCACACAAAACCTGCTCAAATATCCACACAGAACCTGCTCAAAACCGCTCAATAGGTCCACACAAAACCTACCAACTCTGCTCATCAATCTCACATAGAACTTGTCCAATATCATAGAAATATAAAGAGAATTGTTAGAGACTCAATATGTTTTATACTCAATAACTCAATCTCTTTCTCAACTCAATCTCATAGAAGCATACAGAGAATTTTTAGAGACTCAATATGTTCTATTCTCAAAACTTAATTACTTTATCAACTCAATCTCATAGAATCATAAAGAGAATTTTTAGAGACTCAATATGTTCTATTCTCAAAACTCAATCACTTTCTCAACTCAATCTCATAGAAACATGAAGACAATTGTTAGAGACTCAATATGTTCTATTCTCACAACTTAATTTCTTTCACAACTCAAATTAGAATATAGAATAGTTTATTTTATCGAACTTGAACAATCACTTAATACATCCACTTGACTAGGGTCAATCAACTCTACTCAACTAATCACTTCAATAAACAACTCTTGCTCACAAACCCTAGTCCAAGCATGTATCATCCAACTCAAAATGTTTCCAATAATGCTCTACAACAAATCTCACATAAAAATTATGCTCATGATATTTTCAAACCCTAGTTCAATTTCTTTGCATTAACAACTCATTTCAACAACCATGCTCATAAAACAAGGTTTTAAGCACAACTCTCAATTTCAAAAAACCTTGAAGCATTAACTCAAACACTTCACTCAACCAATGATCTCAACAACAATTCTAATAAAACAAGGTTTTAATCTCAACTCTCAAATCAGAAAACCTTGAAGAAATAACTCAACCACTTTCGAAAAGGAAACTCTAATCAAGTCCTTTTCACTCCAAACTTAATTTTCAATAAAGTCAATCAACCAATTCAACCAAAGAAGAATTTTCCCATACCTTTTGAATGTCAAGTATTTGACCTCACAAATCTGCCACACTCACAATTACTTCTTTTCCAATCTCAATAAGGGTTAGAGGATAATTTTCTTCAACAAAACATATCACAAAAATAATATCAAAATTACACCTTATCACTCCAACTTAAATAATAATCAATATCCTCACAATAGTCACAAAAACCCTTAATTCAAAATAACATACTACCCAAAAAGTCTTAACCTTTCAATATTCCACAATAGCAATTTTAAGACTTAAAAATAAAAATAGAATTCTCCTTATAACTCCTAAAGGTAATTCTCAACTACCACAACTTTATTACAAAGAAACCTTTCCAAAACCAACCACTAAACAACCTTATACCTCCATATTAGGCATTTAATTAAAAATAAAATCAAAAATATTACATTTGCCTTGGAGGGAATTAAACCCTCGATGTTGCCCCCTATGAGTGCCTTAACTACGGCCGAAGTCATCGCACGAGCAAAGAACTCATTGAGATTAATGAAGCACCATGTTCTTATTAATCTCCACTCTCTCCTTTTGCCTTGGCAAAATAACGTGCATCGTAGGTGCTTCACTCAACACACCTCACGATGCACCCACCGTGATTCAAACACAAACTCCCTTGCAAGCCAACACTTTTGCACTTTCCAAAATGCCACTAGACCACGTTTTCTTATGCAAATTCAAAAATCGAAGCTTCCTCCCTTCAACACTTTGTTGTCATATTTTTTGCATACACTCACGAGCTCTTACTTTTGCAGACCAATCTTTTTACTTTAGAGCAAGGATAATAAATTTGAACTTTAGGCATAGTATTTATATGCTTCTTCCACTACTTTAAAAACATCGGTGCTTTCCTTTTTGTCTTCTATGACTTTGGTGGAGATCATAAAGGCTTTGAATGCCTTTGGTCTTAAACCCAACCTTTGGGTTTATTAAAATATCTTTAGACTTTATAAAACCCACTTTTGCCTTATAAAACATTATAATAAGAATTATAAATATTTTATTTGGGTTTTCACCATGGCACATTTAATATTATAATAACCACTATTATAATATTATACCTTTGATAAATTACCTTTAATATTTATTTATAAAATTTAAATTCACACTAAATTTAAATAATTTATAAAATAAATATTATAACTCCTTTTTAACTTTTGTCTTTTGCATTGTTTCACTTGATCTTTGGCCTTCTTCTTGGATATCAAATAACCATTTTTATCCCCTTTGTTTCCTGCTGAAATATTTGGTATTAATTATGACTTCATCTAGTGACATCAATGACAACTTTGACATAGGGACTCAAAATTTCCAACAAGGTCTTTACTAGATTCTTCTTCTAGGATTTGGCACTCCTTGCCAAATTATTTTTCTCTTGGGCTTATTTTTGAATGGTGATAATTTTTCCAAGTCCTTCACTATCAGGGGCTTCTCCTTGGTGGTGGATTTCTCCAATGAGTTCTTCTTTGATGATTTCTTCAGTAAGGCTCTCCAAGCCTTTTATTTCATGCTCATTGAGACCTCCCCAAGGTCTTTGATCTTGAAGCTTCTTTTAGTCTTCCTTGAGACCTTTTCTTCAACCTTCTACTCCTAGAAGTTTTGGTGGTGATATCTTCCTCTGGATATTTGATTCTATTGCTTCTTGATTCGATTAGGACTCTCCTAGTCCTTCTTCTTCCAAGACTGGAAGTTCTTCAATGAGATCTTCTCTTTATCTCTTTTCCTTCAATTTTGCATTAGGCATTGGATTGATTTTGAAGAAGATACTCTTCCTAACTTTCTTGTAGGAATTTTTCCAACTCACTGAATCTCCTTTCCCAACAGTAATTAGTACTAGAATATTAATCTCCTTCTGAATACTCACTTCTGGGTTCTTCTTTAGGATCAAGGCTTCTATGGCATTTTTAAAGATCAAGGTTGCTACGGCCTTTTTCTTCTGGATTTAGGCTACTATGATCTTTTCTTCTTCAAGGCTTATATGGTCTTTTCTTATTTATCAAGGCTACTATGGCCTTTTATTCTTGTGTGAAGTTCTCAAATTAGTAATGGATATCTCCTGTCTCCTAACTTCACCACAACTCTTCTCTAGAAGTCTTATTTTGTAGTATTCTTTTTTTGGAAAGGAACTAATCTCTACATTATGACGATACGCCAACCTTTTGGAAATGAATTTGAAGTCTCCTAGATTTTTGTTTTCGGAGGAGTCTCAATCTTATAAGAATTAGATCTCTACAACAAAAGAAACTTTGGATAATAGTTAAGAAATTCTAGATATCTTGAATTATCTTCACTAGTTGATTTGTCAATCTAGTGGATTGAATTTTGAGTCCTAGTCTTCATGAGTTTTTTTTGTAACTTTGTGGAAATACTAGCCAAATGCAATCTCAGTATTTTTGAAACTGAGAATTTTTTCAGTCCTCACTTGTGGCTCTCCTTGATTATACTACCTAGAATCTTCTAAGAGTTTTTGATAGTGATTGATCCAAAGGCATGTCAGGTTGACAAAACACTTAGGCTTATTGATAATGGTGGTTTTCCTATGGCTGGATCTACCATAGCTCTGATACCACTATTAGCTTTTGATTTAGTATCCAATGGGAGATAGCAATCACAAGATGCAAAAATAATATGAAATAAAGTAAATCTATGAGATGACTAAAATATGCTATAAATAAAAATGATAAAAATGAATACAATGTAGCTATGGAGGAAATTAACACTCCATGAATAATGCTACTAGACTACATTGCACCCATCTCCAATATGGGTGAATATATCTAAGCTATGCTCTATGATGTTGTATGTGATGCTTTATGTTCTATGAAAATAAGGTCATTATATAGGAAGATAAGTTCCTTGGCCAACACTCTATCTAGCTATGTAAGGGACAACTTGCACATGTACAACTTGCACATTGACACTTGTGCATTTATTACATTGCATGAAGAAACTAGGTAACTTCCCCCTAAAGTAATCTAATGTCCTAAGTATGTACCTTGGTAGGTACATTTACATGACCCAAATGATCTAATATAATATATTTCTAACAAAACTCCACTTTTGCATTGCTCAAAATTGGTGCTCAAGCATCCAAATTATTGCTCCTCATTCTAGCTGGAAACAACTCATAAGCAAGTACCGTTGAACAAAGGAGGAGCTAGAAATTTTATAGGGTTTAAAGAAACTCCATAGGGTATATTGAATAAGTGTTAGAGAATACATCCATGCACAAGGAATGAGTGGCACTTGTCACTTGAGGCAAAACCCTAACACTTCTCACACGAGCACTCATCTTGACCAAGAAAGCGGTTACTAACAATAGGTTGGTGCATTGAGAATATGAGAGACACTTGTCCACAAAGAGACCAAGTGCTCCACTAAAAAATGTAACATTCATACGTTACTCAAAGGAAGATACACATGTATTCTAGCCCCTTCTACTCCTCAAGTACTCAAGAATAAAATGGATGAGTCATTTTGCACATAATACAATATTATCCTCCATTTTAAGGATACCAAAGACCAAGGACTTGGAACATTCATGCATCCACATCCTACACTCCGTAGTCTTCATGCACAAGGATGAGTTGTAGCATGGAAACAAGGTGCAAAATTCTTTAATGCTCTGGTTAAATGAGGTCAAAGAGAGAGATTAGAGATGTCATAGTTGAAGCATTAAATCCAAGGAGGATTTTCAAGGTTTCCATTGGAGGGAATGGTCAAAGCAAATATACTCATATTTTAGCCATCTCACATCCAAAAACAATGTCTATTATTGTGGTATATGAATATTGCAAGGTGATATTTATTCCCTACTTTAATGTGATTTCATTTCAGGGAGTTATAAGGTTGGTAAATCAAGGTTAAAATTAGAACAAATTAACCATATTGAAATCAAAGCATAAAATGGAATAATTTATCAAATCAATATAATATTTGCAATATTAAACTTAGGATTAATAAGGGTTTCTACTGGAAATTGATTTAAAAATATTTGCAACTATTATTGTGTTCTAATTTTCTATATTTGGGAGCTATAAGGATTACAACACCAAATTAGGTTATTGAAAATTAGAATCATTAAAATCAAATTCTAAGTGATATTAAAAGAGGTTATTAAGGTTTTTTTAAGGTTGGAAATTTATAATATTTTCATCTCAAATTTTCACAAAAATGGACAAAAGAGATCCAACATTAAACCTCTTCAAATTTGGGAAAAGTGCTTAGTTCAATAGGAGAAATAAGGGATAATAGAAGTTGATTTTGGGATTTACAAAAACTTTACAAAATCAACCAAAAATTGAACTACAATTTACAAAAGCACTATATTCATATTATATCTTATCCAAAACATACTAGGGAGTCATAAGGCATTCTACAAAACTTGGTAATATCAACATTTATCAAATATTATCAAGTTGTAAATCCATTGGTAAAATATAAGCTTTCTACAAAACCTAAAATTCCATTAGGTTTATATACTTTCATCACTAGGGAGACATAAGGAAGTCCACAAAATCTAAGGATTGATATTAGGAAATTTATATGGGATCAAACAAATTCTTCTTAAAAGAATCTCAACTACTCAAGGGTCCTAATTATTTCTCCTGGAAGAATAAAGTGAAAGCAATCTTGGTATATGAAAAAATTTGAAATATTATCAAAGAGAAAACACAGAGACCTACCATAGGTGATATTGCAATCCTAAAGTTTGATAAAAATTATTCAAAGGCTCTAATTATAATAACCTATGCTATCATTGATGAGATACAACCCTATATTAGTTCAGAAAAAATATCTTTAGATGCATGGACAAGCCTAGAGAAAATATTTGAAGGAAAGAATAAGGTAACTATTATTCATCTTCAAACTCAACTTCACTCATTAAATATGAATAGTGGAGAAAGCATAGAACTGTTCCTAAGGAAGGGCAGATATTAAAGGGAAATTATTGACCTTAGAATAAATAGTTAAGGGTGAACTTCTTACTCAAGTAACCATGAGAGCACTTCCAGACAACTATAAGCATTTGGTAACATCTTTACAAGTCCTAAATAAATATACCTCTTTTTATGACCTAGTCAATATTATACAGGAAAATGAGGTGGAAAATATAGTTAAAGATGAATGACTAACACTGCTTTTGGCATCTAAAGATAATCCACAGGGAAATATTGCTTCTTCATCAAAAGGACGAAAAACCATGGTATAATAGGTATTGTCAGATATGCAAGAGAAAAGTCCATAGTACCAGCTATTGCAGGTTCAATTCCAAAAATCAAAATCAAGTAAATTAGATGAACAACGAGAACCAATTTTAGCCATGACAATATCAAAATCCTCATCAGAAATAATTTTAGCATCCAACCAATTATCCCAAATTGGATTATAAAAAAAGAAATCAAAAAGGACTTCTAGCTCAGAGGAAATAAGAAATCAAAGAACTAGGAGAATATATAGATGATTATGAAGTCAAAGCTCTTTCAGAAAGAATGACAGATTATGAAGATTCTAACTACTTGCTTGAACAGGTTACAGAAAACAAAGAAGAATAATATGAATCTCAAGATCAAGGAGATTCACATTGAAGACTAAAGTCTTTAATACCCAAATAATGTAATATAGGGGGGTGTTAGAAATAGATTATATTACATCATTTGGGTCATGTAAATGTACCTTCCTAGGTACATAATTAGGATATTAGATTACTTTAGGGGAAATTTATTTAGTTACTTCATGCAATGTAATAAATGCACAAGTGTCAATGTGCAAGTTGTATATGTGCAAGGTGTCCCTTGCACAACTAGGTAGAGTGTTGGCCAAGGAACCTATCTTCCTATATAAAAAGGGCCTCATTGTAACAAGTAGAATATAGAATCTTAGAGCATATTCGTAGGTAGTAGCATAGTGTTGTGTAGATTATCATATATTGGTGATGGGTACAATGTAGTCCAGTAGCTTGTTCATGGAGTGTCCATTTCCTCCATAGCTACATTGTATTCATTTATGTCATTTCTATTTATAGCATATTTCAGTCATCTCACATATTTACTTTCTTTCATATTATTTTGCATCTTGTGATTGTTATCTCCCATTGCATACTACATCAAAAGCTAACATTAGGCTTGTGGAATTGTACTCTTATAAGTTTACATTATAGGAAAAAATTGGTTTGATATTATTAAGTTCTCATTATGTAATAAAATTAATTAAGAAGCAAACCCTACAGAGAGGATCATCAACATGAAACCTAATATCATATAGTAATTAAATTGATCTAGAAGTAAATCCTACCTAGAGGCTTAGCTATCAAATTCGTCAAGTTTTTTAGATAAAATTTGAAATTCCTCAAATTCAAAACTCTAACGAATAAATTCGATGAATAAACCCTAAATTCGGCCCAACAAAAATTGAACATAAAAGAGGTATAAAAAATCCTAAAATCAGTCATTTACAGTTGAAAAATAAAACCATGACTTATAGAAAGTTCAAGCAAAGTTACAAAATGGTAAAATATCTTACCTATAAAATAATAAATATATATCATCCGCCCATGTAGAGGAGTTGGAAAGCATGTGGGTAGTTAAACCTCTCTAGTTGCTGAGAGGCCCAGGTTCTAATCTCTCGCCTCACATGTTGCGGATATGTTATGTAATGGTTCCCTCGTGGTCACAGTCTGTTTACCCCTTGTGGCCACCACCAAAATATATATATATATATAAAATATATATCAATGTGAAAGTGTTATAAAAAAATTCTTCAAATCCACGTCTTGCACAAATTATGTTGGATGCAACCATTTTCAATCTATTTTCTTTAGTTCTTTATTATCACAAGAGAATGGACAACAATGATAGTTATGTGTTAATATGCATGATTTTTTTTAGAATGAATTTATCACGTGATTTTTTATTATAATTGATAGAAAACTTATAATTTATCTTTTTTTTAATTATTGATTTAAACGTTTGAAAATCTTCTCATCTGTTAAAAATTACTATGTTTAGATAAAGTTATAAAAATGTTTATATTTTTTAAAATATTTTAAAGTATATATTTGAAAAAAAAATTATTAAAATCAAATATTATAATTTTGTATCTTTGATTTTTAAATTTTTTATATAATATATATATATATATATATATTTCAAAAAATATATGTGCATTTATAATAATCGAATATTATGTCGAATTATTTTTTAACTTCAAGAGTATCGAACTCGATACGAACTCAAACTTGATAACTAATCCTAGAGGATCACCAACATGAAACTTCTTATCAGATAGTTTACAATTGACTAAGAAATACTTAGATGGATACTCAATGAGTAGGATTCAACAATGTTTTTGTTCAATGCTTGGTTGGAGTCATATCCTCTTATTTTTTATCCAAAATGATAATCATTGTCTTGGGCATGTATAGCTTTCAAAGGTCCAAAGGTTAAAGAATGTATTAATATGAACAATAAATCTAGATCATTGACTGTTATTAGTAACCTTATTAAAGGAGAGTTTAAAAAATAGTGGATGGGCGTAAAAATATTCCTCAAGAGTTCTATTTGCTTATTTTTTACATAGAAGGATGATTTTCTTTAGAATCTATTAAAAGATGACAAATACTCAATAAAATATGAAGATTTAGGGCAATATAATTTCCTTCGAAGAATTTTTGGTCACTGCCTCCCTAAGGCCTCAACATTCCTTTAGTTAGCAATCCAAAGCAATATTATTACAAGAAATAGGATACCATGGAATTTTCAGGTGTGCCTTGTAGGAGAGAGATATAGAAACATCATATCATTTATTTATTTATTGTCCCTTTGCTTACACAATTTGGGATTAATTTTAAGAAAATATAAGAATATATTGGGTAGCTTTATCAACATCAAAAGAGTTCATGAAATGTTGGATTAATTGTTTCATATCCAATGTATTATGCATTGCGTGGAGGATTTTTCCTACCATTATTTTTTAAAACTAATATCTTGAAATAAATAATAGAGTTTTTTAAAATAAGTATTAAAATATTGCATAATTTTGAAATTGTATTATTGCTTCTTTTGCAATGCTCATCATGGAAAGTCTTAAGTGTGGAAAAGAGGGTGTTAGCCTATTGGTTATAGGATTTGAATATACATGGAAGGATATTCTATTATAATGGAGTTAACATAAAGGATTTGCTTTGATGTATGATAAATTAGAAATATCCATAGGTTTATCAAAATTAATGGTGATGGTGCTTCCAAATAAAATCTAGGAAAGGTGTGGTGTTTTTCAAAATAATATAGGTAAAATCTCCTCACTCAAAATCATATCAGTCTAGGAAAGGCTAGTGGAGATGGTATTTTTTAAATTAGTGAAATCAAAATTCTCCTCACTCAGTCAAAATCATATTGAACTTCAACTAACAACTATGCAGAGGTTAGGGCACTTCTTTTAGGGATCAAAATTGAAAGTGAAAAAGGATCGAAACATATTTCGATTTAGAGAGATTTTAAATTATAATAAAAAAGAATAACATTATTTTTATCTTCATTGACTATTTTTTGGAGGTGGTCTCTTGAAAATATGAGCATATCTATAGAGGAGGAAATCAGTTAACAAATAATTTAGCCAACCATGAAGTTTATTTTTGTCTTAGAAAATTTTAAATTTTAGAATGATCCAAAACTAAAAACTTTGAGTTACAAGAAATCAGGTAAGAGTGCAATTAAAAAATAATAAATTATAACAAGTCAAAACACAAAAATATAAGCAAAATTGTTGAGAAATATTGCATTATTTGGTACATGCTAATGTACCCTCGTGGTACCTTTATGGTACAATTGTAACTATGTAATATATTAGGGTTGAGTCTTTAGTTTAGGTGAATGATTTATATTTACCCTTTCATGTAAGTGTCAATGTGCAGGAAATGCACAAGTGTCATGTAAGTTAGAGTGCAAGTGTAGATTGAGAGAATGTGCACAAGTGTCTTGTATGTAAGAGTGCAAATATGTAATGTGAGGATGTGCATAAGTATCTTTGATTAGGAGTGTATGTAGAAGTTTAAGATTCATGTAGAAGTATGCAAGTTTCATAGAGTGAACTGTGCATACAAGAAGAAAGTGAAGAGTATAGTATGCAAGTGGTAAGATGATAAGCCAAAGGTCATAGGACTTGTCATCTAGAGAGCAATAGTAAAGTACTTGAAGAGTCATATTACTATGGATATCTTATGGAGATAATAATCTATGAGAAAGCAATCAAGAAGAGAAAACAAAAGTGCTATTTGAATGTAAAAGATATCCAGTTCGAAATAAATCTTGTAGACAGATTTTGACTAATTAATATTGTAAGTTTTCTTCATGCATAGTTCATGAATGACTTAGGCCATTTACATTAATATTTTATTATATAAGTGAATTTTATTTTATTTATTATATTGGCCTTGATATACATATTAATTTGCTCATATATTATTCTACTCTTATATTATTATTTTGACCTTTAATATTGTGGTTATTTTATATTGGGACCTATGATATTTTTGTGGTAGTAAGGCTTAAAAATCCAATAGTGGTATCAGAGCTACCACCTGACTCTGTCCATTTTTTATAGATTTATTTTATTAACCACCATCATCAATATTTAACTTTGTCTATTTTTGATAAATTTAATTTAGAGTTTATCCACTTTGAAGGTAATGTAGACTTGGACTCTATTTTTAAAGGTCTTATTGAGTAGAAATTGAGGGGATAAGGATAAGTCACCTTGATTTGGATGCTAGGGTCTTTCCACTTGGTTGAAGAAAAACCAGTGAAGACTATGACTCAACAATATTGATAGAAAGGACCAACATAGAAGAGAGGTTGGACATTGATAGAGATAATCAACTCAAAAGAAAATTGGAATTTTGGGGGCATACAAAATCACTCTAATAATATTTTGGATTCTCTAGAGAAGAAGAGGAGAAACAACATTCAAAGATTGCAATAAATCCAACTCAATAAAAATTTATTCATTCGAAGATAGTCATAGTCACCCTGACATAGATATTAGGTTCTCTAGCAAGGAGGATAATTATATTGGGTTCTTAGGTGCGACCTAATACATTGAATATTTTAGATAAATAGAGAAGCAATATTGATACAGAGACTAAGAATCATTCAAGCTTCCTACAAATATTAAGCAACAAATTGATAAACATTCAAGATTCATATAAGAAATATAGAAGCAAAGCACAAAGTAGTAAGCACAAAGAGAAAGAGAAAAAAACAATAAGGAGAGAGAAAGAGCAAAACGTAGTAAGTAGGGAGAATAAAGCATTGTAAATTTTCCAAGATAAAGGTATAGGTGAAGAATTAGGTCAAGACTAAATTGACCTTGACATCTTTGAAGTTGTGATATTATTCTACAATAAGGAGAAAAGCATCAGAGTGTAAACTATAGCAAGTAAGGAGAATAGTGTGGATTCATCATCCACATAGAAGAAGTGGCCAAGCTTAGTGAGACTAACCTAAGCAGCCAAGCATAAAAGGATAAAGCCCAAGAAGCCTTGTAAAAGGATAAATTCTAAGTGACCTTGTATAAAGATAAATCCCAAGCGGCCTTGTAAAAATATAAAGCTCAAGAGGCCTTGTAAAAATATAAATCCCAAGAGTTCTTCTAAAGAGATAAAGCCTAAGTGGCCTTGTAAAGATAATAGAGCCTAAGAGGTTGAGTTAAATCTACAGAGCCTAATTTAGCCATCATATAGAAAAAATACAGGAAAGAGAAATACAAGATGCTAGCCAATGTAGTACATGAAGCAGTCAACAATTTCTACAAGATATTTTATGGTCAACATTATATTAAAAGTATGAAGTAGCTAGTTACTAGTAGAAGCCTACATTCTAAGCTAATGAATATAAAGGCTATACAAGCCAATGTATGTATATGTACAGAGTAGTGCTACCAAAGCACTTAAAGAATAGGGTAGTGCCTGAGCCAAGAGAAATCTATAATTTTTTAACTAAGAGAAAGACTTAACGCCTGAGCCAAAAGGAAGTCATAGTACTCGAGCTGAAAGGAATCCACAATGCTCGAGCTGGAAGGAAGCCATAGTGTCTGGGTCAAAAAGAAGCCACAAAACTTAAGTTATAAGGAATCCATAGTGTCTAATTCGAAAGGAAGTCATTATTCCTGAGTCATAAGAAAGCCAAAGTGCCTACATAGAGAGGGAGATGAAGCACCTGAGTCGAACGGGAATAAAAATACCTAAGTCGAGTGGGAACTAAAATGCCTAAGCCAAGAGGGAGCCAAATAATTTTTCAAGGCATCCGAGTTGAGAGTTAAAAGAGGAGAATAACGTTTGCACAGAGTAATGTTTCTCCAAATGGGTGAGCCAATGAATACAAGAATTTATAAAATGCTTACCAAGATTACACATTGGACATACCTGCAAATTAGTTGTAGCAACATTCAATATAATGATATTTAGATAACGTTCATTATGTTACTTCTTTTTGAGCGCTAATTTTTTGGAGGGAACATTTTTAAATTTAATTTGAAATGAGTTATAAGGTTTATTTGCTTTTATTAACCATTTGAAGTTAAAATTATTTCATAAGATTTGGAGTGATAAGGAATGCTACTAGGTTAAAAAATTTTGAAGTAATTTAAACTTTAGAATATTTATAAGTTGGGAGTTAAAAGGTTTTTAAAGTTTCAAGGTTTTTTTTTTTGGAAAATTGAATATTTTTTATTTATTTCAAATATTTGAAATTTGAAATTATGTAAATTTTATATTAGGGATTTAAAAGGTTTTCTACATCAAAGGATTAGAAAAATTAGAATTTGAAAATTTTATATTTAATTTATTTGAACTTGGGAGTTATAAGGTTTACTACCTCAAAGGATTTCAAAATTTTGAATGAGTTCCATTATGTCAAACAATAAAATTTTCCTTTCTGAATCTCAAATTTTGAAAGGACCAAATTTTGCATCATGGAAGAACAAAATGAAATCAATCCTTATTGTAGAAAAACTATGGGATATAGTAAGTGAAACAAAGAAAAAACCTAGTGAGGATAAAAGAAAACTACACAAATTTGAAGAAGATGATGCAAAGGCACTCATGTTGATAACATTTGGAATAATTGATGAAATTAAACCATACTTAAGTGGAGCAGAAACTTCTACAGAAGCATGGAATACATTATGCAAAATATTTGAAGGGAAAAATAAAGCTACAATTCTAAACTTACAATCCCAATTGTATTCCTTAAAGGTCAATAGTGGAGAAAGTATAGAACTCTTTCTTCGAAAAGTAGAAAATATAAAAGAAAAACTATTAACTCTGAGATAAAAAGTAAAAGATAATTTTTTTGTCCAAGTAACACTAAGGATACTTCTAGAAAGTTACAAGCATTTAGTTACTTCTTTGCAAGTCTTAATCAAGGAGACTACATTTGATGACTTGGTCAATATTATTTAATAATATGAGGTAGAGAATTTAATCAAAAAAGAAATGTTTGATAATGCCTTGGTATCTAAAGATAATACATCGGGTAATATTGCTATAACTTCAAGGTACATATCTAAATGGAATTTAATATTTTGTCATATATGTAACAAAAAGGGTTATAGCACAAATTTTTGTAGATATAATCAAGGAAATATAATGAATATGAATCAAGGAAGTCAAATGAACAAACCAATATAGCAAATGCAATATCAATCTCAATATCGATACAATCCTCAACAACAACAATAATTTCAATCTCAATGTCACCAATGTCAATATCATCCTTATTATCAATATGAATGTCAAAAACAACATTAGCTACAATTTAGACAAGAAAATAAAAAAGAAAACTTGATTCAATAAATTCATGAAATACAAGAATTAGAAGAAACATCTGAAGGAAATGTATTCTCCTGAATCTCCCTGTTCCTATCTGCTCTTCCTACAACTATACTTTTGAGGGTGCTATCTTGGCTTGGTGTAAGGTCCATAGGGTGGGATAGCTTGTTTGTTGATTCTTGGATTTTTTTGTGGAAGCTATAACTTCCCCCTTGTAAAAGGTTCAAGGACCCTTTCAAAACCCCTTACTTTACATAACAAAAAATAACTTTCTAAAGATGTACATTTTTCAAAGAATTTTGAAAATACTAATATTGAAATAGAACATTAGGATAAAAGAGGAGAAACTCCAGAAATATGACAAGGCAAGATCAAGACCAGAACTGAAAAGAACGGAATAAAAAAAATAGAAGAAGATCAAAAAAGTACAAAAGAAGAAATATAAAAGAGATACAAATCAAAAGCAAGTACATGAATGAGAGGTTAATGGATCACATGCTGAAATACTAGACAAAAGAATAAATATAGATATTGAAGATCAAGATTAATATTGAAGACTAAAGTCTTCAATAACCAAATAATGTAATACAGGGGGGAGTTGAGGAATATTACAATATTTATTACATGCTAATGTACCCCCATAGTACCTTCATGGTACAGTTGTAACTATGTAATAGATTAGGGTTGAACCATTAGTTTAGGTGAGTGATTTATATTTTCTCTTTCATGTAAGTTTCAATGTGCAAGAAGTGCACAAGTTTCATGTAAGTTAGAGGGCAAGTGTATATTGAGATAATGTACTCAAGTTTCTTTTATGTAAGAGTGCAAATATGTAATGTGAGAATGTGAATAAGTGTCTTAGATTAGGAATGCATGTATAAGTATAATATTCATGCAGAAGTATCCAAGTTTCATAGAGTGAAGTGTACATATAATAATAAAGTTAAGAGTCTAGTATGCAAGTGGTAAGATGATAAGCCAAAGGTCATAGGACTTGTCATCTAGAGAGCAATAGTCAAATATTTGAAGAGTCATATTATATGGTTGTATTATAGATACAATACTCCATGAGAAAGCAATCAAAAAGAGAAAACAAAAGTGTTATCTAATTGTAAAAGAGATCTAGTTTAGAATAAATCTTGTATACAAATTTTGAGCAATTAATATTGTAAGTTTTCTTTATGCATAGTTCATGAATGACTTAGGCTATTTACATTCATATTTGATTATATAAGTGAATGTTATTTTATTTATTATATTGGCCTTGATATACATATTAATTTGCTCATATATTATTCTACTCTTATATTATTATTTTGACCTTTAATATTGTGTATATTTTATATTAGGACCTATGATATTTTTGTGGTAGTAAGGCTTAAAAAAATAACAAAAATAATAAATAATTATATTGCTCAAAAAATAAAGTATAATGCAATCTCTAAGGTTATAACAATGCATTTATTGCTCATTATTTTTATATTTAGGAGTACATCTCTCTTTATATAATATTTGGTGGATTTAAAATCCACCATATGGGATATGAAAGGTCACCTACATGAAACTGTAGTAGTTCAGCTTCCATGAGTTAGAATGTCACTCATATGAAAATATGGTGCTTCACATTTTATGAGTTACAAAATGTATATTAAATAAAAAATTCATATATATGACTTGTTCTTTTATGTTTTATCTTATAGTGATGTGTTAACATGCCTAGATATGCATTTTGGTTGTGAATATCTAACATGTCTAGGGTCAATAGTATTAGGAAGAGAATTACCAATTTAAGGGGTAGTGAGACGAGTGATATGTGAAGATTTACTGGGAAGAGGAAAAGAAGAAAGCAAGGTGTTGGGAGGAGGCAAAGCCATGGATTTTAAAAAATAAAAAATACACTGGTCAAAAATTTTGATATATGGGAAGTGTTGTGATGCTTACCAATATTTTTAGGTTGGCTTTTTTTTTCTTATACGCACATACTTTGAATGACAAATGCATTACAATCAACCATTGATTAACAACCAACTAGTAGTGGTGAAATATTCATACACTAGGGGAAATTGCAAAACATAAAAAAAAATTCCTCAGGTGCTACTAAAAACATGTTGTGAAAGATATTGCTTGCTTTGATTAGCTTGAACAGACAATCATAAAGATATAGGTCTCCCACAAGGGTCCCAACAAACTTTCTTCCTAAATAAGGGTTGCTATAAATACCCTTTTTTTGACCAGCTCAAAGAGATAATCACAATGTGATAGGTCTCTTACAAGGGTCCAATTACACTCGATATTTATTTTAATCGGGTTCGATAAAAGTAAGTAATAATAGAAAACACATAATATTTTAGAAGTATGCACCAAAATATGAGTCAAATTATGAAAAAATTACCAATAAATAGGAAGCAATACTATTTAGTAGAGGTTTTGGAATGGTTCACACACTCTTTGTTGCAATTTTGCACCACTATAGAGAGCCAAGATCGATGCTCTAATACCACTTGTAATGAAACAACTTCAAGAAAAACAACAATAGCAATAGAAATCCAATAATACACAATAAACAATATCTAATGATCACAATAATTCAAATACAATTACCAAAAAAATAAATATATGATAATAAAGTTCCTAGATTCAAATCAATACAAATCCTTAACCACTTAGCGAGGGAGAAGTCTCATAGCCACATAGAGAGAGAAAAGTCTCATATGCACAACAAAGACGACTAATATTTGAATATAAAATATGATTCCAACTACCACATAAATCTTTCTATATATAGATTAAATCAACATTGACCCTAAATCCTAATGCTCAAGGGCTAACTATCTAAACCTAGGGCCTAAGCTAATAAAATATATATAGCTAATGTGGCTATATTAGAACCATTACAAGTCCCAAGCATAAATTTATGCCACTAACAATGTGGTTAGGACCAAAAAATATGTTTTTTTTAATTTTTAGGCATAAATTAATGCCCCACCAAGGTTATATGTTTGAATCATTCATCCCCCATTAAAAATCAATGATCCTCATTACATTAAATTCTAATATCATGTGCAAAAATTAGTTCTTTATCTATTTTTTTATGATTCATTTACTTTAGTGACTAAGTTGTCTTGCCTTGACCACTTTGTATATTTCAATGGACTGCATTTTGGTTGTCTTTATCCATGTATCAATAATCTAATTCACCTCCATTGGTGTTAAATTATCTGGATTGAGTTCTTCAATGTCTAGCTACTCTATTACTATAGAAGTGTCCAATAGAGGTGGGTGATAGGGATTGAGAAGATCAACATTGAAGATTGGAGGTAAAACAAGATAAGATGGAAGATTCAATTTAAAGGTATTCTCTCCCACCTTCTTGATGATGATGAATGGTCTATAGTGAATATGTTTGAAGTTCCTATGCAATCCTATAAATATCTCTTTTGGAAGATGTAACCATATGTTATCTCTAACCTTGAAATGATGTGGGACCCAATGTTAGTAATGGTGTTGTTTATATTTTATCTTTTATAATAGGTCATGGACCCATTATTAAATATGCTAAATTTACTCCAAATTTTGTGTTGTATTTTCTACATCCTTTTGTCCATGAGTTGAGTTCTCCATGGATTGCACAAGGAGAGCTATTTGAGTGGGTGCCAAGGGTTGGAATCCAAAATGGACATGAAATAGTTTGTGTTTAGTAGAGTTATGCAAAGCTCAATGTACCCATGTTGAATGTAGGGGATACTCTCATCCTATTTGTGTGGATGCTTGAAATTGTACATTTGAAGAAGATGTGCAATCAATCAAGTCACAAATTTTGGCTAGCCATTAGTCTAAAGGTGTAAGGTTGTGGATATGGTCATCTTAATTCAAACATGCCTCTTAGTGTGGACCAAAAAATTCTAAAAAAAATTCTATATCTATCAAAGATGTTGGACTTCAATAAACCAAAATTGATCCATATATGACTAAAATAAAGCTTATTTATATCCTAAACTAAAATTTATTTCTTATAAGGAATCATGATATATTTTTTTTAATTATTGGTTACTAAAAAAACAATCATTACCATGCTTAGATGTGTGCAAGCCTTAGAGAAAGTCTATGGAGAAAAATTATCAAGTATTAGATGGCACTGAAAATGGTATATACAACCCATGCTTCTTGTCAACTAGTTTGACAACAAAAATGGGGTACATGACTTTATGTACCTATCAACATCATTCATTATTTTGGGTCAATAAAAGTACTTTTAAAGAATTTTCAACATCTTCTCCATCCCAAAATGAACTACTACTTTTCTAAAGTGTGATTCTAAAATCATCTTTGAGTGCTCACTAGCTAGTACACAAATATGTCCCATATGACAAGGAAAGTTATCTTGCAAATAAAAATCAATAATATGCTTATGCACATGAAGCACTTGGTGTGTATTTCCAAAATTAGAATCTACTCCATATATGTACCAATTGTAACTCTTATACCTACATGAAATAAGAATGGTGGTGGGTGCTATGATTGAGGTAGGCTCAAGTAAAAATATTGTTGAAAAGGCAGTCCCTTTCTTATGCTTGATGATTAAATAAAATACTACAAATATGTGGTCCACTTTTGATGTCTTTCATTCCTTGGATTAGTGTACATATAAATGAACTCTAGAGGTATATGAATTATGGTTTCTTTTCCCAAGATGTAGTGCTTCCACTATTTAAATGTTTGTACATGGCATTGAGATATCTGTTATATGTGGAGTAATTTTGAACTGCTTCATTAAATGTTTCATTGTGATAGGAAATGCATCTTCCAATGTGTACTCTAATGCATAGATCATTACCTCAAATGGTTTTTGTAGTTAACATAGGTAAAATGTAGGATTCAAAAATAATTGGTCCTTCAAGTTCTTAAATACTCTTTATTATTTATCTCCCCAATAGAACTTGGATTTAGCACCCCCTCTGGTCACTTGGTGCAATGGCCAAGAAATGTGAGATAATGCCAACATAAATATTTGATAGAAATTGAAAAGATCAAATAATTGTGAATCTCTGCTAGAGTATTTGGGGTATGTCAATCTCTAATTACATGTATCTTCTTAAGATCAATATGGACTTCTTTTTAGGTAATTATGAATCACCAAAGCTAGGGCAAATTTCTTGAAAAGTGAACAATATTTTAGGAGTCATATCTTTGCATAGAGTTATCTGATTCAAACTATTCTTGTGTTATTTTGTGTGGATTTTGAAAAGCTTTGAAATGAGTGGTCATTTGAAAAAATTCAATCTGTATTAAGGGAGATATGACCATGTGAAGATAGTCATTTGAAACTAGGGCTGCATTAGGGCAATATTTTTTAAAATGTCTCATATTTTAGGAGCCTTATCTTCATGTAGAGTTGTCAGATTTACTTAGACCAATTTGTGTAGAATTTGAATAGGTTTAATATGAGTAGTCATATAAATGAATCCGAGCAATATTTATGGAGATACGACCTTATGAAGTCATCCATCTGAAACAAGGGCAGTGACAATTTTTCAAGTTATGAAAAATAAAATTGCAGATATCTATCAGCTAGGGTTCAAATTATAGGAGGGGTAATAGAGGGCTAGGGTTTCATTGAGGCAATACATTATAACTAGGCATAAAAAATCTCAGCTAAGTTTTTTTCCCCTTCTTTTCTTAAAAATTTTGCATGCAAATTATTTTAGGTTTTTTTCATATATTATAATTGCTATAGGATATTTTGGTAATTTTTAGTAGATTTTTAGTTTTATTTTCCTTACCATGGACCAATTTATAGTTAAATCCTTAGAATCATCTCTAATAGTAGAGGTTAGTGAATACCTCATAAAGGAGTGATCTTTGTTTCTCAAATATAAGGTAGCTTTTGGTAAATTTAATAGGTCTTGGCCAAGGGCTTCAACCTTGATAAAATGGATTGATAGGATTTGGAAGTATCCAGGAGTGATTCTATCCTTTATTTCCAAAGGTTTCTTCTTAAACATTTTTTGTTTTAGGAAGGAAAGAGATAAAATACTAAAATTGGGTCCTTGGTTTATGGAAAGAGCATGACTCTTCCTTACTTATTGGTATGAAGGCTTTGCACCTAAAAATGTGAAATATACCCCTAGTACCAGTCTGGGTTAGGATGTATGGATTTCCCATTGAATTTTAGGAAATAGAAACATTTAAGGCAATTGAAAACATTTGGGAGAATTCCTTGAGATTTCAAAAACTGCAAAAGATGGATTCTTGGCTATTTATGCTTGGATATTGGTCTTAATTGATATAAGTAAACCTTTACCAGAATAAATCATTCTTAAGTATGGGGGTAAGTTGTGGATACAAACCATAGATTATGAAAATGTATCTTTTAGATGTAGAATATGTCATGAGATGGGGTATATTGAAATATCATGCCCTAAGAAGAGTCCAGGAGAAAGATATGTAGAAAATTGTAAGAGAAACTTAAAAATGGATACGGATGAGGATGGTTTTCAACTTCCAAAAAATAGGTCTAGAAAATTTATGGCCTTACATCTATACAATGTAGGTTACTAAAACGTAATAAAGCTTGTTTGTTATAAAATGCAGTAAAGCACATTTGTCATAAAATACAGTAAAGCACATTTGTTATAAAACACAATTAATAAACCACATTTTTACTAAAGCACTTTTATTTAGAATGTGCCACAATTTTTTTGGAATCTTCCTTTGTATTTTTATAAAAATGGGAATACCCCTTGCATTTGAACAGTGTGAATGTATGAAATCTTGCTGAGAATAATAAAAGAGAAAATTTGCCATTACCCCATGGTTTTACCTATACACTACAAGGTTTCCACGTAAAATCTCGTGTATTATTTATTGTTGTCTAAGCTTACTTGTTTTAATTTCCTAACATAAGGAAGGATGTTGGAATAAATACCAATTCTTTTGAGGCTTTAGCCTATGAATAAAAAGTAGATCAGAGCTTAGAGGACACAATATAAGAGGTTCAAAATATTAATAA
The DNA here is from genome assembly GCA_028583015.1 of Wollemia nobilis. Taxonomy (NCBI): domain Eukaryota; kingdom Viridiplantae; phylum Streptophyta; class Pinopsida; order Araucariales; family Araucariaceae; genus Wollemia; species Wollemia nobilis. Next base: position 3,652,557 of record JAQPPZ010003204.1, read on the forward strand.
GGAATCGTCTATTCAATATGATTATAATTTAAGGATGAACATTCTCAATGAACCTCCAAAATGTGTCTCATCATATTTTGAATACTCTCTTGAAGTTCCATGCACCATTCAATTAGTAGATAAAATGCAATGTTAGATGTTAAAACCTCTACCATTAATAAGGAAATACCAAAAATGAGTAGGACAAGTCAAAAGCTTTCAAAATAGATCCAAGATAGGATAATTCTAATGAAAAAAAAATCTATAAAATAATATTTAGGAATATAATAATAAGACCTACTCCTGAAATAGGTAAGGCAAAAACAGGAAAACCCTCAAATTATCAAGGAAGATCCAAGGAAGCAAGAGCAAATACAAGGAAAGGAACATAAACTAAGTTGGTTGAATTTCTATTTATCAAAAAATAAAATGATATTTGTAATTCATAGGTAGGGCCATTAGCCCTTAATTATACATGATTACCATCTCATGGGATATAAGGGTTTCTAATGCTCCCTCAAAGAAAAGGTGTATCAAGGACCTCTGTTTAAGTAATAAGCCTGATATTCTTTGTATCCAAGAAACTAAAATGAGAAATGAAAATTTTTCTAAAACTATGAAAGTGGTATGGGTAAGATGTGAATGGGATGTTATAGATTCTGAAGGAGTAGTAGAGAGAATTCTAACATGTTGAAATCCTATTAGAACCTTATATGTAACCATTCATAAAACTAGGTATTGGATAGCCTATTTAGTTACATGTTACTTTGTAGACATTTATTTCATCATTATCAATGTCTATGGATATACAACTCAATTAGACAAATTAGAAGTATGAAGTGGGATTGAAGAATTTATGAGAAGTAAAGACCAAGAAACCTGATTCATGATCATAGGATATTCAATGCCATAACCAAGTTGGATGAAAATTTTGGGGGAATTAGAAAATTAACTCAAAGTATGAGATATTTTTTCAGCTTTTATTCAAAATAATAATATATAGGAGGTTGAGTTTGAAGAAGAAAACTATACATGGACCAACAACAAGATAGGCGATAACCTAATGGAAAAAAATTAGACATAAGCATACTCTCAAATCATTGTCTAGATGAAGGAACTTTTTACTAAAATTAACACCTTGGCAAGGATTGGTTTAGATCACTGGTCAATAAGAGTTAAAATGGTGGTAAGTGAATTCAAAAAATATCATATTTTAAATATGAGGAAATGTGGGAAGACCAACCTCAATTTTTTGATATGGAATTCTTTAGGAAATGATGGGGTGTATACACTTCCTAAACAAATTAAATCAATGACATCTAGATTAAAAGAATGTAACAAGAACACTTTTAGAAATTTTTTTGAGAAGAAAGAAGAAATAAAATATAAACTTTCAAAATTTCAAAAAGTTGATCATAATAATCCAAGCTCAAAGGAAAGGGAGTTGCTTAGTGAATATCATAATATTTTGAGTAAGGAAGAGAAATTTTGGAGATTAAAATTGAGACAAACTTGGTTAAAAGGAGATAAAAATACAAAGTTTTTCATAGTATGGAAATATTACAGAGATTAGCATCTAGAATTAGTAGAATTAAATTGGTAGAAGGAGTTTGGATTGAAGACTATAGTGAAATCAAAAAGGAGGTTTTTTTACCAAAATATTCTAGGATTAGAGGATTTTGAATTCTTAATGATCAACTACTACAATAAGTACCTTCAATTATAATAGATGAAGACAATAGGAAACTAATGGAGTCTATTGATCTAGAAGAAGTTCATTTAGCTCTTTTCTCTTTTGATAAGGATAAATTCCCAGGTCTGGATGGGCTCTTTGTAGCTTTTTATCAACATAATTGAGATATAGTAAAGGATTATTTATTGGTGGCAGTGAAATAGTCTAGGGTAAAACAATGCATTCCTTATATAATTTATGTAACATATCTTACCCTAATTCCAAAAGAGAAGGATGTAAAATTGTTTGATTCATTGAGGCCCATAAGCCTATGTAATATGGCATATAATATTCTCTCCAAAGTAATGTTAAATCAATTAATATGTTTGTTAGACAAAATTATTTCATAAGAGCAAGGAGGATTTTAGAAAGGCATATAGATTTTGGATGAGATCATAGTAGCTCATGAAGTTATGCATTTAACAACTTCAAGAAAAAAAGAGCAATGATCTTAAAACTTGATATGAATAAATCCTATGATAAGGTTAAATGTGATTTTATTTTTACAGTATTAGAAAAGTATGGATTTGATAATAAATGGGTTAGATGGATTAAATCTTGTGTCTCTATAGTTTTATATTCAGTGTTGGTAAATGGGTTAGTAACATAATCATTTAAAACCAAGAGAGGTCTTAGATAGAGAGATCCTCTATCACCATATTTTTTCATTAGTAGGGTAGAGGTTTTTTATAATAACTTGAAGAAGGTTAATAAATATGGGTTGATAAGTGGTCTTAAGGCTAGCAGTAACATCGACATCACTCATAAATAGTTTGTAGATGATACAACCATTTTTGGGAGGGTAAGGATAAATGAGGCCAAAGCTTTGAATAACTTATTAAAGGAATACAAAAGAGCATCAAGGAAAAAAGTTAATAGGAAAAATCCAAAATCTACTTGCTAAACACCCCAACTAGAATCAAAGTAGGGATATGCAGGTTATTCCAATTGGAGGTAAATTTGACTATTGGAAATTTTGAGTAATTATGTTGTCATTGATGTCAAGTGTTTGGTGCAAGGCAAAGTTCATTTTGGTACAAGAAAATTGGTAAAAGGAATGGTTATAATATTTTATATTATAAGCCAAAGAGGTTGGTTAAAAGGTTGAAGGCAAAAAGTTTATGCCCATGGTTTTAAAGAGAAAAGAGAAGATATTATAATATTTTAATATTATAATAATTAAGCCAAAAGGGCTTATTAAAAGGGAAATAAAAAGTTGACAAAGGATCCCATGCAAAAGTATTATTTAATACTAAAGTTAAATAATATAATATTTAACCCAAAGTTAAATATTATATTAAATATAAAATTAAATTTGAAATTGGCAAAGGGTGCCAAAATTCAAATTTAAAATGGAGGTCAACAAAGGTTCTTCACCGACATCATGACAAGGTTTCGAATGCATATAAAAAGGGGGAGCCAAATTATTTTCCAAGGTACCAATGTAATATGCGCATGAATTAATCGATCGAAGGAGTAGAGCAAAGTGTTTGAAATATCATTCGTCGAACAAGTGGCAATGAATAAGGACAAGGAGGCGCACGATTAAGTTTCACCAAGGGCTGGTAGCCCAAGTGGCAGGCGGGTCCTACGTAAGGCGCGGGTAGAGGAAAGGTCTGTGGTTCGATTCCCCCTAGCATCGGTTTGAGTGTTTTGTTTCATTTTCATCGAAGGCAGCAGAGATAAAAGGTGGAGGCCAAGGGTTTGGTCTCAACCGCTTGGCTAGCGCAAGTGGTCGAGCATTGCGCTTGGAAGCTAGAGGTCGGAGGGTCGATTCCCATCCATGACAAGCAAGGATTAATTTTTTGGTTATAAGGTATGCTCCATGTTATTTAATGTTGACTATAGTTGATATTCGGTGGATGTGATTTGGTATATAGTTTGGAACATAGGAGGTATAAGGAGAAATAAATTTTTGCATAGTATTTAAAGGGTATTGATGATATTTAATTTTTATGCAAAGGTTGGAGTGATAAGTTTGTAAAAGGTTTATTTTAGAATTGTAATTCTTTGTTCTTGGACATTAAAGTGGATTGGAAATTGTTTTGAGAGAGTGGAGATAAAAGGTGTAAAAGGTATTTTATTTGTTTGTAATTCTTGCTTTATAAAAAGGAAATTTTTGAGAGAGTTTTTGTGAGCTTTAATGCATTGTCCTTGAGAACTAAAGAAGAGTCCTAGAACATTATTTTCAGAATTCATTGAGCATCTTATTGAAGGAAAATTCATGTGGATATTTTGAAATAGAATCTTGCTATTTAACCTTTGAAGTGGCACATAGAAAGGTGGTTGGTTGTGAGACAGGTTTTGAAGATATATCTCCATAAGAGCAAGCAAAGAGGTATGGGCATATCATTCTTTATTTTAAAGTGTTGATTGAAGTGAATGTTTTGAAACATAAGGTGGAGTGAAAAGGATTGTTTGATAAGCATTGTTGGAAATATTTGAGTGAGATTGTGTGATTCATGATTGAATATTTTGGAGTCATTTGAGATAGAGATTGTGAACTACTTGTGCTAAGATTGAAGACAAGTTAGTGCATCTTTGTGAAACCTTTTGAACATAGGTTTTGAGATATTGATTGAAATTGTGGAAGTGATTGAGATCAATTTGTGAAGGGAAATTATGCATTAGTGTGATTGATGTATGAGAGAAAATTTGCAAGAAGGATAGATCAATTTTGTGAAATAACTTATACATTGGTTTGAATTGATTTGAAAGAGATTTTACAAGTGATAGAGATTGATTGGTTGAGTACATAATTTGTGAGTGTGAAACATATTGAGGTTTTGATAGAGCATATCATTCTCTATATGTTCCAGAGGTTAAAAAAATTCTAAGTAGAATTTGTTTGTGTGAAAAGAGTTTTTTGAAAGAGTTTTAAGTTGTGTTTTGTATGCAAGTTTTGGAGTTATTTGAGCAAGTCTTTGAGAAGGCTTGAAGACAGATTTGAGCAAGTCTTTGAGAAGGCTTGAAGACATATTTGAGCAAGTCTTTGAGAAGGCTTGAGGATAGATTTGAGCAAGTCTTTGAGAAGGCTTGAAGGTAGATTTGAGTAAGTCTTTGAGAAGGCTTGAGGATAGATTTGAGCAAGTCTTTGAGAAGGCTTGAAGATAGATTTGAGCAAGTATTTGAGAAGGCTTGAAGATAGATTTGAGAAAGTATTTGAGAAGGCTTGAGGATAGATTTGAGCAAGCTTTGAGAAGGCTTGAAGGTAGATTTGAGAAAGTCTTGTGAAGACTTGAAACAACATTGAGAGCAAAGTTGATTGATGATTTATTCAAGCTTTGTGTTAAGGCTTGGCAGATTTGCAGATTTTGTATTTTAATTATGGGTAGATTTGAGATAGATTTTGATGTAGATTTATGAGTAGAGTTAGAGTAGATTTGTGCTAGACTTGGGATAGAGTTTGGTGTAGATTTGAGATAGATTTGAGAGCAGGATTTAGAGGTGATAGAGCAAAGAGGACAATAATATCTAGTGGATAGAGATCCATCAGCCAGTGTAGTGGGGATAGAGGTCTCCTATGGAGAGATATCCACAAGCTAGAGTAGTGGGGGCAGAAGTCTTCTAGAAGATCACAAGCCAGAGTAGAGGGGAAAGAGTTCTCCTATGGAGAGAGATCCATAAACAGTGGAGTGGTGTCCACAAACCAGAGCAAGGGGAAAGAGTTCTCCTATGGAGTGTGATCCGTGAACCAATTGGGAAGATAGAGTTCTTCTATGGAGAGAGATCCACAAACCAGTTGAGGAGATAGAGTTCTCCTAGATCAAGTTCCACGAACCAGAGAAAAGGGGAAAGAGTTCTCCTATGGAGAGAGATCCACAAATAAGAGCATAGGGGATTGGTGTCTCCTTTGGACAGAGGTCCATAAACATTGTAATAGGGAATTTATTCCCAAGAAGATTTGTTGAGAAAATTTAGTAGAAATATTTTCTCCATGGAGTAGCCCACATTGGGTGAACCATGTTAAATTGGTGTCTCTCTTGTGTGTGATGATTTATGCATTGATTTGATTACTACTATTGATATTTCCATTGATAATATTGGATAATATTATTTGGGAAAGAAAAGTAAAAGTTGATCTTATACTGTTCACCCCCTCTCAGTATAAGCCTGTGTTCTTCAATTGGTATCAGAGCGAGGTTCCTTCGAAAGAGTCTAACAACTTGAAGGAAGAGTGTACAGGAACACAGATGGCATCTCAGAGTGGATCTTCAAAAAATAAGGCACCATTGTTCGATGGGAACAATTATGCTTTCTAGAGCATAAGAATGAAGACTTACTTGATGGCACAAGGATATGAGACATGGCAAGTAGTTGAGGATGGGTTCACACCTACAACTAATCCTCCCATAGATAAATATGGTAAGCTCCTACATGTGAATAATGCAAAGGCAATGAATGCAATATTGAGTGGATTACGTGAAGCAGAATTTGTAAAAGTTATGCATTGCAAATCAGCAAAAGAGATATGGGAAAAATTGAAGCAAACATATGAGGGAGATAAAAAGGTCAAGATGGCAAAATTGCAAAATCACAAGAAAACATTTGAAGATTTGAAGATGAAAGATGAGGAAGACATTGTTGCATACTTACTTCATGTGGATGAGGTTGTTAACACCATGCGAGGACTTGGATTTAAAATTGAAGACTCCGATGTTGCTCAAAAGGTTTTAAGGTCACTTCCTATGAGGTATGATGGAAAGGTTTCAGCCATAGAAGAAACGAGAGATATTGAAAATTTGACTATGGATGAGTTACATGGAACTCTCACAGCTTATGAGATGAGAATAGTAAAGGATCCTAACCCCAAGAAAGAGGTAGCCTTCAAAGTAGCAAAGAAGATAAAATATAAGAAACCAGAATCAAGTGATGAGTCAAGCAGTGATGAAGAAGCTAACTATGGTAGAAGAAACAAGGACTCAAGAAAGCAAAAAGGTATGAAAATAGTGAAGTGTTTCAATTGTGGTAATTATGGTCACTATGCATCTAACTATCCAGAAGATGGAAGTAGTAGCAGTGAAGAGAAACAGGATCATAAGAAAAAGGAAGCAGGAAAATCCAGGTATGAAAAGAAAAATAGGTATGGACAAAGCAAGCATGAAAAGAAGTTTTTTCAAAGGCATAAGAAGAGCTTCTATGTTGATAAGGGAAGCAAGGTTTCAAGTGATAGTGATGAAAGACCCTCAGATAGTGAAGAAGAAGAAATTCTATTTTTGGCAATAGAAGAGGAAGAAAATGCTCCTGTTGAAGATAAATCTGAAAAGTATGAAGATGCTCTTGAAGACCAAGAAGTAGAGAAAGAGTCAAAAAATGAAGAGGAAGGCGTAGTAGATCTAGAAGTAGAACTTATTGTTGCTCTTAAAGAATTGAAAAAATGTTAGAAAGCAGAATTCAAGATTCAAGGCTCAAGTTCAAGAATGTGATGAAGAAAAAGGAAAGCTTATACAAGATCTGACAAACTCAATAGCTAAGACAAGGAGATTTAAAGAAAATTTAGAGGTAAAAGTCTTAGAATGTGAGAGATTAGAACATGAGGTAGTTTCACTAAGGAAGGAAGTGAAAGAGTCTAAGGACAAGCTACACAAGTTTGGAAAAAGTTCAAAGACTTTGGATAAGATTATCAATGCACAAAGACCTTCATCTATCAAAATAGGACTTGGTTTTGAAGAAGGACAAGGGCAACAAGAAGAAGGGTCAAGTTCAAGCTCAAAAGAGGAAGAAGTTTTAGAAGAAGAGAGTGAAGGAGAAATTGAGAGTAGAAGCTTCACCAAGGAAGGAAACAATGCACAAACAAGGAACAGGGATCATCACAGAGAAGAAAGGACTAAGAGACCAGTGGGTTCAAGGCAAGATTTCTTCAAAGGACATTGTTTTTCATGTAACAGGTTTGGTCACAAGGCTATGCATTGCAGGACTCATGGAAAGAAGGAGTATGGTATTACTAAGAGGAACTTCAAATATGGATATTTCTTTCAAGGGTATTGCTACTCTTGTAATCGATTTGGTCATAAAGCAATCCACTATAGGGTTCATGATAGAAATAGGTATGGCTTCACCAGGAGGAACTTCAAGATATTTGCACCTTCTAGGAACCACAACATTAAGTGTTATAAGTGCAATAATATTGGGCATAAGGCCAAGTGGTGTAGAACAGAGTTTCCAGATACAAGCAAGAATAGGGATACTCAAAAGGATCAAAAGGGTATGTTGAGAAAGAAGGTTGACAAAGGAAAAGAGCATTGTATGCTGGGAGTAGAAATACTCCCACCCCAAAATTAACCACCTCAAGGAGAGGAGGTGGGGAGGGGGCTGAGCTAAGAGTCTTATATTTAGCCCCAAAGGAGTCCCTTTGCCATTGATGTCAAAGGGGGAGAGATTTGAGTAAGGGGGAGAGCATTCAGTCAGGGGGAGCAGATTTGGAAAAAGGAAAAAGGAATGTTTAAGAAAAAGGGTTGCCATCAATGACAAAGGGGGAGATTGTTGGAAATTTTGAGTAATTATGTTGTCATTGATGTCAAGTGTTTGGTGCAAGGTAAAGTTCATTTTGGTACAAGCAAATTGGTAAAAGGAATGGTTATAATATTTTATATTATAAGCCAAAAAGGTTGGTTAAAAGGTTGAAGACAAAAGTTTATGCCCATGGTTTTAAAGAGAAAAGAGAAGATATTATAATATTTTAATATTATAATAATTAAGCCAAAAGGGCTTATTAAAAGGGAAATAAAAAGTTGACAAAGGATCCCATGCAAAAGTATTATTTAATACTAAAGTTAAATAATATTTAACCCAAAGTTAAATATTATATTAAATATAAAATTAAATTTGAAATTGGCAAAGGGCACCAAAATTCAAATTTAAAATGGAGGCCAACAAAGGTTCTTCGTCGACATCATGACAAGGTTTTGAATGCATATAAAAGGGGGAGCCAAATTATTTTCCAAAGTACCAAGGTAATATGCACAAATATTAATCGATCGAAGGAGCAGAGCAAAGTGTTTGAAATATCATTCATCGAACAAGTGGCAGCGAATAAAGACAAGGAGGTGCACGATTAAGTTTCACCAAGGGCTGGTAGCCCAAGTGGCAGGTGGGTCCTGCGTAAGGCGCGAGCAGAGGAAAGGTCTACGGTTCGATTCCCCCTAGCATCGGTTTGAGTGTTTTGCTTTGTTTTCATCGAAGGCGACAGAGATAAAATGTGGAGGCCAAGGGTTTGGTCTCAACCGCTTGGCTAGCGCAAGCGGTCGAGCACTACGCTTGGAAGCTAGAGGTCGGAGGGTCGATTCCCATCCACGACAAGCAAGGATTAATTTTTTGGTTATAAGGTATGCTCCATGTTATTTAATGTTTACTATAGTTGATATTTGGTGGATGTGATTTGGTATATAGTTTGGAACATAGGAGGTATAAGGAGAAATAAATTTTTGCATAATATTTAAAGGGTATTGATGATATTTATTTTTTATGCAAAGGTTGGAGTGATAAGTTTGTAAAAGGTTTATTTTAGAATTGTAATTCTTGGTTCTTGGACATTAAAGTAGATTGGAAATTGTTTTGAGAGAGTGGAGATAAAAGGTGTAAAAGGTGATTTTATTGTTTGTAATTCTTGTTTCATGAAAAGGAAATTGTTGAGAGAGTTTTGTGAGCTTTAATGCATTGTCCTTGAGAACTAAAGAAGAGTCCTAGAACATTATTTTCAGAATTCATTGAGCACCTTATAGAAGGAAAATTCATGTGGATATTTTGAAATAGAATCTTGCTATTTAACCTTTGAAGTGGCACATAGAAAGGTGGTTGGTTGTGAGACAGGTTTTGAAGACATATCTCCATAAGAGCAAGCAAAGAGGTATGGGCATATCATTCTTTATTTTAAAGTGTTGATTGAAGTGAATGTTTTGAAACATAAGGTGGAGTGAAAAGGATTGTTTGATAAGCATTGTTGGAAATATTTGAGTGAGATTGTGTGATTCATGATTGAATGTTTTGGAGTCATTTGAGATAGAGATTGTGAACTACTTGTGCTAGGGTTGAAGACAAGTTAGTGCATATTTGTGAAACCTTTTGAACATTGGTTTGTGAGATATTGATTGAAATTGTGGAAGTGATTGAGATCAATTTGTGAAGGGAAATTATGCATTAGTGTGATTGATGTATGAGAGAAAATTTGCAAGAAGGATAGATCAATTTTGTGAAATAATTTATACATTGGTTTGATTTGATTTGAAAGAGATTTTGCAAGTGATAGAGATTGATTGGTTGAGTACATAATTTGTGAGTGTGAAACATATTGAGGTTTTGATAGAGCATATCATTCTCTATATGTTCCAGAGGTTAAACGAATTCTAAGTAGAATTTGTTTGTGTGAAAAGAGTTTTCTAAAAGAGTTTTAAGTTGTGTTTTGTATGCAAGTTTTGGAGTTATTTGAGCAAGTCTTTGAGAAGGCTTGAAGGTAGATTTGAGCAAGTCTTTGAGAAGGCTTGAAGATAGATTTGAGCAAGTCTTTGAGAAGGCTTGAAGGTAGATTTGAGAAAGTATTTGAGAAGGCTTGAAGGTAAATTTGAGCAAGTCTTTGAGAAGGCTTGAGGAAAGATTTGAGTAAGATTTTGAGAAGGCTTGAGGACAGATTTGAGCAAGTCTTTGAGAAGAATTCAAGGTAGATTTGAGAAAGCTTGAGGATAGATTTGAGCAAGTCTTTATGAATGCTTGAAGGTAGATTTGAGCGAGTATTGTGAAGACTTGAAACAACATTAAGAGCATAGTTTATTGATGATTTGTTCAAGCTTTGTGTTAAGGCTTGGGGAAGATTTAAGCAGAGTTGATTGGTGATTTATTCAAGCATTGTGTTAAGGCTTGGGGTATATTTGGGATAGAGTTTGATGCAGATTTATGAGCAAAGTTAGAGAAGATTTATGCTAGAATTGAGATAGAGTTTGGTGCATATTTGAGATAGATATTGAGAGTAGGATTTGGAGGTGATAGAGCAAAGAGGATAGTAGTCTCCAGTGGATAGAGATCCATAAGCTAGTGTAGTGGGGATAGAGGTCTCCTATGGAGAGAGATCCACAAGCCAAAGAAGTGGGGGTAGAAGTCTTCTAGAAGATCACCAGCTAGAGCAGAGGGGAAAGAGTTCTCCTATGGATAGAGATCCATAAACCAAAAGAGGTGGGCGGAAGTCGATGAGAGTTCTGATCCACAAACTAGAGCAAGGGGAAAGAGTTCTCCTATGGAGTGTGATCCGTGAACCAGCTAGGGAGATAGAGTTCTTTTGTGGAGAGAGATCCACAAACCAGTTGAGGAGATAGAGTTCTCCTGGATCAAGTTCCATGAACCAGAGAAAGGGGAAAGAGTTCTCCTATGGAGAGAGATCCACAAATCAGAGCATAGGGGATTGGTGTCTCCTTTGGACAGAGGTCCATAAACATTGTAATAGGGAATTGATTCCCAAGAATATTTGTTGAGAAAATTTAGTAGAAATATTTTCTCCGTGGAGTAGCCCACATTGGGTGAACCATGTTAAATTGGTGTCTCTCTTGTGTGTGATGATTTGTGCATTGCTTTGATTACTGCTATTGATATTGCCATTGATAATATTGGATAATATTGTTTGGGAAAGAAAAGTAAAAGTTGGTCTTATACTGTTCACCCCCCCTCTCAGTATAAGCCTGTGTTCTTCATTGAAAACAACTTATCTAGGGATGGCCTTATTTTAAGGGAGAATGAGGATAGAAATATGAAATCCAATTATAAAAGTTCATAATACACTACCGATATGAAAATCTATATGGTTATCATTAGCAAGAATGGTGCAACTAATTAAATTACTCTTACAAACCATTCCAACTAATTAGATGTCCTTGTAATGCATAGATAGTAGAGGTAATATGTAACCATCCAACATTATATGGTTGTCAATGTGGTGTGACAAATAAATTTAAATCCTTCACAATCTAAACAAAAATTATATTCATTTGACTCCTAATATAAACAATGAAATGACTAGCTATAATCTTACTGCAGTGATAAGGGCTTTGGCCTCTCTTTGAGAGATCCAAGGTTCAAACCCCACTTAGTATGAGGGGATCATGAATCCTCATAAAAACATGTGTAAACTCATTGAAAAAAATATAAACAATGAAATGTAATGGCTTACCTTTGACCCACATTGTGAGTGTAGTAGGTGTTCCTTCACTTGTGATTTCTCTAGTGCAACATGTGTAGTGGTAATAGTTATATTTTTTAGCTTCCATGATCTGCTTCTCTTTATATTCAATCTATGGATATGGAGGTGGTGGAGTAGTGGACTTAGAGGGTTGTGATTCAACAAACAAATATTGAATTTCTTAGCACTCTTCCCTTGAATGTTGGTTTCTTTTATGATAATTGCACCATTTACCAATGTTGGCCTTTGAGAGATTCTTTTCTTAGGAGTCTTGTTTTTGCTTCCAACTTTGATTTTGGGGATGAGCCCTTTTGTATTAATTCTTTGGAGTCTTACCTTTTCCTTTCTTTGGCTACTACTTAGTATTCTAGTTCTTATTATTTATCACTCCTTTTCTATTTATGTTTTTATGATTTTTCTCAATTTTATAGTAAGCTTGTATGCCTCTCCCATGTCTTGAATTCAAATAGGTACATATCATATCAAGTGTACTATTACAACTTACTCCACTACTTGAGAATTTGATGCCTTTCAGTATCTTGAATACCTAGTTTTTCTACCATGGAATTAAAAGCATCAGTATAATCTTAAAGGGATTGGTCTTTACCTTAACACAATTGTTGGCATTGCATGTATTGATATTCATGAAGAACACAAGCTTATACTGAGAGGGGGGATGAACAGTATAAGACCACTTTTTAATTTTCTTTCCCAAACAATATTAATCAATATAATCAATGGCAATATCAATAGCAATAACCAAAGAAATGCACAAATCATCACACACAATAGAGACACCAATTTAACGTGGTTCACCCAATGTGGGTTACATCCATAGAGAAAATCTTTCACTAAATTTTCTCAATCAATCTCTTGGGAATCCTTTCCCTATTACAATGTTTATGGACCTCTGTCCAAAGGAGATGTTGATCCCCTAAATATGGTTCGTGGATCTCTATCCATAGGAGAACTCCTTCTCCTCTACTCTAGCTAGTGATCCTCTAGAAGACTACTACCTCCACTGCACTGGCTTGTGGATATCTCTCCACTGAAGACTCTTGTCCCCACTTAGAAGACCTATCCTCACTGCCCTGGCTAATGGATCTCTATCCACTAGAGACTACTATCCTCTCTGCTCTGTCACCTCCAAAGCTCTGTCTCAATTCTATACTAAACATAGTCCAGTCGGTCTAGCATAGCTCTGCTCAACTCTTATACTAAACACAGTCCAGTCGGTCTAGCACAAGTTTTCTCAACAAGCTCACTCAAATATACACTAAACACAGTCCATTCGGTCTAGCACAAATCTTCTCAACTCTTGTACTAAACATAGTCCAGTCGGTCTAGCACAAGTCCACTCAAATATGCACTAAACACAGTCTAGTCGATCTAGCAAAAATCTGCTCAACAAGTCCACTCATAACTTGCTCAAATCTGCTCAACAAGTCCACTCAGAACTTGCTCAAATTTGCTCAATAGGTCCACTCATAACCTACTCAAATCTACTCAATAAGCTCACTTAGAAATTTTTCAAATCTGCTCAACAGGTCCACTCATAACCTGCTTAAATCTGCTCAACAGGTCCACTCATAACCTGCTTAAATCTTCTCAACTGGTCCACTCAGAACCTACTCAAATTTGCTCAATAGATCCACTCAAAACCTACTCAAATCTGCTCAACAAGTCCACTTAGAACCTGATCAAATATGCTTAATAGGTCCACTTAGAACCTGCTCAAATATGCTCAATAGGTCCACTTAGAACCTTCTCAAATCTACTCAACGGTCCACTTAGAACCTACTCAAATCTGCTCAACAAGTCCACTCAGAACCTGCTCAAATATGCTCAATAGGTCCACTCAGAACCTGCTCAAATATGCTCAACAAGCTCACATAGAACTTGTCCAAATCTGCTCAATAAGTCCTCTCTAGGACTTAACCAAATCTGTATTGTAAGCTTCCACAAAAGCTCACACAAAATCAGTCCACAAGTCTTCTCAAAGACTTGCCTCAAATCTGCTTAACAAGTCCACATAGAACTTGTCCAATCTCATAGAAGCATAAAGAGAATTGTTAGAGACTCAATATGTTCTATACTCAAAACTCAATCACTTTCTCAACTCAATATCATAGAAGCATAAAGAGAATTGTTAGAGACTCAATATATTCTATACTCAAATCTCAATCACTTTCTCAACTCAAACTCATAGAAGCATAAAGAGAATTTTTAGAGACTCAATATGTTCTATTCTCACAACTCAATTTCTTTCACAACTCAAATCAGAATATAGAATAGTTTGTTTTATGGAACTTGAACAATCACTTCATACATCCACTTGACTAGGCTCAATCAACTCTACTCAACCAATCACTCAAGAACCAACTCTTGCTCACAAACCCTAGTCCAAGCATGTAAACACCAACTCAAAATGTTTCCAACAATGCTCAACAACAAATCTCACATAACAATGATACTCATGTTCTTTTCAAACCCTAGTTCAAGTTCTTTGCATAACAACTCACTTCAACAACAATGCTCATAAATCAATCTTCACATAACAATGATACTCATGTTCTTTCCTAACTCAAGTTCAAGTTCTTTGCATAATCCAATGGCTTCAACAACAATGCTAATAAAATAAGGTTTTAATCACAACTCTCAATTCTAGAAAAACCTTGAAGAATTAACTCAAACACTTTCAAAAAGGAAACCCTAATCAAATCCTTTTCACTCCAAACTTAATTTTCAAGAAAGCCAATCAACCAACTCAACCAAAGAAGAATTTGCCCATACCTTTTTGTTTGACAAGGAGTTGATCTCACAAATCTGCCACACTCACAATTACTTCTTTGCCAATCTCAATAAGGGTTAGAAGACTTTAATAATAACACTATGCAAAATTATGATCCATAATACACCTTATTACTCCAACTCAAAAAATAACATTCATCATAGTCTTCTTTAAAAGAAAAACCCTTTAAAAGAAATTAATGCTCAATAGGCTTAATATATCACTATATAAATTAAGCCTCCACACAATCTCCTTATTACTCCTAACAACAAATCCTTAAATAATATCACCTAATAAAAACCAAACCCTTTAATAATAATTTTCTAACACTCCTTATTCCTCCTTATCATTTATTTCATTTAATTGCCTTTTAAAACCTTTAAAAACCCTTATTACTCCTAACATGCATTAATAACAAAACTTAGGCAATTAATTAAAAATAAATAAAAAGTACCTTTGCACTTGGTGGGTTTCTAACCCCTCACCAACACCTCCTCGAATGCCTTAGTCATAGGCTCCATGACCACGTGTGCCCCATGCATGTTTGAAACAAAGAAAGGGCTTCGTGCCCTATCAACCTTCGAATGGCGCCTTTTGAAAAACAAACAACCAAAACTTTTCACCCTTCGCACGCCTCAACGGGATTCGAATGCGAGTCCTCTTCCCCACAAGCACCTTAACACCACTTGTGCTACCAATGGACCACCATGTCCACCTTGCTTGGAACCTCCAAGCCCCTCGACTTTTTGCTTATGCCTTCAGACGAAAAAGGGTGTTTCTTCTTCTTCCACGTAGACCCTCCAAAATTTGTGATGTTCTTAAGAGCACAAATTGACTTTGTGGCCTGCTTTTATACACGAAGGCATATATTTTTCAAAGGTCTTTGTGGCCTACTTTTATACACGAAGTCATATTTGAATTTGAACGTCGGCGCTTCGATTTATTCGACGTCGGCACTAATTAAAACCTTTATGAGTGGGGCTTTGATGTGATGATGTCAGCCCATCATTTATTATTTATAAAGTTAAATCTAAAGATTTAACCTTTATAAATTATATTTATAAATATAAACTTTGGCTTATTAAAGCCATCCATGGGTTTTAATCTTGCATTCCATTTGATGCCTTTCTACCAACATGGGTCCTTTAAATTCTTGGAGGACTTAATGAAACTGATTTGATCTTCCATGATGGGTTTACCATTGACCCTCATAAGATGATATTTTGCCCACATATTTCACAACCTTTTGCATTGTTTTTGGTGCCAACAAAGATGTGTTCCATGCAATTAATGACTCCTTCCTTTGTTCACTTGGGCAACAATGATGATATTTCACCTTGACATCAATGACAACTAGAATAGCTCAAAATGTCCAACAATATCCCCCTTTGTCATTGATGGCAACCCATATTATTTTTACTGAAATTTTGACCTTTCTTTTTATTCTTCTCCCCTTGGGACATTGCTCCCCCTGGCTCAATGCTCTCTCAAATATCAAATCTCTCCCCCTTTGACATCAATGAAAAAGGGTCACCTTTGGGGCTCGGGGTTAATTTTGATCCTCTTAGCTTAGCCCCTCCCCACCTCCTTTTGAGGTGGTTAATTCTAGGGTGGGAGTATTTCTACTCCCCGAAAGCACTATTCTTTACATTTATCCTTTTCTCTTCTTTTTCTGAATTTTTTGATTCCTCTGATTGTTTCTATCTGTGTTATCATTCCTATTCCTATCATCATTCATGTTCCTGTTCTTGTTCTTGTTCCTGTTCACATCCATATTCTTGTTCTTGTTGTTGTTGTTGTTCCTGTTCCTGTTCATGTTTTTGTTCATGTTTGTGTTCCTGTTCATACATATTTTTGGAATGTCCACTCTACACCATTTTGTTGTGTTACCATCATTATTGCACTTATAACACTTAATGTTATTATTCCTTGGAGGTGCAAATGTCTTAGGATTTCTCCTAGTGAAGCCATATCCTCTTCTATCATGAACCCTACAATTCATTGCCTTGTGACCAAACTGATTACATGAGTAGAAATACCCATAAAAAAGTTATCTATTCCCATATTCTTGTATTTCATGTGTCCTACACTATGAAGCCATGTGCCCAAACCTATGACATGAAAAACATCTTCCATTGAAGCTTCCTTGTCTTGACCTCATTGGTCTCTTGTTCTAATTGTTGTTCCATCTGTATCTTCTCTATGCATTGTTCTTGTCTCTGTTGAACTCTCTATTGTTCAACTCTTCCTCTGATGTCTAAATTTCTTTTACACTATCTTCTTTTGAAGTATCTTCATCTGAATTTTCCTCTTCAGAACTTGAAGTTGACTCTCCTTCTTGTTTATTTTGAGCCTTCTCAAATCCAAGACCTGTATTACTTGATGTAGGCTTTTGTGTCTTGATGAACTTATCCAAGTTCTTTGAGCTATTTTTAAATCCCTTCATATTGATATTAGAGTCCTCTAAGTCTTCTTTTAGTAGTGCCACTTCTTGTGCTAACTTCTCACATTCCAAGATATTTGCTTCTAAATTGTCCTTGAACCTATTTGCCTTAGCTTTGGATTTTTCTAAATCCTCTATGAGCAATCTTCTTTCTTCATCATATTCCTATAACTGAATCTCAAGTTTAGAGTTCTTTCTTTCTTACCTTATTTACCATGTCAAGGGCATAGATAAGTTCTCCCTTGAGATCATAACCATTCTATTATGAATAATCCTCTATTTGTTTACCTTTGTCCACATCATTACTTTCTTTTGGCTTGTCTTCTATAGGATCACTCACTTCTCCTTCTAATGCCATTAGAAGATTTTCATCTGGTCTTTCAAGTGCATCCTCATACTCATCATCACTGAAACTATAACCATCCCTTGTATAATCATCTTCAAGATGTCCAAATTTACCACATCTAAAACACTTGAGAATAACTGGAGTCTTTTTCTTAACTGGTTATTTTTCTTCAATCATAAATAGGACTTCATCTCTATCATTGTCTGAAAAACTAGCATCACTATCATTTGAGTACTTACTTGCATTATTTGCATAGTAGCTTCTCTTTTACCTTTGAAATAACTTATTTCCTTGTCTTCTTTGTCCATCCTTGCTTTTCTTTTGATGCTTGTATCTTTCCGATTCCATGTTCCCGTGATCATGTCTTTCTTCTTTATAACTAAGTCTTGATATGGTGACTAGTGACCTTTGTGCATTGATAATCCTATCTAAAGTCTTTGAATTTTCCTCAAACTTGTGTAGCTTATCCTTAGAACCTTTTACTTCCATCCTTAGTGAAACTATCTCATGTTCTAATCTTTCACACTCTAGATCTTTTACCTTTAATTTTTTAGCCATACCTTCTTAAATCCTTTTTGCCTCTTCAACCTTGATTTTAAAGTTGGTGAGGTCCTGTAGAAACTTTGCTTTTGCTTTCTCATCTTCTTGAGCTTGAAATTTTAATCCTGAGTTCTCCCTTTTTAATTCTTCAAGAGTAACCATAAGTCTTTCACATTCTATCATTTTTACCTTTGACTTTTCAATCATACCTTCTTCAAATCTTCTTACCTTTTCAACCTTATATCTCAAGTCAGAGAGATCTTGTAGAAGCTTTATCTTGCATTTCTCATCTTCTTGTATTTGAGCCTTCAATTCTAAATTCTCTCTTTTCAATTCAACAATTTCCTTAAGAGTGGCTTCCTCTTTTTCTTCTCTTGTCAAAAGTGGAGTTTCTTCTTGATACCTACTTTGATTGTCTCTGTTATCCTTTCTTGAACCAACCTCTAAGATTTCATTTTTGAAAATATCATCTTCATCTTCACCACTACTAAACCCATTGCAATAACCTGCATCATGACCAAGTTGACCACAAACAAAACATTCTTCACCCTCTTGTGGACAATAAGCTGCATGGTGACCTGTATTCCTACATTTGGTACAAAACTTTATCAACCTGGTTGTTTCTCCATTGCTTGATTCATCTCTTGAATCTATTTCTATTCTTCCTCCCAAAACAACAATATTGAATTCATCTTCCTTTTATTTCATGACCATGTGTGTTCTTTTCTTCTTGTATCTCATGGTTCTACTTTTGCCTTTCTTTGCCATTTGTGTTCTTGTAAGATCTTCCTTCAAGATGTTAAACCTTTTTTGAAGGAACCAACTTTGATACCAATTGAAGAACACAAGCTTATACTGAGAGGGGGGTGAACAATATAAGACCACTTTTTACTTTTCTTTCCCAAACAGTATTAATCAATATAATAAATGGCAATATCAATAGCAATAACCAAATCAATGCACAAATCATCACACACAATAGAGACACCAATTTAACGTGGTTCACCCAATGTGGGTTACATCCACAAAGAAAATATTTCACTAAATTTTCTCAATCAATATCTTGGGAATCCTTTCCCTATTACAATGTTTATGGACCTCTATCCAAAGGATATGTTGATCCCCTAAATCTGGTTTGTGGATCTCTATCCACAGGAGAACTCCTTCTCCTCTGCTCTGGTTGGTGATCCTCTAGAAGACTACTGCCTCCACTGCACTGGCTTGTGGATCTCTCTCCATTGAAGACTCTTGTCCCCACTCAGAAGACCTATACTCACTGCCCTGGCTGATGGATCTCTATCCACTGGAGACTATTGTCCTCTCTGCTCTGTCACCTCCAAAGCTCTGTCTCAATTATGTACTAAACACAGTCTAGTCGGTCTAGCATAGCTCTGCTCAACTCTTGTACTAAACACAATCCAATAGGTCTAGCACAATTTTGCTCAAAAATCTCACTCAAATCTACACTAAACATAGTTCATTCGATCTAGCACAAATATGCTCAAATATTATACTAAACACACTCCAATCGGTCTAGCACAAGTCCACTCAAATCTGCACTAAACATAGTCCAGTCAATCTAGCATAAATCTGCTCAACAAGTCCACTTAGAACTTGTTCAAATCTGCTCAACAAGTCCACTCAAAACTTGCTCAAATATGCTCAATAGATCCACTCATAAACTGCTCAAATATTCTCAACAAGCTCACTTAGAACTTGTTTAAATCTGCTCAATGTCCACTCAGAACCTGCTTAAATATTCTCAACAGGTCCACTCATAACCTACTCAAATCTGCTCAATAGGTACACTCAGAACCTGCTCAAATATGTTGAACAAGTCTGCTCAGAACCTACTCAAATATGCTCAATAGGTCCACTTATAACCTGCTCAAATATACTCAATAGGTCCACTCAGAACCTGCTCAAATCTACTCAACAAGTCCACTCAGAACCTGCTCAAATTTTCTCAACAGGTCCACTTAGAACCTGCTCAAATATGCTCAATAGGTCCACTCAGAACCTGCTCAACAAGCTCACACAGAACTTGTCCAAATCTACTCAATAAGTCCTCTCTAGGAATTAACCAAATATGTATTGTAAGCTTCCACAAAAGCTCACACAAAATCAGTCCACAAGTCTTCTCAAAGACTTACCTCAAATCTGCTTAACAAGTCCACACAAAACTTTTCCAATATCATAGAAGCATAAAGAGAATTGTTAGAGACTCAATATGTTCTATACTCAAAACTCAATCACTTTCTCAACTCAATCTCATAGAAGCATAAAGAGAATTGTTAGAGACTCAATATGTTCTATACTCAAAGCTCAATCACTTTCTCAACTCAAACTCATAGAAGCATAAAGAGAATTATTAGAGACTCAATATGTTCTATTCTCACAACTCAATTTCTTTCACAACTCAAATCATAATATAGAATAGTTTGTTTCATGGAACTTGAACAATCACTTCATACATCCACTTGACTAGGTTCAATCAACTCTACTCATCCAAACACTCAAGAACCAACTCTTGCTCACAAAAACCCTAGTCCAAGCATGTAAACACCAACTCAAAATATTTCCAACAATGCTCAACAATAAATCTCACATAACAATGATACTCATGTTCTTTTCAAACCCTAGTTCAAGTTCTTTGCATAACAACTCACTTCAACAACAATGCTCATAAATCAATCTTCACATAACAATGATACTCATGTTCTTTCCTAACTCAAGTTCAAGTTATTTGCACAATCCAATGGCTTCAACAACAATGCTAATAAAATAAGGTTTTAATCACAACTCTCAATTCTAGAAAAACCTTGAATCATTAACTCAAATAAGGTTTTGGTCCAAGGCTCTAGGCTTTGGACCAGTGTTTATGAGCACCATTCTTATGTTATTTCAATATGCTTCAGTTGTTCTTACTTTCAATAATAGTCAATCTCAGTCAATTTCTCTTGGTCACTCTATAATATAGGGTTGCCCTCTTGCTCCATCTCTTTTCATTCTTGCTACAGAGGCTTTTGGCTATTTGTTGGCCCATAAGGTGGATCAAGGATTAATTAGGGGTATTGCTCTCCCCAATTCTGACCGTCAGTTGGTCAATGGTCATTTTGCTTATGATTCTTTCTTAATGCTCCGAGAAGATGATCAATCCCTTTCCTTGGCTATTAGTTGCTTAGAGGTGTTTTGTTTAGCCTCTAGTTCTTCTATTCAATTTTAAACTAACTTCATGTTTTCAATAATCTCAATATCAGCTGCCATAGTGGTTGCATCATTTCCAATGGACTTGGATTCAACCGAGTGAGGTGTTTAAATTTCTTGGTATTCATTTTATGTTTCATGGTTCCTATGCTCAATTGTGGCAGTATGTTATTGATAAAGTGGACAAAAAGCTTTCTTACTGGACTAGTAATAAACTTTCTCTGGCAGGAAAATTTCAAATTTGTTCTAAGTTTTTAGCCACTACCCATGTCTATTATTCATCTTTCTAGGTTCCATCTAAATCTTGTTATAAAAAGCTGGATAAGCTTATGAGAGATTTGTTGTGGGCCAAAGACTATCAAACGAGGTTTTCATCGGGTAGCCTAGGAAATTTGTTGTTTTCCCAAGGATTGTGGAGGCATGGGTTTGTTTTATTGTCATCGACTAGGTTTTGCCCTTTGTGCTAAATGGATCACCCGATCTTTAATTGGGGATGAATCTTGTAAAGTGTTGGTCAGGCATTGCATTTCTTCTGGTTTTCTTCAGGGGAAGAAAATTTGGAAAGGGGTGGGATTGCAATCCATTCTTACTGCCCTTGTACCTATTAAATTTAAAGGTTCTTTTGTCATTTAGAGTATTTGGAAAGCCTGGGAGGCCTTCAAACCTTGGCTTAGTTGGAAAGGGAGTTTCCGCAAAGCAGGTGCATTTTTGCCTTCCATGAATAGTTGGTGGTCTCTTGTTATCACTTGGCAGGGCTCTCCCCTGGCTCTAGTGCAGTGGATTAGAGCGCAAAATTTCTATAAGCATGGTATTGCTTCCATTTTTTATTTCTTCTCCCAACATACCAGGAGTTGGATACCCTGGGAAATTTTTCATCAAATTCACAATTTAAATATTGGTGATAGAGATACTCATGAGGTGGTTATTGATAGTATTCCATTTTCAATTTGGAGCAAACTACATAAGCATTTTCAAAAACCCTGGTGGTCAGATTGGTGTTGGCTTGGGGAGCTTTCTAGTTTGCAATATAAAGCTCATATTGGTTACAAATGGCTCACCCTGCAAGTTCCAATGGTTGATAAGCTCACTCTGAGATGGGACTTAGTCTCTTTTCCCTCTTGATGGAATACGAGGTTTCAGATTGCTTGGGCTACTTATATTGAACCTAAACATAGTTCTTTTGCTTGGAGCATCTTACACCAGGGGTTGCCTGTTGGCAATAGGCTCAAGCATCTGGGTATTCATAATCCCATTTGCCTAGTTGTTTTGTGATCAGGCTCAATCAGTCTGGGAGTGGCTTCTTGAATTTTTAGACCTTTTATGCAGGAGGATTTTACCTGGGTGCATGCTATTTTGGGTGATCCTATTGCTTTTTCCTTCAAATTGGGTGTTGTTTGGAATATTTTTAGAATTGGTACCCTGTTTTATCTATGGAAGTCCTAGAATAGAGCTATTTTTCTTAGCAAGATATCATCCATGTCTTCTTTGTTGCTAATAAATATGATATATTCTTTGATTGTTAGTTACAAATTCAAGTACAGGTTGAAAAAGTACATGTGAAGTTGTAGTTTTTACGTACCCTCATGGATTATTGGGGGAATGCGACCTACGTTATGAGTCATGTGCCTCTTCCTTCCCCTTCCATGGGAGGTTCCAGGTCTCAATTGTCAACTCACCAGGGGACCCGTCGTCGGCTGCAGTCCTCTGCTACCAGACACTGGTCCCAGCCCTCCCCCTTACAGTGCAAATGTGGAGAATCTGGAGCTGGAGGCCCGTCTCGCCTGACCTCTGGTTAGGATGTTCGGCCTCCTGAGCAAGATGATACCCCTGGTTGGGGTGAAATTGTACCAAATGCATAGACTTGTACTGTTAGTGGTACTATTGCTGATGGTTGGGGGGCTCCGACTTCTTCAACTGTTGGATGGACTTATGACCTTATGGAGGAAAACTTTAGGTCTTCCACCTGGCAGTGATTTCTCAACTCCTTTCTTTCTAAATGCATATTTAACACTGTTTTTGCGGTCGTTATCTGGCTTTTGGTGGACTGTTTCTGACACTCTTACGTACTCCTAACCACGGTGGTTAGTGTGTTGGTTTACAAGGTGTGTTAATCCCACCCGCATTTTTTTTGTATGATTAAACATTATTTTATTAATATAATGGCCTTTTCATCAAAAAAAGAAAAAAAAATTGTTTTCCCTCTAACCTTTCCAATGCTTTTTGAATAGGTTAAAACAAAGCCTCAAGTACAAAGTTATGCCATCGACAATATGGTTAGCACAAAAAAAAGGTTTACAGACAGTTTTTGGCATGAAGCCACACCCCAACCAGGTCACATGCTTAAATAATAGAAAACATAAATATAATTGATAGAAAGTAAAATGGAGAATATCTTTCATTAAATCAAGTTAAATATGGTTTAATTTGACCTATGTAATGTTTTTTTTTAATATTTTAAAGCAACACCAGAACAAAATCCACGTAGCTTTAAAAAAAATATGCTTTAAAATTTGACCTGTTGCCCAATGAAGGTTTTATAAATGTTTTCTAAAAAAATTAATATTATATTAAATCTATTCAAAGGTATTTTAAGAAAAAAAAAAAATTCTCAACTAAGATTAAACTTAACACTCCAAAAAATAATTTAAATTTAATGCATTGCTTTAGCTAAAGACACTTCGTGAGTTTGTAGACTTGAAGTCCACCAATGTTGTTTTTTGTTTTGTGAGTTTGTGGAGTTGAAGTCTACCAATGTTGTTTTTTGTTTTGAGGCAAAGTGGCCCAACAAAAGCCACGAAGCTTAACACTAAAAAAATTAAATTTGATGCATTGCTTTTTTGTAATGAAGAAGCTTTATATTAAAGAGGTTTAATCATAAAAAAGGGTGGGTGGAATTGAGCACTCCCCGAGTCCAAAACCACACTAAATGCTAACCACGCAGTTAGGAAGACAACATTAAAAACACTTTGTGAGTTTGCAGATTGGAAGTCCACCAATATTTTTTTGTTTTGTTTTTGAGGCAAATGGCCCCGACAAAAGCCACTAATGCTTCCACCAATGTTTTTTTGTTTTGTTTTTGAGGCAAATGGCCCCGACAAAAGCCACTGATGCTTAAAAAAATGTGTATTAAAATTTTACCTACCAATCCATGTAATTTTTTTTTTTTTAAATTTAATAAAAGAGACCTAATAAAAAAATTATATTTTTATAACATTTTTTTAAATTACATTGATTTAAGCATTTTTAAGAATAAATAAGTGAACACTTTAAAATTTTTAAAATTAATGCATTACTTTAACTAAAAAATACTTTGTAAGGTTGTAAACTTAAAGCCCACCTATCATAAAAATGTTATGCTCATAATAAGTTTACGTAAGTTCAATATTTATTTCGTAACTTCTCAAATAAATTTGTTACTACACCTATTATAAAAATGGAGCAAGTATGCCCATTTTCCTTGCATTATCCTTTTCTACTATATGTTTATTACACTTATTATAATAATGGAGCTACCTTTCTTTGTATCATGCTCTTCTATTATAGATGTATTACATTTATTATAATAATGGAGAAGACTCACCTTATTCGGTTTTTATGTTTATTTCAATTGTTATAATAATAAACTTCTATTTAATGAAATTACTTGCCTTATAAAATAATATTGTTTTGCTACCATGAAATGAAAAACATCAATATAATTTTAAAGAGATTGGTCTTTACATGGACACAATTGTTGTCATTGCATGTATTGGTCTTCATATGCTCTCATAGAAGAATATTCTTCTTCCTTATTGACTTAACAACCTCCATGAACTAATCCTATGTGAAAACTATTTCTTCATTTTCATTCTCTTCCAAGACCTTATTATAACATGCTTCTCATTCTCTTCCAAGACCTTATTATAAGATGCTTCTCATTAATTTTGAATAGATATTTGAACCTTTCACTATTAATAAATTTATTTATTCAACCAACATCTTCATTCTCCTCTAAGACCTTATTATAACATGCTTCTCACTAATTTTGAATAGATATTGAACCTTTCACTATTAATAAATTTATAGACCTTATTATAAGATACTTCTAACTAATTTTGAATAGATATTGAATCTTTCACTATTAATAAATTTATTTATTTTTTTAATGAAAAAACCTTATATTAATTAAGATTAATCATACAAAAAAGAGCAGGTGGAATTAGCACACCCCACAAACCATAAAAGCTGCTAGGTGAAAAAAATCACACCTCCCCAATAAAAACAGACTCCAAAAAACATTACTAGGTGAAAAAAATCACACCTCCCCAATAAAAACAGACTCCAAAAAACATTACTAGGTGAAAAAAATCACACCTCCCCAATAAAAACAGTCCAAAAAACATTACTACATGTTACCGCGAGCAATCATTACACAGACATCCCAAGACATAATCAGTAAACAAAGATCAACGAGTGAAAGTATGAAGATAACTTATTCGACCAATTTTGTAGGGTATCGACATCAATTTTTCTTTCAAAAATAGGAATATTAAAATTTACATGTAGAATTTGTAGCAATGACCCATTGAACAATTTGAACATAATTCATCCATCATGTCATTCCTTTGTTTCACGAGGGCTTCGTTTAACACCTCCATGAAAGGATCAATTCTCTCGGTGTCATCCATTTTAGTTTTCATCTGAGCTCATTTGACACATCAAGGGAGGCAACAAGACGATCACTTGTCTAATACCCTAACTGTTGGTATGTTGATCTCGTATTTAAGGGTATACACTCAAAAGACTGACCCCTCCAATACCATTAATCTGAAAGTTATTATAAAAAATTTCTCATGATGGTATGTTTCAACATGTATAATTGATATACCTTTCTAATTAAATTTTTAGGGTTATTGTTTTCAAACAATAGTTGAAGAGTGTAAAGATAGGTTTTGTTTCTGTTGCTTCAAGGTTTCATCACTAACTATTGCACCTTGTTAAACTAAGTAGCTCCTCTCCCCTATTGCACCTTGTTAAACTAAGTAGCTCCTCTCCCCTAGTAGACTGCAATGTATATCTTAAATAGCTGCTGTATCCAAAATTTTGGCAAAGGAAAAAGAAAATGTGTCTTCCATTTCCATTTCCATTACACCAGAATTTTAATAAAGGAACAAGAACACCCATTCTTGCATTTTTACTTGGAGTTTCATTAAAATTTGAATAAGAAATGTGTCTTGCATTTTCATTACACCAGAATTTCAGTAAAGGAACAAAAACACACGTTCTTGCATTTTTAAAGAAATGTGTCTTGCATTTTCATTACACCAGAATTTCAGTAAAGGAACAAAAACACACGTTCTTGCATTTTTACTTGGAGTTTCATTAAAACTCTGTGACACTTTTTGTTTTAATTAATTCACATGGTTATAAAGCAAACAAATTTACAATATGCTAAAACCACCTTATTAATGTCTATTTAACAAAAAAAAGGTGAGTTGCAGAACTTAGAAAACAAATGCAAACAGAAGGCAGGGGTATGTTACTATTATTTCAGAAGATGAGGAATCAATGCTGCGATCAGAGTGATCCCAAACACTACACAAGCTACTTCACAGAGATTATTTTTCTCTTCTCTTTAATCTAGGGCAACATCAATTGATACCCCAAAGAGGCTTATGAACATACCGATATTTCATTCAGGGTAGTCCCAAACATGAAACAAGACAACTCACAAGAGAATCCTGCTCTTCTATTTAATTATGGGCAAGATCATTTGATGCCCCAAAGTGGCTTCTAAACATTCCCCCACTTATATTTTCCTTATACATTAACCTTTAGACAACGAGAACAAGTTTGCACAGCTTCCCCAACTGTTAAAAAAATCCATTCCTGTCCTATTTCGTCAACAAAGTTGGATGCATGAAGCTTGTCAAATACAGCTGTCCCTGGATTTGCAAGTGCTAGCTGTCAACGGATAACCAAAGAAATCAGAAGATGTATGTAGATGGTAATAAACGATTCATAGAAACAATCAGGAGTTTTGAGTCTATTAGTTTCAATTGAACCCCCTATAGCTTAATATTACAAACAAGATCTAAATATATTGGGTGAAAAGTTCACCTGTATCTCACGTTTATGTAGTGTTTTATGGAGTTCCTCCAAGGCATGGATACCACTAGTGTCTATATTAATAATAGCTGCAAGCAGAGAATGTAACTGTCAATAATCAAGTAGGAAACTGGAGCTCATGATCAAAGATATTAGTTTCCTAATTGAAGTATTAAGCAGGCAATAAAAGTAAATATATATCAAGCAGGAAACTGGAGTTCATGATCAAAGATATTAGTTTCCTAATTGAAGTATTAAGAAGGTAATAAAAGTAAATATATCACAGTCAAGATCAAATCTCTACAATGGAACTTACGAGACATTTCGATAACTAGAAATTGAAGTTTCATTTGACCTTTCTCCTGTACTCTCTCTTCTTCTTCATCTATCCACCTTAAGATCCTGGCAATATGACAGGCCTTGTGCATCAGAATCATGCTTTTGTTGTTAGCTTCTTTACTCTTCATCATTTAGTCCAACACAACTTGATCTAAAAAAGTGAATATCATGAGGCCAGTGGCTACCAGTGAAATGCAAGCGTTTGAGTCCAATTCCAAGAATAACATGACCATGTTCAGAACTTCTTTTAGATAAAGACTAGCTAGGGGATATATTTTTATTTAACATGCCTTATTTTCCTTTGAATAGTAATACTGTCATAATTCTATTAGAAAATCATAATAAATCATAAAAATTCTTGTATTCAACCTAACCACATATTTAAATCTTTGACCATGTGTTACAGAGATCATAACTTTTATCAGACATTTTCCAATTTCTATGGAATGATCAGAATTTCAAGAATGCATGTGTCTTGGAGCAGCAACTGCAATAGACACATACAAATTCCATTCTCTTGTTATAGCATTTCTAATTGGCTTTGTGATAATATGTTGCCTGTGACTTTTGCTTGTATCCATAGTCACATGGTTCGTTGAGTTCAACAAGCTTGAAGTTTAAAATAAATTCAGCACATGAAAAATGTTTGATGAAGTCCAATATTTTGAGAGATTAAGAACATACAAATTTATTACTAATGTCATCGAATGCAACTAAAATTATAATAATATTTGATAGTATAATTGTCCTACAAGTAGGCAATTTTAGACAGTTTTAATCAAATTTATTCAAAGAATTTAAGTGAATATGAATTCAAATATATGAGAAAAAAATGATCGGTGATTTAAATTGATTTTATTCAGCTGGTCTTCATGCTTGGAAAAATTTGAACTTTATGTATTAAATTTGCCCTATCTTGTTACAAAGCTTGTACCTTCCTCTCGTTCTAGTGAATGCCTTTTTCTATTTAATAATCTAAGGGTGTGAACTGGTTGTATTTCACTTTGATTTCATCGAAAGCCAGAGCTCACAGAGATATAAATTGGAGAACCTATCTAATCAGCTTATAAAGGATGTAGCATACAGAACATAAGACAAAACACATTCTATACCCAAGCAAAAAGAGGTCACAGAAGAACATGTAAGTTTTCAAACTGTTTCTGGAGTATCTCTTCATTTCTTTTTTTGTTCTCCATGTATTTCAAACTTAAAATCAACATGAAAGTGCAACAAACAGAAATGTCTAAAGGAAAAATAATGTTAAAGCTCTTTCTATACACATCTTATTCTCCATGAATGCTTAGACACCTATACTGCTACAGGTATCCTCTTGGTCTTTGTGTCTCTCAAACTAATTTAATGCTAATCATCAAACACGATATATTCCTATACAACAATCAACTTCATAATTTCAAATTGTTCGCTATTTGAATCTGACTTTCCATTGTTGTAAGGTAGGTACTTGTCTTGATGTCAAATGATTGTCAAAAAACAAATTACGCCTCTCTAACTTTACTGAAAGCTAAGAGAATGACATATAAACATCTTTAGATAAAGAACAATATACTCACTTGACAATTTGTCCATATTTGAGTTCCAAATAAAGCAAACTATGAAGTTGCTAGGATATGCATGGAAATAGATTCTCGTTAAAAAAACAAAACTGATTGGGAAAGTTTAGCAACATGTCAAGTAGTACAACATTTAACCCGCAGTAGATAAATACACTGCAAAATGAAATATAACAAAGATAAATCTTTATATGAACATGCATTTCAGTTTTATTGATAGGCTAGAGAAGGCCAGTGAATTACAAGCGATATGGATGCTTGAAAATGTGTCTTGAATGCAAGGCATTTTAGGAGACTTTCGTTTATTCAAAAGCCAATAAATTTTATCACTTATATTAATGATCAGTTCTCAAGGAGGTTTCGTTGATTCAGAAGAGAAAGACACCCTAATTCTACATAAGGACAAATCACTAATGAAGTGCTCTATGGCCTATTATAGTCTGTAATTCATCCAGCCTCAAGGTATAATTTTTACATCTAGCTAGTGGTCTAAGAGACGTTACCTTTCAGATAACTTGAGTTTGACTAAGTAATCTCGTAAGTCTTACATTGAAAACAAACACTGATAGTTTCAACTTTCAACTTTCCTTGATCTTGTTTTCCATGCTTTTGCATACACACTTATGTTTGAAAACAAATTCAAGCCATGATACAGGCAAACAAGGGCTGTGAATGTTATGTGTATGACCCAGTAATATAGCTGACTCATGAATCCAATTACCTCATACTGTGTGATATATAGTGAGAATTGTTGGATTTAGAGAATGGTCATCTCCTCTTCCAACTTAAATTTGAGGCTGATGCCAATGAAGCATGCATATCCTATGAGTTTGACTTCTTCCTTTTTACTATTCAATAACTTATTCTTTTGGAGATCATTCACAAGTTTCGCTTAGGAATTAGAATCATCAAAGACTCGACACATACTGCTTGATAAATGGCATATCACCAAGGACTACATTCAAACACCTATAAAAGTTATAGATGATTAGACACAAAAATAAAGTCTTTGAAATCTTTCATGTAAAAAGACTACACATCTCATACTACAATATGAATACTCTAATCATGTTAGGCTTCAGACACAACCACAAATTTTGTTAAGTAATTCCTATCTATCCAGGACAATGTAATGCATCATAAATAAATCGATCGCAATATCTCTTACCGCTCCCGGATATAATTTGCATTGGAAAAATACATTGCAGAATCAACCCGCACAACAAGAATGCCAGGAACATTTGCAGCATCCGGATATTGCTCACTGTTCCTGAATATGTTTGTTCCAGGAATTTTTCCAAGGAGAGCCGTGCGTGGCCTTGTCACATGCAAAAGAATCTTTCCAAAGGAGAGACAAACCTGTTCCAAATCAAGTGCAACAAAGTTTTAAAATCCTACAGAACAAATATGGTAAGAAAAACTAAATAAAAACTACCAGCAAATTTCTTAGTTATGTATATGTAAGCAGAGAGCCAAGCCTATATAAAAGTTCATTCTCACTTGTTTTTATAACCAACACCCATTCCACATATTCATGCCTTCAATTTCCTCCATATATAATATAATAGCAAAGAAAATAGTACTCACTGCAATCAGAAGACCAATTTCAACAGATATAAATACTACACCAAAAAAGGCTCCCATGCAGGCAATAAAGTCCAGTTTATCAATTTTCCAAATGAGGCGTGCTGCCTTGATATCGATCAAACCAAGGACTGCAGAAATGATAATAGCAGACAAAATTGCATTTGGAGTATAACGGAAAAGTGGTGTGATCAGTAAAAGTGTCAGAAGAACCACGATTGACATCACGACATTGGAAACTGCTGTCTGACAGCCTGCATTATAGTTCACTGCTGAGCGTGAGAAGGAGCCTGTGAAAAAAAAATGAAGCAAGTGGTTAAGAAGCATTAAAGTGGTTTTAGATGCAAAAATTAAAGAATGAAAAGAACAGATTACAAATACAGAACTTAAAAATTACCTGTTGTGACATAGCAAGAAGTCATTGAGCCAGCTACATTCATGATCCCCATTGCTATCATTTCTTTATTTCCATCCATATGATAATTCTTTACAGCTGCAAATGTTCTTCCTATTGCAACAGCTTCCTGAAAGGGTCCTCATATTTAAATGAACAAATCAGCATTATAAAGCTCAAGTTTTCTCTTCAGTCTAATGTCTAATGGTCAACAATAAATTATATTTCAATAAGCATCAAAGTCAGGTCTCTTCCTATTATCTTTGAAAAATCCACTATTGATATGGAAGAAATGTTTCTATCATACCGTAAGAGCAATCAAGCCAGCCACAAAACCAATTTTAACACCTTTTGCAAGAAGATCTCCACTTAAAGCAATTTGATCTACTGAACTAGGGTTCAGTCCTTTTTCAATATGTCTGACCTGTTATACAGAATATCATTTCAGTATCCACGCTTAACTTGATAACCATCACCTCAAATTGAACTTTGTTCCCTTCACCCCAACAAAACTCCCCTTATACCAATATTAAGAAATGGATTGAAAAATAAATATCTCCATAACTAGAGACTCATATGCTTACAATTTGAACGCCCTGTTTGTCTGCACGTGTTAGAAAAACAATGAGAGTTGACAAAATGACTGAAAACAAAGGAGCCACGGCTGGCACCCAGAAAAGCTGCTTGTTTTTCTTGCCCTGTTGGAGTTGATTATGATTTGAAAGAGCATGTTAATTGAATATGTATGAAATTTTAAATCAATAACTGAATATTGCATATGGAACCAAACTACTTTACTATTTACATAATAGAAAAAGCCAGATCGGATTTCTAAGATGCATAAGCCTTATGAACTTCCTAAAACAGGATTTTGCCTTATTAAGAAGGAGATACAAGACATACAGTATATCTAGCTGTCATAAGAAACATCAGGAAAGTTACTCCGATCAAAATAGTTTGCCAATTCCACTGCAAAACAAAAGAAGGAAAAAAAAAATGTAAGTTACAAAGGCTTCAAGAACTGTAAAGTAATTTTTGATAGAAAAAGTTATCACGCTAACAGCACTGTATGATAGAAAGGATCTATTCTCTTTAGTACATTCCACAGTAAAATTTGAAGATTCTATTCTCTCTTAGTGTAGTGTGTGCAATCCTACATTGAGCCGGTTATAGAACTTGAGTGGTTTATGAGCTCCATAACTTGCCAAACTCTTTACTAATAAGGTAGCAAGCTTAAAGGTGCAAGCCCTTGGTCCCGCTCATTGTGGGATTTCTTATCCCTATTAAGAGTTACCACATGTGTGTGGGAGGTAGTTGTTATTTACAATGGCATATTCCTATGATGGAATTTCCTTCCACATTAATACATCTTCTTGTAGATAAATTAAATATAATTATAGATGAGAAGTATAACAAGAGAACTAGTCTGTATACATACTCCATGATGGACTGCACCCCATACAGATTTCATTACGGAGACAACATCTGTTTTCTTGGTGAAATTTTTTATGCCAAGCAATCCTTTTAGCTGTTGTAGTGCAATTGTAATGGCGGCACCCCCGATGAACCCAACAATTGATGCATGTGATAGAAAGTCAACCAGGAAACCAAGCCTGACAAAAAGAATTACCATTAGATTAAAGGTTATAAACAACACTACATCTGGATAAGATGTCTATTTATGCACACCTGCAGATTCCAAGCAATGCTTGAAAAACACCAGCGAAAAAGGTTGATGTGAAGATAAGTTTGCGGTATTCATCCGATGAGACATTTTCTACTTCCTGTCTGGCCAAGGTGCCCAGCAAAATGGAGACAACAGCTACTGGCCCAATTGCAATATCTCTGGAGCTCCCCATTGCAGCATATATCAATGGTGGTACAAAGCTAGAGTCTTCAAACATGCCAGAGGAAAAGATGCAGACCAGTTAAACACCCGTCTATTCAATGAAGAGTTCAGAGCACAGTGAGATAACAATAAAGTCTGTTTTGCCTTAATCAATAGTCAAGCTTTAGAACATTCATGTTTGTGTCATCCCATATACTAAAATAAACAATCCTCGAACTCCAAACACCCCAGAGAAACCATTAAACGTCCCTCTATCCAAGGAATAAATAGCACGGTCAGATTCCAAAATACTTTGTCTTGCCCCAAAATCAATATTTAAAAGGTGAAGACATTCAAACGTTTCTTGCTGGGCATACAAAAAAGAATTCATTAAAAGAAGTATTTAGAATTGGCACAAGCGAGAAAGGCTGCAAAACACACAATAAAAATAAGTTAATTAAAAGACGCCTTTAGAATTGGCACAAGCGAGAATGTTTGCCACACAATAAAAGAATCTGGGAAGCTCTGCACTCCGAGTGAATTGGTAAACCATTATACGATCACTACAATATAGATAAAGTTTTAAAAAAACGCCAATTTACAAAATAAACCAATTAGCCATTTTTTTCCCCTTACAACATATGTAAATAAAGTCACTGAATTGGTTAAGAACTGATGCTAGGCTTTAAAGTTTCCTCAAACTTATTCCAACTTTAAGACGCCATTTTCGAAATAAATTATTTACTAGTTAAAATTTTTAAAACAAAACATATGCAAAAGAACCATTGAATTGGACAAGATGCCATGATAAGCTTTAAATTTTCCTCAAATTCATTCAGCCCTTCTTATAACAAAGAGATTTGCCATCTACTTTAAAATTCTGGATCCTTCTTTTAAGTCGATTTGTGAAAAGAAACTTACAAAGGCCGTACTGTGGTAGCATGTTTGCCAATTTCGCATACCCGATATCCTGCACACAAGAAGAAGAAAAGTGGCAGCAATTTCTGTAAACTTTAATATCTTACAATAAATACTAAATAAACTCTTCAATAACCGCACATATGACCACAAGACATTAAAGCTTTAACCATGAGTAAATTCTTCAGTAACCGCCTTATCGCCATAACAACATTAAATAACAACATTAAAGCTTATATACGATGTGAAGGCAAAATCTGTAAGAACTAAAAAACTAAACCCCGGAAATGGACGCTTACTAACGGCACGTGTAACAACAACAACGACATTAGTGCTTAACCACGTTAAAGCTTTAATCTTCAACGTGCATCTTAAATACGGAGTAAATTCTTGAATAACCTCACTCATTCCCACAACGACGTTGAAATCTTTATTGCAATGTGCAGTCAAAATCTTTAACAAGCCAAACCCCGGAAATAGACACTTACCTGAGGTATGCAGAGGCTGGCAATAGTTAAGCCGGCAATCAAGTCTCCCTTGAACTTGATCCACGTGTAACTTCTCCCCCAGTCTAACACGGGAAACACCGCCTGCGCTCCCAAAATGAATTTCTGAGACCTCGGCTGCCGCTTAAACTGGCGCAATGGATCATCCGGAAACAGCGTCTCCTTTATCGCCGCCTTAAACTCCTTCACCAGCTTCAACCGCGGCGGAGCGCCGACCTTGTACACCGGTGGCGCCACATCCTCCGCCGTTTTGCGCGACGACGCGCAGCTCGCAATGTCGAATTCCTTCGAATTGTGCTCGCAATGAAGGTCGGACAACGGCAGGACATCTCCTGACCGCCCCATTGCCAAAAAATAAACTTAAAAATTATTACAAAGGACCAGGGGAGGCCTTAAAATTTATTCCTCAGGGTTTCTAGGGTTGCTGTTGCAGAGAAAGAACTCTTTCACGGTCTGCATGCACAACTGCACGACTGTTGCATGCTGAAACAGTCCTCCTATCTGTTTGCCGCCACAACTTTGAGTCTTGACCTCAATTATGGTAAATAAGCCGCTAAACCGCCGAACCCGCGTCCGTCAGCGAAGTCAGAATCAGAAAAACGAGTCACAATTCCCGTCAAACAGCGATGTAATACAATGGATTTCGAAAGACAAGCAATCCATCAATTGGAAAGATCCGTCAGAGCGACAAGGATTGTAAGCCAGAGACAAAGAGCTTAGTTTTCACCATTCGCCGTGCAAAGCGACGTGACACTAGAGGACCCAGGGTCGATATCTACAATCCAACGAGGTGGTACGACGTATGCAATTATTCGCATTATCTGCAGAAATTCGGCTATTCTCTCATCGGAGGGCCCGGAAACTTACAAAGCTCTATTGACAAGAGAAAGCAAACAATAAACACATGAAAATACAATAAAAGATCTTTTAGCGCCTTACTGAAATCGGAGGAACAAGTTCAAGGACTCTTTATAGTAGGCGATTGAGAACTGTACAACTACATATAGTCAACGGCTGGGTTCGATCCCGCGACCTCCGCACAGCATTCTGTATGTAGACGGGAATGCGTCCAGGTTCGTGAATTAACGTTTTCGTATGCGTGTCATTGTGGGTCCCAATCTGCTGAGGAGGCATCCTAAAACTCTTGGGAATATTAGAAATGGAGGCCTAGTTTTAGTTGGTCACAAACTGAGTCCATCCAAAGTGTGGCTCATGATTAGGCCGGCAAAAGATTGAGATGCTTTTCATTTATTCAACCCTGGTATTCCACTAAGAACAGTTCATGGCAGGGAAGATTCTATTCTGGCTTAATGGTACTAGGGACAGCATTCTAGTAAAGTTTTTGTAGAACAAATTTGTTATCATGCATGTATCTTGTACCTTTGACACGCTTTTTTAAGTCAAAGAATTTAAGTAAGATTTTTTTAACTAACTTAACTAATTGAGTTGATGATATTTATTAGTTTAATTAAAATGTTTTTAAAAATTAAGTATAAGTACTTTTACAAATGCGCTATAATAACTTAAAAACTTTGCATTATAAAAGACCAAGTTTTTTCTAGGAAAAATAATTTATAAAAGACCACTGAGTTTATTTAATTCATGTCATATTTATTGCATTTAATCTAAAAGGGTGAAGCAGTTTATTGTTTATATATATATATATATATATATAGTTATCTTTAATTATATTTCAATTTACAAAAGTACATCCTACTTTATAAAATTTCAAAAAAATTATTGTTTTTTTTTTAATTGTAGGGTTGCTTTGGTTTGGAAAACCACGATCAGGGGTTCTACGTCGTCAAAATTATTTAAAGTCGTGTTCGACCCTGATCGCACCAGTATTATCAACTGGTTTTGGATACCCAATGTGTGTTTGGTAGGGTAGAGATTCAAACCAAGAACCTCCTTCGAAGGATTGTCAAATTTTTCATTGTTAGGCTATTCAAGCTTTACAATATTAATTATTTAATAGATAACATGACATATGGGACAATCCTTCAAATGTGATTATTGGATAAATCTCTTTTTTGTGTGTGTGGAAAACACCCAAAATAGGATGCCACTTTTGGGTAAGTCTCAAGAAGGCAAAGGTATCTATTCAAGCCAAAAATGCCCAAGACTCGCACTTGACCTGTCCCCTTCAGTACATTCAACAAACATGCCTAAAACAACAAAAACAAGAACAAACAAACACAAAAAACAAACAAAACAACATAAAAGCATAAAAACAACAAAACAACACACAAAAACAAAAAACAAAAACACAAAACATAAAAAACAAAAAACACATAAAACAAAACAAAACAAAAACACACACCTCAAAAAACTAAACAAAAAAAATAGAACATAAGAACAACCTTTCTAGGCCAAAAGACTTTTAAGGCAAGATTCAACGAGAGAAAAAAAATAAAGATTTGTTTGAGCTAGGGAACTAAAATACCCTGACCAAACCAAAGAGAAGCAAAAACAAAGCAAGAAGGAACTAGGTACCTCCAGTACTAGAACCATCCAAAGAAATGATAGAAAGAAGAGCTTCCCTTATTTGCAAAGCCCACCATCTCAAAGGGTGGTCGTAGCAAGTAAGATCACCTTTATCCAATACCCTATTAGCTAAAGCATCAACACTCCTGTTATGATCTCTGACCACATGATTGTAATCAAATTTCAAAAAGCCCGTCTAGATTAACTGAATCTTCTCAATAATTATTTTTATTCTCCAATCAACCTTATGATTCTTAGAAGAGTCTTCAATAGATTAATCATGAATTGAGAGTCAGACTCAACTAGCACCTTTTCCCACCCAACCTTAGCAGCATCTTGAAGGCCTTTGAGCCCCTCAGCAAGGTTATTGGAAAGAATACCCAAATTCTTAGCAAAAGTAAAAACTAGGAAGCCATCTAAAAGTCTACCAATCCCTCCTACACTAGCTTGTTTAGGGTTCCCCCTAGAGGCTCCATCAGTATTGACTTTTCCAAAAAATTTAGGAGGTTGCCAATTCCTTGTTCTATCCATATTGTAATTACTCACATTCCCTTTAAGCTGGTTGCGCTTAGAAGAGTTCATATTCAATCTTTGCATCACTTGATCTCATCCTTGTGGGGACACCCCAACGATATGTCATTGATGTTTCATTTAGATGACCTAAGTTCGAATAACGGAGAGGGGGTGAGGACCCCTATTGCTATGCCCCCAATGAGTGCTAACATTTCATATCGATGACCTGAGTTTGAATCACAATGAGGAGGGCCCCTAATGTTATGCCCTCGAGGAGTGCGACCAGTTGTGCACACGTTATACTTCATATATATATATATATATATATATATATATATATATATATATATATATATATATATATGATACTTGTCTTTTAGAGTGAATATTGATATGGAGAAATGAGAGGACGTTTTTCGCAAGATTGCCCAAACTACCAAACTTGTTTTGGCCATATTTCACTCATCTGAACTCAGAATGAGCTAAAATTTTGAGGGTAGATGCTTGAAAAACCCTGGAATATCTCCATCAATTTTAAAATCATTTAGATCAACACAAATCCTAGATCATCCCTATGTGTGAACGATATTTTTGGCAAGTGACTTTGCAAGGGTTTCATCTGGGTTGAGTGCAAGCAGCTCCAAAGGTTGGTTTTTGGGGTCTTCGGGCCCTAGCGACCAATATTTTTGTGGTTTCTACTCAAGATTTTAGCAAGATATGTTGCAAGGGATCCAAGATGGGTTAGAAATATTTCAATAGATCTTCATACTAGGAAATTGATTGACAATGGCTTCCAATTTGCTGTACAAAAGAAAAGTAAAAATTATACCTTTCTACGACGTCTAGGGCATGGATTAAAGAGATCATGAAACAATTTTCAAATAGCTGATTAAAAAATGGGTCATATCTTAAGTGAATCTGGTGCTAAGGTGCACCCACAAAAAAATCCACTATGGAAACCCCTATCAACGGTAATAATTTCCAAGACTCAACCCCAAAAATGAATTTTAGGGATGCCCTTCATGGTGGACAACCTCAGCCTAATGCTAATATTAATCTTAGGGCTTCCCGTAAACCTCTAAGAATGCCTAAGATGGATCCTAGGAAAACGAAGTCAGGATGTCTTAAAGAACCTAATGGAGCTCCTATTGTTAAGTTTGATATGGGTAACATTCAGACAGACATTGAAGATCTAGAAAAAAGAGGACTAATTTATTGTTTTATGGGTTTTCGTTCGAGCCTATCTGCATTCAAAATCTGGCTTGCAAAAAGTTGGAAAACTAAAGGTGAGTTACAAATCTCTATTTATCCAAATGGTTATTTTCTTGTTTTATTTGCTAATAATAAAAATAAAGAGAAAACATTTCAAGGGGGTCCCTGGTTCTTTGGAAGGGCAGGGCTTTTCATGAAGCCCTGGCATACTAAATTTAAAGTCGAAGAAGAGATGCCTTCTACAATTCATGTGTGGGTTAGACTCTTTGGCCTCCCAATTGAATTCTAGAATATGATTGTTTTTTCTTCAATTGGAAACTCTTTAGGAACTTTTATGATGATTGCTAATTGTACTAAAAAATTTGAACATATTATTTATGCTTGAATTTGTGTTTTAATGGATTTTGACAAACCCCTACCTAAAAAGATCACATTACAATTTGAGAACACTTGGGAGCACGTAGTGGACTATGAGAACATTCCTTTTTGCTGTAGAATTTACCATGAATATGGTCATCTGGCTAGTGTTTGCCCAAATAAAATTCCAGATCAAAAGAAAGAAGATATAAACTCAACAGGTTTCCAAATGCCTAAGAAGAACACTCTAAAAAAACCCGTTATGAAGGATCAATCTAATTTATCTGCTACTATGTTTGAAATTCTTTCCACAAATAGTGTTCCAAGTGAGGAAGGGGAAATAATGGAAATAAAAATCTTAGAAACACAATTTAAATATGAAGGGAAGAGCTCAAAGATAAACCAACAAATCAAAGGTTATCAACATAAAAGGATAAAATATACATAAGAAAAACAATCTTTTAAATGTTAAAACATCAAATAATACATGTTTCAATATAGACTCAGTTGAACCTTATGGTAACACTTTGGTTGTGTACATGCATTCTTCAAGGTTAGAAGCCATCTCAGATTCAATTGGAGTAAGTCAAGAAATAGGGAAAATAATTGAAGATGGTTTCTAATCAAAAGGTAGGTTGCAAAACCAATCAACATCATAGGGCAAAATAAGGTGAAAAACTTGTAGAGGAAGGTAAGATTAATACCCTTCCCAACTTTTTTAGCCCTAGTATTAATGAAGATCATCACTTGGAATATTAGAGGACTCAAAGGGAGTCTTTCAAAACAAAATGAAATTAGAAGAATGATTCAGATAAATCATCTACATCACGAAGATGTCAATAAAATAAATGGAATCAATTGCTAGTAAAAATTGGCTAGCTGCAAAAATGGTTTCCCTCAGTTGTCAGGGGAATTTTGGTGGCATTGCTTCCATTTGGGACCCAAAATAGGTAGTTATTCACCATATGGTTGGTAGTTGGGGTCTTTTTGGATATAGCTATTCAAAGTAGACATTCCAACCAAATTATGCTCTGCATTATTGTTTATGCTCCAACTAGTTTGGAGGAAAAAAAGAAGACAATGGAAGAATATAACTTATATTATCTCTCATTTTTCTGAAGCTTGGATCTTGATCGGAGGATATTTTAGTACCATCCTCTCTTTGGATGAGAAAATGGAGGGAAATAGAAATTTGGATAGGATCACTGACCTCATGAGCAAATATATTGTAAACCTCCATCTTGTGGACATCCAACCAGATAATGGCCTTATGACTTGGTCTAACAGAATGCAACGCTTAGATTGTATAATGGAGATATTGGATATGTTCTTGCTCTTTGACAATTTCTTAATCCATGGTCACATTCCTAAAGTGAAGACTCTTAACAATGCTAGTTCGGATCACTGACCAGTCATGGTGGAAATATGGAAAACCAATGTGAGTTTCTCTCCTTTTTTATTTAAGTTAATGTGGCTTAGAAATAGATCCTTTAGACCTTGAGTGCAACAATGGTGGAAGGAAGGTAAACCTAGGTACGGGACTAAGATATTATGTTTTACCAAAAGATTGCAATATATTAAATCCAAAATCAAGACTTGGAACTGGAAGGAGTTTGGGGATGTTCATAAAAAAAACATGAAGTTATTGCTCAGTTTGAAAATTTGAAAAAGAAAATCCATTTAGTTGGCCTCATAGAGAGTAGAAGTGTAGATGAAATTAATCTCACAGCTCAGTTAGAGGAATGGGAAAATAGAGAACTCTTATGGAAGCAAAAATATAGAATTCAATGGCTCAAAGAAGGATATCAAAACACAAATTTCTTCCATAAATATCTTCTAGCTCGAAGATCTCACAACTTTAATTTTTCCTTGAAATCAGATTCTAGAGATGTTGTCTACACTTGGGATGGCATAAACTCTATTGTTGTCAATTATTTTTCCAATATTTTTGTTGCTACTCCTCTTGACTCGGCTTCTCAACAAAATATTCTTCAAGCAATCCCTTCTCTTATCACTTTTGAGGATAACTCTATTTTTATTGCTCCTATTACTATCAATGAGCTTCAAAAGGTAGTTTTTAAAATGCAAATAGGGAAAATCCCAGGTCCTGATGGTTTTCCCATTGAGTTCTACCAAGAGTTCTGGGATATCCTTCATGCTGATTTATTAGAGGTGGTGGAAGAAGCCAAGAAAGCCAAAGAAATTTTGAAGGTTATCAATAAAACTTATATTACTCTTGCTCCAAACTCTCAAGGTTTGAGGCCTGGAAATGCCTCCATCATAGCATGTTTTGAACAACTAAAACTTACCTAAAACTCTGTGATTTACTTTATATACTAGTTAAGTTGATCTAATATGTTGTGTATTAATTATTTGCATGATTGATGTGTTTGGAATATTATATGTTGATTTTTACAGTTTTTGTGTAGTTTTATGTCACTTTGCCATGACCTGTTACATAAGGGATATGTTTAGGCTGATAGCAACACTTTACTATTCTTATTTTGATGTTTCTCAAGCATTAATTTCTTTGAATTTAGCAAATAGTGCAAAGAACTATTATTGTGCAGCAGAAACTAGTTTTCCTGTGTAAATTCCAACCAACTACCAATGAATGGCAAGACATGGAATTCACACATGAAGAGGAATGAAGGCTATTGCAATATGATCCTGAGGACTAATCCACCTGATAAATGCAGCTGAAATCAATTGAAGAGTACATAGTTGGTCATTTCGAAGATCTTCGGATTGAGAAATACAATCTCTTCGAATTGAGCGAATATCTTCGGATTGAGCCACTTAGCTCCGGATTGAGAACATAAAGCACTTTTTGACCTGTTGACTGATTTATGATGGTGGAAAAAGGGAAAGAAGGCTGAGGAGGTTAAAGAAAAATATCT
This sequence comes from Wollemia nobilis, assembly GCA_028583015.1. Classification (NCBI taxonomy): domain Eukaryota; kingdom Viridiplantae; phylum Streptophyta; class Pinopsida; order Araucariales; family Araucariaceae; genus Wollemia; species Wollemia nobilis. Next base: position 3,694,450 of record JAQPPZ010003204.1, read on the forward strand.
CCCATATAACTTTGTCGTCCTTGCCATCCAAAGCCATAATTTATGGAAAAGATCCTCTTCTAGGATAAACCCAGGGAATACTGCAGAATAATAGGAATTGATTTGCAGAGTATATTTTCTGTTGTAATTAGATTTTAGGCATATATAAAAGATAGCTCCCGTACAGGTTGATCTAGAGGGAAGAAGAAGAAGAAGAAGAATAATGATAGTAGAAATAGTAGTAGAAAAGATAGATAGAGAATAAATGAGAAAACTAAAACTGTTACAGTTTTGTAACAGGTTTTAGCAGCAAATTTGTAATCATGTTCTGAATCCATAAAGTACAAGTTTTTCTATTCATTCTGTTATGTTTGAGGGTGAGTAAGATTTAGAGAGAGAGGAACTCATACCTTCTTCTAAAAAAGGAGGTTGACCACTTCCAGACCTAGGAGGAGGACTAACATATAGGTTTTGTTCTGATTTTGTTGCAACAGAATAAGCTATGAAACTTGTCAATTTCATTCTTTTGTAGTAGTTAACATCCATTTAAGTCCTAATAATTTATTTTCTGTTCAAGATACTTTTGTGATGCGATGAGCAGTAGATCTGATTAGTCTTTTTGCTTTCCAACAAATTTCCAATTTACTGCAATTTCCATTTCCAACAATTTATAGTTTTATGCAATTTTCTTGCATTATTGTTTTTGTTGTCAACCCCTGCATAGAAGATTGACAACCTTATATTATAGAGTATTGACAGGACTTAATTTTAGTTTTCATTATTGCAAGAGTAAATAGACTTTCATTTTGCAATTGTACGTAGGTTTCCAATTCTGCAACTGTAACTAGGGTTTTAATTCTACAATTTAATCAGATTTCATTCTTTCAACTGTAACTAAGGTTTCATTTCTGTAATCAGCAATTAGTCTTCATTATTGCAATTATATTAAAGTTCAATTTAAGTAATTTAGAGGTAGAAGAGACCTAAAAACCCCCACACAATCAGTTCCACTAATAAGACTTGTTGCTCCAATTGACCTTAACTTATAGCCTTGTTCAATCCTTTCGTAGATAGCCTTGTACACTACCCTAGATTGACATATTCATTGAGAATTAATGATGTGTTAATGATAGAACATCATTTTGGCACTATTTTTGGGGAGAGTGTTGTTAGAAGGTGTCAACAGTTCAATAGCTGTTAATTAGACTGAGTTGTGAAAATTCAGGGTAAAATATGAATATAACAGTTGGTTAAGTAACAATTATTGACTTATAATTTATGTTATTAAGGAGTAGGCATGAATGAGTAGGCCTAGGGACGAAGAAGGCAAAATTATCCAAAGAGATCCCTGGCTTATTCCATTAAGAAGATCTTCACGCATAAGGGGTGAATCACCTATGTTTGAACTACCAAAAAAACTAAAACAAAAACCATCAGCTTCATCATCATCAAAATCTCCTGAGCAAGAAAAATTACCAGACTCATTATCAACAGAAGGTTTTGGACCTCTTGAGAAAAAAATTTGGATAGGTTTAACCATTTCTGAAGAATAGGAAATTATGGCAGAAAGAGGCAATCTAGATAGGTATGACGAGCATGGCCATGTTCATAATGATCAAGATATGCTCCAACCTCCTAGAACATTTGAATATCCTATTCTTCTGAATCCCACATAGAACTCTCCCATGAAAATAATCTCACCTTCAATGCTTCCAACCTTCTGGGGTGTTGCATCTGAAGATCCTGATCAGTTTCTATTTGAGTTCAAAGTAGTGTGTCAAACCTATGACTATATAAATGATAATCAGAAACTCAAGGTTTTTCCTTCAACACTCAAGGACTCAACATTACGTTGGTTCATGAGCTTACAACCATATTCCATCCAAACTTGGGATCAAATGGAGACTATGTTTTTAGAAAAGTATCAAGAGTATTGTCGAGTAAGGACGGGAAAGATGAGTTGTTCAGAATTAAACAAGAATATGATGAAACATTAGAATATTACCTTGATAGATTTGTGTTTATTCAAAGAAGGTGTGGACTAGGAGAACCAGAATTGTGCAAAATCATTTTTCTAAGACGGTTACAAGATGAATCCAGAGAGGTATTAGATTTAATCAAAAATGTGGATGTAAGTACTTGTAATATGGATGAGATTGTGGATATTTGTAGAAATTACTCACGCACTAGGCAGAAAAGAAAGAAAAAGAGTACAAATGGCACTGATGTGAAGGACCTAATAGAGGAACTTGCAAATTTTAAGACTGATATCCTGGTACAATTAAACACAGCTTTGGGAGAAATATCTGCTAAAGAAAAAACCACAGAACCTTTAGCAATTTATTGCCCAAGATGTAGGAATAAACATGCCTTATAGGAATGTCCTCTAAATAAAACATCCATTTCAGCCATTTGTAGTATTTGCTCAAAAGGACATTTGACTGACAAATGTCATCTGCTACTACAACTAAAAACTTTCCTAGAAACTCAAACAAAAGAACTCAATTATTTGGGACCAAGACAAGGGGGAAAATTTCAACAGTATCAAAATACCCCTCGTTTTCCTACAATTTGGGGAAACAACCATGGAAACATGTCTTGGGGATAGTCAAAACCACCCCAATGTCTTTGGAATTATTCTCAATGGACAAATTCTCAAGAATGGCCACAGACACGTTGGAATAATCCATCCTAGAATCAAAACCAGAATAACCCATCATGGAATCAAAATAACTGACCATGGACTCAAAATCAAAGTAATCCATCTTGGATGCAAAATCAACAGTAGTGGGATCAACAATACCAGTCCTATCCAAGGCAGTAAAGAAATCAAGGTCAAACTTAGAATTTGCTGCTTGCACCAAATCAAAATTTTCAAGGAAAACCAAATCAACAAATGCAACAGGTGAAACAACCTCAATTATCATCTCAACCTGTAATAAATCCAAATAACATAAGGTAGGCAGCTCCTGCCTATATGGCTGATTTTGAAGGAAATTCATATATGCAAATTCCAGATTGTAGCAACATACAACTACGTTCAGGGAATGTTTTACCTGAACCTATTATAATTGAAGTGAAAGAAGATAAAATTCAAGAACCTATTGAACCAAGCAAATTCAAACCAACAATAGAAAAAGAAGAAGCAAAAACAGAACCACAGGAAGAACAATTACCTTCATCAGGGATAATTCCATACCATGAGAGACTTCACACTACAACAAAAAATTCTGAATCAGAGTTAGTGAAAGAACTCAAAAAATTAACCATATCACTGCCCTTATTGCAAGCCATTAAGGATATACCTGTGATTAAAAGAACTATCTGAGATTTGTGCAACGAGAAGAGCGAGGAAGAAAAAATAAAGCATTTCCTAAAACTGTTCATGTTGAAGGAAAGATAGTTGATCTCTTGTCAGGAAAACTAGTACCTCCAAAGCATAGTGACCCAGGAAGTCCAGTTATCATAGTGATCATAAGCTCAGTATCAATATCAAATGTCTTAGTTGATCTAGGAGCTGAAATAAATATCATGACCAAGAATACAATGGAACAATTACAGCTCAAACATCTCAGCCCCACATTCACAGTTTTAGAAATGGTTGATAGGTTAGTTGCAAAACTTGAAGGTATCATTGAAGATGTCCCTATAGAATTTTCTTCTTGGGAATACCCTACATATTTTTTGGTTTTATAGCTAAAAAACTCAGCACATGGCTATCCCATTATCCTAGGAAGACCTTGGCTTGCAACTGTAGTAGACTTTATAGACTGCAAATCTAAAAAAATGACAATCTCAAATGGTATTGACCTAAAATAGATTTCTCTATATCCTCTTGCAAAACCTTTAAGCAATTTCATAGGTTAGTTATGGTTTCCTGACTCATTTGAAGAACCAGAAGAGGTTATTTCCACACTAGCCACCTTAGTAGTAAGGGAACACACAGAAGACCTCCATGACACAAAATTTTTAGAAAATGAAACAGTCCTAATGAATGTTCTGCATGAACAAGGGTTAGAACAGGAAGCAGCCAATATCAATTAATTGCTAGCGAGATAAGAAGGTCAAAGTTCTGAAGAAAGGCCATCTATACCATCACATGAAACATCTATTTTACTACCACATGGGTGGCACCATCACTTGATCTTCCCTTCTCATTGTTCCATACAAGATATGCTTCCTTCAAAAATCAATGAGACAGAAACTTCTTATGTCCTCCCATCTCATCATTGTCCTCTTAATTCCCTAGTCAACAATTGTGAAGAAGTAAATTCAGTCCTTTCAAATACAAAACAAATAGAAGTCCAGCTAGGCAAATTTTTGAACATAAATAGCTAGCTTACTAGGGAAGAAGAAGAAAAATTGATAGCTGTTTTGTAGAAGCATATCCATGCTTTTGCTTGGGATTACAAATATGTTAGGGATTCACCCTGATGTATGTACTCATAGAATTTATATTGAAGATGTCAAGCCTATAAGACAGCCTCAGAGAAGACTGAATCCTGCCTTGAGAGATATTGTGAAAGAAGAAATTGAAAAACTTCTAGAAGTAGGATTCATTTACCCAATTTTTGATAGCCGGTGGGTCTCTCCATTGGTTATAGTGCCTAAGAAAAATAGAAAAATGAGATTATTTATAGACTATAGAGAACTGAAAAAAGTGACATACAAATATTATTTTCCATTGCCATTCATAGATCAGGTGTTAGATACTCTTGCTAGAAAGAAATATTTTTGTTTTCTTGATGGATTTAGTGGATATAATCAAATTCAGGTTGCACCTGAAGATTAAGAGAAAATAACCTTTACCTGTCCATGGGGAACATTTGCCTATAGGGTCTTACCTCTTGGTTTGTGTAATGCCCCAACAACATTTCAACGAGCAGTGTTAGTCATATTTTCTGATCTGACTACCAACAATGTTGAAATATACATGGATGATTTCACAGTCTGTGGACAGACTTTTGACTTTACATTAGAACACCTTGATAAATTTTTAACTCGCTGTGAAACCTACAAGTTATACTTAAATCCAGACAAATATTTTATGATAATGGAGGAAGGAATAGTTCTTGGTCATCACATCTCTCCTCAAGGGATCTAGGTTGATCTAAAGAAGGTGGAAATTATCAAGAACCTTATCCCTCATAAAACTCAGACTGATGTCAGAAGCTTCCTAGGACACATTGGTTTTTATCGCAGGTTTATTCCCAGCTTTAGCATAATAGGCCATCCCATGTTTTCCCTATTGACTAAAGATTCTGAATTATCCTAGACTACAAAGTGTCTAGAATCATTTGAAGCTCTGAAAGAAAAATTAGTAACTCCACCTATGTTAAGAGGACCTAACTGGACATTACCATTCCACATACAGACTGATGCTTCCAATACTGCAATTGGAGCAACATTGGGACAAATCAACAATGGTGAATACTATGCTATCTACTACATTAGCAAGAACTTGATAGGAGCTAAAAAAAATTATACCACAACTGAGAAAGAATTCTTGGCAGTAATCTATGCCATCAATAAATTTAGGCATTACATCACAGGTTATCAAATATTCATTCACATAGATCACACAACCATTAAATATTTGATGAATAAACCTATGGTGAGTGCAAGGATTATCCATTGGTTACTGTTGTTGCAGGAATTTGATATCACAATAATCAATAAACCAGGAAAAGCTAATGTTGTAGCAAATTTTTTGTCCAAGTTGTAGAACACAGAGGAAGGGGAATGAGTGGAGGACACTTTTCCTAATGAAACATTATTTGCTATATATGTCCAATCTCTGTGGTTTTCAAATATAGCCAACTATTTGGTCACAGGGAAAGTTCCCCCACATTTTACTTCCAAAAAAAGAAAAAAATTGATCAAATAGAGCTCTTCTTTTGAATGGATTCAAGGTATGCTTTTCAAGAATAGTCCTAACCATGTGTTACATAGGTGCATCCGAAAGGATGAGGTATATGATATCCTTAGGGCTTGTCATGATGAACCCTTCGGTGGACACTATTCTGTAAAAAGCACAATTAGGAAAATTTTAGGAATAGGATATTATTGGCCATCTCTTCACAAGGATGTGAAAAAGTACATCAGGCATTGTGATGCATGCCAAAGAATGGGGAAACTCACTCACACAAATGAAATGCCACTATAGCCTCAAGTGGTTTAGAACCATTTAAGAGATGGGGACTTGATTTTGTGGGACCTATTGATCCACCTTATCAAGGAAAGGTGCATATTATGGTATGCACTGATTACCTGACAAAGTGGATAGAAGTGTGTGCTTTCAAACATGCTCGTGAAGAGAAGGTCTCTAATTTCTTGTATAACCAAATTTTTTAGAGATTTGGAGCTCCACGGTCTATCACCACAGACCAAGGACCTCAATTTGCATCTAAAGTTATTGAGGCTTTTACAGAGTTGTATGAAATCAAACATAGGAAATCATCACCTTACCACCCATAAGCAAATGGCCAAGTTGAGGTTATAAACAGAGAATTGGAACGGATCTTGACAAAAATAGTAGTTGTTCATAGGAGAAACTGGCTAGATAAATTACCTAAAGTAGTTTGGGCTTACAATACTACTTGGAAATCCACTACTGGATTCACACCTTATGAACTGGTTTTTGGTAAAAAGCCCCTCCTACCTATTGAATTTGAGCTACTAACATTGCGCACAACATTGGAAATTGGAATTGAATTGTCACAGGCACAGGCGGACAGGATTCTGCATCTGAATGCATTGGATGAACTTCGGTTGGATGCTATGCACTAAACTGAAGTAATTCAGGAATAGAGGAAGCTATGGCATGATGGCCACCTACAATAGAGAAAATTTTAGCAAGGAGATTGGGCTTTGCTGTTTGATTCTCGCTATGTGGACTTCCATGGAAAACTAAGGACTAGATGGCTTGGACCGTACCAGATTGAAGAAGTATTTGACAACGAAGCAGCTTGCCTCTCTCCCATTGATGATTCATGAAGAAAGTTGGTAGTGAATGGACATCGTCTTCGAGTGTACCATACACCTCTGACTAAGGAGGAGTTCTTGCAACAACTTGATAGCTTAGATGCACAACAGGTAGAAGAGATTCCCTCTTCCACCACAATTTAGATTGAGCATAATCATGGATTTCAAGAAAACAAAAAAATAAAAAAAAATTAGAAAACAAAAAGATGAATAAATTTTGGTTGTGAATTCCTTCATGGGCATAATCAGAATCAAAGAATAAAAAAATAAAAAAAGAGAGAAAAATGAATAACTCAGTAGTGAAAACCTTTTTCTAAGGCACTACTAAGTTGGTATGCATGAAAACCAGTTTTCTAGCATGCATAACCTTGAAAAATTTTGAGTCACCATTGTACAAATTCACCAACTACATTTGTTTTTCAATTATTGCGGTAAGCCTTAGCAAAGCATCAACAAAAGCAGTCATCTTTCAAAAACTTGCATTAACTTGTTTTAACCAGGTATGTGTTTCTTGCACTTTTCTCATTGTAAATATTTTATATATAGTATATGACAATTAACCATTAGTATAAAAGTGTTCATAAGAGTTGGCATAAGCAAAACATGTTTTAAAAGAAGAATGTTGGTTTCTGCTGTATCTTTGGAATGACTGCTGAATTGTATCTTCGGAATGACTACTACATTATATCTTCAGAATGAAGCTTTGTATTTGGATTTGTCTTCAGAATGACAAGTCTAGCCTTGTATTTGGATTGAAAATTATCTTCAGAATGATAAGTCCAGCCTTGTCTTCAGATTGAAAAATGTCTTTGGAATGACAAGTCCAGCCTTGTCTTCGGATTGAAAACTATCTTCGAAATGACAAGTCCTGCTTTGTCTCCGGAGTGAACTTTTATCTTCAAAATAAAATTTAATCTTCGAAATGAGCACTTAATGTTATGTTTCCACGTGGCATCCAAGGAGGGAGAAAAGACACGATCAGCAAATTTTTTGACTCCATGTGATCATTGACACATGTCAGCTGGTTCACGGTGATATTTGTCTCATCTCGAGGAAGTACGAAATCATGAAGAAAATAACTAATAATGTGCTACCACCGTTCGTTGCTGATAACCACACGTGGGAAAAATGTGCACATATCAAATGAGCTAAGGAGATTTGATGGTAAGAACATCTATCCAATGATTGATGGATAGGTGTCCAAGTCAAAAATAGGGAAGCGTGCCACTCTTCATTTCGAAGAAGTAATCACTAATGCAACATGATTATAAGAACTTATTTTCGAAGAAGAATAAAACATTGCAAATCCAAAGAGAAAACCCTGTAATTTTGCAGAAACCAGAAACCAGTGACCTAGCAGATGACTGTAGCAGCAAAGGTGAGTAGTATTTTTAGCACAACAAGAACAGAAAAATGGGACGAAAGATAAAAATGGAACCAGAAGATACTACCATCCTTCGAGAGATTCTATAAGTGTTGCAAATTTTTGAAGATGGAGGGTTTATGCCATTTTTAGACAAATTCGATGGAAGCTCTAAATATTTGGCTGTCGAATTTGCCCGCACATTCAGAAACAACAGGGTGCACATCAATGACATGAGAATTAAGGTAACCCCTAAAGTTCTTATTCAAATTATTGAACTTCCATTAGAGGGTATTCAAATTTCTAGAACTGGCAAGAATACACTAGCAAACATAGTTAGTAAATTTTTGGAAGAAGATGATAAAGAACCAGAATACTTGATAAATAACATGTGTAAGGGTGTAAAGAGGACCAGATTGCAAAAACCCTGGGATGAAGTAACCACATGGGTAATCAAGTTTTTAACCTATGAAGGGCAGTATGTAGTTTTATCAGTGCATCATTTTAAAATTTTGAACCACATTAGACATGGTAGGCAACAACCTAAGGTTAGGGTAAATATTCCCCTATATCTACACCAGGAGCTGCAAAACATGGCAAAACACTATCAGGAGGGAAAATGGAGCCCTCGCCACCATGGTCTTATCAAATTGGTCTGCAAGCATCATTTTAGAGGAAACCTAAGAAGCTTTGATAGGTTTTACTCTGCTCTGACTGATGTAGTATTCGAAAAGGAGGATGAGGAGGAAGAAGACATAGATGTTGCTGCAGAAGAAGAAACAGATGCTGCTACAGAAGAAGAAACAGATGCTACTATAGATATTACTATAAAAGCAACATAGTACCTTTCCATAGAACCTTCAACCTCACAAAATAAGAGAGGGTCTGGAACTGGCAACAAGGAAAACAGAAGAGGGTCCGTTTTTCTGAGAATATTGTTGATTTGACAAAACAGGGGAGTGAATTTCCCAACAAAACTGGAGAAGAGACAAAAGTGGAAATAGAGGAAATTCCACCAGAACTTGATACAATTCCTACAGCCCATGTTGACACAAGAAAATAGAGTAAGAAGAGAAAATATACACCAGGAACTAGGAGGTCCACAAGACTCCACCTGAAAGAAATAGAAAAATAAACGATTGAAGAGGAAAACAACCAAGATAATCCTGATGTCACAGAAATACAACCAGCCATTGTAAATACCACCTTGGAGGATTTTTTAGAATTTCTTGAATAGTTGGTTGAGGAAGAGTATGGACAAGACAATTTTGAAATTGATGCAAACTTGGATGCAATCATAGATAACCTTATGGAACCTTCTGAACAAGACCGAACAGTTGAAACAAAAAGTGAAATAATGGTTGAGCAACAAACTACAGATAATTTGTTTACATCAGATTCTGAATCAGAAGAAGAGGAGGTGGACATTGCAGAACAGTTGAGAACAACCAAGAGTGTGATTAAAACACAAACCAGATGGGTTGAGGAAAAGGAAAATATCATTGAAAAACATGAAAAAAGAATTACAGAGTTGCAGCAAGAAGTGGAGGAACTAAAGAGCAGACTGTTACAATTTGAAAAATAGTCAATTATAGCAGATAATGAGGAAGAGTTGGCTCGATTACTGCTTGGATTATCTAGGGCAGATAATTCTTCCCCCTTGATAGAGGTATCTTTGGATGAAAACACAAGAGCTCATTCTGAAGCAGTGCCCTTCCATTATGAAGGAACACCTTCTCAATTCGGAGATGCTCCAAAATCGATCAAGAGCCTAGAAAAGAATATCAGTGGAGAGTCACAGCAGTTATGTCTGCAAGAAACACCAGTATAGGAGCATTTTGAATAGAAAAATGTAAATAATCAAGTAAGTGCTCCTCTGAATAAGATTTTTGTAGAAGTAGTGTTACAAGTAGAATTGTTTTCAGATGTCCAACCAGTGGAAGTAGCAAAAAAAGGGATACAAGTAGAATTGTTATCAAATGTCTAGCCAGTAGAAGTGGCAAAAAAAGGGGTACAGGTGGAACTGTTGCCTAAGTTTCAACCTGTAATTAGACCACCCAATACTATATCCTTGGAGCAGTATAATATAGACATTGCTAACTGGATGATCAAATATGAAAAGCTTGCCACACAGGTTGAGAAATTAAAACTGGTAGGAAAATAGCTGGAGACAAAGGACACAAAAATCAGTGCATTGAATGAAAAAGTAACTGACTTGTGTCAAATTGGTGAATTTTTGGTTCAATTCAGAAGACCTGCCAGGTTTTACAATCTCATTCTGAAGGAGAGATATCTAAGATGGCAGGTTATGAGAATTAGCTCAAGTCTCCCCTATAAACTGGAAAAAGCTGAAGAGTTTTTGGAAGCTTACTTCAATAGTCCTACAGAGCAAAAAAAATTGCTATGTGAGTTATTTTTGCACAACTTTTTAATCCAGAATATGTAGATTTCCACCCCCAGATTTGCATAGGATATGTGCAATTGAGAGCTTTTATGTCTATCTTACAAAATCAGTTTTACTGGGACCAAGAAAAAAGGTAGAATAAGGAAGTTGAATTAAGAGATGAATTGTTAGTCAGAGCAATTCAGCCAAATCATATGATTATCACCAGACATCATTTTCTCATGATGAATAGGGACGATATCAAAAGGATGTATTTGAGAAATTTGAGGGACTGTGCAACTAAATTCTAGAATTTCTGTAATGACAATTTGTTCCAGCATTATCACATGGGCAAAAATTTCCATGTCTTTGCAGAAAAGGGAGCCTATCTTCCCCATTAATCTGAAATGGTCTAGAAGAAGAGCAGAAGGGGTGATACATCTTATTGAAATTATGCAGCATAATGAGGTAGGTCTCAGATTTAGGCCTCCAACCATCATTACTCTAGTTTCCTACTATTTTGAAGAGGATCCTCAACCAGAAGAGCAGTTTGAAGATTGGCTTAGAAACCTTCAGTAGAATAGAGGATACTATATAAGAAAAAAGTTGTTCTATAGATCATGAACTTGAATATGGATATCTGTGATTCTATAGCCCAACAGAATGCATGAGGACATGCATTAATATAAGTTGGGGGAAAATGATGAGGCCTGGAAATTATTCCATCATAGCATGTTTTGAACAACTAAAACTTGCCTAAATCTCTCTGATTTAATTTATATACTAGTTAAGTTGATCTAATATGCTATGTATTAATTATTTGCATGATTGATGTGTTTGGAATATTATATGCTGATTTTTACAGTTTTTGTGTAGTTTTATGTCACTTTGCCATGACCTATTACATAAGAGATATGTTTAGGATGATAACAAAACTTTACTATTCTTATTTTTATGTTTCTCAAGCATTAATTTCTTTGAATTTAGAAAATAGTGCAAATAACTGTTACTGTGCAGTAGAAACTGGTTTGGCTATGTAAATTCCATCCAACTACCAATGAATGGCAAGACATGGAATTCACACATGAAGAGGAATGAAGGCTATTACAATATGATCTTGAGGACTAATCCACCTGAGAAATTCAGATGAAATCAATTTAAGAGCACATAGTTGGTCATTTCGAAGATCTTTGGATTGAGAAATACAGTCTCTTCGGATTGAGCCACTTAGCTTCGAATTGAGAATAGAAAACACTTTTTGACTTGTTGACTGATTTTTGACGGTGGAAAAAGAGAAAGAAGGCTGAGGAGGTCAAAGGAAAATATATCCCATATAAATTTTCCATCCTTGCCATACAAAGCCATAATTTATGGAAAAGATCCTCTTCTAGGATAAACCCATGGAATATTGCAGAATAACAAGAATTGATTTGCAGAGTATATTTTCTGTTGTAATTAGATTTTAGGCATCTATAAAAGATAGCTCCCATCCAGGTTGAGTTAGAGGGAAGAAGAAGAAAAATAATGACAGTAGAAATAGTAGTAGAAAGGATAGAGAATAAGTGAGAAAATTGAAATTGTTACAGTTCTGTAACAGGTTTTAGCAGTAGATTTGTAATCATGTTTTGAATCAATAAAGTACAAGTTTTTCTATTCATTCTGTTATGTTTGAGTGTGAGTAAGATTTAGAGAGAGAGGAACTCATACCTTCTTTTGGAAAAGGAGGCTGGCCACTTCCAGACCTAGGAGGAGGACTAACAGACAAGTTTTGTTCTGATTTTGCTACAGCAGAATAAGCTGTGAAACTTGTCAATTTCATTCTTTTGTAGTAGTTAACATACATTTAAGTCATAATTATTTATTTTATGTTCAAGATACTTTTGTGATGTGATTAGCAATAGATCTGATTAGTATTTTTTCTTTCCAACAACTTTCTAATTTACTATAATTTCCATTTCCAGCAATTTACAATTTTCTGCAATTTTCCTACATTATTGTTTTTGCTGTCAACCCTTGTACAAAAGATTAACAACCTTATGTTACAGAGTATTGACAGGACTTAATTTTAGTTTTCATTATTGCAAGAGTAAATAGACTTTCATTTTGCAACTGTAATTAGGTTTCCAATTCTGCAACTGTAACTAGGGTTTTAATTCTGCAATTTAATCAAATTTCATTCTTGCAACTGTAACTAAGGTTTCATTTATGTAATCAGTAATTAGTCTTCATTCTTACAATTATATTAAAGTTCAATTTATGCAATTTAGAGGTATAATAGACCTAAAAACCCCCACACAATTAGTTCTACCAATAATACTTGCTACTCCCAATTGACCTTAAATTATAGCCATGTTCACTCCTTTCATAGATAGCCTTGTACACTGCCCTAGATTGATAGATTTATTGAGAATTAATGATGTGCTTAACGACAGCCCATCATCAAGAGGTTGATAATATCTCAACTTTTAGACCTATTGCTTTATGTAATTTTATTCTCAAAATCAATACTAAGATCATGGCAGAAAGGTTGAAGCCCATTTTGCATAATATTATTTCCTCTGAACAAGGGGTTTATGTTGATGGACGTCAAATAGTGGATGAGATAGTTCTTACTCAAGAAGCCATCCATTCCATGGATATGCAAAAATCTCCTTCCATGTTCATTCGGTTAGACTTATCCAAATATTATGACAGAGTGGATTGACACTTCCTTATCAAAGTTTTGAGGCAATTTGGTTTCTCTTAGGATTGGATGGATTGTATTATGGGATGTATCTCTTTAGTTTCCTACTTAGTTCTTATCAATGACAGGCCTTCTTAGTTTTTTCTAGCTTCTAGAGGTATTAGGTAAGGTGACCCCCTATCCTCTTATTTATTCATCATTGTTTTTGAATGCTTGGGTAGGACTATAACCAAAAAGAGAGAAAACAAAACCCTTGAGGGAGTTACCATTGTTCATGGAGCTAGACCTATCTCTCATATTCGATTTGTTGATGACTCTAATATTTTAGGTAAAGCTACAATTAAGGAAGCTTCTAATATTAAGCAAATTATTAGATTTTTTTCTAAGGCTACTAGGCAATTGATGATAAATCTAAAGTTATTTTATTTCACTACTTTTCCAGATAGGAATCCATGGTCTTGGATAAATTAAGATATAAAAAGACCTCCCTTCCAATAACTTATTTAGGTATTCCCATCAATATTCAAAGATAGAAAAGATATTGGAATTGGTTGTTGGACAAAGTCAAGAAGAAAATTGGAAAGTGGACCAATAGGTGGCTTTCTTCTGGGGGTAGAATCAGTCCTTCAAGCTATTCCTATTTATATTTCTATCGTGTTGAATATTCCAAAGGCTATTCTTTGAGAATTGGATCAAATCAGTCATTGATTCCTTTGGAGTGGTACTAAGGAGAAAAGAAAATAGACCTTGGTGAAATGGGATACTTTATATCTTCCTAAGAATGAAGGGAGGTTAGGATTCTGATCTGCTATTAATAACAACAAAGCTTTAGCTACTAAATTATATTGGAGGATTTTACATAACCCTAATGCTATTTGGGTCAATAATCTCCATGCTAAATATGCTGAGAACAAAATTCTTGAAGATCTTATTCGCTATCAATTGCCTACCAAAGGTTCTTCCATTTTAGCAATTCTTAAGACTGGTGAGGATTTGATAAAGAAAAAATTATTTTTGATAATTCATAATGGTCAACAAGAATTTTTTTGGATAGATTCTTGGGATGGTCATAAGCCTTTGATAACTGAGTTTCCTGATTGGAGGACTTGGATGGAGGAGCTTCACCGAGATAAATGGATAAAGGTGGCTAATTACTGTTGATACCATACTGGTAATTTAGAGGTTGGTAGATATTGGATCCCTATTGAGGATTGGCCTATTCAAACCAGAAAGGCAAAGACAAGATATCCAATGCATCCTTCATATAAGATCTCTTTATTGGTCCCATGCAAAATATTGTTTTGTATGGAAAAACACTACTAAGGGTGAGTATTTAGTTGCTCAAGGTTATTTGGCCTTATGCCATAATAATCCCAACCAAAATTCTAACATATTTGAGTTGTGGGGCCAAAATATCTGGCCTAAGGTGAGGTTCTTTACTTGGATTTTATTGCATTACAAGGTGCTTACTGGTGAGCAACTTATGAAGTGTGGTTTTCATGGCCCTTTTAGATGTGAAATATGTGGAGAGAATGTGGAAACTCTTAGTCATATTTTAAGCTATAAAGGAGAATGGCCACTTTACTTGGCTTACAATGGTCCAATTTTTTACTTTTGAACAACTTTGGAGGGATTGGCCTAAACAAGAGGGTGTTGATCATTTTATTAGGTAGTTAGTCTAGATGGGTTCTAGCATTCTTCTTTGAAATATTTGGAATGAAAGGAACAACCAAATTTTTAATCAAGATAGGAAGGATATTCACTATATCTAGAAAAAGACCATTGCCAACTTAGTTGAATCAGTCCAACAAATCCTTAATCAACCCCAAAACTCCCACCAAATATGGTATCAAGTGATGCAAATATTGAAGATTACCTCTTCTAAGGGAAACCATCTTCAAGGGAATGTGAGTAATTGTAATATGGATAGAACAAGGAATTGGCAACCTCCTCTTGAGGATTTTGGAAAATTCAATATTGATGGAGCCTCTAGAGGAAACCCTGGAAAAGCTAGTGCGGGAAGAATTGGTAGACTTTCAGATGGCTCCTTGGTTTTTACTTTTGCTAAGAATTTGGGTATTCTATCCAATAACCTTGCTGAGGGGTATGGTATCCTCAGAGGCCTTCAAGAGGCTACTAAGGTTGGATGGGAAAGGTTCTAGTTGAGTCTGAATCTCAACTCATGATTAATATTTTGAAGACTCCTAAGAATCACAAGGTTGATTGGAGAATAAAAAGAATTATTGAGAAGATTCAGTTAATCCAGATGGGATTTTTTAAAGTTGACTACAATCATGTGGTTAGATATTAGAACAAGAGTGTTGATGCTTTATCTAATTGGGATGGACAAAGGTGATCTTACTTGCTATGACCACCCTCCTAGCTAGAGGGCTTCACAAATAAGGGAAGCTCTTCTTTCTATCATTTCTTTGGATGGATCCAGTTCTGGAGGTACCTAGTTTCGTCTTGCTTTATTTTTGCTCCTATTTGCTTTGGTTAGGGTATTTTAGTTCCCTAGATCAAACTAATATTTCTTTTGTTTCCTGTATTGATTCTTGCCTTAAAAGTATTTTGGTCTAGAAAGGCCATTGTTGTGTTCAATTTTTTTATTTTTAATTTTTTAATTTTTTAAGGTGTGTGTGTTTTTGTTTTGTTTTTATGTTTTTTTGTTTTTTAAACATATAATAGGGTTTCCTAGAATTTTCTACATGCTATTCTTAGAAATTTTGGCTTTGATTATAGTTGGTGTGAGTGGATTAAATGTTGTTATAGCACTACAAAATTTTCTATTTTGATCAATGGTTCTCCTACTATTTACCTCAAGTCATCTTGTGGACTTCATCAAGGTAATCCACTTTCTCCTTATCTATTCATTATTCTGGCGGAAGCATTAGGAAGAGCATTTTCAAAGGAAAAATCAAGGTTATTAAAGCTACAAAAAATGGTCCCTCTGAATCTCATCTCCAATTTGTTGATGATACTTTTATTTTGGGCCATCCCTTAGTTAGTGAGGCCATGAAGTTTAAATCAATATTATCATGCTATGAGAAGGTTATTGGATAATTTGTAAATGCTGCAAAATCAAGAATTTTTCATTAATATTGCCCTAGATTTACAACAAATTATTATGAATATTTTAGGGTTTAAAATTAAAAAATTTCCATCAACCTACTTGGGTATTCCTTTGTCTAATAAAGGAAATAAAAAGGAGCTTTGTATCTCTTTTTTTGGATAAAATGAAAGCTTGCTTAAAGGTAAGTTCTTAACCATGGTAGGAAGGCTACAACTCATAAAGACTACATTGCAATACTTATTTATACGATGTCACTTTCAAGATTGCCAATAGGTATTACATCAATAATTGATAAAATTCAAAGTGACTTTCTATGGAAAGGTTGTAAGTAATATTTTAGGTTTTCTCTTTGTAAATGGGATAGGGTTTACAAAGGAAAGAATATTGGAGGAGCAGGCTTGAGGAATTGTGGACTTATGAATTTAGCATTAGGAGCAAAGCTTGGGTGGATATTATTCAAAGATCAAGGAAAGAATTGGGAAAAAATATTACTTCAAAAATATATAGATTATCTTGATGCAATGAAATTGTTTAGGAAAATAACTCTATCTAAAGGATTGTCAATATGGAACTTCATATTAGAGAGTTTGCAATTGATAAATAAACATATTAGATGATTATTCAATGAGGGGAGTTATGCAAATTTTGGTCTGATGCTTGGTTGAAGCCTTATCCTTTTATCCCTGACTCAAAATGAAAACCCTTGGCTCAAGCATTTCTAGCATGTAAAGGTCCAAAGGTCAAATATTATATTATTATGAGCAAAAACTCTAGATCATGGATTTCTTTTAGTAACTTGGTTGGAGGAGAGAAACTCAAACAAATTACGAATGAACTTCAAAAGATGCTTCAAGAGTTTTATTTTCCAACTTTTACATGAAAGGATGAGTTGGTTTGGAATTTATCAAAGGATGGTGGATACTTGGTCAAGTTGGGATATGAGGATTTAGAACAATCAAAAATTTCTTCTCCCAAAGATTTTCTTTGGAAGAACATTTGGTCATTAGAGGCTCTCATTAAGCCTTCAACATTTCTTTGGTTAGCAGTTCAAAGTAAGATTTTTATGGGAGAGCACCTACAAAAAAAAGGATATTATGGACCCTTCAGATGTGCCTTGTGTGAGAAGGATTTAGAAACATCATACCATTTACTTCTTCATTATCCATTTGCTCTCATAATTTGGTATTATTTTTGAAAAAATATGAAATTATATTAGGTAGATCCATCAACATTGAAAGAGTTGATAAAATGTTGGATAAATTATTTAAAAGCTAAAGCATTATGTATTATTTGGAGGATTGGACCTACCATTATTTGTTGGAATTTATGGCTTGAAAGGAATAACACAAATTTAAATATAAATCTCAAAATCATGCCCAAGTTTGGAACCATATTATTGCCTCTCTTGTAGAATGTCTACAAATATAGTGCTCATCATGGGAAGTCTCAATTGCAAAAAAAGATGTGCTAATAACTTGGCTACATGATTTGAATATACATGGAAGAGTCATCTATGATAATAAAATTAAAATAAAGGATCTACTTTGATCTATGGTAAAATGGAAATGTTTAGAAAGGAAATGTTCAAAAATTGGGTTTATCAAATTTAATTTTGATGGTGCTTCTAAAGGAAATATAGGAAAAGTTGGTGGAGGTGGTGCTTTTAGAAATAGTGAAGGCAAAATTCTCCTTACTTATTTAGAATCATATGGAACATCAATTAACAAATATTCAAAGGCTAGATAACTTCTTATAGGGATTAAAATTGTAGTAGGAAAAATATGAAAATATATTTCAATTGAGGGGGACTCACAAATTATCATCAATGCTATTAACAAAAATGGATGTGGAGACCAGATAAAAAATAATATTATTGTTGATGTTCATCATCTACTACTAGAGGTAATATCTTGGAAGTGTAAGCATATTTGTAGAGAAGGAAATTGAGTAGTAGATAAATTAGTGAATTGCAGTGTTGATCTTTATCTCGATGAAATTCAAATTTTGGAAGGTAATTGGTAAAGTGAGATTTTATCTCTTAATAAAAATGATGTCAAGGATTTGATTGTGGAAACATAGCACTTCAAGGAAGTGGAAGAATATATTAAGAGAAAAAGAAATGAAAAACTATGATAAAAAAGTATGCTGCAATAAATGTAATATTTTGGTGTTTTGATGGGAGTGGCCCTAAATAGAAGTCACATATAATTTATTAAGAAAATACTTATATTGATGAAGGAGTTAAGTTGTTGAGATATTTTGTCTAACGACTTGTGATTGTTGAGTAGTACAATAAGCTTGTTTGTCCCTCTAAAATTAAATATGAAGAAAGGAATATAAAGGTGAACTTTAAGATAAAAAATTGTGTTGATGACTCTAAATAATACCAAATATGTGTTGGGTCATCTCTCTAATGAATAGAACTACATATTTTTATCCTTATTATAAATAATATCTCATAAAGAGCCTTAATTTTATCTAAAGAGGCAATAAAACCTTATTACAAATATCATAATATATTGGACACTTGAATACAAAACACTCCTTTGATTCTAGTTCATTGTTGCAATGTCTAGATACACACTAATATTTAGGTACAAAGGGATTTTACTCCATAAGCTTATGAGAGCATACCTGTAGTTGACCCAAAAAAAATATCAAACCAAAAGATAACCTAATGTGCCTGGGAGGAATAATGCATTCCTCTTCTATTTGAATAAAGTGTTCCTAGTAGTCAAATGACACGAGCTCAATTGGTCAATTTCCTTGACTTAAGGAGGATACAGAGGTTGAAATCTTGTCTAGCTTTACATGCATAATTTCTAAGTTGTAATACCACTATAAATTTGGTCATGATGTAATATAGATGGGGCTCATTTTAATCCTATGTAACCAATTAAAAAATATAGTACTCTTAGTAATAATGTTTTTTATTAGGGTAGAAGAATGGGTTTTGAAAGGTTCCCCAAACATTTTAACAAACTTTTACAAGATATAAGCCCAAATTATTCTAAGAGAAATACAAATATTACAAAAATACATCCTTCCATGCCATACAAACATCAAAAACTTAGAAAAACAACCCGCATCAAATAAAAGCTATCACCTATTGAACACAACAAAAACTACAACAATTTGAAGCAATAGAGGAATATACTTCCTTTTCATGTCTTGAGTTTTGATCCCACTATCTACACACCTAATTGAGCTTAATGGATAATGCACTCTACACCAGCCCTAATAACCTACTATCCTTAAAAAAGTGAAGACGAGTTCCCCATAACCAAATCCAACCAACAATTGGATAGGGGTTGTTCTCCCAAGCCACCATGGGAATTACTACCAAGTTATTTTGAACACCACCATAAGCATCAAATCTCAATTTCATGGTAGCTTTATTCTGGATAAATTCTATTAGACAATGAACCTTGAAGTCTTGGTAATATGTTTTCATATACTCAAAGTCTCTGACCCACAAGAGACAGTCCCAATGTAGAACATCTAGTAAAAGACCATTAGTGAAACACATGGGCTTCATACTAACCAAAACAAGGATCATGAGCTGTACTCTCGATAACAAAAAAAACACATATGGATAATATTTATGGGAAAAACTCTATGAATTTTCCCCACTAGCCTTTTGTCCTTGGAACTACAACATACATTAGCCACTAACATAGTCCAATTGGGGTGGAATACCTAGGTCAAAACAACCTAGGGAAGGTACTCACCTGCACACAACATATTCAAACCAAATATTTTGAAAGCAAATGTTAATATCCAATACGAAAAATAAATCCCGAAAGGTTTTTCAAGGTTTTGGTGTTGGATCACTCCTTCATTGCCTCAATTTTACTTGGATCTAACTAAAAAACATATTAGCCCATGCTATGTCATAGATATTCTACTTTAGTTGCCCAAAGGTGCATTTAGATTGCTTAAAATACAACCTGTTTTGGTGTAAGAGCTTCAAAACTTGGTTTACATGTTGTAGGTGCTCTTTCCATGTTCTACTGTATATCAATATGTCATCAAAAAAGACCAATACAAATTTTTAGAGGTAGGGTTTTAAATCTCGATTCATCAAGCCTTAGAAAGTTGATGGTGCATTGGTGAGACTAAAAGGCATGACCAAAAACTCATAATTCCCCCATGGATATCAATCACTGTAATGAAAAAATTATCCTTGATGGTGATATGATTGAGTTCATGAAAGTCTACACACATTCACCATGACCCATCCTTCTTTCAGACCAGTAATATTGGATCTAAAAATGGGCTTGTACTTGGATGGATGAATCCTGCATCCAGTAATTCCTTTACCAATTACTCAATCTCATTATTTTGGTGATAGGTATACTTATATGGACAAATATTTGGAGGTTGAATCCTATGAATTAAATTGATTCTATGATATTCCTATCAACTAGGTAGTAGTTGTTTGGGTTCAAGGAAGATATGTTGATTATTAATTAGGATTGTTGGAAATTTTGAGGACACGTGCTCATCCTGAATGACATAACTACATCTAAAAAATATTCCCATAATTGGTCGATGGATCTTCTTAATTAACCATTGCATCTGGTGGGATATTACAAGCTTAGAATTTACAATTTTTTTACACCCTTAATGGGATGGATTCTATTGTTGACAGTGAACTGCATCCAAAGTTCTAAAAAATTCTAGGACATCATTCTCAATATTTGTAACTAGGGGTACCCCAATACCATATTGAATTGACCCAATGGGACTGCATAGAGATTAGTTTGACAATGATAGTCACCAATGAATAGGTAAGCATCGTGACACTTCCCAATACAAGTCATGATGTCCCCATTGGCAATTTTCACTTGGACTTATTCACAACCATAAATGAAGTAATTTTCCTATTTTCCATAGTTGGATCAATAAAATTATCAATGTTACCAGAGTCCAATAGGATCAAAACCTTATGCCATTTGAGAAATCCTTAGACTATCATACACTGTGAGGTGGATTTTCTAATGATGGCATTCAAAGAAAAAATGGGAATTTCTTCTTCTTGACTATCAATTATAGGTTCTACATCCACTACATCTAAGTGTTCTTCCACTGAATCCATAAAGTCTTCCCTTGTATCCATAGAAGAATCTAAAGTAATGCTCATATCCAAGTGATAGAGATGTTGGATTTTACATTTGTGTCCCATGACCCATTTTTCATCATAGTTATAGTAGAGTCCCTTGGCTCTATGATTGGCAGTCTCTTTAGGAGTTAACCTCTTTACCATTGAAGATTTTGGAGTATTGTTATCGATGGATACAAAAGTTCTATTTTGAATTGTAGGGGGTATAGAAGCTTTTCTTTGAGCATGCCATTTGTTCTTTGTAAGTTTGGCTAGCCCCATAGCTATCATATAAGTGGTTGGCTTAAGTATTTGCACCTCAGTCCTTATCTCTTCCTTAAGGACACTAATAAAACAACTCTTGAAAAATTCATCAAGAATGGCTTTAGTTATATTGGTCAACTTCTCAAAACTAGTGAAATACTTAGGTACCATGCTTGTTTGTCGTAACTTAATGAGCGCTCCAATAAAGTCTTCAACTTAGATGGTCCAAACTGACTAAGGAGTTATCTCTTGAAATGTGTCCAACCAATATTGGGTATTTGTTTTCTCAACCATTGATACCAATGTAGTGCTTCCAAATAAAAATAAAATGTAGCTATAAAATCCTTTGGTCAAAGGAGATTTCATGTGCTCATACCATTGCTTAGACTTAATCAACCAAATTTGTGGCTTTGTTCCATCAAAACTTAGAAAATCTATTTTAGGGAGTCGTTGATTCATGTCTCTATTGATTGAATACCACTAAGTGTTCTCTTCGTTAAAGGCTCTAGAATAGTTAGGGCGGTCAATATGTTTTACCCTCTAAGAATCTAGAATATTCTCAACAAATCCACTAAAACTTGAAATTCTAATCTTGAGCACCTCAATATCCTAACTCTTCTGATTATGCTTGTGTTGGCAGTCTACTAACATGGTGATAAGAGAAGATAATTGATCCTTAAGATCCAAGATGGCATCTAGTTTGAAAAGTTGCTCCTCCATCTTGTTCATTATGGACTCCTTTGATTGATAACGGGTCTCTAGAGGCATTTACTAAAAATATAGATGTTATTTTTAGTAGTTACTATTTCTAGTAAGGGTCCCAAAAAAGTGTATGGGTGCTATATAGCAATACGACCAACTCAATGAGACAATTGTAATTGGTTATATTCTAAAATGATAATTATTTTGGCAACCTAGACTATTATTTTTAGTAAGGGTCTAAAATAGTAATTGGGTACTAAATATAAAAATGATTAGCTTAGTGAGAGAATTGTAATGAGCTATGCCCCAAAATAATTTATTTTGGTTATCTATACTTTTTTGTACAAGGGTTTTCAGACTGCATATTTGCTCCTAAACTTTGAATTTTACTTTTTTGGTTTTGTAAGCTCTGCTATTGATATGGTGAGCATGGAAGGAATGGATTCTAAGTTAGAGTTTGTGTAATATCTATAGCGCTTTATTATACCGTAGTGATGAACAATATGATCAAACCAATATTTCAGGCCATTACCCAAGGAGGATTCCATACATACCCTTGAGCACATTACCTGCCTCTCTAATAGTATGGGAGGGTAATATTTCCAAGTGCTATGCTTGATGTACTATGGGTTTTATAGGGTCAAATGGTTTGGTATATATGAATTTTTTACTAGGGGTTCCTATAGGGGTGTTTCGAGATACTCAAAGATATGTGGGAGCTCAAATCCATGTATGAGTCCTATCTTTTTTAAAGAAAAATATCCCTTGCAGGGCCGCCTTGGTTTGAGAGACAACAACCTGGGGGTTCTACACCGTCAAAATCACCTAGAAGTCACACCTAGCCCTGCCCACACCAACATTATCAATTGGATTTTGGGTACCCAATTCAACTTTTTGGTAGGGTGGAGATTAAAACCTGGGCCTCCCTTAGAGGATTATCCTCTCCTCTCCAACTCACCTACAACACCTGGGTGTATGGGTCCTATCTGAGGCTTGAGCATTGGAGCTTGATTTCCCCTCACTCCACTAGATTTTTTATAGGAAATCTAACCTAACCAATAATGAAAAATCCTCTATATTATTTTAAAATAGTTGAAAAACCATTTCTAACCTCTAGACCTAGGATAAACAAAAAAAAATTGCTGACAATAAAAGCTTACCAAGCCTCAAAAAGGGCTTTGATACCACTTGCAATGCACCTCTTCTACTCGTGCCAATATTTTCCTTCAAATCCTTAATACAAATATTATTCAACAAAAAAGATAATATAACCATGATTCATAGAATATTAATAAAAGTAACATTTATTTCGATAATAAAAATATACATGCATGAATGTAAGAACAATAATTGTTAAATTTTGAGGTAGATTGCAATGGGAGATGGCAATCATAGGATGCAAAAATATAAAATAAAATAAATTTATGAGATTGTAGAAATATGCTATAAGTAGAAATGACAAAAATAAATATAATATTGCTATGGAGGAAATGGACACTCCATGCAAGATGCTATAAAACTACATTGTACTCCATCACTAATGGAGTCACATAGTAATGAAGAACACAAGCTTATACCGAGAGGGGGGTGAACAGTATAAGACCACTTTTTACTTTTCTTTCCCAATCAATATTATGCAATGTATAGATAGCAATATCAATAGCAGTAATCAAAGCAATGCACAAATCACCACACACAATAGAGACACCACAATTTACGTGGTTCACCCAATGTGGGCTACTCCACGGAGAAAATATTTCACTAAAATTTTCTCAATCAATCTCTTGGGAATCCTTTCCCTATTACAATGTTTATGGACCTCTATCCAAAGGAGATACCAATCCCCTAAATCAAGTTCATGGATCTCTATCCATAGGAGACACCAATCTCCTAATCTCTGCTCTAGTTGGTGATCCTCTAGAAGACCTCTGCCTCCACTACCCTTAGCAAATGGAACTCTATCCACAGAAGACACCTGTCTTCCCTACTCTGGCTGGAGATCTCTATCCTCAACTCTATCACCTCCAAAGCTCTATCTCAAATCTGCACTAAACACAGTCCTTCGGTCTAGCACAAATCTATCCTCAATCTCTATCTCTGATCTGGTACAAATCTATCCTCAAATCTACACCAAACTCTATCCTCGAATCTGCACTAAACACAGTCCTTCGGTATAGCACAAATCTATCCTCAATATCTATCCTCAAGCCTTAACTCAAAGCTTGACTCAATCTCAAATCAACTCTGCTGGATCTGCCCCAAACCTTAACTCAAGGTTTGAACAAATCAATCAATCAACTCTGCTCTCAAGTCTTCTCAAAGACTTGTCTCAAATCTGCCTTGTAAGCTTCCACAAAAGCTCACACCAATCTATCCTCAAGTCCTCTCTAGAACTTGTCCAATCTGCTCAATAAGTTCTCACAAGAACTTATCCAAATCTGCTCTCAATATGTATTGTAAGCTTTCACAAAAGCTTACCCAAATATATCCACAAGTCTTCTCAAAGACTTACCTCAAATCTGCTCAACAAGTCCACACTAGAACTTGTCCAATCTCATAGAAACATAAAGAGAATTGTTAGAGACTCAATATGCTCTATACTCATCACAATGCTCAATCACTTCTCTTTTACTAAACATAAAATTTTAGAGACTCAATATGCTTCACCTCAATACTCAATCACTTTCAATCACTCTTTTAGAAACATACAGAGAATTGTTAGAGACTCAATATGCTTCAACTCAATACTCAATCACTTTCTCAAATCAATTCAGAATATAGAATAGTTTATTTTATGGAACTTGAACAATCACTTCACACATCCACTTGACTAGGCTCAACCAACTCTACTCAACCAATCACTCAATGAAACAATCCTTGCTTACAAACCCTAGTCCAAGCATATGATCCTTTACTCAAAATATTTCCAACAATGCTTATCAACCACTCTCACATAACAATGATACTCATGTTCTTTTCAAACCCTAGTTCAAGTTCTTTACTCAACCAATGGCTTCAACAACAATGCTTATAAAACAATCTTCACATAACAATGATACTCATGTTCTTTTCAAACCCTAGTTCAAGTTCTTCACACAACCAATGGCTTCAACAACAATGCTTATAAACAAGGTTTTAACAACAACTCTTTATTCCAGAAAACCTTGAAGCATTAACTCAACACACTCAATAAGGAAACCCTAATCAAGTCCTTTTCACTCCAAACTTATTTTCAGAAAACCAACCAATCAACTCAACTATGGAAGAATATGCTCATACCTTTTTCTTGATGATGAAGGAACCTCAAATATCTGCCACAACCACAAATACTTCTTTTCCAAGCTCAAAGGAGTTAGAAGATGATAAACTATCTCAAAGATACAATGCAAATATCAAACCACACATACACCTTATCACTCCATCTTAAAGAAAGCATCCATCAACATATACAAAAATGATTGACCAAATACACCTTATAATCTCCCAATTAAAATAATATTTAATACCAAAAATAATGTCAATACAATCTCCTTTTCAAAATAACTCAATGGCAAGAAGTCCTCTCAACACTATAAATCTTCAATAAACCAATATGTCAAAAATACTTTATTCAAAAATAAAGCCAACTCCTTATTCCTCCAATTAACCAAAAATAATGATTAATTAAAAACCTTTTTAACTAACCCTTTTAACTCCCTAGGACCTTATGTCAAAACCTTAGGCATCACAACACATATTAAAAATTTATTACCTTTGCCTTGGTGGGACTCGAACTCACGACGCTACCTCTACCAATGCCCTAGCCATGGCTCCAACCGTCGCACGAGCTAGGTGCTCATTTGGAGAGCAAGAGCACAACGTGCTCTATATTCCTCTCCGCATGCGCCAAAATAAAAAATCATGTGTCGCTTCCTCGATGCTTCAAAACACACACCAAATAATGCCACCATGAATCGATCATGGATCACTCCACCCACAAATGCCTTAGCACTTCATCCACTTGCCACTAGGCCATGCTGCCTCGATGGATATGATGGTTTAGCCCATGATAATCTTAACCCTTTCGTTGGCGCTTAAGACAAGGTGTTTGTCTTCTTCCTCGCACGAATTCTCACAACAACAATTGCACCCTTTATTATTTTGAACGAAGGATGATTTAAATGCCACTAAGGCATATAGTATATATACTAATTTCCTCCTTTAATTTTGAACGTCGATGCCTTCAAAATTTGAATAATTAATTTATAAATTATTTAAATTCTTTAGAATTTAAATTTTATAAATTAACTTTTAAATCCTTTTGGCTTTATCAAAGCCTTTTTTTATTTTACCACTTTGTATAAATAATATTTATTTATAAAATTTAAATTCAATTTGAATTTAAATATTTTATAAAATAAATATTAAAACTTCCTTGGGTTTTTATGAAAAACCTTTTATTTTTGCTCAACCATGGTTTTAATGAAAACCCTCTTAACTTATGCTTCCACATAATATTAAAAATATTATGAAGCTCTTTTGCCTTTAACCTTTGCATTGTTCCTCTTGACCTTTTGACATCAATGGTAGCTTATTCCTTGACATCAATGACAACTTTCGTTCCTTGACATCAATGACAACTTTGACTCAAAATGTCCAACAATCTCCCCCTTTGTCATTGATGGCAACCCAAATTCTTTTTACCAGAAACTTAACCTTTTCTTTGTTCTGCTCCCCTGGGACATTGCTCCCCCTAGCTCAATGCTCTTTTCAAATCTCTCTTCTTTACTCAAATACCAAATCTCTCCCCTTACTCAAATCTCTCCCTTTGACATCAATGGCAAAGGGTCACCTTTGGGGCTCGGGGCTAAGAATGAGTCTCTTAGCTTAGCCCCTCCCCCACCTCCTCTTGAGGTGGTTAATTCTGGGGTGGGAGTATTTCTACTCCCAGAAAGCATTGGTCTTTACCTTTGTCTTCTTTTCTTCTTATCTGATCCTTTTGATTCCTTTGACTGTTCCTTTCCATGTCCATGTTCCTGTCCATGTCCATATTCTTGTTCCTTTTCTATTCTTGTTCTTGTTCATATCCATGTTCTTTTTTCCTATTCTAGTTCATGTCCATGTTCCTATTCCTATTTCTGTTCATACTTGATTCTGGAATGTCTGCTCTACACCACTTTGTTGTGTGTCCATCATTATTGCACTTATAACACTTAATGTTATTATTCCTTGGAGGTGCAAATGTCTTAGGATTTCTCCTAGTGAAGCCATATCCTCTTCTATCATGAACCCTACAATTCATTGCCTTGTGACCAAACTGATTACATGAGTAGCAATACCCATGGAAAAGTTATATGTTCCCATATTCCTGTCTTTCATGTGTCCTGCACTGTGAAGCCATGTGCCCAAACCTGTGACATGAAAAACATCTTCCATTGAAGTTTCCTTGTCTTGACCTCATTGGTCTCTTAGTCTCTCTTGACCTATTCTGATTGTTGTTCCATATGTTTCTTCTTGGTGCATTGTTCCTATCCTTGTTGAACTTTCTATTGTCCAACTCATCCTCAGATGTCTCATTTTCTCTTACACTATCTTCTTCTAAAGTGTCTTCTCCTTCAGAACTTGAGGTTGACTTTCCTTCCCATTTCTTTTGTTCCTATTCAAATCCAAGACCTATCTTGCTTGATGTAGGCTTTTGTATCTTGATGAACTTATCTAAGTTCTTTGAGCTATTTTTGAACCCTTGTAGCTTGAATTTGGAGTTTTTAACTTCCAACCTTAATGAAGCTACTTCTTGTTCTAGCTTTTCACATTCTAAGACTTTTGCTTCTAGCTTATCCTTGAACTTATTTGTCTTAGCCTTTGATTTGTCTAGATCCTCTATAAGCATTCTTCTCTCTTCATCACATTCTTGAAACTGAGATTCTAATTTAGAGTTTTGCTTTCTTACCTTCTTTACTATTTCAAGAGCATAAATAAGTTCTCCCTTGAGATCATATCCTTCTTTATCTGATTCTTCCTCTATTTGTTTGCCTTTGTCCACATCTTTATTTTCTTTTGACTTGTCTTCTATAGGATCACTTTCTTCTTTCTCTAGAGCCATTAGAAGATTTTCATCTGGTCCTTCAAGTGTATCCTCATATTCATCATCACTAAAACTATAACCATTCCTTGTACAACTATCTTCAAGATGTCCAAAGTTACCACATCTAAAACACTTGAGAATTATTGGTGCCCTTTTCTGGACTTCTTTTTCTTCAATCATAAATAGGACTTCATCTCTATCATTATCTAAAAAACTAGCATCACTTTCACTTGAGTACTTACTTGCCTTATCTGCATAGTAGCTCCTCTTTTGCCTTTGAAAGAACTTCTTTCCTTGTCTGCTTTGTCCATCCTTGCTTTTCTTTTGGTGCTAGTATCTTTCTGATTCCATATTTTTGTGATCCTATTTTTCTTCATCATTGTTATTCTTTGCTTCTTGACAATCAGTTGCATAGTGACCATACTTTCCACAATTGAAACATTTAATGGATTTTATATCTCTAGATCTTCTTGAATCCTTATTCCTTCTACCATAATTAGCTTCTTCATCACTAGATGACTCATTGCTTGATTCTGACTTCTTACCCTTTGTCTTCTTAATTGCTTTGAAGGTTGCTTCCTTCTAGGGATTAGGTTCTTTTGTTCTCATCTCAAAATTTGTAAGAATACCAAGCAACATATCTCTTGTCAAAGAATCACCATCCTTTGATTCTTCTATAGCTGAAATATTTTCACTAAACCTTGTTGGAAGAGACCTTAAGATCTTATCACAAACATCTGATTCATCCACATTAAGTCCAAGTCCTTGCATAGCATTAACAACCTCATCTACCCAAAGTAGATAAGAACTAATGTCTTCCTCATTCTTCATTCTTAATTCTTCAAATTTTCCTTTGAGATTTCATATCTTTGCTTTCTTGACATCTTTATCTCCTTCATATATACTTTGCAACTTATCCCACATTCCTTTTGCATCTTGACAATGCATAACTTTTATGGACTCTATTCTATGCAAACCTCTCAAAATTGCATTCATTGCTTTTGAATTGTAATGTTGTAGAAGCTTACCTTCCTTATCTATAGGTGGATCAACTGAGGGGTCATATCCATTTTCAACTGATTCCCAAATTTCATTGCCAAGTGCCTTTAGATAAATCTTCATTCTCAAACTCCAATATATATAATCACTTCCATCAAATACTGGTGTTGTATTATCTGATGATCCATTCTTAGAATCCATTGTGTTCTTGTAAGATTTTCCTTCAAGTTGTTAAACTCTTTCGAAGGAACCCACTCTGATACCAATTGAAGAACACAAGCTTATACTGAGAGGGGGTGAACAATATAAGACCACTTTTTACTTTTCTTTCCCAATCAATATTATGCAATGTATAGATAGCAATATCAATAGCAATAATCAAAGCAATGCATAAATCACCACACACAATAGAGACACCACAATTTACGTGGTTCACCCAATGTGGGCTACTCCACGGAGAAAATATTTCACTAAAATTTTCTCAATCAATCTCTTGGGAATCCTTTCCCTATTACAATGTTTATGGACCTCTATCCAAAGGAGATACCAATCCCCTAAATCAAGTTCATGGATCTCTATCCATAGGAGACACCAATCTCCTAATCTCTGCTCTGGTTGGTGATCCTCTAGAAGACCTCTACCTCCACTACCCTTAGCAAATGGAACTCTATCCATAGAAGACACATGTCTTCCCTGCTCTAGCTGGAGATATCTGTCCTCAACTCTATCACCTCCAAAGCTCTATCTCAAATCTACACTAAACACAGTCCTTCGGTCTAGCACAAATCTATCCTCAATATCTATCTCTGATCTAGTACAAATCTATCCTCAAATATACACCAAAATCTATCCTCGAATATACACTAAACATAGTCCTTCGATCTAGCACAAATCTATCCTCAATATCTGTCCTCAAGCCTTAACTCAAATCTTGACTCAATCTCAAATCAACTCTACTAGATCTGCCCCAAACCTTAACTCAAGGTTTGAACAAATCAATCAATCAACTCTGCTCTCAAGTCTTCTCAAAGACTTATCTCAAATCTGCTTTGTAAGCTTCCACAAAAGCTCACACCAATCTATCCTCAAGTCCTCTCTAGAACTTGTCCAATATGCTCAATAAGTTCTCACAAGAACTTATCCAAATATACTCTCAATCTGTATTGTAAGCTTTCACAAAAGCTTACCCAAATCTATCCACAAGTCTTCTCAAAGACTTACCTCAAATCTGCTCAACAAGTCCACACTAGAACTTGTCCAATCTCATAGAAACATAAAGAGAATTGTTAGAGACTCAATATGCTCTATACTCATCACAATGCTCAATCACTTTCAATCACTCTTTTAGAAACATACAGAGAATTGTTAGAGACTCAATATGCTTCAAATCATCATCACCCAAGTTAGAGACTCAATATGCTTCAACTCAATACTCAATCACTTTCTCAAATCAATTCAGAATATAGAATAGTTTATTTTATGGAACTTGAACAATCACTTCACACATCCACTTGACTAGGCTCAACCAACTCTACTCAACCAATCACTCAATGAAACAATCCTTGCTTACAAACCCTAGTCCAAGCATATGATCCTTTACTCAAAATATTTCCAACAATGCTTATCAACCAATCTCACATAACAATGATACTCATGTTCTTTTCAAACCCTAGTTCAAGTTCTTTACTCAACCAATGGCTTCAACAACAATGCTTATAAAACAATCTCACATAACAATGATACTCATGTTCTTTTCAAACCCTAGATCAAGTTCTTCACACAACCAATGGCTTCAACAACAATGCTTATAAAACAAGGTTTTAACAACAACTCTTTATTCCAGAAAACCTTGAAGCATTAACTCAACACACTCAATAAGGAAACCCTAATCAAGTCCTTTTCACTCCAAACTTATTTTCTAGAAAACCAACCAATCAACTCAACTATGGAAGAATATGCTCATACCTTTTTCTTGATGATGAAGGAACCTCAAATATCTGCCACAACCACAAATACTTCTTTTCCAAGCTCAAAGGAGTTAGAAGATGATAAACTATCTCAAAGATACAATGCAAATATCAAACCACACATACACCTTATCACTCCATATTAAAGAAAGCATCCATCAACATATACAAAAATGATTGACCAAATACACCTTATAATCTCCCAATTAAAATAATATTTAATACCAAGAATAATGTCAATACAATCTCCTTTTCAAAATAACTCAATGGCAAGAAGTCCTCTCAACACTATAAATCTTCAATAAACCAACATGTCAAAAATACTTTATTTAAAAATAAAGCCAACTCCTTATTCCTCCAATTAACCAAAAATAATGATTAATTAAAAACCTTTTTAACTAACCCTTTTAACTCCCTAGGACCTTATGTCAAAACCTTAGGCATCACAACACATATTAAAAATTTTATTACCTTTGCCTTGGTGGGACTCGAACTCACGATGTCGCCTCTACCAATGCCCTAGCCATGGCTCCAACCGTCGCACGAGCTAGGCGCTCATTTGGAGAGCAAGAGCACAACGTGCTCTATATTCCTCTTCGCATGCGCCAAAATAAAAAATCATGCATCGCTTCCTCGATGCTTCAAAACACACACACCAAACGCTGCCATCGTGAATCGATCATGGATCACTCCACCCACAAATGCCTTAGCACTTCGTCCACTTGCCACTAGGCCATGCTGCCTCGGTGGATATGATGGTTTAGCCCACGATAATCTTAACCCTTTCGTTGGCGCTTAAGACAAGGTGTTTGTCTTCTTCCTCGCACGAATTCTCACAACAACAATTGCACACTTTATTATTTCGAACGAAGGATGATTTAAATGCCACTAAGGCATATAGTATATATACTAATTTCCTCCTTTAATTTTGAACGTCGATGCCTTCGAAATTTGAATAATTAATTTATAAATTATTTAAATTCTTTAGAATTTAAATTTTATAAATTAACTTTTAAATCCTTTTGGCTTTATCAAAGCCCTTTTTGATTTTACCACTTTGTATAAATAATATTTATTTATAAAATTTAAATTCAATTTGAATTTAAATATTTTATAAAATAAATATTAAAACCTCCTTGGGCTTCCTTGGGTTTTTATGAAAAACCTTTTATTTTTTCTCAACCATGGTTTTAATGAAAACCCTCTTAACTTATGCTTCCACATAATATTAAAAATATTATGAAGCTCTTTTGCCTTTAACCTTTGCATTGTTCCTCTTGACCTTTTGACATCAACGGTAGCTTATTCCTTGACATCAATGACAACTTTGTTCCTTGACATCAATGACAACTTTGACTCAAAATGTCCAACAAGTAATACTACTCCTACCTACTGAATTGACAATATATTATAATTCGACCCTTTTATAATGGAAGATAGATTTCTTGGCCAACACTCTACCTAGATGTACAAGGGACACCTTGCATATTTACAACTTGCACATTGACACTTGTGAATTTATTACATTGCATAAAGTAACTAGAGAGCTTCCCCCTAAAGTAATCTAATGTCCTAAGTATGTACCTAGGAACGTATATTTACATGATCCAAATGATGTAATAGAATCTAAATCTAACAACCCCATGTATTACATTATTTATGGTACTAAAGACTTTAGTATTCAATATTGATATTCTTCTTCATATTGAACTTTGTATTCTTTCTCTGGATTCTTTGTAACTTGTTCAAGCAAATGGTTAGTGTCTCTATAAAGTGTTACATTTGTTGATAGAGCTTTCTCCTCGTAATTTTCAAAGTGTTCATCCAGTTCTTCAATTTCTTCTATCCTATGAACCAGGTGTTCTTTTTGAATCCCCTTTCGGTACTCCAATTGAGTATTATTGGTTGATCACTAAAATTGTTGTTGACGAGATACTGTATTGGTTGAAATTGGTTCCCATTGTTTATTTGATTTCTTTGATTCTAGTTTTTGGGATTGTACCTGCAATAACTAGTACTATGACCTTTCTTTCTACATATCTGACAATACCATGTTCTCCGTCCTTTTGTTGATAAGATAATATTTCCCTATGGATTATCTTTTGATGTCAATATAGTGTTAGTCATTTCATCTTTCATAGTGTGTTCAACTTCATATTCCTGAAGTATACTGACTAAGTCATAAAAATAAGTATCTTTACTTAGGATTTGTAGAGATGTGACCAAATGCTTATAGTTGTCTAGAAGTGCTCTCATGGTTACTTGAGTAAGAAGTTCAACCTTAGGCTCCTGTCCAAGAATTAACAATTTTTCTTTAATATTTTCTACCTTCCTTAGAAAAAGTTATATGCTTTCCCCACTACTCATTTTCAAGCAATGTAGTTGAGTTTGTAGATGAAGAATGGTGGCCTTATAATTCCCTTCAAGTATTTTTTCTAAGCTTGTCCAAGCTTCAAAATATATTTTTGCTAAACTTATATAAGGTTGTATTTTTTCAGTGATAGCAAATGTTATGATCATTAGGGATTTTGAATCATTTTATTCAAATTTAAGAATCTTAGTATCACTTGTGGTAGGTTTTTTTTTTTCCCTTGGATAATATCCCAAAGTTTTTCATATACCAAGTTTGCTTTTACTTTATTCTTCTAAGAGAAATAATTTGGACCTTTAAGTAGTTGGGATTCAACTAGGAAGAATTTGTTAGATGCTATTGAATTCCCTTTATCAACTCTTTAGATTTTGTGGACTTCCTTATGTCTCCCTAATGATGAGAGTTTGAAAACCTAATAATATTTTAAGTTTATTAGGAAGCTTACATCTATCCAATGAATTTAGACATGATCCTTTTTTAGGGATGCTAATATTACCAAGTTTTGTACAATGCCTTATGATTCCCTAATATGTTTTGGACAGAATATATGATCATTATAGTGCTTTTTGTAAATTGTAGTTTAATTTTAAGTTGATTTTATAAAATTTTGTAAATACAAAAAATAACTTTTCTATCTCCTTATTACTCCTATTGAACTAAGCAGTATTTTCAATTCTTTGAAGAGGTTTTGAAGTTGGATTTATTTTTCCTCCTTTAAGTGTTTTGAGACAACATTATTATAAAAATCCCAACCTTTGAAAATTTTAATAAACCTCTTTAAATACCCTTTTTTGGTTTATTTTAATGTTTTCTAATTTCCAATTCCTAAGTTTTATGTTGTATTGCTTCTAACTCCCAAATTTGGAAAACTTAGAAAATAATTTTTGCAAGTAATTTAAATTTCAATAATAACCCTTATTTCTCCTTGATAACCTTTTGCAAATATTAACAAATTTTAGATATGCTTGCTTAATAAATCTCTAATGCTAAATATTGTAATAGAAGATAAAGTGTTTCCTTATAATTCCAAAAACCTTATATTAAAAGTGATCTTAAAAATCAACCTTTACCTCAATAGTCCTTAATGCTATATGTTAGTGTTGGAAGTTAAAGCGGTAAAAGGTAAAAATTTTGTTTGACAACGGTAAGCTTTGGACCTTACCCTTTTACCTCCTTGGAAGGCAACTGACTGGATAGATTGGATGGCTTGGACGGTAGCTAACTGGGTAGATTGGACAGTATGGACAATAGGGATTTTGACTCCTATTTCCTTTCCTCCTTTCCTCCCTATTTTTCTTCTTCCCTATCTATTCCCTAAGTTTTCTAAGGCAGTTAATTCTCCTATTATTTAAGCATTGGAAAAACTGTATTTTGACGAATTATTAATATTTTATATTTTTCTATTGCTCCACCTAACTATCGTGCCACATCTGGTATCAGAGCGAGGTCTAAGAGGGCCCGCGGATCAAGTTCAGAGGAGACCAATAGCATGCGAACTGAGGTGAGGTCAAGAGGACCCGCAACATGCGAATCTAGATGAGGTTGAGAGGGCTCATGAATCACGAATCGAGGCAAGGTCAAAAGAAGGCCCACACAGAGAGCATGTGAGGAGGAGCAAACCATAGGAGAAGCCAACCGAACATCAACATGTGGCAAGGAGAGAGCAAGGCTGACGCAGACCAGAGACCAGACAACAGGCAACATGGCAGACCAGAAGATAGGCTATGTGGTGAGAAAAGGTGATAGGTGACATGGCAAGGAGAGATAGGCTCGAGAAGGAGGCAAAAGGGCAGTCACTGATTACCCAAAGGTAATCGAGTGACATTATGTGCGTTGAGGGTTTTAAACACCTCAAACGACATCGCACAGTGGATGTGGGACTAAAGTCCCTTTAATTTTTTTTGTCTTGTGCATGGCCATGACAATATAAAGGAGGCAAGCCTCCTTTGCCTTCCCGTCAGGCCATGCAGCTCGACTGGCTTGAGGATCCAGCCTTAAGGCACCCGCCCCTAGCAGATTGCAGGTTCGAAACCTAACGGTAACATTTTTTCATTATTTTTTAATGAAAGAAAAAGTCAAAAGTCTTGAAATTGATGTTCTTTGCCTTTGGTTCTCATCAACGGTGGTGGTCGAGTTGGTAAGCATGATTTGTTGAAGGAGATAGGTTGCGGGTTCGATTCCTGCAAGGGTTAAAAAAAAATTTAAGTTTTTTTTGAAAATTTTCTTTATATTATTAAATTAATTATTTATATTATATTTAATAAATTAAATATAGTTGTTTTTTTTTTAAATTGTTTTTTAAAGGGCAATTATTATTTTTATTAAATAGCAATATAGATTTTTTTAATACTATAAAAGAAGGAGAATATTGCCTAAGAGGCAATTCATTGTAATAGAAGGGTTCATTTTTCACTTGATTCGAGGAATCACAAACTTTAGAAATCTTGTGTAATAAGCCTAAGAGGCTTAGTTTTTTTGTAAAAGAGATAAAGGATCAAAATTGTAAAAGTGTAAAGATGCATTGACAATAAGACCAAATGGTTGTTATCATGCCTTATGTGCAATTTTAGCAAGAGAAGGTGCTGAGAGATTCGATGAAAAAGTAAGAGGTTATGGGCTCAACATTGTGTTTAGCAAACTTTAGAATACATTAATTGCACATCAAAGGCATCTTGACTCAGGGTACGAGGCATAATTTTAATATAACTCTTTCAGGAGTCAATTTGAACAATCAAAATCCATACAAGCTACACCACAAGAATCAAAATATACACACTACGGTATTTCAATGGAAATTTTAGAACCAGAATCACCAGAAATAATATTGATAAGTGACGACGAAGAAGAAGTAGCAGACAATTTTGTGAATCAAGAGATAGCATCCCCATAGCAAGAGGAACAAGCAATCAATGATAGAGTAAATCAAGTCAGATTTGAATTAAATTTGTAATCTCTTATTTATTATTTCTTCTTCCTTCCTTATTTGAAAAAGCAAAGTGCTTTATTGTAACCGTGAAATAAAAAGAGTTTTTAGTAACTATGGCCTCACACAATAGTTTACCTATACCAGAGTTCAATGGTTATGACTACGAGTATTGGTCTATAAAAATGAAGACCCTACTCATAGGAAGAGGTTTGTGGGACATAATAGAAGAGGGTTACACAAAACCCTCAGACTAGACAACACTAAGTACCACATAAGAAAACATGAAAATAAGGACAAAAGAGCAACTCTTCTGCTCTTTCTCATCTCCAAGCAGCGTTGGAGAAAAGTATATTCCCTAGAATCACCGCTTGTATGACTGCACAAGCTGCATGGAAAGCTTTGAGTGATGGATTCTAGGGTAGTAATCAAGTGAAGCAGGTGAGGCTTCAAACACTAAAAATATATTTTGAAAATATCAGAATGAAATATGATGAAAAAGTCGATGATTATTGTGTTAGAGTAAAAGAAATTGTTGATAAAATGGTTACACTTGGCGAGGAAATCAATACTAAGACAATTGTAACAATTTTTTTGCAAATACTTCCATAGAGATGGAATCATATTGCCATAATTATAGAAGAATCCAAAGATCTTTCCACTTTAACATTCAATGCATTAATCGGATCGTTAATGTCACATGAAGAGATATTTTTAGAATCTCCTTCAACCAGCTATGGAGGCGACGAGAAGGCCTTCACTTCCAATGAAAACAATGGAAGAGGATGTGGAAGAGGTCAAGGCAGAGGACAACAAAGAGGTAGAGGTAGAGGCAACTACAGAGGAGGCAACCAAAACAGAGGAGGCAACCAGAACAGAGGAGGCAACTCCAACAAAGGAGGCAAATCATACAGAGGAGGCAATCATCATAGAGGTGGAAATAAAAATCAAGGAGGAAATCTAGGACAAAGTGGAAATCAAGGGTGAGGAAGTGACAAGTCCAAAATAGCTTGTTTCAACTGTGGCAAGCCATGTCACTTTGCTCGCGACTGCTGGTCAAAATCTTCACAAGGCAACAGTAGTCAATATGGAAATTGTGGAGAAGAAGATGATACCTCTAATATTTTTCTTTCATATGGACAATCAGAACATAATCTAAATGACACATGGATTCTGGATACTGGTTCCTCAAATCATATGAGTGGCAAAGAAAATTTATTTGCAACTCTAGATTCCACTTATAAATCCCAAATCAAATTAGGGGATGATAAAGCATTGCAAGTAGAGGAAAATGGAGCCATGGAGGTTCCAATCAAAGAAGGACTAAAGAAACTGAATGACATCTATTACACTCCAAATCTCCAACATAATCTGTTAAGAATTGGTTAAATGATGGAGAACAATTACAAACTTGTATTTGATGAAGGAAAACATATCATTTTTGATAAAAACAATTGTAATTATGTCATCATACAAGTCCCCATGACCAAGAATAAGTTATTCCTCTCAAATTTGGTGATCCAGGAGGAGCTCAACTTCCAAATGTAGCTATAAAAAATCCAAGTGTGCTTTGGCACTTGTGATATGGTCACCTTAATTCCGCTAGCTTGAAACTACTCACTTCTCAAGCTATGGTGACAAGACTTCCCAAAATCAATGAACAGAAGGAGGTCTATGAAGGATGTGCTTTGGGAAAGCACTCAAGGTTGAATGTTTCGAAAGGACAAGCATGGAGAGCCAACTATCCACTTCAGTTAGTGCATTCGAACATCTATGGTCCAATGCAAACACAGAGTCTCGAAAATAATTCTCATTTTCTCACTTTCATAGATGATTTCTCTAGAATGTGCTGGATTTATTTCTTGAAACATAAATATGAAGCTTTTTATTGCTTCATATATTTTAGGGACAATGTAGAGAATCAAAGTGGGAATTATGTAAAATTTCTTAGGACAAATCGAGGAGGTGAGTACTCCTCAAAAGCATTCTTGAAATATTGTAAAGCAAGTGGTATAAAAAGGCAATTCACCATTGCCTGTACCCCACAACAGAATGGTGTGGTAGAGAGAAATAACCACACCATAGTTGAGATGGCAAGAACGATGCTTCAGACTAAGCATATAACTAATATGTACTAGGCTGATGCTATAAAAACCAATGTATACATTCTAAATAGAAGTCCAACTTTAGTTTAGATGGTATCACTCCTTATGAGGGATGGTACGAAAAGAAACCAAATGTAAAGAAATTAAAAGTTTTTTGTTCTTTAGCATATGCACACATTCCTGATGAGAAAATGAAGAAGCTTGATCCCAAAATTCAAGCTGGTATATTTGTAGGGTATTGTGAGTCTACAAAAGCATATAGACTCTACAACCCCAAGACTCATAAAATTGTACTCTCCAGGGATGTAATTTTTGATGAAGGGGGAGAATGGGGTCATCAAAGAATTTTTGTTGATGATGAGTCCCAAAATGTAAGTTCTTCATAGGTATAGCAGATGTCTCCCAAGAAAAACAAAGGCACACCACCCCCTCCAAGCCCATACAGGAGTACTACATCAAGTACTTCAACCGCCACTCCAAGTCCTCCACAGAGATCAGTAAGTTCTTCATCGATGGACATTGATAGAGACTCTCTATCAAGAGGCAAAAGAACATTACAACATCATCCATATTTTCAAATGTTGGATTAGAATTTCCAGAGAAGATTCACTAGAAGCCAAGCTAGTGAAATGAATATAGTTTTGCAGCAACTTGAAAATTTGTAATTGTATGGGGATGATGACTCCCATGATCCTAGGGGAGATGTATTCAATTATGCTTTATTGGTTAATGCTCAGCTAGAACCAGATAGATATGAGAAGGCTTGTACTCAAAATGTATGGCAAGAAGCCATGAAAGAGGAAATAACCTCTATAAAAAATAATGATACATAGGAGCTAGTAAAGCTACCCAAAGGAAAAAATGTGTTGGATTTAAATGGGTCTACAAGACCAAATACAATGTTGATGGAAGCATTAAGAGGCATAAGGCGACACTAGTAGAAAAAGGTTTTACTTAGAAATTTGGCATTGACTATGAGGAAACCTTTGCCCCAGTTGCACGACAAGAGATAATCAGATCTGTTCTTTCCTTTGCACCCATAAAGGATGGAATGTTCAACACATGGATGCAAAAAGTGCTTTTCTGAATGGATACTTGACAGAGGAGGTTTATGTTCAACAACCTCAAGGCTTTCAAGAACAAGGAAAGGAGAACCTTGTTTATAAATTGAAAAAAACACTTTATGGCCTCAATCAAGCACCAAGAGCTTGGTACTCACGTATTGCTGGTTATTTCAGCAAGTATGGATTCACAAGAAGTAAAAGTGAACCAACTTTGTACTACCTAAAGTATGGAGTGGACATTCTCATAGTTTGTTTGTATGTGGATGATCTAATATTTATGAGTAGTAACACTAAAATGAATATGGAGTTCAAAAACTCCATGATGAAACATTTTGAGATGAAAGATCTTGGTCTAATGCGATACTTCATAGGCATGGAAGTGCATAAATCAAACAAAGGGATCTTCATATGTCAACACAAGTATGCTCGATACATGATCAATAAATTTGCCATGGAGCAGTGCAAATCATTTGCAACTCCAACTAGACATGGGATCCAATTGAGCAAGGACAACATAGCTTCAAATGTTGACATGACCACTTACAAAAGCATGGTTGGGAGTCTGATGTTTCTCACCAACACAAGGCCCGATATTCAATATGTTGTTTCTCTAGTTTCAAGGTTTATGGCAAGTACATCTGAGCTACATCTACAAGCAACTAAAAGAATCTTAAGATATGTAAAAGGTACATTGGATTTTGGAATCCATTACCAAAAATGTAATTCTATGAAATTATTGGCTTCAATGACAGTGATTGGGGCAGCAATATAGATGATAGGAAATCTACATCAGGAAATTGTTTTAGTCTGGGGTCAGGACTAATTACATGGAGTTCCAAGAAATAAATTATTGTAGCATTGTCATCTACTAAGTATATAACCATCACACATGCTAGTACTCAAGCCCTATGGTTGAGAAAAGT
This sequence comes from Wollemia nobilis, assembly GCA_028583015.1. NCBI lineage: Eukaryota > Viridiplantae > Streptophyta > Pinopsida > Araucariales > Araucariaceae > Wollemia > Wollemia nobilis. Next base: position 3,735,401 of record JAQPPZ010003204.1, read on the forward strand.
CCTTGAAGAGATTGGAGAAAGTCAAAGTGGTCCAACTCGACTGTATTGTGATAATATAAGTGCCATTCAGTTGGCATACAATCCAATCCACCATAGAAGATCAAAGCATTTTGATATGAAGTATCATTTTATTCAAGATATGGTGGAACAATAGATAGTTGAGCTTCAATATTGCAACACTTTGGATAACATTGCATACATATTCACTAAAGGTATAGCCAAAGCTCAATATATAAAGCTAAGAGACTGTATAGTTAGTCCTCTCAACTTTAAGGGGGAGAATGTTGGAAGTTAAAGTGGTAAAAGGTAAAAAAATTGTTTGAAAACGGTAAGCTTTGGACCTTACCCTTTTACCTCCTTGGACGACAGCTGACTGGGCAGATTGGATGGCATGGATAGCAGGGAGTTCAACTCCTATTTTCTTTCCTCCTTATCTATTCCCTAAGTTTTCTAAGGCTGTTAATTCTCCTATTATTTAAGCATTGTAAACACTAAATTTTGGCAAATTATTAATATTTTACATATTTTTATTGCTCCACCTAACTACCATGCCATAGTTAGTAGATTCGTAGCTGTGTTGTATAGTGCTCATGGGCAGTCAGAGCCCTCTTTGATTGGCACTGATTCATTCCTCGATTGACGATCCTTCTCTTCTGCAAATATCGCAAAAATATACCTTGAGATATGCCTTGCAGGGCTTCTCCAAATGCAAGTGTTGTTTGCTAGTTTTATGATAGTGTATTAAATATTTTTCTTACACCATTGAATGGTGTATGGCTTGAGATAGTCATTTTCTCTGAGTAAGCCTCAATGATTTAACTCTGTTTGACTTCTCTCTTGCTTTGATTTGCTGCATTTGGCTTGAAATTGTTGTATTATTTGTTCTTTAATATCAACATCTTAAGTAAGATGGGCTTCGTGATAAGTGTCACCCAAAGTGTTACAAGGAAGATGCTTTTAAAATTCCTTCGGCAATGATGAGGTTGGTGGTAGCCTCCAATTATTCTTAACTTCCTCCAAACAATTGTGACTCCCTTTAGGTGATCACTTGGGTCTTCATAAATTTTGGGAAACATAGAGAGTTTGTGCCAAGTGGCACTCAAGGGTTGTGCATGCAAGCCTCCTTTCTATCGCTCCAAAGATGATCTTGCAACCGTAATTCTTCCTTTATATTTGCACCCTTCATGAGCTTGCTATGTTTCTTGATATGTAAGCTTTATTTTGCACAATGGCTTGGTAAGGATGATGGATGACTATAGCTGGATTACCTATGGCACACTATTGAACTCTTCTTTTGGTGGAATTTCACTTCAATGGATGCCTTAGGTATAGCTCTTATCTCTACACTTATTTGCAGGTTTTATAGCTTGTTTTTTAATGTTGATTTGAACCTTTCTTTAGTGTTGGTTATAAAAACCAATGAGTAGCCCTTTTGCTTAGTATTTTACATAGATATCCTATAACTGAATGCTACCATTTTTTCTACGTAAGCATGAGTGATAATGCCTTCTTTAAATGGCTTCACTATTGTAGGTGACACAATCCTTATAGGGCAGAACTTGATGGAGGAAAATGGTGTTTTTAAACACCTCAACTCTTGGACATGTGAGCTCTTATATGGCTCCTTCTTATGACTACAAATATTATGTTTGTATGAGCTCTTTTATGGTTCATTTCTTTGGCTACAAATATCCTGTTCGTGTGAGCTCTTTGATGGATCCTTCCTTTGGCTGTAATCTACTGGATAAAGACATCCTTCTACCCCTTGTAAATAGTAATACTTTTGTTCTTCCAAGGAACAAAAGAGGTGCCTTTTTTAATATGTAAATCTTCCACCAAAATGAATTTTTTTTGTAATCATTCTTGCTTCTTCTACTTTGGATTATAGTCAATCCAATTTAATGAATGAGGATTCTTGCACTCTGTGCTAAAAAAATAAACCCTTATGTTCACCTTGAATCTTGAGACTTCCAAGGTCTCAATTTGAGGCTTTCTTCAAGGACTTCAATGTTGTTTTTATACTCCACCTTTTTTCTTGTAATGGTGGCTTCTTTTGGCCATGAAAGTGTTGTAATTTTTTTTATTTTTGTACTTATTAAAAACACAAACTAACCGAGAGCAACTAGTTAAAAAATCAACTAGAATGGTGTGTAATAGATGCACTTTAAATGGTAACAATAAATTCACCTTATTGCTCCACTAATTTCTCAAAAATGCTCTTAACAATTCCACTGCAACCTTTCAAACATAATCTGGAATAAATTTTACTACAAACAGAGTTGTAGGATCTAGTCTTCTTTTTCTCTTCAAGATATAAGATAGGTAGTTGATTGTAACTTCTGAAATCAAACTCCTATTTGTGCAAATAAACCTTAAAAGGAATTTTTCTCTTTTTCACTTTTGAAGACTATAACTCAACTTTCCTCTTTGCAAATTCTGATCTAATATAAGGTACTTTAACAAATATGATAAGTAATCCAATTAATGAATTTACTTGCACCAAAAATTGCTTAGATTTTTTATAGCTCTTGTAGAGAATTAGATCAAGCTTGTTGCTTTAGATTTTTGCAACTTTTTTTAGCTTTTTTAAATAGCCCTTCCTTCACCAAAAAGAGGTCTCAAACTTTATTTCACGAGCCTAGGGTTTGGTGGTTTGTTATTATCTAGTAATATTCTTCTTTTTGCTATGGATTTAGAGGAATATTTATGCCTTCTTTAAGTGCAATCTTCAAATCTCTCAACCTTGACAAGCTTCTTTTGTCTTCAAATCTTCTCGTAAAATTCTGACTTCAAGAAGGATCTTCTTCTCAAGAATATGACTATCTTGAGATCTTCTATATCTTCTTTGTCACTCTTTTCTAATTATTCTTCTCTTGATTGGGCTTATTTTCAGATGGCAACAATTATCCCAAATATTTCCCTTATCAAAAATTTTCTCCTTGATGGAGAATTTCTCCAATGAGTTCTTCTAGGAACTCTTTTGATGATCTTGCTTTAGCAACAAGGCTCTCCAAGCCTTTTTACTTGAGACTTCTCCTAGTTATTTTATTCTGAAGCTACTTTTGTATTCCTTGAGACCTTCTTCTTCAAATTATAGAATTGAGATCTTCTTCTTGGATCTCTTGATTCTGCCACTTCTAGATTTGAACAAGGCTCTCCTAGTCCTTATCGTTCTTCCAAGAATGGAAGTTTCTTCAATGATATCTTCACCTCATATCTTCACCTTCAAGTTTGATTTAGGTGTTGGATTGATTCTAAAGAAAATACTCTTCCTAAATTTCTTGTAGGAAGTTTCCCAACTCACTGAATCTCCTTTCCCTACAACAAGTTATTAGTATTGAAATCTGAATCTACTTCTAAATTAGGTACTCTCTTCTAGAGTATTATTCATGATCAAGGCTTTTGTTGCCTTTTTTAGATCAAGGCTTCTGTGACATTTTTAGAATCAAGGCTTCTATGGCCTTTTCTGTTGTGAATTTGACTCTATCGATAGAGATCTTCAATCTCTAGAATTCACTATGACTCTTTCTCCTAGAGGCTCTTTTGTAGTATTTTTCTTTTACAACAACTAATCTCTCCACTATGAAGGCACTCTAACATTCAGGCAAAAAAGTTGAAATATCCTAGATTTCTATTGTAGGAGGTTCCCTAATCATTTGAGGGTTAATTCCCTATAATAAAAGAAACTTCAGGTAATAGAAAAATTTTCAGATCTCTTATATGAGCTTCACTAGTTTATTCATAAAACTAGTGGATCAAATTTTAAGTCCTTATCTTCATAATTTTTTTGTAACTCTGTGAGAAGACTTTGAGACAAATGAATTTCACAATTTCTCTTTTCAGTTTGTTCTACCAGATAATCTTAAGGTAAAAAAAATCACATGCAACGGGTTCAATGGAACATCCAAATTACAAAAATTGAAACTATGGTGATTGGCCCTATTAACAATAGTACTTTCTAGAAGCTCTCCCTACCACCTTGATTCTTTTGAATATTTTTACAAGAGCCTGTGTACTATAGAAAATCAGGTTCACAAAAATTTAGGCTCACTAATAATGGTCGTTCTCCTCTCAATCTATAGTAGCTAGTTCTACTGGGACTAGACCTACCGTGGTTCTAATACCAATGTTAGATTTTGAGGTAGATTGCAATGGGAGATGGCAATCACAGGATGCAAAAATATAAAATAAAGTAAATTTATGAGATTGCAGAAATATGATATAAATAAAATTATGGAAATGAATACAATATTGTTATGGAGGAAATGGGCACTCCATGCAAGATGCTACAAAACTACATTGTACTCCATCACTAATGGAGTCACACAGTAATACTACTCCTACCTTACTAACTTGAAAATATCTTACAATGAGTCCATTTATAATGGAAGATGATTCCTTGGCAAACACTCTACCTAGCTGTACAAGGGACACCTTGCACATTTACAACTTGCACATTGACACTTGTGCATTTATTATATTGCATAAAGTAACTAGATAACTTACCCCTAAAGTAATCTAATGTCTTAAGTATGTACCTAGAAAGGTACATTTATATGATACAAATGATGTAATAGACTCTAACTCTAATAGTAATTATAGGAATTTGGAATGAGAAATGTTACTATTGTAGGCCTCTTCGAAGGGGCAACCTCCTTACAACATATACAAATTCTTCTCTAACCCATGCGGGTTACATCCTTCTTATTTTATAACATTTACAATAATATTTCCTAACATCCTATGATAATATTCTATGACATCCTACTATGATAGTATTATGACAATATTCCTGACTTACCTAATTTATGACAATTACATTAATAAAATCGGCGGTTACATTCACAATTAACAATTGCATTCATAATACTGACATTTACATTTATAATTCTAAGACAACACACACTCCTAACTTAACGTGTGGCCCATTTATAACTAAATACATGGTCCACCTTATTACAATAGCATATACCCTAATGTATTACAAGTGTCGGATATATAACAAAAAGTTGAGGAATCTAACTAGTTGAGCTAATGACATTTGATGGTTTTGATCAAGGTTGTGTTTTTTTTAATAATGTTTGTAATTTTTTTTTTTTAATTTTCCCATAGCGATATCCCTCCAAGTTTATTTTTCTCTTTGTTCTTGCTTTAAGTATCTTCTTCTCCTTTTTCCATTTTCACCAACACCTTTATCTTCATTAACCTCTTTGATTTTTCCATACTATTCATAATAAGACTTATCATATATAGGCTTATACTACGCTCAAGAATCTAAAATACAAGGAATAAAATTAAAAATATTTTATTTTATTTGATTTTATTTATATTGCCTTAAAACCCAAAAGTACAAAGATAATCCTCGATAATAATTATTTTATTCATTTTTTCTAAAACCCCTAATTTTCCATGGATATCATTTATTTATTATGTTTCTCTTAAAACCCTAATGTGCAAGAAATTAACTCCACACTATTATTCTTATTGCAAGAAGAGGATTTTATATTACATGAGAAAAATGAAGATAAATTACCTAGATTAAACATGACCTCTTCTACCTCCTTTGTTTTGATATTTCTTTGCATATTTAATTCCTTATGTATTTGAACTTGCACATCACACTTCCTCATCCTCTATATCCTTCTTAATTTCTTCTAATAGTTCCCTAAGTGAACTATGATGGACTTCACCATCTGATGATGCATTTGATATTTCTTTGGCAATTCTTTTAGTAGTAAAAAATCCTTGATCTAATCTTGCTTCTCTTATAATATGAGCTCCTTGATTTATCTTGAAGTTCATCTCATGTGAAATTTTTTTATGTTTCTTTCTATATCATTTTCATGTTGTGATCTCTTGCTCTGTGTCTAGTTCATAACAATTATAACATTGAAATGCAATATTTTTATACTTAACGATCCTATTATCTTGATTTAGATTTAGTAATAATGGATTGTGGAAAAGGTTTTGAAATATTTTGAAATATCCATGGAAACACATATCCAAGTATATCTAACATAGTCTTGCTCCTTAGTAGTTGGTCCCTCTAAGATGAAGTCCCCTACAATATTGCAAATTTCTTCAAATCCTTCTTTTTTTTGTTGGATAAAAGGGGGTTGTACTCGGGTCCCCCACCCTTGAAAAATCACAACTCTCTTATTTAGAGCTTGATATTTTACAAATATATTCACTTCTCATATCAATTGAGATGCTATATCTAGAAACCTACATCATTTTACATAAAATATCTGAATTCTTGATTATCGTTTTTTGGATTTTTTAATTTTTTTTGTGTGAATACAAATGTTCCAAAGTTCACCATCCTTCTTGACAATTTATTATAGCAACCTTCACAATACCAAAACTTCACTTCTACTATCGATGCATTGCATCTTGGTAGAGTAATATTTCCAAAACATCACACTATCATAGTTTGCTTTACCAAATTTGGATTGCTAGTTTCCTTCCTGAAGCACAAGTGCAACCATAAAAATTATAATAAATAGATTATATGAAAATAAACTAATGTTATAAAATAAAACATATATTACCAATGGAAAACATTAAAGTAAATCTTTATCATTATTTAATTAAGACAGTCAACATTTTTGTTAGCTTCAACTAAACTTACTACTTCCTCTAACCATGGAAAATAAAATTTAACTCCATGACCCCAAATTAAAAACCCCTATATTGGTTAGCCTATCTGCAAATTTGTTTTCTTCCCATAACGTATGTGTAAACCTAATTTCTTCAAACCCTTTAGAAATATCTTGAATTTCCACAATTATCTCTTGTATGTTCCATGAAAGCCTTTGCTTTCCTCAAAATTACATTTATTACTATGAGTGAATCACCTTTCATCCATACTCTATTCCATTTTATTTTTTTACATGTTTTAACCCTTCTAAAGTCACCCAAGATTCAACTTTATTATTTGTCTTAAATCCACTATTGAAAGCGTAAAGAGATTTTACTATTGAAAGCGTAATGAGATAAAATCTCTCTATTATTTTTAATTATTCCTCCTCTTGCTAGTCTTGGATTTCCTTTAGATGCTCCATAAAAATTCAAATTGACCAACTCCACATTTTGTGGTTTCTACTTTATATTCTTTGCCTTCTTTTTGTTTCTCCTGTACCTAACATCATAATTCCATTTAATGTCTTAACTCCATCTATCAAGGCTCTCTACTACTATATTAGGAATTGGATGATTTGATAGGGTTGGATTAGACTCCTCTATGGCTAAAAAAATATTCCTTTTCATTACCTCTAAATTGTTTTTATTTCCTTTAAATATTCTTCTATTTCTTTTTAGCCATACAATACAAAGTATTGTAACTTTTGACATATCCCAGATTTCTGTAAAGCCTCACTTTTAAAATTGCTCTTCCATTGCTTTAAAAATTCTTCAATTCTACCATTCATCACCATGCATTTATCTAACATAGTAAGAATTCATTTCCATAGTTTCTAGACTATTGAGCAATGTCCCAAGACATAGTCTATACTCTCCTCCTACTTTTTACAAAGAACACATTATGAGGGGCCATGAAAACCCCTTTTCATAATGTTATCCTAGGATAAAAAAAATCTATGACCTACTAGCCAAACAAACATCTTGACTTTAGGAATTTTTGTGCTATCCCAAATATCTCTCCATATTCTTGCGATATTCCTATTTTATTGGTGCTTTACATTATATCCACTTCTTGTTGTGGATTATCTTGAGATATTCAAATCCAAAATCAATTCATCCTTGGCTCCCCTCAAAATAATCATAATTGTTATCTTTCTACTCAAATACCTCCTAGCATCATCATCTTGTATACTAGTAAAAAAATATTCTTTCCATTTGTATCTTCCTCCTTGATCCTTGTAAAAAAATTTGAAATCCTATCACCATAGTTATCTTGAATTAATCTTAGCCAAGGTTTCAAAGTTGGATCTAGATTGAGTGTTTTTTTATCACACCAAGTATCCATCCAAATATAACTTTTTTCTCTAGTTTCAACCACCCATCTTAAACCTTTAATCACTAGATCAATAGATTTTTTAAGCTATTCTAAAGTGCAGACCCATTCGATAGAGAGAATACAGTAAATATTAAGCTTGGTTTATTGGACTCAACATACTTAGAAGAATTCTTGCCCCTTATATTTGACTCTCTTTGTACAATCTCCATATTAATTTTCCCCTAAGAGTTAAGTTTCCATATTTAAGAACTCTTAAACCAAGACCTACCCTAGTTTTATCATCACACACCTTGCTATATTTCACCAAAGGATTTTCCTCTTATCATGTAATCCTAACCACAAAAAAGATCACACAATATATATTAAACTTTTTCTATTGATTTTGGCATAGTATACAATAACACATAATATGTTGGAATGACCTATAAGACTGACTTAATTAGCTGCACTCTTTCTATTGATGATAACCATCTACTTTTCCATGCTCGTAGTTTATTCCAAACTTTAGTTATAACTAGATTTCATAATTCTATCATCATTCTCCCCTCAAATAAGGGCATCCCTAGATAATTTGTTGATAAATTTACCTCCATTTGAAGTAACTTGCAAATCCTTGCTTTGATTTTAGTTGGAGTGTTTAGGAAGTAAATTTTAATTTTATCATATTAATTTTTTGCCCTAATACTATTTCGTATTCCTTTAATAAGTTATTCAAATCTCTAGCCTCATTTAGCCTTACCCTCTAAAAAAGGGATGTATCATCTATAAACTATTGATGGATGATATTTTTGATGTTATTACTATCCTGAAGTCCACTTAGAAGCCCATATTTGTTAGCCTTCTTCAAGTTCCTACCCAAAACCTCTGCCATAATAATAAAAAAATATGGTGATAGAGGATCTCCTTGTCTAATACCTTTCTTGGCTTTAAATGATTATGTTACTAACCCATTGACCAACATTGAATATGAAACTATAGATACAAGCTTTAATCCATCTAACCCATTTCTTCCCAAATTTAAAATTTTCTAATACTATAAAAATAAAATTTCATTTAACCCTATCATAGGTTTTACTCATCAAGTTTTAATATCATTGCTTTCTATTTTCTTGAAGTTGTTGAATGTATAACTTCATGAGCTACTATGATGTCATTCAAAATCTGTCTCCCTTTCATAAATCCTCCTTGGTCGTCTTGTCTAAAAATGGCCTTAATTGATTAAACATCACATGGAGATAATCCTCTATGATTACATAAGCTTATGGGTCTAAATAAATAAAACAATTCAACATCGTTCTCTTTTAAAATTAGGGTAAGATAAGTTGCTTTTATTCTATAAGGTATGTGTTGTTTTACCCTAGACTGTTCCACTACCACCAATAAATAATCCTTCACTATATCCCAATTATATTGGTAAAATATTACAGAGAGCCCATCCAAACTTGGGGATTTATCCTTATTAAAAGATAAAAGAGCTAAATGAACTTCTTCTAGAGTAATAGGCTCCATAAATTTTCTATTGTCTTCATTCGTTATAACTGAAGGTACTTCTTGTAAAAGTTTATCATTAAGAACTTTAGACTCCTTTGATCATAGAATATTTTGATAAAAGGACTTTACCTCTTTTCTAATTTCACTATGGTCTTCAATCCAAACCCCTTCCATTGATTTAATTATACTAATTATGTATGATGATCTCTCTACTATAGGCATCCTATGAAAAATATTTGTATTTTTATCTCCTTTTAACCATGTTTGTCTTAATTTTAATCTCCAAAATTTATTTTTCTTACTCCAAATATTATGATATTCACTAAGCAATTCCCTTTCCTCTAAGTTTGGATTATTATGATCACCTTTTTGAACTTTTAAAAGTTTATATTTTAGTTCTTTCTTCTCAAAAATATTTTTGAAAGTGTTCTTGTTCCATTTTTTTTAATAGGGTGGAAGAAGGGGTTTTGAAATGGGCCCCAAATCGTTTACAAGAAAACACCTATTGATTTACTAGCAATCTCAAAATTGAGATATCACAAACAAGACAACCCATAAAATTAAAATATTTCGAAGTGTAACAGACCACAAAGTGAAATTATCTCCCAGGGCCCAACCGAATAAGAACCCAAGAGAGCAAAATACCCATAAGCAACTAGATTAAAATACCATAGCACCAAAAAGGATAGACATATCTCTATTCTCACACTCAACATGGCCTACATTATCATATTTTTCCTCCTACCTTGTACGTCTTTTTACTTCCCCTGTCCAAGGCTATTACTGTTTGGATTCCATTGGTAATATCTTTCTTTATCTCTTTTTCTCTGATTTTCCTATTGGAAGGTCTCCCTTGAGATTTAACAGTATCCACATCATTTCCTATCTTCTTTTGATGTTTGGTTTATGGAGTTTTGACAACTTTTTTGGATCAACTAAATTTTTTAGGTTCTCATTCCATTCTTTTAATTTAGATGTCATTGATTTAATTTGTTCTAGAAGTGCATACAACCCATTGTTTCCTTAATAATTCAATGTTTATGCTATAATATCAACAAAATGAAGATGGTATTCCCGGATTTGCTCATATTTAAAATATGATATTTTTAAAATTCGCTTACCACCATTTTAACTCTTCAAAGCCTTCTTATTGATAAGTTGATATGGAATTCAAATAATCCTAAAATATATTAGAAGCCTTTTAAAAGTATTGACCTCCACAAAAAATCCTCATTCCATGGTCTTAATTATAGGACATCTCTTCAAACACCAACCATTAATTTATCTATGTTTTCCAAATTGGAGAAGATGATGAGGAAAAATCCTTTCAAAACAAAATTCATGGAGAAATTTGAATTCAATCCCCACTTTCACTTGACCTAATTTTAAATTTTCCAAAATATTGGCCAATAGTAGTGGAACTTACATATTAACCCTCTAATTTTAAGAACCAATATGTCATGCTCGATCATCTCATTATTTCTAGTGTAGTATTTCCTTTATAGATAGGGTTTTCCATAGATTCTCTCTTCCTCTTATCACCAACTAGGGTATTCATTCTTCTACCTAGGATATCCTTACTTCTAGTCGAGGATTTAAAAATACCTTTCCTTTCATTCTGTCTATATTTTCCTCAAAAAAATCCTTAATTTTTAATTTTTTTGTAAATATATAGAGTAAGAAAAGGTGAGGTTTATTCCTTGGTGAATAGTAGTGGAACTTACATATTAACCCTCTAATTTTAAGAACCACTATGTCATGCTCGATCATCTCATCAATTATGGTGTAGTTTTTGCTTCATAAATAGATTTTTCCATAGATTCTCTCTTCCTCTTATCCCCAATTAGGGTATTCATGCTTCTACCTAGGTTATCCTTACTTCTATTCGAGGATTTAAAAAATGCCTTTCCTTCCATTGTATCTAGATTTTCCTCAAAAGAATCCTTAATTTTTTAAATTTCTCTAAATATATAGAATAAAAAAAGACGAGGCTTATATCTTGGTCACACCTACTCCCTACTTGAACTCATACAATATAAAATATCTTCTTGTTATTATTTTTATTTTTGATTAGGTAGAAGGGGTTTTGAAAGGGTCCCTAAACTTTTTACAAACCAAATAAGGGGTTTTGAAAGGGTCTCCAAACCTTGTACACCAAAAATAGAGCCTTTAACAGATGGTTGCAAAAGAAAAATAAAAGGACAACAAATAGAAATACATTAGGATCCTACAATCACAGTAGGAAGAACAACATGAAGCCTACAAAAAAAAATGGATCCCCCAAGACCTAGAATGGATTATAATATCAGAAGGCCAAACCAGGACAAACATCTTGAAAAGAGACCTGAGATCCATGCAAGGGCTAAAAACCTAAATATTTTTTAAAACTAAAAAAGGATTTAAAACTTCCGACTTGGACCATGAAAATCTTGCTCATTTTCTAAATAAAAAATTAAAAATCAAAAGTTCCTGCCTAAACCAAGAAGCATTTGCACCTTTTAAAAATAAAAATAATAATTCTCGTCTGACAAGGAAATATCTGCTTCTCATAACATCAAAATTTAAAATTTAATATTTCCTATCTGAAATAAGAAATGTAATCCCAGGGGAGACAAATATTTCCTTGCAAATTAGCAAAATCCTGCTCAAAACTAAATCTAAAAATTGAAAATATTTCCCTCTTGTGCCAAGATCCAAAGAAGGATATTCTTGTAGGGGCATCCTTGGATCCAAGTTTCCATAAAAATATAGCAATCTCTTACCCAACACCATAATCCTAGAGAACATCAATGAGATCTTCCTCAAATCCATGAATTTTGGATCCACAAACCTAGGGATTACTTACCAGATCATGAACCCAAGGATTTCCTTTCTCCTAAGAGGGGAGAGAAAAATTACAAGAATATTATTATTATTATTATTATTATTATTATTATTATTATTATTAATGACTATAATAATAAATTAAAATTTCCAAGGGCTTTAAATTTATTCATGTGAAGCAATGAGTTTCACAACATAGATCACGGTTTGAATTTGTTGCCACATTAAAGCCATTAGAATTTTTTTATAATGGGCTCCAACTTACCCTTTGTTTTTTCTCTTATGGACTATATTATGTTTTATGTTTTATTAATTTTGATATTCAATAAAAAATCCCAAGGTAATTTTGAAAGTGTAGTCTTACATACATGGAGAAAAATATTATTTTAATGATGATTTTAAAAAAAATCTATGTTGATAGTGAAAAGTTTGTGGAGGAAAATTTCTACAAGGACTTGGGATTCCATCAAATGGAATCCATTTGGTGAAAGAACTCAATCCTATAGACAAGAGGGATCCTAAAGATAAGGCATCATCTTTGACGAAAAAACTTCCATCAAAAAAGATTATTTAAACAAAAATGAATCTATTGGCAAAGAAAACTTTCGCTAAAAGATAATGTTGCCCAAGTAGATCTTAGGGAGCGATTGTTAAAGAAGTGAAGACCAAATATATGGAAATCAAAATTGAAGAACCATACGATAGTGATCAAATTTTAATTGAAGAAGAACAATACAAAGAAAATGTCCAAAGAACTTTAGACAAGACTTATGTATGTATATGTAAGAGTATATATGAGAATACACACTTACATATGACATGTATATGTGTTGTTTTTGTGTGTTTTTTAAATATTTGTAAAATGTTATAATACTGTCACCTTAGTCACTCAATATTATATAGTCCTTATCAATGTTGGAATTTCGATAAAGTTATAACTATGTAATACTAAATGTAATTTATGTAGTTGAAATTTGTGTACAATTAAGATTTCGGTATCATTTAATTAGTTTAATCATATCATAAATTTCTTATTACTTCCTATTTAATACAGTGAAATATTTTAGTTAATTAGTTATCCCTTAAAAACAATTACATGATATATTTAAGTTATATATGATTGTATTAAGAGAGTGTAATAATTTTTTTAAAATAAAATTAATCTCTCTATAGAGGAGGTTCTCTTACATATATGAAATATTTTACAAATGTTTTTTTTGATATTAGACTTAAGAAAATATATTTTATTGAGAAAATATTTTGTGAATTTGATTTAAAAAACTAATGAAACTTTTGCATTTAATATAAATTACATATTATATTAATAATATTATAATACTCATTTCATATACAAGATTGTATAAATCTATACTTAATAATTGTACTTAAATTTAAAATTCAAAAAAAGAAGTCCAAGGTTCAAACCCTGCAAAGTAGGGTTACACAACCATATATTGTGTAGGGTTGTACACCATGTTTTAATAACTAAAATATGGTTGCATAATTGTATATTATATAAACATCATCAAATAATCACATATGACTTATGGATATACTAATATACTTTACTTGTTGATATCAAAATAATTTGTTGTCGATCAATAGAATAGCTATGAAAGACATTATTTGAAAAGTAAAAAGGTTTACAAATCAACTAAGTGTCCAACGCAATGAATTTTTACTGGATTTTAAGCTCTAGATTTGGGCAGATAACCTCAAATTTAAATTGGGTCCAGGTGGGAAACTCTGTTAAAGTGGTTAAGAGAGAACAGGCTAGCCTAGATCCCAGTGGTTGACATGCCCTAGATCTAAAATTTGAGCTAGGACTTGTAGGCAATCAAAATATTATTAATAATCAAGGGGTTTATATAGTACAAACATAGGCTAAGAATAGCCTTAGGAATATTAGGAAATAATATCCCCTAACCATGCTAACTAACGTGCTTAGCTAACAAAGCGCCTAACAACTAACCTATCAACTAACGTAGTCAAATTGACTACTACTTACCACAAGATATTCCACAGTGAATATCTTCATGGTAGAAAGTAAAAGTAAAAGTAAATGTAAATACTATTTTTACCATGCGGTAAATAACATCTACCTAGGAGAATATACTAATTACCAAATGAGGTAATAATTAGAGTTACTATGCTACAGTAACTATAATAATTACAGTTACTATAGCATAGTAACTGTAACATCCCCCCTTATTATATTATTTGGGTAATGTATATAACTGCTATAGTACAGTGAAAGAGATGCTGATATGCTAGCTCTTGCTCTGGTTCGGGCTTTGTCATAGTTTTCTGGATGCTCTAAGAAAAAAGTGGATCATTCCTTACTTTATTTTCAAATCAATGAATGTCCTTATTGTAATCTTGTCATCCAACTGGATTGCATCGGTAACCAGCTGCTGCAACCGCTAGGTGTAGTAGAGTATATCACTACATACAAGGTTCATTCTATTACAATATGATTTTGCAAAATTTTTGATAAGGTAGCTAAGGTGTCAGTCGCTACCAAAAATGCACCCTTATAAGTTCCTACCCTTGTTGAAAACATGTTGTAATGAAATTTCTACAAGAAGTGTGACTAAGATGTCAGTTATTGTCGAAAAATGCACCCTTATAAGTCTTCCTCCATTTTTAGAAAAAATTGTGTGAAGTGGGAAATAAATGTGTATCTCCCCTTAAGTGCAAAAGATATGCAACTTATGAAGCTTGTTAAGGCTTTTAAAAAGGCTTTTAAAAAGATTACCTCCTAGGAAAATTTCAAAAATTACACCAAAAAATTCCCCTATTTTATTAGAAGTACTTTAAACAAAAAGAGTTTGCTATTTATGAAGCCTAAAAAGAAGGTTGAAATGGTGCTTGACTAGGGTGAAAAATTTGTTTTCCTTACAAAGCTGTATAGGCCATGAACACTTTGTGTGCTCTTTCTAAACTAGAATCAGAATCGGAATCAGACACTTCACTAGCAAAATTACCTCTTTGTTGTCTATTTTGCCTTTGTGATGTGCCTTTCCATTTTTATTTTGCTTGTTTTTAAACCAACATCGATTGGTGTCATGGTTGTCCTTTTTACAATTTGTGCAAAACTTCTTTTGAGGTTGCTTGCCCTTATATTTTGAAGATGATCATCCCTTCTGAAAGTTACCTTTCTTCTTTCCACCCTGATTGTTCGAGTAAAGTTCATTGTTTGACACTTCATCGCTTTGAAGCTAATTTGCTTCCTCTCTTTGAAGCAAATTGACTAACTCCACAAAGGTTACTGTTATTTGATATACATGAAGGGATGTTATTAACATCTTGTAGGATTATGGAAGTGCCCTCAATATTACTGAAGTTAGGATAATATCTTCTACTTTTTCTCCTAAAGAATTCATCTTTAACTTCAGTTCTGCCACTCTGTAGAGGAATAGCTCTACTACTTATCCTGAATTCATATGGAGTGTATGAAGTTGAGTTTGAAGGTTTAGAATAGTTGATTGATTTTTACCTAAAAAAATAGTACTTAATGCATCCCATGCATCTTTACCAGTTTTGGCTTCACTTATGTGAGGGTGAATTTCATCAATAGTAGCTAGGAGAATCAACATGAGAAGTCGATTGTTCTGTTTGTCCCATGCTTTCTGATCTGCTCCTATTTATGTGGGTCTTGTATTAGTTCCATCCAGTATATCTCACATTTCCTCTACAGTAATAATGGACTTCATCTTGGTTTTCCATGCTGAATAGTTAGAACCTTTAAGCAATTGTGTATCATTTAGGTATTTGTTGATAGTTGCCATGATGAAGGTTCTAGAATTTGTACCAATATGATATTTCTTTCACTCTTAATTGGTATTTAATGACACATTTATGAAAACTATCTTTGAAGAAATATGATCAGTTTGAGGAAATTTAAGCCAAACAAATAAGAAATGAAAGAGAATTCACTCAAAAATATATTTAATGGGGCTTGCCTGAAAATCCTCCTGAAGAGGGATAATTAGTTTGAGGAAATTGATCGAAACAAATAACAATGAATTTTAGGGTTTTATGGAGAGAATATCAATTTTAAAAAATGGATTTATACTTGTGCAATTATTTACACAAATTAGTGTGAAATTTGGGGTTTTGAGTGCTCTTGATTTTGATGATTTATAATTGTAGAAAACAAGAAATTAAATGCAATAATCAATCAAAGAGTGGCTACAAATTTTTATCACTTAGGTGTCGGATGCAACAAAAAATGCACCTAATTTATCAAATTCCAATTTAAAATAAAAGTGTCGAGTAATATCGAAAATGCACCTTATTACTAATTTTTGCAACAAAATTTTGATTTGTGTTGTGCAAAAATTTGATATTCAAAGTCTCCTCTTGTTTTTCAATTTTGCAAAGAATGTGGCAAAAAAATAATTGCCTTTCCTTTTTTTTTTATTTTGCAAAATAAACAAGTTGTAATTTTTAAGTGCTCCTCACTTTGTGTTACAGTTTTACAAAGAAATACAATTTCTTGTCTTCCCCCCTTTGATTTAAAAAATTAACAAAGTAGCACTCCTTTCAAGTCAAATCGACACACGACCCACGTTTGAAAGGATTTCCAGAACCAGTCGACACATGAATTAGTTTTAGTGGACCCAAGGTCTTCAATCTCTTCTCACCGCTCGCAAGCTCACGGCGGTTCAACAATTTTACAAAAAAGAAAATGTGCAGTTTCTTGTGTTACAATTTTGCAAGAAAGAATAAATTTTCTTGATTTTGTCCCCATTTATTTTTACAAAATTAACAAGGTTTTGAGAAGATTTTAAGTCTCCCTTAGTTTGCAAAAAAATAGTGCTATTCTTTGTCTTATATTCCCCTTTTTGGAGAAAACAAAAGCACTCATAGGGTTGAAATTTGTAAATAAATAGGTCCTTTTATTTTCTATTTTAATGCAAAATTCTAATTAAATGTCACATAATTTCATCAATAATAAAATTAATTTTTGTAAAAATCAACTTAATATGGTAAAAAAAAAATTGATTTTATACAAAATTTTATTAAATTATTAATAAAAGTGACTAAAAATAATTAAAAAATTACAAAAAAATAAAAAAAAATAAAAAATTACCTTTGGGGCGGCCTCTTTTGCTTTTGTAACATTTACCAAAAAAATAGTAAGGAGGGCGTCCAACGGGAGTTGAACTCCCGACCTTTGGTCGGGAGCCTTAGCATCGACCCGAGTAGTCGATCGGGCTAGCACCCCAATATAAAGGGATAAGGGAATGTTGGACATTTTGAGTAGATGTGTTGTCATTGATGTCAAGAGTGAGTGGTCATTGATGTCAAAAGTCAGTTTTAGTGAGCAGTGTGAGGAGAAGCAGTTTCGCAATCAGTGCAATCAGTAGAGTCCATTTCCAGTTGGTCAGATCCGGTTCCAGGTAGTCAGATGTGGTCCAAAGTGCAAAGAAGAGGCCCAAGAAAATAATATTATAATATTTTATTATAATATTAAAAAGGAAATTTAAATTAATTATAAATTAATTAATATAATTTTATTATAAATTAATTTATTAATTAATTTAATTAACTTTCAAAAGTTACTTAAGTTAATTATAATTTAATTTTTAATTTAATTAAAAATTAATTTATATTAATTTAAATAACCCTAAAGAGGGTTATAGGGTTAAAATGAAAATCGAATTTCATATTCGATTCAAGCACCGACGTTTATGGCACAAGAGGCATCATGTATAAATAATGGCAAAGACCTTTGCCTTACCTCCCAATGCTATTGATCGAATCTCCTATGCTCCATCGAATTCGTGCGCAAAAAGGGAAAAATATTTTCCACGTTTTTTGAAGGGTCTCCGATGGTGAAGGAATAAATCGAAGGGAGCACCAATACTTAGCACCAAAGGCGTTGGTAGTGCAGTTGGCATCGATGGAAGTGCTAGGGTGTGTGGCAAGCAAGGCGTGCAGGTTCGAATCCCTTCGGGTTCATTTTTGGCAAAGCAGAGAGGGCACATATTTTTGAGCAAGCACCGAACAAGGGGTTAAAGGGAGGCTTGCACCTTCCCTTCCCCATGGGAGCGCTTAGCCCACATGGTGGGCTAGCACCTTGATAAGGCGCTCGACGGAGAGGTCTCATGTTCAAAACCCATCGAGGCCTTTTTGGTAGTGACAAAGGTATGCACTGATGTCATTTGTGTTGGTCGCTTAATTTCGGATGTGCTAAGGTTGAAAGAAAATAAAAATATTTTTATGTGCCTAAGGTTGAAAAATAAAAATATTTTGATGGTTTATGAGGTTTAATTTTTTCCTGAATTAATTTGGTTATTAAGTGTTTTGAGGGAGATAAAAGGGTAGGCAAATATTATTTTTGAAAGGTTAATTTTTGAAGATTGATTTATTAAAATTGGAGATTATAAGGAGCAATTTGAGTGATTATTTTTATGTGTGATTTGATGATTGCTAATTTCAAGGAGTAATAAGGTGTATTTGAGATTGATTATTTGTGTAAATTGAGAAATATTTTGAAAGAGTGTTAGTGTGAAATTTTGTCATCTAACCATTGAAATTGGCAAAGAAGAAAATTGTGATTGAGATAGGTTTTTAAGGGCACTTCTACATCAAACAAAAGGTATGGGCACATCTTCCTAGTGAGTGATTGTTGAATGTTGTGAATGCTAAGTTGGAGTGAAAAGGGTTTTTCTGGAATAAGAGTTGTTGATAAAACCTTGTTTGATGAGCATTGTTGAGTTGATTGTTGAGGGTTTTTCTAGAATAAGAGTTGTTGATAAAACCTTGTTTGATAAGCATTGTTGTTGAAGTGATTGGTTGAGTGAAGAACTTGAACTAGGGTTTGCAAAGATCATGAGTATCATTGTTATGTGAGATTTGTTTGATAAGCATTGTTGTTGAAGTGATTGATTGAGTGAAGAACTTGAACTAGGGTTTGCAAAGATCATGAGTATCATTGTTATGTGAGATTGTTGAGTGAGTGTTCATATGCTTGGACTAGGATTTGAGAGCAAGGATTATTTCATTGAGTGATTGGTTGAGTAGAGTTGTGATTGAGCCTAGTCAAGTAGTTGTGTTGAAGTGATAGTTCAAGTTCTGTGAAACAAATTGTTCCATAATCTAAATTGATTTGAGAAAGAGGTTGAGTGTTTATGAGTATGAAACATATTGAGTCTCTAACAATTCTCTATATGTTTATGTGGTAAAAAGAGAGATTGAAAGTTTAATTGTGAAGCATATTGAGTCTCTAAAAATTCTCTTTATGTTTCTATGAGATTGGACAAGTTCTAGTGAGGACTTGTTGAGCAGATTTGAGGTAAGTTCTAGAGAAGACTTGTGGATAGATTTGTGTGAGCTTTTGTGGAAGCTTACAATACAGATTTGAGGATAGATATTATTGAGCAGATTGGACAAGTTCTAGAGAGGACTTGTGGATAGATTAGTGTGAGCTTTTGTGGAAGCTTACAAGGTAGATTTGAGATAAGTCTTTGAGAAGACTTGTGAGAAGAGTTGATTGATTGATTTGTTCAAACCTTGGGTTAAGGTTTGGGGTAGATCTAAAAGAATTGATTTGTGATTGAATCAAGCTTTGTGTTAAGGCTTGAGGATAGATATTGAGGATAGATAGATTAATTTTCAGACAAAGACTATATTTGTGTAGATTAAGGATAATTTTAGTGTATATTTGAGGATAGAGTTTGGTGTAGATTTGAGGATAGGTTTGTGCCAGACCAGAGATAGATATTGAGCAGATTTGTGCTAGATCAAAGGATTATGTTTAGTATAGATTTGAGATAGAGTTGAGAGTAATCTTTGGAGGTGATAGAGTATAGAGGATGATAGTCTCCAGTGGATAGAGATCCATTATAAATCATTAGCCAGGGTAGTGAGGATAGGTCTTTTGAGTGGGGACAGGAGTCTTCAGTGGATAGAGATCCATTAGCCAATGTAGTGGAGGCAGCAATTCTTCTAGAAGATCACCAAACAGAGCTAAGGAGAAAGAGTTCTCCTATGGATAGAGATCCATGAACTTGATTAGGGGATTGGTGTCTCCTTTGGATAGAGGTCCATAAACATTGTAATAGGGAAAGGATTCCCAAGAGATTGATTGAGAAAATTTTAGTGAAATATTTTCTCCGTGGAGTAGCCCACATTGGGTGAACCACATTAAATTGGTGTCTCTATTGTGTGTGGTGATTTGTGCATTTCTTTGATTACTATTATTGATATTGCTATCTATACATTGCATAATATTGATTGGAAAGAAAAGTAAAAAGTGGTCTTATACTATTCACCCCCCTCTCAGTATAAGCTTGTGTTCTTCAATTGGTATCAGAGTGGGTTCCTTCGGAAGAGTTTAACAACTTGAAGGAAAAGCTTACAAGAACATAATGGATTCTAAGAATGGGTCCTCAGATAATTCAACTCTAGTATTTTATGGAAGTGATTATGTATTTTGGAGTATGAGAATGAAGATCCACCTGATGGCACTTGGCAATGAAATTTGGGAAGCAGTTGAAAATGGATACATACCACCAGCTACTCCACCTACAGATAAATATGGTAAGCTTCTACATCATTACAATTCAAAAGCAATGAATGCAATTTTGAGAGGTTTGCATAGAACAGAGTTCATAAAAGTTATGCATTGCAAATATGCAAAAGGAATTTGGGATAAGTTGCAAAGCATATATGAAGGAGATAAAAGTGTCAAAAAGGTAAAGATACGAAATATCAAAGGACAATTTGAAGAATTAAGAATGAAGGATGAAGAAAATATTAGTGCTTATCTACTTCATGTAGACGAGGTTGTTAATGCCATGCAAGGACTTGGACTTGAGATTGAAGAATCAAATGTTTGTGATAAGATCTTAAGATCTCTCCCAAAAATATTTAGTGAAAATATTTCTGCTATAGAGGAATCAAAATATGGTGATTCTTTGACAAGAGATATGTTACTTGGTATTCTTACAACTTTTGAGATAAGAACAAAAGAGGAACCTAATATTCGGAAGGAAGCAACCTTCAAAGCTACTAAGAAGACAAAGGGCAAGAAGTCAGATTCAAGCAATGAGTCATCCAATGATGAAGAAGCAAATTATGGCAAAAATAATAAGGATTCAAGAAGATTTAAAGATGTAAAATCTATTAGATGTTTCAATTGTGGAAAGTATGGTCACTATGCAACTGATTTTCAAGAAGCTAGAAATAGCAATGATGAAGAAAAATAAGATCATAAGAATAGGGAATCAAAAAAATATAGGTACCAAAAGAAAGGTAAGGATGGACAAGGCAGACAAGGAAAGAAGTTCTTTCAAAGGTAGAAGAGGAGTTACTATGTAGACAAGGCAAGTAAGTACTCAAGTGATAGTGATAATAGTTTCTCAGATAATGATAAATATGAAGTTCTATTTTTGATAGAAGAAAAAGAAGTTAAGAAAAGGTCACCAATAATTCTCAAGTGTTTTAGATGTGGTAATTTTGGACATCTTGAAGATAGTTGTACAAAGAATGGTTTCAGTTTCAGTGATGATGAATATGAAGATACACTTGAAGGACCAGAAGAGAATATTCTAATGGCACTAGAAGAAGAAGGAGGTGATCCTATAGAAGACAAGTCAGAAGAGAATGAAGATGTTTTCAAAGGTAAACAAATAGAGGAAGAATCAGAAAAAGGAGAAGTTGATCTTGAGGGAGAACTTATTTATGCTCTTAACACATTAAAGAAGGTAAGAAAGCAAAACTCCCAACTTAAGCTTCAGTTTCAGGAATGTGATGAAGAAAGAGGAAAGCTTATAGAGGATCTAAATAAGTCAATAGCTAAGACAAAGAAGTTCAAGGATAAGTTAGAAGCAAAGGTCTTAGAATGTGAGAGATTAGAACAAGAAGTAGCTCTACTAAGGGAAGAAGTAGAAAAGTCTAAGGATAAGCTACACAAGTTTGGAAAGAGCTCAAAGATCGTAGATAAGATGATCAAGGTACAAAGATGATCAACAAACAAAATAGGTCTTGGTTTTGAATAGGCTCAAAAGAAACAAGAAGAAGAGTCAACCTCAAGTTCTGAAGAAGAAGAAACTTTAGAAGAAGATAGTGTGAGAGAAAGTGAAACTTCTGAGGATGAGTTGGACAATAGAAATTTCAACAAGGAAAGAAACAATGCACAAAGGAGAAACAGATGGAACAGGAACCAACACAGGGTAAAAGAGACTAAGAGACCAATGAGGTCAAGGCAAGGAAATTTCAATGGATGATGTTTCTCATGTCACAGATTTGGGCACAAGGCTTCACAGTGCAGGACACATGAAAGACAAGAATATGGGAACTTCAGGAACAGGCAATTATTTCATGGGTATTGCTACTCATGTAATCAGTTTGGTCACAAGGCAATGAATTGCAGGGTTCATGATAGGAATAGATATGGCTTCACCAGAAGAAATCCCAAGATATTTGCACCTTCAAGGAATAACAATATTAAGTGTTATAAGTGCAATAATGATGGACATACAACAAAGTGGTGTAGAGCAGACAATCCAGAACCAAGCATGAACAGAAAGAACAAGAACAAAAATAGGAACATGGACATGAACAAAAATAGGAACATGAACATGAACAAGAACAAGAACACCAAAAGGAATCAAAAGGATCAGATGAGAAGGAAAGTGGACAAAGGAAAATACCAGTGCATGTTGGGAGTAGAAATACTCCCACCCTAGAATTAACCACCTCAAGAGGAGGTGGGGGAGGGGCTAAGCTAAGAGACTCATTCTTAGCCCCGAGCCCCAAAGGTGACCCTTTGCCATTGATGTCAAAGGGGGAGAGATTTGAGTAAGGGGGGAGATTTGATTTAAGAAGAGAGCATTGAGTCAAGGGGAGCAGTTTCCCAGGGGGAGCAGGACAGAAAAAGGTTAAGGAAATTTGAAAAGATAATTGGGTTGCCATCAATGACAAAGGGGGAGATTGTTGGACATTTTGAGTAGATGTGTTGTCATTGATGTCAAGAGTGAGTGGTCATTGATGTCAAAAGTTAGTTTCAGTGAGCAGTGTGAGGAGAAGCAGTTTCGCAATCAGTGCAATCAGTAGAGTCCATTTCCAGTTGGTTAGATCCGGTTCCAGGTAGTCATATGTGGTCCAAAGTGCAAAGAAGAGGCCCAAGCAAATAATATTATAATATTTTATTATAATATTAAAAAGGAAATTTAAATTAATTATAAATTAATTAATATAATTTTATTATAAATTAATTTATTAATTAATTTAATTAACTTTCAAAATTTACTTAAGTTAATTATAATTTAATTTTTAATTTAATTAAAAATTAATTTATATTAATTTAAATAACCCTAAAGAGGGTTATAGGGTTAAAATGAAAATCGAATTTCATATTCGATTCAAGCACCGACGTTTATGGCACAAGAGGCATCATGTATAAATAATGGCAAAGACCTTTGCCTTACCTCCCAATGCTATTGATCGAATCTCCTATGCTCCATCGAATTCATGCGCAAAAAGGGAAAAGACTTTCCACATTTTTTGAAGGGTCTCCGATGGTGAAGGAATAAATCGAAGGGAGCACAAATACTTAGCACCAAAGGTGTTGGTAGCACAGTTGGCATCGATGGAAGTGCTAGGGTGTGTGGCAAGCAAGGCGTGCAGGTTCGAATCCCTTTGGGTTCATTTTTGGCAAAGTAGAGAGGGCACATATTTTTGAGCAAGCATCGAACAAGGGGTTAAAGGGAGGCTTGCACCTTCCCTTCCCCATGGGAGCGCTTAGCCCACGTGGTGGGCTAGCACCTTGATAAGGTGCTCGATGGAGAGGTCTCATGTTCGAAACCCATCGAGGCCTTTTTGGTTGTGACAAAGGTATGCATTGATGTCATTTGTGTTGGTCGCTTAATTTCAGATGTGCTAAGGTTGAAAGAAAATAAAAATATTTTTATGTGCCTAAGGTTGAAAAATAAAAATGTTTTGATGGTTTATGAGGTTTAATTTTTGCCTGAATTAATTTGGTTATTAAGTGTTTTGAGGGAGATAAAAGGGTAGGCAAATATTATTTTTGAAAGGTTAATTTTTGAAGATTGATTTATTAAAATTGGAGATTATAAGGAGCAATTTGAGTGATTATTTTTATGTGTGATTTGATGATTTCTAATTTCAAGGAGTAATAAGGTGTATTTGAGATTGATTATTTGTGTAAATTGAGAAATATTTTGAAAGAGTGTTAGTGTGAAATTTTGTCATCTAACCATTGAAATTGGCAAAGAAGAAAATTGTGATTGAGATAGGTTTTTAAGGGCACTTCTACATCAAACAAAAGGTATGGGCACATCTTCCTAGTGAGTGATTGTTGAATGTTGTGAATGCTAAGTTGGAGTGAAAAGGGTTTTTCTAGAATAAGAGTTGTTGATAAAACCTTGTTTGATGAGCATTGTTGAGTTGATTGTTGAGGGTTTTTCTAGAATAAGAGTTGTTGATAAAACCTTGTTTGATAAGCATTGTTGTTGAAGTGATTGGTTGAGTGAAGAACTTGAACTAGGGTTTGCAAAGATCATGAGTATCATTGTTATGTGATATTGTTTGATAAGCATTATTGTTGAAGTGATTGATTGAGTGAAGAACTTGAACTAGGGTTTGCAAAGATCATGAGTATCATTGTTATGTGAGATTGTTTGATAAGCATTTTTTGAAATAAGTGAGTGAGTGTTCATATGCTTGGACTAGGGTTTGAGAGCAAGGATTATTTCATTGAGTGATTGGTTGAGTAGAGTTGTGATTGAGCCTAGTCAAGTAGTTGTGTTGAAGTGATAGTTCAAGTTCTGTGAAACAAATTGTTCCATAATCTAAATTGATTTGAGAAAGAGGTTGAGTGTTTATGAGTATGAAACATATTGAGTCTCTAACAATTCTCTATATGTTTATATGGTAAAAGAGAGATTGAAAGTGATTGAGCATTGTGGTGAATGTGAAGCATATTGAGTCTCTAAAAATTCTCTTTATGTTTCTATGAGATTGGACAAGTTCTAGTGAGGACTTGTTGAGCAGATTTGAGGTAAGTCTTAGAGAGGACTTGTGGACAGATTTGTGTGAGCTTTTGTGGAAGCTTACAATACAAATTTGAGGATAGATATTGTTGAGAAGATTGGACAAGTTCTAGAGAGGACTTGTGGATAGATTAGTGTGAGCTTTTGTGGAAGCTTACAAGGTAGATTTGAGATAAGTCTTTGAGAAGACTTGTGAGCAGAGTTGATTGATTGATTTGTTCAAACCTTGGGTTAAGGTTTGGGATAGATCTAGTAGAGTTGATTTGTGATTAAATCAAGCTTTGTGTTAAGGCTTGAGGATAGATATTGAGAATAAATATTGAGCAAATTTGTGCTAGACCGAAGGACTATGTTTAGTGTAGATTTGAGGATAGATTTTGGTGTAGATTTGAGGATAGGTTTGTGCCAGACCAGAGATAGATATTGAGCAGATTTGTGCTAGACCGAAGGACTATGTTTAGTACAGATTTGAGATAGAGTTGAGAGTAAGCTTTGGAGGTGATAGAGTATAGAGGATGATAGTCTCCAGTGGATAGAGATCCATTAGCCAGGGTAGTGAGGATAGGTCTTCTGAGTGGGGATAGGAGTCTTCAGTGGATAGAGATCCATTAGCCAATGTAGTGGAGGCAATAGTTCTTCTAGAAGATCACCAACCAGAGCTAAGGAGAAAGAGTTCTCCTGTGGATAGAGATCCACAAACTTGATTAGGGGATTGGTGTCTCCTTTGGATAGAGGTCCATAAACATTGTAATAGGGAAAGGATTCCCAAGAGATTGATTGAGAAAATTTTAGTGAAATATTTTCTCCGTGGAGTAGCCCACATTGGGTGAACCACGTTAAATTGGTGTCTCTATTGTGTGTGGTGATTTGTGCATTGCTTTGATTACTATTGTTGATATTGCTATCTATACATTGCATAATATTGATTGGAAAGAAAAGTAAAAAGTGGTCTTATACTATTCACCCCCCTCTCAGTATAAGCTTGTGTTCTTCAGGGAAGCCCTCCATTTTATTTTCTTCCTTCCATTTTAAACAAGAAAAAAAAGGGGATTTCAATATCCCACATCTGCTATGTGGATATTTTATGGTTGTTTAAAACTACGAAGTCACCCTATTTAAATCGACTGCCTTCAGGCAGTCAACCAAACATGCATTTTGCTGATTTGGAGGGAGAAGATGTGTGCCACTTCACCAACCAATGTTAATGTGCCATGTCACCTACCAGGTCATCTCGTCAGTGAACCACACTTTGACACGTCAGGTGAAGGTCTAGCAAATCATAATGTGCCACCTCAACATACGTTCATTGATTACCATGTGTTCGCCAACTCAACGCCTAGTCAACATCTCAGCAGCTTTCATTTTCCATGCCAATCCATAGCTCCTCCCAGTCAGACCACCATGTTAGCTCCACCCAATCAGACTACCACGTTAGCTTCGCCTAGTCAGATCACCACATTAGCTCCATATGATATCAGAGTTCCTCAATATATGTGTCGATTCTATTTGCATCATAGGTTGATGTCAGCTTTGGATCATGTGCACCATGCCTATCAGATTCTACCAGGATCTATGTCGTATCAATAGTTTTCAGGGGCTGTAGTGACTGTCAGATCAACTTTCATGATACCTACATCAGACTGTGTTAGAAATGTTGGGTTTCTTGTCAACTTTAGTGCTTTAGAGTTTATCCAAATTTTGGTCTAATCAGGTCTTGTCCAGTGGTCGTATCAAGTTGTCCACCTGTAGGGGTGTCGAATCTCTCACCTTGAGTTCGTATTGAGAGTTCATACGCTCCTTAGGCTCTATGTCGAGTCTAGTCCTGTATGAGTCTAGGATAGTCCTTCCTTCGTCAGTTAGAGTATCCATCAGAAATGGGGTCTAAACTTCAACCCAAACACCCAATGCATTAATTATGCTCCAATTTGGATCGAACTTCCTAGTTTTCTAGTCTAGTTATGGTACGAAGACATTCTCATTGGTATTGTGAGAGCCATTAAGGATCTAGTTTACTTTGATCTAGCTACCAAAGAAAAGTCCCTAATTATTTAAAATAGATTATGTGTCCTTACCAATCTAAAGTTAAAACTTCTTAAATCCATTAAGTAGGTCTCTGATATTTCAAATTGGAATTAAGAGATTGAGTATGAAAGTAAGCATTTTTTCTACTCTCTCTGCTTCAAGCATGACCACCTCTCCTTCTGTTGTCCTTATTCGAAGACCCAACCCTTTAAAAATTATCCTTAGAATCCTCCCTCTACCTTCCCTACTCATGTTGACCCTTCTTTGGATGTGCCCTCTAGAGCTACTCCTTTGAACATTGCTGCTCATATTGAACCTACTTTGGAGGTACCCTTTGGAGCTGCTCCTCAAGATGTTGTTGCTTGTGTTGTTCCAACTTCAAAGGCATCCCCTAGATTTACTCCTATGAACACTACTGCTCATGCTGAATCTACTTCGATGGTGCTCTCTAGAGTTACTTCTCTGAATGTCTCTACTCATGCTAAAATTTCTTTAGAGGCTCCCTTTGGTGCTACTTCTTAGGATGCTACCCCTCCCTCCCTTTATCATGCTAAACTTGCTTTAGATGTGATCTTTGGAGCCACTCCTTCTCTTACCACCCCTACCTTGTAGTTGGCACCTCTTTAGGACTACCAGATGGGGGAGTCCCTCCCTCTCTCTGAGGAGTTCTCCATTGTTAAGAAAAACATATATGATAACAAAAGAAGTTTGATTTCTAGAACTCCAACCTTGGGAATTGTAGCAACTAGTAGCATTAAAAAAGGAGAACAAAATTTGTTCTCAAAGGAATATCAAATCCTTCCATTAGACCAGGAATACGAGTTGCTTGCCAAAATGAAGAAAAAATTAAGGTAAGGCAAATTTTAGTTTTCTTCTGGTTTGGTTTTGTCTCAGGTTTTTGTCTGGGTTTCTACTTTGTAGGTTTCTCTTTGAGGGCTTTCTCTTGTTGTAAGTCTGCTTTGTAGGCTCTTCTCCGAGGGCCTTCTCTTTTTGTAAAAGGTTTAGGGACTCTTTCAAAACTCCTTCCAATCAATAAATATATAAATAAATAAATATTTATACTTTAATTATAAATAAAATAAATATTAAATATTAAATTTTAGTAACTTTTTAATATTATTGAAAAATATGATCAAATTCTAAACTATTAATCAAAAAAATAATAATGTTAAATTCACAACATTAACACATAACACATAAGCATACCTTAGATAACATATGATAATTGTAATAAAAATAAGTAACTTATACAATTGGTTATAGGATACGATCACTGATTAATTCATTAATTTCTCAATCTATAAAATTCAATTAAAATAATTATGATCTTCATACTATAATTTTATGCATGTAATAAATTTTGATTATAATGTCCTAATACTTTATATAGAATCACATAATTTTGTTATTTAAACAATTATATATACACCAAACCATCTATAATTAGCTTAGCTCCATTATTATTGCAACTATTATATCCACTTAGTTGATCTACCAAGTTTTTTTTTCACAATTTTATATTTTTGAACAAATACTATAATGCATTATGGAGAATGCCTACAAATATGGTGTTCATTATGGGAAGTCTCAAGTACAAAAAATAGGTGTTAATAACTTGGCTGTAGGATTTGAACATACATGGAAGAGTCATTTGTGATAATGAAATTAAAGCAAACGGTCTACTTCGATCTAGGCTAAAATGGAAATGTTTGGAAATTGAGTTTATCAAAATTAATTTTGATGGTGCTTCTAAAGGAAAATTGGAAAATGCTGGTGAAGGTGGTGTTTTTAGAAATAGTGAAGGCAAAATTCTCCTCACTTACTCCAAATCATATGAAAATTAAACTAACAGATTAAAATTGCAATAAAAAAGGATGGAAATATATTTCAATTTAGGAGGATTCACAAATTACCATCAATTATTTAAAAGATAGTGGATGTGGAGACTAGATAATATATAATAATATTACTAATATTCATCACCTATTACTAGAGGCAATCTCTTGGAAGTGTGAGCATATTTATAGAGAAGGAAATTAGGTAGTAGATAATTTAGCCAATTATGGTGTTGATCTTCAGCTTGGTGATATTCAAATTTTAGAAGGCAATTGACCAAGTGAGATTTTGCCCATTAATTAAAATCATGTCAAGGAGTTGATTTTGGAAACATAACACTTCGTGGAAGTTGAATAATATTTAAAAAAAAAAAGAAATGAAAGAATTTGTTAAAAGGCATGTTTGGTATGGTTTAATTGATATAACAAACGTAATATTTTGGTATATTTATGGGAGTGTCCGCCAATAGAAGCCACATATAACAAAAAAACAAAAACACCACCTTCCATCTAAATGCTACCCATAAATCAACATTAAGATTCATTTTATTACTTCATTCGAGACATTTTTCAAAAAAATTAATATGGCCTCAAAATATTCTAATAAGTTTCCATCAAATAAAAAAATCCATACATAAATCAAAATCAAGATAGACTTTATAACCTCTTTGAAACTTTTTTCACATTTCTTAATATAATTTTAAACTTTTTTTTAATTGAGTAAATACTTCTAACATATACATATCCACCGTGGGGATTGAACCCGAGTCACATCACCGATAATGCAAGTGGCATCCTTATCGGTAGACCACATCATGTGGATATAATTTTAAACTTTTATAATGATGTTTTTCTAAATGGAAGCATCCCATGCATATTGAGAGTATCCATTAAATTTAATAGTGGAGAGATATTCCACCCAAGTACTTTAAAAAAATGCTCCAATTAATAACAACTACATTAAAGCTCTCACCAAACATAATTTAGTTTTATTTATATCACTCACTAATTTTTAGTTCCTATATTTTTTATCCACTCCATTCTAATCCCTATTCCCTATCTTAGTTCAAATACAAGATTTTAAAATATTTAGACATTCAATAAGATCCCTCTTAAAAACAAATTAGTTTTATGATCCATCATGTTCCAATTTTTCCATTTTCTAAATGTTGATTACCTTATATCATTCAAAATATAGGACTTCCTCCCCATAACTTATCTGAATCATAATCCAAAACTTTTAGTTCCTTCTATTATCTAGAATGTAAATTTTTTAGTCTCCTATATTATTCACAATGTAAAATTTTAAAACTTGAAGGCAAATCCATAGGCATTCATTAGAATGAGTGTTGCTTAGTGGTGAGTTATTACAAAAAATGTAGTTGAAAATTACTAGTAAATGAGCAAATAGATCCAAAATTTGAGAACTGTATTAAGAAAATGGGCAAATAGATCCACATATTAAAGAATCGTTCTAGAGTTGCAAGGGAGGGAGTCTTCCATAACTAGATAGAGGAATACAAAGCTATAAAATAAAGTTGAAGAATGAAAGCAAGCAATAAGTTAAAAAATACTTGTCTCAGACAATAAAAATATAGATTCACATATTAAGTTTGATCCTGTATAAAAGAATCCTCAACTTCTATCAAGAATCCATTTTGTAGCTTTGCATTCCTTTATCTAGTTATAGAAGACCTTCCATGCAACTCTAGAAAGTTTCTCCAGTATGTAGATCATTTTATTCATTTGCTTGTTGTAACTCTCAACTTTGGATCTATTAGAACATTTGCTTGTAATTGATATTTACTCATTAGCTTATTACAATTTTCAACTATACCATATTTAGCGGAGACTAGCTGCTACATGACACTTATTTATATTATGAATTTATTTTTTATTTTTATTTTTTAAATAATATCTAAGATCTTAGCGGTGTTATGTTTATGATTTTTTTTTTTATAATTATCATTTCTATTAAAAATCTACTTGTATGTATTCATAGAAAATTATTATTATAATACAATAGTGATGATGATAATAATAACAACATTTTTAAAATTGGCCATGGGATTGAAATGGGCCCCACCTATATTATATCGTGACCACATAGTGGTATTACAACAACTTGGCAATTATGCATGTATTGCTTAACAAAAATATAACTTGGCTCTCCTCCTTGAAAGAGGAATTTAACAAGTTGATTTTATTTCATTTAATTGAATTTTTAAGGTTCAACCATGGGATTGGAATTTTGGTTGATGGTTTGAAATTATTCACTCCCAATTGATTGCCCTAAACCCCATGGTATTTATAAGGTTCACCCATGAGATTTAAAGTTTAGTTTAAATTGGAAAATCCTTGGTCCTCACCAATTGCTATAAACCCCTTAGGCTAAATGTTAAGGTTCACCCATGAGATGTGAACCTTAGTTTAGAGTAGGAACTCCTTAGTCCTAACCAATTTCTCTAAACCCCATGGACTAAATGTTAAGGTTCACTCATGAGAAAAAAATCTTTGGCTAACGTATAAATTCTTTACTTAGAACCAATTGATGTATATCCCATGGTCTAAATGTTAAGCTTCATCAATGGGATTAGAAACTTGGTTCATGGTAGATAAGTATTTGTTCCTTATTGCTCATACCAAACCCCTTGGACAAGTGTTACAGTTCATCAATGAGAATTGAACCTTAGTTTAGAGTAGGAAATTCTTGGTCCTTGCCAATTTTTCAAAACGGCATAGGCTAAATGTTAAGGTTCACCCATGGAATTGAAACCTTGATCTATGGTGTGAGGTTTCTTGCTTCATATAAGTTGCTCTAAATCCCTTGGGAATATTTATATTTTTATTATTGTCATTAATATTAATGGTAATATAATAATGATAATATTTATTATATTTTGTGATGCAAGCAAGGAGCAAGTATGAACAAGGAACAAGACTCATATTTTCTTGTTCTGAATCCTTAGAAAATTTTAAAAAGTAAAGAATTATTTTGAGAAAAAATTTGGTATAATGAAAGGAAAGTAATTTTTGAAATCCCTAACTAGAAGTAAGGATACCTAAGTGAAAGCATGGATACCCTAATTAAGGATAAAATGAAGAGATAATCTATGACAAGCTCTATATAGAAAGAAAACATTACACTAGAAGTGATTATAAAGGATGAGATGATCGAGTATGACACAATGGTTCTTAAAAATAGAGGGTTAATATGTAAGTTTCACTTATATTGATCAAGTTTTTTGAAGATTAAAAGTTGGATCAAGTGGAAGTTAGTATTGAATTCAAATTGCTTCATGGCTATTCCTTAAAAATGATTCTTATCATCTTCTCTCGTTTGGAAATCAAGGATAAAATAATGGTTGGTGGCCCATGGTTTAGAGGGAGAGATGCCCTACAATTAGGACCATAAAGTCAAAAATTTTGTGAAGACAAAAATATTAAAATGAGTCTAATATGAGTTAGGATATTTAGAATTGCATATCAACTTATCAATAAGGAGATTTAAAGATTATTGGCAACATTGTGGGGTAGTTCATCTAGAAGGGACTAACTTCTAATGAGCAAAAACATATTGTTGATACTCAAATATGTTTTTCAATGGATATTTCAAAATATTTTAAAACCTTTGCCATAATCCACTAGAACTAATTTGAATAAAAGGAAATGTAAATTTGAATAAAGAAAATGGGATCAATGTGGATTATAAAAATATTGTATTTCAATTCCATAAATGTTATAAGACTATAAATATAGGAAGAGATTGCACAATATAAATGACATGGAAAGAGACAAAAAAAATGGTCTTGAAAACTTCAAGATAAATCAAAGAGGCCATAGTGTAGTAGAAGCTAAACTAGATCAAGGATCTTCCACTCCCAAAAAAAGTGGTAAAGAAACCCCCTTTGCATCATCAATGTGAAGGTCATCATAGTTCACTTAGACCAACCATTAGAAAAAATAAGAAGGATATAAAGGATGAGAAAGTACAATGTGCAAGTTCAAATTAAGAAGGAATTAAGTATGCAAAGGAAGATGTGGAGGTAACTTCTAAAATAAAGGAGACATGAGAGGTCATGATTAATCTAGGTAAATCATCTTTATTTTTCTCAAGTAATATAAAATACCATCTCTGAAATAAAAATAAAAGTAGTCTCAAGTTTATCCCTTGCACATTAGGGTTTCAAGAGCAACAAAATAAATAAATGAGACTGAAGGATATCTATGGTAAAATTAAGATATTTTAGAAAAATATAAGGAAGTAATGATGATATTTGCAGTATAGTATTTCTAAGGCAACATAAATAGAAATGTATTTATGAGGTTATTTATTTTCCTTTAGATTGTCTAGAGCCATGTAAACCTATAAACAACAAGTCTCATTATGAATAGTATGGAATACTCAAAGAGATTGATGAAGATAAAAGTATAGGAATGGGAAAGGAGATGAAGACCCAAGTATTTTGGCATAAGAAACAAAAATAAGTAACAAGGAATGTAAAAGTGCATTCTAAATGATTTAAAATATGGGGTATTGTCTACTGGTTTCTACTATAGGAGGCTTCAAGAGGTATTGTAAAATGAGACAAATGTAAATGAGATAGAAAATTACAAGAAACATAAATTAATTGGATTGGTGGTCTTCTTTATAATAAAGAGAATATATTAAAGTTGGGGCTATAAATGTATACACTCCAACTATAGTTACTCCTCATGAAAGATGTTGGAAGGATATCAATTTATTTATGTTATATTCAATGATGATTCATAATTGTGATCTATGGATTCTTGGGAGAATTTAACTCAATTTTTTCTCCTAAAAATAAGGATGGTACTCTTGGATGGTTTAAATCAATGAAGTATTTAATTTATTTTTTTTAATTCAAATGGTCTTTGTGATGTTATTCGCTCAAGCTTTCAACACACATGGGATAATGGATGCATTGGCCAAACACATATAGCCAAAACATTAGATCAATTTTTGTTTTCCAATACATGATTGCAAATAGAATATACAAAACAAAAACCCATTCTCTTGAGATGTGATCTACTTAACAATAATCATCCAGATTTATTTTGATTTTAATATGTATCTTAAAGACACTGAATTCTTTTAGATGGTTATATTATGGTGGGATAAAACAAGGTTTGAATGATCATGTATGTACAATTTTATTGAAAACATAAAATATCTAAAAGGAAAAATAAAAATTTGGATTGAAAACTCTTTTGGTAACATATCTAAATGAAAATAGAAAAGTAAATTCAAGATCAACAATTTACAAGAGATAGTAGAAATCAATCAAATAGACCAATATAATTGTATGCAGAAAAGTAAGCACTTTTTTACTATCATAATATATTGAAAAGGATAAGTCATTTGATCCTAGATATCTAGGGAGAGATGGCTTAAGTAAAGGGATGAAAATACCTTTTTTTTCATGCTGCATCTAAAACAAAGTCTTTTTCTTGAATAAAATATATTTAAACTCCAAATGGAAGAAGTATTGAGGAAGAAGAATATATAATAAAAAAGTAATTAAGCATTATAAATATATTCTCCCAAAAGATGGTTATGCTAAGGAGGCTCAAGGTGAGATTTTACAAAATATTTATATATATATATATATATATATATATATATATATATATATATATATATATATATATATATATATATATATATATATTTGGCTTCTATTAGAGGCCACCGCCATTTAAATACCTTACAAAATATTATATTAATTATTACAAGGACTAAAATAAAAGTTTGTTGAGGAATATCTTTATAAAGGAAATACAGGAGATACTTTTCTCATTCTATCCTAACAAGGCACTTGGCCCATGTGGATTCTTGATTTTTTTTTTCAAACTTTTAAGATGTTTTGATGAGTGAAATGTTGGTCATAACCAAATATGCTAGGAAAAATAAGACTCAATTAGTGAGATTAATATCACCTCTGTTATATTGATTCCCAACAAAGCCAAGATAAAATGCTTTAAAAAAATTTATCCAATAAGCCTTTGTAATATGATTTATAAAATATTTTTAAAAATTATAGAAACGAGATTTAAAAGCATTCAATTTTGTGTTATCTTAGAGGAATAAAGTGGGTTTAGTTATAGTAAATAAATTTTTGATAGTATGCATGTAATTTTTTCAATAAGTTTACACAAGTTTTTATGAGGGGTCCCAATCCCCTCATATTGAGTGGATTTTGAACCTTGGACCTCTCAAAGAGAAGCCAAAGCCCTTACCAGTGCAGTAAGATTGTAGCTTGCTTATAAAATTAGATATGAAAAAAACATATGATAAAGTTTATTAGAGTTTTCTACATGATATTCATAGAAAATTTGATTTAGATGAAGTTTTTTTTGAATCATTTATATGGGATTGAAACATGCCCCACTTGTATTACATCATGACGATATGGTGATATTACAACAAGATTGGAATTTTTTTTTTTGGTAGATAAGATACTATAGCATTAATACCGGGTTTTACAGGTTGACCCAAAACCTTTTACAAAAATTAGCCCAGGGCTGTTGATGAACATATCCTTACTAAGGATCCTATATATGTAAAATCTACATGCCGCCAAAGCCATTACATCTAGTAAGGCACATAGCCTGTTATGAAAAATAAACTTCCCATACAACATTTTGGGTATACCCCGAGAAAACACACATGCATCATAATTACAAAAAATAAATAGACACGGATCCCTTCCTTGAGACAATGGAGAAACAAAAAGTTGTAGACACACATAGCAGAGTACTAAAAAAAACTCCCACAAGCTCTGTATTGACAATTACTCTTAATAATTCTTTGGTAATTACTTTCTTTCGTATATGACATGCTTTGGTACCACATACTATCTTGGCCAATCAACCTTGGAGAAGTGAACCTGCTGGCTATATTTATGGCGATGGCTATCTAGTGGTCCATGTGGCTTTGGTTCGAAGTATTATATTGTCATTTCTTTTCTTCCTTGTGATTATCAACCAACCTCAAATTACTAAGATGACTAGGAGCCATGTTATCTAACATGTGACTATCCCCATTAGTATTTGTGGTATTTCCAAGTAGCATCCACGAAGACTGACAACTCAGATAATTTTTATTTTGAGTCCAATTCAAAAAAGAGACGAGAATACTCCTAGCCTTCGAACTTACAATGCCTTCCCTGTTGGTAAATTCGACTATCATTCTTGGCATTCTTGTTGAATAAGCTCCTCTACTTCACTCGGGATACTGTGTTCCCATTTGAAAAGTTTGTCACCATCAACACCCAAATTGGCCAGCTTATCAGCAATTTTGTTAGCTTCCCAAAAGACATGTTGGGCTTTTATGTTCCATCTTCCCTCGAAAAGGATCCTAGCCTCTTCAATAATTGTTTTAATCCTGCAAGGAGGTGTTTTCCAATTTTTGAGGAGATTTATAACATGCATAGAGTCTCCTTCTATGATTAAATTGCCTTCTAAGTCTTGAGTCATTTGAAGGCCTCTCCACATAGCTCTAGCTTCAACTTCGTTGTTCGTCTTTGTTCCCAAATATTCAAAAAATGCAAGCATCAAATTCCCATTATGATCTCGCACAATGCCACCAGTGCTTGCTCTTCCAAAATTTTTCTTAGCTACTCCATCAAAATTAAGCTTAAACCAACCTGTAGGAGGTGGAGGCCACTTAACATTGGCTCTGGGGTTGACTACCCTAGGCATAGACTCATCTAACAAGGTTAAGCTTAAATATTGACCAATCGTGGTCTCCTGTAGATGAGGTTTACAACTATCAAAAGGGATAAGGTTCACATTCTCATTGGCAAAGGATAGGATCCTGGAAATGATAGTTTGATGATCATGGATAGACTTATTAAAGACTCTATGGTTCCTTTCTGACCGCACCTGCCAAATATAGTGATTGAGACAAATTTTCCACATGTATCTAAGTCTTCGGCTTGAAAAGGGGTAAGGCCACTGGACAAACAAATCAAGTATGATGGCTGGTTTAACCTATGAAATATTGGAAATTATACATGTATCTCTTGGCAATATTAGAACCTTGGTCTCATCCTTGAAAGTTGAGGAATCTAACTAGTTGAGCTAATGTCATTTGATGGTTTTGATCAAGGTTGGTGTGTTTTTATTTTAATAATAGTTGTGAAGTTTATTTTTATTTCCCATATCAATATCCCTCAAAGTTTCCTTTTCTCTTTGTTCTTACTTTAAGGATCTTCTTCTCCTTATTCCATTTTCACCAACACTTTTATCTTAATTAACCTCTTTGATTTTTCCATATAATTCATAATAAGACTTATCAACTATAGGCTTATTCTACCCTTGATAATTTAGAATACAAGGAATAAACTTGAAAATTCATTTATTATTATTTATGTTGCTTTAAAACCTTAAAGTGCAAGGATGAATAGTAATTACTTTCTTAATTTTTTCTAACACCCCTAATTTTCCATGGATATCCTTCAAAATAATTTCTTTATTATGTTGCTCTTGAAACCCTAATGTGCAAGGGATAAACTCTACACTATTATTTTTGTTGCAAGGAGAGCATTTTATAGTACTTGAGAAAATAAAGATAATTTACCTAGATCAAACATGATTTGTTCTACCTCCTTTGTTTTGAAATTTGACTCCATATATTTCTTTACACATTTAATTCCTTTTGAATTTGAACTTGTACATCATTCTTCCTCATCCTCTATATACTTATTAATTTATTCTAATAGTTTCCCAAGTGAACTATGAAGGTCTTCACCATCTAATAATGCATTAAATATTTATTTGTCAATTATTTTAGGAGTAAAAAATCCTTGATCTAATCTTGCTTCTCTTATAATATGACCTCCTTGCTTTATCTTGAAGTTCATCTCATGATTTTTTCTATATCATTTTCATGTTGTGATCTCTTGCTATGTATCCAGTCTCATAACATTTACAACATTGAAATGCAATATATTTAAATCTACTTATTGATCCTATTAGCTTAAATTATATTTAATAATGGATTGTGGCAAAGGTTTTGAAATATTTTGAAATATCCATGGCAACACATTTCCAAGTAGTTAGGCCCTCTTAGATGAAGGCCCCAACATTATTTCCAATATTATTCAAATCCTTCTTATTGAGAAGTTGATATGGAATTTAAAAATCTGAACACATATTAGAAGCCTTTTAAGAGTATTTGTCTCCACATAAATTCTCATTCCATGGTCTTAATTATAGGGCATCTCTCCGACTACCAATCATTATTTTATCTATGATTTTCAAATTGGAGAGGAAGATGAGAAAACAATCCTTTCAAAAAAAAATTATAGAGAAATTTGAATTCAATCCTTTCAAAAGAAAAATTATAGAGAAATTTGAATTCAATCCCCACTATGACTTGACCTGAAATATTGGCCAATATTAGTGGAACTTACTTATTAACCCTCTAATTTTAAGAACCAATATGTCATTCTCCATCATCTCATCACTTTCAGTGTAACATTTACTTCCTAGATAGGGCTTGCCATAGATTCTCTTCCTCTTATCCCCAACTCCACCCAGGATATCCTTACTTCTAGTTGAGGATTTCAAAAATGTCTCTCCTTCCAATCTATCTAGATTTTCCTCAAAAGATTCCTTAATTTTTTAAATTTCTCTAAATATCTAGAATAAGAAAATGTGAGGCTTATTCCTTGGTCACATCCACTCCCTATTGGCACTCACACAATATAAAATTATTATTATTATTATTATCATTATTATTATTAATGACTATTCATGGGCTTTAGAGCTATTCATATGAAGCAAAGAGTTTCACACCATAGATCAAGGTTTGAATATGTTTCCACATTAAACTCATTATATTTTTTTATAATGGCCTTCACCTTACCCTTTGTTTTTTCTTTTATGTAATATTTTATGTTTAATGTTTTATTAGTTTTGATATTCAATAAAAAACCCCAAGGTAATTTTAAATTTTTTATAAAGTCTAGTCTTGCATACATGGAGGAAAATGTTATTTTAATGATGATTTTAAAAAATTACAAAGTGTTGATAGTGAAAATCTTGTAGAGGAAAATGTCTGCAAGGACTTAGGACTCTGTCAAATGGAGTTCGTCTTGTAAAATAACTCAATCCTATAAACGAGAGAGATCCTAATTAGATGACACTATCTTTGAAGGAAAAGCTTCCATTTTAAGAGATTCTTCTGACAAAAATGAACCTATTGACAGAGGAAACTTTTGCTAAAATATAATGTTGCTCAATCAAATCTTAGGGAAGCAAACATCGAAGAAGTAAAGACCAAAGCAATAAAAATAAAAATTGAAGAACCATACAATAGTGATAGGGTTTTAATTAAAGAATAACTATACAAAGCAAATGTCTAAAGTGCTTTAGACAAGATGTATGTATGTATATGAAAATACATACACTTACATATGATATTTATATGCATTTTTTTTGTGTGTGTTTTTTAATATTTATAAAATATGATTAAACTACCACCCAAGTCACTCAACAATCCTTACCAATGTTAGAATTTTGGTAGCATTTTTTAAAGAGATAGGGGAAGCAACAATAGTCTCTGTCATATTATCCTCGTGAGCATGATTCAAATCTAGAAAGCTACCACTATAACCCCCGCCCCTCGTGAGCATGATTCAAATCTAGAAAGCTACCACTTTAGCCCCTGCCCCACCTCCGTAAAATTTTTATGCTAAATGAGGGGACCCTGAAGGGACTCAAGATTGAAACTATGTAATTGATAGCATTATAACTATATAATACGATTTTTATTTTAAGTGAGGAGACACTAAAGGGGCTCAAGATTGAAACTATATAATTGATAGCATTATAACTATATAATACAAAATGTAATTTATGTAGTTGAAAATTGAATAATGTTAAGTTTTTGGTATCAAATATTTATCATATAATTTGTTTAATCATGTCATAATTTTCTTATTACTTTTTTTTATTTGGTTAGTGTGAGAAACCCCTACACACCCATCCCCTCACACACTCGCCTATGTCGTGGTTTGAACCTTGGATCTCTTGAATAAGAGCCAAAGCCCAAATCATTGCACTGTTCCCATGGGACTATTATTTCTTATTTAATCCAATGGAATATTTTAGTTATTTTATTTTATTTTTTTTAAGCGAAAAACCCCTTGTAGAGCCGCGTTGGTCTGAGAGACCACGAACAGGAGGTTCTACACTGTCAAAATCACCCGGGGTCGCACCCGACCCTGTCCTCACCAACATTATCAATTGGATTTTAGATACCAAATTCAGCTTTTTGGTAGGGTGGAGATTTGATGTAGGAGCATCCAATGAAAGGTAAAATACCGCAAAGTAGAAAAAATGTCACGATATCGCGACATGTCAGCAAAGAAGAAAAAGTGTCGCGATATCGCGACATGTCGCATTTTTGCGACCAGAAGACGCAAGAGAGAAAAGTGTCGCGATATCACGACATGTCGCATTTTCGCGACCAAAGGACAAGAGAAGGTGCCAAGGAGAAAAAATGTTGCGATATCGCGACATGTCGCATTTTCGCTACCAGAAGACGAGAGAAGGCGCAAGAGAGAAAAGTGTCGCGATATCGCGACATGTCGCATTTTTGCGACCAGAAGACAAGAGAAGGCACAAGAGAGAAAAGTGTCGCGATATCACGACATGTCACGTTTTCGTGACTCAAGAAGGAGAGAGAAGGTGCAAAGCAAAAATGTCGCGAAATTGAGACCGAAGGAGCATAAAGAAAGTAAGGAAGGAAACTGTCGCGATATCGCGACATGTCACGATTTTGTGATCCGAAGCAGAGAGCGAAAGTAGAAGGTAAAGCTATCGCGATATCACGACATGTCACGATTTTGCGACCCGAAACAGAGAGAGAAAGCAGAGAGCAAAGCTATCACGATTTCGTGACATGTCACGATTTCACGACCCGAAGTAGAGAGCGAAAGTGAAAGGCAAAGCTATTATGATTTCATGACCTGAAATAGAGAGAGAAAGCAAAGAGCAAAGCTGTCGCGATATTGCGACATGTTGTGATTTTGCAACCCAAAGAGGTGAGAAGGAAGCAGAAAGGAAGAATGTCGTGATATCGCGACATGTCGCGACTTCACAACCCGAGAGGTGAGGAGGAGGCAAAAAGGAAAGATGTCGTGATATCGCGACATGTCACGATTTCACGATCGAAAAGGAGAAAGAAGAGTCGAAAAGGAAAGATGTCGTGATATTGCGATATGTCATGATATCACGACCCGAAGAAGAGAAAGATAGCGAGGAAGAAAAATGTCATGATATCACGACATGTCGCGATATCATGACATACTGCTGGTTCACGATTCGAAAAGGCACGTGTTCCTAGATGGTGTTTCCCAAGGCGGTCAAAGGCCTCATTAATGCATGATTTCTTGCTCGGTAAGCTTGCTGAGCATGGCGGCCACTCGAATGCTGTGCCCAGAGGTCAGAGACGTTTAGACGGCTCATTAATGCGTGTTTTCGAGGTTGACCCGGTGGCAATTGCCAGTTAGGGTAAAAAAGGATGTGAAGGTTCAGTCATGGGGGGAGGGGCTCCCCATCAAGGCTGAAGAAAAACTACGCCTACGGGATAGGTTGTAATTGGTTTTCAATGAAAAAAGGAGAGGGGATCTGGATTTTTGGTGGTGAATCTGGGATCTCTATCAAGTGGTATCAGAGCGGGAGTTCCTGAGTGTGTGAACAGATCGTCGAAAGTGATGTAGTTTACACCAGGATCTATGGAAGAGTGAGAGTTCCTGAGTGTGTGAGCAGATCGTCGATAGTGAGGCAGTTTGCACTAGGATCTGTGGAAGAGCGTAGGGTTCCTGAGTGTGTGAGAAGATCACAAAAAGTGAGGCAGCTTGCACCAGGATCTGTGGAAGGGTTGTAAGAGAAATAAGAAGAATGCCTCCATGAAGAAATCGTGGTGGTGGAAGAAATATGGTGCCAGCAGAAGATTTCAAAGCTTTGCAGAGGCAAGTTCAGGCCCTACAAGAGGAGCTGCGTAGAGGGCTTGAACCCAGAGGAGAAGAAGGAAGTGAAGATGAAGTTGATGAAGAAGAGGACCAGTTTGAGGAAGAAGAAGAGGCTATAGATCCTGCACAAGCCAGGTTATACAGAGCCATCTCCCAGATTGGAAAGAAACCAAAGATGGAGGTTTCTGCGTACTCTAGAAATCTAGATCCAGAGGAGTTGATTGATTGGATCAATGATATGGAGGAATATTTTGAGTATGAGGAGGTTGTAGATCCAGATCGGATCAAGTTTACAAAAATGAAGTTGAAAGGCCATGCTAGCATATGGTGGAAAGGAGTACAACTAGAAAGAAATATAAGAGGAAAGGAGAGAATAACAAGATGGGATAGAATGGTAGATAAGTTGAAAAGACAGTTTATTTTTACAAATTACGAATTGGATCTACTAAGGAAAATGTAGAGTTTGAGACAATCAAGAAAAATTGTCAAAGAATACACAAAGGAGTTTTATAAGATCTCCATCAGAACTGGTCATTCAGAGGCTAACAAGGAGAAGGTGGCCCATTACATCAATGGGTTGAGAACTAGTATTCAAGAAGAGTTGAGTCTGGTTAGGGTGAGCACCATTGAGGATGCTTACCAGTTTGCCCTCAAAGTCGAAGAGTAGTTGAATATACAGTTTGAGGGTAAGCAAAGAGGAAGAGGTCATGGTGGAAGAACTGGTGGAAGGACCAATGGAGAAAAATATAAGGATCAAAAGAATGCTGGTGAAACTAGTAATATCCAGGATCAGAAAGAGGGGAACACCTATCAACCCCGTAATCAGAATAATGGTTACCCAAGAGGGAGAGGTAGATCTGGACGTGGATTTGGAAGGGGAGGATTTTGTGGAACCTATTTCCACTATGGCAAAGAATGACATCGAGCATACGAGTGTCCACAACACCGATAATATATGAATAAGAGACCTAAGGGTCCTGCCAGAGTTGCTGTAGCTGATGAAGGCACTGAATCAGAACATTCTAAGGAGGTAGAGAGGAGAAGTTATGGTCACAAGGAGGACCCTGTTGAATGAGGAGAAAGGATCAGACCAGAGGAGGATCCTGTTTCGCACAAGGTGCAAAATTTTGGGTAAGATCTATAATATTATTATAGATAATGGTAGTACTGATAACTTGGTCTCAGAAGAAATGGTTACTAAGTTACAGTTAAAGAGGAGGAGACACCTGCATCCATATCAGATTACGTGGTTACAGAAAGACCATAGGGCTTTGGTCAGTGAGCAATGCTCGATGAAATTTAATATTGGGAATTACTATGATGAGGTCCTGTGTGACATCCTGCCTATGGATGTTTGCCATTTGTTGTTGGGAAGGCCATGGCAGTTTGATCGGTGTGCAATGCATGATGGTCGCATCAACACTTACTTAGTGATGAAGAATGGAGTGCGCCATAAGTTGAAGCCCTTTAAGGAGGCGGGCGAAAGGGTATGTAGCAGCGCTAGAATCTATTTAGTTGAAGGGGGAAGATTTTTGGATAGTTTAAAGCATGAGCATATGTGCTATGCATTAATTCCTAGAGTTAGGTAGGAAGAATGCAAGGATACCCCTGTAGAAGTCTTAGGACTGTTAGAAGAATTTCAAAACATTATATCTGATAATGTGCCTGAGGGTTTACCACCAGTGAGGAAGATCAGTCACCATATTGAA
Organism: Wollemia nobilis; assembly: GCA_028583015.1. Lineage (NCBI taxonomy): Eukaryota > Viridiplantae > Streptophyta > Pinopsida > Araucariales > Araucariaceae > Wollemia > Wollemia nobilis. The sequence continues at coordinate 3,779,294 of JAQPPZ010003204.1, forward strand.
TTGGTACCATGATCTAGTTTACCCAATAAGGCAGCACATTGATAGACTCCTACAGAAACTGAAGAGCTGAATAGGCAAGTCCAAGAGTTGCTGTAGAAGGTGACAAAACAGTACATAAGTGAAGGTCACTTCTCAATCCACCCCGATTTTCTGATGCAGGAGCATCCAACGAAAGGCAAAATACCGCAAAGTAGAAAAAATGTCACGATATCGTGACATGTCGGCAAAGAAGAAAAAGTGTCGCGATATCGCGACATGTCGCATTTTCATGACCAGAAGACGAGAGAAGGCGCAAGAGAGAAAAGTGTCGCGATATCGCGACATGTCGCATTTTCACGACCAAAGGATGAGAGAAGGCGCCAAGGAGAAAAAGTGTTGCGATATCACGACATGTTGCATTTTCGCGACCAGAAGACGAGAGAAGGCACAAGAGACAAAAGTGTCGCGATATCGCGGCATGTCGCATTTTCGTGACCAGAAGACGAGAGAAAGCGCAAGAGAGAAAAGTGTCGCGATATCACGACATGTCACGTTTTCACGACTCAGGAAGGAGAGAGAAGGCACGGAGCAAAAATGTCACGAAATCGCAACCAAAGGAGTAGAAAGAAAACAAGGAAGGAAACTGTCGCAATATCGCGACATATCATGATTTCACGACCCGAAGTAGAGAGCGAAAGCGGAAGGCAAAGTTGTTGCGATATCGTGACATGTCATGATTTCGTGACCCAAAACAGAGAGAGAAAGCAGAGAGCAAAGCTGTCACGATTTCGTGACATGTCGCGATTTTGTGACCCTAAGCAGAGAGCGAAAGCGAAAGGCAAAGCTGTCACGATATCGCGACATGTCACAATTTCATGACCCAAAACAAAGAGAGAAAGTAGAGAGCAAAGCTGTCGCGATATCGCGACATGTCGTGATTTCGTGACCCAAAGAGGCGAGAAGGAAGCAGAAAGGAAGAATGTCGCGATATCGCGACATGTCACGATTTCGCGACCCGAGAGGCGAGGAGGAGGCAGAAAGGAAAGATGTCGCGATATCGCGACATGTCGCGATTTCACGACCGAAAAAGAGAAAGAAGAGCTGAAAATGAAAGATGTCATGATATCGCGACTCGAAGAAGAGAAAGGTAGCGAGGAAGAAAAATGTCGTGATATCGCGATATTGTGACATACTACTGGTTCAAGATTCGAAAAGGCCCGTGTTCCCAGACGGTGTTTCCCGATGCGGTCAAAGGCCTCATTAATGCATGATTTCTTGCCCGGTAAGCTTGCTGAGCATGGCGACCACTCGAATGCTGCGCCTAGAGGTCAGAGACGTTCAGACAACTCATCAATGCGTGTTTTCGTGGCTGACCCAGTGGTAGTTTCCAGTTAGGGTAAAAAAGGATGTGAAGGTTCAGTCACGGGGGGGAGGGGCTCCCCATCAAGGCTGAAAGAAAAACTACGCCTGCGGGCTAGGTTATAATTGGTTTTCGATGAAAAAAGGAGAGGAGGGGATCTGGATTTTCGATGGTGAATCTGGGATCTCCATCAAGATTTGAACCTGGTACCTCCCTTGGAGGATTGCCCTCTCCTCTCCAACTCACCTACAACACCTGGGTTGGAATATTTTAGTTATTATACCTTTAAAAAAATTGCATAATATATTTATATTATATATAATTGCATTAAGAGAGTGCAATGACATTAGTTCAAACGGGGAAGCCAACCCTGTGCAAAGGTAGTAGTCTTCTCCAAATCCTTTAAGTGCCTACCAGACTGACCGATTATACGAACCTCGAGCGATCGATAGTTTCCATATCACATCAGATCAACAAAAACGAGTTAGATAGGTTTATTAGGAGCAGTCCATGTGGTTTGAACCCTACGCTTTCCAATGACTAAAAATAATGGTTGTAACCAACTCTCCTATGTTTAAAATAAAATTAGTTTCTCCATAAAGGAGGTTTTTTTTTTTGGTATGCATAGGGGAATTATTATCATCTCTTGCCGAATACCTGATAGAGGAGGTTCTCTTACATATGTGAAGGATTTTACAAATGTTTTGTTTTGTATTAGACTTACAATTTTTTTTTGAAGAGGTATTGTTGAGAAAATATTTTTTGAATTTAATTTAAAAATTATCAAAGTTTCACATTTAATATAAATTGCATGTCCTGATGGGGACACCCCAAGAATATGTTGTTGGCGTTTCATCTCCGTAACCTTAGAGTTGGGTAAGAGAGGTTCCATGTTGTTATGCCCTGAGTTCTGGAAGGGAGGTCCCACGTTGTTATGTCCTTGAGAAATGTGGCCCCTAGTTATATACCCGTTATACTTCACGTTACTTTCTATATATATAAATTAGATATTATAATTATTAATATTATAATACCCATTTGTTATACCCTTGAGAAATATGGCCTCTATCTATCTATTTATCTATCTATTTATTTATTTATTTCTTTATATATATAAAGCCGTCGTATGGGCAAGTGTGAGGGGATGAGTGTGTGATAAATTCCCTATTGATAAGAATAACTCTCACTTTACAAGAATCATAGTTGGAAGGAAATAGTTCAACCATATATTGGTGGTAGCTAAATTAAAATATAATTATATATATTATAATTATTAATATTATAATATCCATTTCATATACAACACTGTATAAATCTATATTCTTATAATTTTATTATAATATATTATGCCTAGTTGATCTACCAAGTATGTTTTTTTACAATTTTATATTATTGAGCAAATGGATAACGCCTCATGTCATCCCTCCAAATAAACTATAACCTTAAATACAATATTATGAGGATGTGAGAGGGCAAATGCTTAGGTAAGTATTATATAATTTTAGGCAGTTGAACAAGGAAAATGGTTAAACTATAAAAATTGTACACTAATCGACTCTAGTTGGTTGCTTTTGAGGTGAACCTTAATAGTGCGGTCAACATTAGGAAATGGAGGGCGAATCAACTTTCCCGGAACCAATACATATGACATCATGGCTGATGCGAAATGCCATTTGTTGAGGCCAGGGTAGTTATTACATATTGATTGAGACTGGATAAAGTAGGGTAAAGTAAAGGAGTGATGTTTTTTTTATAGAAGATATGGTTAATTTAATATATTTATTAAGTTAATTTTTAATATTTTTTTTACAATTAATTTTAATTTATTAAAATAGTATGTATAATTTTATTTGATGTTGAATTTAAAATTGGATTTTTATTTAAAGTTTTGTTGTTAGGTTATTTAAATTGTATTATAATAATAATAAAAAAAATGAGTGGGGTTATAAAGACATTAACTAGAATTAAAGTTAAGACTAATAAACTATAAAATGATAGAAGGCAAAAGGTGTTGCTGGTTCTCCTCTCTATCTATCTATCTATATATATATATATTTATTTATTTATTTGTAATACCATTATATGGGTGGTTGAAATAATGTGATTATGATTTAACAAATTTTTTTAAAAGAATATTGTTTATTTAATGCATTTATTCAAATAATTTATTTATTTAATGTATTATTGATCCAACTTTTACTTATCCATGTACAATGTATAACTTTATCTGATGTTGAATTGAATATCTAATTCAAAGTTCCAAAGTCTTGTGATTAGACCCATTCAAATTGTATAATGATAACATCTAGAGAATGAGTGGTGTTATAAAGACAATAACTAGAATTGAAGCTGAGACTAAAAGAATAAAATGATGGAAAGTCTTCAATTTTTCATATATATATATATATATATATATATATATATATCAAAAGTATTTTTCTAAAGTCTAATTTTGTTGAAACATGTAACAAATTTATTGTTTTGGGAGAGGTTTTGTTTTTTTAGATTTTAATAAATTTGTATTGTATTGATGGTGATATTGTTTTCTTAAAATGAGGTTAAAGTTCCATGATTTTTAAATATATATATATATATATATATATATATATATATATATATATATATATATATATATATATATATAGTAATACCGTTATATGGGTGGTTGAAATATTATGATAATTATGACAAGTATAGTGTTGAAAATCAAGTTATTATATGGCTGGTTGAAATACTATGATAATGTGATTATGATTTAACAATTTTTTATATCAAATACAAGTATAGTGTTGGAAATCAAGTAATTAAAGAACAAGCAATGCAACTTATAAAACAAGTAAATCTAATTACTATACAAAGGGAATGCATCTTGCAATTGGAAATAGAATAAATAAAATTTAGTTATGAGATTACTATTTAGCCAACACAAGTTATTAATATGATGAATTACTATCCAAAAATTCAACACACACATAATCTAACAAGACAAGTAAACATGCTCGTTAAAGTGGACCTTACTTAGAATATATATATACACCATTATATAGGTGGTTGAAATACTATGATATTGTGATCATTGATTTAACAAATGTTTATATTAAAATTCTTAATGTAGTGAAAGTATAGTGTTGGAAATCAAGTAATTAAAGAACAAGCAATGTAACTTAAAGAACATGTAAATTAGATTACTATATAGGGTGAATATATCTTGCCATTGGAAATATAATTAATTAAAACTTAATTATGAGATCACTATTTAACCAACACAAGTTATTAACCTGACGAATCAGTATCTAACAATTCAACACACATAATTTAAGAAGACAAGTAAACATGCTCGTTTACATGTACCTTAGAATAAAGTCGATATTAAAATATATTATACATGTATATGTGTGTGTGAAGTAAGAAAGCTACTCAAATAATTTCAAGTGGCATTTAAATATTTGTTCATCTCACTTAGTGATAGAAAGTGTGCTAGAGATGTCCTTACAAGCATGTGACAAGAGGAAGCTTCTAGTTTATAGAATTCTTTGTAAGGTTTGAAAATTTTGAAAAATTTATTATTTTTTATTGCTAAAAGGGTAAACTTGCTAGAGACCATAAATTTTGCATATAGAAGTGTTTGACCCGCTTTTCTCAAAACATAGTTTTTCATCTCTTTGTTTTGGTAGTATTTTTGTGAAGATATACTACAAGTGAAAATATATCTCTTCTATTGATGGTCTTCAAGATCTACAACTCTCTTTTTACATGGAAATTATAGTCTTCTAGATGATAAGGAAGATTTAAACTATTATAGCATATTTTAAGAGAAAATTGTAGTCTCCTAGATGATGATGAAGATTTAGATGATTCTAACCCATTATAGCATATATTCTAGTCTTTCAAATGATGATGAGATTCATATTGTTCCTCCAATTTTTAAAAAAATAATCCATAAGAGCCTCCATTATGGAGGAAAGATATTATAATCAATGATGTGTTCTCTCTTTGACTACTCAATTTAGATTATGGTGGGTGTTGGAATATGTGTAATCTAACCTTATTGGCCAAGGCATACATCTTATGATATAAACATTATGTAAGCCTAAGGGAAATCATTATGTAATGTACTTTATTATAATTTGATATAACTAAACCTAACAACATTCTTTAAAACACTATTATGGTTAACCTTCACTAAAACTCTTTAATGACTAGTATATAATAGGAAAAAGTTAGTAACTTGTAATTAAACTCAAAGTTTTATGTTATGTTGCTTTGTATTATGTAATTACTAATTTTGAGGATTTGGTATAAATACTCTTCAATCATCGATCTATTGCATTGATGTGATCTCTTGTGTGGGTGGCCATAAGCACCCTTATAATTTTTAATCTAGTGATCTTTATATTCCTCTTCTCTCTATTTTCTTGTATGAGATTTGGGTGAATGTATTACATCTATTCATTTATGAAAAAATCTACAAAATTTGACAACCTTCAAAGATCCCTAAACCTAAAATAAAGTATACGTTCACTTCCACTATGAGTTCCATCTTCATAAGTGATAAAGTGATGAATATATTGAAAATATTTCATATGCCTAACTAGATAATATACAATGAGCATCAATATAAATCAAAAAAAGTATGAGAGTGTAGAAACATATCCCTGATGAAGTGTATAATAAAATGAATTACTAATTTCATATAGAATTATTACACTAGAATGCTCACTATCATGCCAAGAACACGAATATACAATAATAGTGAAGCATGCCTTAAAATATTCTAAACATGGAATATAGTACACACTTATTTCCACTACAGATTTTATTGCCAAAAGTAATATATTAATATAAAATGTTATAACATAGTATTGGGGACTCATTAAGTCTTTGTTGTTTAATGAAATCAGAGTCTGGTGATACTATGTTTACCCATATTTTGCAAAATCACCTGGTAACTCTTATGAGCGAACAAGATCCAGATTTGAAGGTCAACATCTACTTCTATGCTCTGAAAGACTTCAACATCCTGGAGGACTCAAGGTTTGATGAGCAACCTTGACCTCATTGGCAAAGAAAAGTATGCTCATCTGGCAACTTCAAACTAGTGATAGTATCCAGAGGATTTGCAAAAATAACAATTCAATGGCTTGATTCAGTTTTTATACCTGGAATGATGCTTACCCCCTCAATATCCCTGACCTACATGTTATCCCAAAAGCTACCCTCAACACTTTGCCAAAATATGATAGCATTAGAGGGGCCGTGAAGGAGCACCTTGAAAATTTCGCTTCCTTGGATACCCTTCACAACATCATGCATGAAGATGTGATGATCAGGTTGCTTGTTATCTCTCTCAAGTGCAGAGCATTACTATGGTATAAAACCTTGTAGAATGGAAGCATATCCACATGGGCAGAGTTGGTCAAACCCCTCTTGGATGTGTTTAGCAGATTCAAGGACCTCTTCCAACTACTAAATCAGTTTACATTTATCAATAGGAACCCTCTTGAAAGTGTGGCAAACTTCAATATCCATTTTGAGAAGATTTGAAAATGAATTACTTGTTTACTCCTCCCGTCCTCTACCCAAGCATATCTATACCACATCTAGGCCTTCAACCTTGATATTGTGCTCCTCCTATGTCAATTTGAGGGAAAACAATTCCCCAACTTTATGAGGAAGCTATTAGAGCTAAGTGAGTGCTAGTAGGGAGATTGTGGCCATCATAGTCCTACACAAGCATCATCACAATAACGCTTGTGCCATGTCAAGAAGTGGATACACCACAAGAGGAAGAGCGTCACTGCATCCATATGCTTCAAAACAACTCAACAGATCAATCCTGGGTCCAAGAGGACTCACAAGATGACTAAACTGGAGGATGCAACAAGGACTAGAACCCAAGGATGATGGAAGATCAGATGGTGGGATTGGCACAACAAGACAGTCTCAAGAAGGAGCAGCATTGGAGTCAATCGCCTGACATTCCAACACAAGTTAGGTAACATAATCCGATAAAATTGATTTCCATTCTATTTTTTGATGACCTGAGCACCAAGGTGCTCAGGCAAAATAATAATTTTAGTAATCGTGATATAATAACGATTTTGATCCACTATGGATGGTGCCAGAGGGAATACAAGCAATAAATCAAATTTAACATTATATGGTTTAACCACTGCAGATTCATAGGGTGAATTGCTGAATCCTCGACTCAGGTATGCCTGGCACACCATAATTTTGTGTAAATATGTAGAAAGTATATAAAAATTATGTGATAAACATGGTCATTCTGACCAACATCATCCTTTTTCTCATGACTTATAAGGAAAGTACTCCTGTAATGAATTACCACCTGGCAAAAGTGTCAAAAGCTCTAAAAAGGGAAGCAGAAGTAGGTTTCCCATAACGTGTCTTGGAAATATAATATTCTCCTTCTGTTTCTTCATGGTCTACCTAATTTTCCTCCCTTTTCATTTGTTTTTGTGACCCTATAACCCAATGGATGCAAAAAAACAAGGACTACAGGCTTTATGTGTGAATTCCAAAGAATCTACCGCCTAATGAAGAAAAATGACCTGACACCACATGATTTAGAGGTATCTCAAAAAGGAAATCTAGTTATTTATGGGTAACTGATACCCAATCAATACCATAAGTATAGATTCCATCCTCCTCATTTGGAAAAAAATGAGCCTATAAATACAAGCACATCCACAACCATAGACATGGTCAGGAAGTGTAATCTGCAAGAAGTGACTGAGACAGAATGATCCCATTGTAGATAACAATTAGTAAAAGAGGGTCCTTGCTAGACTGTGTAAGAAAGAAGACCTATGATAAGAGAGGTAAATTTCTATGGTAATCTAATTGCTCTTGGAATTCTTTTGGTCCTTTGTGGGCTTTATGTAGGAAGATTTGATTTGTGGATATGTCCTATGGAGTAGGGTTTCCACCCTATCAGTTTCACATGATGGACCTAAGATTGTTTTTCCCTTCGTCTTCTCCTTGTTCCTAGCCTTCTCCTTTCTTTTGTCTTCCCCTTACTTTTTTTTATTTGCAACTCTTCAAGTTGCTCTCCTCCCTCTTCATACTCCTGATGTTTCCCGTATTCCCTCTTTTCTATGTTGTTTTATGGATTTCTTTTCGTTATTTTTCCCTTTTGCTCCCGCTTTTTGTCTCTCTTCCCTCCTCCTTCATCTTAATATTTTGTTGTGTTGAGTGTCTTGCTTTCTCTGACGTCCCCTTGTGCCCCGCAACCTGCCTAGGTTGCTCTTGTCTATGCATATTCCTTTCCTCTCTATTATTTCCTCTTCTTCTCTGCCTCTCTATTTTGGCTGTTATATTTCCTCATTTTTTAGGTCCTTTTTTTCCACAAGATGGAAAATCCCTGTAATTCACCAAGAGTGTGGGTGAGATTTTGCACCCTCTTCACCCACTATCCTTCGTAAAATATGATGTCATAAGAAATGACCAAATGTTGAAGTCAGGATTTCACACTAATGGTTAGGTGGAATATAGAGACAACTCTAATGGACGGTAACAAGCAATAGGCAAACGAAGAATTTAGGATGACCAATTGGGTTTTAGTTCCACAAGTTTATCGTAAAATTAAGGAGGATGGGGAAAAATATAAAGCGGGTGAACATTTAGGCCCTATCTTCAAGAAAAATAATTTGAATGACCCACCCGCTCGCAAGATAGAAACTTTAGCTGGTTGGCTCAGGTAGAACTATCTCAAATGCCCACCCCTAAGAAGAATGAAAACTTTTGCCCATTGTTGGAAAAAACTTTAGGACATCAATTGGGCGAAACTTTGGCAAATGGCCCGCCCTCTTTCATAACAATGATTGCCCGACACCTGAACTCCTGCCATCATTTAAGATTTCAAAGTAAGGAGGTATTAATGTCTCTAGATACCTAGTACCAGTTTTTTGTGCATAGAAGTGATTGATTTGAAAAGTGCTACTCCAAAGGTAATTAATTCCAATCATTCATCATCTAACCATAAGATCGTTGGTTGACAAAAGGGGCAAATTAGATTGAAATTAAAGACTTGGACAAAAATGAGAGAAGAATCGAGGGCTCAGGTTGACACAGAAGCACCTATCCCTTAATAAATATTACCATTATCCCGAGGAGCAGGATACCATTTGAGCAGTTATATGCTTCAACACTATCGTCCCACCTAACACCATTAATGCTTACATTTTGAATTTGCTGTAAAAACTTTATAAATAGTGGAATGCTAGCCATTCCAAAGCGTGGTTCTTTGGCCATTACAATTCATATGTAACACTTCTCACCATTTGTAAATACAAGTTTATCACTATTTTATCTCTGATTTTGCCTTCATATATTTACATTGAATGTATGAATATTTATTTATACCTTCACCATTTAAGTAGTTTCATTTAATTCTACAATCTGGATTTCATAGGATTTACTTAGTGGCTCTGGAATTTGCATTCATAATTTGGATTGGGGGTTTATTTCTCCTAAAGTTGGTCGGGTAGGAGCACTCCATTTATGAATCCTGGATTTCATGCACTTGCCTATCGATTTTGAAATTTGCCTTTCAACTTGTGGTGCCTAAGTGTTGACATTAGGGCTAGGTTAGCTGATCTGTTAGGTGGTACACCTATGTTTCCATAAACAGGTTTGGGTGAGCTTATGTCTTGATGTGACCATATCCTATCCTTGTGAGTTCTAGATATGACCTCCCTTTATTCCCTTTCCCTCTTCTCTTTTACTTTTCCCCTTGTGCAATGTAGGTAGCTAGGACTTCCATCGAGGAACCAACCTTCTTCAGAGATCGATCGCCCTGGCCCTCTCGATCATGGTGATGATCGTTCGATGTTGGTCGAGAATCGCTGGGTGCACCGCACGCTCATCTCATGTCAATTTTTGCACCAACACATAGGCTCCATGTGCTTAACTAGAGAATAAAGAGATCATCATTGTGCTTTAAAAATATATGTTTATACCAAATATAGACTTTAAAACAATATCTTATGGTGTATAATAGAATAAACCACAATGCATAAATTTTTCCTCTAAATCATTAATATTCACAAGGCATCTAGTAGCCTTTCAATAACATGAATTCTCTTAAAAGACTATTTAAATGTCTAATAATATTTACAATGTCTAACTTAGAGTAATGTATTCCTTATAATAAGCTTAACAATACATAATACAATTCCAAAAAAAGTAAATGTCTAAAGATAGATATTATATAGATTCTCCTTAGTAGATGCACATGCATCCAAAATAAACCCAAAACCAGTATTCATATTGTTAACATTTGATGTAGAAATTGTTAATGGAATTAGATTAGTAAATTATGAGACAAGTCATCATTAGATTTTAAATTTAGTAGTGAAATTTATGAGAGATAAAAATATCAATTAGTAACAAGGAATAAAATTTGCAAGTTGAAAGTGTAAAATGGAATGAGAAATCGTAAGTTTTCTAAAAATAATAATATCCACAAATTTTGGCTTTAGAACATCATGGAAAATGTAAGAGATATATCAAGTAGTTCAACATGACCTTATTTTATTCAAACACAAACACATTTGAATCAATCCCAAAAGCTATCATTGTCATTATTAAGATTAGAATGTATACTATTGTAGACACCAAAATCTAGGCATTTGCATTACACATCATAATTCTACATAACAATATATGCCTAAGTTTAAACTTAAGCATATAATTCCTACATATTATTCATTCATATTGCACATCACAATTTTGCATAATAATATATGCCTAAGTCTAAACTTAGGCATATAATTCCTGCACATCATTCATTCACATTGCACATTTCAGTTTTGCATAGCATTATGTACCTAAGTTTTGACTTAGGCATAAAATCCTGCACATAATTATATTTTCTAGATTTTATTAAATTTGGGAAATATCCTCCTAGGATACCCTCTATCCTCACTTGACATGTGTCCTGGGCACATCACCATCACTCCTTTGCCACCTCTCATACACCTTTATCCCATTTATCCCTTCACATGGGGTAACCTTCCACACTTCACTCCACTTCCAACTACCCACTTGCCACATCTCACACCTCACTCCACATTTCACTCCAATTGCACCTACCCACTTGCCACATCTCACACCTTAATCTACACTTCACTCCACTTGCACCTATCCACTTGCCACATTTACCCAGTTAAGTGAGACACTTCTAGTGGCTCATTGCAACTACCTAGGATAGGTAGCTACCCAGTCCCTACCACTTGGCATCCCTGGATTGCCACTCGTTCTTCCCTCTAAAAACCCTCAAAGACCTATAATGGCACCATAACATGACCAATAAAAGAGGAGAGAGGAGGGAATGCTAATGTTATGTTGCCCGAATTATGCTATGTAAGCCATATTAATTATTCATCTTCTTCTATATTCATTTTACATTAGTCATTTTATTTACATTTATCATAATAATCATACTTGTTTTCTATTTCCATTTTTCATTTACATTTATCATTATCATTGTGACAGGTGCTACTAAACCCTTGTCCATTTCCATGTGTGCAGATTCCAGGTTTAGGTTCAACAAGCTCAAATTCCATCACGGTGGTCACGACAAACCCACCTCCCACATTGTTGTAACATGAAGAGATGAAGACACCGTATGTTTGATTGTAAAATGGATTTCCCCCTTTGGACATCTTACTGTAAAATACACCCTCAAAGGGTCAATTTGTATCCCAAGGGACCACTTTCCCAAATATAATACAATTTAATCGATTTTATTTATTCTAATAAAAAAAAACTTCTTCAAAATTCCAACAACATCAAAACACACTAAAACTCAAAACAAAAAAATAAAAAACCTCAAAATTACAAAAAATCGAAAACTTCAAAAATCCAAAAATAATCAGAAGATCAAACGTCAAAAATGAAAAATGCAAAAACTTAGAAAATATTGTTTGTTTATTTGGTTTGTGTGATATTCATTTGTATTTCCATCACATTTTCACACACATACCCTCACATTCGCGACCTCATTTCCCCTGAACCACCTTTCATATGCATATCAAAATTCAAAATGCAAAAAAAAAAAAAAAAAAAACAAAACAAAAAATAAAACACCTCCAAAGGAACCAAACCCCTTTGGTAAATTCAAATCAAAAGGCTCCAAAGGAACTAAACCCCTTTGGTCAATTCAAATCAAAATGCCCCAAAGGAACCTAATCCCTTTGGTCAATTTCATTTCAAATGCTCCAAAGGAACCAAACCCCTTTGGTCAATTCAATTCAAAAAGCTCCAAAGGGGACACCTCTTTGGTCAAATCAATTCAAAATGCCCCAAAGGAACATAATACCTTTGGTCAAATTTTATTTCAAATACTCCAAAGGAACCAAACTCCTTTGGTCAATTCAATTTAAAATGCTCCAAAGGGAACACCCCTTTGGTCAAATCAATCAAAAATGCTCCAAAAAGGTTATCCCTTTGGTCAAATCAATCAAAATGCTCCAAGGGGGGACACACCTTGGGTCAATTCAATTCAAAATGCTCCAACAGGGACACTCTTTTGGTCAAATCAATCAAAATGCTCCAAGGGAGGACACCCCTTTGGTCAATTCAATTCAAAACGCTCCAAAGGAACCTAACCCCTTTGGTCAAATTTCATTTCAAAATGATCCAAGGGGAGACACCCCTTTGGTCAAATCAAATCAAAAGGCTCCAAAGGAAGTAAACCCCTTTGGTAAATTCAAATCAAAAAGGCCCCAAAGGAACCTAACCCCTTTGGTCAAATTTTATTTCAAAATGCTCTAATGGGGGATACCCCTTTGATCAATTCAAATCAAAATGCTCCAAAGGGCACACCCCTTTGGTCAAATCAATCAAAAATACCCTAAAGGAATCTAACCCCCTCAAACAAATTTCATTTCAAAATTCTCTAAGGGGGATACCCCTTTGATCAATTCAATTCAAAACACTCCAAATGACACACCCCTTTGGTCAAATCAATCAAAAAGGCTCCAAAGGGGACACCCATTTGGTCAATTCAAAATAAAAGACTCCAAAGGGGACACCCTTTGATCAAATCAATAAAAAAGGCTCCAATGGGGACACTCCTTTTGTCAAATCAAATCAAAATGCTCCAAGGGAACCAACACTCCTTTGGTCACATGTAATTCAAAAAGCTCCAAAGGAACCAAACTCCTTTGGTCATATTTTAGCTCAAAATCACAAAAAAACAAAAAAAAAAAACAATAAATATAAAACACAAAAATATTTTCATATACATTGCATTTTTTTAAATTGCATTCACAATCTCACTTCCATTGCATTCACATGTTATAATTTCATCACATTTTGCATAACCGTACCATTTATATTCATTAAAGTCATGAATAATTGATAATGCACTATGTCTTGTTGCCTTAATCAGGGGCACCTCACATCAAACATCACCAAAACCATTAGTCATAATAATACATTGCTTACATGCAACAATCCTAGGTGTTTTCGGTCACTCAGCCACTCCTAGTGTCTTAATCAACCTCTGAAAAATATGTCGAATTCTTTTAGTACCATTGCATATATATACACTAAATAAATATTGAGTATTGGGAATTGATTTCAAAAACATTCTCGAACCAAACACAATTTCACATCTTAAAAACATCTTGTATAAAAAAGGATAACACCATACTTGGTAGAACCTTGAGATGAAAATGGTCATCCTTGCTTGTCCCATTATGCAACATAATCCATGACAATAGTAGTTTTCACTGCTATCACAATTGCTTCAAATTCAAAATATAGAGTAGTAAGGAGAGGGTACAATTCTCATCACACTTAGGTTGAGAATCCAATTTCCCAAATATCTAATTCCTTTACATCACACACCACTGATTAATTGGGTTGTAAGGATCATACTATATTTCTAGTTAGACGGTTAAGTAGTCATCCCTAAAATTCAAGAAATCAAAAACAAAAATCATGGACTATGGAGTTAGCCTCCATCGGAGCTATAGATGCTTGATTGACAGTGGAGTACGCTCATGCGTGGTGACATGTCTATTTTAAAAAGAGACCTTTGACCGCTCATATGGATAAGCTAGATTCTAGGTTCAAACCATAACAAGTTTACCCAATTTACTCAATATGAGTTAATGAACTCAATTGCACACACACTGGTTCTTGATTGTCTTAGATCATTACCATGCTCTTGATTCGATAAATGAATTCACTGCACACACATTTGGTCCTAGAAGAATTAGGCAGTTTGAGAGAGTTTATTCGATATACTAGGATGTTTGAGTCTTTGCAAAATAACTCTAGATCCTTTATCCCTAAGGACAAGAAAGTCATAAGCAAGCCTCATTTCCATACCACCATCGCATAGTCATAAATATCATAACCATTTCATCCATGTGGTCATACCAATAGTATCATATTGGTGCCCCTGATTAAGCAATAAAGGTAAATTTTGCTAAAACAATGGTTCATAACCTCTTTGAACAACAATCAATAAAGCAACACCATTCATTCAAATGGTTCAAAATCTCTTTGAACAATGATCAATAAAGCAACACCATTCATTCAAACAGTTTAAAATATCATTGAACAATAATCAATAAAACAACACCATTCATTAAAATGGTTCAAAATATCTTTGAACAATGATTAATAAAGCAACACCATTCATTCATTTACATTCATTCATAACACATTCATTTTATAACATAAAAAAAAAAATTGAATAATCAATCATTACACATATACATAAACAATCACAAAACAACTTGGGGGGTTCAAGGTCTCACACCTTCCCCATCAATCACATCAAACAACCAATCAAACAACTTGGGGGGATTCAAGGTCTTACTCTACCCCAACAATCACATTAAACATTCACATTTCAAATAATAAAATTCAAAAACTCTTTTGGTCACATTCAATTCAAAAATATCCAAAGGAATCAAACTCTTTTGGTCACATTCAATCTAAAAAGCTCCAAAGGAATCAACCCCTTTTGGTCCCATTCAATTAAAAAAAAAACACTAAAGGAATCAACCCCTTTGGTCACATTAAATTCAAAAAGGCTCCAAAGGAATCAAGCCCTTTTGTCATACAAAAACATAAAACATCAAAAAAAATTCCATGGATATTTTGTCATACAAAAACATAAAACACCAAAATAAATTCCATGAATCTTTTGTCATAAAAAAAATAAAATATCAGAAACATTTCCATGCATATTTTGTCATACAAAAACATAAAACATCGAAAACATTTCCATGCATCTTTTGTCTTAAAAAAAAAAGACACACAAAAAAAAAAAACAAAAAAAAAACAAAGGAAAACTCCAAAGATATCTCAATTCCTTTGGTGAAAAAAAAATTCAACAGGCTCTTGAAAGAATAGAAGTGCTCTCATCTCAACTCCCTAAGAAGGCCATGTGGTTGGACTGCTCCAAGGGATATAGGTGTAAATTTCCTTCTTCCACTTAGCCTCAAGTGATCCTCGTATACAGTAACTTATCCTATATACTTGGTGGTTGGAGCGACTAGCAATCCATGCAATTAGGTAGGATGGATAAGTTACCATAAGGCCCTTGAAAAGTGATTTACCTCATGTAATAAATGAATTGTTATCATCAAAATTCCCTAATAAAACCATATGACTAGACTACTCCAAGGGATAGAAGTGCACAATTATCAACAATGGTCAAAATCATAGTTAAAATAAAAACAAAAACATCCATGTAATCAAACCATTATTATTTGCTTTATCACTTTCATCATTTCATATCTTCTCCATTGACTCATCACTTGAAGGGAAAGACAAAATCAACAAATTCAGTTTCATAATAAAAGTCAACACTCAAAACACTCAATCATGCAAATTATTCTCATTAAAATGAGCATCTTTTCCATGATTGGGGCAACACAAGTTGAATTTTATTTTTTACCATCTTACACACTCCTCTTCAAATGCAAATGGCTACAAAAATATTGTAAAACCCTCCAAATAATCATCTCACATCATCATCATATCAAGTGAACCTTCTAACTAGTGATTTACTCTAGACACCTGGCGGTTACAATGATTGGTTGTCCATGCAATCTGGTAGGATGAATAAATTACCATAAGGACACTTATTCAAAATAATTTCACATCATCACATTTGAAATCAAATAATGTTGATCCTTCAATTTTTGAGTGACTTGCGTTCAAGCAGATTTGTCCAAGGTTGTCATTGATGCCTACTTCATGGGGTTACAAAACATGTAAAACTTATACTTCATAATTTTGCATTAAGGAATTGCTAACAATCACTAGGACAATGAGCTCCTAGGGTGATTGTTTCCTTTACCTCATAATCTTGCATGTAAATCAAACTAAAATGCAAATTTGCGACAACATAAGTCCACCCCAAACTTGGGGCATCCAACTTGATATTGATTTCCAACATTTACATCAATCACATCATCATTTTTACAAACATCATCATCATCATCATCATCACATCATTTAGTGAACCTTGTATCTAGTGGATTATCCTATACACCTGGCGGTTGCAGCGACTAGGAATCCATGCAATCCGATCGGATGGGTAGCTCACCATAAGGAAACTCATTCAAAAATTTAACATCAAATCACTATGGCATTAAATTAGCTAGATCCCTAAATCTTTGAGCGTATATGTGTTCAAAGAAGATTTGCACAAGGTTATCCTTCAACTCCTTCCATTGGGTCAAAAGCGGAAAATAATCAAATCAATTTTGGTATAATCAAAAATCACTTGAGTATTGAGGTCTTAGTGCGCTGGCTTCGATGCACAGGAGTGACTAACAGTAACGAGACTCACGATCTGACAAACGTGGTTAATAATTTTACCACAATAATTTGCGCATCATCGAAACCAAAGACAAATTTGCAAAAACACAAACAATCCCAAACTTGGGGTATCAAGTTGATCAAAATGACATACATTTGCATCACATCCACATCATTCAATCAACCACCTCCTTTCATCATCCACATTTGGTCAATTGGCTCATGGGTTTCATCCTTTACCCATTCACCAATTGAGGGGGTAAGCAAACAAATCAAAAATTTCAAAAAAAATCATTCATTATTGTGTGTCGAGAAGATTTGAGTCCATTCCTCCATCAAATAAAACCATGCGTCTTTTATTTTGTACCACATTGTGTTTCACACAACATGGTACAAAAAGGGGCATTTGTAGACACCAAAATCTAGGTATTTGCATTACACATCATAATTTTGCATAATAATAAATGACTAAGTTTAAACTTAAGCATATATTTCCTACATATTATTCATTCATATTGCACATCACAATTTTGCATAATAATATATGCCTAAGTCTAAACTTAGGCATATAATTCCTGCACATCATTCATTCACATTGCACCTTTTAGTTATGCATAGCATTATGTGCCTAAGTTTTGAATTAGGCATAAAATACTGCACATAATTATATTTTCTAGATTTTATTAAATCTGGGAAATATCCTCCTAGGATACCTTCTCTCCTCACTTGACATGTGTTCTGGGCACATCACCATCACTCCTTTGCCACCTCTCATACACCCTTGTCCCATTTGTCCCTTCACATGGGGTAACCTTCCACACTTCACTTCACTTCCAACTACCCACTTGCCACATCTCACACCTCACTCCACATTTCACTCCACTTGCACCTACCCACTTGCCACATCTCACACCTTACTCCACACATCACTCCACTTGCACCTATCCACTTGCCACATTTCCCTAGTTAAGTGAGACACTTCTAGTGACTCACTGTAACTACCTAGGATAGGTGGCTACCCAGTCCTTGCCACTTGGAAGCCCTAGCTTGCCACCTGTCCTTCCCTCCAAAACCCTCAAAGACCTATAAAGGCACCATAACATGACCAAGAAAAGGGGAGAGAGGAGGGAATGCTAATGTTATGCTGCCCAAATTATGCTATGTAAACTATATTCATTATTCATCTTCTTCTATATTCATTTTACATTAGTCATTTCATTTACATTTATCATTATCATTGTGATAGGTGCTACTAAACCCTTGTCCATTTCCATGTGTGTAGATTCCAAGTTCAGGTTCAACAAGCTTAAATTCCATCACGGTGATCATGACAAACCCATATCCCACATTGTTGTAGCATGAAGAGACGAAGATACCATATGTTTGATTGTAAAATGGATTTCTCCCTTTGGACATCTTATTGTAAAATCAACCTCAAAGGGTCAATTTGTATCCCAAGGGACCATTTTCATGAATATAATACAATGTTTCATATTTATTGTAATGGTGTTACTTTTTATGCACCAACTATTAATGGATTTGACTTCAAAAAAATTCAAATGGGATAGTGTTAGTTTAAAATATAAAGGTGAAATTTGTAAGGCATAAGACAAATCATCAACAAAGAATAAAATTTGTAAATGGAAGCATAAAATGTCCCAATATTTTATTTATATAGTTTTGCTATTAATGACAAAATGACATATTCAATGAATATATTTTATCATTTATTTTTCAAATCATGCATATTAAGTTAGTGGGAAATAGTGAAGCAATATATGGATGAAATAGAACACAATCACATTGAAATTTTGCACATTATAAGTATAACTAAAAGTCATTTTAATGAATTACATTGGTGGGACCCATCAAAATTATGATCACTTTGATGGTAAAAATATCTATTGGTTTACTAGTCTAGAATTCAAGATGTAAAGATGGAAAAAATGAAGAGGAATTATTCAAGTTTGTTTTATCAGCCTTTACATTACTACATTAGCATAGGGGACGGGTAAGTGAATGTTCGGTCATGTTTTATGAAGAATGATGGAGATACCATTTTCAAAGTTCTAACATTAAAATGTCATGGGATCTAAAAATTCCATATCTATAGAACAACTCTACTTCTATCTTACAACATGTTGAGATATAAGATCTAATGTTGCTAGAAATACTTTTAAACCTCAAAATTTTTGTATTTGTGTTTGTATAATCTATGACTAGACTTTTTGATGGAAATTTTAATTTTTTGGAACCTTATTTAATAAAGATGTGTAATGCACCATAATGTGTCAATATTTTCTCTTGATTTCTCAAGAAGCATAAATAAACCACTAATATCCCAACAAGATGTTAAATATCCTTGTATCAAAGGGTAAAAATGTGCAATTATATCTATTATACCTCTTTTGTAATGTAATGCAATCTATTATAAAAAACAATTATAATTTTAACAACAAATAATACAATATCAATATAAATAAAAGTATGAAAATAAATTTTATAATAATACTTTTTAGTAGGTTCATTTAAAATAATCCTAAAGATATCTTTGACATTGTTAAAAATTGACTTGGAGATGATCGATTGATTGGTTTAGTAAATTATAAAATGGGATTGCATCAAATTGAAACTTGATGATGAAAATTACAATAAGAAAAACTTTAAATCAATAGCATATGATAAAATTTACATACAAAATTGTAAATGACATGAAATATCATAATTCAAAAAGTTAATATAATAAAAATCTTAGTGTTTTAAAAATAATAATGGGAAACTAAATATAGGTCTCAAATAGTTCAATAAGAGTTTCCCTTTGTTCAAACATAGACTCCATCGACATATAGAATCAATAAAAATAATATCAAAGCTAATGCTCCTATTAGTTTAAAATTTTGATAGTTTTGAAAATACAAAAATCTCCAACTTGAAAATAAAAGTGAAAGAAGTTATCGATAAATTTTTTAAACAGTAGATCCTCATTTAAAGAATTTATTTTAAGAAAAGATAGTTGCATTAGAAGTAAATAAAGAATGATGGCATGAATTACAAAAATAAGAATGATTTGGAGATGTAGTTTTTCACTCCAGTCCAAATGAACCTCATAGATTCTTATTAAATTTATATGAATGGATTACAAATAGAAAAACATATCTTTCTAGATTAGCAATAATGAAACTTCATCCACTAACAATAGTAAATTTGAGAAAAAAGCAAATACATTAATACAAATGTTACAAGACTTTCTTAAAATATTTTTCATTACTTCTTGAGAACTATACATTGAAATATTAAAATCCTTTGCTAAAAAAATGTGGAACCATTTTCTCATTGAGTTTATTCCTTAAATACAAAATTTTAGCTGGTCATGGAAAATAAAAAAATTTCCCTTAATTCTCTAGCTATTTAGTTACTTAGATTAATTAATTATATATATACAAATCATGAACAAGGATGTTCAAAATATCTAAATCCTTAATAATTTAATAAAATTAATTTTATCCACTAAGGAGTATGCGTAGGCTAAAATAATGCTAAGTAGAAACTCCATTACTATGATGTATTACCTTGTCTTGATAGATCAACCATAATTGATTTTATCCTAAAATATAATCAACGTTATGCTCTTATTTTGAGCAAGCACAAGCTACGAGCGAGTGCGAGCATAGCCAAGAGTGAGTGCAATCAAAATCAAGTGCGAGCACAAGCTAGGAGTGAGTGCAACAGAGAGTGAGTGCAAGTATGATCAAAGAGTGAGTGTATCCAGAAACAAGAGTGTGAGTGTAAGATGATAATGAGTGTAGCCAAGAGTGAACACAATCGAAAGTAAGTGCAAGCACAAGCTAGGAGCGGGTGCAGTCGGGAGTGAGTGCAAGCACAAGATGGGAGTGAGTGAAAGCATGAGCTGGGAGTGAGTGCAACCAGAAACAAGAGTGTGAGTGCAAGCTGAGTGTTTCGAGAGTGAATGTTGTCGGGAGTGAGTGCGAGCATGAGCTAGGAGTGAGTGCAACCAAAAATAAGAGTGCCAGTACAAGCCAAGAGTGAGTGCAGTCGGTAGTGAGTGCAAGTTTGAGCTAAGAGTGAGTGCAGCTAAAAGTGCAAGCTAGAAGTAAGGAGGAAGTGTGAGTAGGAAAACAAAAATTAAAAAACAAAAAGTGCCTCTTCTTATTCTAGATCTTAGGATAATTTAAAGGATTCATTGGAAAAATCTAGGTAACATAGAAAGAAAGTTATTTGTGAAAGTCTTACTGAAAGTATGAATGGCCAAGTTAAAATTTTGGATGCCCTAGCTAGTAATAAGAGGAAGAGAGAATCTATGGAAAACCTAGTCCAGGTAGCAGATTCTACACCAAAAGTGATTATCAAGGATGAGATGATTGAGCATGATATAATGATTCTTAAAACTAGAGGGCTAATTTGTAAGTTTCATGGATATTGGTGAGGTTTTTATAAGATTCAAAATTGGATTAATTCTGGATTAAGCATGTTTGGATTAAAAATTTGATTTTAAAATTTGGGTTTTTCTCCTGGCTTGCCTTCCAAAAAAAAATCCTAACTTTGGACAACCTAATCATCATAGGCTTGTATTTCCCCAACTATTATCCTCTTTGAAATTTGAACTAGGAGTCAATATTCCATATTTTCTTAAAATATCTTGTCTCATTATCCATATTGAAATCCCTATTTGAATTTATTAGCATTTCCTGGGTGTAGCCATCATCCATCACTCAATTATTTGAGCAATGGCCCAACCCCTTTTTCAATCCTCAGCTAATATTCCTTTGGTCCACCTATTTACATCACTACCTGTGGTAAATTTGGCTAGAGCATAACAATAGAGTTTTCAATGGAACTGTCAAATATTCTCACTTGTCTTCATCCATAAAATCACCTTGGTTACTGAGAATGCCCAACTTGTCTTGTCGACTATGGCCCCCAAAATTGGTCTTGAGTCTCATTTATTTGTAAAATTCAAACTCACTAACCACATTCCTAGGCCTCTTCATACTATTATTGATAGATCAAGCATCATCTGGACTCCTCCTACAAGATGGATTAAGTTCAATTTCAATGGGGCAGCTAAAGGTAATCCAAGGAAAGCTAGTGGAAGAGGCATATTTACAAATAATGAAGGGAAAATTATTCTTGCCTATGCTGAAAATTTCAGTTTCCAAACTGATAATGTGGTAGAAGTGAGAGCTCTATATCAAGGCCTGATAATTTTGTATAGGCTTGGGTTTGAAAATATCATTATCAAAGGAGATTCATTATTTGTTATCAACTACCTCAAAGCTTCCCAATATCCATCATGGATCATTTTTTATACTATCAGTGAGTGCAGAAGACTCATTAGCAAGTATTCTAATATTATCATTCAACATGTACTTAGAGAAGGGAATAAGGTTGTCAATTGGCTTGCTAATAGAGGAGTCAACGAAGAGGCCCTTCATGTTTTCCACTCGAAATTTCCATAGGATCTCAAGGAGACAAACTAGGATGATGACATCTATTTTCTCTAAGTTGAATCATTTGTTTGACATTTGCAAGATAAATTCCAGTTTCAATTTTACTCAACATCCTCTACTCACGTGGAAGCTCATACCCCTGTGTAGTTGGAAGTTTGTCATTATTTTGCTTAGCTAGTTGTTTCTCATGTTCTTGGGCAAGTATGATCCTAAGCTTAAAATGTTACTGATCATGTGGCTTGATGATCCTAGTCAATAGGTGGCAGGTGATACCCTCAGACCTTTGATTATTTTACTCATTGCAAAACCCAATTGATCCTTTAGCATGTGTTGCGGGTCTTCAAAGTTATAAATTCCAACCAAGGTGAATATTCTAAGACTATCAATCCTGAGAGTGATAGTGAGAAGAAAATTGTGGAATGATTTTTCTCTCCTTTTGTCTTGTTTACTTCTTTTTTTTATCTTGGTTGGTTAAGGCTTTCTTGTTTCTCTGTTTTACCTTTAGTTCTGCCTTTGGTGAATTTTTTTGGGTTCTTTTACTTTTCGCTTTGTAACCACTTATAGAAGGTTCAGGGTTCCTTTCAAAACCCTTTTTTTCCATCAATAAAAAAATTGGATTAAGTGGAAGTGATGATTGAATTCAAATTACTCCATGACTTTTCTTCCAAAAGGATTTTTTCTCATTATTTTCTCTAGTTCATAAATAAGGGATAAAATAATGGATGGAGGCCCATGGATTAGGGGTAAATATGCATTATATTTAAGACCTTAGAGTGAGATTTTTTGTGGACATAGAAACTATTAAAAGGATTTTTGTATGGATTAGGTTTTTTGGACTTCCTTATAAACTCATTAATAAGGAGGTTTTGAAGAATATTGGTAATACTCTAGGTGAATTCATCTAGTAGGGAGCAACTACTAATGAGAGAAGGCATATGTGTTACCATGGATATTTCTAAAACTTTACTATAGTCGATTAGGATTAAATCTAAATCAAAATAATGGGATCAGGAAGTGGATTATGAAAACATTACATTTCGATGTCACAAATGTCATGAAACTAGGCACATGACAAGAGACTATAAAATGAAAATGGAGGAAGAGATGGAATTTTTTGGGCACGAGGGTGGATTCAATTTGAAACAAGGAGACCATATCATAGGAGAAACTAGGTCAAATCAAGGAATTTCCACTCCTAAGAAAGTGGCTATAAAAATTGCTCTACATAATCAAATGGCAAAGGCCATTACAGTTCACTCAAATAAGCCATTAGAAGAAAAAAATGATATGGGAGATGAGGAAGTACAATGCACAAGTTCAAATATTGAAGAATATAAAGGTGCAAAGGAAGTAGGGAAGGCAAATTTTTATACAAAGGAACATGGAGAGGTAAATTTTAAAGCAAATGAGTTGAAGGAGGTCAAGCTTAATCTAGGTAACTCATATTTATTATCCTCAAGTAGCTTAAAATATTCTCCTTAAAATAAAAATGAAAGGATTACGTAGTGTATTCCTTGCACTTTAGGTTTTCAAGAGGAGTATCATAAAAAAACTTATGGAGGATATCCAAGGAAATTTAGGGTTTTTAGGCCAACATAAGAAAGTGATGACTATGGAGGATCATTTATGTAGTTTAGAGTTTTTAGGGCAACATAAAGAAGAAATTGCTAATGATGTTATTATTTGCACTTTCGAATCTTTAGAGCAAACATAAATATTTAGAATATAAGTCTCATTTTGAACAATATGAAAAAAATGAAAGAGATTGATGAATATGAGAGTGTTGGAGGGAATGGAAGAAGGAGAGGAAGGCCATCAAAGCAGGAACTAAGAGAAAAAGAAACTCAAAAGGATATTGATCTGGGAAGCCAAATACAAATATCATAGGTGTTAACAAGAAGTGGGTCTAAGACCAATAATAAAAATAAAAAGTGTTGATGATGAAAATGATATCATGGAATATTAGGGGTATGAATAAAACTGCAAAAAAAAGAGTTATTAAGGAATTAATATGTTATAGCCCTGAGTTTATATTAATACGAGAAATAAAATTAAGGAGTGATGAATGTAAGGATGCTTTTAAGAATATTTAGAAGACAGGTTATTGTTTAGCAGTTTCTTCTAAAGGAGCTTCAGGCAGTATTATAATAATATGGGACAAATGCAAATGGGATCAACAACTATTAGAAGCAAAATGTAATTGGGTTGTTGGATTATTTTACACACATAAAAGTTGGGGTTATAAATATGGATGCTCCAACTATAGTTACTCCTCATGAAAGATATTGGAAGGACCTTATTATATTTTTTTCAAATACAATGATTGCTTCATTATGATCTTTTGGTAACATTTAAAAAAAAAAATGAATCCAAACTCAAAAATTTACAAGAGATAGTAGAAATTAATGGAATCAACCAGGATTCTTATGTGAAAGAAAAACAATTACTTTCTAATTATCATAATGCATTGAAAAATAAGGAGTCATATTGGTTACAAAAATATAGAGAGAAATGTCTAAAGGAAGGAGATAGAAATACAATTTTTTTTCATGTTTCAACAAACATATTTTTTTTGTTTATCATATCAAAAATATTATAACTCCATATGGAAGAAATATTGAGGATGAAGAAGATATAAGGAAGGAAGCAATAAATTATTTCAAAAATATTTTACCAGATTCTAGGTAAGCTAAGGAGGCACAAGAAAAAATTATGCAAAATATTCCATCAATCATCACTCAAGGACAAAATGAAAGCTTGATGAAGAAGATATCTATGGAGGAGCTCCATGAAGCAGTTTACTCTTTCCATACTAAGAAGGCACCTGGTCCCAACATATTTCCTACAACTTTATTTCAAACATTTAGGGTTTATTGAAGGGTGATATGTTATTTTTGAAGAACATGTGCTTATACTGAGAGGGGGGTGAACAGTATACAATAAAACTTTTTGCTTTTTAATCCAAATAATAGCATCAACATTATTAAAGCAGTAAACATCACACAAAGCATCACACACATGAGAGACATGATTTTACGTGGTTCACCCAAATGCGGGCTACCTCCACGGAGAAAATATTTCTTATAAATTTTTCTCAAATAAATTCTCTTGGGAATCCTTCCCTACAATGTTTATGGACCTCTATCCAAAGGAGATGCTGATCCCCTAAATCAAGTTCGTGGATCTCTATCCATAGGAGAACTCCTTCTCCTCTGCTCTGGCTGGTGATCCTCTAGAAGACTACTGCCTCCACTACACTGGCTTGTGGATCTCTCTCCACTGAAGACTCTTGTCCCCACTCAGAAGACCTATCCTCACTGCCCTGGCTGATGGATCTCTATCCACTAGAGACTACTGTCCTCTCTGCTCTATCACCTCCAAAGCTCTATCTCAAATCTGTACTAAACATAGTCCTTCGGTCTAGCACAAATCTGCTCAATCTCTATCTCTGATCTGGCACAAACCTGTCCTCAAATATGCACCAAACTCTGTCCTCAAATCTGCTCAACAAGTCCACACAGAACTTGCTTAAATCTGCTCAACAAGTCCACTCAGAACTTGCTCAAATATTCTCAACAAGTCCACACAGAACTTGTCCCAATCTCATAGAAACATAAAGAGAATTGTTAGAGACTCAATATGTTCTACAACTCAATGCTCAATCACTTTCTCAACTCAAATCAGAATATAGAATAGTTTATTTTATGGAACTTGAACAATCACTTCACACATCCACTTGACTAGGCTCAATCAACTCTACTCAACCAATCACTCAATGAAACACCCCTTTCTCACAAACCCTAGTCCAAGCATATAACCACCAACTCAAAATATTTCCAACAATGCTCAACAACAAATCTCACATAACAATGATACTCATGTTCTTTTCAAAACCCTAACTCAAGTTCTTCACACAACCAATGGCTTCAACAACAATGCTTATAAAACAAGGTTTTAACAACTCTTTATTCCAGAAAACCTTGAAGCATTAACTCAAACACTCTCAAAAGGAAACCCTAATCAAGTCCTTTTCACTCCAAACTTATTTTCTAGAAAACCAATCAATCAACTCAACTTATGGAAGAATGTGCTCATACATTTTTATTGAAGATGAAGGGATCTCATAAATCTGTCACAACCACAAACACTTCTATGCCAAGCTCAAAGAGGTTAGAAGATAAATCTTTCTCACAATATAATGTAAATACTCAATTACACCTTATCACTCCACCTTTCAAAAACAACCATCAACATACATAAAATATTTATCCAATAACACCTTATAAACTCCCAACTAAAATAAACTTAACATCCACCAAAAATTAACTCAAACCTCTTTAATTTAATTTAATGGCAAGAGAAACTTTGATAAAAATCAAATCAACTTTCTTTATAATTCCAATAATATAAATCACTCATCAATAAAAAACCAAAAAAAAAATCTTTCACAAACCCTTATAACTCCAAAATAATATAAATCAATACACACAAATTTTCACAAACCCTTATAACTCCAACAATTATCCTTTAGAAAAACCTTAGGCAATATAATAAATTAATTATCAAAAATTACCTTTGCCTCTTAGTGGGTTTCGAACCCACAATCTCTACCTCTGCAAGTGCTCTAGCCATGGCTTTGACCACGCATGCGCTAGATGCACGGTTAAGATCTTAGACGCTCTTTGTCCCCTTTATCCTTGGATGCACCAAAACAAGGCACGTGCAAAAGGAACTTTCCCTTGGTGCTCAAGACACACACCACTCCACGTGAATCGATCATGGGCTCCTCAACTCCCAACGCCTTTACAAAACATGCACTACCAATGGACCATCATGTCCTTTACATTTCAATAATATACTCTCCCTTATCTCTTTTACCTAGCGCTAAAGACAAGTGAAATTCTTGTCTTCTTCCTCAACGAATAACAAATGCACGAAAACGTTTCACTTTATCGCATGAAAAATAATGTCGAGGGGTAAGTTTTGAATGCCTCTTTGGCATTAATTTATACACGAAACTCCCTTTGTTTCTTAGACATCGATGCTCCCACTTTTGATGACATCGATGCTCCCACCTTTATAATTTATAAATTATTTAAATTCTAAGGAATTTAAATTTTATAAATTATATTTATAAACTTTAACTTTAAAGAGATTAAAGCCTTCCTTGGGTTTAAACTTAAACCTTTAATTTGTAAATTATTCTACCACCATGGGTATTTTAAAATCTTAACTACCATCTCAATGTGTGAGGAGACTTTTATATCCTCATAATGATTTTAATAAAACCATTTAATCTTCCACCATGGGTTTACCATAAACCCTCATAAAATATTATTTTGCCAACTTTCTCTTCAACTCTTCGCATTGTTCCTGGTGCTATTGATGGTGTGCTCCATGGTATTAATGATGTATTTTCACCTTGACATCAATGACAACTAAATGAGCTCAAAATGTCCAACAATCTCCCCCTTTGTCATTGATGGTAACCCAATTTCCTTTTACTAAAAACTTGACCTTTCCTTTGTTCTGCTCCCCCTGGGACATTGCTCCCCCTAGCTCAATGCTCTCTCAAATATCAAATCTCTCCCCCTTACTCAAATCTCTCCCCCTTTGACATCAATGGCAAAGGGTCACCTTTGGGGCTCGGGGCTAAGAATGAGCCTCTTAGCTTAGCCCCTCCCCCACCTCCTCTTGAGGTGGTTAATTTTGGGGTGGGAGTCTCACTCCCAATTTTCCTCGAAGATACTCAAAATTTTCCTTTGAAAGTGGCTTAGTGAAAATATCTACTATCTGTTCCTTTGTAGTGACATATTCCAACTTGACCTATTTATCTGTCACCTATTCTCTCAGAAAATGGTACTTAATCGGAATGTGCTTTGTCCTGGAGTGCATTACTAGATTTTTTGAGATACTTATGGCACTAGTATTATCACATAGTATAGGAATGGGATGATCATGCTTTATCTTGAAGTCTTCTAGAGTTCTCTTCATCCATAACACCTGTGTACAATTGGCTACTATTGCAATGTATTCTGCTTCTGTTGTAGATAAAGATATTGAAACTTGCTTCTTACTTAACCAAGAGACTAAACATTCTCCAAGAAAGAATGCTCCTCCACTTGTACTTTTTATGTCATCAATGTTGTTGGCCCAATCTGCATCTGTATATGTTGTTAGTGTGAAACTATCACTTTTGGGATACCAAAGCCCAAAATCCATAGTCCCTTTTAGATACCTAAAAATTCTTTTTATCGCTGCCACATGTGTTTCCTTAGGTGTTGCCTGAAACCTTGCCACTAATCCCACTGATTGTACTATGTCTGGTCTTGTAGTTGTAACATATAATAAGTTGCCAATCATAGATCTGTATAATCTCTGATCTACCTCTAGAGATTCATCATCCTTACTCAACTTGCATCCTGTGACCATGGGAGTACTTACCGGTTTACAATCTTCTAACCTGAATTTCTTTAACATTTCTTTTATATACTTGGCTTGTGAGAGAAACACTCCTCTTTTTTATTGTGAAATCTGAAGTCCAAGAAAGAAGGACAATTCACCAAGCATAGACATCTCAAATTCATTTTGCATGTTCTTAGCAAATTCTTTACACATCTTATCATTGTTTCCCCCAAAAATTATGTCATCAACATAAACAACCACTATTAATAGATCACTCCCTTCATTTTTGATATATAAATTATTGTCTGCTATTCCTTTTCTGAAGCCCTATTCCTGAAGATACTTATCCAATCTTGAGTACCATGCTCTAGGAGCCTGCTTTAAACCATACAATACCTTTTTCAATCTGCATACATGATCTGGTTTATCTGCTAGTATGAATCCCTCTAGTTGTTCAATATAAACCTCTTCTTCTAGAACCCCATTTAGAAATGTTGACTTGACATCCATATGATATACCTTGAAGTTCTTGAAACTTGAGAAGGCTAAAAACATCCTTATAGCTTCAAGCCATGCAACTGGAGCAAAAGTCTCATCAAAGTCAATTCCTTCTACCTGTGCATAACCTTTGCATACTAACCTTGCTTTATTTTTGACCACTTGTCCATCTTCATTTAATTTATTTCTGAATACCCATTTTGTGCCAATCACATTTTTGTCCTTTGGTCATGGAACAAGTTCCCAAGTTTTGCTCTTCTCTATCTGATCCAATTCCTCATTCATTGCCTTAATCCAAAATTCATCCTCACTTGCCTGAGTGAAGTCTTTTGGCTCAATCTTAGATAGCAAAGAAAAATTTGCTTGTTGAGATGGTTTTATTATTCTTCTCCTTGTCTATCTTTCATCTAGATTCCCGATGATCTGCTCTTTTGGATGATGTTTCTGTACATACCTGGATGGAGTTTTGGGAAGAAGTCTTCGTGTTTCTTCTTCTTCTTTATCTGATTCCTCACAAAATTCTTCTTGACAACATCCATCTTCTTGATACACAATTTGTTGAATTGGTTCTCTTGAATCTATCTTCTCATCAATTGTTACATTTATACTTTCCACCATAGTGCATGTTCTTTTGTTGAAGCATCTGTAGGCTTTACTCCTTGTGGAATAACCAAGAAAAATTCCCTCATCACATCTTGGATCAAACTTGCCTAAGTTTTGATCTTCCCATCTTATGTAACATTTGCTTCCAAAAATTTTGAAGTGTTTTACAGTGGCAGGTCTTCCTTTCCAAAGCTCATATGGAGTCTTGTGATGATTTACCCTCATTTGAGCCCTAGTGATTATGTATACTATTGTGTTTACAACTTCTCTCCAAAAACCATCTGATAGCTTAGATTCATTTAACATAGCTCTAGCCATGTTTTCAATAGTCCTATTTTTCCTTTCAACTACCCCATTTTGTTGAGGAGTTCTTGCTGCTGAGTACTCTCTCTTGATTCCATGTTGTTCACAAAACTCTACAAATTCATTTGAAGTAAATTCTCCTCCTCTATCAGATCTCAGACACTTAATCCTTTTGCCAATTTCATTTTCAACCAATTCCTTGAATGCTTTGAATTTTTCAAAGGCCTCTGACTTCTCTTTTAGGAAGGCTACCCAAACCATTCTGGAATAATCATCTATAAACAATATAAAGTAGCTCTCACCCTGAATACTTTGTGTTCTGGTAGGACCACATAGATCAGTATGTATTAGGCTCAATGGCTCAGATGACATATATCCTTTTGACTTAAAGGTTGTCCTAGTTTGCTTTCCATGTTGACAGGGTGCACAAATTGTGTTTTGAGGTCTTCTTATTTTGGGTAAATCTCTGATCACTTGTTTATTGCTTATGTTGACTATGTTGTCAAAATTCAAGTGACCCAATATTCTATGCCATAACCAACTCTCATCTTCTTGTGATAGAAAGCACTTTTCCCCTTTGATCTCATTGAGCATGTATAAGTTGTTTGGGGTTCTTCTTGCATTGGCAATGATTTTTCTAGTTTCTGATTTTCTTATCTCACATCTATCTGGATGGAAAGTAACCATGTACCCTTGATCACAAAGTTGACTTATACTCAGCAGATTGTGTTTTAACCCTTTAACATACAATACATTCTCTATTTTTGTTTTCCCATTATCTAAACTTAGAGTTCCTCTTCCACCAATCCTTGTTGATCCATTATCACCGAAACTTACTGATCCTCTATTTGTTTCTTTTAGTACAATGAATTTGTCTTTGTCTCCTATCATGTGACTAGAGAAACCACTATCAAGATACCATTGTTCTTCTTTATCCTGAGCATGAAGGGTTGTTTGAACTAACATTGATCTAGTCTTAACATTTTCCCTTTCATATTTCCTAGTTGTTGAAATTGCTTTTCTAGACTCAGGAAGTATCATTTTACACCATCTAGCCTTGTGCCCAAAATTATTGCATTTGTAACATATAATATCATCATCCATGAGAGGTGCAAAGGAATTGAAATTTCTATTGACATTGTTTCTTGCATGATGAATACAATGTACAACTCTATGACCATATTTATTACAAGAAAAGCAATGACCATGGAAGAAATTATGTAACCTATTTGGATGTCTTGGAGTTTGTGGTGAAGTAATCTTCCTCTTGTGATTAACTCTTATCCAGGGTTCTCCTTTGCTTTCTTCATTTCTTATATCCTTTGCTTGCTTATCCTTGTTTGAGGTTTCTACTTTTTGAAGACTTGATTCCTCTTTCTATTTCTCATATTCTGCATCTTGTAGTACCTTGGTCCTTTCAACTTCATTCCTTAGGTGGACAATTTCTGCTTCCAATATTTCACATTCTGTTTCCCTAGCTCTCAATAGATCTGTCATGTCCTGCTCAATATTCTTTCCTTCTTCCACCCTAATCTTGAGTTCTGTGAGATTTTGTATAAGTTCCATCCTTGCTTCTTCATCTTCTTGAACTTGTTCCTTCAAGCTTGAATTCTTCTCTCTAAGTCTTTCCAATTTTTTGAGAGCAGCAAATAATTCTTCTTTTATGTCAAACATAGTCTCTTCTTCATTTTTTGAAGTCATGTGTGCTACTTATGGATCCTCCTCCAAGATGT
This sequence comes from Wollemia nobilis, assembly GCA_028583015.1. Taxonomy (NCBI): domain Eukaryota; kingdom Viridiplantae; phylum Streptophyta; class Pinopsida; order Araucariales; family Araucariaceae; genus Wollemia; species Wollemia nobilis. The sequence goes on from JAQPPZ010003204.1 coordinate 3,811,459, forward strand.
TAGTCTTTTCATGGAGGGACCCACTCTGATACCAATTGAAGAACATGTGCTTATACTGAGAGGGGGGTGAACAATATACAATAAAACTTTTTGCTTTTTAATCCAAATAATAGCATCAACATTATTAAAGTAGTAAACATCACACAAAGCATCACACACATGAGAGACATGATTTTTACGTGGTTCACCCAAAGATGGCTACCTCCACGGAGAAAATATTTCTTATAAATTTTTCTCAAATAAATTCTCTTGGGAATCCTTTCCCTACAATGTTTATGGACCTCTATCCAAAGGAGATGCTAATCCCCTAAATCAAATTCATGGATCTCTATCCATAGGAGAACTCCTTCTCCTCTACTCTAGTTGGTGATCCTCTAGAAGACTACTGCCTCCACTACACTGGCTTGTGGATCTCTCTCCACTGAAGACTCTTGTCCCCACTCAGAAGACCTATCCTCACTACCCTGGCTGATGGATCTCTATCCACTAGAGACTATTATCCTCTCTACTTTATCACCTCCAAATCTCTATCTCAAATCTATACTAAACATAGTCCTTTGATCTAGCACAATTCTACTCAATCTCTATCTCTGATCTAGCACAAACCTATCCTCAAATCTGCACCAAACTCTGTCCTCAAATATGCTCAACAAGTCCACACAGAACTTGCTCAAATATGCTCAACAAGTCCACATAGAACTTGCTCAAATCTACTCAACAAGTCCACACAGAACTTGTCCAAATCTCATAGAAACATAAAGAGAATTGTTAGAGACTCAATATGTTCTACAACTCAATGCTCAATCACTTTCTCAACTCAAATCAGAATATAGAATAGTTTGTTTTATGGAACTTGAACAATCACTTCACACATCCACTTGACTAGGCTCAATCAACTCTACTCAACCAATCACTCAATGAAACACCCCTTTCTCACAAACCCTAGTCCAAGCATATAACCACCAACTCAAAATATTTCCAACAATGCTCAACAACAAATCTCACATAACAATGATACTCATGTTCTTTCAAACCCTAGTTCAAGTTCTTCACACAACAACTCACTTCAACAACAATGCTTATAAAACAAGGTTTTAAAAACTCTTTATTCCAGAAAACCTTGAAGCATTTACTCAAACACTCTCAAAAGGAAACCCTAATCAAGTCCTTTTCACTCCAAACTTATTTTCTAGAAAACCAATCAATCAACTCAACTTATGGAAGAATGTGCTCATACCTTTTTATTGATGATGAAGGGATCTCATAAATCTGTCACAACCACAAACACTTCTATGCCAAGCTCAAAGAGGTTAGAAGATAAATCTTTCTCACAATATAATGTAAATACTCAATTACACCTTATCACTCCACCTTTCAAAAACAACCATCAACATACATAAAATATTTATCCAATAACACCTTATAAACTCCCAACTAAAATAAACTCAACATCCACCAAAAATTAACTCAAAACCTCTTTAATTTAATTAATTTAATGGCAAGAGAAACTTTGATAAAAATCAAATCAACTTTCTTTATAATTCCAATGATATAAATCACTCATCAATAAAACAACCTCTCATTAACCCTTATTACTCCACAATAGTATAAATCAATTATCAAATCAACAACCTTTCACAAACCCTTATAACTCCAAAATAATATAAATCAAACACACAACTTTTCACAAACCCTTATAACTCCACATTATCCTTTAGAAAAACCTTAGGCAAAAAATTAATTATCAAAAATTACCTTTGCCTCTTAGTGGGTTTCGAACCCACAATCTCTACCTCCATGAGCGCTCTAGCCATGGCTTTGACCCCGCATGCGCTAGACGCACGGTTAAGAGCTTAGACGCTCTTTGTCCCCTTTATCCTCGATTGTCGTGCAAAAACAAGGCACATGCAAAAAACTTCCCTTGGCGCTCAAGACACACACCACTCCACGCGAATCGATCACGGGCTTCTCAACTCCCAATGCCTTTGCAAAACATGCACTGCCAATGGACCACCATGTCCTTTACATTTCAAACAATCTGCTCTCTCCCTTATCTCTTTTACCTAGCGCTAAAGACAAGCGAAATTCTTGTCTTCTTCCTCAACGAATAACAAATGCACGAAAACATTTCACTTTGTCGCATGAAAAAATAATGTCGAGGGGTAAGTTTTGAATGCCTCTTTGGCATTTATTTATACACGAAAATCCCTTTGCTTCTTAGACGTCGATGCTCCCATTTTTTGATGACGTTGGCACTCCAACCTTTATAATTTATAAATTATTTAAATTCTAAGGAATTTAAATTTTATAAATTATATTTATAAACTTTAGCTTTAAGGAGATTAAAGCCTTCCTTGGGTTTAAACTTAAACCTTTAACTTGTAAAATATTCTGCCACCGTGGGTCTTTTAAAATCTTAACTGCCATCTCAATGTGTGAGGAGACTTTTATATCCTCATAATGATTTTAATAAAACCATTTAATCTTCCACCATGGGTTTACCATAAACCCTCATAAAATATTATTTTGCCAACTTTTTCTTCAACTCTTCGCATTGTTCCTGGTGCTATTGATGGTGTGCTCCATGGTATTAATGATGAATTTTCACCTTGACATCAATGACAACTAAATGAGCTCAAAATGTCCAACATAGTTGCAGATGAAGAGGCCCGAAAATGGAAGGCTATAATAAGTGAGATTAATGATACTTTTGTTACCTTGGTTCCCAAGAAAGGCAACACAAAATATTTTGATAATTTTTATCTCGTAAGCCTTTATAATATGATTGATAAGATCATTTCAGAAATTATAGCAAATAGGTTGAAGGGCATTCTAGGGTGTCTTATGTCAGAGGAACAAGGTGGCTTTGTTCAGGGTAAACAAATTATTGATGGTATAAGTATTGCACAAGAGGCCATACATTCTCTTAATTCTATGAAAAACTAGGTATACTTTTGGAATTAGATATGAACAAAGCTTATGATAGGATTTCCTAGAATTTTCTACATGTTATTCTCAGAAAGTTTTGCTTTGATTATAGTTGGTGTGAGTGGATTAAATTTTTTTATAGAACTACAAAATTTTCTATTTTGATCAATGGTTCTCTTGTTGGGTACTTTAAGTCATCTTGTGGACTTCGTCAAGGTGATCCTCATTCTCATTATCTATTCATTATTCTGGTGGAAGCATTAGGGAGAGCCTTTTTGAAGGTAAAAATGGAAGGAAAAATTAAGGGTATTCAAGTTGCAAAAAATGGTCCCTTTGATCTCATCTCCAATTTTTTGATGATACTTTTATTTTGGGCCATCCCTCAGTCAGTGAGGCCATGGAGTTTAAATCAATATTATCATGTTATGAGAAGGCTACTAGAAATTTGGTAAATACTTCAAAATCTAGGATTCTTTTCACTAATGTTGCCCTAGATTTACAACAAATTATTGTGAATATTTTAGGGTTTAAAATTGATAAATTTTCATCAACCTACTTGGGTATTCCTTTGTCTAATAAATGAAATAAAAAGGAGCTTTGGATCTCTTTTTTTGGATAGAATGAAATCTTGCTTGGTAGGTTGGAAAGGTAAGTTCTTAACCATGACAAAAAGGCTACAACTCATAACGACTACTTTGCAATCCATTCTTATTTATATGATGTCACTTTCAATACTTCCAACATGTATTGCATCGAAAATTGATAAAACTTAAAGAGACTTTCTATGGAAGGTTGTGAGAAAAAAATTAGGTTTCCTCTATATAAGTGTGATAGGGTTTGCAAAGGAAATAATATTAGAGGAGCAGGCTTGCGAAATTGAAAACTTATGAATTTGGAATTAGGAGCAAAGCTTGGGTGGAGATTATTCAAAGATCAAGAAAAGAATTGGGAAAAAATATTACTTCAAAAATATATAGGTTATCTTGATGCAATGAAATTATTTAGAAAAATAACTCTATCCAAAGGATTTTCAACATGGAACTTCATATAAGAGAGTTTGCAATTGATAAAGAAACATATTAGATGGTCAATCAATGAGGGGAGTTATACAAATTTTTAGTCTGATGCTTGGTTGAAGCCTTATCCTCTTATATATAACACAAAATTGAAATCATTGGCTCAAGAGTTCCTAGCATGTAAAGGTCCAAAGGTCAAATATTATATTATTATAACCAAAAACTACAAATCATGGATTTCTTTTAGTAACCTAGTTGAAGGAGAGGAACTCAAAAAAACTGCAGATGAACTTCAAAAGATGCTTCGAGAGTTTTATTTGCCAATTTTTAAATGAAAGGATGAGTTGTTTTGGAATTTATCAAAGTATGGTGGATACTCGATCCAGTTTGGATATGAGGATTTAGAACAATCAAAATTTCCTTCCCCCAAATATTTTCCTTAGAAGAACATTTGGTCATTAGAGGCTCTAAGGTCTCAACATCTCTTTGGTTAGCAAATCAAAGTAATATTCTTATGGGAGAGTCTACAAAGAAGAGGATATTATGTACCCTTCATATGTGCCTTGTGTGAGAAGGATTTAGAAACATCGGACCATTTACTTCTTCATTTTTTGTCTGCTCACACCATTTGAAATTATTTTAAAAAAATATGAAATTATATTGGGTAGCTCTATCAACATTGAAGTAGTTGATAAAATGTTGGATAAATTATTTTAAACCTAAAGCATTATGTATTATTTTGGGGATTAGACCTGCCATTATTTCTTGGAAATTATGGCTTGAAAGGAATAATAGAAATTTTAAAAATAAATATCAAAATCATGCCCAAGTTTGGAACCATATTAGTGCCTCTCTTGCAGAATATCTACAAATATGGTGCTCATCATGGAAAGTCTCAATTGCAAAAAAAGAGGTGCTAATAACTTGGCTACAATATTTGAACATACATGGAAGAGGCATCTGTGACAAAAAAATTAAAAAAAGGATCTACTTCAATCTATGGTAATATGGAAATGTCCAAAAATTGGGTTTATCATAATTAATTTTGATGGTGCTTCTAAAGGAAATAGTGAAGGAAAACTTCTCCTCACTTATTAAAAATCATATGGATCTTCAACTAACAACTATGCAGAGGCTAGGGCATTTCTTACAGGGATTAAAATTTTAGTAGAAAAATGATAGAAATATATTTCAATTGAGGGGGACTCACAAATTATCATCAATGCTATTAACAAAAATGGATGTGGAGACTAGATAAAAAATAATATTATTGGTGATGTTCATCATCTATTACTAGAGGTAATCTCCTAGTAGTGTGAGCATATTTATAGAGAAGGAAATTGAGTAGCAAATAAATTATCGAATTATGGTGTTGATCTTAATCAAAATGATGTCAAGGAGTTGATTGTAGAAACATAGCACTTCGAGGAAGTTGAAGAATATATTTAAGAGAAAAAATAAATGAAAAACCATGATAAAATTGTATGCTACAACAAATGTAATATTTTGGTATATTGATGGGAGTGGCTCCCAAATAGAAGCTACATATAACCTATTAAAAAAAAAAAAAATTATGTTCTTTGATTTTTAATATTATGGTGTCAAAGAGGTCCTTGATTTATTTTGATTGATTACCATCCTCCAATATTTCTTGAACGAGCTTGACCACTTTGGCTATAGTAGTTTTTATATAAGTTGACTCCTTGAGGACATCTTTAGTATAGTCTTAAAAATTTAAATAAACAAATTGCTAGTATTGTTTAATTTCTTCTATTACATTCTCTTCCATCTTCTTAACTAAGTTCTCATTAGATATATTATTGACACCATTATTTTTGAGCAAGGGGTCCATTTTGAGAGCTTGACCATTGATCTTGTCAAACTGGATACAATATACCTCAACATTAGGGAGAAATACGTATCCTCTCCTTTCTACTTAGACTCTATATAAAAGGTGATTTTTTATATTTTATTGATAATCTTGACTAGTTTTGCTCTATTATTTTATAGTTTCTTTGGATAATGTAATCAAATACTCCCAATAAGATTGGTATATGTTTGGTTTGTCTTGGGATGGTTCATTGGCTACTTTTAGCATATTGATTAATGTAAGGTATCTGTCATAGATTTTCCAAACACTCTTTATCAATGGTTTGGACTTTTTGAACAATTTCTTCATAAGGTCTACTAAAATCCTTTCTATTTTAGCAACTTTATGTTTCTCATTTAAGTCAACCTTATCCTTAATAGATTTATTGGTGGTCTATTTTTTTGCTAGAAAATACCTGTTTATTCCTTTTGTATGGACTCTATGATTTATTTCTTTAGGACAATGAGTTACTTTCTATTGCCTTCTTTGAGTTCCTACACCACTAGATCTTTTCCCTTTGAAACAAATTGATCACTAGTTTATTTAGGTAGTCACTTTATGCTTCTAATGTTGCTATTTTATCCACCATTTCATCCACACTATATTGCATTAGCTTAATTATGAGTTTTAAGAGTTCTATGGTTTCTTGAACATCAAGGGTAGGTAATTCATGTTAAATGACACTATAATATTCTTGATTCAATGTCTCTCCTAGTGGTATCCTTGGATTTGATGTTGCCTATTTTACTACCATTTTATTTATTTCTTTATTATACCTAAAATTTATTGTCCACTTTCTTGACTCAATTGACATGTCATTAAAAATAATAGATAAATTGGTAGCTTTCTTAATTGGATCAATCATTTGCTCAATCTGCAATACATTTCTCTAGATATCATCAAGATCTTAAGAATATACTTTGAACACTACCAATGTTTTTCCTTATTGAGTTGCACTTTCTATTGGATATTTTCCTTTATCTATCTCTTATAGTGCATCATTGGAATTTTTCTCTTTATTTGATTCCTTATATTTTTCTTCTTCAAGCTTTATGGTAGAGAATATTTATTTCTTTTAGATCATCCCTATCACTATGACTCTAATAGTTAATGTCATCATTGTTTTTGATAAATCCCCCCATAATTGTAGTCCCATATTATTTTATGGATACTTTTTTGATATTTATTCTATGGTAGGAACCTCCTTGTGAGAATGATTGAGGAGTTGAATTTCCTTATCGAAGAGGATGTATGATGGACAAAGACATGTATTTTAGGTTATCTCTTTTCTATTGAGACTTGAATGAGATTACCTTTTCCATGAATGTCTTAGTGAATATTTACATACCAATATAAGAGAATAAGAAATTCTTATTTAGAATTCTATACCAGTTAAAACATTGACCGTCAAAGTAGTTTGAGGAGGTTGTGATGGTCATCTAAATTGAATTTTTCTTGAGCTAGTGATTATTTTATTGACTTTTTTCCATTTCTCAATTACATTAGTCTCAGTTTCTTCTTGTCTTTCCACTATTTTAATCCATCTTGGTAATCCTATTTTATTAGTATTCATGTCTTTCAATCCTTGAATTCCACCCACTTATCCCAATTGTCTTCATCATTTGATTTGTGACTACACTAAGAAATTTATCTAGTTAGGGCATGAGACCTTGATAACTCTCATATTATAAAAAATTAACTTTTAGTTTATTATATTGGATGAAATGACTTATAATATGGTTCCAAGTTATTTTTATTTGGTCAATTTGTATTTTTATTCTCCAATCAAGAAAAGGAAATTGAGTGATCCTTTTAGGTGCTTATAGATACACTTCTTGTGGAAGGGGTACACCAATAGATAGAAATCCATCAATATGACATCATCGATTAGAATTATAGGAAGTTCTATAGTTTTTCTATCTTGTACAAATACCCTAATAAAGGAAAACATGTCCTCCTATATGTACTAGTATGCATATGTGTGAATGACCTTCATTGCTAGTTCTAAGAATTTAGTTTTGTAATATCTCATTAGCTCTTCTAAAATGGGTCTCAAGAAAAAATCATAGATGAATTGCCCTTTTCAATACCAATTTTTAGAATGAGATGTGGGATAACATTGAAAACAAGAATTCCCTTATCAATTTTTTATTCCAAGGTTTCTAATGTTGGGATGAAATCTCAAAAGATTATAAATTAAACATGAAGAATGTAAAATATCCTTATAGAGAGCTCGTAAAATAGTGGGGACAACTCTTCATAAATAATATAATACCAAACAATTAAATTACTATTCATGAATATCAACTTGATAAAAGTAAACATCAAAGGTTTGAAGTATCTCAACTTCTTATCCCAACTAATATGGCTAAGGAGGACTATGAAGTCTCCAATTTTATTATGGGATTTTCATTTTTGAAACTAGATAAAGGCTTGATAATTCCTTTAATGGATTTTTAAGCCTTTATATTAATGTAAACTCATAGGATAAATATTCACATGATCAAATATATGATAGCCACAATATAATAAGATCAAAATAATAATGTAACCAAAAAATATGAGCCAAATAATATGTAAATCAAGGCTAATAATATATCAACTAACATTCATTAATAAGAAACAATATGAATGTAATAGCCTAAATCATACATGTACAAAGCATGTAGCATAACTTACAATATTAATTGCTCAAATGTATGCAATATTTATTACTCCTATTTCTCTTACAAATGTATCATAAAAATCTCATACAATAACAATAGTCACAATGTAGACTATGTAGACTATGTTGGTTATGTAGACTAATATCTATACCTCTCCATAGAGTAATACATAGCCATTGTAGGATGACTCTTGGGTTACTTGACTCTTCCTTTCCTTATGCCAAGTCTCATGACTCTTGGCTTCTCTACTTGACACTTGCATACACATGACACTATCTTGTATGCACACTTGGACATGACTCTTCATATAACACTTCCTAATCTAATAACACATGTGCACACTTACATATGAGACACTTGTGCACATTTACACACATTACACTTGCACACTCATTTACATGACACTTGTGCATTTCTTGCACATTATTACATTACATAAAATATTTACTCACACTCTAATCTAGGACACAACCCTAATCTAATATTTACAAGGTTGTACCAAGGAGGTACATTAGCATGTACCAAATAATGTAATATTTTGTAACACTCCCCTATATTACATGATTTGATTATTGAATACTTTAGTATTCAATTATGGTCTTCATCATTTAATTGATCCTGGGACCTATGCTTGCTTTGATATCTTTTCTATTATCCTTGGTATGATCCCTTCTCTTCCTCTTTCTTCTTTTCTTTTTTTTACATCTTCATTCTTCAATGGATCTGATATATATCTTGATATTATCTGGGTCTTCTTAAATCTAGATTTTTGTTTTTCAATCTACAAATTATCTTGTAGTACATGTAATCTAAATATCTCATTAGGTAGAGTTGGATCATATTTGATCCACTTTCTTTTTCCTTTTTCTCTGAATGACTTTTTTCCCTATACTTCAGAAATTTCACACTTGAATTCATTGTTAGAAGAAACTTTAGAAATAAGTATTTTTAGAAAGACAATCCAATTTTAATATTAATTCTCTTTCAAATATTTTATAGTACTTATCCTTGTAATAGCAAATAGATGAATAAGTTTTTCTTCCACAATATTTACATGGATGAAGATTCCAACAATTTGCTTTTCCATGACCAATTCTATTGCAATAAACACATCTTGAAGATATTTTTACTTCTTTACTCATTCTCTTTGGAATTTCAAGTTCATTTGTTTTCTTGATAAAATAACATAACCACTTGTGTACAACTGAAGCTATTCTATCTTTATTTTCCTTGTAGATAAGTTGTAGATGATGAAGATCTTCAACTTTTAGTAGACTCTATTATTTATAATGATGAACATGAGTTATTAGAACAAGATTTCATAGTAACAAGAAACAACGATGTGTCCTCTTGACTATTTTGATATCTTATTTGTAGACACTAAAATATAACACCTTCAAAACCACATATGCCACCCCACCATTAAATCCTGCATAATAAAATTATATGCCTAAGTCTAAACTTAGGGATATAAAATCCTGCACATTATCCTATTTTTCTAATTTATTAAATCTGGGAAATCACCCTAGGATACCCTGTCTATCCATTGGACATGTGTCCTGGACACTTCACCCAACACCCTTGCCACATCTTACCCACTCCTGTCCCCCTTGTCCTTGCACATGAGACAGATTCCCAACACCCATGCCACAACTCATTTGTTGTTGTCCCCTTGTCCCTTCATATAAAACAACATCCCACATCCCACTCCACTTGAAGCCATATCACCCCAGTTAAGTGAGCCACACTGAATGATTTACTATAACTGCCCCTTCCACTTGGCAGTTCATATTTGCCACTTGGCAAGTTAGGCTTGCCACCTTCCATTTCCCTCCAAATCCCCAGGAAGCCTATAAAAGCACCATTAGTCCACAAAAAAAAGGGAGGTGAATGTGCATACCAACAAGCTGCAAAAATTGATGTAGACCAACGAGAAATTATGAAGTGTGAGCTTTGATTTTGACCATTGGTTCAAATCCCGAGGTGACATATTCTTCAGTTGAAACTGCTTGTCTGTGGTTCCATAGTAAAAAATGTGACTACGGTTTCACAACCGTAGGCCCATGGTTTCCATCCCACAACCGTGCTTCCACGATTCTACAGTCTCGAGACGAAAATCACATACACGGCCAAGATCAGTAACTTTAATATTAGCAAGGCTTTATTTGTTAATTGTTTCATGCTATCTACTTTTCATATATATCAGTGATAGGTTCATGTGTAGCATCGGATTTTACTGCTTGACTATACAGGTGCTACTAATCCTCTTTGTTGATTTGCATGTATACAGGTAATAGGTATCTTGGATAAGTTGTTGAAGCTGGAGTGGTATCTTGCTGGATACCAAAGCCCACTCACCCTCTGAAGCTATGACGAGAGAACGAAGGACACCACACCCTACGAAAGAGTTGAAATATCTCTCCTCTCCCATCACGAGCATTGTATTTCAGAGAGATGAGGAATATTGTAACATTGCTCCCAACACACTTGGGGTAATCCAAAATATTTTGTAGAAATCTTATCAATATCAATAAAAAAGGGGATTTTGACAATCTACCTCTCTTTTCTATATTTAATATTATTTGTGTTTAGTTCTTTTGTTACAAAAATGGCGATCACAGTAGGACTCCCTAAGGGTTATATTTTTTTTTGCCTAGCTTTTTAAATATGTTTACTGATCTTTGTCTTGAATTACAGGTTTCGGGTATTTGAATCACACATAAATTTGACTTCAAGTTGATACAATTTGAAAACCCTATGTTCGAACTATTACTGTGAAAACGCAAATCTACGGTTTCTAATTTTGAAAAACGTAGGTGCGTGGTTCTTATCTTTAGAAAACACCAAAGCACGATTGATGATACTAGAACACAAATCCATAGTTCCAACTCTGAGAAAATGCACAAGTACGATTGCTGCTATGAAAACACGGGTCAACGGTTGACAGCAAGAAGGAGTAGCGAAAGAATCACAGGTATGTATTTTATGATCTCTGTTCTTTATTTTTATTTATTTTATCTACATTCTATTATTAGCATTGAAAGGTATGGTCTTGTATGCTATTTTTTGCATTTAGGTATTATAATAGAGAAAGTTACTTAAATTTTACATTCATACATACAAAAACAATAAAAGGTTAAGAAGAATTTGCATTTGCATAATAGAAAATAGGTCATTTTGCATTCACCGGGTTATGAATAACTTGGGTGTTAATTTCGGGTTTGGGTCTATAAAAATCCCATTTTGTTTTTGTTAGCATAAAGGACCCGTGCATCCATGGTCGGGATATCCCAAACACAGACACGTGGTTGGCAAACTATGCATTCACGATTTACCAGAACTAACTGCACATTCGTGGTTAGCCTTTTCAAACAGAAGTCGATTGGAATTAGACCTAAAGGTGGCACTTTTGCTCCTGATTTTTTTTCTATCATTTTTTGTTCTCTGCTTTTTGCATTTTGATATCGAAATAGAATTGCATGGTATTATTGCATAACACCATAGTTAAAAAAAACCATCACACTCACATAAACGTTAGAAAACGACTGGATTTTTTATCGTCGGGTTTGGATTTCATCATCGAACCACAAAAATCATTCCTCATTCTTTGCCAAGGTTGATTCCAATATTCATCATAGCCCATGGGTTATAGTACGTATTTCTCCTCGGAGAGGTGTATCGCAGACTGCGGGTGAACTGGGTGAGGAATTGGTAGGACATGTGCTCCCTGGCTGTGTGTGGGCTTCATTACTACACATTATAGGTGGGATTACGTGACCTAGATTTCATAGATAGGTTTTCGAGTTACGAGTATACAAGTGAAATCCTAGATTCATTTAGGGAAAAATATTGAGCACACATATTTTTCATTTTCCGAACAAATTCTAAAAAAAAAAATGAAAATCTAGCATCAAAAAATTTGTGTGTTTGTTTGCTTTGCATTTTGTATTGCATCGTATTGTTGTTTTATTTATATATATAGTCACACTTGGCATTGTATCACATAATAGCGTATGGTAGTGACTCGTAGTCAAGCTAAGAAACTAGTGTCAAACCAAAGTCAGTAGTCTTCCCCCATGGCCTCTCAATCTGGAAACATCCCTCACACTTCAGTGGTAGGACAAGTAGACATGCCCTCTTCTATGTCCTAAAGTCTTAGTGTAGGGCCTTCTAGTAATGCCCCTAATACATACATAGACATTATGCATAGGTCTACTCACACAACCATACCTGAGACACCTAGGAGTGAACCTCCTACAAAGGTATATAGTCATGTCACCATGTTTGACATGGATACTGTTAAAATGTACTTGAATGCAGCTAGAATGGTCTTCCCATCATTACCACCACTCTCCATCCCATCCCGTGTTGTACCATCATTACAATAAGAATCCACATTCACCTATCCACAACAGTCGAAACATATTTTCACAAATCCTCTCTTTGAGTTGGTTGTTGTAGCATTGGCCAATCAACCATTGTCATCCAACCAACTACCCCCACATTGCCTCAACAAATGACAATTTCCATTAATCCCTTGTATGAAACAATTCCTATTATTTTGCAAGCCCCAACATCCATTTCCTCCACTACACTCATAGGACATACATCTCATACCATCCAAAGTTAGTAGCGATACCTTTTGGTACTTACCCCCTACCTACTTCCACTACCATGGTTTTTTTAGAACCAACTCAGTTCACCACATCACAAGTAGCGGTCCCTAATTCAAATGCAATTGCTATGCAACAGGCTTTCTTATAGTTGCAGTAAATAATTTTAGATAATGCTAACTGTAGCATGAACCCTGATCCCAACCAACATTTGCAAGAGATTGGGCAAAATTTTCCACCTACATCTCATAAACCTAATACCTTTATCCAAGATCTACCTTGGGTAATGCGCCCTCATTCTGCCACTATGGTTCATAATAAACTGCCACACCCATATGCTAACACAACATGTCAGCGTAACATCATACCTCCATCACCCCATACATATAATAACATCCCTCAACATCCATACCATAACACATTTCAGCCACCCATGTCTTATCACCCACACCCTACATACAATCCACCCCATTACTAGCAGCATCAAGTACATTCAAGTGTCAGTCCTGTGGATGACCCTAGATACCAGTTTTTACAGAGTCATATTGATAGTCTTGCCATGCAAACTCCAGGTTTGCAATACCAAAAGCCAACTTTTATTCAACTACTCAATCATCCTATTCATGTTTCGGTACCTGAGCCTCCATATCCACAAGATTTTCATATATCGAATCTTGAATTTAAAGGGGAAGAGGACCCCTTGAGCATATAACTAGATTTGTGAATGCATGCTTCAGAATCAAAAGCAATGATGCATTACTGTTACATACATTTCCTCAGACACTAGGGGTAGAAGCACAAGACTAGTACAACCACCTGTCACATCAAAGTGTTTTTACCTTTGAACAACTAGCAGACTAGTTCTTGGAAATATTCGCCCTGAATGTCAGAAAACAAACCACAATGACTGATTTGATATATCTAAAATAATATGACAATGCATCAATCTATGACTTTGGTAATAGGTGGAGATCAGTCATGATCAAGTTACCATTTTTCCTCCCTATGCCAAAGATAATACGAATGTTCACGAAGAGTTTTGGTAGACCCATCTCTTCATTACTATAGCTACAATAGTATAGAACATTCGATGAGGCACTCGCCCAAGAAAAACTGATTGAAGAAATAAAAATCCAATAAGGCAAGATAAAGCCTAAGAAGAAAGAGTGGCATAATAAGAATCAAAAGGGGAATAACCACGGTCAGTCCAATACTACATAGGTTAATCAGATAGTTTTGGGCCAACCATAGTTAAATCAATTTGTCCAAACACAAATCCAACAACCCCAAAAATAACAACAAACGCAAAAATCAAATTATCAAGTGGTTCGACCCACACAGTAGGCACAAAATCAGACACAACCTACAGAAAGGCAACAACATCATTTTAAGCCAAAAATAAATTACACACTAGTACAAGAGCCATATTCATTAGTTTTTCAGAAGTTGTATGCAGAAAAACTTTTTACATTGCCGAAAATGAAACCTGAAGCTCCTAACAAACCAAAAACAAAAGGTTACAAAGAACACCTCTTTTGCATCTATCATAGACAAATAGGACATGATATTGAAGGTTGTCATGGATTTAAAGGAATTGTGCAAGATTTATTGGAAGCAGATACAATCAAAGTTGACAATCCACTAGTCCAAAACAATCAAAACCTAGGCATCTATCAGACACTTTTGACACATCGAGAGGTAAATCAACAATCGATGGGAGCATCAACTTCTACAATTCCTCCCAACCAAGTTAATTATGTGTCTCAATTGCCACAAGGTTTTGTAGGAGCTATCAGCATAATTACCTGTGGACAAAGGTAAGCTAATCGCACAACATAGGCCCCAAAAACACAACCAACAAATGTGCCCATACAACATGGACCAAGAATTCCACAACCACCTTTCCACAATCGCCCAGTTGTTACCTTGAACAGCCGGTTAACACAAAGTTTGAAAATGGCTTCAGTAAAATTTTCAATATATGAGCTAATACAACAATCAACACCTCGTAGGGAAGCATTGATAGAAATTTTAAATTCTATCCAAGTTCAATCAGAAGACCCCAATGCCTTCAATTCCTTTGTGGGTAGTGTGCAAAAGTTCATGGAACCCTCGATAGTATTTTATGACTTCGAGAAAAAATAAATCTCAATAGATTCACCTAATCCACCACTGTGCATAGTAGCTCACATTGACAGGAAACCATTCAAGAGAGTGCTTATTGATACTGGTTCTTCAATCAACCTCATCACCACACATGCGATAATGAAGCTCAACATGCCATCATCTCACATCACAACAACAACATTCACCCTTAGGGCTTTTAATGATGCTTTATGCTCAACTGTGGGGAATGTTGTTCTTCCCATCACCATGGGGGTGAAAACAATATATGTTCTCTTCCACATCTTGGAAGGATAAATGCAATACAACATACTTTTTGGACGCCCTTGGATTAGGGAAATGAAGTGTGTGCCTTCAACATTGCATCAATGCTTAAAATATGTACATGAAGGTGAAGTGCATTGCATACGAGCTAACACATAACATTTCAAATACTGCAACTTTATTTCAAACTCATATGAGCCCTTGCTTCCATAAACGCACCTAACTATCCAACCACTAGCCATTAGGACCATTCCATATAGTAGCACATCCTCAAAAGCACCCATTCAAGAAGAATTACCTATAGTTGACCCAAATTTTGCATCCAAAAGCGTTAGCTCAATGCACCCTTCAAACACTGCATTTCATTTTCAAGTCAAACCTACCCATCCTGCTAACAAATTGCCAACTCCATCTAGTAAAATTCTAGATCAACAACAACCATTCACATTCACAACACAACCCACACCATCCATCACTACATCACAATCATTAGAACTCGTAGTCTCACAAATAGGACCACCTATTAGAGATAATCCACCATCGCCAGTGGAGCCACAAGCTAATGTACAAGAACCCTCTTCATCCGTCGAGCCATTAGCCTCCCAACCATCTAGAGTTGCAGTACATATTGCCAATCTAGGCATTGATGAGTACATTATTGAAAGTGTCATAGTTACACCACCTATTGAGTCAGTCAGGGATTACAATCACCATCGCGACCCACCTTTAGCTATAGGTGATATATATAGAATGGGTTCTCAAAAAAATGCAATCAATTTCATATATGGAGAGGTGGATTCTTTATCGTACCCACCTCCTCAAGACGATAACTCTTTACAAGAGTTTAATGAAAACATTGATGATCTATCGAACCCAAGTTTCCCAATGAGATATTTTTGAAAGGTTAATTGGAAAGGATATGGAATTGGAATACATGAACAAGGTCCTCACCACATTATTGAACTAGAATATAAAGAGCCAAGTGACTGCTCTGGTCTAGGCTACAAACCTTCCATCGCAAGCTCTTCACTTAATCAAGCTTTCCAAGAACTTGACATATAATGCGAAGAAGAAGAAGAAAAGAGCGATGAGGAAGATGAACCTAATTATGAGGAAGAAAAAATAGATGGTGGGTACCAGATCTACACTTTTTACCCTCAAGAGCAAGCCTTACAACAAGAGCCAGAAGATCCCATAGAGATGACCTACCTTAGGCCAGTCGATACGCCACTGGTATTGGGACCTCACACAAATGCTAATGGTTTTTGAATGAGTGACGATGATGAAGAGGCTAAAACTAAAATGATATTCATGAATCATATGCATGAAATGCAAGCTAGAATAATGATACAAGCAGAGTCACGTCCTGAATGGCTTAATCAGGAAGAAGAAGAGCCTCAAGAGGAGATAATATATGTATAAACTATACAAAGAAATGACTAGTACCAAAAGAATTTTCCAATAGACCACGCACATTTTTAGCTAAACAAAAAGCATGAGGGTCCTGAACCATAACCTCCTCCATCACATTGGTATCGCATATATCATATCCAATCACACACATTAGGTCAGTTGCAACCTAGAGAAGAGGAGTCATAAACTCTCGAATCGTAACCACCTCATTTCCATCAAGTCAATATGATTTTTGTTGATTTCCTCACCCTGCTCCACAATTTATATGATGAGACAAACCCGATATATATCGACACTAGTCTCATAGCCATGGATAGGATTTCATCCCCACCATCCACTACCGATTTTATCATGTTTGAAGAGTTATTGCACACTTCAAACACATATATTCCACAATAGTATTCATCATAAAACAATTCAGTTTTTCAAACTGATATAGAGAGGGAAACCCCAAAAATATTTGAAAATGTGGTGGATGATATTCACTTCATCCCAACTCCACATCAGCTAGAAGAAGGTTCTCACATGCTAATTGAATAATCTATAGATGTGAACCTTAGTCAAGACGCGGACAATCCCCAAATTGTCAAAATTGCAAAATATTTATCTACAAAAGAGAAAGACCACATAATAAACATGCTAATGAAAAAGAAATAAGTGTTCGCATGGTCATATAAAGACATGCCAGGTTTAGATCCAGACCTGGTAGTCCACAACCTTACATTGGCACATGATGCAAAACTGTTCAAGCAGAAGCTTAGGAAAGTCCATCCAACAATCACATTAATTGTGAAAGAAGAGCTACAAAATTTGTTGGATGTGCACTTCATAATACCAATTGATTACCTAGAATGGCTTTCAAATATGGTACCCGTTCGCAAACCGAATAGTGGGATACACGTATGCACTGATTTTTGAGACTTAAACAAAGCGTGTCCCAAAGATGATTTTACTTTGCCTAATATCGATCAACTAGTAGATTCCTGCACTGGTCATGAAATGCTTTCCTTAATGGATAGTTTCTTGGAATACAACCAAATTTGAATTAATCCCAAAGACCAACACAAGACAACATTTACAACATCCTAGGGGACATTCTATTATAGAGTGATGCCTTTTGGACTTAAGAATGCAGGAGCAACATATCAACAAGCTATGACGTACATATTTCATGATTATATGCATAAGATCATCGAGGATTATGTAGATGATTTGATTGCTAAATCTAAGATGCGTCTTGAGCACATCGATGTACTAGAAAAAGTGTTTGATCGACTGATAGAACACAAAGTAAGGCTAAATCCTAAGAAATGTGTATTCAGAGTCACATCAGGAAAACTTCTAGGATTCATTGTCTCCAAGCAAGGCATTGAAGTGGATACAGGTAAGGTAAAATAAATATTAGAAATACCACCTCCCAAAACATTGAAAAAGTTGTGTAGTTTACAAGGAAATATCCAATCTATCCGATGATTCATCACATAACTCTTAGATAAATGTAGACCTTTCAATCGCCTATTACAAAAGGGAGTGACATTTTCATTGACAACTGAATGTCAAGAAGCATTTGATGATATAAAGAAGTATCTGGCATCACCACTAGTTCTTACACCACCTAGATCAGGAATCCCTTTTCACCTATACATTTTTGCAACAAATTTTGCACTAGGGACAATGCTTGCAAAAAAGAACGAAAAACATAAGGAGCAAGCAATTTACTATACTAGTTGAACACTAGTAAGTTACGAAACAAGATATGCTTATGTCAAAAAGTTATGCTTACCAATGGTTTTCGCCACTAAGAAACTTAGACATTACATGCTAAGTAATACTACCTATGTCATAGCTAGAGAAAATCCTCTACGATACATGATTACTCGCACATATAACAACACCCGTACTGCTAAATGGATAATGCTTTTAACCGAATTTGATCTTGAATTCATAAGTAAAAAATCCATAAAAGTTCAGGTGGTAGCTGATCAACTAGCAGAAGCTCTGCTACATAACGACAAACCACTAATCATTGAGATTCCAGATGATTCAATATTCTCTATCACATAACAAGAAGATTTAGTTTCTCCTGAGGAAGTAGACATGACCATGTTGTAGCACCCTAAAATTGGCGCAGTAAAATTATAAAAATTATATTCACCTTAGTAAATAATTTCAAATTCAAATTTAACCTCCCAAACCGCCCGTTAACCGTCGGGTATTCCGTTTCCCCTTTTTCTGTGCCAATTTTAGAGGTTGTTTTGACCGTTTGATGATATCGTCGCCGATCAGACGATATCGCCCCATATTGGACGATTTCGTCTGGACTAGGACGTCCAGACGATCTTGTCGCAAAACTGAATTTGCAAAGTTGGAATCTGTTCCAACGGGTCTCCAATCTGGGCAGAAGCGTGTCTGCGCCGTTGGGACCCTCCCCCGTTGGAGATCTCCCAAATTGGGATGATCTCCAACCTCCCAACAACTCCCCTAAGCCTATTTAATCTCTAGGATTTTCCCTCCCCAACCCCTGGCTGAAATTATCTGTAAATTGACTCCCTCTGCGTTAAAACATCCTGATCTTGCATTTGCATTAGTCCCATACTAATTTTGTTGTAGGTACATCATTATTTTTCAACCGGAGCCAGCACCCATCGTCGTCGATGAACCTGTCCAGATCGGAGGCGATCCTGTCAAATTCGAGGCGATTTCGTACTGATGCGAGACGATCTCGACTGCAGTCCACATCGAGGCAATCCGTGCTTGAAGTTTGCTTTTCTCATCTTTTTCCCTGTCATTTTATGCTACAAATTAGATCATTTATTCGGTTTTTATATTATTTTGCATTTGGAGTTCACCCATTTAGCCTAGATTGCATACTAAGATCATATTTTGCCATTAAAGTATAGTAATTTGCTTGAATTTCTGTTCTTAAATATTGTTCAGTATTCGTACTACTATTTGGTATAATTTGCCTCTGTTTGCACAGTAGGACTTCTTGTATTTTGCATCTATTTTTTGTCTTGCAGGTCTCTGACGAATTCGTCAGATTTTAGATGATTCTGTCAATATCGGATGATTCTGTCAGATTGCAGGCGATTCCGTCGAATTCCAGACGATCCAGACTGCTTCAAACGTCAGAATCTTCTTCAGACATCCGGATCAGGTATTCTTCATTTGCATCCTGTAAATTCTCTATTTTCTGCTTTTAAATCTGTTTTCTGTATTCATTGAACTTGCATTTTCATATAGATTAATCTAGTTTCATTCGGCCAAACCTAGGATGAATGCTTAAGGTTAAAACGAACTCATCAAACACATTCCAAAACCTAGGCGTGGAAACTGCCGCTAAATGTTTCCTGGTGAACCCACCATCCATCGAAAAATCATCAAAATGCACCTCCCTTGAGAGGCGGGACCTTCGCAAAGTCCTCTCAGTCCGAGGTACCACGCCATCCTTTTCCCATCCTCCTTCCGGGCACGGATCCTATAGCCTGAAGGTAGGGATGCGAAAAATTTGGAGCGATACATTTTGGTGAACCCGACGTGAATGCATCATAACCTTTTGAAAACAAAAACAAAAAAATTAGAACAACTAAAACTTAGATGCATTTTAAAACATTTAAGGTTTAGAGTCATGTTTAGATGGTAGCTCCTAAAAAGAGGTTAGCAGTTACTATAAACGTAGAAAACCAATTGGCAGCTATAGAAGTTAATTCTGTCCTTAGTGTGCCTGAAACAAGTAGAAATCAATTCCTGTGGAACGAACTTGACAGGAGACTTAGTCTCATCTCATCTAGGTCCACACAACTTAAGCAAATCAAGAGGCTAGTCCTAGATAGAATCCTGGATCCTCACCAATTAGTTTTTTATCATGAACTTCAGAGAGCCTGCCGTAGATGGTTAGCTTATAGGAAAGCCCTTGTATCTTCAAAATTTTTAGCTTTCGAGGAATATCTCAATGACATAATCATGGTACTCCCATTTTTAGATCATATAGGTTCCTTAGAAGACCAAGATCTTATGATTAGAAGAAGATGGAATAGAGTTCCTAGAGCTATGTGGTATCGAGAGTATTGCCATGAGATTTATTTTTATCAACCAGAATCTGAAATACATGGTATCACCATAGCCCTTTTTGTCAAATTCTTAAAAGAAAACTTTCAATTTGAAGAAGAACATTTCATGACCCCTGAAGAACTAGAGCCTATTAATGATGTTTATAAATTGTTCTTAGAAGACTAGCTCATTTACTTTCAGTCTTATTATTGCGTGCATTTATTGTTTCATTTGCTGTCTTTATTATATTATTTCAAAAACTAAAAAAATAAAAAAAAACATAGCAAAAACTTAAAAATTTCATTTCCAATATTGCATTAGGTATATAATAAATATATACCTTTTAATTTGTTGCATATATATATATATATATATATATATATATATATATATATATATATATATATATATATATATATATTTGCTGAAATCAAAACTTAGCACCATGCCTAAACTTAGGAATGGTAAAGAAACTTTAGGAGAAGGAGAAGATTGGTTACAAGATACAACTGAAAACCCAAATGTCCTTCTTGGAGATACAAATCCGGAAGGAGAAACTCTAGGTCAGTCAGACGAAGACTTAGGTGAAGATAAGGAACAAGAAGGAAGTGTTAAAGAGGATGAATCCTCATCCCCTAGAGTAGCTCCAAATGGAGCCATTGCTTTTGACAACGCAGAACATTTTCAAAAATTTCTCAATGAAAATATTGACATCCTTAATGTGGCAGTTCGTATTGATAGAGGGGAAATTAGTGACGCTCAAGCAGCTATAGAACGGGCGTTTGATATACACACTAATCCTTTATCTTTCGTTGATCAAGAAAGTGATAAGGCTGGGCCATCCAATACAGATTTGGTCACTATGGCCCAAAAGATGTCAAAACAACAGGTCACCCAACCTCCTAAGGGACCTGTTATTCAACCTAAAATCACTCCCACACAAAAGAAACCTTCCTTCACTACTTTATTTCGCCAAACCATTGAGCAATATGCTTCAAGTAAACAAAAACCTAAAACAAAGCCAAATATAAATTTTCAACAATCCGAAATACAACATAATCCAACTTCAAAATTCCTCCATAATATTTTTCCTACCAATACTTTACACAATAGTAACATGGCATCTAATCTGCATGTTCCTCCATCATATGCCCATAAAACCCATGTCAATGCCCTACCGAATCAATATGGGGGGCAAACTAGTAATCTGGAAGCTATGGTGAAACAATTGGCTTCACGTATGGACCAGATAGATCCCTACCGTCCCTCGTATAATTATCGAGAGATCTGTAGTCAACCTTTGGATCCCATAGTTGTAGCTCAACCATACCCTAAGCATTTTCCCATGCCCATCTTGCCTATATATAAAGGAACCGAAGATCCCATAGAGCATCTTCGCATGTTTAGGATAGCATGTCATGACATATCGCATGATGACTTGCTATTACTAAAAATGTTCCCAAAAAGTTTAGGTGGAATGGCGTTAGAGTGGTACTATCAATTGCCCACTCACTCCTTAAGAAACTTTGAAGAAACAGCTGAATCATTTGTTCATCAATTTAGTGCCTACATCGAGAGGCATGTAACTATTAAAGACCTATACAATTTAAAACAAGATAAAGACGAGTGTTTTGCTGATTTCTTAGCTAGATGGAGACAATTGACAGGAAAACTGCACTTTGTGCTACCTTATAGGGAAATGTTAGACATTTTCATCAACAATTTACAAGAACAACTTTCTTATGAGCTATCAACAACTACTTTGACTACCTTCGATCAAGCTATAGACTTAGCTCGAAGAGTAGAAGATGCCCTCATTAGGAGAGGCCAACTTAGGAAGAAGGATGATGAGAAAACATCTAGAAATCAATATAAAAACAAACAGGTTGTCGGTGACGGAGTCACTGACAGCAGAAATGTTGCTAATGTCAATGCAACAAAGACAACAAAAAAATTTATATTGAAACCTCCTGATAAACCTCCCCGAGAATTCACCAGATTAAACCAACCCTTATCAACTATTTTACCTCAATTACTTGAAAGAGGTTTAATCCAACTGCCAGCTATCCGGGAACCTGATCCAACTATACCCGGATATAGAGCTGACTTACATTGTGAGTTCCATAGAGGACCTGGACATTCTACCAACGCTTGTAAAAGATTGAAACATAAAATACAAGATTTGATTGACAATAATGAAATGGAAGTGCAAGCCTTCCAACCTAAACAAAACCCTCCTAATAATACTCAAAATACTGTTCCCCAAAATCAAAATCAAAATGCCAATCAAACTTTAGACATATTTCAACACCCTTTACCACGACATGGTAAAGAGGTAGCCAATCAAATCGAACATCATAATGTTCCCCCTCCTACCCGATATGTAGGAACCATTAGCGGACAATTACCTGTTCAGGATTCTCAAATATTTGACACAACCTTATCCCTGGTTACAACCAGGCCCTTACATAATTTTCAAACTTCTGATTCTAGTGATATAGAGTCAGATAGTGAAAGTGAAGTAGACATTACTTCCAACCAATCGAATAGTTCTAAAAATGAATCAGATCCTATTCAACCCGTCACAGATGCTATGGTTCCAGAAGAACCATTTCCTAGAAGAGTCACTACTCGACCTTCTTCTAATACAGTCCTTCCTTATGAACAAGCCATAAATTCTCAACCGAGGCCGTTTCAACGTCGTCACTATAACATTGTCGGTACCATCGGAGTCGTCACCCGACAACAAGCTCAAAATTCCCAACAAGAACCAAACCAGAACGATGGATCAGCTCCATTTGTTCTAAAAAATCCCAATAAAGGGAATCTTGCTTCTAATGCTCAACCTAAACCCCCTTACAGTATTAACGAGCAATTGTCCAATACCACGGCCAGAATTTCCCTTTTAGATTTATTACGATCCTCTCCCACCCATAGGGATGAGTTGATGCTTACATTGAGCCAAATGATGGTACCTCAAAACATCCAACCTGAAGCTATGGCCAATACTATCATCACTCGAGAGATTGATTGTATTGACTTTCGGGATAGAGATATCCCACAACACAGTTTACACAAGGATAATCCCTTGTATATTACTGCTTTAATTGGAGATGTAGCTATCAAACGAGTCCTGATTGATAATGGCTCATCTCTAAACATTTGCACCTTTGACTTCTACCAACGATTTGGTTTTAGAAGTGATGAAATGAAGAAAACTGATATGATTATCAAAGCCTTTAATGATGAAACACAAGAAACATGTGGAGTTATCACCCTCCCATTGCAAGTTGGTCCTAGAACCCTTGAGACAACTGTGTTTATTGTACATTGTCCAGCATCGTACAACATACTTTTGGGTCGCCCTTGGATCAATGCCATGCGAGCGGTGCCATCAACTTTACACCAATGTGTTAAATTTGAGTTTAAAAATCAGTTGGTCACTATTCATGGTGACCCTAGACCTTTTGATATGTGTTCTTTGGCAGAACCAGTTGGAGTGCAATTTTGCCCTGCTCTGTCATCCACACATTCTAGTTCTTCTTTTTCATCTAAAACTGTGAAACATAAACCCATAACTTCACCTATTTCCCCTCCATTAACTTCATCCTCCTATATAGATCAACAACCCTCTAAACAAATTACTTTAGAACCTCAAAAAGATTTTAAAACTACAACCAATCCTTCAAGTTCTATTCCTATAAATTCAAAACCTATAGACACATCCATCATACCTTCCACATCTCAAAATATAGGTAATAAGCCTTCTACATCTTATGCCCTTTCTGATGAACTCTTACCAGATCTATCTACAACCTTCATATCAGAAAAAATGAATGATTTCATGCGAGATTCAAACCTCTTAAATAAATTGCCGCCATCTCCTCGTACTTTGGGCCTCCCACAACCTATGGGAAGCACCTACCAAGTCGGGAGTTGCGCCTTCATTTACAAAGGATATGACTGGGGAAGAATCCCTCGAAATATCAAAACTCACCATGAAGGATACGCTCGGTGCTATTTTACCAATGATTATATTAAAGCTAAACCCATGATGCTTAAAATGGGATATGAAGGGAAAGGTTTAGGACCTTTCCAAAATGGCATGAAAGAACCTTTCGAGGTAGAACCGTGGCCTGCCCGCTGTGGTGTGGGCCTATTTCCTAGTAAGGGACAACCCTTTCCTTTTGAAGAGGATGATCACCTCATATGCTATCAAGATTATTTGGATAGACATGTTGATTTGCCTCTCCAAAATCAGTCATTTTCATGCAACATGCTATCCATAGCCTACCCTGAAATGATTGCTGACCCCGATGAAGAGTTGGAAGGAGATATCTTCCATGATGTCTCTGTTGAAGAGATGTTGCACAATGGGTTTTATTTTGATGGTTCTATACCAACTATAGCTCAGCTTGAGACCACTAACCCTCAAGATGAATTATCTAAATTAACCTTACAAGAATTACAAGAACTGGGTGTTTCACCCGCCCCACCTAACTTTGAAAGAGATCTACACATGGAGGTAGAAAATGTCATTAAAATTAATATTGGAACTGAGGACAATCCTCACATAATCAATATTGGATCAGAATTAAGCCCAGACAAACAGGAACAATACATTGCATTCCTTAAAGAGTATGAAGATGTCTTCGCTTGGACATATGAAGATATGCCAGGTCTAGACCCTTTCGTAGTCATGCATCATCTAGTGGTCCATCCGGATGCTAAACCGGTTAAACAAAAACTTAGAAAAATGCATCCCAAAGTGGCTCTGCTAGTCAAAGGGGAGTTAGAAAAACTCCTGAATGTTATCTTTATACAGGCTATTGATTATGCTGAATGGATCTCAAATGTAGTTCCAGTCACCAAGAAAGAAGCTACCAAAGTTAGGGTTTGCACCGATTTTAGAGATATTAACGCTGCATGCCCTAAAGATGACTTTCCTCTTCCAAATATGGATCAAATCATTGACTTTACTGCCAGGAGTGGGATGATGTCCTTAATGGATGGATTCTCCGGCTATAATCAGATCAGGATAGCTCCTGAAGATCAGGCTAAAATAGCCTTTATTACCCCTTGGGGTACCTTTTGCTGGAAAGTGATGCCATTTGGCTTAAAGAACGCCGGTGCAACTTACCAACGCGCTATGACCTACATTTTTCATGATATGATGCATAATATCCTACATGATTATGTAGACGATATTATAGCTCGCTCTATTATTGAAAATAATCATTTAGATGATTTGAGAAAGGTTTTTAATCGATTACGAGAATATCTCATTCGATTAAATCCAGCAAAATGTATATTCGGAGTCAAATCCGGCAAACTATTAGGGGTTTTAGTTTCTTTACGTGGTATCGAAATCGACCCTCTCAAGATTGCGGCTATCACTGATATGCCCGCACCTACTAATATATCTGAATTACGAAGTTTACAAGGTAAACTTCAAGCTATCCGTCGCTTCATTGATAAGCTGGCGGACAAAACTGGCCCCTTTCTTAAACTTCTTAAGAAGGATGTCCCTTTCAATTGGGACACAGAATGTAGAGAAGCTTTTGAACTTCTCAAACAATACCTCCTTAACCCACCGGTGCTTTCACCGCCTAAATCTGATCGCCCATTTCTTCTATATATTTCTGCTTCAGATTCTGCCTTAGGAGCTATGTTAGCTCAACTCGATGATGAAAAATGAGAACGTGCTAATTATTACATTAGCCGAACCTTCGTCAGCTATGAAACCCGCTATACAGCGTTAGAGAAGCTATGTCTAGCAGTCGTGTTTGCTACGCAAAAATTATGACATTACATGCTTAGCCAAAAAACGTATGTCATTGCTAAATATGATCCCTTAAGATATCTCATGAGTCGACCTTATTTATCGGGTCGCACAGCCAAGTGGGTTCTTGCTCTAAGCGAGTTTGATCTCACATTCATAGGACAGAAGTCTGTTAAGGGTCAAATCATAGCAGATCAATTAGCTGTTGCACCCTTAGAGTCTACTCATCCCCTCATTATCGAGTTTCTTGATGAATGCCTTCAATTAGAGGCAGACCTTGTTGAACAATGGTCCTTATACTTTGATGGAGCCCGATGCATGAGTGGGGCTAGTGCGGGTATTATTTTAATATCTCCGCAAAAACATCTTATTCCTCTGTCCTTCAAACTGACCTTTGCTTGCACCAACAATACTGCTGAGTATGAAGCTCTAATCCTTGGATTACGAGCTGCTTTAGCACTAAAAATTAAAAACCTCTTAGTTTTTGGGGATTCCCAATTGGTTATAAACCAAATTAATGAAGTTTATCAGACCAGAGATGATAAAATTCGCCCATATAAGGCATATGTTTTACAACTAATGTCCTTGTTTGATCAAGTCACCTTGGAAGCTATTCCTCGAACTAGCAACCGTGCAGCTGATGCTATGGCCGCCGCTGCATCTCTCCTGCCCTTGGAGTTAGATGACGAATATGCGACTATCATTATTCGTCGACTCCAGGAGCCCGCTTCAAATAAGTCCTGCTTAGAGCCTTTGGATGTGTTTCTAATCAATGAAACTACTCCTGCACCTTGGTACACAGACATATTTGATTTTCTCCAAAATGGGACTTTCCCTGACAATTTTGATAGAAACCAGCGTCGGTTATTACGACGACGAGCAAGTCGATTTGTAATAATTGGTAATACTTTGTATAGGAGATCTTTTGAAGGTATCCTATTAAGATGTCTAAACTTAGAAGAGTCTAAACTAGCCTTGAGTGAAGTCCACGATGGATCTTGTGGAGGACACTTTAGTGGTAGCGTCATTGCTAAAAAGCTCCTTCGGATAGGATATTTTTGGCCTACCATGGAAACTGATGCACATGAGTATGTGCGCCATTGCGACAAGTGTCAAAAGCATGCTGACCTTGTCCATGCACCTGCACAAGAGTTGCAGGCTATTTCATCTCCTTGGCCCTTTTCTAAATGGGGCTTAGACATTATTGGCAAAATCAACCCTGTGTCATCTGATGGACACAAGTTCATCATAACCGCCACGGAGTATTTTACGAAGTGGGTTGAAGCTATGCCTTTAGCTTCCTGCACTGGTTCACAGGTCTCTAAATTCATTTTTAATCAAATCATTTGCAGGTTCGGAATTCCTGCCAATCTCATCTCTGACAATGGAACATGTTTCAAAAATAAAGATGTTAAAAAATTATGCCAAAAATACAAGATTCAACATCGCTGGTCCACCCCCTATTATCCTCAGGGTAACGGTCAAGCAGAAGCTTCTAACAAAACTTTAATCAAAATCCTCAAAATATTAGTCAATAAAACTGGCCGTGACTGGCACATCCAGTTATATCCAGCCTTGTGGGCTTATCGAACTAGTGTTCGAACTCCCACTGGAACTTCACCATTTGTTTTGGTTTACGGTGCTGAAGCAGTTTTTCCATTTGAATTAGAAGTTCCTTCTTTGGCTCTGCTACTTCAAGATACCGAAGTAGGAGATGAATATCGTGCTGGCAGACTCAGTCAGCTGGAACTCCTAGATGAAAAATGCATCAATGCTTTGGAGCATCTCCGTGCCTACCAAAACAAGCTAAAAAGATCATATGCCAAGAAAGTTCGTCATCGATCCTTTGAGATCGGCGACCTTGTTTTAAAAGAAAATCAAAAAAATACAAATGCAACTAAGGACCTTAAAGGTAAGTTTGAGCCCAACTGGCTCGGACCATACATCATTACTGCTAAATTTGAATCAGGGGCATACAAATTGTCTACCTTAGATGGTAAAGAACTTAAAGAACCCATGAATATTTTACATCTTAAACGTTACTATGCATAAAATGTGATTATTTCATTCTTGTACATACATATTTATTTTGCATATTTCAAAACCATTATCTTGTTTTCTTTTAAATTTATAAAATATAAAAATCCAAAAACATCAAAAACATTCATAATCACCAAAATTTTCAAAACTATTTGTTGCATTTATTTATGGCACTTGTTAGCTTTTGTTTTTCACAAACAAAAATCAAAACAAAAATAATGATAAAAACAGCAATATGCTTGACTCTTTCGAAACCCAAAACAAAATAATGAAGAAAGAGAGAGTCAAACATTCTCAAAAACTTCTCAAAAATTTCTTATATATTTTCTTACAATTATTGCAGCTTATATGTTTCAAATTATTCTGGATAAATTAGCATTTATTTGGAATCCCTCACTTGCACACTCACAAAAATAAATATCTTGATTTTATTTGGCATGATTACTAATCTCTCTTATATCAAAGTCCACAAAATTCAAATTAAATAAAGTTTGAGCATAGAGAATTGATCTTGTTATTTACTTAAACCAAGCACATCTTTCACAATAAAATGATTATATTTGTAATTTCCATGTTTTGCTACATAGTAGAAGTGATTTCTTGAGTGAAAAGTTTCCCCTGCTATCCTATCATGCACATGGTCTAGAATCTTTGAGAATTGGCAAAAGGACAAGCTCACCCCTACCCAGAATAAAAATCCCTTGCTCTACAGCTAATCTGAGCAAGTATCCCTAGTATAGAACAAAAAAAAACAAAAGCAAAGTTCAAGAAAAAGAGAAAAATAAAAATGTTATTTTGAATCATCACAGCAATATTTCAAGCATTATCTCAAAAATCAAGAAAAAAATACAAAAAGAAAAAGAAGCAAAGTTCAGAAGAAAAGCAAAAGAAAGCAGAAAGCAAAAGCAATAAAATCCCTTTCCCTACCCTTTGAAAAGAAAAGAAGGGTTGATGAGCTTGAATCCCTGGAATTCTCAATTATTCGAAAATTGTGAGGTAAGCCCCATAACAGGTGGTTTGTGCCCAACCTGCTTGGCCTTGGGTAACTCCTAGCGTGGCGATATGTCCGTCACATTAGCGACCTTCTTTTGTACAGACCTATGTCTCGCTTATGGATTAGCTAGCTCTTGATAATCCGACCTACATAGTAGTCTAATATGGTTATATGCATCTACATCATGGTTAATGAACACTTATTTGGTTTCTTCAAATCACTTGTATCATAGTATCTTGCTCAAAACTGGTAAATGAACATAGCAATTGCACACACATTTGTATTTGAGAGATTTTGTGTATCATTATGATAAATCAAGATCGGAACTGAATTCACATATGCACATGGGATTCCTTATAAATCTAACTTTTGTCTTTAAAATAATTTGAAATATTATTTTTGCAACTTGTTTGGAATAAATCAAGTACAGTTGTTTATCACAAAGACAACTATATAACAAAAAAATCAAAAATTTCTTTCAAACTATACAATCAAAACATATACATATATATCTGATTGACTTTCGCGACGATGGTATAGTTTCAAAACCAAAATTGGAATTGAATGCCTAGCGCAAGCCCTCCTTTTCATATTTTCTGTTCATCAAAAATCAACCTTGCAATAAAACTATCTTTTTTTGGATTTTCGCGATGATGGTATAAGTCTATACCTACATATTCTATGCCTAGCGCAAACCATTGTAACAATTTTTATTCCCCATTTATCAAAAAATCATAAAAACCATATGACTTCATTTTATGTTACACAAATTATGCCTTTTCAAAAGCAAACCCATTTTTTTTCACTATTTTCTGTCATTATGTCAACCTTCAACTTTGCAATGATGGTATAATTCCTAAGGAATTATTCAAAAATCTTATCACACTTAGGAATTTATGCCTAGTAAAAATCATTTTAAACATTATTTCATGCACAAATATTTTTCATGAAAATCTGAAAACAAACCAACCATCATCATCACCAGTTGCACTATTGCACCAAAGTCTTAAGACAAGTCTCTTAAGCACTCTTTTACTTTTAACAATATTTCTATAAATGGGATTAGCTTGACGACCGAGTGAGAAGCGACTCCATGAAATGGTCTATAATAGCGACAATGTCCTTTGAAATTTTGTTAGAAGTCTCTTTTTATCTTTTATTTCATCTCATCACAAACAATCAATTTGTTACATCCGATTATTTCATTTAAAATTTTATAGCATGACATTCCAATTATAATATTTTTAACGACATAATTACATGAATTATCAAATCAATCAATCAAACATAAAAGCATCATAAACATACTCAAAACATAAGTCATATGATCAAAAATATCTCCTATATATATCACAAATATATGTACATCACATCAGCTAGACTGGTATGCCACAATCTATATCTTGGCATACTCAATCAAATACCCTCTGTGTAGTGTCTCGAGAGCCCCTCGAGCTCTCAGCCTCATCTCCTCCCCCCCTGAGGTGGAGGAGGTGGCCCCATCGCAGTCCGTGTGGTGCCGTGAGTCCGGGATGCAGATCATGATGATGTCCTAGATGACCCCATCACGACAGGCTCTGCAATGTGTGCTGGTAATGGCACCCTCTGCTCCGCTGGCACCGCCTGGTAGTATAGAGCCTGATAGAAAGTGATCTGGGCGATAGCACGTGCTAAATCTCGAGTGCTCGCTCCTCCGCCCCGAGCTCTGAGCCGTGTAGCCTCCTCCTGTAGTGTCTGCACCTGAGCCCGCAAGCGGGCAACCTCAGCTCGGAGAGTCGCTGTCTCGCTGCTCTCCCTAGTGTCCACGCCCTTGCCCTTATCGGGCGATGGTGGTCTCTCTCTCTGTGGAGATGGGGGTCTCTCCTCCCTCCTCTCCCACTGCCGCGGCCTCTCCTGTGCCTGTGGCCTCCTTTGCTCCCTCCCGTCGTGACCCTGGGCCGCCTCTATCGCTGCTTGGCACCGCCTCCCTATCCGACGCACAACCGCGTGGATCGGACCCTATGCCCTCGTCATCCGAGGAGGGCGGATGCCTACGTACCAGGCATCGTAGCCATCGGCTACCCTTGCGTCGTCCCCATCCACTGGCTGGATGGGGGCATCATCCGCGTCCTGGCTCCAGAACCGCTGCATGTCGGGAGCCCCGCTAACCGTAGTGTTATCCCGGACAGTCCGAGAAAACTCGTAATCCCTCAGAGATGGGATCCCCTGTTGTAGACCGAACTGTCTCAAAACTCGGTCATAGCGGTGGAGCTCCACCTCTCCTCTCTCCATCCGTAGCCAGCAGACTCGCCTGATGCGAGCCAGCTCCTGTCCATCCTCGGCCCACCCTGGGTGCCCTCTCCATGGTCTCCAGGTGATCTGGTCCAGGACCAAGTCATCTAGTAGCCTCCGGGACATCGGTAGGTCGATCCGCCGCTGTGACCCTCTCTGGAGCCACCAGTAGAAGACTCGGGGCCTCTCCCCATCTATCCCTATCAGTGGAAGCCCTACCGGCCTCCGCACTGCAATGTGCTCCCAGCACCAAACCTGTAGGAGCGATGTCATCACCAGACATCGGCCGCCCTTGTACACGACCCCATACAGGATCCTGTACAATCGGCATAGCACAAAACTGCCCCAACAAAACCTGTACCCATGATCCCGCATATCGTAGATCACATCTACGAGCATCCATGGCACCCTGCACCCACTTTGGTGGCACAGCAGAAGTCCACCAACCACTCCAGCTAGCACCCGTGTGAGTCTAGATGCCCCAGGCATCTGGCGTAGTGCCTCGATATTAACTTCGCCCTTCTCCAGGGTGAAGCTCGGGTCACCGCACAACCGTCCCATAGCGTGGCCCTGATTGGCCGTAGGAGTGATCATCCGCCCTTGTATGGGGATTCTCAGAATCCTCCATACATCCTCTAGTGTGGGAGCCATCTCCCCTGTCGGTAGCCGAAAATAGGAAGACCCCGGATACCATCTCTCTGCTAGGGCTGTTAGAAGCCCCATATCTGTGGACACTTGTGGCATCTCCGCCACATGCTGCAAGCCGGCCTGTGCCAGCAGATCTCGCTCTGCCTGTGTCAGAGCGGCCAAGTCATCTCTTAATCCTCCATACTTCCATTCTCTGCTCTTTAGCAAACCTCTCTGCAACATAAACAACAAAACAATAAACAATCATTAATAAACAATTCCAGTAATTAACAATGCAAGTTAAAAACATCAATTTCATGTAATTGATGATATCGCCCACTATTGGACGATATCGTCCCAAATTTGAGCATAATCGTCTCCGATTTCGCCTGTCGAAATCGTCTCTAAATTGACGAAATCGTCCCCCTTTCGTCGATTTCGCCCTTGGGCGAAATTGACGAAATTGAGACGATTTCGTCGAAATCGGGACGATTTCGTCCCATCGACGTCGACGGCCAAAAACGGCCGTGATGCTCAAAATTCACCTAAAAATCTACCTACAAAGCATGTAAATTCAAATTAAATCAGTCTAAGTTGAGTCTAGACCCTTACCCGTAGACCACGCCGGACCTCTGTTGATCTGTGCGTCGTCTCCACCATTTTTTTTGCTTAGAGCTCTAAAAATAGTAAAAATGAACAGTAATAATGAATTAGGGTTTTACCCTATTTTTCTTAATTTTATTCAAAATAATTCAAAAATAATTTTGCTTTTTCGCATTTTTACCTCAAACGTTCGATTTGGGTAAAAACACGGAGGGGGCACCATAGTAAGCTGTCGTACGATTCGACCAAGAATCGTCGCCTAAAAATGGGTATAATTTTTTGCTTTCTCGTAGATCGAGAAGAACTCATCTTTAACGCATTTTCTTCGAAAAATTCGCTAAAGAGGGGGCAAAATGTAGCACCCTAAAATTGGCGCAAGTAAAATTATAAAAATTATATTCACCTTAGTAAATAATTTCAAATTCAAATTTAACCTCCCAAACCGCCCGTTAACCGTCGGGTATTCCGTTTCCCCTTTTTTCGTGCCAATTTTAGAGGTTGTTTTGACCGTTTGACGATATCGTCGCCGATCAGACGATATCGCCCCATATTGGACGATTTCGTCTGGACTAGGACGTCCAGACGATCTTGTCGCAAAACCGAATTTGCAAAGTTGGAATCTGTTCCAACGGGTCTCCAATCTGGGCAGAAGCGTGTCTGCGCCGTTGGGACCCTCCCCCCGTTGGAGATCTCCCAAATTGGGATGATCTCCAACCTCCCAACAACTCCCCTAAGCCTATTTAATCTCTAGGATTTTCCCTCCCCAACCCCTGGCTGAAATTATCTATAAATTGACTCCCTCTGCGTTAAAACATCCTGATCTTGCATTTGCATTAGTCCCATACTAATTTTGTTGCAGGTACATCATTATTTTTCAACCGGAGCCAGCACCCATCGTCGTCGACGAACCTGTCCAGATCGGAGGCGATCCTGTCAAATTCGAGGCGATTTCGTACTGATGCGAGACGATCTCGATTGCAGTCCACATCGAGGCAATCAGTGCCTGAAGTTTGCTTTTCTCATCTTTTTCCCTATCATTTTATGCTACAAATTAGATCATTTATTCGGTTTTTATATTATTTTGCATTTGGAGTTCACCCATTTAGCCTAGATTGCATACTAAGATCATATTTTGCCATTAAAGTACAGTAATTTGCTTGAATTTCTATTCTTAAATATTGTTCAAGTATTCGTACTACTATTTGGTATAATTTGCCTCTGTTTGCACAGTAGGACTTCTTGTATTTTGCATCTGTTTTCTCGTCTTACAGGTCTCTCGATGAATTCGTCTGACGAATTCGTCGATTTTCAGATGATTTTCGTCGATGATCGCGAGGCGATTCCGTCAAATTCCAGACGATCCAGACTGCTTCAAACGTCAGAATCTTCTTCAGACATCCGGATCAGGTATTCTTCATTTGCATCCTGTAAATTCTCTATTTTCTGCTTTTAAATCTGTTTTCTGTATTCATTGAACTTGCATTTTCATATAGATTAATCTAGTTTCATTCGGCCAAACCTAGGATGAATGCTTAAGGTTAAAACGAACTCATCAAACACATTCCAAAACCTAGGCGTGGAAACTGCCGCTAAATGTTTCCTGGTGAACCCACCATCCGTCGAAAAATCATCAAAATGCACCTCCCTTGAGAGGCGGGACCTTCGCAAAGTCCTCTCAGTCCGAGGTACCGCGCCATCCTTTTCCCATCCTCCTTCCGGGCACGGATCCTATAGCCTGAAGGTAGGGATGCGAAAAATTTGGAGCGATACACATGTTCTTTGATGGGTCTAAATGCGACAAAGGACAAGGTGTGGGAGTCATGTTTTATACACCTTAAGGAATACCAATTACTTTATCATTCAAGCTCGACTTCACATGCACCAATAATAATGCAGAGTATGAAGCCTTAATCTTAGGTCTTCAATCAGCTATAGAAATGGGCATAAAAAGACTAAATATATCTTGTGATTCTCAATTAGTTGTCTACCAAATAAAAGGAGAATACCAATGTAAAGAACCAATCTTAAAGAAATACCATGAAGTAGCAATAAGGTTGCTAGAAAAATTTGACTGGTACGAAATTAGTAATTTACCATGATCGAAAAATAGATTTGCGGATGCAATGGCTTCCTTGGGATATCTCATCCCTAAAAATGAGCATGGATAAGTACAACCGCTAATCATAACAACAATGTCAAAATCATCAATTCAAAAAGCAGAACCTACAGGTGAGAAGAACGTTTTTTTGATATATGTTGAACCTTACAATTCTTACCTTGATGAGATAAGAGACTTTCTCAAGTCTAGAATACTCCCAGTAGAAATGACACGAACTGCAAAAAGAACATTCAAACAAAAAGCAATTCATTTTACTCTACTTGGGGATGTGTTATACAAACACGGGTATGATGGAATATTATTACGATGTTTAGATCCGATTGAAGTAGATTGAGCAATAATAGAAGCCCACGATGGTACTTGTGGTGGCCATTTCAGTGGAATGGCCATTGCAAAGAGAATACTATGCATGGGATACTATTGGCCAACCATGGAAAATGACTGTTGCAAATATGTCAAAAAGTGTCAAAAGTGCCAATATCATGCAAATTTGACTCATGTACCATCGCACGCATTACAACCCATTCAAATTCTTTGGCCCTTTTCACAATGGGGTCTCGATTTGATTGGTAAAATATCACCTGCTTCATCAGGACAACATAAGTTCATCATAACTATGACAAAATACTTCACAAAATGGGTGGAAGCCATTCCAATGACCACTACGACTGGACCTCGAATAGCGGAGTTTATACTTCAACATATTATCTATCATTTTGGAATACCCTCAAAAATAATTTTTGATAATGGGAAGTCATTTAAGAATAAGGATGTTAGAGCATTGTGCAAAAAATTCAAAATTCAACACAGTTTCTCAACACCTTATTACCCATAAGCAAATGGGCAAGTTGAAGCAACCAATAAAACAATGGTATCCATTCTCAAGAAAATGGTCAAAGAAAATCATCGAGATTGGCATACTCAACTTCCTTTGGTATTATGGGCTTACAGAACAAGCATCAGAATGCCAACGGGAGTGACACCATTTTCACTAGTTTACGGTGCTGAAGCTATATTACCTTTAGAGCTCGAGATACCTTCCTTGTGAATAGCATTACAAGAATTCATGGACGATGAAACAGCTAGACAAGCACGTCTTGACCAATTGACACTTATTGATGAAAAACGTATCAATGCTTTAGATCACTTATGAGTATATCAAGACAGAGTCAAACGTGCTTACAACGCAAAAGTCCATCCTCGCGAATTTCAAGTGGGGGACCTAGTGCTCAAAGAAAATCAACAAAATACCAATGCATTGCCACACTTAAGAGATAAATTTGTGGCTAATTGGTTAGGCCCGTACATTGTAAAGCATAAATTGGGACCAGGAACATATAGACTAGCCAACTTCGAAGGATAATTGGAGCCATAACCACTAAACATAATGCACCTAAAGGCATTTTATGCATGAAACGACTTGCAATATATGTATATATATGTACATGGCTTAAAACAAAAAAAAAAAAATTAACAAAGCAAAAAAAGAGAAAAGAATTTTTATTTCCAGAATTTCTTTACATTGTAAATAGAAATGTCATTACTAGCACTTAGCATGTTGCATTTGCATATTACAAAAAAAAAAATCTTGTGCATTAAATAGGCATATCACATGCATATAGCAGCATTAGACTAAACACATAATTGCATCCATCCCATCCCATGTTCAGTGATCTTTCATAGTGGTGATGATATGACCAAGTAAAAACAAGTTCCAAATAATTGGGGATACCCAACTAAGACTCTTCGCAAGTCAACAAAGTTCATATCCACCCATGTTTTACTATATCATAAATCAAATTTTCAATCACTCAAAAATGTCTAGTGAAAAACCAAAAATCATAATATGTCCAATTTTCTTTAGGACCAAAGCACTTATATCACATTAAGAAAGTCTTGAGTATGGTAGATTGACCCAAAGCAATCTTGAACCAAAAATACTTTACAAATTTAAAAACATTTTGAGTAAGAAAATATAATGCCAACTTGGGTACAACCTTGAAGCGAAAAGGAAATATTCCCCGCTTGTCCCATTACGCAACATAGTCCAAATAAAAAAGGTGGTTTTCACCACCATCACAACAATCCAAACAATTAAATTAAAAGGTAGATAGTAAGGATAGGATCACATTCTCATCACACTTTGGTTGAGAATCCAATTCCCCAAACTCTATCATGATAAATACTATACACACACCACAGATCACAAAAGCAAGAAGGATCGTACTACATTCCCCTCAGAAAGTTATGTAGTCATCCCCAACGCTCGAAGATCGAATCATTGGACTATGGAGTGAACCTCCATCGGAGCTATAGACGCTTGAATGGTAGTGGAGTAAACTCATGCAGGGCGACACGCCTTTCTCCCAAGAGAAATACCTCTGACCGCACATACGGACAAGCTAGCTAATTGGTAAACCCATACAGGTACCATCCAATTTTACTCATCATGAGTTAATGAACTTCACATACACATGCACTGGTTCTTGATTGCTTAGGGCCATTCCCAAACCAAAGATTCAAAAAATGAACTCCACTTGCACACACCTTGGTACTAAAGAGGGTTAGACGAACATTAAGAAAATGGTTAAATCACTAGACTGATTGAGTCTTTGAAAATCCTCAAATGTTATATATCAAAACCATACCAAATATCATATCATTATCACATGTTCTACATTATCACATACATACACCCACCATACACCAAACGCGAAGAGTCATCAAGTTGGATACCCCCAATTGCAAAAATGAACAAGTAATGGTCAACTACTCTGAGCTATAAAAGATTACAAAAACATCATGCATGTCATCATATAGTTAAATGAAAATAAACATAAGTTGCATATTACATATTAGTTACATTCATTTATCATAGCACAAATATAACAATGTGAACATTGCATCACACTAGCACTAGCAAAGCATAAATAAAAAGCATCCAAATAAACATTAACACATGAGATAACCAAAATACAAAGCCATGTATATATATGTATAAATATGAAAGTCCCAAAGGTACAAAATGCCCGCAAGCTGTATACATCGAAGCACTAAGGCTCATAGCAAAATAAAAACAAAATACAAAAAAGAGAAGCGATAGGTCACACTAGCTAGTACCAGCAGGATCCCTCTAAGGACCCTGCATTGTAGAAGCACCATGAGAACTCGATGAACGATGAGTCTTGCGACTCCTATCAGTCCCTCGGGTAGCAGTAGTGGTTGATGGAGAAGGAGGAACAGGCAAAGGAATTTGATGCTCATGCAGAATGTTCTCCAACATATCTATATAAATAGCCTGCTTGCGTAGGCTCCTCAAGTCAGCACCCTCACGAGCAACCCATTGAGAAATATCTGCTCGAAGAGTAGCAATAGTAGTTGTAGTGTCACCTCCACCGGACCCTGCCTGTAGTCGAGTCAGCTCACCCTCTAACCGAGTGACCTCACCTTCGAGCCTAGAAATATCCAAGTCCTTTGTAGTGAGAGCATCACTTCTAGGCCCATCATGCATCTTGTCCACCTCACCCTGGAGGTGAGTCACCTCGCCCTGGTACCATGCTAACTCACCCTTCAGGCGAGTCACCTCTAAACCCAGGCTATCATGCTCAGCCTATAACATATCCCAATCCTCCTCTATCCATCGAGGAGGGGCATCCTCATCACCACCACCCCCATCACCACCATCATCACCATCACCACCAGCCTCCTCGGGCTACAGAAAACTGGTACCCATATCAACTCTCGAAGAGCTACCTCATCGATGCTTCACCGACCAAGGAACCCAACCTCCCACATCTGCATCATCACCACTCCCATCGTCATCTACAATGACACTCGGAGTCCAGAGTGGCTGGACAACAAACCAGGCATCATACTCAAGGGTGGTACCTACATCATCCAAGTCGAGAACCTCCAAGTCTGGGTCGTCATAAGGATCATCAACTCGCCAAAATTTGGGAGTAATAGGTAGCCCTAACTCGTCACCCCACCGCCTGTAGGTCATAGGAGCATCAGGAACATCCTGAACTAGCCCAAACTGATGCAACACTCTAGAAAACTGAACAAACTCCATATCCCTTAGATGGGTGCCAACAACTCATCGCCCTCGCCTGATGCGATGAAGCTCTATGATATTTGTCACCCAATATAGACCTCTCTAAGGTCGTCAGATCATCAAATATTTGGTCAAAGAACTCAAAATATCTTTGTACTCTGAGGCACTCACTACTGAACGACTAACCTCCTCACTAAGTACCCATATGTACGAGCGAGGAGAAGTGGCATCGATAGCACAAGGTAAACCAATAGGTCGACCAACGATAATATGCTCCCAAGCCCAAATATGAAGCACCAAACTATAGCCCAGGCCCTTCCACCCTCGCCTCTTCACCTCATACAACTCACTATAAATCTCACAAAGAAGAGCGAGAGCCCATGCCAACCGACGAGGATCAGATATGAGATCGAGAACAATTGGTACCTGGTTCCACAGAATCCTCGATCCCATGGAATTGGGCAACAACATGTTGCTCAATATATACATCATGAAAACTGGAAGCGCCCCCAAGCTACCAGCTGTATACAAATCCAAATACGCTATGCCACCCCTACTGCAGTCTACGTCCCACATCTCACCGAACAAAGGAAATAGAGCCGCCTTCTTGTCAAGGCCAACCCGAACAACAAGACCCTCAACAGGAACACAAAAAATCTGGTAGATGTCCTCTAGGGTAATAGTAAGCTCCCCTGTAGGGAGCTGAAAGGTACCTCTATTCGGATCCCAACGCTCAACAAGCACCGAAATAAGATCCTCATCAGCTCGAACGGTGCCTAACCGCCTGCAACCATCGAGTCCAACGGTCTGCAAGAGAGTCCAGTCGTCATCAAAAAGTGCCTTTCGCACTTTTCGAATAGTCCTCGACCACCTATGTCGAGCATCAAGAAGCTTAACCTGAAAAGGAAACATAATAAAAATTAGCAAAACAATCAAACATAAATAGAAAAATACAAACAAGAACAAAAACAAAAACAAACTTTGTTACCTACTCCTAGGTAGCCAAAAATAAACAAAAAAACAAATAAACAAAAATACAAAACAAAAACAAACTTTGTTACCTACTCCTAGGTAGTCAAAAATAAACAGAAAAATACAAACAAAAACAAATTTTGTTACCTACTCCTAGGTAGTCAAAAATAAACAGAACAAAAAAAAAACAAAACAAAAACAAATTTTGTTACCTACTCCTAGGTAATCAAAAATAAACAAAAAAACAAAAAAAAAATGTTACCTACCCTAGGTAATAAAAAAAAACACACACAAAAATTCATTACCAGCCCGCTTAATGAAACAAAAACAACATTCATTACCAGCCCCAATTAATTAACACAACAAACAACAACAAGAACAAACAAATAAAAGAAGAGATAACCTACCTCGGCAAACTGGGCGCCGACTTTCGCTCCAACCGAGCCACCACCACCACTTCCCTCACCAACCTCCATCTCGCTCATCACTCCACAAATAAAAAAATGACAACTGGTAGAATGAATCTGAAAGCGACATAACGCCTTTAAATAGCCGCTTTTAGCAATGAAAAATGTGCGCCCGTATTTTTCGTGGTGCGTTAAAACGCAGACCCATGGTTTGCGTTGCAAAAATGCATACCCACAGTTTTACGTTGTAAAATGCTCACACGCGGTTACGGCCATAGAAACCGCAAATCCGTGGTTACACAAAAAAATGAAGAAAAACATTGAAAAGCGAATGAAGGCCCTACAGGCTAAAGTCACACTATCCACACAAATCAACCCAAGGTTGAAATTGACGCCCACTCCGTGAGGTTACAAAACATGGTAATGATACAATCATTGTGCATTAAGGAATTGCTAACAATCACCGGGACAGGCACCTAGGTGATTGGTTCCTTCAAACCACGAACATGCATGTCAATCAAATCAAACGGTACTTTTGAATGAATAGTCAACCAAACTTGGGGCAATCATTTGCATAAACAAAAAAAAAAAAACAAAAATACCTTTTCATCAATTGGTTATTGAGCTTTCACCCACTTACCAATTGAGGGGGTAAACACAAAAAAACAAAAAAATAATATATATATATATATATTCATTCTGCCATACAAAAAAAAAAAAAATGAGTCCATCCATCCAATAAAGTTAGATGTCATTAGTTTTTGCATTGCATTGTGTTGTACACAACACAATACAAAAAGGGGCAACTGTAGACACTAAAATCCAACACCTTCAAAACCACATCTGCCACCCCACCATTAAATCCTGCATAATAAAATTATATGCCTAAGTCTAAACTTAGGGATATAAAATCTTGCACATTATCCTATTTTCCTAATTTATTAAATCTGGGAAATCACCCTAGGATACCTTGTCTACCCATTGGACATGTGTCCTGGACACTTCACCCAACACCCCTACCACATCTTACCCACTCATGTCCCCCTTGTCCTTGCACATGAGACAGATTCCCAACACCCATGCCACAACTCATTTGTTGTTGTCCCCTTGTCCCTTCACATAAAACAACATCCCACATCCCACTCCACTTGAAGCCACATCACCCCAATTAAGTGAGCCACACTGAATGACTCACTGTAACTGCCCCTTCCACCTGGAAGTTCAGATTTGCCACTTGGCAAGTCAGGCTTGCCACCTCCCATTCCCCTCCAAAGCCCTAGGAAGCCTATAAAAGCACCATTAGTCCACCAAACAAAGGGAGCTGAATGTGCATATCGATAGGCTGCCAAAATTGACGTAGACCAACGAGAAATTGTGAAGTGCGAGCTTTGATTCTGACCATTGGCTTGAATCCCGAGGTGACCTATTCTTCAACCGAAACCGCTTGTCCATGGTTCCACAGTCAAAAACGTGACTCTACGGTTTCACAACCGCAAGCCCGTGGTTTCCATCCCACAACCGTGCTTTTGCGGTTCCACAGTCCCAAGATGAAAATCACATGTGTGGTCGAGATCAGTAACTTTAATATTAGCAAGGCTTTATTTTTTAATTGTTTCATGCTATATGCTTTTCATATATATCAGTGATAGGTTTATGTGTAGCATCGGGTTTTACTGCTTGACTATACAGGTGCTACTGATCCTATTTGTTGATTTGCATGTGTGCAGGTAACAAGTATCTTGGATAAGCTATTGAAGCTGGAGTGGTCCCTTGCTGGATACCAAAGCCCACTCACCCTTTGAAGCTGTGACGAGAGAATGAAGAACACCACACCCTGCGAAAGAGTCAAAATATCTCCCCTCTCCCATCACGAGCATTGTATTTTAGAGAGACGAGGAATATTGTAACATTGCTCCCAACACACTTGGGGAAATCCAAAATATTTTGTAGAAATCGTATCAATATCAATACAAAAGGGGATTTTGACAATCTACCTCTCTTTTATGTCTTTAATATTATTTGTGTTCAGTTCTTTGGTTACATTATTAATTCTTTCTTATCAAAGTCATCTACCATATTTTGAAAATAACCTTCAAGTTTATTTACTATATCTCCTTTATTGAGTGCATTAATAATTTCTTCCATGATATGCAATCAATACTAAGAAAATATTTCCTTTGATGTAGTATACCTTATGTCTCCCTAGGTTTTAAATTAGTTCAAAGTTTCTAAGTTATAAAACCTATGAAGTAAAATTCCTTATA
The DNA here is from genome assembly GCA_028583015.1 of Wollemia nobilis. Taxonomy (NCBI): domain Eukaryota; kingdom Viridiplantae; phylum Streptophyta; class Pinopsida; order Araucariales; family Araucariaceae; genus Wollemia; species Wollemia nobilis. Next base: position 3,854,536 of record JAQPPZ010003204.1, read on the forward strand.
TCTCCCTAATGTTTATAAACTAAGAAGATGTTAAATTTGCAAATTTAATTTTCTAAATTTTAGGTTGAATACTTTTTGACTCCCAACTTATTTAAATTGCAAAAGTTCAATAATTAAATTATTTCAAAAAATTAAATAAAATAAATTAATCTTAAAAATTATAACTCCAAACTTAATAATTCTTCAATCTATCATCAATCTACTTATCTATCCATTATTTAAAATAATAAAGAAATTAATCCTTATAATAAATTGCTTATCACTTCACAACGTAATTAAATACAAGTTTCAAATATTAAAACCTTATACCTCCAAATTAAACTTAATTTAAATTTTAAATTAAAAAATCTTAAGTATTTTTTACCTCCCTTCAAACTTGCACAAGCGCTCGTACTCTTTCTCCGCCTTCTTTGCTTTGTTGGACTATTGCAACCAAGAACTTCTGACAAGCTTCTCTATCACACGTTCCTCTTTAAACCACATGCTTCTCAAATGTTTCAAATTGCACTCTCAAACTACACTCGTATGGTATTGGTATTCCACCTTTCCACTTGTACGAATGACTTTTGTATGTGTTCTAAGATAACACCTTGAATTATTTTATTTTAAATTATGTGTTGAGCATTTAACTTTTGATAAGATGCTTGGCATTCTAACCTAAAGGTGTCAGATGAACGTTGTATTACCTTCTGCCACTGACATATTCGTCACTCAAGCTAGCTCCATTACATTTGGCCAAAATATGATTGTTGGCTTCCATTTGTTAGACGAGGGCTTTCGAAATACGTTTCTCTATTTGCTTGTTCACTTTAACGTTTCATCTCTCCTTACTTTCCCTTTGGCACTTCGCTTACTTTTTGTTCCTTTGGTGCTTGCTTCTTTCTGGCGCTTGTTGATGCTTCACCTAATTGCTGCCACTTTGGCGCTTGCTTCCTTTTGGTGCTCATTTGCTTGTTTCTCATTTGCTTTTTGACTCTTCACTTACTTATTTTCACTTTCGAACTTCCTTGCCCACTTTCAATTGACAATTCACTTACCTGTGTGTTCTTTCTACCTGTGAATGTCACCTTTGCCTACACATTCCTTCTGCTTGTGTGTGTTGCTTTTTCCTACACGTTCCTTATTCCTGATCATTCCTTCTAATTGGAATGGATGCAATGGATTTTCTTATTATTTTAAACTACTATATTGCATTGACCATTAATCTGTGTGTCTCTTTTTTAGGTGTAAGTTTAGTCATTCCTTGGCATTGGATGTTTTTTGCTTCAACCTAAGAGTTCATTTGCTCCTCAAACTTTAAACTTAACAACATTAACAAACAACTCCCTGCAATCTTTAGATTCCTTATTTTATAGCAATACAAACATAGACACTTATTCTTCAATGTAGGCATAATATTCTCATTCTTCCTTGATGACTATAGTTGCTTTTTATTCTATTATTCAATACACTTTCTTCAAATGATTGCCACCATTGTATTCTCTCTTTAGATGACTATAAATATTAGGCTTCTTTTCTAGAGCCTTCCTTTCTATGTTCTTTCACCTTATTTCTATGATTCTACAAGCCTTATTTCTTTGGACCTTTTGCCTTCGCACCTTAGATAGCTTCAATGTTGCTTGCTGCAATATATCATACTCTTTATTTCTTGAGCCTTCTTCCTCTAATATTTTTATCCTTTATTTTGTCCTCTATACATCAATCTCTTTTCCATGAAGTGTCTATTTCTTTAATACTAGATTCTAGTCTCCTTCTCTAATTCTCTAATTTACTAAAAATTGTATATGGTTGTCAATGTCAATCCAATTGTCAAGGTCTATCTTCAAGACATGAATCCTTTTCTCTATCAAGGTCTACCTTCAATACCTGAATGCTTCTCTATCAAGGTCTATCTTCAAAAACTGAATCCTTTCTTGTCAAGGTCTATCTTCAAGACTTGAATCTATAATATTCTGCAACTCAAATCAATCCCTACTTGATGAAATATTTTTGCCTTCTATTACACTTAAATATGAAAGTCTTTTCTATTTATTGTAGGAAGATTCTCACGATTCTGATGACTAATATCTACTACAATATTTCTATGTCAAGGTGACTATAAACTTTCCTGATGCTCCAAACAAGATAGCTTGATTGTACCAACTCATCTTAACTTTTTTTTTAGTGTTGATAGATATTAGTTGTCAAGAATTTATCTGTCCCTGAAATTCTTTATCAATGTTAGGATGACTCTTTCCTGAATGACTAACTTTCTCCTAAGTTTATTCTACCTCTATCAATAAATACTTATTCTAATTATTTTAGAGAATATCAATATCAAGGGATTTATGTCCCTAAAACTTTCTTATCAATGTTAGGGTTGGCTATTTCCTTGAATAATCAACTATCTTCAAGTTGATTCACCCAAATATGAGTCCTAGTCTTCATTGGTTATTCTTCAACCTAGTGGAAAGACCCTAGCTAAGTCCTAGTCTTCACTAGCTATTCTGCAACTATGGAAAGACCCTAGCTTATTTCTTCACTTAGGAAAAAACTCAATTATGTATCTAACTAAATTCCTATGCAAGAAAATTCTTGGTGTACCTCTAATACCACTAATGGTTTTTTAAGCCTTAATATTAATGTAAACTCATAGGATAAATATTCATAGGATCAAATATATGATAGCCACAATATAATGAGATCAAATATTAATGTAACCAAAATAATATGATCCAACTAATATGTAAATCAAGGCTAATAATATATCAACTAAAATTCATTAATAAGCAGCAATATGAATGTAATAGCTTGAATCATACATGTACAAAGCATGTAATACAACTTACAATATTAGTTGCTCAAATGTACACAATATTTATTACTCCTCTTTCTCTTATAAATGTATCATAAAACTCTCATACAATAACAATACTCTCAATTTAGATAATGTAGACTATGTAGGCTATGTTGGTGATGTATATTAATATCTATACCTCTCCATGGAGTAATATATAGCCATTGTAGGATGACTCTTGGGTTACTTGAATATTCCTTTCCTTATGCCAAGTCTCATAACTCTTGTCTTCTCTTCTTGACACTTTCATACACATGATACTATCTTGTATGTACACTTGGACATGACTCTTCACTTAACTCTTCATAATCTAATAAGACATGTGCACACTTACATATGAGACACTTGTGCACATTTACACACATTACACTTGCACACTCATTTACATGATACTTGTGCATTTTCTATACATTATTACATTACATAAAATATTTATTCACACTTTAATCTAGGACACAACCCTAATATAATATTTACAAGGTTGTACCAAGGAGGTACATTAGCATGTACCAAATAATGTAATATTCTCTAACATCATCATATTTGGTTTTATGAGACAATGCATATATACTTGAGGAATGCATCATCTTTTTCTTCCTAAATATATAATTCTTAATATTTACTAAGTGTAGTTACATCATTGATAGAGGTTTCAAGCTTGAAAACTAAAGAGATTACCATTGTTCTAATATTAGCAAACAATTTATAGTTTGTTGTAGAAAAAATTCCTATTGAAGGGTCAAAGCACTAGGCACATTGTAATACTAACTATGGGCATGAAATGATTATTTAAGAATGAACACAATCAAATTCTTTAAGTTTTTCATCCTTTGTACTTCTTTTTATAGATTTCATCTCTAGTCAATGCATCATAGTCATTTATGGCCATTACATTACTTTTTTATCTAAACATTTTCTACATATATTTTGGTTGTATCACATGATGTGTATTCAAATTTTATATATTTCCAGGGGATGATGTCATTGGTGATTCATATATTCTCATGTACATCCAAAGCAAATATGCAATATGATGAAGGATAAAATATCCTCTTAGTTGAAATGCTCAAGTACGATCAATTACATTTTGTAAAATGTGGAGTGGGAAATAATAAATGATAATTAGATAGTATGAGTTTAGAGTTAGGTTGCAATTAGATAGTGAACTTAAAAATAAGGTTTCTAGTACAAAGGCTAAAAGGATGCCATCATTGATACAATGGAAAAACTGGTAAATGAACTCCTTACTTATAAACATCTTAAGGTTTATGCTTTGTTTTTATGGAAGTAGTGAATTTTATACTAGTTGTCCTAGATTTACTTTAAGGAACCCAAGGATGTAGCCTAACCAATTCCATTATATAATATATTCTTTTACAACCTTATCAATATTAGAAAATTGCTTTTTGAATTTTATATCCATGGTATTTGTGTTCCTAATCACTCATAGTGAAACCCTTTCCATTTGTAAGGGATGACCAAATTAGGGCCCTCTATGTTCATATGTAGAATAATGTTCATAGGTACAATCAATAAAATATCCATCATGAGGAATAAATATGAGAAAGTATTATCATTTAAGGTCCCCTTGAGAAACCATTTTTAGTAATTAAGGATCATGATAATTTGGCATATTTAAAGTTGAAGGAATTAGAGAATGAATGGAGATACACTAGTTGGATTCCATATTGGTGTTTGAAGAGTTACATGCTCAGATTGTAGGACCTACCTATAAGGTAGGTAAACAAAAATGGTTAATTCTCTCCAATGTGCTTAGGAGATGAAAACCTTATTCCCATCAAAATATTAACCTTACCTTAAAAAGAGTAGAATACTATCTTGACTTGGTAAAGTAACCTTTAATTTCATTGATTGGACTATGTCTCCAATAACCTATTTTTGGTGGCCTCCTCATAAACCAAATCATAGTTAAGCACAAGATGTAATTAAAATGGATGGGATAGTAGAAAACAAAGGATACTATGATGAAGATGAAAATCTATCCACTTTCCTTGATAATTTCTATGATAAAGTTGAAAAATAAACTTGGGTTATATGAGAATATACAATATTTTTAGGTGGGGAAAATAATGGGCCTTTAGTGGTAGAATTTGTTAATCCCATATCTAAATAAGCCCAACTTTCCATACAAATTGAGTATCCCATTGGAGTTGGACTTATTCAAAGAGGATGTACAAATGGTGTTGTCTGGTATAGCCATAATTTTAGGGGAGAGGAGTGACACAAAGCTTTATGAAAAGCATATTTTCATACTTCATGTCATCCATACCTACCTTGGCCATTCATAAATAATTGAGTGTGTCAAGTACATAGTAAATTATATGCACTGTCAACTAAAGGTCTTCAAAGAGGAGAGAAACTTCAACTACATCACCTACTTGTTTTGGCTCATTTTGTATCAAAAGAAACAATGGTTTTGAACTCTATAGTTAGACCAAGTAGAAGCCAATATTCAATTATTCTCAATAGTTGAATGCACCAATGTACTGTATCAAGAAGTGTGTAAGACCTCCTACCGCTTCTATGACAAGGTCTATGAGACAATCATGAAAATATTTAGGGGAAATAACCAAGGTTGTCTAATGAGACATGGTAGCTTATGAGTTTTGAAGAATGGTAAAGTGGATATTTCTACTTGCGAAGGAACGAATCCTTTATCCACCTCTATGTGTACCTAACTACATGTTCAATTTGGATTACATGCAATAACTAGACTATGTGGACCTAAAGTACTTAAGGGGGTAGAAGAAAATCACCTTCTACCCACTCAAGTAGCCAATTATAAAAATCACACCAAATTTGCATGGGTTTCACCAAGTGGTGGAAGTGAGACTAAGAGAGATGGGTTCAAAATAGTTAATATATCATTGGTCCTATGACCTATAAGGGGTCTTCAAGAATTCAAAAGCCAAATACCTTATTTTATCATGAAAATAGATAAAAAAAACTAAATAGGAGATGAATCCCAGTGAAGAATTAGCCCTTGCCACTCTAGGGAGCAACCACAAATTTGAAGATAAATTCCTAAGCTATTATAACAATCTACCAGAGTGGCACAAATTTAACACAAAGGTGAAGAATAACTTTGACCCAATATTAAAATAAATTATAAAAATTTAGGGGCACTTAGAAAGCTAGGGTACACTGATAGAAAAATTCTAACATGACAGAGAATAAGATATAAGATATGCATAATTGAAAATGCAACCAAGTATAGCCCATTTAACAAAACGTTCTCCTCCATATGGGGTAGAAAACACCCTAAAAGCACAAATATGGTTAGGATTATCATTAAGGCAATGTTAGACACCTCAATCTCCCAAAGGCCAAAGAAGAGATCAATACTCAAGATCACCATCTCTACTAAATCAATGAATCTTACAAAAGTTAGTTTAGAAGTAATACAATACTCAAATAAAATAGAGTTTTTGAGAGATATTGGTCAATGTTCAATGAGGTGATAGTGACCAAAGAACAACAATAATAGAAAACTCAGTTTAATAAGGGAGAAATCCCTCAAGGAGGCTCCCCTTCCAAGTTAAAAATGACCAAATTCAAGGTCATTACTGCTATCAGTCTCACTTCCTTTCCATCATCCACCACTCCTCTTTATTTCTCTATATATTATTTTTCTATTCCCACTTATTGTCTCTCTTCCTATTCTTCTACTATGCTTCTCTTACCTTCCACCAGTGTAGCTCATGATTCTTTTAAATTTTTTTGTTATAGTCGAGAGCACATCCATCACATAATTCTCATAACCTATCTTCTAAGTCACCACCACATAACCCTTGGTCCTATACACCATATCACTACCATCATACATGTCCTCGTAACCATATCACCATTTGTTGCACTTGTACAACTAGTATCGTGGTACACTTCCATCCTTTCCACTTTTTTTTCCACTATCACCATGTAGTTTACTTCATTCACTTCACCTTCCACTTCCACACATCCAACCCACTTGCCATATAAATCTTGACAACTTCTGCTATAGGTGATGATGCCCAATTTCCCAACTCGAGAGGTTGGCTCTACAGGATCACCCTCTCAAACCAACACAACTGCTAGACCAAGCGTGACCTTTGCATGTAAGTCAATATATGCTACTGAATAGATAATCGGTTTGATATTCTTGTTGTTGAAGAGAATAAATGGAAGAAAATGTATAAATGGCTTATTGAAAGTATCTTTATGACCTCTATATTTATGTAATCATAGTTGGAAGGGATGGGGGACAAAATTTATATTGCTAAGGCTATTGATTCTGAGCCTTCTAGAGCAACAAAAAATCTTGCTAACTTAACTACAAAGTGTTTGAGCTAGATCCAAATAGAATGAATCTATACCAAATGGTCCAACTTGCAAATTAGCTCATGCTTGGAACAATCATGAAGTTTGGGCCTCTAAAAATTGATGATGAAGTAGTCTAGAGGAGAAACATGGAGTTCAAAGTAGAAGTGGCAAAAATAAAGAAGCAAAGAGGCCATATCTAGCAAGTGAACCTAAATTCGAGAGGGGATGTATAAAAAAAGGACTAGTTAAACAAGCAAACCAAGGACCTTAAATATTGACTTATCAAGGTTGAAAAGAATCAACAACAACTGGAAGAACTTGTAGATCAACTCATGCAATAGTAGAGTCAACTCTAGGAGGGATTGAAAGCAAAGTATTGATAGATTATAGACTTGATAGCCTCAAGATATATGGATACAACTAGACTCCAAGACAACACAAGACATCCAAAGTGTTGAGTCCCTCTAGGATAAGATTAAAGGAGAGGTCAATAATACTTATGAGTACTTTTGGTTGACCTCCTTTGTAGAAGAGAGCCTAGAAAATATAGTAGATTTAGTTGAGCAACTAGAAAATGACTATCTACAAGAAGTGAGTACCAATAGGTCCTTAAAATCCTTTCATTAATGACAACATCATAGGTATAGCAACTCAAGATAGATCTCAAGAACCTTGTTAAAAAAATAAATAAGATACCTAATTTCTAGAGGAACCTCCAAGTTTGAAAAGATAACCTGACATCATTAAAGATCCAACTATAGAAAATCAACAAGTAAATTAAGGGATTAATTACTATCTAAATGCTTGATATATTTGATCAATGAATGCATATCCTAGATGATGATATTATTGACACTATGTTTTAAGAAGAAAAGATCCAAGTTGATTAAGGGAATGCAATTGAAACCCACAAGAAATTGGAGCCAATATACACCAAGTCGCAAGATCTAGTTGGAAAACTGGAGGAATTATTGGAAAATCATTTTGAACACCTAAAAAGAGAAGCAAAATACCGTGCCTCAGTTGAGTTATTGAGCAAAGAAGAGTGGCAAAAATTGCTAGTTTTTCTACCTCAAAAAACTAGATAAAGAGAACCAACAATTTGATAATTTTTTCATGGAGATCCCAAATTTGTAGACTCCATGCCTAAGGATAAATTAAAGATCTATGATATCATGCCAATCAAGCTTGGTGCCCATGAAGTCACTAGAAATGCAATACCTCAACACTACCTTGAGATTCAAAAATCTTTAAGAAGCGTGTAGTAGAAAATTTAAATAGTGAAAGCCTCATAAAATCCCCCAAAATTTAAGTATGGCATAGGTATTGATTCATTTGCAAGAGGTTGATTGGATCCAAGGAATGATATACTAGAAAAAAGGGTTGTTTGTATCTAGAAATTTGTTTCCATAGGAACAGGTACTTATTCAATCACTAATTGGGATAAATTCCTTGGAAGGTTGTATGGATCAATTTGAAGGCACAAATCCCAAGTGGAATCTCTTAGAAGATAATATTTTAACATTTTGTTATGCACTAATTAATTTTGAAAGTCTTCTAAGCGAGTTAGAGGCATGTAATATTTTGTGTGTATCATTTTGCTAAAGATGCCCTCAAATATTTACTTTTAGGAGTAATTGTGTAATGACCCAAAAAACCTGACGCATTCTAGAGATTTTTTTTTTTAATAAATTCCTTAGGGATCCATACATCCCCACCTTGCATGATTCATTCTATGTAGGTATCTATCGATGTTAAGCCCTATGATTAATTTATCCATCTTATCTTCATAATGAGCCAACTTATCCTTCTTTAATCCTTCAAAGGGGTACACCCATATTTAAACCATACATAAGTCCATCTACGCAAGTGCACTAAGCGTAATGCAAATCAATTATCTATCTCATATCCATGATGATCTAGCTTATCCATTTTAGTCTATCAAAAGGGTACGCTCATCCCTACACCATGCATAAGTCCATCTAAGCAGGTGTGCTAAGCATATTGTGGATAGACTATTTGTCTCTCTTTCCAAATTCCTTCTAATCTAATAAACCATAAGCATAACCTTTATGATTATCTAGGAGTATATATGTCATTCACATATGTTTCTTAATAGATTCTTAACCATAATCATCCTTCATAAATTGGATCTATAAGTCCATAACCAACTATCTTTAAAAAGTGTTAAGAAACAAGATCATGAGATAATAATAATCATCACACACATATGATACATCATATATCCTAGGAAAAACCCTAAGGGAGAAAACCCAACCTCAAAATGTCCTTTTTCATTACTTTAATTGCCTCCAATACAATTATACAGAAGGAATTCCATAATTCCTTTTGATACATCGATCAATGTAAGAACTTAGGAACCCATAATTCCTATGTTCCCAATATATGAATATACCTCTTAATTCATATTACATCTCAATGAGAAAACCCCATAATTTCCTTGAATGAATTCCATGTTCATTCCTCTTTTTCCAAGCATCAAAATCAAGACACATAAGAATCCCATGATTCCCAAGTCTCCAATACATGAATATTTCCATTAATTCATGTTACAAATCTTATGAGGGAACCCCATTAATTCCCTCGAATGAACTCCATGTTCATCCTCTAAAGGATATCTTCTCCCCTTGGACCAAATTCAAAGAACATCTTCTTCTAGTAGCCTAATGTAAGCACTTCAACTATCACATTGCACACAACAACTCATTAGAGAGGACCCCATAATCCCTTCAAAAGCGTTCCTATGCAAGATTACCAAGTAGGAGATGAACCTTTTCCTATGTACTCAAAGTACCTCTCAGACACTATTACATCTTAGCATTGATCATGTTGTCAAACCATACTTATCCACAATAAAATATATAATCCACTAATATATCTCTAACATAATTAATCCCAAGAGATACATTATCCACTAATATATATTTTTATCTCATGCAATACATTATCCCTCAATATATTCAAATCATCAAATCAAATGAACTACATTATCCACTAATGTATTTTCTAATATATAAAATATATTATCCATTAATATACTTCAAATCATCAAATCAAATGAAGGACATTATCCACTATTGTACATTTCTACCTCATGATATATTTTATCTATCAATATATTTCAACTTATCAAATCAAATGAAATACATTAACCACTAATGTATTTTCTAATCTATGAAATATATTATCCACTAATATATTTCAACTCATCAAATCAAATGAAGTACATTAACCATTAATGTACATTTCTACCTCATGAAATATTTTATCTAGAGGGAGCCTCAGTATTGACTAAACACATGGTCTCCACGACCTATTATTCATTTATAAAAATATTATATTAAACGCATGGCCTCCATGGCCTATTATTCATATATATAAAAAGCTTATATTAAACACAAGGCCTCCACGACCTATTATTCATATATATAAAAATATTATATTAAACACATGGTCTCCACGACCTATTATTCATATATATAAAAAGCTTATATTAAACACATGGCCTCTACGACCTATTTTTATATATAATAAGCTTATACTAAACACATGGTCCCCACGACCTATTATTCATATATAAAAAGCTTATACTAAATACATGACCTCCATGGCCTATTATTCATATGTAATAAGCTTAAATTTAATAAATGGCCTCCATGACCTATTATTCTTCTTCAACACGCTCATTCCCCCCTGTGAAAGGTCTTCTGGATCCCACATAATTGTATATGTGGCACAAAAAGGGGTTTATTTATTTATTAATCAAATTGTCAACCACAAACAATTCTAACCCACTCAGGTCAAGTCCTAACGACTTGGCAAAATAATCAAGCAGACATAATTCAACAAACAGTCTCTAGATGGGTAGCCCAGAGACAGGTGGCCCCATGTGGGAGTAACTAAAGCCACCAACTAGTGCTTCTAAGGTGGCCTCATATGGAGCCACCCTATATAGCCAAGTGCCTAGTGCGCTTGGCTATTTACCCATATGGGTGTGGGGGCATTTGAAACATATATCGCTCACCCCAAGTCCTATGTGGGACTAAAATTTCTACTTGAGATAAAAAGGTTTTCCTGCTTAAATGTGACATGGACAAGGATGATCAAATTGTTGATCCATACCAAGTCAAACTATCAACAACCAACCGAAGGGTAACAATAAGTCCAAGTGTCGGGAAAGGATACGCCTACCATCGACGTCGAGAGCTCCGCAAAGTGGGGACCCTGACCACCACCTGTGGTCAAGAGTTAAAGGGATATATATCCTTTTTAAAGGCCCACTTAGGCCCTTGTATTTCCCATGTGGGATATTACATTGGGAAGGCTTGAGCGACCTTACCTTTTCTTGCACCCTAGCGAGCATGGTCGTCACGCGATGGTGGCGCAGTGGTGACGCTTGGGTTGTAGGCGAAAGATTAAGGTTTTAACCTAAGGTAAAACCTTAGGTGGCCTAAAACATTTTACAATGATGAAACAAAAGGATTCAATAAAATAGTCTTTCTCCCTCTCTCTCGATGCAAAAACATCAACAATGCAACAGGGAAAATAGGATAACGATTTAAATCAAACTCTACTACCTCCATGGCTTTTGGATCTCCCCTTAAAATTTTATCAATCCCTACAGTGACACGATTAACAAAAGCTTGAGTCACCTTCTTCCAAAATATATGGTCAACATCAACGCTTGACGGGGAAAGATAGGGTCTCTAATGTGATTTAAAACATGTGGTACTCACTAGAGGTCACCTGAACTCAGTCATTCATGTAGTAAAGAAAATATTAACGCAGCTCAGACCAGGTTGAGGTAAAAAATAAGCACCTCTTCTTAGGCATTGAGGAAGAGAAAGAACCTAGGATCCGGGTGGTCATTTTCCTCTAGAGAGAATGGTTTAGAGTTTTGAACAGAGACCACAAACTATCCAACATCCATATAAAAAAAGGTGCAATAACAAAGTGTGAGTTTGATAGACTCCACAATGTGCAAATTGAGTTTCCTTTAGAATTCAATTCTAGCATAGAGCACTTCGAAAATGTGTCGACGAAGAAAGGTTAAAGGTAAACAATATTTCTCCCTTTAATGCCTTAATTAAAGAACCCAAGGTACTGATTTCAAGGGGGAGACGAGGGCTGATTTCCAAGCTGACAACATAGGAAAGGCTCTACGAAAACATCCTGAATCTATTTTTTTTCTAGAAAACATACATTCTTTATATTCTTAAGAATACATGACAAAATTACCAAGATTTGAACGTAAATAAGAGCTCTACGATAATACCAACCTGATGTTTTCCTTTGTCTCCTCTATCTGCTTTCTTGCTCTTTTCGTCCCTCCTTCCTTCACTTTGAACCATCCTCCCCCAACATAAGGGCCCTCTCTTATGTTTGAAACATGTCTTTTCAAAGGCATGATGGCTTCTCCTCCCAAAGCCATTTCTTTTTTTTTCCTTTTCCAAGAAGACCTATATATTTTCCAAGGTGGCAGGGGGTACTTGCCATTAAGGCCACCCCCCTTGATCAGTCCCATCTGATAGGGGTTCATAATTTTCTTTCACCAAAATAGCCATCATTTTTAATGATTTTTTCAAATACTTTTCTCAAATGGAAAGTCAAAGAAGACTCCCACACATATAAAAAAGTTATTTAAATCACTCATGATCTTGGCATATTAAATGAAGCCATAATTTGCATAAAATAATTATTAATCAATTCCTTTTTTGCTTAATTTAAATTAAAAGCAATTTTAAAACAAATACTAAATTGCTAGTTTAATAACATAATTAAGCAAACCTTCTAAAGCTCAATATTCCTCCCCTAACCTGGTGGAAAAATTTCTTCACAAATTGGTTGTTCATGCCACAACTGCCTCTATTATTCATCTGGAGACGACTCACACTACTATTGGTAAGGCTATTGCTAGCCTTAAAGAATAGAGGCATAATCTCAGCCTTTTGTTCTTTTATGATAACTTCAATGAGACCTCCATGATTTCTACTGTTGAAGCCCCTTATGACACCAAAGGAGGCATCAAAGATGAAGACGTGGTTAAAGATGATGAAGTCATGGAAATTGCTAAGGAAGCATGCCTTGAAGGTCTGAAGGACAACCCAAAAGACACCCTAAAGGATGAAGCAAAGGACATAGCTTTGGAAACTAATGATAATTCTGCTCTGCAAATTGATGTCAATCCTTGATTGCGTCTGTGACTCTCTGCTATGTTGGATTTTTGATCGTTCCTTTTGTCTGAACAGTGCTCCTCTGCTCCGAAGGACTGTTGGTTTTTGTTAAAGGATGAAGGGTTTCAGTCTCTGGTTTTGATCCTCTCTGTTCCTCGGTCCCTGAGGATGTCTTCTTTTGGTTTTATTGGCCTTTGGCCTTATAATTTTGTTTGGTTCTATTCAGGCTAGTTCTGTTGTGTTCTTCTTGGATCCTCTGTTGTAAAAGGCGTTGGGGTGCATTTCAAATACCCTTTTTGAAATAAAATTAATTAATCTACCAAAAAAAACATAATCAATTTATGCAATTAAACAATATCAAGCTATTCCTTAGCAATTTGATTTAATGCCAAGACAAATATTAAATTGGGAGCTTAATATTAAATCAAACCACTATATGCATGATACAATATTAAATGCTTCTTTTGCCAATCAATTTAAAGGTGTCATCAATGCTAGTATCAGATTGATAGCTTGATCTTGTCCACATGCAAGCATGGTTAACCCTGCAAAATCATAAAGACATAGCAACGTCATAGACATAAATCACAACCAAATGTTGCATCATATCTATGCATAGCCATGACACCAAAAATGTTAGGCATTAAAACAATGAATCCAATTATATTGTCTCCTCATCAAGGGTCCTACAGGGGTGGGTTGTGATAAATTGTTTCTCACCCCAAGTAACTATAGGGTAAACTTTTATTATAAATAGGAGACTAGGGTTCCTTTATATTATTATATACATATTGAGGCCATGAGAATTCAAAGCTACACTATGTGAAACCCATATTGTGCTTTGACATCATGATATAGTAAGAAATTGGCAAGTCCTTATGCATTCCATTGCAGCATCGTCCTCCCGGTTTGCTAAGTGTGTGACAATTATGTCGTAGCCCTTTTAGCCCATGTTGTCATTCACTTATCAATTTCATAATCTAATGAATATGTGGACATTGATGCTATTTGAATTTTATTGATTGATCAAACACTTTCCTCATTACGGTTTAGACCCTTATTTGCTTTGAATTACTTGCACCCTTAAACTTTCATCCATTTTCATTTTCACACTTTTGCATTTTACTTTTAATGCAACTTAGAGTGTAGGAGTAGTCCGTGAGGACAGTGGGAAGCTGACCTAAATATGGAGGTTGGGAGAAGCCATTAGCAGTCCCTCCCAACTTTGTTGAAACTAGAATTAGGGTGTAAATATTAATTAGAAGTCAAGACAATTCCACGGTTCAAAAGTTACATTCTTAATCTTTAGTTTGTTTTGAAGGAAGTTTTTATTTGTTGGTAAAGGAACATCTTGCTTGGTAAAACCTCTAACTCTAAGGTTTAAAACCTTTGAATTCTCTTTTTTTTTGCTCTTCAAATCTAGCTTAGGTTACTCTCTCAATGATTGAAAAGATTTTAGAACTATGTGAAACCATTCTAGACCATGGCTTTCCTAGAGTTACCCTCAAGCTTAAATGTGAGCCCTTTTTAATCTTTCCTTAGTTGCTTGGACTTCTTCCTAGATATTTTTAGTAACATTTGAAGTAACTTGCATTGGTTGGATAGTAATTTCAGAACTAAGTTTTGCGAGTTCTATTTTCAATTGCAAGATGTGTTCACCCTACACAGATATGCTTTTCATGTTGTAATGCTTCCTATTTAATAATTTGATATCCAACATTGCACTTATATTAAAAAAATTGTTATAAAGAAGTTGTTAGATAATAATTGTGATCATGACTATATTATCCTAATATTTCAACCAATTACATAATAATATTACAACTTATGTATCACCCAAAAATATTTAAACATAAATTAAAGTATTTAATCATATAAGCTCAAACCATTTAATAAAACAATATTATCATTAATATAATATAAATTTATTAAAATCTAAAAAATAACAAAATCTTTTCTAAAATATCATATATATTTAAGATAAATTTTAATAAAACTAAACTCTAATAAAATAATATTATTAATACATAAAATTATACCTTTTATGTTTATATTCATCTAATCTCAAATTTTAGTTTTAAATACAATCTCGTCACGTTAATAATATATTTCATAATTGTAATTTCATTCCACATTAACATTTGTCTATCTATCACCCACTTTTTATTTTTTATTTATTTTTAAACTAAACATTAAAAACCGAATGATAATAATCAAATATTTGCTAATAAACTATCCGATTCAATCCGATCCCATATACCCAGTGGGAGCGTCATAGATAGGAAAACCCGAGAGTGTTGATCATGACGTATGTGACGCCGCCACCGCCATCAAGCTCTTCTTAACATTGCTGACTTTATTAAACACCTGTCCACAAGTCTAAAGGACGTCAACATGTTCCAATTCTAACCTTACCTCCGTATAAAAAACAGATTTTGGCACTAGCCAGGTGGGAGTCTCTTTTTAGTGATTTTAAGCAATTTAAAATTATTATAGTATTTTTTAATAAGTTATGTGTGGTTTTTATTGAAAATATATTTATTAAAAAATATTGTATTATTTTCGGTATATATATATATATATATTTTTTTTGGTAATTATTATAGTAGATTAAAAAAGGGTTTTTATAGAGGATCCCAAAACCTTATGTACAAAATCAGCCTTGCATCATGCCTCCTGGCTTTATGTATAAGCCTATTACAGAAATCGTAACCCCTAAAAAAAAAAACCTGGCCCCATAAGCAATGGGCCTAGGGCATCAATCCCTTGAAACTGAACACCAAAACAGAAATCCGGCCCAGCGGTAACAATAAGCATGAAACAATCCCTCTCAGCGGGAAACAAACAAATAAGAAAGAAAGTAGTTTTGGAGATCCCGCCTGACGGGAGTAGCCAAAAACCACCATCGAGAAGATCCCGCCTAGTAGGAAGCAAAAAAAAACCGTTACAATAAAATCCTGCCTCGCTGGAAGCAGTCAAAACCACCACAAACAGTCCCGCCTAGTGGGAAGCAACAGGGAAATCCCGCCATCCGGGAAACCAGTAGAAAAGAAAGGATCCCGCCTCGCAAGAAAACTGGCGGATTTGGTGGATCCCGCCTTGTGGAGAAACCATCCCGCCCACCGAGAAAACATTCCGTTCAGCGAGAGCCATCCTGCAGGAAGCCGACACCCAGCACAGAGAGGATCCAGCCCATCAGGAAGTGACCAGAGAGTTGCACCACAAGGAACCCGCCCCAAGAAAACAGAAGAGGATCCCAACAACAGGGACCAAGAATCCCATCGAAGCACAGAGCCCACCGAGGATTCACAAGAAAAAGGGGGAAGCTGTCCAAACCCTAAACCGTCACCTCCACCGCACCGAGAAACGCAGGGGACCAGATCCACGCGAATAACCTGCAAAAAACCCTGGGGGAAGCCTGAGGGAAAAAGGGAAGGGATCCCCAACCAAACAGGGATCCCTGGGAAGCACCAGTCCGAAAAAACAACCAAGGAAACCCTAGCCGGTCGGGAGGGGCACAGATAGTGGAGAAGGATCTCCCCCCAGGAGATCATCTGCAAACAACCACTCCTCGGGAGGGATGACCTGGGTTGAGCCAGGGACTGGGCAGGAACCAGGAGCCATGGGAGGGGGAGCAGGGGAGGGACCAGAGCGCTCCCCTCTCTACTTTCTTCCCTCATCAATGGACATTACTTCCATTTTTCATTTTCGGTATATTTTTTATCTTAAAATAATTATAGTATTTTTTTTAATAAACTATGTGTGGTTTTTATTGAAAATATTTTCATTAAAAAATATTATATTATTTTTGTTAGATTCTTCACCTTAAAATAATTATAGTATTTTTTTAATAAGCTATGTGTGGTTTTTATTGGAAATATTTTCATTAAAAACTATTACATTATTTTCGTTATATATTTTTTTTATTATTTGGTTAGTGTGAGAAACTCCTACCACCAACGCACAAGGCTGAGCAGCCTCCTCCTAAGGATGACCCATCAAAATGTAAAGCTGAGAGCTATGCTTATAAATAGGGAATTTAACACACAACCACCACACACTCACCCCTCACACTTTTTTGATTTGGTTAGTGTGAGAAACCCCTACAACCAATGCACAAGGTTGAGCAGCCTCCTCCCAACCATGACCCCTCGTAAAGCTGTAAAGTTGAGAGCTATGCTTATCAATAGAGAATTTAACACACAACCACCACACACTCACCCTCTCACACACTCACCCATGCTACGGTTTGAACCTTGGACCTTCCAAAGAAGAGCCAAAGCCCAAACCGTTGCGTTGTCCCCCCTCGAACATATTTTCATTATATTCTTATTAAGTTAATTAAATGTATCTAACTTGTTTTTTTATCAAAAATATTTTCATTTGTTTTTTTATCAAAGATATTTGTCATCTTCCTCAAAATGCTAAGTTTCTACAATCAAATCTTTTATATCAGTTTTATTAAGAGATACAATCTCATTCATATAGATGCCTTCCAATATTTTAATTTTGTCAAAATAATTTTCAACACTACACATGGTTAAAATATTTGTTGCCTAATTTCCAACTATATATATATATATATATATATATATATATATATATATATATATATATATATATATATATAGTTGGATAACAAGGGGTTGTATCGAGTCCCCCACCCTTAACAAATTACAACTCTCTTCTTTAGAGCTTGAGAGTTTGCAAAAAGATTCACTTCTCATCTCAATTGAGATGTTATAGCTAAAAACCTACATCATTTTACAGAATTCTTAATTTTCATTTTTCAGATCTTTTTAAGTTTCTATGTGAATACAAATATTTTAGAATTCAGCATTCTTGACATTTTTCTATAGCAACCTTCGCAATATCAAAACTTCACCTCTACTATCTATGTCTGCTTTACCAAATCTGGATTGCTAGTTTCCTTCTTGAAACACAAGTGCAACCACAAAAATTATAATAAATAGTTTATATGAAAACACATTATTGTTATAAAATAAAGCAGATATTACCAATGAAAAACATTAAAGTAAATCTTAATCATTATTTGATTTAGCAATCAACATTTTCATGTCAGCTTCAACTAAACTTATTACTTCCTCTAACCATAAAAAAGAGAATTTAACTTCACGATCTTTAATTAAAACCCCTCTTTTAGCTCGTCTATTTGCACATTTGTTTCCTTCCCTTAATGTATGTGTAAAACCTAATTTCTTCAAACTCTTTAGCAAGATCTTGAATTTCCACAATTATCTCTTATATGTTCCATGGAGCCTTTGCTTTCCTCAAAATTGCATTTATTACTATGAGTGAATCACCTTCCATCCATACTTTGTTCCATTTCATTTTACATATTTTAACCCTTCTAAAGTTGCCCAAGCTTTAGCTTCATTCCTTGTCTTAAATCCACTATTGAAAGCGTAACGAGACAAAATATTTTCTCTATTATTTCTAATTATTCCTCCTCCTTCTGCTTGTCCTCGATTTCCTTTAGATGCTCCATAAAAATTCAAGTTGACCAACTCCACATCTAGTTGTTTTCACTTTATATTCTTTACCTTATTTTTGTTTCTCTTTTACCCAACATCATAATTCCATTTGATGACTTGACTCCATCTGTCTTGGCTCTTTGCTTCGAAATTAGGGATTGGATGAGTTGATAGGGTTGGATTAGACTCCTCTATGGCTAAACATATATTTCTTTTCATTACCTCTAAATTGCTTTCCTTTCCTTTAAATATTCTTCTATTCCTTTCTAGCTATATAGTCCAAAGTATTGTATCTTTTGATATATCCCAAATTGTCTATAAAACCTCACTTTTAAAAGTGCTCTGCCATTGCTTTAACCATTCTTTAATTTTTCTATTCATCACCATCCATTTACAAAATATATTAAGAATCCATTGCCATAGTTTCCAGACTATTGAGCAATGTCCCAAGAGACGGTCTATACTCTCCTCCTTTTTACAAAGAACACATTGAGAGGGGCCATGAAAACCCTTTTTCATAAGGTTATCCTAGGATATAATTCTTCTATTACCTACTAGCCAAAAAAACATGTTAACTTTCTGAATGCTTGGGCTATCCCAAATATCTCTCCATATTGTTGCAATATTCCTATTTTGTTGGTACTTTACATTATATCCACTTCTTGTTGTATATTCTCCTGAGCTATTCAACTCCTAAATCAATTTATCCTTGGCTCCCCTCGAAATTATAATTGTTGTTATATTTATACTCAACTACCTCCTAGCGTCAATGTCTTGTATACTTGTAAAAAAATCTTCTTTCCATTTGTAGCTTCCTTCCTAATCCTTGTACAAAGTGTGTGAAACTTGTTAGGAGGTGAAGTCAATATCCAGATCTCCAATGTTCTTCAACAAAGAGGTGCATGGTGGTGCAGCTTATGGAGAGGAAACAAACAATTTTATGGAGTCTTCCTTTGGGAGAGGAAATGAACAGTTTTTTGGAGTCTTCCTTTGGAAGAGGAAACAAACAGTTTTTTGGACTCTTCCTTTGGAAGAGGAAACAAACAATTTTTGGAGTCTTCCTTTGGGAGAGGAAACTAACAATTTATTTTTCTACAAAAGGGGAATGATCCCTTGCATGTAAATGTTGATTGAATGTAATTATGCCAAAATCAATAAAAGATCAAGTTGTCATTGCCCCGTGGTTTTTCCTGCACATTGTAGGTTTTTCACGTAAAATATGTGTTATTATTTTTCCCTACATTATTGTGTTTTTTTGCTTGCACATAATTTTGCTATATTTTCTAAAATTTGGTATCAGAGCCTAAGGTTTTGTGCGAGTGGGATCTGCAACAATGACTGGAAGTGTAACAAAGTTTGAGATTAAAAATAGTGATGGTAGGAACTTCACCCTATGGAAGAAGAAGGTGGAGGATTTGTTGGTTCAAAATGACCAAGCCCTAGCCTTGAAAGGGGTCGTGAGTAAACCAAGTAGCATGAAATATAAGGAGTGGGCAACACTGGATAGGAAGGCAGTTTCTACAATCTATCTATGCCTAGCAGACTCCATATTGTTCAATATTGTTGAAGAAAAGATCGCAAAATCCCTTTGGGTATGAGATGAAATCTGTAACAAATAAGTTTTTTTTGGAAAGATAGCTTTACAGCCTAAGGATGAAGGAGGGTTGATCTGTGGCAAATCACCTGAATGAGTTTAATACCCTTATCAGTAAATTGGTTTCAGTTAATATGAATATGGAGGATGAGGACAGAGCTATCACCCTACTTTGTTCCCTCATGGAGACTTGGGATCATTTGGTGATGACCATCAACAATTCATCATTAGGAGCTCTAACTTTTGATGATGTGGTAGCCACTTTATTGGTAGAAGAGTTGAGGCAAAAAATATCTTTGGAACCCTCAACCAATGAAGCCCTAGCTATGAGAGGTCAATATTTTGAGAAGATTCAACAAAGTAGATCATAGTCTAGATCTAAGTCTAAAGGATGCAAGCTGAAAGGGAAGTGTTGGCATTGTGGGAAGCTAGGGTACTCAAAGAAGGATTGTTGGCAGTTAAAAAAGGAAAAAAATGGTAAAAAATAATTTCAGCCATCACCTGAGGTCAGTATAATAAATTTTGGAGAGACGATAACATGTGAGGCCTTCTATATCAACAACAACAAATTTGTTTTATAGACCTAGGTTTTAGACTCAGGTGCATCTTTCCACATGTCTCCTCACAAAGACTGGTTTGACAAATATTAGCCATATAGTGGTGGGAATGTCTACTTGGGTGATGATCACCCTTTAGAAAGTGTGGGAAGATGGGACATAAAAATTAGGATGGACGAAAGGATGTTATGTGATGTACGACATGTGCTAGATTTATGAAATAATTTACTCTGAATCAAGATGATGGATAAGCTAGGATATTTTTTCACTTTTGGTAACAACTATTGAAAATTTACCAGAGGTGCTATTGTAGTAGCAAAGGGAAAATATTATAGGACCTTATATAATTTATGCAGTGATACGATGACAAACCTTGTTGCAGCAACAACTTTTGTTTAGGATGCAGTAATGCTATGGCATCAATGCCTAGGCCATATGAGTGAAAAAGATCTAAACATTTTGCATGCTAGAGGTATGCTTTCTGGGATTAAGTCTTGCAATTTAAACTTGTGCGAGTACTATATTTTTGGTAAAAAAAGAGGGTTCGATTTACTGCAATCCCTTATATGAGTTTTGATTTTCTGCAACTTATACATTCGGATATATTTGGACCAGTCCCCACTCAGTCCTTAAATGGTGCCATCTATTTTCTAACTTTTATAGATGATTATTCTAGGAGAGTGTGGGTTTATTTTCTGAAGAAGTTGAAAGCTTTGCAAAAATTTAAAGAGTTCAAAACTTGAGTAGAGAAAAGTTTGGGCAAGCTTGTTTTATGTCTTAGGTCAGATAATGGGGGTGAATATTGCTCCAAGGAATTTTATAGATTCTATACAGAGGATGAATCGCAAAATTATGTGACTGAGTGGATGAATCGCACAATCATGGAACGTGCAAGAAGCATGCTCAGTGCATCCATGTTGGATAAAAGGTTCTAGGTAGAGGTTGTTAATACAACTGTTTACCTCATTAACATGTCACCTACAACTACGTTGGATGGATAAATTCCAGAGGAGGTTTGGTGTGGTAAGCCATTTGATTACTCTCATTTGCGTACCTTTGGTTGTGATGCATTTGCCCATGTGCCTAAAGAAAAAAGGTCCAAACTTGACCTAAAGTCAAGAAAATGTGTTTTTCTCGGCTATGGAGATGTAGTAAAGGGGTATATACTATGGGAACCCACTGCCCACAAGGTAATTATTAGTCGAGATGTTATTTTTGATGAAAAATTCATGTAAAGGAAGGAGTTACAACAAACACCTAATGTTGTACCAGTTGAAGTAGACATGAACGAAGATGAAAATAAAAATCAGCATGCTAAAATTTTTGAACAGCATGCTAAATTTTTTGACCAGCATGCAGAATAGCAAGTAGAACAACAAGTAGAGTAGCCATAAAAATAACAAGACTAAGAGCCACAATCAATAGATCATTGGGTTAGAAGATCTACACGTCCACAAAAGTATTTGAAAATGTATTCTCATGTTTATCAGTCCTCTTTTGCTTTGTTAACTGATGATGGTGATCCTAGTTCATTTTAGGAATCTAGAGAGTCTAAGAATGCAGAAAAGTGGGGGAAATCTATGGAGGAGGAAATCGAGGCACTTCACAAGAGTAAAACATGGGAACTTGTGGATCTCCCACCTGGAAGAAAGGTTGTTGAAAACAAGTGGGTTTACAAAGTAAATAAAAACAACGATGGGTTGTTGGAAAACTATAAAGCTTTCTTGGTTGCTAAAGGCTATGTGTAAAAGTCAGGTACATAATTTAATGAATTTTTTTCTCTAGTTGTGAAGATGACTATTGTTAGAGTTTTACTTGCACTTGTAGCAACACAAGATTTAGAACTGGAACAACTTGATGTAAAGATTGCTTTCTTGCATGGTGATCTTGAGGAAGAGATTTATATGGATCATCCTAAGGGCTATGAAGAAAGAGGTAAAGAGTATTTGGTTTGCAAAATAAAGAAATATCTGTATGGGTTGAAACAGGCACCAAGGATATGGTACAAAAAATTTGACACCTTCATGAAGAGCCAAGGTTTTAGCAGGAGCGAAGCTTACCATTGTGCATACTATAAGAAGTTTAATGATGGTAGTTTTATAATTTTGCTATTGTATGTTAATGATATGCTGGTTGTAGGCCCCAACATGAATAAAATCATTGATCTTAAGGCTCAGTTGGCTAGGACATTTGAAATGAAGGATTTAGGAGTAGTAAACCATATTTTAGGGATGAAGATACACAGGGAAAGAAAAGGAAGAAATATTTGGTTAAGTCAAAAGTCATATTATAGAAAATATTCTGCAGTGCTTCAACATTCATAATGCAAAACCAATTAGTACCCCACTTATTTCACACTTAAATTTTTCTTCCAACTAGCGTCCTTGAACAAAAGTAGAGAAGACAAGCATGTCTCATGTACTGTATTCATCAACATTAGGAAGCCTCATGTATGCCATGGTGAGCACCAGATCGGATATTGCCCAAGCAGTGGGAGTAGTCAGTTGACACATGGTAAATCCTGAGCATTGGAATGCGATGAAGTGGATATTAAGATATTTAAGAGGCACTTCAAATGCTGCTATTTACTACAGATTGGATAGTTTGCAAGTTAAAGGTTTTATGGATTCTGATTATGGTGGAGATAAATATGGGAGAAAGTCCACTACAAGATATACTTTCATTCTTGCTGGTGGAGCTGTGATTTGGGCTTCTAATTTGTAGTCTGTGGTGGCTTTATCAATCGCTGAAGCAAAATATATTGTAGTGACTCATGCCAACAAAGAGGTAATTTTGCTAGAGTGACTGTTGGATGACTTCAAGGTAATGCAGAGCAAAATTATGTTGCATTGTGATAGCCAAATTACCATTTAGCTAGTGAAGAACCCAACATTCCATGATTGCACGAAACACATTGATATCAAGTACCACTTTATAAGAAATATGGTGGAAGAAGGTAGGATCCTATTGCTAAAAATCGACATTGAAGTGAATTGTGTAGATATGTTCACTAATCCAATCAAGACAGAGAAGTTTTAGTGGTGCAGAACTTCTTTGGGCTTGCTAAAAATGTGATAAGGGCAGCATTAGGCAATTGGCATATGGATGGAAAAAACATAGGCAAAGAATTCTTGTATATTGACTTCAAGTGGGATAATGTTAGGAGGTGAAATCAATATCCAGATCTCCAATGTTATTCAGTAGAGAGGTGCATGGTGGTGCAACTTATGAAGAGGAAACATACAATTTTTTGGAGTCTTCCTTTGGGATAGGAAACGAGCAGTTTTTTGGAGTCTTCCTTTGGAAGAGAAAACAACAGTTTTTTGGACTCTTCCTTTGGAAGAGGAAACAAACATTTTTTGGAGTCTTCCTTTGGGAGAAGAAACTAACAGTTTGTTTTTCTATAAAAGGGGAATGACTCCTTGCATGTAAATGTTGATTGAATGTAATTTTATCGAAATAAATTAAAGATCAAACTACCATTACCCTGTGGTTTTTCCTGCACATTGCAGGTTTTCCACGTAAAATTTGTGTTATTGTTTTTCCTCTGTTATTGTGTTTTTCTTATTGCACATAGTTTTGCTATATTTTCTAACAAAACTCTATCACCTTTTTTTTTAAGTAATCTCATCCAGGGTTCCAAAATTGGATCTAGATTGAGTGGTTTTTTATCACACCAAGTATTCATCCAAATATAAATTTTTCTCCTGTTTCCACCACCCATATTAAATCTTTAATTACTAGATCAATAGATTTTTTAAACCATTTCAAAGTGCAAAAATGTCTAGTAGAGAGAATACAATAAATATTAAGCTTGGGTTATTGGGCTCAACATACTTAGAAGAATTACTGCCCATTATCTTTGACTCTCTTTGTACAATCTCTAGATTACTTTTCCTCGAAGAGCTAAGTTTTCATCTGTAATAACTCTTAAATCGAGATCTCCCTTGGTTTTATCATCACACACCTTACTCCATTTCAACAAAGGAAATTTCCTTTTATCATGTAAAACTGACCACAAAAAGAATCACACAATATAGATTAAACATTTTTCTATTGATTTTGGGATAGTATACAATGACATATAATATATTTTTTCAATGAGTTTACACAGGTTTTTATGAGGGGTCTTGGTCCCCTCATATTGAGTGGGGTTTGAACCTTGGACCTCTCAATAAGAGGCCAAAGCCCTTACCACTTGAAAAACACAAGCTTATACTAAGAGGGGGGGTGAACAATATAAGACCTCTTTTTACTTTTTCCATTATTCTTCAAAACAGTAAAGCAATATACCCAAAGCAATATCAAAGCAATGCACAATATCATCCACAAAGTGACACCAATTTTAACGTGGTTCACCCAGAATGGCTGGGCTACATCCACAAAAATTTTCTCTAAAAATTATCTCAAAGTTCTTTGGGAATCCTTCCCAATTACAATGTTTATGAGCCTCGGCCCAAAGGAGATACCTTCCCCCAATCAAAATTTATGAGCCTCTACTCAAAGGAGATGCCTTCCCCCAATCAGAATTTATGAGCCTCTGCTCAAAGGAGATACCTTCCCCTCTACTCGGGAAATGATCCCTCAGAAGATCAACTGCCTCTACCTCTTGCCAGCATGTGGAACTTCTTTCCACCAAAGACCTCCTATCCTCAATGCTTAGCCTAAGATACCTCTACCTTCTATGATCACGTCCACAACAGCTCAACAACCTGTACCAAACATAGTGAGTCGGTCTAGTACAAGTCTTCCTCTATCTGTCAGATCTGTCCAACTCTTGAACAAATCAATCCTCTGCATACAAGCCTTCTCAAAGACTTGCCAACTATCCTCAGGTTCTTCTCATAGAACCAATGCACCTCTGTCCTCAAGTTCTCTGATAGAACTAACAAACTCAGCTCACAAGTACTTTGCTAGGACTTGTCCAAATCTTCTCACAAGTCCCCATCGAAACCTGTCCAAAAACTGCTCACAAGTCCCCACCGAAACTTGTCCAAAAACTGCTCACAAGTCCCCACTGGAACCTGTCCAAAAACTGCTCACAAGTCCCCACCGGAACCTGTCCAAAAACTCAACAAACTCACCAAGAAAAAATTTCTTAGTAGGAAATCACAAAGTGAATTGTTAGAGACCCAATGTGATTTGTCAAACTCATAGAAGCATAAAGAGAATTTTTAGAGACTCAATATGTTCTATACTCAAATCCCAATCTTAAAACTCAACTCCAATCAACTTAGCTCAATCTCAATCTCAAATCTGAAAACTCAACTCAATATCTGAAATGGATAGGATAGAATGTTTTATTTCAAGAACATGAAACCCCAAAAATTGCCAACTATGCAAAGAATCACATAACAATGATACTCATGTTCTTTTCACCATCAATTAGGGTTTCAACGATAATGCTCATCAAACAAGGCTTAATCAAACAACACCATTCAACTCAACATCAACCTTGAAGCATTGAACCAATCATCACAAGAAAAGGAAACAAGTAGAAATCCTTTTCCCTCCAAAGATATTTGAACAAAAAAACCACCAACACAATATCACCAAATGCAAAGAATAACTTGCTCAAATCAACTCAATGGAGTAAGCCCAATATCATGAATCAAGTAAAGCAATAAATTGATCAAACAACCTCTATGGAAGCAACTCAACCATCAAACTCAAAACAGCCAACCAAGGGTTCCACCAACTTAATGCAAGTAGCTAGACTCACAAATATAAACCCTAGTGCACAAAGCTTCCACTATCTCAAACTAGAAATTATGCATTCACCAAAAACTCTCCTTAAGGTTAACAATGCATAAGTAGTCTTCAACAAACCAGAAAATAGGATTTACACCTAGCCAAAGGATACTTAGTAGAATACCTTTTCACTCCAACCTTATTTCAGAAAACATACACCAATCATACTCATAAGAAGAATGTGCCCATACCTTATTGGAGTAGAAGATAATTGAACCTTCAAGCTGTCACCACACACAACTCTCAAACTTCCAACCAAGTTAGGGTTAGAATAAAAAGAAATGAGCAATAATATAAATTTCCTTTATTACACCTTTTAGCTCCACTTCTTTAAACACAACCACCATAACATGCCAATAAATCAACAATCACAGACTCACACCTTATACCTCCATTTTTAATTTTAGCATAGCAAAGAATAATCTTAAAAATACATCCAAAGAAATATGCCCTTATTTATCCTAATATTTTATTCAATGCTAATCACAAAAGCCAAAACTCATAAAATTTAATCACACCTTATAAATCGTTGTCCAAGAAACTCCGAATTTCGTGGCATAAAGACGTTTTAATAAAAACGTGTGTTACTCTAGCAAAGCACCCCCGCGAGACTCGAAATGGTGACCTCCGCCAATGCAGCGCCCAACAGCAGCCTTCGTTGCCACTAGCCCACGCGGGCTATGAAGTTCACAAGTGAACTTCCCTCCACTTCACCCTCGAAAAAAAACTCCCGAAGACTTTTCAACCGCATGTGCTTCTAAGTCTTCCTTCGATCGCAGCGAATACAGAGCACAAACATCGCAAATTGCATTCAAGGAATTTCGAATTCATTAGCCTTCCAACCTTAGGATTTGGAGAATAAATAGTCTCTTTGAAGACACCTTGACGTCGACGAAAATAAAGACCATTTCGAAATTAATCAAAAGTCTTTTCAAAAAGGGTTTAAAAACCCTTAAATAATTTTAATAAATTAAGAATAAAAAAAAGGTTTAAAAACCTTTAAGTATTTTTAATAAATTAAAAATAATTTCTCCCTTAATTAAATAATTAACTAATTAAAACCTTGAAGGGTTTTAAATAATAATTAAATAAATAATAAAGAGAACCTCCATTGGTTTTAATAAAAATCGGTTTGTTTTTAATGAAAAACCCTTGCCAATAGAATCTCTCTCGATTCTCTTAAAAATATTCTCTTGGAATCTTCCACCTTTGAAGCCAACACATCCTCTTAACATTAATGCCATTTCCTTTTGACATCAATGACAACTCATAGACAAGAAGCTAGGATCTCAAACCCAAAATTGCCAACAATCTCCCCCTTTGTCATTGATGGCAAACCATGCTTCTCAACAACACGGAAACTCAACATAAACAGCTCCGCCTGTCTTGAGGCTCTCCCCCTTAGTCAAATATCTCCCCCTTTGTCATCAATGGCAAAGGGTCACCTTTGGGGCTCGAGACTAAGAATGAGCCTCTTAGCTTAGTCCCTCCCCTACCTCTTGATGAGGTGATTAATTCTTGGGTGGGAGTAAAACTCCCATTAGGCATTGATCATCATCAACGTCTATAACTTCCTTGTCGGGCCTTCTCTTGAACTCTTTGTCCATATTATTGTTCTTGTTCTCATCCCTGTTCTTGTCCATGCCTTGATCCTTGGACCTGATCATGCCACTGTTCCTCGTTCCTCGTATTCTGGAATTTCAGCTCTACACTGTCTGATTATGTGACCTTCATTGTTGCACTTGAAACACTTGACGATGTTGTTTCTCTGAGATAAACCTGATCTTTGAATCCACTAGTTCTGACCAAACCTGTTCTGACCAAACCTGTTCTAGCCAAACCTGTTCTTGTTATTTGCCTTGCAATAAACTGCCTTGTGCCCAAACTATTGACAAGAGTAGCAATACCCTTTAAAGTAACTAGCACTTCTGAAACTTTCATTTACCTCCTTTACTTGAGCCATGCAATGTGAAGCCATGTGACCAAACCTGTGACAAGCAAAACATCTGCCTTGAAACTTTCCTTTAATTGAACTCTTAGGTTCTGAAAACTTCTTCTCATTCTGAATTTTGTTTTCTGTTTCTGTGCATCTATCATTCAAGGACTCCTTTTTTGAAATACTTTCCTCATCAGAACTCTCTTCCTTTTGGAGTCTCTTACTAGACTCTCCAACTTGTTCCTTGTGTGGCTTAACAAAACCAAGGCCTGTTTTAACTGTTGTCTTTCTTTGACCTTTGACGAGTGATTTAACCTT
Organism: Wollemia nobilis; assembly: GCA_028583015.1. Classification (NCBI taxonomy): domain Eukaryota; kingdom Viridiplantae; phylum Streptophyta; class Pinopsida; order Araucariales; family Araucariaceae; genus Wollemia; species Wollemia nobilis. The sequence goes on from JAQPPZ010003204.1 coordinate 3,883,537, forward strand.
TTTGGAGCTATCTTGGAACCTGTAAATCTTATCCTTGTACTCTTTAGTTTCCTCTTTCAAAGAAGCCATTTTATGTTCTAACTCACTATACTCAAGAACCTTAGACTCTAACTCATCCTTGAGTTCCTGTGTCTTAGCTATAGAGAAGTCAAGACTTTCTATAAGATAATCTCTCTCCATACAACATTCATCTAACTTATCCTTGAGTCTAGCATTCTTCTTTCTTTCCTTTTTCAAAGCACTAAGAGCACTAATAAGTTCACCTTCAAGATCTACTTCACCTTCCTCTATTTGTTTGTTTTTTGAATCATCAAAGCCTTTTTCAGATTTCTTATCACTAGAGGTGCTACCCTTTTCAAAAACCATACATGCATCTTCCTTATAGTTTTCTGAAGCATCCTCATACATACTAGAAACCAAATCATTATTGGTGCAATCATCCTCAAGGTGACCAAAATTTCCACATCTAAGACATTTCATGATAATGAATCTATGTTTCGGTTCTTCCTCTTTTTCTAATATGAACAACATCTCATTTTCATTATCACTTGAAGAACTTCCACTATCACTACTAGAACACTTACTTGCTTTGTCTAGGTAAAAACTCTTCTTGTGCTTGTGATAATACCTCTTTCCTTGATTGTTGTGCTCATCTTTGTTCTTCCTGTGATGCTTGTGCTTTTCAGAATCCTTGCTCTTAGAATCCTATTTATATTCATCAATTTCATTCTTGGGAACAATATAGTTAGTAGCATAATGACAAAAATTTCCACAATTGAAACATCTTATATTTTTCACACTTTTGTGTTTTCTAGAGAACTTGCCTTTCTTGCTGTAATATGCCTCTTCATCACTAGAAGACTCATCACTATCTTGAAGCTGTTTACCCTTGGAATTCTTGGTAGCCTTGAAAGTCGCCTCTTTCTTGACATCAACCTTCACTTGAGTTCTCAACTCAAATGCTGCAAGTATACTATGGAGCTCATCCTTTTTCAACTTATCCAAATCTTTAGCTTCCTCAATAGCAAAAATATTTTCACTAAATATATTAGGAAGAGATCTTAAAATATTATCACAAACATCATTTTCAGCAAGCTCAAGACCTAAGTCTTTCATGGAGTTAACAACCTCATCCATACGAAGCATGTAGTCACTAATATTTTCATCATCATTCATCTTGAGTTGTTCAAACATACCTTTGAAGTGTCTCAACTTGGCCTTTCTGAAATTTGTATCACCTATATGAACCACCTTCAACTGATTCCACATTTCACTAGTTGTCTTACAATGAATCACTTTGGTGAGATCTGCTTTCTATAAGCCTTTCAAGATTGCATTCATTGCTTTTGAATTGCTGTGATGTAGGAGCCTTTCTTCTTTAGTATTAGGACCATGTTCAGGAATAATGTACTCATCTTCAATCACTTCCCAAACCTCATTCCCAAGTGCCATTAGATGAACCTTCATCCTTGCACTCCAAAGACCAAAATCTGACCCATCAAGAATAGGTGCTACATTGCCATTTGAATGATCCATTGTGTTCTTTACTAGCTTTTCCTTCAAGTTGTTAAACTTTTTGAAGGCACCGACTCTGATACCAATTGAAGAACACAAGCTTATACTGAGAGGGGGGGTGAACAGTATAAGACCTCTTTTTAATTTTTTCATTATTCTTCAAAACAGTAAAGCAATATACCCAAAGCAATATCAAAGCAATACACAATATCATCCACAAAGTGACACCAATTTTAACGTGGTTCACCCAAAATGGCTGGGCTACGTCCACAAAACTTTTCTCTAAAAGTTATCTCAAAGTTCTTTGGGAATCCTTCCCAATTACAATGTTTATGAGCCTCGGCCCAAAGGAGATACCTTCCCTCAATAAGAATTTATGAGCCTCTGCTCAAAGGATATACCTTCCCCCAATCAGAATTTATGAGCCTCTACTCAAAGGAGATACCTTCCCCTCTTCTCTGGAAATGATCCCTCAGAAGATCAACTGCCTCTACCTCTTGCCAGCATGTGGAAATCCTTTCCACCGAAGACCTCCTATCCTTAATGCTTAGCCTACGAGACCTCTGCCTTCTATGATCACGTCCACAGCAGCTCAACAACCTGTACCAAACACAGTGAGTCGGTCTAGTACAAGTATTCCTCTATCTGTTAGATATGTCCAACTCTTGAACAAATCAATCCTCTGCATACAAGCCTTCTCAAAGACTTTCCAACTGTCCTCAGGTTCTTCTCATAGAACCAATGCACCTTTGTCCTCAAGTTCTCTAATAGAACTAACAAACTCAGCTCACAAGTCCTCTACTAGGACCTATCCAAATCTGCTCACAAGTCCCCACCAAAACCTGTCCAAAAATTGCTCACAAGTCCCCACCGAAACCTGTCCAAAAACTGCTCACAAGTCCCCACCGGAACCTATCCAAAAATTGCTCACAAGTCCCCACTGGAACCTGTCCAAAAACTGCTCACAAGTCCCCACTGGAACCTGTCCAAAAACTCAACAAGCTCACCAAGAAAAACTTTCTTAGTAGGAAATCACAAAGTGAATTGTTAGAGACCCAATGTGATTTGTCAAACTCATAGAAGCATAAAGAGAATTTTTAGAGACTCAATATGTTCTATACTCAAATCCCAATCTTAAAACTCAACTCCAATCAACTTAGCTCAATCTCAATCTCAAATCTGAAAACTCAACTCAATATATGAAATGGATAGGATAGAATGTTTTATTTCAAGAACATGAAACCCCAACAATTGCCAACTATGCAAAGAATCACATAACAATGATACTCATGTTCTTTTCACCATCAATTAGGGTTTCAACAACAATGCTCATCAAACAAGGCTTAATCAAACAACACCATTCAACTCAACATCAACCTTGAAGCATTCAACCAATCATCACAAGAAAAGGAAACAAGTAGAAATCCTTTTCCCTCCAAAGATATTTGAACAAAACATCCACCAACACAATATCACCAAATGCAAAGAATAACTTGCTCAAATCAACTCAATGGAGTAAGCCCAATATCATGAATCAAGTAAAGCAATAAATTGATCAAACAACCTCTATGGAAGCAACTCAACCATCAAACTCAAAACAGCCAACCAAGGGTTCCACCAACTTAATGCAAGTAGCTAGACTCACAAATATAAACCCTAGTGCACAAAGCTTCCACTATCTCAAACCAAAAATTATGCATTCACCAAAAACTCTCCTTAAGGATAACAATGCATAAGTAGTCTTCAACAAACTAGAAAATAGGATTTACACCTAGCCAAAGGATACCTAGTAGAATACCTTTTCACTCCAACCATATTTCAGAAAACATACACCAATCATACTCATAAGAAGAATGTGCCCATACATTATTGGAGTAGAAGATAATTGAACCTTCAAGTTGTCACCACACACAACTCTCAAACTTCCAACCAAGTTAGGGTTAGAATAAAAAGAAATGAGCAATAATATAAACTTCCAATATTACACCTTTTAGCTCCACTTCTTTAAACACAACCACCATAACATGCCAATAAATCAACAATCACAGACTCACACCTTATACCTCCATTTTTAATTTTAGCATAGCAAAGAATAATCTTAAAAATACATCCAAAGAAATATGCCCTTATTTCTCCTAATATTTTATTCAATGCTAATCACAAAAGCCAAAACTCATAAAATTTAATCACACCTTATAAATCGGTCCAAGAAACTTCGAATTTCACGGCATAAAGACATTTTAATAAAAACGTGTGTTACTCTAGCAAAACACCCCCATGGGACTCGAAACGGCGACCTCCGCCAATGCAGCGCCCAATAGCAGCCTTCGCTACCACTAGCCCACGTGGGCTACGAAGTTCACAAGTGAACTTCCCTCCACTTCACCCTCGAAAAAAAAACTCTCGAAGACTTTTCAACCGCACGTGCTTCTAAGTCTTCCTTCGATTGCAGCGAATACAGAGCACAAACACCGCAAATTGCATTCGAGGAATTTTGAATTCATTAGCCTTCCAACCTTAGGAGTTGGAGAATAAATAGTCTCTTCAAAGACACCTTGATGTCGACAAAAATAAAGACCATTTTGAAATTAATCAAAAATCTTTTCAAAAAGGGTTTAAAAACCCTTAAATAATTTTAATAAATTAAGAATAAAAAAAAGGTTTTAAAACCTTTAAGTATTTTTAATAAATTAAAAATAATTTCTCCCTTGATTAATTAATTAAAACCTTGAAGGGTTTTAAATAATAATTAAATAAATAATAAAGAGAACCTCCATTGTTTTTAATAAAAACCGGTTTGGTTTTAATGAAAAACCCTTGCCAATGGAATCTCTCCGGATTCTCTTAAAAATATTCTCTTGGAATCTTCCACCTTTGAAGCCAAAACATCCTCTTAACATTAATGCCATTTCCTTTTGACATCAATGACAACTCATAGACAAGAAGCTAGGATCTCAAACCCAAAATTGCCAACACCACTATAGTAAGCTTGCAACTCCATGAAATATAATATGTTGGAATATTTTGTAAGACCGACTTAATTGTTTGCACTCTTCTTTCTAATGATAACCATCTACCTTTCCATGTTGATAGTTTAATCTAAAATTTATTTATAACTGGATTCCATAATTCTATCCTCATTCTCCCCTTAAATAAGGACATCCCTAGATAAGTTGTTGGTAAATTTATCTCCTCCATTTGAAGTAACTTGCAAATTCTTGCTTTCATTTTACCTAGAGTGTTTAGGAAGTAAATTTTGGATTTTTTCCTATTAATGTTTTGCCCTAATTCTCTTTCATATTCCTTTAATAAGTTATTCAAAGCTCCAGCCTCGTTTATCCTTACCCTTTCAAAAAGGGCGATATCATCTATAAACTATTGATGGGTGATGTTGTTGATGTTATTATTAGCCTTAAGTTCACTTATAAGCCCATATTTGTTAGCCTTATTCAAGTTCCTACACAAAACCTCTACCATAATAATGAATAAATATGGAGATAGAGGTTTTGCTTGTCTAAGGCCTCTCTTGGCTTTAAATGATTATGTTACTAACCCATTAACCAACACTGAATATAAAATTGTAGAGACACAAGCTTTAATTCATCTAATCCATTTCTTCCCAAATCTAAAATTTTCTAATATTGCAAAAAAAAATCCCATTTAACCCTATCATAGGTTTTACTCATCAAGTTTTAAGATCATTGCTTTCTCTATTCTTGAAGCTCTTTAATGTATAATTTCATGAACTACTATGATCCTATCCAAAATCTCTCCCTTTCACAAATCTTCCTTGCTCTTCTAAAATCATTTTTTCTAACAATGGCCTTAATTGATTTACCATCACTATGGAGATAATATTATATGCCATATTACATAGGCTTATGGGTCTAAAATAATCAAACAATTCATCATCCTTCTTTTTTGGAATTAGGGTAAGATATATTGCATTTATTTTATAAGGTATGTATTGTTTTACCCTAGACTATTCCACTACCACCAATAAATAATCCTTCACTATATCCTAATTATGTTGGTAAAATGCTGCAGAAAACCCATTTGGACCTAGGGATTTATCCTTATTAAAAGTTCATATCTATAAATATATTGTTTATAACAACCTGATAATTTTTAATACCTTTTTTGAGGGTTCTTATTTATGCCCTTGAAATTCCAAGATATTAATTTTATTGTTGTTTTTTGTTTGTATTTATGGGTTTATCCTCACTTCTTATTAACCCTTATTAACCCTTGTGATATGTGCTTTTGTTTTCCCATATCAATATCCCTTTGGGTTTTTTTCTCTTTGTTTTTTCTTTTTGGGTTTTCTTCTCTTTTTTCATTCCCACAAATACTTTTATCTTCATCAATCTCTTCAATCTTATCACACTACTCATAGTAAGACTTATCATCTATAGGTAGGTTTATTTTGATCTGAAGGATCTAAAGTGCAAGGAATGCCCTCAAAAACACATTCTTCTTAATGTTGTATTGAAAACCCTAAAGTGCAAGGATGCTCTTCAATAAAAATTACCCTCTTATTCTACCCTAAAAATCTTGAATTGTTACAAATTTCCTCCATCCTCATTTCTTTGTTATGTTGATATTGAAACCCTAAATTGCAAGGGATAACTTTTACACCAGTCTCACTTTTATTATGAATGGAGGATTCGATACTAATTGAGAAAAATGAAAATGATTTACCCAAAATAAACTTCACCTCTTTTGTCATCTTTGATTTAGAATTTCCTCCACATCTTCCTTTGCACTATTAATTCCTTCTAAATTTGATAGTACACAATGTACTTTCTCATCCCTTATATCATTCTTTGTTTTTTATAACGATTGATCCAAGTGAGCTATGGTGACATTTGTCGCATAAAGTTGTAGATAGGTTTTCTTTACCTCTTATTTTAGAGTGGAATATCCTTGATCTGATCGTAACTTCTATTACTATATAATTTCCTTGTTTTATCTTGAATTTTATCTCATGACCACTATTTTTCATAGTTTTCACTTTGTAAAATCTTGCCATGTGTTCAATATCATAACAACCGTAGCACCGAAATGTAATATCTTCATAATTCACTTGTTTATCCCATTCTCTTGATACCAATTTAATCTTATTGGATTGTGACAAAGGTTTTGAAATATTTATAACACATATTTGAGTATATATAGCATGCTTTCGCTCCTTAATAGTTAGTTTTTCCTTGATGAATTCCCCTAGGGTATTTACAATAATATTTAAAATATTCTTATTGATAAGCTAATATGGAAGTCCAAAAAGCCTAACCCACATTGGAAGCTTCTTAATAATTTTTGTCTCAACAAAAAATTTTCATTCCATTGTATTAAATAAAGGACATCTCTCCCCCTAAACATTGGTCCACCACCCATTATTTTATACCAAATTTTTGAACTAGAAGAGATGATGAGGAAAAACACTTTAGGAAGAAAAGTCATAGAGTAATTTGAATTTAGTCCCCACTTCCACTTGATCCAATTTTGAATATCCAAAAAACCTGACCAAGTTCTATAAAACTTATATATTAACCCTCTACTTTTAATAACCAT